>JAGTTD010000016.1:17980027-19237527 GCA_018398585.1 Simmondsia chinensis | reverse complement strand
TACTCAAAATCAAGCCTCTGTCAAGACTTTTCGTAGACGGATCCGTAAGATTTTGACATGTTCTCATAAAGTCTATAGTAATTACCCCATTACCCCATTCTTTATGAGTTGTCTCACATAACTGTGTCTCGCACCAATGTTCCGGGACTTCCCATTATATACCTCGTTGTATGCTTTTGAAACCATAGCTTGACTATCACAATGGATAAAAATAGGTGAGATTGATTTAGACCACAAAGGAATCTCATACCAAAGATCCTTCAACCATTCTGCTTCTTTTCCCGCAAAAGCTAGAGCAATAAACTCCACTACCATGGTGGAATCAGTAATATGGGTCTATTTCTTGGAACCCAAAGAAATAGCATCTCCTCTAATTAAGAATATCCATCCGCTTGTAGAAGCGTAATCCTCCATACTAAAGATCCAATTGGCATACGAATACCCTTCTAAAGCATCAGACCATAATTTATAGTCTTCTTATGATATTTCAGTACTCTTTGTACTGCATGCCAATGTATCATACTTGAACTGCTAATGTATCAACTTAGCTTTCTAATTGTAAAGGGTATATCAGGTCTTGTACAAGTCACAATGTACATAAGACAACCTATGACTCTAGCATATCTCAGTTGTTCCACTGGGGCACCATCATTTGGTACAAACTTTAAATTTCGGTTCATCGGTGTGGAAGTAGGAGCACAATCATACATATCGAAATTTTTCAACATTTTTTCAATGTAGTGAGATTGAGTCAAGGAAATAGTATCATCATCCCTTATTATCCTAATACCAAGGATAACTTCAGCATCAATCATGTCTTTTGTAGCAAAATTATTATACATAAATTATTTAGTTTTATACATTTGGTAGCAAAATTATTATACATAAATTATTTAGTTTTATACATTTGCTCCATATCAATATCAATTATTAACATGTCAATGACATACAAGCAAATTATCACTCATTTATCATTGTCTAACCTGCTATAGACACATTTATTCGATTCATTAATCTTGAATCCGTTGTTTAGAACAACTTGATCAAATTTTTGGTGCCACTGTTTAGGGGCTTGTTTTAGCCCATACAAAGAACGTATGAGTTTACACACTTTCTTCTCTTGGCCCGAAACAACAAATCCTTGCAGTTGTTCATGTATACCTCTTCTTCTAATTTACCATTTAAGAAAGCCATTTTAACATCCATTTGGTGAATATTTAATTTATAGATAGAGGCTAGAGCAATCAATACTCCAATGGTCGATATTCTTGCCACTGGGGCATATGTATCGAAGTAGTCTATTCCTTGTTTTTGAGTAAACCCTTTAACCACTAACTGGGCTATGAACTTGTCAATAGTTTCATCGACCTTCATTTTCTTTTTGAAAATTGCCATGAATCAAGATCAATCTTGATTCATAACCTATGATAGAATAGGATAGGATAGAGTTTAGATGAGAAATAGAGAGAATTTTAGATGAGAGAGAGAATTCAATCAACAATTATTATTCAACATATGAAGATTACAAAGTAAGTACACTACTTATACTAAAGCTAATGCATTGCATTTGATACTAACACCTAACCGACCTAACAACCCCAACCGCCAAACAAGACCAACAATCAACTAATATCTTGACCAAAACAACTAACTAGCCCACAAGAATTATACTAATGACTTATACTAATGCCTCATTATTACTTAACATTTCTTATCCAATCATGACAATACTCTCCTAAGTCCTAGAATCATAAAAAAAATCCACTTACACCTAGAGGTGGCCATGGGGCCGTTGGGCCCGGCCTGTCCCGACCCAGTGCTTGAGCTGGCTGGGCCCGGGCCCAGTAATCGGGACCGGCCCAGCCCGAGACCGCCTGGGATTGAGCCCGGCTCGACCCGAGGCCCGATTAAGAAATATTATCACAAAACATGTTTAAATACATTGTTTACACAACAAAATTATAAAGAAATTGCAAAAAAACATGGTAATGGCTGTGCCTTATATGTTAGAGGTTCAAACCCCACTAAAGTCATTTTTGTGTAATTAATTTTGTGAAATATTTAAAAAAAAAAAAAAAGTGCCCGGGCTTGCTGGGCCAGAACCCAGCCTGGGCCGGCCCATGGCCACCTCTACTTACACCCTATGGGTGTATTCCCTAATGGAAGATCCACAAGAATCCAAGTGTTGTTCCCCATTATGGAATCTATTTCATCATTTATCGCCTCATTCCAAAAGGCAACATCATCAGAAATCATAGCCTCATCAAACATCATAGGATCCGACTCAATCACACAAGAATATGGAGTTCAACATTCCATATTGTCTCTAGTTGCTTCCACTAGAAATGTATAAAAAACCAGTCCGAAAGATTTCTCTTTCCTTGCTCTTTTACTTCTTTTAAGTTCTAGAGCATTTTTAGGTATTTTCTCCCTCAAATCATGATTCATCATGTGTTAAAGGCATGTCATTGTCAACTGAAATGTTTTGTTTTTTTTCAGTCTAAGAATTGAAATAAAATATTTTTCATCAAAAGTGGCATCTCTTTATTCAACTACCATATTGCAATTTATGAACTCATTTGGTTCAATAACATAAAATCAATAAGCTTTACCGTATTGTGCACAGCCAACAAATGTACATTCAATTCCTCTTTCACCTAATTTTTTTTCCTTTTAGGTTGCGGGACTTTAACAATTGCCCTACACCTCCAAGTCTTGAAATAGCTCAAGTTAGGAGCCCGTTTGTTCCAAATGTTCATATGGGGTTATTTTCCTCTTCTTATTAGGAACTCAATTCAAAATGTGACAGGTTGTAAGCATAACCTCATCCCAAAACCCATCACTGAGTTTGGAATATGATAACATGGCATTCACCATCTCAATTAAAGTTTGATTTTTCCTTTCGGCCACGCCGTTTTGTTGTAGTGTATAAGGTGCCCTGACATTATGAATAATACCCGTGGTTTCAAAGTTTTTAGGATCATAATACTCACCAACACGACTAGTTCTTAAGCGTTTTAGGAATGTTTCACAATGTAATTCAGATTCGCCCATATATGCTTTCAACATATCCATTGATTCATCTTTAAAATTTAAAAAAAAAAAATACATGGCAACATCGTGAACAATTATTAATAAAAGTGATAAAATATCTCTTTTCTCCTAGTGTAGGGGTACTTTTAAAGTCACATAAATCGCTATATATTAAATCAAGTAAACTCATATTCCTTTGCACTAAAGGAAATGGTAATCTTGGTATTTCGTGAGCATGCAAGTTTTACATTTATCATTAACTTTATTAAAGTGTGGAATTAAGTCTGAGTTAGACATATCTTGCATTCTATGAAAATTAACATGTCTTAGTCCATTATGCCAATAATAAGAAAAGTCAAGCATATACACCGAATTAATCATATTATTCACACTGAGTTTAAACATCCCTTCATACAAATATCTTTTTTCCCACAAAGGCACCACCCTATTGAAATGATGAACTTATCGGCCTCAAAGACCAACTTAAACCCGAACCTGTTCAGAAAGCTACTATATATACAATATTCTTTTTAATGTCCGGTGCAAAATATACATCAGTTAAGGTAAGTGTTTTTCCCGATGCAAAAACCAAATCAATTTTCCATTTACCTTTAACCAGTATAGTTGCACCATTTCCCATAAATAAAATCAGCCATCTTCAATGGGCTCAAACGTTTAAAAGAATCCCCTGTCATTACAAACATGCTTTGTAGCCCACAAGTCAACCCTCCAAGACTCGTCGTCTTGAATGAGATTGATCTCAAAAATCATCGCCATGAAATTATTGTTCAAACTATCACTGGGATTACCCAGGCCCTTTCCCCTTTTATTCTTGAGGTGGTAACAGTCCTCTCCATGTGATCAGGCTTATGACACTTTCAACAAACAGGCTTATGCCTCTTTTCTTCACCCTTCTTTGAGAAGTGTCCGATTTGTTTTGGTCCTTTACTCAACTGGCCTTCTTCCAAGACATTAACTTCTCCCATGTCTCCGAGATGATTCTTACTCTCATTTTGTAACCTGTAACCTTCCTCAATACGGAGATGGTTAGCCAACTCCTCGATAGACAAATCTTCCTTTTTATATTTAAGTCCCTTTTTAATATTTTTTATGAAGGTGGAAGTTTGTCTATCAAGGAGGAAACGACAATGGTATCATCCATTTTCATGTTATGTTGTTTAAAGTAACTTAATCAATTTTGTGCAATTGCTCAATAACAAAATGATTATCAACCACTTTATAATTATTAAATTGACTCACAAGAAATTTCTTACTTGTGGCATCTTCCGTCATGTACCTCTTTTCAAGAGCGTCTCACAATTCTTTGGCTGTGGTCATGTTGGAATAGATATCGAAGAGAGCGTCCAACATACCATTAAGGATATGACCCTACAAGTGTAGTCATTGTTCTTCCATTTGAGTCTCGCACGTTGATCGGAGAAGGTTTCTCATTGGATGGAAGAGGGGGATTGGTGTATTCAGCACATACACTACATTCAAAGTAGTAATCACAAAGTGCATCTTTCTTTGCCAATGACAGAAATTTTCGCCATCAAAACAGTCGAGTTCGATAAAGGTCGCAGTCATCTCTCGTAGAGAAGAAGCCATTTTCAAAACAGAAATTAAGTCTTGAGTAAGGTTGTTAAAATCGATATTCTACTTAGAATCAACAAGGGCTTTAAGAATAGGAATCATAGAATCAAATCGAGAATCGTAAGATTCTACTAAATATATATTATAATTGTTTTTATACTAATATCAGTTATATAGTTCAAAAAGTTATTAATAAGACATTTACTTATATGGGTATATATAAGAAATATAATCAAATGTGATAAGAATATTATCATGCAACATAGATATGTCATTCCTACAATAATCATAAGAACTAAGGTAGATGCTGCTAATCGAACTTTATATGAAAGTTAAAACATAAAACTAAACTTAATTTAAGTTTCTTAAAGCATATAAAGCATAATTAACTTTCTTTTACTTCAAACTAATAAAGTAAGTTCGTTTATAATGTATGCTTATTTTTTTATATTTTAACTTTTCTTTGTATACACTGATAGCATCGAGGTCAGATCGATAGAATCGTAAAATCGTATTACAACTATATCCATTAATTTCATATAATATCAAATGAATCGTAAGATTCTATAGAATTAAAATTCTACTTAAGATTTAGATCAGTCGGCAATTGTGGAATCGTAGAATCATAAGATTCTAAGATTGGAATAGGATTTTAATAACCATGGTCTTGAGATTGTTAGAACAATACAGTAAATCACACAAAAACAGTTAGGGAAATAGCAAAACAAGTATCTATTTCAGTCACCTATTTCAAGGCGTGTAGCGAACCACTTTCCTTAAGACTTACTTCGTTAAGACTAAAATAGTCTCAAAAATACAATGAAACCCAAAACAAAGAAAAAGTAAAAGCATGGAGAGAGGAAGTTGATTGAGACCTTTTTTAAGAGAAAGAGAGAATGAACTTTTCTTGATACTTTGCAAATACCAAAATGGGGCTTTATATGGAGAATAATGTGTCTCTTGAGAAGAAACACATACCCAAACACATTAAGCACATGTTGATAATCAAAATCACATGCTTAATTACGAAGAACACATGTTAAATATCAAGGGACACATACCTGGAAAATAAATAATTAATTCCAAAAAACTAGAAACTGGCGTGTCAAAAATAATGGCCATAACTGCTATGTGTAAAGACACATAGACCCAAAGTCTAGGTTCTGTAAGTCTGTGTGTTAACACACAAAATCTATGTGTCCACACGTAATCCCCAAAGGTGTTTCTACATATTTAAGTCAAAATAAATAATATATGAACATCAGAAAGACTTTATTAGACATTTTATTTTAAAAATACATCAACATTAGCAGTTACATCTACATTCAATGAACATTTATCATAATTCACTGAATTTTTGATGAAAACACATTGGCGTGATTTAAATCTATGGGTAAACTGTAAAAAATCTCCTGATCTTTTGCCTGGAAAATAGAAAACCAGCCACAAATAAAATAAAACACTTAATCCCCTTATTTTTAAAAAAACAATCACTTTATCCCAAGTTAACTTTTATGACCATTTTGCCCCTTCAAAAGTGATGGTTTAATTGTTTGATTTTATTTTTAAAATAAAGTTTTCTTTTTTTGATAAAAAAATACCGGTTTTATATTTTTACACGAACTATTTTTATGTTTTTAGGCAACAAATAAAGGGATTTTCTTATATTTAGGAGATGATAAATATTTTTGAAATTTCATAAAATGATATTACAAGATAAAACATGATATTTTTTTTGTTAAAAATAAATTCGAAATTATATTAAAAAATTCAAATTTTAAAATAATAAAAAATTAGAACACATTAAAATAAATTACGGAATAATATTTTTTGGGAAAAAATTTCAAAAAAAAAAAAGAAATATTATTATATTTTTCACACTTTTTCCCATAATTTATTTTCAATTTTTAATTTTGTATAGTAGAGATTTCAAATTTGTTAATCTAATTTCAAATTTTATATTTTAACAAAAAATTATTATATTTAATCTTATACTGTTAGCAAACCCCATACTTTTTGCATAAAAACCTTACTTTTACTTAAAAGCATAAAACCTCTTCTAAAACAAAACTAAATAGTTAACCCCTCACTTTTGAAAGGATCATTAACAAAAGATAGAGAATTTCCTACAATTTAATCTAAATTTATTAATGTAATCATGTATTATATCATGATTTCTCATATAGCCAAATTTTTACAAAATTCATTAAATAACGACGTAGTAACCTAAATAACAAGATATTGAAATATTAGGTTTAATGTTTAAACCTTAATTTACCAAACTGATAATTTTCCTTTTAAATGCTATTCAAATCATCAATGGAAATGGAACTCAAAAGGAACACAATTTATTGGCAAACCATCTAATCTGACTTTGAGCATTGTGCGCTTCACTTGTTTCCAAGTCAACATTTTATAGCTTCTTATGTTGCAGTATGTTCTTTTTTATTTCTAACAGCACTCTCATATAGTATATAGTATACGGTATATGTCATGACCCCAAACATAGCAAATCAAGGGCCAATGACTTATAAGCTAACCAGAGAATGTATGTGAAATACCATGAAACTTTATTCTAAATATGTTTAATATTACAACGGATAACACACGATACAATTCTTGGAGTTTAAAACCCAAAACAACAACTAAGACTTCCTAATGTAAACATATTCCTATATAACCAAACTACTAACTTATAAAACATAAACGAAAGTCTTTTAAGGTGGTTTCTTACCGTATATATTATATAGTATATAGTCACATTTTTGGAAACAAACTTTTCTTTTGCATGGTAAGCACAAGTTATGAGTTCGAACACATACATTACAGCAGACCAGGACAACTCAAAACGCATAAGACTCGCGCTAAAATTGAGTCTGAGGAATATCAATGGCGATTTACGATGCTCCTAATCCTTTAGCTCCTCCACGTGTTAATGGCGGAATGCACAAACTCATCGCAGCTTTTGAACCCACCAGAAAGCACATCCCCCAACACACCGATCACATCAAAAGCCTCTTGTAAATCTGCACAAGTAGTCATATCCTCCAACCATGTCAAAAGCTCTTTAGAGCACCCTACCATCTCTCTCACATTCAACAATCTCTCTTTCATCATTAACTCCCAAGCCTCCAAGCCACCGCCACTGCCACCGCCGTCTTCTTCCGCCTCTGACGTCCTCGAAGTCCCCTCCCCGGCAGTCAATGCCCCACCGGAAGACTTCCTAAACTTGAAGAACTGCTGCAGCTGCTCTATTAAGCCCGTGTAGACGAGCATTGGTCGAATAATAGGCAGCAAGTCGGCATTCGGGCCTGATGCACGAGACACAGGCTGCGTATGAGAGTGCTGCATATATGCGTGGTAGATGCCACGCTGTAAGAAGGCACGCCGGTGCTGAAGCCATGACTCATAGGATTCGGAGAGGAGGGAGCTAACCATCATGAACTGCACGGTCTCTTCAGTCCCAGCAGAAGAGGGCTGTAACCCAGAAGAAGCGGGTGGGGCCCGGGGATCCGAGGAGGATGTAAGGTATGATGATACTGCCCTTGCCATAGTGCGGCGCTGAGAAGGACTGCTTTGATCGAGAAGGTGACGGGCCATCTGGATCATGAACGGAAGGAACTTCGAGTTGCTCTCTTTCCCACCACCTTTGCTGTCTGTGCTGAAAGATGCTCCAGTTGCAAAGCGTGCCAGCATCTGCAGAGACGGCCACAATAATCATCAGCTTCCTTAGATATTTAAGAATCCAGCACATAAAAATTGAACCTCAATTATAAGCTCTCTTCACACCAGTCACCTCTGATCTTGGAACTACTAGGTGTAAATTTGCCAATCGAGCCTGAGCTCATAAGACTGGAAGCTCGCCTCAATTGAGATGGAACCTAAATCAGAGTGCTTGTAGCTGTGTCCGGTTTGTGTAGGCATTTGAGCTCAAGTCGGATTCCTTTAAACGCGTTTGGGTTCAATTAGCTTTGGGACCCAAATTTGGCTTATGTTAAGACATATTTAAACATCTAAGTGGAGCTTGTTTAGATTCTTTGAGGCTCGGTTAGCACATTGAGGCTAGAATTTGGATTGGTTAAGACATAATTACGACATACAATTTAGCTCGAGCTTAGCTCTTTCAGATCTATTAGGCTCGTTAGGCACCAAGCTTGGCTGCATAAGAAAGCTAACTTGCATCCTACTCAGCTTGTTTATGCCCCAAACTGAACAACGTAAAGAGCATGCTTCTCACCACGAAAGTATCATAAATGAACGCATTCATTCATTTTCAGCATTAGGACTCCTGACATAAATAGGTCCGGATAAAAAGAACTAGTTGATCGACCCCCGGGGAAAAAAGGAAGAAAAAACATAGAAGAGAAGAAGCATTGAACAAGGTAAAAGATGATCTCATACCAAAACAATGTCATACATCAGCAGGCGCAGGCGGCTCCCGTCAGCACGTCCAAGAGCATTTAGATTATCCCAGTACTGGTCCACATACCGCGAGTACTGCACCAAAGGAACAGATGGACCTCTAACAGGAAACAAGGCATTACACAGAGTCTCGTTGTTCCTCAGAGTAGCCCCTTCCCATTCTTTCTTCGGATTCTTCAAAGCAGCATCAGCTCTCTTCGCCTCTTGATGGCACTGGAAGTGAATCATATTGAAGTGACTCACAGTGGTATACACACACTCCCCTCGAGCACTACCCGAAGAGCCGACACCAAGGTTCACCCGCTTGCTGTAAGAGTAGACTCCAAGCAGATCGGTAGGCCTCAAACAGTAGCCTTCTCTGCAGACCATGCACGCTAACCCGTCTTCCTCCTCTTCCACGTCTTCTAATCCTTCGAGATTTGGTCGGGAAACAATGATGCGATCCCCACCATCAGAAGACAGTTCTTGGCGCATCCCAAGTCCCTAATCAAAGAGTCGTAGCCCAAGCACATACTTGTTAGTTCTCTTTTTTACTTGTAAGATACATCCAACAGCAGGATCTACAAAGGATTTCCAAGACTCCAGACCCATTTGGCAGGAGGGGAGACATTTTTCTTTCGAAATAATATTCTTCCTCAAAATAATTTTCAAACTAAACTACGTTCTTGTTGAACATTTCTTTTGGTCAGTTCAATAAATGATTTTCATTGCATAACTTTGCTTAGGTTTAGCACACTTGAGGATGACGTGAAAAGAAAGCATCTGAGATATAGGGTGGGGATGGGAAGATTGGTACGGAAGACAATGACTCCTTGAAAGGAAGTCAATTACTCTCTTCAAAATATTTTTAACTGAATACTTTTTTCTTCAAATATTCCTTTTCTTTGGGTCAAAAAGTCAATTTTACGTGTAACTTTACACAAGGTTGAGATTTAGCTCATTTGGATTGAACTCCGAAAACCAGCATAGAGGTCAGACGAAGCAGTGTGAAGGAAAATAACTTCCTCTCAACCAAGAAAGGGGAAAAAATTTATCGGGCTACCTGTAGTAATTCCTCTCTCTTCCTCAAAGCACGGCGCCTCATCTCATCCCGTGTTGTGTGTCGTAACTTCTGAATTTTCTCCCCTAAGAACCCATCCCCTTTTCCCTCTTTATCAGATAGTGTGTCCAGCAAGTTCTCTGCTCTTGCTCCAATATCATTCTCTCCGGACACACCTTCTAAAGCATGGAGCAATGGCAAAATACCTCCATCATCAATGCATTTCTGAGTAGCAAAGTGTGCGGTCGACAATCCTCTTAGCATAGACAAAACAAGTGGGACTGACGGCAATTTCAAACCCATTGTCCACTCGGTGCTTGATTTATAACCAGGCTGCCCTGCAACTGCAAAAGTCTCCCTTAGATGCCTAACCGCAACCCCAGTAATCCCCTTTTCCAAGATTATATCTTTCAGCCTTTCCCCACAGGAACTCGTTTTGAGCGATTCCGAAACTCTCACAAAGTTCTCCACCGCGAGTCTTTGCTTCACTGCCTTCTGAGGAACACCCTCGTCTTTGAGATTGACTTCATGGTCTTGTTGTAACCGGTCAAATTCTACCCAGTCTTGCAAGTAAGGATCAAAATGCTGAACAAGGGCTTCCATTGCCGCCGGCTCTCCATAGGTTAAGTAAGGCAAGATCCTTGCAACCATCTCGGTGTTCCGCTGTTGTTTATTCGATTTTGAAGGATTGCAGAGTCTTTCCAAGAACAACAGAACTATTTTCTTGGCCTGCTCACCGGCGCCAGTTTCTTCAGTAGTTACAGAAAGTCCGCTCTGAGAAATGCTAATATTGTCGCTTTCGTTTGCTTCCAAGGTCAGGGACTCAACTATAGAAAGGATACCTTCAGCTGGCTCCATAGCATCCACTGAGAACGCACGCCTTGCTGTTTCAAGAAGTAAACCTAAAGCCCCCAACTTCAACAAGGCCAGCCTGTTAACCCTAATCTTGCAGCAAAGCATCAAAAGATTAAGCACCGCAATCAACTGCCCGTGGTTGGACTTCAGATTATCTCGTAAGCGCTGCATAATGATGAAAGATTTAGGTTTAACCAACAGATTCGGCAACAAAAGGCAAAACCTAGAAAGAGGTGAAAATATAGGAGCAAATTATTCCAAGAATCATTTGAAAGAACAAAAAACTTGGGCAGAGCGCCTTGCATAAAGCAATTCAATCTACCAACAATCTTGGCCGCTGCGACATGATGCATCTTTGCAAATAAGCCGACATTCATAAATTGGAAAAGTATGCCTCATTTTGAGCTCGAGCCAAGTTGAGCCAAAACCTACTAAAGCTTGAGCTCAAAAGCTAATAAGCATAAATAAACCTAAATGAGTCTATCTAAATAGTGAGCCTAAACCTTCACATACTTTTGAGCTCGAGCCGAGTTGAGCCAAAACCTACTAAAGCTTGAGCTCAAAAGCTAATAAGCATAAATAAACCTAAATGAGTCTATCTAAATAGTGAGCCTAAACCTTGAAGCTACACTGAAGGCTAAATGGGTCAATCTCTAACCTCAATGAATGCAAATGAGCTTAAAGCTCAAATGAACTCAAACAAATCAAACCCAACTCGAGATTTAAGCTCAAGCGAGCCAAACTTGAGCTCGAAGTCCCTAGGCTTGGCAAGGTTCAAGATGAGCCTAAACCGGCAAAAATGTTGGCTAGCCAAACCTCAAACCTCACAATCTCGGACGGGCTCATTTACATCCATTATTGCATATACAAGGGTGCCTACCTAGCGAGGAGATTCAGCTGCAAAATCAAATAAGCTCACATAAGCAGGAAAAAAATACAGAAATGATATCCCCAAGAAGCTGCATGTTTTTTATAGGGTCATTCTATGTTCTGATAGGAAAGGGAGAGGGGGGAGGAGGGATGGGGGGCAGCGAACAACCAGAACAGAGACAATGGGATTCCAAGCTCCGTTGGTCGCTACAATGAAACAGGAAGGATGAATACACACCTTGATCATCTCCAAGATAATTTCTAGGCCACCGTACTCTTTGACAGCACCTGCTATTGCAAACTCAACCTCTGGATCTTGCGATTCCTCTCTATCCTCCTCCAATTCTTTAATCATAGGTTCTGTAGCTTCACCATCTAATCCCTGACATTAGACATAAAAGATGTCAAATGAGAGGATCTTTTCAATGAGATTCACCTATAGCCATAACAGCTTTAAACAAGGGCCAGGAAATAACATAATTACCCACCAGACATACTCCTGAAAATACTAAGTTAGCTCATCTGAAACAACTCAGCAATGGAAAGTATATGACATACAGAAGTGATAGAGCATGCAAGTAAAGTAGCAGGCATTTCATCCATGGATACAAGCAACGATGCATGCGCACTATGCAAGGGATGTAACAGTGGAAAAAAAAACCACCCCCCTTCAACATAGGCAACTAAGGGGTACAAAGAAGCTAGTCACAGCATAATATTATAAGATTTTAAACATCCCAGTGCCTCAAAGAGGCTCCTGCCAAAGCAAGGTTTGGGAGGATAATACGTACATAACCTTACCCCTACAAGTGCTACCGTATAAGATTTTCAAATTTCCTAATTCCAATCTTGACCGTGGGTGCCGACAAAAACCGTAGAAATTTCAAACAGGATTAGCATAGCCATTGAAAAAGTTGATGATGTCATTGGTACAATCAGGCTTAAATCTACATCTCAAAGATAGTGCAACAAACCTGGAGTCGATATGTCACTATCATAGGAGGACATTCCCTCGCTGAAGCACCCGGGGACAGCATCGTAGCATTAGCTAGAGAGCTGGTTGATTGGCTACTAGCCCTCTTCCACACCTGCTCGTAAACTTGAGCAATGCTCAAGTCAAGAGAGATGATATTCCCCGCAACCAGCAATTCCATTCCATAGTCATCCTCAAGAAGACCTAATAGATCCAGTTGATGGCAAATTTTATTTTTAACATCACGCATTAGCGGGCCTATCTCAGCACTGGAGTATGGGTTTTTAGTCATTGACCCTCTGATGAACTCTTCCTGAGTGTGGGCCTTGTTAAGAACCAGTAGGTAAACAGACTCCGGTTTTGATGGACAAATCAAATTGCAGAGCTGCTCCAGAATGAACTGTATAAAATCAAATTTTGATGGGTGGAAATAGAATGTCAGTTAGTTGAATGGAATGCAAAGAAAGGAACTAAAAGGCATATGCATCCATGCTTCCAGGAGAAAAAGAAGAAGAGGGGGGGGGGGGGGGGGGGGGGGGGGGGCGCGGGGGCGGGGGTGGCGGCAGCAATAATTCCTACCAAGGAAGTTTGTCCCTTCTTCTCCTCCCCGTGGAGTTGCAAACCACAGATGCAGGCACGAATAAATTGTCGTTTGTTTTCAAAGCTTTCCTGCAGAAGACTGTCCAGAAGATCTTTCAGAAGGCGATTGCAATCACCTATTAACTTCGTCTTTTGCACCACTAATCCTCGAATGACAATGAGGGCCTCAAGGATTTCTGAGAGTAAGTTGTCCCGCATAAATCTGTAATCATCACAACATAAATTAACAGAACAAAATCTGTCTTTCTAGGTAAACTTGAAGTAAGTGTTAACAAGGACTTGGATGGCTATACCTTGCTCTGATGTTTGGAACCTCCAAAAACTTTCCAAGAAGCTCAATCAACTTGTGAAGTATAAACCCTTGTGAAATATCAATATGCAGGCTTCTTTCGAGAGAGTCAATATTACTCACTTCCTGGGTAATTAATTTGCATATAGTCGTCAAGCATCCCCGAACAGTAAGAAACAGGCAAGCATCTTCAGTGTCTATCATCTTGAAAAGCAATTCAAAGTACTCCACAGCACTTTCAGCGGCAGAGAGAGTACTAGGCAACCATGCCATAAGCAAGTTCAGTAAACGGAACCTCCTTGAAGAGCTTTGGGCACAAAGCAAGTTGATCAACATGCACATCTCTGACCGTATTGATTGTGAACAAGCACTAAGTATGAGTTCAGAAACCCATGAGCCCAACTCAAACGACAAAAAGTTACTCTTGGCACAAGCACGACGTTTCCATCTAAGTCCATACTTCAGAGCTAGGTAGTCAAACCTTTGAGGAAGTGACCTCTGGCTAGCACCTTTGGATGCCTGAGATACTTTGTATTGTCTCCGAACAAAATCTAGATAAGATGCTCCCTTCTCCCATTCTGAATAGCTCAATAATTGAATGTCCTGAGACTTTTGTGATCTATCCCAGTTCCCGTCCACCGTTTCTGTTGCAGACTTGCTACCACTGCCAGAACCATTGAAGGAAGTAGTGCTTCTACTACTCTCATCCTTTGAAGATAAAACTGGACCAGATCTTCCAGCCGTCTCCCTATCCACCACGTCAGGTTTTGGTGGCGTACATGCCTGAG
This sequence comes from Simmondsia chinensis, assembly GCA_018398585.1. Lineage (NCBI taxonomy): Eukaryota > Viridiplantae > Streptophyta > Magnoliopsida > Caryophyllales > Simmondsiaceae > Simmondsia > Simmondsia chinensis. The sequence goes on along the minus strand of JAGTTD010000016.1, from coordinate 19,223,065 downwards.
ATATTATCCTCAGACAAGGAAGAATTACATGTTCTGAGATGGCTGGATGATTGGCTCCTACTTTTATGGACGTAAACAACAGGTGGAAAACAACACGCAGTCTTGACTCCCAAAATTCATCAGACAAGGAACACACCTCCAAGAGTAGTATCATTTCTTCACGGGTTGCAACAGCAATGTCCATGGACCGATGATGTTCAAGACAGTACATGACCTTACTTTGTATCAAATTATTTAGCTGGGTCACAGCACCGAAATCACCTTCAGAAAAAGAACAGAGTACTGCCCTTGCTTGCACTCGAGCAGATTTAGGACCTTGGTGGATATTGTTCTCAAACAATTCAGTTAAGATGCCAGCAGCAACAAGTCGTTTCTTGGAAATTGGATGTTTCGAAAGGACCTGCAGTATCTCAAGACATTGGGTAACAAATGTGGTAGCACAGCCATAGCAACTGCTGGGTGACCTTGGCACAATAAACCTTGAGGGTGCTTCCGAATTATTAGAATGCTTCTGGTGTAAATAATTCATCAAAACCCGACGAAGTCCCTGTAGAGTCTGAACACTTTTGCTTACAGAATCAAAAGCTGCTTTGCACTTCTCACCATACAGAACTCCTAGGAGAGCAATTTTACGATTTATCTTACATGAAGGTCCAGGCAAGGAAACCATCATCTGCTGGACAGAATCCTTCTGCTGCGAGTCCATTTCATTCTCACCAATGCTGGATACAATTTTAAGCAAAGGTTTCTTAAAACCCAACAGTTGCTGATACCTTCTATGAGCATTTTCAGACTCAGATTCTATAGCTGCCAGTCCTCTCTTCATATCCTCATCATTCTCCATGTTGTCGAAAGTAAAACTCGGCTTTGCCATGAAATTAAACTCAAAACGGCCATATTTGCTGTATCCACATTCATTGCAGAGAAAAGAATCCAAATTCTCATAATTGATGTTACGACATTGCCTGCACTGATACGCATTCTCATGGCAGTTGCTGCATATCCCATGTCTATCAGTGACGGCTCGGCTGCATCTGGGGCACTGCAATGGTTCCATCGATGAAGCTTGAAGATTTTCGTAGAAGGAATCCAGCTCAATCATGAAGTTGCATGCAGTGATGGGAATAGGGAAATCCACTTTTAATTCAGTCTGATTAAAAGCAAGGTGACAACTCTTCGCACGCTTCCACAAGGACCAATTATTCTTCAACTCTGACAAGTCAGTTACGGGTCTGTTGTTGTAGTACAAGTTTAAGACCTTTACAGATTTTGACTTACGAGCATCATGAACATTCATTGTCACAGACTGGATGGTGTAGCTTCCAGTACATTTCACTATGATGCGATTGTCAGTGAACCTTGTCTCTGATTTTAGATTCTCTAGCTTCATCCTGCTGTAAGGAACCTCTGGAGAACTACAGGCAACACAAGGCTCACTCTCAAGGTAGTACCCATCGAACTCCACAAGACCACTTAGAGTGTTGTATATACGCGAATTTGGATGATTTGCCAGCAATTCGTTTTGTGAGTGAAGAGCGTCATATATGCACTGAATCACATCCGCAGTCAAGCATCTATCTAAAAATTCACTACTCTGCTGCTTTGAGGTGACGTCAGGGACCTTGCTGATTAACAAGGTTAGCAACTGTGAATATTCCGTTATATTTGGACCATAGGTAGGCAAGAGTTCCATTTTCTGCAACAGAGCCCCCAACACGGTCTCCTTGAAAAACAGCCTCGCATGATGCCAGATACCATGAATAACACATTTTGCTTCAGCACGAACAGCACTTGAATTCCACTCTAGAAGGAAACACTCAATAAGTTGTCTCAACAACTCACCACCCTTGCCAGCAAAGATTTCTGTAGCCGCTTCCATGTCCATATAAGATTTCTCTGAACCAGACTCTGTTCCATCGTCTCCTTTCTTTTTCTTCTTTGACTCCTGAGACTCCAACTTCTTTGAGCTTACTCCAGTATCCCCAGATTCAGACTTCTGTGACGGGTGGCTCATATCTTTTCCAGCGTAAAATGCCAAATTCAAGAGTTTGAGCGTCTGAATAACAGACTCTTCCCCAAGGTAGAAGAGCCAATTCGACAAATATGACAAAACATCTCCGTGCCTCAAACAGTACTTCTGCCAGTTACGAGGGCGTGCAGCTGCTACTTCAGCCATAGAGGACAGGCACTTGATAATCTTCTCACTCCTCTCAAAGGGGATTGGATTCTGAAAACCACCAGATTTATGGACATGTTTGTGGAGCTTCTTAAGCTCAGTGGAGAATTGCCAAGAGTCTCTAACACTGTAATAGTGAGACTTGCTTCCACATAAGTGCAAAAAGAGTCTTCTCGCATGCCTTCTGACAAAAGCTGTATGAGGATTATTGATATAACTGCACAAGATATCCTGGTATCCATCTAGCTTCAAGTCTTTTCCAGAGGAGATCTTGTAAACCTTCTCCTTCTCTGCAGTTTTGTCGTGCTTCTCTAGACGAAACAAACTGTAGAGAAGGCGGAATGTATTTTCCAACAACAGCCTATGGTAGTCCGCAAAAAGGTCTGATCGATGAGTTTTGGCGTATGAATCTGAAAAGAGCGGTGAAAAGTTACTGGCCGGAAGCTCCCTTCGTACCGTTAGTAAAGCTCCACATCCAGAACCAGCATGCGAATTGCTTGCACTATCGAAACTCGCAACAGGAGACTTGAAAACATGAACTAACTGCTGCAGTATGTCCATCAAATAATTAACAAACGATTGCTGCCGAAGTGCATTGCAAGCTCGAAGTAGCTGTGTAGCAAAGTCACTCTTCTCTTCCTCAGCCGAAGAAGAGTTCACCACAACAGAAGCAGTGGAGGAATTGTGTGCACTGGTTTTATCATGAATATCGGGCAGCCCAGTTAATTTAGCAGCAGAAGCATCATTGCCTGGCTGGTGCCAATTACGCAGCATCAAGGTAAAGAACATAAAGACAAGAATGGTCACTTCACCAAAAGGAGATCGGCTTTTGGCATCAAATGGTTTGTTGAGATTAATCTCATCCAGGAACCAGTTTATCAGTCTCTCCAAATCTAGGCTTTCAGGCTTTGAACCATCCACAAAAGGTCCACCAACAGCAGATGATAATCGGAAAAACAGTTGCATGATAGGAATAGCACGAAGACCAGACGTGATCTCCATCCATCCTCTTAGTTGTTCAAGAAACTCAAATAGAAGCAGAGAATTCACAGCTCGTTTTGATGCAGAAATTGAAACAGGTTCAACCACAGATGCCGAAAATTCTTCAGACTCGCTGTGTTCCAGCACATGAATAGAAGTCAAACTATTAGCATCTGCTGAGGCTCGCAATGCGCTTGAATCACTTGGATTGTCAGCTGTAAAGTGAATTTCATTATTATCTCCTCCAAAAGTCTCCATTTCTATAGGGATAGCTGTCATAGGATGATCTCTAGAATGTGGTGGAGGAAGATGATCTGCATCCAACATTTCATAACATGCCTCACATAAATCAAAATCTGGGCAAACAGTACAATGCCACCTTCGCCTCAGTATAGGAACAGTAGAACACCCATCACAACAATACTGAACCGATGATGTGATAGCATCCTCTTCTATCATGACCTGGGAATTACCAGTTGCATTCAAGTTGTCTGTGTTTGAAGCAGCCGAGGCAGCATTGTCAACTGCATCATCAGTAGCTAGTAGTGTGTGCTTTGGAAATGGAACCTGAAGCAACCTTGAAGATATAGCCAAGCTGTTCATTGAATATAATATAAAGTGAGTGAAAGTCGGCCAAAAAAGAGAGAGAGAGAGAGAAAGAGAGTAATCAAAGCCAACATAAGACAGTGAAATGGGTAATTGACTACCTGCTGGCAGTTTGGACAGCCTCATTTGAAGAAGATAGGAGTCTCTTTAGTAATGCGACAGCTCCTGAGACATTGTGGCTACTCACGTCCTTCCCACTTAAGGCCAGACATTCTGCATAATAATATATCAGTTCCACCGAGGACACAACAACACTGTTCATTGTCTGTGTGTCAGGCTGCTCTATCTCCAAAATTCCCCATAAAACATCCATGAGCCTGTCCACAACTTGAGAACCTATAGCAGAAGCAAATAAAAAAAATGCCTCCATAAAAATTCAAACGTCAATCAATAAGCTTCCTTTGTGTATGCAATAAAACTGTAGAACAACTTTCCTCCAAACACCAACCAACTAACAAATAAATATCACCTGGTGATTCAGGAAAGAATCACAAACAAGGAAAATTTGCAAAGGTATAATTGAAGGGAAAGGATAACTAAGACGAGTAGGAAGAAATCAACCAAAACGAGGTTTGCCTATACCATTCATTTCCAAGAACGCAGCAAAATTTGCACGTCGATGCACAGCAACTTTAGATACTGCATAGAGTTGGGAAGTGAACTCCTCAATAATCCACCGAGTGGTTGAACCACCAACCCCTAACCTTGACGAAAGTACAGCAGTGGAGTTTACAACACCAAGAAGGCGCATGTTATCCTTAACCTAAACAAGAAATTTAAATAAGTGAAAAAAAACCTGTTTGCAGATGCACATAAATGAATATGTTTGGCTGCAGAGAAAAAGAGATGAACTTGCACTAAATAACAGAGTGGCAAAGATATATATACTTGGTAATACATCTCCTTTCTTGGAAATACGGCCTGCAAGACACGGCATGCAGCTGTTTTCAGCAATGGCTCTCTATCGCTTTCAAAAATTGCTTCTAGCAATTGTTTGCACCTCAGCTTACTTAACTCCGATCTGATTTCCTGAGCTTTTGAGGCTTCCTGGGGCTTGCAAAGCAAATACAACCTTGATAGAAGCCTGAGGCCATCAGCTACCAGCTGTTCCTCTAAAGGTGCAGACTGCATAGAACCAACTCTTTTTCCTGGCACTGCAACACACGAATTACCTCCAAGTACACGAGCTTCCATGCCCAAAACTGCATCCATTTTCTCCTTCCAACCAAATTCATCTTTTGGGCGACCATAAACCTCCAGTGAGTCAATTCTCGGGAAAGCCGAGCCATTAAAAGCTGGCCCAACTGACACTGTAAATTCTTCATCAGCAAGGAGTGATTCAGCAACAGTAAATGGAATATCATACCAACACCGCATGCCTTCATCCAATTTGATTGCTCTCTGAAATATGCTAATCTCAGAGGGAATATGGTCCGGTGATGTATTTCCAACATGCACCCGTATACCAACCATAACTATATCTGGATTCGAGTTCAACACTGTTATCTGAGGAAAGAATGGGAAGGAAGTTAAAACAACATAGGAGAAAACATGAGCTGAGAGCCAAAATTATCATTTCTAGGCAACTAATCCCCATAATTGAGGCCAAAACAAAATCCCAAAGAAAAGATCAATTCATGCCAGCAACACAAACAAGCACGTATTCAAGCTGCTCATCAAATGCTCAATTCATATCAATCATAAGCAAAACCAATCTTCTAAGGTAGTGATGCTTCAAAGAGAATTTAATTCACGAGAAGTATCATATACGTAACAAGGACGGACCAACAGAACACAGGAAGTACATAAACTATATGCATAATACTTTCACTGTTCAAGTCAAAGTGATTAAGGGAAAAAAAAAAGGAACACAAAAATAATTGACAAAGATGAGAAGATACCAATGTAATAAACCAACAGCCAGATACCAAATTGGCCATACCTTAAATCCTGCAAGACTAGGGCTCTCAAGAAACCCATCCTCAGATGCCAAGCTCTGCTTAGCTCCTTCAGATTCACCATTTCTGATTGCATCACCCCCCAGTTTCATGTCAGTGGTGATACAGACAGCCTTCTCAAAGAAATCAAGGGGGAATTCAGGATTTACGCCAGAGTAGGCTTTACTGCTGAGGATACTAGAACCCAACTTCTTTACTTTTTCTGAAGCTTTACTCACTCCAACATCAATTTCAGCTTGGACATGTGAAAATATCTGGAGACTACCATCATCATGCAAGAAAAGAGAATGAAATTTGTCCTTGGATATAGGCTTGTAAGCAGTTGCCCCAACCACTGGTGAGTTAGATCCAACAGCATGCCGTATATTCTGTGCAAATATCTCACGAGCCCTCAAGGAGACAGCAAGGGCAGCATTTGACTTCCAACTGGAGAAACATAAAAGTAAACCACTACCAGGAAGCAACTCCCTCCAATGATGCAAGCCAGAAGGTCGAAGCTTGCCATCTACTTCATGCTCATATATCGGAGATACCTCTATCAAAGATGTCGCATCAGGGTTTAGTCGGCCAATCAATGTAGTTCCATCTCGATATGACACAAAAAGTAATTTATAGGTTGAAGAGAAGTACAATGACGTGCCCTTTGCATTGACATCTCTTTCCTGAATTTGGATCTTTTCGTTCAGCTGTTTTGTCCCAGCATTGCCTTCCATTGACAAATCAAGCTTATACAAGTTTCCTTGTTCTGAAAGTACAACAAGAAACATCCTTCTATGCAATGCTACAGAAAGTACTGCATCTGAGATTGTGTCATCGGGCAATGTAAAGTAGTGCAAAGGACTGATATTGTCCTGGGATAGATCGTAAATCTTCACAAACCTGTTTGTGATCACCATTAGCCGCACTTGAGATCCAGGAACCCAATCAACCCGTCTGATATAAGCCCCTTGCAGGGCGAGCTCAATGGGAAGGCGATCAGTAACCTCACCTCGGGAGCTCACAGTGAAAACCTGGCAATCTTCGTAGCCTGCAACAGCAAGATAATTCTCCACCAATGGATTGAAAACAAGATGTACGATTTCAAAGCGAACAACATTCTTGGACAAAGGCTTAACATTTGTCTTGTCTGCTGTCACAGGAGCAATCGTGGCCTGTCCAATCAGCTGTCCGACATCAAATATGGCAACTTTGTCACCCTCTCCAACAGCAAGCCGACCTCGACTACTGACAGACAGTAAGGATTTCATAAGAGAGCCACTAGCCAGAAGAGATTTCAGTTCTTTTGCATTTGAATAATCTGCCTTGATCTTTAAATCTAAAGATCCACTTTTATAGGCCTTCTTCAGTTGCAGAAGATCAGAACCACACGACAACACTTTGTTCTCCCCCAAAGTCAAACTTTTGTCATTGGAAAGATTGCCATCTCTTTTCCCTGTGATAGCAGGAAACAGTGCCGCACATATTTTAAGCACCTGACCCTCAACATCCAGTTCTTCAAAAAGTCTGGGAATCAAATATTGGACATCGCCAGGGATAGCTAGCTTCACAGAGTCATCAACTTCCGCAGATACATCTTCATCCGGATCTGAGTCACTATCAGCAAGTTGATCCCCACTGTCTGGCAAAGGAAATAAGGACTGCAAGTTACCTTCCCTAAGTGATGCATTCACACTTCCAGTGAATTTCCGAGGCTTCAAACACTGGCAAGTGCTCCCCCTAACACCTCCAGCTCCACAATCACAGAAGAAACGACTTGATCTCGAATACACAACACGATGACCACGGTGACAAACTTTGGCACAAACAGAGCAGCAACCTTTAGACACAGTTAGATCACAAGTATAACAAAAATACCAATGCTGCTCCATAAAGTTGCTCCCACTAGAAGTAAACGTACACACTTTAGAAGCAAGAGCTCGCTCACTATTGGTGTCCTCTTCTTCATCCTTGTCGATGCTGGCTAACTCGCCATCAGATGTTCCATCATCCTCTTCTTCATCTATGGATGCCACATCACATTCAAATGATGCTGATCGCCCCTCCTGATTAGAAGTCAAAACCAAAGCCTCAGAATTTTTCCTTGACCCAATTGGTTTAGCAGCAGATCCAGCTCCTCCTGTGCTGCCAGATAATGATTTCCTGGTGGTTTTCACTGGATTAGTTTTAGAAGGGTTGCAATTATGTAGAATTGCCTCAAGGAAACTGATCAGGAACTTGAGTCCTTGCAGCTGATGCTCATCACGAGCCAGTTTCTCCATCAACGCCACAGTGCTCCGAAAAAGTGCTCTCATTGAAGCCTCATCTCTTAAAAGTTGAACCACGACATTGAAGTAAGACTTTGCAGTATGAATATCACACAAGTGAAATGCTGATTCTAATGATGCCAACACTGAGTTAAACAAATGGCTGTGAAGTGCTCTCGATAGTGAGTCAGGAGGGGATAGAAGGCATGAAACAAAGTTCATTGTTGACTCTTTGACAGATATGGAACTTTCTTGAATGTCAGTGACACCGCCAGGATTTTCTGTCACTAGACCTAACAGTCTTTTCTCCAACCACTTCGACAGGTAAAGTGAATCCATGCCAAGGAATTTCTTTTGTATCTTTTGTTTCAGATAGGGAGAAACATCTCTTGATAAGAGTTCAATAAATAAATTGAGAACTTTCACATGTACTAACTCCGAGTAACACTTATCAAGAGAATCAATCAGAACCAATAAGTCACCGCGTTGTGAACCATAAAGGTCAGCAACTTGTTGTGAAGCTTCTTCTGCCCCAACATAGAACTTAAAGACAGCTGTTCTTGAAGTTTCTTTATGAAGATCATCCATCAAATCAACTACTTTTGTAACAAGCTGCTCAACTATAACACAATGGTAACTCCCATTGCTTTCTCTACCATTGATATCCTCCAAGAATCCTTCTATCTGCTTCATGAGAAATAATAAGCCATACTCTGAGCCACCCACGTCTGCAGTTATCCTGCAAGAAAGATCTTCGAACTTCCCACCCAGACTCTGCAAAATCCTATCATACTTGAGAATCATTATTGCATCAAGAATCTCGCGGAGCACCCCTATCTCCAAGGAAACATCTTTTCTAATGTCGTTGATCTTAAAGAGCATGTCAAGAAGGGAAATTATCCCCCTGATACTAAGAATGCAGGACACAAGTGCAGCACTGGAATAATGAAGATGTAAAGGGAAACCATGCAACATGCACTCTGAGAACATGGTAGATAATACCCCAGAAGTCCTCTTTTTGACCACTTGATCCAATTCTGGAAGGATGCCAGTGACAGATTCTGGCCGTAGATGACTATCAGCATTTTTGAGGATCTCAGCCTTCATGCATTCATCAAATTCAGTATGTTTGAGAAGCAGAAGAGATGAAGATTTACAATCACAAGACAGGTTACCATCCATGGTGCACAAGAAAGCTTTCTGATACGTCTCAATTTGCCTAGTCAATAATGAAGATAGCAGTTCCAGCATCCCAGCAGCTTGCCTAGTCTTCAATATCCCTGAAACAATGCCTTCTACCAAGGAGACAAATTCCAAATCTCTGGTCGTCAGTTCTATCTTCAGGACATCCACTCCAGGGACACGGTTCTCCACACAGTATCTCCAGAAGCCCCAGTTCAGAGAAGATAGCACCAGTGACAGCCACTGTCCTTGCCTCAAGAAGTCCCAACCAAATTCTTCAACACCATTCATTGGAACAGGACGCAAATGCTCAAGTAGACCCCTGCTGAGATCGATCGGATCAACCTGCTTGCCATTTGGACCACAATGATTCCAAAATACACGACAAAGGTGCATAAAGGATTCGACATTTGACAATTCAACCTCGCAGAGATCAACAGGGAGTAGTTGGTCCGGTGTAGATGCAACTGGGATGTCCCAGCACAGAAGAAAAACGTACCTTTCCACAACCAGATCTTCAACAGTTGTCGCCTTCTTACCTTTCCATAGCCCCAAAATACAAGAAAAAGCAGCACATATGTCATTCCAACTTAATGATAAAGATTCACTGGTTGCATCAGTCCTGGACATGGATAAAGGAAGGGGCGCAAAATCAACCAGCTGGTCAAGCAAGCAGTTGATTTGCGGTTGCTCCTTGACAAACAAACCTGTTACATACTCTGCTGCTAGTGATGCCCAAGATGTCTCATTGACATGGTCATAAGCTGATCCACCAATTCGATACCAGTTCATCTGGCATCTAAAGTCCACAAGCAGAGGTGCTGGACAAGCAGAATGATTCAACAACATATGTCTAAGGATTACTATCAGCCGTGAAACTAACAAAGCCCAGCATGACAGCAGCAGACCATCAAGATTGGAGGCACTGGCAACTGATCCTTTCAAAGCAGAAAATACAAACGCCGCCTGTTTCACCTTTTCACTTTCAGGGGATAGATGAAAAGCCATAAGAAGAATCTCCAAGTGAAACACAGAAGGAAGAAATCCAAGGAGTTCCTTGAGAGTAGGACAACTTGAGAAAACACATTTTATCTTCTCAGACATGAAATCTGCAAACTGCCTATAGATTTTATCCCTCAACTGGCTTCCATATAAACCTGCCCTACAAATAAGCGTGTGAGAAAGCAATGCAAGGGTCTGCTTATTGTAAACATAAATTCCATTTTTGACCTTCAAAATTTTCTGGACAAGATGATCCTCCAATGCACTTGACAAAGCATGACGTGTGAGGAGACCATGTAACAACTCAAACGCAATTGCATGAATTTGCCTCATCCTGCTGTGCTCCGGTAAAGTTGAACCACCATCTAAATCATCACAGGCTTGGCAGTTAAGTATGGACAGCAGAGCATCAATGTGATCCAAACTGAGCTTGCTGCAAGCATCCTCATATACAGGAGCATGCCATTCCGGAGAAAATATGCACGATTTGAGAAAGTTCAATAGTTCTGTGCAGGCTTGAATTGTTATGTTACAAAGCCCAGAGAGGGGATTTGCTGCAACAGGGGCCTGTTCATATCCATCATTTGAACTAACAGATCGAGCACCCTCTGAGAAAAGATTCCCAAATAATGCTTCATCTTCATGGCACAATGTATTTTCTGGTTCCGATGTAGAATTAGCTTTTGCAGCAATTGAGTGTGACCTCTCAAGTTTTCGCCGCATTTTTACACCCTCAAAATGCAGAAAAACAAGGAGATGCATCAGATTGTCCACCCACTGGACTGATGAAGGAAAGATGATTCCCAATAGTTCCTCCAGAGAATAATTCTTCTCCAATGGGATCTCTTGAAATCGCACGTGACAGGAAGCATGTTTGGCCCCCACCTCCAGGTTAGCACTTCCAAATGCTCGTCTTTTGTGAATATCTGTCAGCATATGCACCTGATGTTCTTGTTTCTTAATGTCTTCAAGGAGTTTCACAATGTAAATAACGCAACGAGGGAAGTAAACCAAAGGAGGCTTCAAATTGCTGGCTGACTTCTTGTATCTCCAAATACCAGAATCCAAATTAGAAAGTACAGAAGCTGCAATGCAAACTTGAATATTATGAAAAATGCTCCGACCACAACTGAGCACCTGAACTATATGGAGGAACTCTTCCAGCATCATTATTACAAGACCCTCATAGTTATCTTCAGAAGTAGCATGGCTATTTACAAACTCAAAACCAGGTCTAAACAAGTGCGGGAGCACATCAGCAAAAGAAGCAAGACTTTGCAGCAAAGCAGTATCGAATTCAACAAAAGGGGCGTTCATTACTAGATTACCAAGCAACCTCAGAATCCTCAGTGCCAAAGATAGTTTCCCATGGAAGCTTAAGCCTTCCATCTTATCATCAGATACTTCTGGAAGTTCAACAAGTTCTTTACACAATAAAATCAGTCGCCGAAGGCATCCCAAATGAGCTATTGCCCAGTGCTGAGCAGAAGACACCAAATTGTTCATATCCCGGTAAGCGGGTCGAGTAGGCAAAGTAGTTAGGCCATCAGATCTCACACATTCAGAAGCCAACATCATAACAAGCTGGTCAGCAGGCTGCTCTTCACTTGAGCAGCCGATACCTTCATGTAACAGTCAGAAGAACCCATTATGTTTCAAATTAATTGGACACTTGTACACAAATTTTATAAATGACTGTAAGTAAAAAGATCACGAAAGAACAGAAGCATAATTAACTAGAGAGAACATACCTAGAATGCTGCATTTCATGTGTGCCTCCAGGTGTAAACCATCATATTTGAAACTAACTGTATGCAAGACTTCCATGACCGCATCCACTGAGCAAGACTGGAATGAATTATATTTATTTTCCATCTGACCAACCAATGTCGCGTCCAGTAGTTGTACCATAAGCATCTGGAACCAGAAGGGGAATACAGTAAGCTTTCCCATTTTCTTTTTATAAAGAAACATGGAAGGTGTACAAGCTAGCTAATACATATCCAAAATGCAGTGTCCCTCTCTTTTTTTGGAGGGAGGGAAGGGGGGAGGTGGAGGAAACGAGGATGTAAACTAGATAGAAAGAGACGTGCAGCATAAGAAATTGGGAAGGCATGGTAAAGAAATATGCTGCAAAAGGGATAATCCAGGCACCTATGCAACATTAGCAGTGACAATGATAAAGAAGCTATAAGGCAACGACCAAAATTGCAGGTTAACGAACAGACAATTAACACAAAAGATGGGAGATATTATGCTAACATGCACCTTTGAGAAATTATAGTAACCATAACACAGCAGAAGGCACCACAAGGCAGGCCCCCAAAGAAACAAATGGCCGATATGCAGTCAAATGGTGGCAACTAATTGTCCAATTCTTTATAATTTGCAAATGCATAAAAATCAAATAAGCAAAACAGGTCCTATTACAGTTGATCGGACTCTGCACCAAGATCAGGGGCAACCACAGGAATTCCTGATTTGAAGATCACATCAATACTTCTACCATACATAGATCTTTACGAAGTACTAGTTCGAATTTCAAGAATTGCATGATCTATCTAAGGCAACAACTTGAACGCAGAAATAGGTTTTACAATCTTTATAAACTTTAAATGCAAATATCTTATTCAGGTACTAGAGTTGTCTTTGAGTAAAAACTCCCACATACCACTCCATCTCCTTCCCATATCCACAATGTCCTTATCTTGTTTTATCTTAGACTACGCAATTTGTGCCAAGAATGCTAGAACGACCAATTTTGAATAGAATATATACATATAAAATATATGACAAATGAATACGTATTATAAAACATAATGATAGGCAAGGCCAACATCTGCCCCGCACTTATCCTATTGAAGTATGGAATTTGTGTTGAAGGTAGAAGAACGGAATAATTTTGAATATAACATATATATTAGATAAATGAATACATAATTTAGAACACATGGGCTATGAGCAGAAGTACCATATCAGAACCTCCCCTATGGAAGATCACAAAGACCAAGATGAAGCCTTAAAAAAACAATGCTAGTATGATTTATCTAGTACGTCATCATCTTCTGATTACAATCAATTTATGAGGGCCTGATGATTTTCCTTCTATAGCAATGAGGCAAAACAAAGCCTCACAAAGCATCATTTTCTTCTCTTAGGATGTAGTTCTGATGCAACACATAAGATGATATTTCACTATTTAAGACAGTGTTATTTTGAACATATTTTTTTCAATTTGGTGAGGTTTAGGATAGATTCTCTTAATTATCTATATTTCGAACATATGTTTTTCAATTTGGTGAGGTTCAGGAAGTACAAGGTCGTTTAATTGATTTCTTCTTTTATTAAAAAGTAGTTTCCTATTTGATTTAGTATATAGCTACTTAGTCTCAAATATTATCTTAGGAATTAGGTTTTCATACGGACATAGCTTTATAATTCATTTTTTCGATTCCGAAGAAATATTGTCGAGTTAATTTTTTTGGTTAGCAAGTTGACCAGTGGTAGTTCTACCATTTCATCGACACTTCTGCACTGGTACTACGACTAGTATCTCTTCCCCGTTTATGCCATGGTGTAGTGTGCACCTATCCCTTATCATTAACTCCTACGAAACCCTAGTCATCACCAACCAAGAAACAACCGAATTCAAATTGATCTCTCAACATCTCGTTAAAGAAAACGAGAGGAAAAGAAGGGAGAAAAACAACAGTAGAGTGAAAAAAAATAGTGGCATATTTAAAACTTTATCCAGGCCCATTTGTCTACCTTCTCATACATTACACCATGTTTCATTACTCAACCTTAGAACTCAATTGATTAACCCAAGTCAAATAAGCATAGGCCATATAACAAGGATAAATCTACCTATCTATATCGTCTATGGGAATTTGTTTGGCATCTAATTTTATTCAAGATAATCTCATAATAATGCCTACGTTTCTAGACTTAAGGGTAACTTGTATGTACTTCCATTAGACAAGCTCAAAGTGTATATGAGCACTTACCATGATGCACCTACCACAACTTCCTCCTTATACCCACTTATGAGCTTCCTTGCGATCCAAATCTAAAATACTACCTTCTTCCTACCTAATTACTAACATCCAAGGAAGTTAAGAAACAAATGAAGTCCAAGAGGTACAGGAGGAAAATGAAGTACAAAGAGAGGAGGAAGACGAGGAAGACAAAATACAAGGAGGAGAAGAAGAATAAGAGGAAGAGAGACAGTGAAAAGAAGAGGAAGACAAAGCAATAGAAGAGTGAGATTGCATTAAATTCCTACATGTTTAATTGCCTACCGATGCGTCTCATATTTAAGCATCTTTTAATTGCTATTTTAATTATTTTGCACCTGTTTAATTATAGTTTTATACTCACATCGGCAATTTTTATGTTTCATAGGTTCGAAATTAAAGTTCCAGAAATTGTCAAATTTTGGTGCAAACATGACAAAATTCGATGTGTAAGCAATTAAATCAAGTCAATCAAAGATCGGGACGAGATTGCACAGCCCAACCCAACGCCCAAACGCATCTCAGCCCATCCACCTCCTCACCTGCACAATCCAACCATCAGCCTACCTCAAGCCCAACGCCATCACAGAGCTCAAGCCACCTACAATACCCCAAGGCCTAGCAACATCCCAGCCCACACTACTACCGGACCAGCTCGGCCCAACAACGCAACCTACACACGAGCTCACCGTCATCCCCTCACCGTCAATCCTCCAACACCAGCCCACGTTCAGCCCATCACCTCCTCTTTGCATCATTCCAAGCCCGTCACCAGCTCGGCCCATGTTCAGCCCAGCTCCGTTAGGGCTTGGAAGAGACGAAGAAGGGTCGGTGTTGTGACAGGATTTAAGTTGGATTTGGAGTTGAGATTTGAGGGGGATTCATACTTTTTTGGGTTTTAAGAGCACGACATTCTCTTTTCTCAAATTCTCTCTTCTGAATTTATTTTTCTTTTTTCGTTAAATTGGAACAGGAGTGAAATTAGCGTGAAAACCGACATGAGTTCAATCATCTCCTGCTTCACCGATTCATCCTTGATGAAGAGCTAACTTGCTCTCTAGGGTTAGATGAAGTCATAGCCTTTACTTTTGTATTACTTTTAATTTGGGTTAATTTGATTGTTTACATGAATTGCTTGGTTCAGATAAATACTTTGAAGTATTGTGATTTAATTATTTATTCAATTGAGATGATTCTTGAGTTTTTAACCTTTAATCGTTGATGACGATATTTATAAATTAATTCTTTGTGCTTGTAATTAATCAAGCAATAGTATTCACCGAATTGTTAATTAAAGCTTATCTTCCCTATGCTTTAGCTAGATAGGGTCAACACGTGATAATTAACAATACATTAAATAAAGTTTATCTTCCCTATGCTTTAGTTAGATAGGGCCAATACGCGATACTAACATCACCTTAGTAGGTTGAAGCTTGTAGCCTAAACCACTACCCGTGTGACAATCAATAATCCCAATTTAAGAGTTCATGCAAGAATGCTTGGCTAATGATGGATTCAAAGCCCTAGGTTCCAATTTCACACACTTTTCCCTTTAAAAGAAGAATACTTAGTTTAATTTTTGTTTCTTTAGATTAATTAACATAAAATCCCATAATTTTCCTTAAATCAAATTAGGTCATAGAATAAATTCACGCACTATTAGTCCATGTGGTTAGACACTCTCTCGCCCTAAACTTCAATTTAGATGTGTTTAGTGGATAGGGTTTTATATTAAACTTTGATAGACATAGAAAAACACATCAAGATTTTGGCGCCGTTGCCGGGGACTAGGCAACGTTCGTGATTTTTTTCTTGTGATTTTTTTCTTTAATTTTAATTGAGGATTTTTTTTTAATTGTTATTATTATTATTTTTACTGTTATTGTCTCTTTTCTTAAAAAAAAAAATATTTTCTTTTTCGTAGCATTACTTATCTTGTGATTTTCACAATTAGGTAGATTTTAAAATAGCTTATTATTTGTTTTTCCTTTTAAGTGTTGTTTTGTTTTGCTAATTTTAGTTTTGAGTTTTGTTTGCTTCTTTCAGTTGATTGTTCATGCACGGTCGTTGTTCTTTGTCTTTTAACCTTACTAAATTCGACCCTAAAATTGAAAGGACTTTAAGAGATCTTAGAGCCCAACACCGAGCAAAATCCACTAGCGCTAACTCTAATTTAGTGATGGCTGACGAACAACAACCACGTACACTTATGGACTATTTTACTCCCACCACATACGCTTCACCTTCATGCATTAGGTTGCCACGGTTCGAGCTTAAGCCACATACCATACAGATGCTTCCTTCATTCCATGGCTTAGGTAATGAGAACCCGTACACACATTTGGATAGTTTCATGGAGGTCTGCTCAACCTTCAGGATTCCTGACGTCAGTAATGACGCCATCTTACTTCGCCTTTTCCTTTCTCTTTCAAGGATAAAGCTAAGTATTGGTTAGGCACCTTACCTAGTGGGATGATTAGTACTTGGACCCAAATGCAACAAGAATTTCTTAAGAAATACTATCCCACTAATAAAACTACCACCGATAGGAGAGCAATAAACCCCTTCGTCCAACTTCCTACTGAAGAGTTTCACAAGAGTTGGGTTAGGTCTAGGGAGCTTTTACGCGCTTGTCCACATCATGCTATCCCTAAATGGCAACTGGTCCAGAATTTTTATTATGGGTTAAATGTGAAGGGTCAACAAACTGTTGCTGCCTCATGTGGTGGTCAATAGGAATGAGGATGCGGCGTGGGAACTTTTCAAACTTTTGAATGAGAATTCACAACAATCTACCGCACATGCACGTTTAAATGCTACTAGGTTAAATAGAGGAGTAAATGAAATTGCTCACACCTCCATCTTAGATAAGAAAGTAGACTCTCTTATCTCTTCTGTGGAGCCGTTCACTTTCTTATTTAAGATGATATTGACTCCCTCTATTGTACCTAATGTGTCTCATGTTTCAAACATGCATAGTGCTTGCTCTTCATGTTTTAGTATCTCTCATTCTACACTTGATTGCCCCTCTGCTTCACCTTTTGTTGAGTGGTCAGAGGAATAGGTGAATGCAGCCCAAGGATTCTCAAGAAACGACCCATACTCGAACATGTACAATCCAGGCTGGAGAAACCATCCAAACTTCTCCTGGAGGCAAGGAAGAAGAGGACAGTTTGTGCCACCACAACCGAATCCACGAACTCAACCATCTGGTATGACACGACCCCTCGGTTTTCAACCACAAGGGTATGCTTCTAACTACTCTCAACCTTCTAATTTGAGGTCCAATTCGAATTTTGAAGACAAGGTCTTGAGTGCGCTAAAAGGTTTAGAAGCTAATTCCCAACTCCTCCACTCGCATACACAATCGATCTCAAAGCTAGAAACCCAAATAGGTCAACTAGCTAACACTTTGATTAGGAGAGATGACGGAAGACTCCCTAGCCAAGCTGTAGAGAACCCTAGAAACTATGTGAGGCTAGACAACTATCCTCCCCATCAAGAACAAGCAAAGTCCATTACAGTGTTGAGAAATGGGAAGGAGGTTGACAATGGGGTGCGTGCTGAGAGTGAAGTTCCCATAAGTGGCGAGGGAGAAGAAAAAAGCGAGGAAATAGAGAAGGAGACCGATGAGGTCACTCACCCTTCTCCCGTTCCTAAGACCTCTGATCTTCCTTCCTCATATGAACCTAGAGTATCCTTCCCCAGGCTTTAGTTGCACCACATTTAAATGGGAAGGACAAGAAGTGGGAAGACATTTTGGAGACTTTTAGGCAAGTAAAGATTAACATTCCCCTTCTTGATGCAATCAAACAGATCCCGGCCTATGCGAAGTTCATTAAGGACTTACAGAACCAAAGAGGCGATCGAGAGCACATCTGCCTAAGAAAGTGTTTTTAGCCGAGCAAGTGAGCTCCATTCTGAAGTGTGACACTCCGATTAAATACAAAGACCCTGGTGTCCCCACTATCTCTTGTTCACTTGGAGACTACCCGATCGATAAGGCTTTACTAAGTGAGTGTTAACATTATTCCTTACTCGGTTTATAAGAAGTTAGGCCTAGAAGAGTTGCAAGCCACCACGGCGACCTTGTAGTTAGCGGATAGATCAACTAAGATCCCCCGTGGCGAGCTTATTAACGGGCTACTGAAGGTAGACAAAGCCCTGTTTCTAGCTAATTTTCTTGTCCTTGATATGGAACCTTCTAGTCATTTGAGAAACCATGTCCCTGTCATTCTGGGTCGGCCTTTCTTAGCCACAGCTAATGCCACAATTAATTGTAGATTTGGGGTAATGGATGTTATTTTTGCAACCATGACTATTAGGTTGAATATTTTTAAGGCTTCGTCATTACCCACTAGTGAGGATGAGTCAGAGTGTTTCTGTGTGGATGTTGCTGATGATTTGGTGGACCAAACACCCCTGTCTATCCTAGTTAGAGACCCCCTAGACGAGAATGCAAAACCTTCTAAAGAGATGCAACGAAGGTTGAACCTGGACATGAAAGAAGTTTTGGGTTGCGAGAAGAATCATGTTATAGTTCAAGAGGGAATTGTACTAGGTCGTAGGTTGTCTAAGGAGGGCATTGAGGTTGACAAGGCTAAGATAGATTTGAATGCTAACTCACCCCCTCCCTCAAATGTGAAGCAAGTTAAAGCCTTTCTAGGTCAAGCGAGTTTTGAGAGAAGATTCCTTAAGGACCGTGGGAAGTTAAGCCATACCATTGACTAGTTCACTATCTAAGGACATATATGTTGAGCTCAATGAGTCCTAGTTAGAAGCTTTTCATAGGCTACGGTCTATGCTTGTTGCCACCCCATTAAGCATCCACCCGACCACTCTCTCCTTCCTGAAAATCATGTTTGACACTTCTAATTTTGCTGTAGATGTTGTCTAAGGTGAGCTCATTGAAGTGGCTTCCTTGGTCGATGTCATTACTTGATCTCTGCTAGATTCATTGCGCTTGGCTAAAGGCGTAAAACTTAGTGCTCCTAGGAGACAGCCTAGGTTTTGTTAATTCTTGCTTTTAGTTTAGTTTTTGAACTAATTAGTTTCTTGGATACTTGTTTCCTCTTATTTCAAGTTCTTGTCCCATGTTGGAGGAGTCATACATGTTCGTTCATGCCCATTCATGATCACTGCCTTGTCAAGTTTTAAGCTCTATCTCACCTATTTCTTGTAGTTTAGTGATTGATGTTGTCACATTGAGGACAATGCATGATTTAGGTGTGGGGGTGAAGCTCATTTGTATGTGCTCATTTTTTTGGTCAAATTTTTAAAATTTTGAACATCTTTTATGCATTTTGAGTGTGCATTATAACCGTTTAGCCAAGTTTTTCTTGATCAATGCATATGTTAGGATGATGGTAGGATTAGCTGTTTATTTCGTTCTCTTAATTCCATGAAATTAAATGATTCTACTAACATATGACATGTTAGTGAATATTGTCAATCACTGTTGATATTAATGGGTTCTTCTCATGCCGCTCACATATTCACTATGCACAGGACTTTCGTGTTGTGGAAAATCTGAAAAATTTGAGTAAAAATTCCTATATGTCTTGAGTTTTGTAGGCTTGCCCTATTGGATTATCCTAATCTTTGCTCTTTGATGTTATATAAAGTACTTGTTAATCAATAACAATTGTAATGTTGAAGTACTTGTTATTCAAAAAGTCCAAAAAAATGGACAAAAAAGAAAAAGGGAACGAAAAAAAGAAAAAAGAAAGGGGGAAAAAAAAGAGGAAAGTTTCCTTCAAAGAAAAGAAAAGGAAAAAAAAGTAGAAGTAAAAGAAAAAGAAGAAAGTGCAAATTGATGTACATTCATGATAAAGATGTTCTTATGTGCTATATCGATGTCAAAATGTTGTAAAGTGGTCACGCATATGCCACTTAAAATTCTCTATGTATGGGCATGTGTTTAGGTAAATCAATGGTGTGGATCTACAAAACCTTGGTATATTTGGTTGAATGCGAGAATTTGATCAAATTCTATGGCATGAGATCCCATTCACGTTCACTTGTGTGCTTAAATTGCTTAAGTAGTTTCTATTAGTTGAAACAGGGTTCACGAAATTCTATAATGGGTTTTGAAGTTTAATCATTTGAATTCATGGAATTGGAGAATATTCTAGATGATTAAATCTTGTTTTGAATTCAAATGTATGTGTTAATATCGGAAAACTTGATGAAGGTTGGGGTAGTGTCACGAACCTAAGTCCGTGACTTGGATAATTTTTGGAGAAAAGGAGCCGAGATAGAGAGAGAGAAGAATTGAAGGAGAGAGATTAGAGAATAAGATAAGGAAAAGGAGAGAATTTTAGTAGAGAAAAAGATAGAAGGGGGGGAGACGGTTGAGAAGGGAGAGAAGGAGACTTAGTTCATTTCATTTCAATTGGAAGATTCAAAATACAAGTCTTATAAAGAGTTGGGAGGGGGATGTACCGGTTGACAACACATCCCCTTGCCAACTACTACATTAAATGCTAAATAATGTCTTACAAGTAAAATCTACCTACTACAAGCATGGGAAACCGGTTGGGGGAATTAACCGATACACCCCTTCAACTAATCCTATTTTACTAATTGATATTATATATTACATTCTTGTACAAAATTACAAAAGCGAAAAAAAAAAAAAAGTTGGGAGTGACAATCCCCTCCTCTTCAAGCAATCCTTGTCCTCAAGGATTAAAGCTCAGAAATTGCTTGTGAATGAAAGTCCAATCTTCCCAAGTAGCCGAGTCTTCGGGCATGTTCTTCCATAGGACTTGGACTTGCTTGACCCTTCTTTTGTTGCGTGTCACGGTGCGCCGATTGAGGATGGCCTGTGGTGACACTTCGAGCTGTTCATCCTGGTCAATCTGAGGGAGGTTAGAAGTGATGCGTATGTTGTCCCCCACCTTCTTCTTTAGCCTAGAAACATGGAACACGGAATGAATCTTGGAATCGGTTGGTAGCTCAAGTCGGTAAGCCACCTTCCCGATTCGGGCTTGGATGCGGTATGGCCCGTAGTAACGAGCGGCTAGCTTCAAGTTCCTCCGAAGGGCTACGGATGTTTGTCTGTAAGGTTGTAGCTTGAGATAAACCCAGTCTCCTACTTCAAAGGTCCTTTCGGTTCTTCTTTGGTCTGCTTGCTATTTATAACGTTGTTGCGCCTCCTTCAGGTTTTCTTTGAGTAAATTGACCAAGTTTTGTCTTTCGTTGGTGAAATCTTCAACGTCCCCGGAAGTGGAAAGGCAAGGAATGTCAATGGCAAGGACTCTCGGTTCATAGCCGTAGAGGGCAAGGAAAGACGTGGCCTTCAAAGAGGAGTGGTAGTGAGTGTTGTACCAAAATTCGGCTAAGGGTAGCCATTCGGACCATTGCCTCGGTTTGTGGAGGGCCAGGGTTCGGAGGTAGCTCTCGAGGCGCTGGTTCACACGTTCGGTTTGTCCATCCGACTGTGGGTGATAGGCACTACTCATCTTCAACTCGATTCCGGATAGGAGCATGAGTTCCTTCCAAAAGAGGCTTTGGAAAGAGGCATCTCGGTCTGAAATGATATCCCTAGGCAGCCCATGGAGACGGTAGACATGATCCAAGAATAGTTGGGCCACCTTGGTTGCGGTATACGGGTGAGCCAAAGTCATGAAGTGTGCCTACTTGGTGAGTCTGTCAACAACCACCAAGATGACGTCTTTCCCTCCGAATTTGGGTAGGCCTCCAATGAAGTCCATACTAATGCTTTCCCATGCTTGATTGGGTACAGGTAGAGGCTGTAGGAGTCCCGGATAGGCCACGTTCTCATGCTTGGTGAGTTGGCAAGTGTCACACTTTTCTACCCACTCACGAATGCTCCTCTTGAGGTTGGGCCAATAGAACATGCGTTTGACCCTCATCAAAGTGCCAAGAGTGCCGGAGTGACCCCCCATAGGAGAGTCATGAAGTGCTTGAAGGATCTTGTCTCTCATTCCTCCTTCCCCGACATAAAGCCTCCCTTTGTATCTGAGGAGGCCTCCTTCAAATGAGTAAGGCCTATTGCTTGTTGGGTCGAGGATGAGTTGCTCGATCAGTTTGGCGGTGCGGGCCTCGTTGTCGTAGCTTTGAGCGAGCTCGTACACCCAAAGAGGAACCGAGGTAGTCATGAGGGCATAAGCGGCATTGGCCTCTTCTTCATCACGCCTCGAAAGTGCGTCAGCGGCCCTGTTCTCAGCTCCCTTGCAGTATTGAATGCTATAACAGAGGCTCATCAACTTTGACATCCCTTTGATTTGCAACTGTGTAGTAACTCTTTGCTCTAGAAGGTGGTGGAGGCTTGCATGGTCTGTCTTGATTATGAAGTGATGGTCCATCAAATAATGCCTCCACTTCTCAACGGCCATGAGTACTGCGAGAAGCTCCTTCTCATAGACCGAAAGCCCAAGGTGGCGCGGGCTAAGGGCCTTGCTAAGGTAGGCGAGCGGCCTGCCTTCTTGTGAGAGAACCGCACCAATCCCTATTCCACAAGCATCGGTTTCTAGTACGAAAGGCTTGGAGAAATCCGGAAGTGCAAGGACCTGGGTTGTTGTCATGGCCTTCTTCAAGGCCTCAAATGCTTGCTCGGCTTCCTCGTTCCAATGGAATCCCTCCTTCTTAAGGAGGTTGGTCAATGGCTTGCACATAGTCCCATACCCACGAATAAACTTTCGGTAGTACCCGGTGAGCCCCAAGAACCCACGGAGGCTCTTGACGCTCGTTGGTCTTGGCCATTTCCTCATAGCTTCGGTCTTGCCTTCATCGGTTGCAACCCCTTCCTTTGAGATCACATGTCCCAAATACTCAACCCGGTCTTGGCCGAAAGTGCACTTGCTTCGTTTGGCATAGAGGCAGTGCGTGCGCAAGGTCTCAAGCGCCTTGGTCAAGTGTATGAGGTGCTGGAAGGACTGAGCTATAGACAAAGATATCATCGAAGAATACGAGCACGAACTTGCGGAGGTACGTACCAAAGACTTCATTCATGAGGGCTTGGAAAGATGCGGGGGCATTGGTGAGCCCGAAAGGCATAACATGGAACTCTTAACGTCCTTGGTGGGTCCTGAAGGCGGTTTTGCGCTGGTCTTTCTCACAAACTCTGATTTGGTGTTAACCGGCCCGGAGATCAATTTTGAAGAAAATTGTGGCGCCCTTGAGTTCATCAAGCAAATCATCGATTACCGGTATCGGAAACTTGCCCTTCACAGTGATTTTGTTCAACTGACGGTAGTCCACACAAAATCGGTATGACCCATCTTTCTTACGGACCAAGAGTACCGGCGAGGCAAACGGACTGCGGCTCGATTGGATTATGGAAGCCTCTAGCATCTCCTTGACTTGATGCTCGATCTCATTCTTTTGTCCGTGAGGGTATCGGTAGGGCCGGATGTTCACGGACTTGGCATCGGGCAGGGTCGGTATGCGGTGGTCACGGGACGGAGGCGGAGGAAGGGACCTTGGTGTGTCGAAGACATCTTGATATCGGCTTAGGATGTGCTCAATCTCCGGATGGACAAGAGCATCCGGAACCTCCATGGTGGTGGCCATGAAGAGATGGCCCATTATATGACCGGCCTTCTTGAAGAACTTTGTTAGGCCCTTGCCCGAAATGGATTGCAACGAAGCTCTCTCGGATGTGCCTTGTAACCGAACTGCCTTACCGTCCTTGTAGCATGCGAACTTAAGGTTGGTGAAGTCGAATGTCACGGGCCCATAGCGTTGGAGCCAATCTACTCCAAGGACCATGTCACTGCCTCGGAGTTCAAGCACCCTTAAGTCATCAACGAATGTCGTGCCTTGGACCTTCCATTTCAAGCCCGGGCACTTCTGATAGCTAACAAGGCTCTCCCCGTTAGCCACGGTCACGGTCATGACAACGGTGGGCATGGTTTCAAGTTGAAGTTCTCGAACCACACGAGCGTCGAGGAAACTGTTTGTGGACCCACTATCAATCAAGATGTTCACCTCTCGTTTCTAGATCTGCCCTTTCAATCTCAAAGTGTTATGCATGATCCGGCCCGAGAGTGCATTGAGAGAAATTTCCATGGCCCCATTTTCTTCTCCTTCGGTTTCTTCTTCAACCGCAGCCTCTTCTTCTTGTTCCTTATTTTCAACCTCTTCACCCTCCATGCTTTGTAACTGTTTCTTACAAACATGCCCCGAAAAGTACCTTTCATGGCACTTTTAGCATTAGCCGGGCTCCCGCTTGGGCGCGCTAGACCCGGTACAGGAGCCGGCACCGGATCGGGCTCCGCTAGGCTTGGACACGGACCCGTGGGACTGAGTCGGGCCCTGGAACGAGACTAATGGTTCTGTCCGGTGGCTTTGCGCGAGCTTGACACTAAAGTTGGGCCGTGCAATTGGCTTGCTTCCGGTAGAATGTTTGATTTCAGCTATGGCCACCTCTTGGAGTTTGGCTTGTTCAAAAGCCATACTGAGGTCGATGGGGCAGCTAGCCTTGATGGAGGCTCGTATAGAGGGTTTGAGCCCGCTAATGAAACTCGAGACGAAGTATGCCTCGCTTAGGGTCGGATGGTGAATCAGCATCCAACTCTTCAATTCTTCAAACCTCATGACATAGTCTTCTACCGGCCCATTTTGAGCCATTTTACTAAACTCCTCCACGACATCTTGAAGTGAGCGATCCCCGAAACGTTTGCAAAGCTCGTTCATAAAAAACGGCCATGTCATTTGAGGATGCCCAAGTTCAAGACCATGATACCATATGTCCCCATGGTCGTGAAGATGGCTTGATGCATACTCTACCCATTCATTCTCGGGAACTTGATACCAATGAAAATACTTAAGACATTTTTGAATCCATGCTCTCCGGTTAGTACCTTCAAACTTCAGAATTTCAAGCCTTGGCGTGTGGTTGGACCATGTGCGGTTGCTTCCGATGCTTCGGCTATAGTCTCCTTCTTCCATGACCCGAGGTGGGCCACGGTTGGTCCTGAGCTCCGAAGAGCGTGCGGGTGGTGGTAGTATCCCATCCCCTGTCCGAGGATAATTCCCGGATCCCCCTTGAGGGGCTGGCTTCGTGGGCACCCACGGTTGGTGCCACGAGCTCGACTTTGGGTCTCTTTTCTTGGTCCTTCACCAACCGGCCGACTGTTTCGGATAGGGCCCTAATGTCCGCCCCCATATTCTCTATGGTGGCTTTCAATTCGGTGCTATTGCAGTTTTGTTGCTCAACAAGGTCCTCCAAGCGGTCCAACCTACCCTCAATGGCATCAACCCATTCGTTGGTCTCGGTATGTCCGGTTGAAGACATAATTCTTGTGATGGAGATGGCTCTGATACCACTTTGTCACGAACCTAAGTCCATGACTTGGATAATTTTTGGAGAAAAGGAACCGAGATAGAGAGGGAGAAGAATTTAAGGAGAGAGATTAGAGAATAAGATAAGGAAAAAGAAGAGAATTTTAGTAGAGAAAGAGATAGAAGGGGGGGAGACGGTTGAGAAGGGAGAGAAGAGGAGACTTAGTTCATTTCATTTCAATTGGATGATTCAAAATACAAGTCAAGCAAGTCTTATATAGAGTTGGGAGGGGGATGTACCGGTTGACAACACATCCCCTTGCCAACTACTACATTAAATGCTAAACAATGTCTTACAAGTAAAATCTACCTACTACAAGCATGGGAAACCGGTTGGGGGAAGTAACCGGTACACCACTTCAACTAATCCTATTTTACTAATTGATATTATATATTACATTCTTGTACAAAATTACAAAAGCGAAAAAAAGACGGTTGGGCGTGACAGGTAGTTGGTCACTTGAGTCATCGTGTCTATCTTATGCTTTGCTTGAGGACTAGCAAAGGTTAGGTGCGGGGTCTTGATTCGTCTCATATTTAAGCATCTTTTAATTGCTATTTTAATTATTTTGCACCTGTTTAATTATAGTTTTATACTCACTTTGGCAATTTTTATGTTTCATAGGTTCGAAATTAAAGTTCCAGAAATTGTCAAATTCTGGTGCAAACATAACAAAATTCAATGTGTAAGCAATTAAATCAAGTCAATCCGAGATCGGGACGAGATTGGATAGCCCAACCGAACGCCCAAACGCAGCTCAGCCCATCCACCTCCTCACCTGCACAGCCCAACCATCAGCCTACCTCAGGCCCAACGCCATCACCAAGCTCAAGCTCGCTACAGTACCCCAAGGCCTAGCAACGTCCCAAACCACACTACTACCAAACCAGCTCAGCCCAACAACGCAACCTACACATGAGCTCACCGTCATCCCCTCACCATCAGGCCTCTAACACCGGCCCACGTTCAGCCCATCACCTCCTGTTTGCATCATCCCAAGCCCGTCACCAGCTCGACCCATGCTTAGCCTAGCTCCGCTAGGGCTTGGAGAAGACGAAGAAGGGTTGGTGCTGTGACAGGATTTAAGATGGATTGGAGCTGAGATTTGAGGGGGATTCATACTTTTTTTGGGTTTTGAGAGCACGACTTGCTCTTTTCTCAAATTCTCTCTTCTGAATTTATTTCCCTTTTTCCGTTAAATTGGAACGGGAGTGAAATTAGCGTGAAGACCGACATTGAGTTCATTCATCTCCTCCTTCACCGGTTCATCCTTGATAGAGAGCTAACTTGCTCTCTAGGGTTAGATGAAGTCTTAACCTTTACTTTTGTATTGCTTTTCATTTGGGTTAATTTGATTGTTTACATGAATTGTTTGGTTAAGATAAATACTTTGAAGTATTGTGCTTTAATTGTTTATTCAATTGGGATGACTCTTAAGTTTTTAACCTTTAATCGTTGATGTTAATGTTTATAAATTAATTCTTTGTGCTTGTAATTAATTAAAAAATAATATTCACCAAATTGTTAATTAAAGCCTATCTTCCCTATGCTTTAACTAGATAGGGTCAACACGTGATAATTAACAATACATTAGACAAAGCCTATCTTCCCTATGCTTTAGTTAGATAGGGTCAATATGCGATACTAACATCACCTTAGTAGGTTGAAGCTTGCAACTTAAACCACTACCCGTGTGACAATCAATAATCCCAATTAAGAGTTCATGCAAGAATAATTGGCTAATGATGGATTCAAAGCCCTAAGTTCCAATTTCACACACTTTTCCCTTTAAAAGTAGAATACTTAGTTTAATTTTCGTTTCTTTAGATTAATTAACATAAAATCCCATAATTTTCCTTAAATCAATTTAGGTCATAAAATAAATTCACGCACTATTAGTTCCTGTGGTTCGATACCCTCTCACCCTAAACTTCAATTTAGATGTGTTTAGTGGATAGGGATGAGAATAGAGAGTACGATAAATATAACAAGGTGACACTTCATATTGATCTCATCATAGCCGATAGTTTGTCAATACTTCCCCCAGAAAGGCAAAGGACAGAAGTTATGCACTATATGAAGAAGAAGCCCCACACAAATAAACGTCTACTATAGTTTCCTTTCCCTAACTTGTTGAAAACTGAAGGCCGAGTTCTTTCGAACAAAGGGGAATGCAACATATACAATTCAATTTTAGAAGCAATATTAGTTTAAGTCATTTTTTATTAGACATGGTGAGGCTTTGGATAGATTCTATTATTTACCTTTACTTTGGTTAATAAAATAATTTTGGTATTTTTATTTTAGGAAGTAGAAGGGTGTTTATTTGATATATAGTTATCTTCTTACTTCTAAGGAAATAGTTTTTCCTAATTGATCTAATATTTATCTCCTTAATTTCTAATAGTATCTTAAGGATTCGTTTTCCCCTATTTATATAGCTTGTAATTCATTATTTTTAGTTGACATATACTATTTAGTTTATTAGGTAGCAAACTGTGCTACATCCTCAAGCATACCCTAACAAATAATAAATTTGAGGAAACAAATAAAACAACCAATTTAGAACTAGGTGCTTAATATACATCCCTCCTGCTTCTTGCTTTCCAGAGCTGGGGACAATCAAACACAGCCTCTATTTAGGGTAACACCCTGAAGGGAAAAAGCTACGTACATCTCCCCCCCCCCCCCCCACCCCCCCCCCCCCCCCCCCCCCCCCCCCCCCCCCCCCCCCCCCCCCAAAAAAAAAAAAGACCCTGCTCAAGCGGGAGCCCTTGTGGCACTATGACAATGGTGGTGGTGGTTGTGCTTGATATACATCCGTCTTTGATCAATCAACATATTCAAATAGGCAAGCTCTGTCTAGATGAGAGAAGCCTTGGGATTTCATACTGTTGATCATTTTATAACTACTGATCACAGGTAAAAGAACATGGACCTTCCAAGATGAAGTGGCTTCACTCTGGTTACTTCAATCAGCAAAGATTAATAGTTAAAAACTAGTTTTGCAATACCTGGTCTTTGTGCTAATGCCACAAATTCATTAAAAACTTCTACCAGCGGTTCTAATTTGGGCATCATTTTAGAGTATATTGGCTCCGCCATCCATGCTTGTTACACAGGGCATGCCTTTTGTTGGTAGCCAATAAAATCTTACAGTTATCCACTTCAAAAGAAAATTACCAATACATTTCATTCACTTCTTCAAGAGATAAGATAAGCTCCATTCAGCAGGCAGAATGACAATATTTCTCTTGCATCAAGAAAAGTCGCAATAATAGATAAAGTAAAATAAATAATGCCAAAAGATCAGCCAGAGAACTTTTTTTTTTTCTTTATAAGAAAAGGATCACCCAGAGAAAATAATAGCTTCCAACAAATAACCTCATGCTTATTTGTACCACAAGTTCCAAAATCACTCTTCTCAATTCCATCAAGAACCTCTATTCATCGATTTTTTTAGGTTGGTAAGGAGGGGTTGGGTTATTTTGCTACTAGTGAGATTCAATCTCAGGTGACATATTTTGCCCCTAGTGATCATTCCACTAGACCAAGCTATGCTTGTCACTGAACTAACAACTTTTACAGTCATTTTCCCACAGTGGGTAGCCTACTCAATCAATTCAGCTCCCATCACCACCATATCTAGGGATAAGGTTTCAACCCCTTCCCAAAAGGACTATCGTTGCTGTTTTCGATTAATAAGAATGAATCTACTGCAAAGAGTTCCCTTTCAAGTACAATATCATTACCAAGTCCTATGTCATTTGCGATGTTGCACTCATCATAGGCCATCAATACAGCTATTGTAAAACAAACAAATTGAAGCATGGGAGAGGAGGAGGACATTTAGACGTGTTGAATTATAGAAATCGACTGCAAATAACAATTACAAAGAGTGCCCTCTTAGAATTGGCATCAATTGAACTACTGCTACTGCCATGTGAAAGAGCAATTTATTTACACAAGAATGGGGAGTATGTTGAATACAACAAGATGACACTTCATATTGATCTAATCATAGCCAAAGAGTTTGTCAATGCTTCTCCCCAAAGAGAAGGTTATGCAGTATATCCAGAAAAAGTCCCGTGCAAATAATCGTCTATTTTAGCTTCCTTTCCTTGTACTTCTTCAAAACTCAAGGCTGGGTTCTTTTGAACAAAGGGGAAAATAATGCAAAATATATGATAAGGTTAACAATCTAAGAAGCAATGTTATTTTAAGTTACTTCTGATTAGACGTAGTGAGGCTTTGGATAGATTCTTTTATTTATCCTTACTTTAGTTAATAGAATAAATTTAGTTACCTTCATTTTAGGAAAGTTAGAAGGGTGTTCATTTGATTTTTTTATCTTCTTACTTGTAAGGAAGTACCTTATTGATTTAGTATTTATCTCCCTAGTTTCCAATATTATCTTAGGGATTAGTTTTTTTCCCCCTATTTATGTAGCTTGTAATTCAACATTTTCAATTTTAGATAAATATTATAAAGTTTAGTTCCAGGGTAGCAAATTGTACTACATCCTCAAGCATACCCTAAAAAATAATATATTTGAAGAAAAAAATAAAACCTCCTAGTTAGAACTAGGTGCTTGATATATAAATGCCAACTGTCACCTCTATCATTGCCAAGTCACAATAACTAACATATTTGTGAGGATTGCATTGTACTTGTAGAATCAATAGGTCACATCCAACCTTGATGAATAAACATATTCAACCCATGCAAGCTTTGTCTAAATAAGAGAAGCCTTGGCATTTTATGCTGGTGCCCTTTTTCTCAGTACTATTGATATCACAAGTATAAAACAAATGGCTTTCCCAGATGAAGTGGCTTCACTGGAAAAAAGATTAATAGTTAAGAACCAGTTCTTCAATAACTAGACTTTGTGCGAATGCCACAAATCCAATAAAACTTCTACTAGCATTTCTAATTTGGGCATCACTTTAGATTCTATTGGCTCCGACATCCATGCTTGTAACACACACATGCCTTTTGTTGGGAACCAAGAAGAACTCACAGTTATCCATTTTAAAAGAAAATTACTAATAAATTTTATTCACTTTTTGGAGAGATAAAGTAAGTTCCATTCGGCAGACAGAATGACAAGATTTCTCTTGCATCAAGAAAAGTAGCAATAATAGCTAAAATAAAATAAAATAGAATGCCAAAAGATCACCTAGAGAAACCTTTTTTCTTTGATAAGAAAAGGATCGCCACATAAAATGACAGTTTCTAACAAATAACCTCATGCTTATTTGCACCTCAATTCCACAACTATTCTTCTCACTCTCATCATAAACCTTTATTTATCAAGTCATTCAATAAAAAGGATAGAAAATGGTAACAGGAAAGGCATTTAGGATAACGAACTTGACACTATACCTCCTCTATCAATCACTAAACTTACAGCCTTTACAGTCATTTTCCCACAGTGAATAACCCAGTCAATCAATTCAGCTCCTATAACCGCCATATCTAAGGATAAGATTTCAAAAACCTCCCAAAAAAACTATCGTTTTTGCTTTCCCTTACTAAGAATGAATCTACTGCAAAGAATTTCCTTTCAAGTACAATGCAATTACCAAGTCCTATTTCCTTCCTATGCTGAACCCATAGGTCATCAATATAGCTATCATAAAACAACAAAAAGCGAATAGATTATCATACAAAGCAAAAGCAAAAGCAAATTCAATTAAATCCATTTGAAGAAATGGGAGAGGGGGAGGACATTTTGGACATGTCGAATTCTAGAAATGCACTGCAAACAACAATTATAAAAGAACGCCCTCTTCAGCTTTGGGTCAACTGAACTACTGCTACTGCCATGTAAAAGTGCGAGTTATTTACACCATTGTTCCTAATGTTTTTAAGCTTGTTCAAATTGGTCCCTCATCTTTTCTTATGTTCGAAATAATCTTTAATGTTTATTTATGACAAGTTATTCCTTCACATTTTAGTTTTTATCTAATTTTAGTCACTAAGCGAGGGACTACTTTTGTCCTAAAATAGAACATTAGCGACCATTTTGAACAAAAGAAACAACACCAATTTGAACAAACTTAAAATATTAGGAACCAATGGTGTAAATAACTCATGAAAGTGCAAAAACCCAACTTTACTAACCTGGAGATTCAAGTCATCGCCTTTAAGCTCGAATTTCTCCAAGCAAGACAAAGCAAACTCCATCGACACATGCAAAGCCGCAACAACTACCGACTCCACTTGCGCAACTGTAAATGATTCGCATAAAAAGCAACCAAACTTAGCAACAAATAAAGCCCATGTCAAGAAACCAACTATCCCATTCAGTAGAAATAGAAAATTCACTGAATTATTACTAAAATATAACTACTACTAAGCCAAATACATGACAAATTTATTTTTATGTGAAACCTACCCCTGTTTGGCAACCAGAGTAATGCGGATAAAAGTAATAGAAAGTAAACTCTTACCTAGTTTAACAAATTTTTTTAAGGGGTAAAGGGGTCAATAGGGTAAAACTCACCCTCGATTACCCCATCACCCCAATTTTCTGTACCCCAATTTTGGTTAAAGAGGGCAAGGCAATTTTTTATAAAATCATGTACAATTGTGCCCACATTTTTTAACTAAGCTCTCTCAACCCTTATGGCTTTACTCAATCATAAAATAGGGTTAACTCACTTCCCCCCTTTTTACCCCTCTACAAAACAGCCAAATAAGGCAAACGCCCAAGCTAAAGAATGAATAAAAAGTTGAACTTCGATTTAAAAAAACAGAAATTCAAAAAGAACCTGATAGAAATCGTGTTGCGGAAGCAATCGCAAGAGCCAGCGCGCAGACAGACTGAATCTGCAAATGGTTCCAGCATTGAAACCCTAGCTTAGTATTCCCACCACCATCATCATCACTGATCGCTTGAACACCGCTCTTGAGGATCGAGTAAAACTGCTCAAACCCTAATTTGACTGAATCTGCACGAAGACACTGAGCCAGATCGCTCAGAGATGAAGATGAAAAAGAAGCTTTGTCGCTTACAGCTTCGATGAGTTTGGCGAGCTCAGCCATTTTTATGCACTCGCAGCGGCGAGCGAGGCGATCGTATACAGGGAAAGATCAGTTCATGGAGTGAGAGAGGATGGAGAGGATGAAGGGAACAGACAGAGAGAATAAATCAAGTTAGTAGTGTCGAGAAAATTCTTGGGGACGAAGGAATTGACATAAGGTTTTAAGACGGCGGAGAAATATTTATAGGCCACACGTATTATTAGTTTGCCTGTAGTGACATTTTATTGAATTTCACTTCGTTATATTCGGCTTATACTATATATTAATTCAATACTATATTGCTCTTAGAGTTACAGTTATGTTTTTATAATGACACGCTTCTTAAGTTAAAGTTCCTTGAAAATAGCCTTCCGTCAGATTAATATTCTAAAAGGGGGAAGGATGCATACATCCATTCCCCAAACACTGCTTACGCGAAAATTCTTACGGCATTGGGACTGTTGTTATTGTTACTGTTGTTGTCTGTGTATTAATATTTTAAGACTACTTTTAATAATGCGTCATTTTTTAAGGCTTGTTGTAAATATTAAATATTTTTGGGATATAATTTTTATGATAGAATTCATATATTATTAAATATCTTAAAAAATTAAAAATTATGTAAAAGACTTTTATATATATATACATACATAAATATATTTGTATATGTACATGCATATGTGGCATGTCACACATGTGTGTCCTTTATGTGCTTTCACCTCATGACTCACCCTTAGCCTTTGTGCATATAAATATATATGTTAAACTCAAGAAAAAAGTAGTGAATAAAGATTAAGAAAAAAATAGAGAGAAGAAATTGAAAGAAAAATGAGAGAGAGAGATTGAAAAATATTTGAATAAAAAAAATTTCTCTGATTTCTGAGTTTTAAAATAAAATACTTGCTATTTTCTTTAAATATATTCAAGTTTGTATTTTTATTCTCTTCCTTTTTAGTATAATATGTCTCTAGTTTTATAACACGTTATCAGCACGAATCTCTAACCAGTTAAAAATTATCATATACTTGTGGTAAGGTTTTATTTTCTAATCTTTATGATTTTTTATTGCTAATTTACCTAAGATTGAGTATACTGCTCTTGATATTACTGGCAAAAATTATTTGCCTTTGACCATTAATGCTGAGATTCACCTTGATGCTATAGATCTAGGAGATACAATTAAAAGGAGAAACAGTTCATCCCTGCAGGATCGGGTCAAAGCAGTGATATTTCTCAAACATCATATTCATGATGGATTGAAAGTTAAGTATCTTACTGTAAAGGACCCGCTTGTCCTTTGGTCAAATTTAAAGGAGAGGTTTGATCATCAAAAATATGTGATTCTCCCTAAAGCTCACTATGAATGGATTCATCTGCGGTTGCAGGATTTTAAAACTATCAGCGAGTATAACTCTGTAGTATTTAATATTACCTCTCGATTGAAATTATGGGAGAAAATATTACTGAAGATGACATATTAGATAAAACATTTTCTACTTTTCATATCTCAAATACGTTCCTGCAGCAGCAATATCGAGAGCAAAATTTTAAAAAATACTTAGTGTTAATTTCATGTCTTCTTGTTGCTGAACAAAATAATAAATTAATAACAAAGCATCAGTCACGACCAACTGGGTTAGAGTCATTCCCTAAAGTGAATGTTGCATCCCACAACAATGATACATATAGTCATGGCCGTGGTCATGATCGCAAATGTGGATATGGTCGTGGACACGATTGTAGTCGTGGACGAGGTTATAGCTGTGGTCATAATAACTGGCACCATGGTAATCAAAATGGACCAAAGTTTAAAAAGTCCGGCAACAATATAGAGAAATATAAAAGGGAGAAAACCCATCAACAAAATTCATCGAAAGACACAGACACAAATTACTATCGCTGTGGTATAAAAGGTCACTAGTCGCGTACCTGCTATACGGCTGAATATCTAGTGAACCTATATCATGCATCGTTGAAAAAGAAAGGCAATCATGCAGAAACAAACTTTGTTAAAGATCATTCTCTACTTAATATGACGCATCTTGATATTTCTGGTTTTTTTGAGGATGCTAGTGGAAGAATTGATAATTTGATAAGTGATGGAAATGTTAAATTGGACTGAAGTTTTTTTTTTATATTTTTTAGTTGTGTCTTTTGTACTAAAGTTTCTCTTACTTTCAATAAAATAATGTCATTTTGGTCTGTATAATTTAATACAGTATTATGTTTTTGATATTTCATTTTAATGGATTACTTCCAATAAAATCAAGCTTGATCAACTATATTTATAAAGTAAATTTTAAAAGTATTATTATATTATAGTCACTTTGAAATACTTTATTCATTACACTTTTTTATTTTTATTAATGTGCAAAATAAATAAAGTTTCACTAATACATATTTATTTTATATTTAAAAAATTATGGATTTGATATAAGATGGTGATTTATGTTTAGCTGACAATGCAACGACACACACTATCCTCAAAAGCAAAATATATTTTTCTTAGCTACGATTAGCTGAAGCGAATGTTAATACAATATCGAGTGTTTCAAATTTAGTTGAAGGCTCCAGAAATACACGCGTTATGTTTCCTGGAGGAACAAAACTAAACATAAGCGATGCTTTGTTTTCTAGTAGATCACAGAGAAATTTGATCAATTTTCAAGATATTCATCGCAATGGTTATCATATTGAGACAATAAATAAGGGTGATAAGAATGTCTTTATATTATATCGCTTATCTCAAGAAGAAAGAACATAATAGAAAAATTGTCAACACTTTCTTCTAAGTTATATTATACTTATATAAACCCGATTGAATCAAATACAGCAGTTAACCAGAAGTTAACTTATTATAAAACATTCGTCTTATGGCATGACCGCCTGGGCCGTCTAGGTGTAACAATAATGAGGAAAATCATTGAAAGTTCTCATGGACATTCACTAAAGAACCAAAAAATTCTTTCACCTGATGAAATTTCACGTGTTGCTTGTGCTCAAGGCAAATTGATTACTAGGCCATCTCTAACTAAAATTGGGGTTGAATCTCCTACATTTTTACAAAAAAATACAATGAGACATCTGTGGGCGCATTATTCCATCATGCGGACCATTTCGGTATTTTATGGTGTTAATAGACGCCTCAACATGTTGGTCACATATTTGCCTATTATCTACTCGCAATGTGGCATTTGCAAGACTCCTTGCACAAATAATCCGATTACAGGCTCAATTTTTGGATTACACGATCAAAAAGATCCGTCTTGATAATGTAGGAGAATTTACATTCCAAGCTTTTAATGACTATTGTATCTTAATTAGGATTATAGTTGAGCATCCAGTGGCTCACTAGCATATACAAAATGGTCTCGCAGAATCTCTGATCAAACGTCTGCAACTAATTAATAGACCATTGCTTATGAAAAAAAAAAGTTGCCTGGTTCTGTATGGGGGCAAGCTATATTACATGCTGCAGCACTAATTCGGTGTTAGGCCAACTACTTATCATAAATACTCCTCACTACAACTCATTTCCGGTCAAGAACCAAATATATCCCATCTATGAATTTTTGGTCGCTTTGTGTATGTTCCAATTGCTCCATTTCAGCGCACAAATATTGGTCCACAAAGAAGACTTGGAATTAATGTTGGGTTTAAATCTCCGTCAATTATAAAATATGTTCAACCATT
Source organism: Simmondsia chinensis (assembly GCA_018398585.1). NCBI lineage: Eukaryota > Viridiplantae > Streptophyta > Magnoliopsida > Caryophyllales > Simmondsiaceae > Simmondsia > Simmondsia chinensis. The sequence continues at coordinate 19,186,865 of JAGTTD010000016.1, read as the reverse complement.
GATGGGAGGTATTTCTACTGCATAGGAGATATTTTTACCGCATGGTTTTCAGAATTAGGGGGAGAAAAATTAAAAGTAGAAAAGCGAGAAATTGTGTGGAATGCATCATCTTTATCGCATTTTGATCAACGTACAAATCAATATGAATTGGAGGTTCAGAAACTTATTCATTTACAGAATATTACAAACCAATTGCCAGATACATTCGTTGATATACAAAGAATGACCAAGTCACATGTTCTAGCTATGAATGCTTCTGCTCGAATTAATATTCCAAATAAACGTTCTTCTAAGACATTGGCAAGTACGTCTATTGCACGCTAAAAGCATGGTAGACCAGTTGGTTCTAAAGATAAGAATCCAAGAAAGAAAAGAGTGCAAAATAAACAAGTTGGCTCCTTTATTAAAACTCCTAAAGAGGTGCAAATGCAAATCCAAAAAAAAGATACAGAGGATGAAATGGAACCTCGAGGATATCAAGTACCTGAGAATGGTGAAAATATGAAAATATTGAGAATAAGAAAACCTCAATAAACTATGGTACTAATAGCATACAATGGAATCGAAATAAAAAAATTATTGATCAAGTGTTTTCATATACTGTGGCTACTAATTTGACAATAGAAGATGAAGATCTTGAACCTAAATCTGTTCAAGAATGTCAAAGAAGAAATAATTGGCCAAAATGGAAAGAAGCAATTTAGGCGGAATTAGATTCACTTGCAAAACGTGCAGTTTTTGGACCTGTAGTCCAAACGCCTGGAAACACGAATCTCGTTGGCTACAAGTGGGTATTCGTATGAAAAAAAATGAAAAGAATGAAGTGGTCAGATATAAAGCACGGCTTCTAGCTCAATGTTTCTCACAGAGGCCATGAAATTATTATGAAGAGACACATTCACCAGTAATGGGTGCAATTATATTTAGATTCTTAATAAGCCTGGTAGTCTCTGAAAGACTTCACATGTGTTTTATGGATGTGGTAATAGCTTATCTATATGGATCACTTGATAATGATATCTACATGAAAACCCCTGAAGGACTACAAATGTCAGACGCATATAGCTCAAAACTTCGAGAGTTGTATGACGACAACAACAACAACAACAAACCCAGTGCCTGAAGGGCTCCCGCTCAAGCAGGTCTGGGAGGGGAAGGATGTACGCAGTCTTACCCCATCAGGGTGAAGCCTTGATGAGAGACTATTTCCGAGGTCCCCCAACCTTTTAATCCAATTAAGGATGGGTGCGTGTAAGCCTGCAAATAAGTAATCAATTCATCACCAATGAATAAATCACATATGAATTCACAAAAGAATTAATGAAATAAGTATGCAAGCATTTAAGTATGTATGCGCGTGAGAGCATACAAGCATGAAAGAGGGGAGGGGGGGGGGGGTTTATACATGTGACATAGTGCAATCATAGTGGGAGTTAGAGCGTATAGAGAGATAGAGAGAGAGAGAGAGACAAAGGGAGGGTAGAGTGAAAGAGGGAGAGGTAGAGAGAGAGTGGGAGGGTGTAGAGAGTAGCGCAATAGAGTAGAGTGGAGTGTAAAGAGTAGCACTATACCCCACGGTACTAGATCCTAGGAGCCCTAAGTGACTAAACCAACACCCGTACTACGTGTACACAAACAAGCCTACCATAGATTACTGATGATGAATGCATACACAACTATATTAGTTATCGCTTTGCTATTCCTCCACTCTACTCCTGAGAGTTGTGTTTGATTAAATTACAGAGATCATTGTATGCATTACAACAATCAGGGCGAACGTGGTACAATCGTCTTAGTACATACTTTCCAAGGGAGGGATAAGTTAACAATCCTGTGAGCCCATGTGTTTTTATTAAGAAATCGAATTTTTGTTTGCTATAATTGCAATCTATGTCGGCGATTTAAACATCATAGGAACTCCTGAAGTGATTAAACAAGCTATTGCATATCTAAATAAGGAGTTTGAAATGAAGGATCTTGGAAAGACAAAATATTGTCTTGGCTTGCAAATAGAGCACTTATCTGATGGAATTTTAGTCCATCAATCTACTTTTACAAAGAAAGTGCTAAAACGTTTTAATATGGATAAGGCACATCCGTTGAGTACCCTAATGGTCGTTCGATCCCTTGATGTAAATAAGGGCCCTTTTCGACCTCGAGGTGATAACGAAGAAATTCTTAGCCTTGAAGTGTCATACCTAATGCAATAAATGCACTGATGTATCTTGTGGGGAAATGCGGAATCCCAAGTGCTTAATTCGAATCAAAGACTACGACAAACAAGAAGTAATACAGATAAAAGAGAACGAAAATCAATAACACAATGATTTACGTGGAAACCCCTCTTCAATCGAGAGGGGAGAAAACCGCGGGCGAAGATGGAGACTTTTATTGATTTGAGAATAGAAGAATTACAATTCACTTCTCTCTCTCTCTCTAGGATGACGACGCTCGCTTTGAATTAGATACCCAACACGTGACACCCTGGGCAGTATTTATAGCCCCGTGTAAAAACGTGTTAAAACGGACTCCTGATCGATCGAAGGAGTCCCGATCGATCGGCATTCCACTGATCAATCGGTGGACCCTCTGGACGAGGGGCTTTTCTAGGTAAGTTTCCCGATCGATCGGCCTCTGCTCCCAATCGATCGGGGTACTCCCTGCATGCCTCCATTTAAATATAAGAATTTGAGGCATAAGCCGAACAAATCTCCACCTTAACTCAAATTCAATCATCGAAATAAAATATCTCCGCCTTCTCCAAAAACACCCCCACACCAGGGTTAACAAACTGAAACTGAAAGCCTAACCAAGTTCGAGCAATACTCGAATTTCTTGCCGGGAAGAACTTTAGTGAACATGTCTGCTGGATTATCTTCAGTAACAATCTTCTTCAACTCCACCTCCCACTCATCTATTAGATCTAGAATAAAATGATGCTTGACATCAATGTGCTTCGTTCTATCATGATGCTTCATCTGATCTTTAACTAGGTGAATCGCTGACTGGCTATCACAGTAAACCCCAACAGTGCCCTGATCAACACTGATGTCACTAATCAAACCTCTCAACCAAACAACTTCTTTAAACGCTTCTGTAGCTGCCATATACTCGGCCTCGGTAGTCGAATGTTCTGTAATTGATTGTAGACATGCTCTCCAACTGATGGCGCTGTCTCCCAAACAAAACACATAACCCGAAGTAGATTTTCTCTTATCGAGGTATGCACCATAGTCTGAGTCAACATACCCTACTAAATGGCATTTACTCTTCCCAAATTCCAAACAAACATCAGAAGTGCCATGTAAGTACCCGAGAATCCAGCTGACAGCGTGCCAATGCTCCTTTCCTGGATTCTCCATGTATCTACTCACTTTGCTCACAGCATAAGCAATATCTGGACGAGTACATACCATAGCATACATGATACTACCCACAGCACTAGAATAAGGGACCTGTGACATGTACCTGAAATCGTCCTCAGTCTGAGGTGAATCTAATGCTGAAAGCCTGAAGTGAGCTGCTAAGGGAGTGCTAACAGGTTTAGCATCCTTCATGTGAAGTCGGTCCAGAACCTTCTCAATGTACTTCTCCTAAGACAAGTACTTTCCTACTTTTCGGTCCCTACTGATCTCCGTACCAAGAATCTTCTTAGCTGCTGCCCTTCATATTGAACTCGCTTTTCAACGTTGCTTTCAAATCATCAACATCTGTCATGTCCTTAGCTGCAATTAACATATCATCAACGTATAACAAAAGATAAACAAAAGAGCCTGAATCTGTCTTTCTGAAATACATACAACTGTCATACTTGCTTCTGAAGAACCCATGGCTAGTCATAAATTGATCAAACCTCTTGTACCACTACCTAGGTGACTGCCTCAAACCATATAAAGATCTTTTCAATAAACAAATATGATCTTCTTTTCCCTCATTAACGAAGCCTTCAAGCTGATGCATGTAAATACTCTCTTCTAGCTCACCATGCAAAAATGCAGTCTTCACATCTAACTGCTCAAGCTCTAAATCATGCATAGCTACTAAAGCAAGTATCGCTTGCATGGAACAATGTCTAACAACTGGTGAGAAAATATCATGAAAATTAACATCGTGTACCTGACTGTAGCCTTTAGCTACTAACCGAGCCTTGTATCTTGCATTTCTATTCCGGGAATGCCTTCTTTTCGTTTGAAGACCCATTTGCATGCAATAACTCTCTTTCCTGTTTGAGGCTTGACTAGCTGCCAAGTCTGATTCTTCTGTAATGGCTCCATTTCTTCATGCATGGCTATTAGCCACTTCTACTTACCAAAAAAAAAAAAAAAAAAGGCCATTAGCCACTTCTCTGAGTCAGATCTAAATACAACTTCTGAATATGAAGACGGTTCTGAATCTTCCACTGTCTCAACTGTAATAAGGGCATAGGCTATCATCTCCTCATACCCATATCTCTATGGCAGCCTAATCTGCTTCTTCTACCTACCACCTGCAATTGTATGTTGCTCAACCTGCTGACCTATTTCTGTTGCTTCATCCTCATCAGAAACCTGTACTGGAGGTGCCTACATACTCTCAAGCTGAACTACCTGCTGCTGATTTGAACTTTTTGACTATATCTGGCTTTCATCAGGCTTCTGCACCTGAACTGATTCACGAACTAAGGAGGGCGTGTGTGGCGGATGTAGTAGAACAGATTCATCAAAAGTAACATCTCTACCAGTTAGAAATTTATGAGATTTTGGATCTCATAAACGATATCCCTTCACACCTGACGTATAGCCAAGAAAGATATACTTCTTGGCCCTAGGCTCTAGCTTTCCATCGTTGACATAAGCATAAGCAGGACAACCATATATTTTTCAAATGAGAATAATCAGCAAGAGAACCAAACCATACCTCTTGTGGAATCTTCAACTGAAGCGATGAATGAGGAGATCGATTCCCTAAATAACAAGCCATGTTAACTACCTCTGCCCACCATTCTCTCCCTAATCCTACATTTGAAAGCCTACATCGAGCCTTCTCCAGTAACATCCTATTCAATCTTTCTGCCACTCCGGTCTGTTAAGGTCGACCTGTACAAGTCTTGTGTCTGACAGTGCCTTGGTTCTCGCAGAATTTGAGGAAATTACCCTCAACTAATTCAAGACCATTATCAGTCCTCGGCCTCTTTATCTGCTTCCCTGTCTGTTTTTCAAGCAGTGTCTTCCACTTCTTGAAGACTTTATAAACTTTATTTTTCTGCATAAGAAAATAGACCCAAACGTTTCTTGAAAAATTATCAATGAACGTTAGTAAATACCTGGAACCTCCTTTGGAAGCAACTCTGGACGATCCCTACAAATCTGAATGTATATAGTCCAACGTTCCTTTAGTTTGATACACTGCTTGCTTGAAGCTAACTCTCTTGTACTTCCCATATACACAGTGCTCACAGAAATCCATTAGTCCAGTTGACTGACCACATAATAGACCCCTATTACTCAACTCTGACAGCCCTTTATCACTCATATGGCCCAATCTCATGTGCCACATCTTAGTGATCTCTATATCTGTCATAGACGGTGTGGAAACAGCTACTATCCCTGTCACGATAGAACCTATAAGCTCAAGGTTCCTACCCTTCAACCCTTCATCATAATCAATGCATCTTTATTGACCCTTATAGCTCCACCTTCAGCTGTGTACCTGTACCCATTGGACTCAAGGGTACATAAAGAGATAAGGTTCTTTTTCAAGTCTGGAACGTGTCTCATGTCGCTAAGTGTCCTGATAGTACCATGAAACATCTTCACATGAACTGTTCCAATACCCATCACCTTACATGCGGCATCGTTGCCCATCAAGGCTACTCAGCCCTGAATTGACTTATAAGTGGCGAACCAATCTCCGTAAGGACAAACATGGTAAGAACAACCTGAGTCCATAATCCACTTATCTCCAAACCTAGTATGTGACTCGGTTACTAGTAGGACATTAGCATCTCCCTCATCTTCAACTACACTAGCCTCAGCAGACTTATCACCTTTATTATGGTCATTCCTGTTATCTTTTTTCTGCTTATTCTTAAGCTTATAACAGCTTTTCTTTATGTGCCCCTTTTTGTGACAGAAGTTACATGACAGGTTCTTATGTCTAGATTTAAACCTAGGCTTCTTTCCACCATCAGACCCTCTAGTCTCAGTCCTACCTCTCACAAACAAACCATTACTAGGATGATTCACAGAGTCAGACAGTTCTCTATCAACTCTTTGTTTACTTACTAGGTTTCTTGTAACCTCATCAACAGTGATAGTTGGCCTATACCATATATCATGCTTTCTATAAAGCCTTTATAAGAATTTGAGAGTGAACACAATAATAACATGGCCTGATCCTCGTCCTTAGGGGTATTATCCAATTCCTTCAATTCTTGAATTATAGAATTAAATTTGCTAAGATGATTCTTAAGAGATGTACCTTCCGACATACGAAACATAAACCGACCCTTGACTGTGAGTTTATTAGAGACCGATTTGAGGTAGAACATCTCTTGTTGCTTCTCCCACAACTCCTTAGCGGTTTTCACCTTCAAGACTTATGTCATAACATTATCTGTAAGACACATCTAAATAGCTGTAAGTTCCTTCTCATCTAACTCCTCCCATTGTGCTTCGGATAAACTCTTCGGCTTCTTCTTTTTTTCATCCAGTGCTTTCTTCAAGCCATTCTGTGTCAGGAGACCTTTAACGCGAACTTGCCATAAACTGAAACTCTCTTGACCACCAAACTTCTCTACTTCAGATTTAATCGCTGACGCCATAGTACCAAAACGAACAACTTGGAACCGAACTCGCTTTTGATTAGATACCCAACACGTAAAACCTAGGGCTGTATTTATAGCCCCGTGTAAAAACAGACTCCCGATAGATCGGCATTCCACCGATCGATCGGTGGACCCTCTGGACGCAGGGGTTTTCTATGTAAGTTTCTTGATCGATCGGCCTCTGCTTCCGATCAATCGGGGTACTCCCTGCACGCCTTCACTTAAATATAAGAATTTGTGGCATAAACCTAACATATCTTATTAACTACACGAAACAAAATATAGCCTTGTCGGTTAAGTTATTAGCAAGATATAGCTCAACTCCTACCCGAAGACATTCAAATGGAATTAAACATATATTTCGGTATCTCCATGATACATCTGATATGGGATTATTCTATCTGAGACAATCAGATCCATGATTGGTTGAATATGCAGATGCTGGATATTTATTTGATCTACATAAAGGTAATTCAAAAACAGGATATTTATTTACCTATGATAACATTGCTATATATCTTAGGGATCTACCAAACAAACAACAACAACAACTTCTTCAAATCATGCTGAAATAGCTACACTTCATGAAGCAAATAGAGAATGTTTATGATTGAGATTTGTTATTCAAAATATTCAAAAAGAATGCAGTCTTCCGACAATCAGGGAGAGTCAGACAATACTATATGAAGATAAGCTGCATGTATTACTCAAATCAAAGGTTGATACATTAAAGGCGACATAATTAAACATATCTCACCATAGTTCTTCTTTACACGCGAGCTTCAGAAGATGGGTGAAATTGATGTTCATCAAGTTCGCTCAAGTGAGAACCTAGTTGTAACGCCACCAAACTTTAATACCGAATAAGCTTAAGTCAAAGGGCGTTACATGGTCGTACTACAACAAATCCGCTCGTCATAGTACGAAGCCTGAATATTTCCAATCGAAAACTCCTCAAAGTCATATAAACCATTCTAATATAAAACATAATCCAAAATACATCAAACTAACATTTTAATACTAGTAGAGCGGAAGCTTAAACTTACAATATCCCAGATAGTCTCTGATGTGCTGCTACAAAATTTACTCATTATTAACTACGCAAAGTAAACTAATTCACGAGATAGTAAATCGCTTCATCATTTCCTTCCTTCAAGAACTTGCCATGGGTTACTAATCTGGAAAAAACAAATTTGGGTGAGTAAACAACACGCTCAGTAAATATAACACACTTCCTACCTGGATCAGGCATGTTATTAAAAATGGATAGAATCCCAATTAAAATCACGTAAATCAATTCATCTTAAACAAAATCACGTTAAAGTAGCACAAATCATTAACTTATTTACAAGAGCTTTTTCGGTAAAACTTACAGACGCATCGAATACTACGGCCGGTATTATTCCCGCGATAGGGTCACAGATCGACGTTCACATTTCACATATTCGAGCTGGTTCTAAGTCGATAGATCCAATAGGATCGAACATAGATTTATGTGCCGGTATTATTCCTGCGATAGGGTCACAGATCGACTTTTCACATTTCATATTTCACATTCTATCGTCGACAGACCCCGGAGGGTCAACGTAGTTATCTGTAATCTCTTCCCATAAAATCTTTAAAATTCAAATCACAAGTTCACAATAATATCCTTCTATGTAACGACCGGGATTCGGACGTCTTCCCCACGTCATCATATGTACCGGGATTCGGATGTCTCCCCCGCGTACGCTTACACAACCGATATCAATATAATTCAAATCACATGTTAAAACATCAAATCAACCTTTTATGCAGTAACCGGGAATTGGACGTCTCCCCCGCGTCACCATACGCATCGGGATTCGGCCGTCTCCCCGGCGTACGCTTACATAATCAGTATAAATTCAATATAGTTCAAACCTTTAATTCAAATCAAAAGAGTAGGAATCACATATTTAAAACTCAAACTAACGTATAAGTCAGTTTAATTCAAACCATAGAGTAGGAATCACATATTTAAAACTCAAACCAACGTATAAGTCAGTTTAATTCAAACCATAAGAATAGAAATCACCTATTCAATATCAACCCAACATATAAATCAGTATAATTCAATAACACATATGCCCAATCCTATTTAGCAAATCAAGAAATCATTCAAAATATAAATCTCACAAATCAAGTCATTTAAAGCAATTTTTCGTAGTTAACAAACAAGTAGGGGAAGTGGCACACTTACCGTCACTGGCTTAAATCCAACAACTTTAACTTCTAAGCCACCGGCGAGGTGGCCAGAGTTGTACCGGCGAAGTGGCAGTACCGGTGAGACAGCGATGCCGGCGTAGCGGCCGGAGCCATACCGGCGAGGCGAGGGGAGAGAGAGAGTCGTGGGCGGTGAAGAGAGAACCGAGAGGAGAGAGAGAGTTGTGGGGTGGGGTGTGAGATTTGAGGGGTGGGTATTTATAGCCCCCGGGAGGACGGACGGTATTGTGGTGGTGGGAGGCGGTAAGGGGGTACCGTGGTAGTCGGAGTCATACTGCGTGGGTCAGGCGGTACCGTGGTGGTCGGAGTCGTACCGTGCGGGTTAGGCGGTACCGTGGTGGTCGGAGGCAGTGAGGAGAGAGAGGACGCGTGAGGGAGAGAGGGAGACGCACGGGGAGAGAGAGACGCATGGGGGTTATTATTTTTTTTATATATATTAATTTCCTTTTCCTTTCCCTTTTCTTTTTCATTTATTATTATTATTATTACTACTACTACTACTACTACTACTACTGTAACGACTATTACATATACACATATTTCAATTATTTTACTATTATCAGAGAATACCTAAATGATAATTAGTCCCTTAACTTAATTATATTTCAATACCTAGTCTAACTTAATTAGACTGGATATTTAATCCTTTTAATCCATTAATTTATTTATTCCAATCAGAATAGTAGTGGGTTTTAATATTATTATAATACCTAACCCAGTTCAATTATCCCGGATTTCACATATTGTATTACCTAGTCCAATTTAAATAAACTGGGTATTACATCCTCGCCCCTTTAAACAAAAGTTTCACCCTTGAAACTTATCTTCATTTTCAATAAATCTGGGTACCTACTCCAAGTTAGACACATCTCGTACTTTCTGAATTAACGAAGACATGATATCCTATGACAACCGATAATGTTTATATGCACTACTATCCGCCTTGCTTATTGTCATCCAAACTATATCTTACCAATATCTTTGCAAAAATCTCCTCAAGGTATGAGAACTTTTTGATCCACCTTAAACTTAAGATCAACAATGCTAATTCTTACGCTCTTCCATTCACCACGCTTCCACTGCACAATTCTAAAACCATCCCAACTATTTTTCCCACCGCTAATTCTTACGCTCTGATACCACTTTATGTAACGCCCCCAAACGTTAATACCGAATAGGCTTAAGTCAAAGGGCGTTACATGGCCATACTACAACGAATCCCCTTGTCATAGTACAAAGCCCGAATATTTCCAATCAAACACTCCTCAAAGTCATATAAACCATTCTAATATAAAACATAATCCCAAATACATCAAACTAACATTTTAATACTAACAGAGCTGAAGTTTAAACTTACAATATCCCAGATAGTCTTTGATGTGCTACTATAAAATTTACTAATTATTAACTACACAAAATAAACTAATTCACGAGATAGTAAATCGCTTCATCATTTTCTTCCTTCAGGAATTTGCCATGGGTTACTAATATGGAAACTAAAGAAATTTTGGTGACCAAATAACACACTCAGTAAGTATAACATACTCCCTACCTGGATCAGGCATGCTATTAAAAATGGATAGAATCTCAATTAAAATCAGTAAAATCAATTCATCTTAAAGAAAATCACGTTAAAGTAGCACAAATCATTAACTTATTTGCAAGAGCTTTTTCGGTAAAACTTACAAACGCATCGAATACTATGGCCGGTATTATTCCCGTGGCAGGGTCACAGATCGACGTTCACATTTCACATATTCGAACCGGTTCTAAGTCGACAGATCCAACAGGATCAAACATAAATCTATGTGCCGGTATTATTCCCGCGACAGGGTCACAGATTGACTTGTCACATTTCATATTTCACATTCTATCGTCGACAGACCCCGGAGGGTCAACGTAGTTATCTGTAAGCTCTTCCCATAAAACCTTTATAATTCAAATCACAAGTTCACCATAATTTCCTTCTATGTAACGACCGGGATTCGGACGTCTCCCCCGCGTCGTCATACGTACTGGGATTCGGACGTCCCCCCCGCGTACGCTTACACAACCGGTATCAATATAATTCAAATCACATGTTAAAACATCGAATCAACCTTTTATGTAGTAACCGGGATTTGGACGTCTCCCCCGTGTCACCATATGCACCGGGATTCGGCCGTCTCCCCCGTGTCACCATATGCACCGGGATTCGGCCGTCTCCCCCGTGTCACCATATGCACCGGGATTCGGCCGTCGCCCCCGCGTACGCTTACATAATCAATATAAATCCAATACAGTTCAAACATTTAATTCAAATCATAAGAGTAGGAATCACATATTTAAAACTCAAACCAACGTATAAGTCAGTTTAATTCAAACCATAGAGTAGGAATCATATATTTAAAACTCAAACCAACGTATAAGTAAGTTTAATTCAAACCATAAGAATAGAAATCACCTATTCAATATCAACCCAACATATAAATCAATATAATTCAATAACTCATATGCCAATCTTATTTAGCAAATCAAGAAATCATTCAAAATATAAATCTCACAAATCAAGTATTTTAAAGCAATTTTTCGTAGTTAACAAACAAGTAGGGGAAGCGATATACTTACCTTCACTAGCTTAAATCCAACAACTTTAACTTCTAAGCCGCCGGCGAGGTGGCCAGAGTTGTACCGTCGAAGTGGCGGTACCGAGGAGACGGCGATGCCGGCATGGCGGCCGGAGCCGTACCGGCGAGGCGAGGGGAGAGAGAGTGTCGTGGGTGGTCGAGAGAGAACTGAGAGGAGAGAGAGAGTTGTGGGGTGGGGTGTGAGATTTGAGGGGTTGAGGTGAGGGGTATTTATAGCCCCTAGGAGGACGGACGGTACTGTGGTGGTGGGAGGCAGTACCGGGGTACCGTGGTGGTCAGAGTCATACCGCGTGGGTCAGGCATTACTGTGGTGGTCGGAGTCGTACCGCGTGGGTCAGGCGGTACCGTGTGAGGAGAGAGAGGACGCGTGAGGGAGAGAGGGAGACGCAGGGGGGTTATTATTATTTTTTTTATATTTTTTTCCTTTTCCTTTCAGTTTTCTTTTTCATTTATTATTATTATTATTTTTATTACTACTACTACTACTACTACTACTATTACATATATACATACTTCAATTATTTAACTATTATCAGAGAATACCTTAATGATAATTAGTCCCTTAAGTTAATTATATTTCAATACCTAGTCTAACTTAATTAGACTGGATATTTAATCCTTTTAATCCATTAATTTATTTATTCCAATCAGAATAGTAGTGGGTTTTAGTATTATTATAATACCTAACCCAGTTCAACTATTCCAGATTTCACATATTATATTACTTAGTCCAATTTAAATAAACTGGGTATTACACTAGTAGATATGTTCATGAAAGAATTGGGAACAACTTTTGGGAAACTAGTTCATAAGATTGGTAAATGTTGACCTAGGGACGCCTCTTACTAATATGTTCACATGAGGGGGAGTTAAATACGCACTATACTCTTTTTCCCTTCGCTATGATTTTTGTCCCACTGGGTTTATCTTGGCAAGGTTTTCAACGAGGCAGTTTAAAAAGCATATATAACTTGGACACTATACGCTTTCAAGAGTGTTATATCCTGTAATATTTTAAAGAAAAATATCCAAATGAGGAGTATTATAAATATTGGATATTTTTCGGATACAATTTTTATGGTCAAATTGGATATTATTAAATATCTTATAAAATTAAAAATTATGTAAAGACCTTTATATATATACACATAATATATGTATATATACACCTAATATATATAATGTGTGTGTGTATATATATATGTGTGTGTGTGTGTGCGCGTGTGTGTGTGACATGTGTCACACATGTGTCTTCTTTATGTACTTTCACCTCATGATGTATCCTTGACCTTTATGCATATAAATGTATGTTACACTGAAGAAAACACAGTGAATAAAGATTGAGAAAAAGCATTGAGAAAGAAATTGAAAGGAAAACAAGAGAGAGAGAGAGAGAGAGAGAGAGATTGAAAAATGTTCGAAATAAAGAAAAGCTTTTCTGATTCTTGAGTTCTGAAATAAAATATTTGCTATTTTCTTTAAATATATTTGAGTTTGTATTTTTATTCTCTTTCTTTTAAGTGTAATATGTTCCTAGTTTTATAACAAGACTCTATTTTTGTCATAATGTAAAAATGAGACTTCATTTAAAAATGAAATTTCTTTGAGAATGGATTTTTTCTCTTTTACTAATGCTCCATTTTTTTTACCACATTAAATTGTTTAGTTATTTAAATCATTAATATTATATTAATGATTTATGTTATTTTTATTATTTATTTTATTCCAAGATACATGACCTAAATATATTAAAAATAACTAACTATATAGTCGTTCGAAGGTTAAAAAACTTTTTTTACAAAAAAGTAAAAAAATTTCGTACTGTTATAAAACTAGGGACATATTATATTCAAAAGAAAAAGAATAAAAATACAAACTCAAATATACTTAAAGAAAAATAGCAAGTATTTTATATCAGAACAAGATAAATATTTCTTGTATTATTTTTCTTCTCTTTCTCTCAATTCTCTTTTTGTGCATGCTTTACTCTCAATTTCTTTTTTTTTTTTTGTTTCATTTTTCTCTGCATACAAAACCCCACAATTTATAATGCTTTGAAGACACATAATAGTCATCGCATATATATATATATATATATTAATTGAGAAGTTTAAACGTAGGTTGAGTACAAAAGAGTAATTGAAAACATAAAATTAAAATACATATCAAACTTACAGATTGAATATGGAGGGCTTGAATTCGAATTTTATAATCCTTTGAAATATGAAGAGTTATATGGAAATACCATTTTTGATATTCTATTCTTTCAATTATTTGAAGATATTTCTCATTTGAGATTGGTTCATATTGTATTTGAAGGTTAAAGTTTTCTTCTTGAGTTTCTATTGGATTATTTATTTTAGATTCTACGTATGATAACCTTGATTCTAATTGTGAATCTTTTGATTCTGAAATAGATAATTTTGATTTTGTTTCTAAATCTTGATACTGTATTGTTATCAATTCTGTTTATAAATGTTTAATTTGTCCTTTTAGTTTATTGATTTCTCTTTGTAAATCTCTAGTTGAAATTTGTCTAAATTTGAATTTCGTTTTTGCAATGTTCTAATAATTCCTTGTTCATTTGAATAGGTCTGGCTTTTGTTGGAATTATGAACAAAATAATTTTCAAGCTTTAAATCTCAAAATAATTTCGGAATAATTAAATTTAATACATAACAATATAATAAATAACAAGGACAGACAAAAACTGGAACAATCTCCAGTAGTCTAATCAATCCTCAACCAACATATACAAATTATACAATCCCTCAACCAATGCCTCAAAGCTACCATATTCAACAAAGCTTTCCAACTCCCAATCACAGACAAATCTATTTTTTCAAGGAATTCAACAACCCTCTTTCCAACCTTTTAATTTAACTCAAAAAGATAAAGAACAAATAAAACTAAAAAAATCACAGAATTCTGATGATGATGTTATTGTAAGAATTACTCAAAAGCTCAAATTAACAGATAATCTAACAACTAGTAGCCCTACAATTCAAACTATTTTAAAAGGAGAAAATGAAGACTCAAATGGAGAAACTTCATCAATATCCCTCAGTGAAATAGAAAAAATAGAAGAATAATTTAACACCAATACAATTGAAAATCTTGAATCATCAATAAATAGAATAAAAAATAATTGAATAAATCAACCTACAAGAAATTATTATCCAAGACCAACTCCTCCTGATGTACAATATAAAGAAAGAAATCAATTTATCTCTGTATCATTCAATGGAAATGATATCCATGAATGGAATATTGACGAAAAATCTGAATATGAAATAAAAATGACTCTACAACAAATGGCAATGGCATCAATAGCTTACGAAGTATCCAATCCCTCACGTACAAACCATATATCAGCTAGATTGATTGTTGCTGGATTCTCAGGACAACTTCAATCATGGTGGTCAAGAACTTTACAACTCCATGAAAGAGAATTAATACTCAGTCATACTCATATAGAAAGAAAATGCCTTGATCCTAATGACGTCAATTCACCTTACATCGAAGAAGTAGTGGAAGACGCAGTAGAAACATTAATCTGGTCAATAAGTGTTGCCTTTCTTGGCAGCATAACTGAAGAGCAAGAATCAACAAAATTTTTTTTAACCAATTTAAGATGTCCATCTTTACAAGATTTTCGATGGTACAAAGACATGTTTTTAACTCATGTACTCAAAAGAGTGAAAACCAACTATTTTAGAAAGCAAGATTTGTTACTTGAGTTCCAAAATTATTTGCAAAAAGAATAATGACTAATTTGTGGAACTCAAATAATTTCATGGTATAATATAACCTATGGACAATTATTTGTTTTTATCAAAAAAGAAGCATTAAAATTATGTCAAGAATAAAAACTTCGTAACAATCTTAAAGAGGCACAAACACGAAAAGAATTAGGATCTTTCTGTGCTCAATATGGTATTCATAATTTCAAACCTCCTTCAAAACAATACAAAAAGAAAACGTTTCAACAAGACCTTAAGTATTATAGAAAGAAAAGGAAAAATAAATATGAACAACCACCACCTCAATATTACAAAAATAGAAAAAATATTCAAGGAAAAAATCAAACAAAATCCCAATATGCTTCAAATGTAAAAAACCTGGTCATTACCAAAACGAATGCAAAATGAAAGAAAAAATAAATCAAATAGAAGACGAAGACTTAAAAAATAAATTAATGAATTTATTTCTTTCTGATTCAAGCTCAAACAATGAAGATTACATATTTGAAATTCAAGAAGATACAAACAATGAAGACACATCATCTGAATCAAGTGAAGATTTATGTCCTTGCAAAATTAAAACCATTAATGTATTAACTAAAGCAAACAAAGAAGACCTTCTTGATATAGTAGAAAAAATTCAAGATCAAGAAATAAGAAAAGAATATCTTCTCAAACTAAAAGAAATTATATTTAAAGAACAAGAGATAACTCAACCAAAGTAACTCAACCAAAGCAACCCAAATCTTTAGAACAAATATTTGAAAAATATCATACACCAAATGTTTTACACAAATTTCAACTGGAGATTTACAAAGAGAAGTCAATGAACTAAAAAGACAAATTAAACATTTACAAACAAAATTGATAACAATACAGTATCAAGATTTTGGAAACAAAATCAAAACTATCTCTTTTAGAATCAAAAGATTCACAATTAGAATCAAGGTTATCATACATAGAATCTAAAATAAATAATCCAATAGAAACACAATTAGAAAACTTTAACCTTGAAATAACGATAAACCAATCTCAAATGACAAATACTTCAAATAATTGAAAGAATAGAATATAAAAAATAGTATGTCTATATAACTCTTCATATTTCAATGGATTATAAAATTCAAACTCAAGCCCCGTTGGATTCAGGAGCAGATCTCAATTACATCCAAGAAAGACTCGTTCCGTCAAAATATTATGAGACAACATTAGAAAGACTCCACACAGCTAGTGGAAATAAATATCAAATATAAATTTTCAAATTCTTATATTTGCAATAATGGAGTTTGTTTCAAAACATCATTTATTTTAGTCAAAGATCTTCAACAACAAATTATATTAGGAACCTCTTTTATAAGTCAAATATATCCTTTTATGGTTACAAAAGAAGGAATTCATACCCAAATTATGGACGCAAAAGTAACATTTTAATTCTTAAATCCGATCCAACAAAGAGATTTAAATCTCTTACAATCAACAATATTCAAACGAGTAAACCTAATTAGTAACAACAAAAGTCATATTCAATATCTTCAAAAGGAAATAAAATATCAAAGGATTGAAAAATAATTAGTCCAGCCAAATGAAAAAATAACTCAATTAAACAACAAAATAATTAAAGAAGTATGCTCCGATCTTCCTAATGCATTTTGGGAAAGAAAAAGACATATAATTCAATTACCTTATGAAAAAGATTTTAATGAAAAAAATATTCCAACAAAAGCCAGACCTATTCAAATGAACGAAGAATTATTAGAACATTGCAAAAACAAAATTCAAATACTTTTAGACAAAAAATTAATAAGACCATCAAAATCTCCTTGGAGCTGTTCTGCATTTTATGTTAACAAACAAGCAGAACTAGAAAGTGGAGTCCCAAGATTAGTCATCAACTACAAACCATTAAACAAAGTTCTTCAATGGATAAGATATCCAATTCCAAATAAAAGAGACCTATTAGATAGGTTACATGATGCAAATATATTTTCAAAATTTGATTTAAAAAGTGGTTTTTGGCAAATTCAAATTGATAAAGAGAATCGTTATAAAACAACATTCACAATTCCATTTGGTCACTATGAATGGAATGTAATGCCATTTGGACTCAAAAATGCTCCATCAGAATTTTAAAATATTATGAATGACATTTTTACCCAATATACAAATTTCATCATTGTTTACATTGATAATATTTTAGTTTTCTCAAAAAATGTTAATCAACATTTCAAACATCTAAATATCCTTATCAACACTATCAAAAGAAATGGTTTAGTCACTTCAGCTTTAAAAATAAAATTATTTTAAACCAAAGTAAGGTTTTTAGGACATGATATTTTCCGAGGAACCATAAAACCTATTGCAAGGGCAATAGAGTTTGCTGACAAATTTCTAAATGAATTAAAAGAGAAAACTCAATTACAAAGGTTTTTGGGATGTTTAAATTACGTTATTGATTTCTTCCCTAACTTTCGCAATATGTGTCAACCCTTATATCAAAAGCTTCAAAAAAATTCTCTTCCTTGGACAGAAGACCATACTAAGATAGTGCAAACCCTAAAATAAAGAGTCAAAAATCATCCATACCTAGCCCTTGCAAATCCAAAAGCGTTCATCATCGTAGAAACAAATGCTTTGGACATAGGTCATGGTGGTATACTCAAACAAAAGGTGGACTCCAATCCTAAGCACATAATTAGATTTCATTCTGGACTTTGACTTGGAGCTCAAAAAAATTATTCAACAATTAAAAAAGAAGTTTTATCCATTGTTCCATGCATTTCAAAATTTCAGGATGATTTACATAACAAAATTTTCCTTTTAAGAATTGATTGCAAATCTGCAAAAGAAGTTTTACAAAATGATGTAAAAAATATAGTTTCAAAATAAATTTTTGCAAGATGGCAAGCCATCCTTTCTGTATTTAATTTTCAAATTGAATTTATTAGAGGAGAAAATAATTCATTGGCAGACCTCCTTTCCAGAGAGTTTATTTCAAAACTATAATATAATTCCATTAATTTTCCCAGAAGAATGTCAAAAGACAAAGTTAAAGGGAAGATTCAATCTACAGAAGACTATACAATGACTTTTAAACCTCATCCTCAATCTTCTTCAATAAAAATTCCAACTCAAAACCCTTTTGAAATTTTAAATGAAGATTTTCCTTCAATCTCCTATTCTGCCGCTGTTTTAAGACCTCCAAATCCTCTCTCAATCCAACCTCCTACTCCTCCTCAATCTCTTAATTAGAGATTCCAAAATACTTTACCCACTCAAACAAATCAATATTTTTCAAAGCCTCAACTTGAACACATTTTCCTCACCAAACAAAGGGAACCTCTCCCTTTAACTGGAATTCAAAATTTAGTCAAAGCAACTTTTTCTGATAATTTTCAATGGCTTCCAGATGATATTCAAAGGACCCAAAAGTTTTATGAATTCATTTTGGTAGATTTAGGTTCTGCCCTTATTAAACATGAAAAATATAATAATGGGCAAATCCAATATTCAAAATGCAAAATTTTAAATATTTGGGACATCAAAGATTTTGGCTACACTTCCTATACCTCAAAACAATTTTCTCAAACTTTTATTCCAACTGGTTATACTTATCAAGATTACAAAATGGCATAGTTAAGAACTTTTGTTTTCCGACCTTTTGATCATTCTTGGTTCTTTCAATTCCAAAAAAATTAAGAACTTTTCCAGCCTGGTTTTATGAATGGTGGCACTTTTTCGGAAGCACTACTGATATTTTCCCAGCAAATGCCAAAGCATTATTCAACATTTATTCAAAACATTAAGAGGATGATCCTCTAAATGCAATTATAAATTTCCATTCAAATTTTCAAATTCCTTGGATACTTTGCTAGTCTTTTAAGACCACTCAATTTCTGAAACAACCTTATCCCATATCTTTAGTTCGAGAATTCAAAATTAAGTGGCGGGATAAATACGTCCTTGAACGTGATTGTACCACTGATTCTTTATTAAAATTTTTCAATAGCAAAAATAAGAACATTCAAATTCTCAATCATAATTCTCCAGGCATTCTAAAAACCCCTTTTAAATCTCATCCTCAAAAGGCCTCACCATCAAATGCTTCCACAAAATCCAAATCCAAAATCTCAAAAGAACTCCTAACTCAGCTCCTTCACAAATCCAAAATTCGTCCTCTGAAAATGATGATGAAGAAGTCAGTTCCAGTCAAAGTGATCCGTTCAATTTATTTTGATAATTCAAATTCAAAAGACTAATTCAATATAGTACAAAAAGAAAAAGACAAAAGATGCACAGTATGGCTCAATAATTCAATAAAGAACGGAAGCAAAATTCAAAAGATGTATAGTACTGCTTAATAATTGCAAATAAAGATGGAAGTCATGTGTTTCAATTCAAGACTCAAAATTATTGACGGTTACTGTTCGGATTTCAAATTTCACATTTCAATTCCGGGGTGACGGATCTCAATTGAAGTCCGGGGTGCTACTTCGCCTATAAATGGAGATGTCCCAGCTTCGTTCAGAGGCAGAGCGAAAATTACCAACACAATACAAGAGTAAAAATTACACTCTCAGATACAATTTTGATTTGTTTTGTAATTTATTTCCAAGTATTGTACTCCAGTCCTCTATATTCAATTTGTAAGTTTTATCTGTATTTTAATTTTATGTTTGTATTTTCAATTACTCCTTTGTACTCAACCTATGTTTAAACTTCCCAATTAATAAACTCCATCTTTCTCATCTTCTTCTGTCTGTGTTCGCCGATCCTGCCCCATTTTCGTATTAGAGCCAAGTTTAAGGTGTTTTTAAAAGTAATTTCATGAAAATACTGTTAAGCACTTATTAGGAGCGCTTTGCTATCAAAACACTTATTAGGAGCATTGGTAAGTCGTTAGTATAGTGTTGGTAAGCCGGGATAGCGTTGGTAAGCCGAGTGGAAGGTGGTCCAGCTGGGTGTTCCCGTTACTGTGTCGCTAGTGTTCCCGTTCTCAACAGTATCAAATAGTAAAAGTGTTCTCAACAGTGTTAAATAGTAGGACTATTAGGTGACTGTTGAACCCAAACAACTGAGGTTGTAACCATGTCAAGTTTCAGAATCGCTGGACCCTTTAGAAAGATGTTTTCAATACAACCCAGTACTAGTTTACACATAGTTAATTCAAAAGAAGTTTCAAAAGAAATTACAAACCCAAATGATCCAACTGCTTCCAAATTTATCCGTTCAAAAATATAATGCAAAAGGTTATCATTATATACACTATGGTTTATTTCAAGTAGCTATCAACCCTTTAACAAGGATAGAACATAACCAACTGGTTATGTTAGCTCTTAGGGATTCGACATATTTACAATATGAAGAGTCTTTACTAGTAATTGTTCAAACAAATTTGTACAATGGACCAATTTGTTTCAATTGTTATCCAAACTTTTCGGTTACTCTCCGAGATCCGACAATTTTGGATACTTTAACGTTAGATATTCATTTGCCAAATGTTAATATCAAAGAGAGCAGACAAAACTTTGTTCTCATTTACAGAATTTATTTCAGGCTTTTAGGAAGCCAACTTAACCCAAAATGTTTAAAACAATCCCCTCCTAGAGAAACTTTACTGCTTGAGGTTCAAGCTGAACAAGCTACAACTTATACCCCAAAATGTCTCAAATGGAATGATATAACTATTCTAGAAATTTGGAGGATTGAAAATCCTCAACCTCCAAGAAATATTGCAAGAAGACAAGTTTAACAAATTACTGAAAAACTTGATGGTAAAATTATCATTAAGTTCGAAACAGGAAAACAAACAATTATTTCACACCATTCTCAAATTGAATCTTCAACACAATCAACTTCATCCTTTTCATATAATAGGGAAGAAGATTTTCAAAATACTTCTACTTGCAGGTTTAGAGGAATACGGTTTAACTCTTCTCTTACCGAACCAATTTTTCAAAATGAATTAGTTTCAAACCCAAGTTCTCCAACAGCTTCTCAAATGAGACCTCCTTCAATAAATGTTTTAACAAAATATTTTACAATAAATAAAGAGTTTTTAAGCAACGAATTTGAATCTGATCACAATAAGATTCAAAGACATTGGTACTTTCAAACTTTTACAAAAGAATCAACAATCAAAATTAGAGAAACTTTTTATAAAGAATTGAATCAATTAAAATGTAATATTCCATTCTTTTAATGGTTAGAATCATTCACATTAAGGAATCAAATACCAAATCCTTTTATTCAAAATTTTATAAATGTTAATACAAACCCTACAATCAGATGGTAAACAAGGGATGGACAAATAATCCAAACTATTCATTCTCCCACAGAAAAATTTAATTATCAATGTTCAAAATCAAGAAATGGTCGCCAACAGACCGAAGAAGATGAGAAAGATAGAGTTTATTAATTGAGAAGTTTAAACATAGGTTGAGCACAAAAGAGTAATTGAAAACATAAAATTGAAATACATATCAAACTTACAGATTGAATATGGAAGGCTTGAGTACAAATAATCCAAACTATTCATCGTCCCACAAAAAAATTAATTATCAATGTTCAAAATTAAGAAATGGTCGCCACTCCTTTCCGTGGAGGAAGAGAGGAAAATGAAGATTCACCACCTACAATCAAATATATAAATAAAATTTATGAACAAAATAATTTTCAAGCTTTAAATCTCAAAATAATTTCGGAATAATTAAATTCAATACATAACAATATAATAAATAGAAAGGATAGACAAAAAATGGAACAATCTCCAGTAGTCCAATCAATGCCTTTTTTTTTTTGATAAGTCAGTGTATATATATCAAAAAAATCGCACCGATGTACGTCCATACATGAGTACGAGGGGCATACCCCAAGACACGGCTGAAGCCTACAATGCAATCCTACGAAAAGGAAGCAAAAACAAGCAAAGCAAACAAAGGAACATCAAAGGAAACTCCTAAGTACAACCTCAAAGAAAACAAAGGAAATACAATGAGAACATCAATGCATCAAAGTACAACCTAACCGAGCCAAAGACATTAAGGATTTCTTCTTGCTCTTCGATTTCTTGTTGTTAACTTGGGCTTGCTTCTTTGAAGCCGCTCTAGTCATCCGACAGTCAATCTGAGGCTGAACCATTGAACTCTTTTCAGGCCAAACAGAAGCAGCAGTGTCCGTGTTCATGCCACACAAATCAGGCTCCATAAGCCCAATTAAGTCAAGTTGAGCGTCAATAATTTCAACCGGAACCATAGCACGACTCAAATCCTCTGCATGGTTAGACGAATCTACATCCAACCGAAAATCCGAGCGGCCCAGGCGATCCCCAACCCGGGCGGACCCGAGCTGGGAACCCAAAGAGGGACCAGCACCCATATGGTGTTGGCCCCAATGTGGAGCTAGACCGTGAGGCCCAGTACCACAAACCGTCCCCCCCGTTAGCATGGGGCGACTGAACAGTAATTGGGCCCCCAGTTAGAGAAAGAGGCCCCCCATGAACATGGGGGATTGAAGTAGGGCTGCACGTTGGCCCATGTCTTGGCCCAGTGGAAGGAAGAGCAGGCCATGTGGAGGAGGGGAGCCCAGCAACATCACCAAGCCCATCCGGCTCACAACCGTGTCCCGCGGCCCATCATCACTAAGTCCAATCCGTGGCCCAACAGACATATTACCCAAACAAGCAACTGGAGGCCCATTATTTGGCCCACTTGGAATCCCACCCTCACCATCATCCGGCCCAACCCGAGGCCCGACATTAGGAGCCCCACTAGCCCCAGCTTGAGGCCCATGAGGCTCCACATGCGCCGGCCCTAGGCTGGGATCCACGCCACCCACAGTGGTGGCGCTCCTAGCTGCACCACCATAACCGGCCGCCTTTCGCCGGCGCCGGCTCTGGTTCCTATTTCGTCGTTTTTTCCCGACCTTCTTGGTCGGATCAACCGAGTCTTGGCATGAGTGACCAAAAACTTGACAAGATTGGCAATGTTTAGGGAGACATTCATACCTAACCTCGATAGGGAACAACTCTTCATCTCCATAGTCAACGTGCAATTTCTTGACCGGTATAACTTTGGCATCGAGTTGAACACAAACCCTAGCATAATTCATCATTGTGACCTCATATGTTGGCTTGTCCATGTAGAGAGGGGTTCCGACACCACTAGCAATAGCGCTAAGGGTCTCCTTCGTCCACATAGGCGGGTGCAAGCCTTGGAGTTGTATCCATATAGGCATGGAAGGGAGATTACGCTTGGGTAGAAAACTACCCATCCAACGCTCAAGGTAGATATTGTGACCTTTAAGGTGCCAGGGACCACCCCAGAGGACTTTCTCAGATGCCTCAAAAGTGTTGACACGGAAGTAGAACACATCATCATCGGAGAGGACACATTCAAGACCCTTTGACCCCCATAGTAATTTTGTTATAGCTAGACATCGAGAATACGCGACCCGGCCACCAAGAACACGTCCCACAAGGGTCCGTCCCAAAGTGCAGCGACTGAGTCGGTGTTGTACCCAATGATAGACGTAACAATCTTACCATCAATAAGCTTAGGAGGAACAAAATGCAAGGAGAGTTCGTTGGTAGTGGAAGAAGTAGAAGGACCACTTCCCCATCATCGGTAACCCTCTCGACCAATAAACAATGCCGAGGTTGCAGCTCATCCATGGGATCAGCCCAAACCACCACGTGAGAGTTCAAAAAACTCAAATCAAACAACAAATATGGCAAGTGCAAAATCTTAGGGAAATATCCCGACCACCCACACTTTCCAAATCAAGCAACAAAAATGAGGGAATTAGGGTTTGGTGTGCACACCACCGTGTGCCGCCGCCACCCCTCACCAGCCAAGGAAATCGGTGAAGGACCCCAACCAATTGAAGAAACCACACCAAGGAGGACGTAAGGTAACTTACAAGCCAAATCCCAAATCTGGAGAGAGAAATCGAAGACCCCAAATCACCGGGAGAGAGAAAGTGGCTGCCGCGCCGCCGCCACGCCACCAGGGGTCACCGGACAACCACCAGAAGGTCGAGAAGGGAGAGGCGAACCACTAGGGACCAGTTGCCAGTGATGGGCTTGCCGGATCGAAGCCTCAAACGTCCTATGTCTTCCACCCACAAACCTAACCCCTAGCACCCTCTCTCACGCTTTTCACCCTCACATGGTCGCCGGAACCACCAGCGGACACCACTGCCAGGAAGTGGAGGCGCCAGCGAATGCACCGGACCCAACCCCGCACGACACTGCACGCGCCTTCACGCCCGTGCCCTAGTCGCTGGCGAAAAATTGCCCCAAAATCGCCCCCAGATTGCCCCCACTCGCCAGAGCCCGACACGTGAATAATATCTCCAATCAATGCCTCAACCAACATATACAAATTATACAATTTCTCAACCAATACCTCAAAGCTACCCTATTCAAGAAAACTTTCCAATTCCACAATCACAGACAAACCCATTTTTTCAAGGAATTCGACAACCTTCTTTCCAACCTTTTAATTTAACTCAAAAAGATAAAGAACAAATAAAGCTAAAAAAATCACAGAATTTTGATGATGATATTATTGAAAGAATTACTCAAAAGCTCAAATTAACGGATAATCCAACAACTAGTAGCTCTACAATTCAAACTATTTCAAAAGGAGAAACTGAAGACTCAAATGAAGAAACTTCATCAATATCCCCACCGAAAGAAAAATTAAGTTTCCTCTGTGTTCAAATTAGTGGTTATAATTTCAAATGACCCTCAGGAAAAAACAAAAGGAAACAACTTTCAAAACAGAATCCAAATAGAATTCCAATTTGCCACAGGTGTACAAAACCTTGCCATTTTATGAGAAATTGCACAAAGAATCAATAAATAACTCAAAATGAAGATCACAACTCATAGACAAACTAATGAATTCAATCCTAGAAAATGCAAAAACCAATTATGAAATTCAAAAGGATACAAAAGCTAAAAGCCGATCTCCTAATTTAACTTATACAGAAAATGAAAACTTAACCTTTGATTGTAATACAAAAATACATCACCACAAAACAATACAACTCAAAAATCAAGAATCTAAACAATTTGAATCAAGTTTAACCCTACGAAATTCAAGTACTTCTCAAAACTCCTGATGTTAATTATAACAAATTGCGAAAACTTGTCTCTAGTCCAAAACAAATCATTACGGTTTTAACGAATTTGCCAAAACTTCAAAAACTTTTATATTATAAAATTCCTCTTTCAATACTCCATCATAAATTTACAAAACCAATTGTACAAAATACAATTTTAACACTAAAAACAGTTTTAACATCCTTTCAAAATTACTTTATACAAAACCCTTTTTTAGGGATTATTTTCGGACAAATATTCTGATTTTTTATATGCAGGAAATGAAGACAAATAAAGGTAAATGAAAGATTCAATCTTCAGAAGACTATGCAATATCTCCTAAGTCCCATTCCCACTCTTCTCCAATAAAAAATATATCCACAATCAAAGACCTTTCTTCTCAAAAATTCTCAACACAACCCCCTAGTCAATCTCTTGGTCAATCACTTCAAATTAGCCAATATGTTACAAAACCCCAAATGGAATACATATTAGTTAGAAGACAAAAAGAACCCTGTCTCACAACAATATCAAGAATCTTGCCAAGACTATTTTCCCAAAAAAGTTTCATTGGTTTCCTGATGACATTTAGAAAACTCGTGAATTTTATGAACTCATTGTGATCGATACTAGATCTTTAGAATAAGCATCACCAGGGTGATAATGAACAAATCCAATTTTCAAGTTGCAAAATTTTGAATATTTTACACCTCAGAGATTTGGTCAAAGTTTTTATAGACCAAAGCGGTTTTCAAAATCTTTTACTCCAAAAAGCTTTACTTATCAAGATTACAAAACAGCTTGGTTCAAAACTTTTCTTTATCAACCATTTGATCATACTAGGTTCTTTCAAATTACAAACAAATCTCAAACATTTCCAACATGGTTTTATGAGTGGTGGCATTCCTTTGGAAGCACCATTGACATTTACCTTGCTATGATAAAAGATTTACTTGATATTTATTCAAACTATTCACAAGATGAACAACTAGATTCAATTTTACATTTTTATTCAATTTTTTAAATTTCCTGGATCTTTTGCTGGTTCTATGCCCATATCCAATTCTTAAAACAACCCTATCGTCTTTCGCTGGTTAGGGAATTCAAAGTCAAATGGTGGGATAATTTTATTTTCAAAGAACATTATACCCCTAAAACCTTTCTAAAATACTTAAAACAACATTTTCATATGTTTGATTTGGAATCTCAAAATATTTCAAATGTTTCAACATCACTTTCTAATTTAATAATATCAGATTCAAGTAAAAAATATGAAATCTCTCCGACTTTAAATGATGATTCTCTCACTGCCAAAGATATACCCCTTCAGCAAGTTCAAGCCTTTGATATTGATTTCCTCCAAACAAAATTACAATAACAAACTGATGAATGTATCAACCTCAGGCATTAAATTTCTGTTTTACAAAAGGAAATTGATTACCAAACAAGGACGCCAAATTGGAGTAACTTTTCATCAACATACGATTTCACAAAACCAAGAATTTTCTTCTTTCCTCAAAAATTTCTTAGCTATTTACCTCAAGATGTCGCTGCATATATCGCCGTAGTCACTCCATGCAACAACAATAGGCTCCTGATTAAAATCCAACAATTTCTCCAAGACTTATCCATCAATGGAATTTATATTCCTGGCCTAACTTTCCAATGGTTTGCCTTCTACCATTTTCCAGCAGACTGCAAACAAACTCAAAAATGCCTTAACCCACCAGACAATAGGGACGATTGCCCTTGCCACCTCACCTATTCAATTGTGCGAGTCTGCATTGACATGGAAATCTATGATCCAATGACCATCATTCATGAAGGCCAATAAATTGTCCTCACTGCCCAAAAACTTTTAGATTATGGATTCCTATTCCAGCTGATTTTTACAAAACCTGATCGACAAATACGTAGTTCAAAAGAATTTTCAAGATGGTGCCATTTCTGTTCGAATTATGATCCAATCAAAAGTCGTAGAATTCTACAGCACTTATACCATTCCAAGTCAACATAGAATATTTGTTTATGGTTCACCGGTCAGAAGTTCTATCCTCTCTTCTGATGACCCATGGCCATGTCCTAACAATTTCATATCAAAACAAATTCGATATTGGAGAGCAAAGGAAACTGTTGATATTATTTTTAGTCCTGATATCACGGTGACAAAAAAATAGGAGTTTTTGGCAACTTCCTTGCCTCAGAGGACTTTACTCAAAAAATCATTTTTTTCAATAAAAATTTTGAAGTTCCCTTTCTTGTAGAAACTAGGCAAAACTTTTTACTAGAAAAATATGAAAAACTCAAAAATGAAAATAATGAAGCCTGGCACATCCAACCTTTTTAAATTTTAAATCCCATCCTCAAAAGGCCTCACCATCAAATTCTTCCACAAAATCCAAATCCAAAATCTCAAAAGAACTCCTAACTCAGCTCCTTTAGCAAATCCAAAATTCTTCATCTGAAGATAATGAAGAAAAAGTCAGTTCCAGTCAAAGTGATCCGTTCAATTTATTCTGATGGTTCAAATTCAAAAGACTAATTCAATACAGTACAAAAAGAAAAAGACAAAAGATGCACAGTATGGCTCAATAATTCAATAAAGGACAGAAGCAAAATTCAAAAGATGCATAGTACTGCTTAATAATTGCAAATAAAGACGGAAGACATGTGTTTCAATTCAATACTCAAAATTATTGACGGTTACTGTTCGGATTTCAAATTTCACATTTCAATTCCGAGGGGATGGATCTCAATTGAAGTCTGGGGTGCTACTTCGCCTATAAATGGAGATGTCCCAGCTTCGTTCAGAGGCAGAGCGAAAATTACCAACACAATACAAGAGTGAAAAATTACACGCTCAGATACAATTTTGTTTTGTTTTGTAATTTATTTCCAAGTGTTGTACTCTAGTCCTCCATATTCAATTTGTAAGTTTTACCTGCATTTCAATTTTATGTTTGTATTTTCAATTACTCTTTTGTACTCAACCTATGTTTAAACTTCTCAATTAATAAACTCCATCTTTCTCATCTTCTTCTGTCTGTGTCTGCCGATCCTGCCCCCTTTTGATATTAGAGCCAAGTTTAAGGTGTTTTTAATAGTAATTTCACGAAAATACTGTTAAGTACTTATTAGGAACGCTTTGCTATCGAAACACTTATTAGGAGCGTTGGTAAGTCGTTAGTATAGCATTGATAAGCCCGGATAGCGTTGGTAACCCGAGTGGAAGGTGTTCCCATTACTGTGTCACTGGTGGTCCCATTCTCAACAGTGTCAAATAGTAAAATTGTTCTCAACAGTGTTAAATAGTAGGACTGTTAGGTGACTGTTGAACCCAAACAACTGAGGCTGTAACCATGTTAGGTTTCAGAATCGCTGGACCCTTTAGAAAGATGTTTTCAAAACAACCCAGTACTAGTTTACACATAGTTAATTCAAAAGAAGTTTCAAAAGAAACTACAAACCCAAAAGATTTAGTCAACAGGAGCATTCCAAATGAAGATTTAGTATCAATTTATCAAATTGGTATTTTTGATTTTAAAATGGATTTTTCATGTAAAACACATGAGCAAGCAATGAATATTGATCAAGAAACCCAAATGATCCAACTGTTTTCAAATTTATCCATTCAAAAATATGTTCCAAAAGGCTATCATTATATACACTATGGTTTAGTTCAAGTAGCTATCAACCCTTTAATAAGGGCAGGACATAACCAACTGGTTATATTAGCTCTGAGGTATTCGACATACTTACAATTTGAAGAGTTTTTACTAGCAATTGTTCAAACAAATTTACACAATGGACCAATTTATTTCAATTGTTATCCAAACTTTTCGGTTGCTCTCCGAGATCCGACAATTTTGGATACTATAATGTTAGATATTCATTTGCCAAATGTTAATATCAAAGAGAACAGACAAAACTTTGTTCTTATTTATAGAATTTATTTTAGGCTTTTAGGAAGCTAACTTAACCCAAAATGTTTAAAACAATCTCCTCCTGGAGAAACTTTATTGCTTGAGGTTCAGGCTGAACAAGCTACAACCTTTACCCCAAAACGACTCAAATGGAATGAGATAACCATTCCAGAAATTTGGAGGATTGAAAACCCTCAGCCTCCAATAAATATTGCAAGAAGACGAGTTCAACAAATTACTGAAGAACCTAATGGTAAAATTACCATTTCACACCCTTCTCAAATTGAATCTTCAATACAATCAATTTCATCCTTTCCATATAATAGGGAAAAATATTTTCAAAATACTTCTACTTGCAGGTTTAGAGGAATACGGTTTAACTCTTCTCTTGTCGAACCAGTTTTTCAAAATGTATCATTTTCAAACCCAAGTTCTTCAACAGCGTCTCAAATGAGACCTCCTTCAATAAATGTTTTACTAAAGATTTTACAATAAATAAAGAGTTTTTAAGCAAAAAATTTGAATCTGATCACAATAAGATTCAAAGACATTGGTACTTTCAAACTTTTACAAAAGAATCAACAATCAAAATTAGAGAAACTTATTATAAAGAATTGAATCAATGAAAATGTAATATTCCATTCTTCAAATGGTTAGAATCGTACACATCAAGGAATCAGCAGTGTTAAATAGTACCCTTTAAACATTACGAGACATAACACACTTAAAAGTGTATAGTATCTGAGTTAGATATGCCCGCCTTGTTAAAAACCTTGCCAGGAAAGACCCAGTAGGACAAAAACCAGAGCGAAGGGAAAAAAAGCACAACACGTATTTAACTTTCGCCTCATGTGAACATATTAGTAAGGGGCGTTCCTGAGTCTACACATACCATTCTTGTGAACTAATTTCTCAATAGTCGTTGTTGGCAATACTTTCGTGAACAGATCATCTAGGTTCTCACTTGAGTGAACTTGATGAACATCTATTTCATCCATATCTTGGAGCTCGTGAGTAAAGAAGAACTTTGGTGAAATATGTTTCGTTCTGTCGCCTTTGATGTATCCACCTTTTATAGGAGCACAACATGTAGCATTATCTTCATACAGTATTGTTGGACTCCCCTTGATCTTTGGAAGACTGAATTCCTTTTGAATATGTTGAATAAAAGATCTCAACCATAAACATTCTCGACTTCCCTCATGAAGTGCAAGCATTTCAGCATGATTTGAAGAAGTTGCTGTTGTCGTTTGTTTTGTGGATCGCCACGATATAGCAGTGTCACCATAAGTGAATAAATATCCTTTTTGTGAATGACCTTTATGTGGATTAGACAAATATCTAGCATCTGCATATCCAACTAATCTTGGATTTGGTTGTCTTAGATAGAATAATCGCATATCAGATTTACCACGGAGATACCGAAATATATGTTTAATCCCATTCCAATGTCTTCTGGCAGGAGTTGAACTATATCTTGCTAATAAGTTATTCGAAAAGGCCATATCTAGTCTCATGTAGTTAGCAGGATATATCAGTGCACCTATTGCGCTTAAATTGGCACTTCAGGGCTAAGAATTTCTTCGTTATCCCCTCGAGGTTGAAAAGGGTCCCTATTTACATCAAGGGATCGGATGACCATAGGGGTATTCAACGGATGTGCCTTATCCATGTAGAAACATTTTATCACGTCTTCTGTATAAGTAGATTGAGGACTAAAATTCCATAAGATAAGTACCCTATTTGCAGGCCAAGACAATATTTTGTCTTTCTGAGATCTTTCATCTCAAACTTATGATTCAGATATGCGACAGCTTGTTTAATCGCTTTAGGAATTCCTATGATGTTTAAATCATCAACATAGATTGCATTGATAGCAAATCCAAAATTTGATTTCTTAATAAAAACACATGGGCTAACGAGATTATTAACATATTCCTCTCGTAGAAGGAATGTACTGAAACGATTGTACCATATTCGACCTGATTATTTTAATCCACACAATAATTTTTGTAATTTGATCGAACATAGCTCTCGAGGTTTTGAGTCATATGCATTTGGCATTTGTAGCCCCTCAGGGACTTTCATATAGATATTATTATCAAGTGATCCATACAGATAAGTTGTTACCACATCCATAAGACACATGTGGAGTTTTTCAGAGACTGCCAGGTTTATTAAGAATCTAAATGTAAATGCATCCATTGCTGGAAAATGTGTCTCTTCATAATCAATTCCTGACCTCTGTGAGAAACTTTGAGCTACAAGTCGTGTTTTATATCTGACCACTTCATTCTTTTCATTTCTTTTCTAGACAAATACCCACGTGTAGCCTACGGGCTTCGCGTTTTCAAGCGTTTGGACTACAAGGCCAAAAACAGCACGTTTCTTAAGTGAATTTAATTCTGCCTAAATTGCTTCTGTCTATTTTGCCCAATCATTTCTTTTTTTGCGTTTTTGAACAGATTTAAGTTCAAGATCTTCACCTTCTGTGGTCAAATTAGTAGCCACATTATATGCAAACACTTGGTCAATAATTGTTTTATTTCAATTCTAACATATGCCAGTAATAGCATAGTTTATTGAGATTTCCTCATTCTCAACATTATCACCATTTCCACAATTCTCAGGTACTTGATACCCTCAAGGAGCCATTTCATTCTTCGTATCTTTTTCTTGGATTGGCATTTATACCTCTTCAGGGGGTTTTCTTTTCAAGAGTTTTAATAAAAGAGCCAACTTGTTTATTTTGCTTCTCTTTTCTTTATTGGATTTTTATCTTTAGAATCAACTGGTCTACCATGCTTCTAGCATGTAGTAGACGCACTTGCTAATGTCTTAAAAGACTGTTCGTTCGAAATATCAATTCAAACAGGAGCATTCATAGCTGGAACGTATGACTCAGTCACTTTCTTTGTATAAACAAATGCATCTGATAATTGGTTTGCAATATTTAGTAAATAGATGATTTTCTGAACTTCCAATTCACATTGATTTGTATGTTGATCAAAATGTGATATTGATGATGCACTCCACACAGTTTCACGCTTTTCCATCTTTAATTTGTCCCCCCTGGGAACATTGTTTCGTCAAATTTACAATCTGCAAATAGTGCTGTCAAAATATCTCTAGTCAATGATTCAAGACATTTTATAATTGATAGGGATTCAAGCCCAACATAAATTTTCAGTCTTCTTTGGGGACCCATCTTTGTGCGCTGGGGTGGAGCAATTGGAACATACACGGCGCAACCAAAAATTCGTAGACGGGATATATTTGGCTCTTGACCAGAAACAAGTTGTAATGAAGAGTATTTATGATAAGCAATTGGCCTAGCATGTATCAGTGCTTCAGCATGTAATATAACGTGCCCCATGTGGAACTAGACAACTTTGTATTCATAAGTAATGGTCTATCATTAGTTGCAGACGTTTGATCAAGGATTTTGCAAGACCATTTTGTGTATGCTGGTGAGCCACAGGGTGGTCAACTGTAATCCCAATTGACATAGAATAGTCATTAAAAGCTTAGGATGTAAATTCTTCTGCATTATTAAGACGGATCTTTTTGATTGTGTAATCCAAAAATGGAGCCCGTAATCGGATTATTTGTGCAAGGAGTCTCGGAAATGCCACATTGCGAGTAGATAATAAACAGACATGTGACCAATGAGTTGAGGCATCTATTAACACCATAAAATATCGAAATGGTCCACATGATGGAATTATAGACCCACATATGTCTCCTCGTGTTTTTTCTGAAAATGTAGGAGATTCAATCCCAATTTTAGTTAGGGATCATCTAGTAATCATTTTATATCTACTATCAGGTTGGGGGTCCTCAGAAACAGTCTCTCGTCAGGGTCTCACTCTGGTGGGGTAAGGTTGTGTACATCCTACCCCTCCCAGACCCTGTGCAAGCGGAAGCCATAAGGCACTGGGGTTGTTGTTGTTGTTCTTGTCATCTAGTAATCATTTTGCCTTAAGCATAAGCAGCATATAAAATTTCATCAAGTGAAAGAATCTTCTAGTTCTTTAATGAGTGTCCATAAGAACTTTCAATAATTTTTCTCATTATCGTTACACCTGGATGGCCCAAACCGTCATGCCATAAGGTGAACATATTACAATTAGTTAACTTCTGTTTAACCACTGTATTTGGTTCAATTGGGTTTATATAAGTATAATATAACCCAGAAGAAAGTGCTGACAATTTTTTCGCTATTTTCTTTCTTCCCAAGGTAAGCGATGTAATATAAAGATATTTTTTATCACCATCATTTATGATCTCAATATGATAACCATTGCGATAAATATCTCAAAAACTGATCAAGTTTCTCTGTTATCTACTAGAAAACAGAGCATCGCTAATGTTTAGTTTTGTTCCTCCAGGAGACATAACATGTGCTCTTCCAGAGCCTTTAACTAAATTTGAAACACCCGATATTGTATTAACATTTGCTTCAGCTAATCGTAGCTGAGAAAAATATATTTTGGTTTTGAGAATAGTGTGTGTCGTTGAACTGTCTGCTGGACATAAATCTCCATCTTTGATCAAATCCATGTTTCTTCAGATATAAAATATACGTATTAGTGAAGCTCTATTTATGTTACCAATTAATATAATTAAAAAAGTATAATGAGTAAAGTATCTCAAATAATAGTTTTGAATTTTACTTTGTAAATATGGTTGATCAAGCCCGATTTTATTGGAAATGAGATATCAAAAACATAATAGTGTATTAAATTACACACACTAAGCTATATTATTACATAAAAAGTAAGATAAACTTTAGTACAAATGACATAAGTGAAAAACATAAAAACTTTAGTTCAGTTTAACACTTCCATCACCTATCAAATGATCAATTTTCCCACTAGCATCTTCAAAAAAGTCAGAAACATCAAGATGCGTCACATTTATTGGAGAATGATCTTCAGCAAAATTTGTTTTTACATTTTGCCTTTCTGTTTCAACCATGCTTAATGGAGGTTCACTAAATGTTCAGCTGTACGACAGGTACGCGACCAGTGACCTTTTATACCATAGCAATAGCAATTTGTTTCCACGTCTTTTGACAGATTCTATTGATGGGTTTTTTCCCCTTTATATTTCTTTTCATTATTTCCAAACTTCTTAAATTTTGGTCCATTTTGATTATCATGGTACCAATTATTATGACCACGGCTATAACCTAGTCCACGACCACGACCACGACCGTGTCCACGACTAAGGCCACGCCCGCGACCACGGCCACAGCCATGGTTATATATATCATTTTTGTGGGATGTAGCGATCATTTCAGGGAATGGCTCTGATCCAATTGGTTGTGACTGATGATTTTTCATTAACAGTTCATTGTTTTATTCAGCAATAAGAAGACATGATATTAACTTTGAGTAGTTTTTGAAATCTCTCTCTCGATATTTGCTGCTGCAGGAGCATATTCGGAACATGAAAAGTATAAAACATTTTTTTCTAACATATCCTCCTCAGTAATATCAAGAGCAGCAAACTCCAACTTAGTTAGATTAGCCATTAAAAATTACAAAGATTAAGAAATTAAACCTTATTGCAAGTATATGATAATTCTTGACCGGTTAGAGATTTATGCTGATAATATGTTATAAAATTAGGGACATATTATACTCAAAAGGAAGAGAATAAAAATACAAACTCCAATATACCTAAAGAAAAATAGCATCAGAACCAGAGAAATATTTCTTGTATTATTTTTTTGTGCTTTGCTCTCAATTTCCATTTTTTTTTGTTTCATTTTTCTCTATGTACAAAACCCCACAATTTAAAAGGCTTTGAAGATGCACAATTGTCATCGCATGAGCAACCTACGGCCAACGCATGTCATTCTTTTCGATGACTTATATATATATATATATGTTTGTATGTATAAAATACATAGATAATTGTTGAAAAAAAAAAAAATTAAAAAAGAAAACTTTAAGGTCAAATATTATGTTTTGGCTATTTTTAAATTTATAAAATTATGAGGTTTGAATTCCCCAAGCCATGTGATCTGAAAGAGAATTTCTCAAGCCCCAAATTTGGGGCTAACCATTGGGACTCGTTTGGAGTCCTAATTACCACCAGTGCCCCAAAAAAATGAGGCACTATTAGGACAAGTCTTAGTCCATAATTTTTGTAAAATAGATTTTTAATTCAAAAGTTATATGTATTTATTATGATAGTCCAAATAACAGTGTAGAAGGGTGCAATACGAGCTATTAGTCACTAACAAACCCAGCATATCGTCGCTTTTCCGCTCATCTCACCAATGAACTGCAGTATTATGACTTTTTTAGGAAGAAAGGTTCAATGAGAAGCCTATTTTGCACCTTTAAACACCATCGTTTGGTCTACTTTATCAAAATACATATAACTTTTGGAATAAAATATTATTTTACAAAGTTTGTGAACTAAAAATTAATACATCAAACCTCAAAGTACTAATTTATAATTTACCCTAACAAACATAATTTTAACATAAGGTACATAGAATTTTCTTCAAATTATTATGCTTTATTTAACCTAAGGGTTTGGGTTTGATCTGTAGAATCAGCAACCGTTTATGGACTCTGTAGGAGAGTGGTAATGACATGGTTTTCTGTAGGTTAGGACCTAATCCAGTTAGAGTTCCTCTAGAAGTTCAAGCGAAAGACCTAGAGTGAAGATTGCGTAATCAGGTGAATCAATACCATTGTTATCCTTTACGAAGTAGACAGTTTGGGAAAACAACATGGCTATGTGTACAATGAACACCGTTAGACACTAGATGAGTGAAACTCAATCTTGATGAGTTCAGGAGGCATAAAAAGGTGAAGTGTGGTGTCACTATCTGAAATTACTTGGGTCATCGCTTAATTACAAAATATCAAGGGCTCGGTAATGCTTTTATCTTTATGGTGGAAGCAGTAGTAGCCAGGGACTATTATGAAGTGTAACATATGTAGTTTTGTCAAGTTCACATTGAGGGTGATAATATGACCACTATTAAGGCAATCGCACGGAGTTCAAATTAGGGCTGAGCATGGATCGGATACCCTATTCAAACTGCATTTAGGATCGGGTATCCGAAACACTAAAATCGAAAAATTATTACCCATAATGTGATTAAAAAAAGTTGGGTACCAAATATATTAGGTATCCTAGAGAATCGGGTCGGGTATCCCTCCATTTAGTTAAAATTTCTTATAAAATTAATTTATAAAAAACATAAACAACTATCATTAGTATACCATTAAGTCTGTTGTGAGTATACTATGAGACTATTATAACACCATTCTACTTGAACTTCAGAATCTAAAATTAAAAATGATTATGCACATAATTTTCAAACTTTGATGGTCATGAGAACAATAAACGATCTCATAATTATCATGGCATATAAATCAAAGCATCATTAATATACGAAAGCTCAAAAATTGCATACAAAGAGATTGAGCAAAAAAAAAAATTATTAATCTATTGTTACTGACTCATTTAACAACTAAGAGGAAAGCCTTTTTTTTTTTTTTATACAATAGATGGCTTAAAAATTAGAATATTTTTATATAAAAGTACGATATGCTTTTGCTAAAAGAAGAAAGAAAAAAATACAATTTGAAAAAATATTTGGTGAGATTTAGAAATATACCTGCAATCTTAATATTTGTTGAACATAACATAACTAATTATTCCAAATACAATATAAATATTTATTTAAGACTATATATAGTCAATATTGGGTTGAATCTGGTACCCAGAAAATTTTCAAAATGATACCTGTATCCAAACTGATATCCACACTTCAACGGATCAGGTATACTCTAACTAGATTTTTAGATCGATTACCCTAATTTTTCGGATCGGGTTCAATTCGGATTTTCGGATATTCAGATACCTTTGCTTACCTCTAGTTCAAATGTCCATGGCAAATTGAGACCATTATTGCGGAGATATGCTTGCTAAGTTTGACACCGTTCAAGTGTATCATATTTTTAGAGAAGGTAATCAAACTTTAAATCTGATGGTAAATACATTCATCTTTGCTAGGGTCAAGGGAGAGCTGAAAGGATGTAACGTATCATTACTCCAACCTTTTCAAAAAGTTGGTTTTGACAAAAATCTCCTCTTGCTAAATGCATCCCATGTCTGAAAAACAAAGGAAAGAAGTACGTAATATTTATATATTAAGATTGTGTTTAGTATTAGATATTCATTTATATTGTGTTATTTGTGGTTATATTTTCTGTTTTTGCTTTCTAGTAATTTTACCTGACTTTATTTCCTTTTCAATTTTTATTTATACAATGTTTGTTGCTTGTATTTTTTGTTTAAAGGGGTATGCAGTTGTACAATATTTAATTAATTGAAGAACAACACTCTTATCTTTCATTGTGGAAAGTTCAATAGAGAGAAACCATTCTCTTCAAACAACTATAATTGCTCATCAAATCTCCATGGAAACTGCTCAATCCAACAAATTTCTTCAATCTTGTTCGGGCATCAGAGCAAAATTGCTTAAGTAGCTACAACCACCTGAGAAGATCAATTTTTGTCTCCTTCGTTCTTTTCAAATTTGTCTCACACTAGTTTTCGATTTCTTCGCTCAACATTTTTTTCTTCCAGAAATCTTGTTTGATATGGATTGTTGTAGCTTGAGATCTTAGAAAATGGAAAAATCAGATACATCAAAGCAAGAATCCCTGATAGTTCGAGTTAAATATGCATCTATGTCGTTCTTTTTGAATCCTACTGAAAATCAGGGAGTTATTCTGATAACATAAGTCCTCAGCAATGGTGAAACTTTCAACATTGGTACCAATCCATGAAGATAGCACTCTATTCCAAGAATATGATCAGTTCCCTTTTTTTTTTTTTTTGGTAAGTGAATATGATCAGTTTTGTCATAGGTGACATACCAAGAGCAAAGAAAGGAGATTCTACCTATTCCAAGGAACTCAAAGTTCGTTTGTGTAGTCTAAAGCTAGGATATATTGGATTAAACATTCCATTTTTGAGTTCAAGCAAGTTACTATGAGTGTGACAACTTATTATTCAAAGTTACGGAAGTTGTGGGAAGGGCATAATGAGCATTGATCCATTGCCAAAATGCATTGTGGACAATTCAAGGACTACAGTTGCAATTTGGTAAAATTGATGATTTCCATTCATGAGAAAGATTACATAATGGTGTTTCTCATGGGCCTAAACAAGTTGCACACGCAGATACAGGACCAAATCCTACATATGGAACAATCACCCACTGTTAGCGAGATGTTCTTCCTAGTTTTCCAACAAAAGAAGCAGATGGAGATTCGACCTCCTCTTCTTCTAGATACATGAAATGAATAGTTTGCCATGGAAAATAAATTAAAGAATAGTAAAAATACCAAGGGACCAAAGGATAGGTCAGTATGTACGCATTGTGGCAAGTTAAATATATAGTAGACAAGTGCTTTGAGCTTTACGGCTATCGAACGGGATACAAAGTCAAAGGAAAACAAGTGAATATGGGGGGAATACACAACCTCATACACTAGTGAATCAAATCGTATGGAGTTAGAGGTGTCGGTATAAAACAATTCTATATCCAATGCTTAACTCAGGACTCATACGAAAAGATCTCTCCATCCCAAGCAGTTGAACCATCTCTTGTTTTAATAGCTACTTACTTGATTGATTGGTTTCCTTTCCCTATTTCGCACAATCGATCATTGTCCGGAGGTTCTTCCGAGTGCTAAATTGCACTATGATCATTGAGCCAATGCCCAAAATAACACAAAAATAAAAAATATTTTCTAAACTAGCTTTTTAAGAAAAATATTTCCTAAAATGGCATCCATGTCATCATTTAACTTTTTTATTTTTTATTTTTACTTTTTTTACTTTCTTATTTTATTTTTAATATATTTATAATTTTTTAAATTTATAATACTTTCTTCATCATAACAAATAAATTAAAATAAATTATTTATTAAATATTTAGAATAAATTTGTCTACAAATAATTTTATATAAAATTTAATAAATAATATAGTTTAATTTATTTATTATAATACATAAAATATTATAAATTTAAAAATTTATAAATGTGTAAAAAAATAAAAAAATAATGACATAGATGCCATTTGGGGAAATATTTTTTTTAAAAAGCTAGTTTAGGAGATATTTTTTTATTTTTGTATTATTTTGGGCAATAGCTCATGATCATTTGAGGATGTTAGGATGTTTGTGTTTTGCTGCCACCACTTTGCTCATTGGGAAAAAAATTGCACCTTGGGCTAGACCTTGTATATTTTTGGGGCATTCTTTCAGAGTCAGAGGGTGCAAACTTTAAGATCACATCACTAATCACACCATGTCGATATTCATGAGTCTATATTTCCTTTCAAACCGGCTGCTGTGGGACCCAATCCTTTGGATTTCTTTTTTGTTTCACCTAGATTTGTTGAGGTAGTTGCAAGCATTTCCGTCTTATCCGAGGCGTTTTTCAGATCAAGCCCATCTACAATCCCATGTGCTCTTGTAATTGATCATACTACACTCACTGACACCACAAACACCTCTTATAAGAGCCCTTCCACCTGCATTTCCCCTTCCTCTGTTTCTATTAACAACTCACATCATTCCCATAGATCCAACATCAAACAGTAGCAACCAGTCACTAAGCCTCTCATTGCACCTATTCCACTGTCGTTCACATCATCCACCATCATACCTTTATGATTACATTCCCTTTTACTTACTTATTCCTCTCCTCTAGATGTCTTCCATGACTCATACCCTTTCTCAGGTTCATGGTTATAACCATTTATCCTCCACCCGTCGTAATTTTGCTCTATTTCTCACTGTTCAGACTTAACTGACTTCTTTTTGTAAGGCTTTTGCCTCTCCCCATTGGCGTGCAACTATGCAATATGAACCTGATGCACTTCAAGTAGATAATACTTGGTCTATTGTTCCATTTCCCTTGGGTAAAAGGCAATGGGTTGTAAGTGGCTTTTAAAATAAAACACCGCTCTGATAGATTATTGAAAGATACGAAATCAACTAGTTGCTAAGAGTTTTACACAACAAGAGGAAGTTGATTATCGGTACGTTTTCACTCATCACTAAACTTACCACCATTTGCACTCTTTTAGCCTTAGGCACTTCCCGAAGTCGGCACGTGTTACAATTAGATGTCGACAATGCATCTTTACATGGTGATTTACAGGAGGATGTTTAAAAGTATACTCCACCGGGTGTTGTTGAAGAGGCGTTTGGACCTTTAGTATGCCATTTACACAAAGCCCATATGGTCTCTAGCAAGCTAGTCGTTACTGGTTTGCCAAACTCTCCTCTTCCCTCCTTTGCCTGGGTTTTGTCCACTTGCACCATGATTATAGCTTGTCTAGTCATAGTCATGGTGCCTCCTTTTTTTTCTTGTTATGTTGATGACATTGTTGTAGATGTTTAAACCTCAAAACTTGAGGGAGTTGGGACGATGTCGTTTAAGGGTAAAAGGACACGTGTTTGTCACGTGGGGTTATGCTCAAGACTTAAATGGCCCTTAGATATAGAAATAACGGCCTCTCAAGTCCAACTACTTGAAGAGTTAGAAACCCTTAAATGATTAATAGCCTTTCGAGATAGTTGAGGGGGGAAAGGGGGGCTCCAGCTTGAGAAAATATCAAGAAGGCTTCAAGAAAGGCAGTTTTCAGGCTCGAGACAGTTATTTGGAGCACATATCAAGGAATGGAGGCCTCAAGCATATCTAGAAAGAAGCGGATGGCATCTAGATGACCTTGGTACATGCGTTTAAGCACATCCAAAGTCATTTCAGCGAGGGAAAAGAGAATGGAGGCAGAACATAGGGAAGATATGCCATTTTTTTAGGATGTAGCAGTTAGAACTTAGGCATTATAAAAAAAGAGAGACTATTGTCATTGTAACGTGTACAGCACCAATTGTAAAAACTTATTCAAGTTTTCTTTACAACACGCTTGTGTTTTATTATTTGGAGTAGCATAACTTAACTTAGCTTAGTCTAGTGTAGCATAGCTTTTAACTTGTTTTGCTTACAATGTTTCGCATTGTGTCCTAATCCTTTTAGCATAGCTGCTTTATTCAAATATATGGAATATTTTGGTTAAATTTTCTCAAGTCTATTCGTATGCGTGTGAATCAACTAAGAGGAATAATAGATTCCAAGTAAAATGCGTGTTCCCACTGCACTTCATGTTGTTACCCAAAGTGCGTAAAACTTCAATCACTCATAGTGACATAATCCCTTTAGTAAA
Organism: Simmondsia chinensis; assembly: GCA_018398585.1. Classification (NCBI taxonomy): domain Eukaryota; kingdom Viridiplantae; phylum Streptophyta; class Magnoliopsida; order Caryophyllales; family Simmondsiaceae; genus Simmondsia; species Simmondsia chinensis. Next base: position 19,145,138 of record JAGTTD010000016.1, on the reverse strand, counting down.
GAAGGACAACTAACACTCCATGCACTTAAAGTTATTGTATAAACAATATAATAATGAGTTGCTATTTCTTATAGTGGTCAAGATACAAGCAATGTGGTCTAATTCAGTATAATAATCTAATTAACGAACATCAATATAATATTGTGGATCACTATCCACATAACCAAGATAAGTTATCTAAATGTTATATTATAACTTTAGCAGAAAAGTCCAAACTTGTCACTTATTATGAATCAATTATTAAATAATATTTTAACCCGTTATTAGTCTATATGTGGCTTAATCCCATTATCCACTAAAACAGATATTCCAAACATCATTTAAGAGCTACATCCATCTCATGGTACGTTGTTTAAAAAAAAAACATCATATGCATAATAAACTCATAATCGTATAGATGACAACAAATAAATTTATTCAATAATAAAATTATTTACATAAATTGGGTTTACTAGGACACCCGCTCTAACAAACAAGTCATCTAAAGTATCATATTATATTCTTATCAGACAAATTATCCAAACTTATCATTGACTAAGAACTTACTTTGACAACTGATGTGTTTTTCTGCGTCTATCAAAATTTAATATAAAACCATATCTATTAAACACACCTAAATTGAAGTGTAGGGCGAGAGGGTGTCGAACCACAGGGACTAAGAGTGCATGAATTTAATCTATGACCTAAATTGATTTAAGAAAAAGTAATATTTTTGTGTTAATTAATCTAGAAAACGATAATTAAACTAAAGTAATCTACTACTAATCGGGAACGTGTATTAAATTGGAGCCTAGGGTTTCGAATCCATCATTAGCCAGTTATTTTTGCGTTAACTCTTAAATTGAGATTATTGATTGTCACAAGGGTAGTGGTTTAGGCTACAAGCTTCAACCTACTAAGATAATGTTGTTAGTATTGCGTATTGACTCTATCTAACTAAAGCATAAGGAAAATAGGCTCTACTTAACGTATTGTTAATTATTATGTATTGACCCTATCTAACTAAAGCATAGGGAAGATCGGCTTTAATTAACAATTCGGTTAATATTATTGCTTAATTAATTAATCCTAAGGCTACAAGCACAAAGAATTAATTTATAAATATCAATATCAACAATTAAAGGTTACAAACTCAATAATCATATCAATTGAATAAACAATAAAAATATAATACTTCAAAGTATTTATCTCAACCAAGCAATTCATGTAAACAATCAAATTAACCCGAATTAAAAGTAAACAAAAGTAAAGGCTAAGATTTCATCTAACCTTAGAGAGCAAGTTTGCTCTCTATCAAGGATGATTCGATGAAGAAGAAGTTGAACAAACTCATGTTGAACTCCACGCTAATTTTGCTCTCGTTCCAATTTAACAAAAAAAAAAGAAGAATAAAATTCTGAGAGAAAGAGTTGAGAGGAAAAGAGAGAAAACAGGGGCAGTGGACGATCAACCCCCAAAACAGAGCCGAAAGAAAAACACCCCCAAAATCCAAGACTTCTCTCCCTTTTAAATCGAAGCCGCCACTGCTAACGAAACCCTAAGTCGGTGCTGGTGGCGGGCCGGACGCTGGTGGCGGGCCTAAAGGTGATGAATGGGCCTGGTGTTGATGATGGGCCTACTGGTGGTTGACGGGCTGTTCATGGGATTGCATTTGACCTGAGGTGTGATGGGCTTGCTGGTGGTTGACGGGCCTGAAGGTGATCGACGGGCTGTTCGTGGGACTGTGTTTGGGCCGAGGTGTGAACAGGGGCTATTGGGCTTAGGTTACTGTAGCGGTGTGGGTCGGGTCGGAGCGGGCCGAGTTTATACGTTGTTGTCCCGAATTTCGATTGATTTGATTTAATTGTTTGAGCGTTGTATTTATTTTATTTGCTTCCAAATTTGACAATTTCCGTAACTTTAATTTCAAACCTGTTAAACATAAAAATTGTCAAAATGAGTGTAGAACTATAATAAATAGGTGCAAAATAATTAAAATAACAATTAAAAGATGCGTAAATACGAGACGCATCAACACCCCCACACCTAACCTTTGGTAGTCCTCGAGCAAAGCATATGATTTAATATAAAGACTACAGTGACCAACTACCCCAACTATCCCAAACTTTACCAAGTTTTCCGAGATTAACACCTATATTACAATTCAAGACAAGATTAAATCATCTAGAGCATTCTCCAATTCTATGAATTTAGATGATTAAATTTCAAAACCCGTCATAGAATTTCGTTAACTCTGTATCAACTAATAGAAACTATTCAAGCAATTTAAACACACAAGTGAAAGTGAATAGGATTTCGTGCCACAAAATCTCCTCAAATTCTCGTTTCCAACCAAATATATAAAGGTTTTGTGCACCCGCACCATTGAATCACTTAAACACATGCCCATATATAGGAAAATTTTAAGTGGCATATGAGTGACCACTTTACAACATTTTGACCTCAGTATAACACAAACGAACATCTTTGTCATGAATGTACACCAGTTTTCACTTTTTCTTTTTCTTTTACCTTTTTCTTTTGGAGGAAACCCTTTTTTTTTCCTTTTCATTTTTTTTTTCTTTTCATTCTTTTTTTTTTTTGTTTTTTGTTTCCTCTTTTTTTCTTGTCCAATTTTTGGACTTTCGCATAACAAGTACCTCAACTTTACAATTGACATTGATCAACAAGTACTTTACATTGTAACAAGAGGCGAGGATTAGGATAATCCAATAGGTCAAGCTTGCAAAACTCAAGATATATAGGGTTGTTTACTCATATTTTTAGATTTTCCACAACACGAAAGTCCTGTGCATAGTGAATATGTGAGCGGCATGAGTAGAACCCATTAATATCAACAATACTCATTAACAAGTATGAAGTAGAATCATTTAATTTCATGGAATTAAGAGAACTAAATAAACAACTAATCCCAATGTCTCATAACATATGCGTCGATCAAGGAAAACTTGGCTAGGCGGTTATGATGTACGCTCAAAATGGGAAAAAAATGTTCAAAATTTTAAAAATTCGACCAAAAATGGGCACATGCGAATGAGCCTCACCCCCACACCTAAATCATGCATTGTCTTCAATGCAGCAACATCAATCATTAAAGCACAAGCAATAGGTGAGATGGAGCAATACAACCTGACGAGACGGCATGGACATGTATATATGAATCCTTTGACCCAACACAACAACCTGAAAAGAGAGAAAACAAACCTCGAAGCAACTAATTAGTTCAAAAACAAAATTAAAAACAAGAAATAACAAACCTAGGTTGCCTCCTAGGAGCGCTAAATTTTACACCTTCAGCCGGGCGCAGTAAATCAAGCAGAGATCAAGTATCAGTCATGGTGTCCATCAAAGAGACAACTTCAATAAGCTGTCCATCAGCAATGCCATCCAACTCAACTTCAGGTTTAAGCCTTTGACCATTTACAGTGAACGCAAGACCATCTTTAGGGTGGTATATCTCAATAGCACTCGAAGGGTATACCTACTTAACCACAAAAGGACCATCCCACCTAGAACTTAACTTACCAGGAAAAAGACGCAATTTGGAATTAAAAAGCCAAACCTTTTAATTAGGAACAAATGTTTTTTCTCATAATATGTTTACCATGAAAAACCTTGGTTTTAGCTTTATAAATCTTTGCATTCTCATAAGCTGCATTCCTTAGTTCTTCCAGCTCACTCAATTGAAGCTTTTGGTTAGCACCAGCTTGGTCTAAGTCAAAATTCAAGGCTTTAGTGGCCAAATAAGCACGGTGTTTTAGCTCAACTGGTAAATGACATGCTTTACCAAAGACCAACCTATAGGGTGACATACCAAGTGGGGTCTTATAGGCAGTGCGGTATGCCCAAAGAGCATCATTCAACCTAAGGGACCAATCTTTCCTATCAGGACGAACCGTTTTCTCAAGTATAGACTTGATCTCACGGTTTGAAAGCTCAACTTGACCACTAGTTTGGGGATAATAGGGGGCGGCAATCTTATGATGCACTGAGTACTTCCTAATAAGTGCCTCAAATGACCTATGAATCAAATGACTACCACCATCCCTAATGAGTGCTCTAAGGGTACCAAAGCGGTTAAAAATGTGGTCTTTGACAAATTGCATGACCATTTTGTGGTCATTGGTCCTAGTAGGTAGAGCCTCAACCCATTTAAACACATAGTCGACCCCTAAAAGTATGTAAAAAAACCCAAAAGATGGGGGAAATGGTCCCATAAAGTCAATACCCCAAACATCAAACATTTCCACAATTAAAATGGGGTTCAAAGGCATCATGTCTCGACGCGTCATTGCGCCTGTGCGCTGACAACGCTCACATGCAAGAAAAACTTGTGAGCATCCTTGAACAGAGTATGCCAATAAAAACCACACCGTAGGACTTTTGCAGCAGTCCTATGACCTCCAAAGTGTCCTCCACATGCATATGAGTGACAAAAAGATAAAATGCTATAATACTCACACTCTGGAACACGACTACGAATTACTTGGTCAGCACATTGTTTAAACAAGTCAGGGTCGTCCCAGTAAAAGTGCTTCACTTGAGAGTAAAACCTATCCTTTTCTTGCTTAGACCAAGTAGATGGAATCGCACACGTAGCGAGGAAGTTAACAATATCTGCAAACCAAGGGCCACGTGAATGGGAGACAACAAAAAGTTGCTCATCGGCAAAAGAGTCATGCATTAAAATAGATGGATCATGATGCTCAAGGAAAATCCTAAAGAGATGGTTAACAACCACATTCTCTGGACCTTTCTTATCTCTAATCTCAATGTCAAACTCTTGAAGTAGAAGAATCCACCTAATGAGCCTAGGTTTCTTTTCTTTCTTAGAGAGCAAATATTAAATGCAGCATGGTCAGAATAGATAATGACTTTTGACCTCAAAAGATAAGAACGAAACTTGTCTAGAGCAAACACAACAGCTAGCAACTCCTTTTCAGTAGTGGTGTAATGGCGCTGTGAATCATTAAGAGTTTTACTGGCATAGTAAATGACATGAGGCACTTTGTTTACTCTTTGACCTAGGACAGCACCAATAGCAAAATCAGAAGCGTCACACATAATTTCAAAAGGAAGAGAGTAATCTGGGGGCTGCATAATGGGGGCCGAAACAAGTAATGACCGTAGTTTTTGAAAAGCTTCTAGGTAAGACTCATCAAACTCAAATGATGTCTCCTTAGCTAGCAAGCTAGTTAATGGTCTAGCCAGTTTTCCAAAGTCTTTGATGAATCTCTTATAGAAACCTACATGACTTAGAAAGGACCTAACTTGCTTCACATTTGAGAGAGAGGGGGGGGGGGGGGGGGGGGGGGGTGGTTTGGGGTAAGTATGCAATCAGATCTACCTTAGCCTTATCAACCTCAATACCCCTCTTGGACACTCTATGACCCAATAAAATCCCTTCTTGAACCATAAAGTGACTCTTTTCCCAACTCAAAACAAGATTGGTCTCTTCATATCCTTTTAGCACAAGCCTTAAATTATGCAAACATTCATCAAACAAAGGTCCAAAAACAGAGAAATCATCCATAAAAACCTCAAGAAATCTGTCTACCATGTCAGAAAAGATAGACATCATGCATCTCTGAAATGTAACGGGTGCATTACATAAACCAAATGGCATCCTACGATAGGCAAATGTGCCGAAAGGGCATGTAAAGGTTGTTTTCTCCTGATCCTCTGGGTAGACTGGTACCTGGTTATATCCTGAATATCCATCAAGAAAACAGTAAAAGCTCGGACCAGCTAACTTCTCCAAAATCTGGTCAATGAATGGTAGAGGAAAATGGTCCTTCCCAGTGGCAGAGTTAAGCTTCCTATAGTCAATACAAACTCTCCAGCCCGTGGTCTCCCAGGTAGGAACTAACTCTCCATCGCTACTCCTAATCACTATAACACCCGACTTCTTTGGGACTACCTGAATAGGGCTAACCCACCTACTATCAAAAATTGGGTAAATGATACCCGCATCTAGCAACTTCACAATCTCTTTCTTTACCACTTCCTTCATGTTAGGGTTCAACCTCCTTTGCATCTCTCTAGTGGGTCTAGCATTCTCATCAAGAAAAATCCTATGCATACAAATGGAAGGGTCTATACCCTTCAAATCAGTCACAGACCACCTAATGGCACTCTTATAATCACTAAGCACTAACATCAATGCATCCTCCTATTCCCTAGACAACTGAGAAGAGATAATCACAGGTCAAGTCTCATCGGGTCCTAAGAAAGCATACTTAAGAGTAGATGGCAACGACTTAAGTTCAAGTTTGGGTGGTGAAACTATGGAAGGCAAGGCAGGGGAATCCGAAAGCGTAGGTAAAGCTTCTACTTTTGACAACCAAGGACAAGTCTCTAAAGGGGCACACAACTCAAGCAAATCATTCATCTCTCTAATGTCATTTTCGATCTCAAATCATCAGAACAATTGTATACTAGTGCTCGCTCAAGGGAATCACTAACTAGGATATAAGGGAGTGTTTGGTCCACCAAATCATCAATAATATCCACCCAGAAACACTCCGACTCATCCTCACTAGTGCGTGACAACGAAGCCTTAAAAATATTCAACCTAATAGTCATATTGGCAAAGCTAACATCCATTATCCCAGATCTACAATTGATGGTAGCATTGGCCGTCGCTAAGAAAGGCTGACCTAGAATGACAGGGACATAGTTTTTCGAATGACTAGAAGGTTCCATATCAAGCACGAGGAAATTAGCAGGAAACAAGGCTTTGTCTACTCTCACTAACACGTTAATAAACTCACCAAGGGGAATACTAGTTGATCTATCTGTTAATTGCAAGGTCACCGTGGTGGGTTGTAACTCTCCCAGGCCTAACTTCTCATAAACCGAGTAAGGAATAATGTTAACACTCGCTTCTAAGTCCAGTAAGGCTTTATCGATCGGGTAGTCTCCAAGTGAACAAGAGATGGTGGGGACACCAGTGTCTTTGTACGTAACTAGAGTGTCACACTTTAGAATAGAGCTCACTTGCTCGGTTAAAAACACTCTTTTAGGCAGATGTGCTCTAGATCGCCTCTTTTGGTTCAGTAGATCCTTAATGAACTTTGCATAGGCCGGGATTTGTTTAATCGCATCAAGAAGGGGAATGTTTATCTTTACTTGCCTAAACGTCTCTAAAATGTCTTTCCACTTCTTGTCCTTCCCATTTGGATGTGGTGCAACTAAAGCTTGGGGGAAGGGTACTCTAGGTTCATATGATGAGGGAAGATCAGAGGATTTAGGAGTGGGAGAAGGGTGAGTGACCTCATCGGTCTCCTTTTCTTTCTCCTTTCTATTCTCTTCTTCCTCACCACTCATGGGTACTTCACTTTCGGCACTCATCCCATTGTTAACCTCCTTCCTATTTTTCAACACTGTAATGGATTTTGCTTGTTCTTGCTGGGAAGGATAGTTGTCTTGTCTTGCACAGTTCCGAGGGTTTTCTATAGCCTGGCTAGGGAGTCTTCCCTCATCTCTTCTACTCATGGTGTTAGTTAATTGACCTATTTGGGTTTCTAGCTTTGCAATCGATTGTGTATGGGAGTGGAGGAGTTGGGAATTAACTTCTAAATCTTTTAACGCACTCAAGACCTTCTCTTCAAAATTTGAATTAGAGCTCAAATTAGGAGGTTGAGATTAGTTAGAAGCATACCCTTGCGGTTGAAAACCGATAGGCCGGGGCATACCAGATTGTTGAGGTCGTGGGTTCTGTTGTTGTGGTATAAACTGTCCTTCTCCTCCTTGCCTCCAGGAGAAGTTAGGATGGTTTCTCCAGCCCGGATTGTACGTGTTAGAGTATGGGTCGTTTCGTGAGAATCCTTGGGCTGCATTGACTTGTTCCTCCAACCACTCCACATAAGGTGAAGCAGAGGGGCAGTCATGTGTAGAATGAGAGACACTAGAGCATAAAAAGTAAGCACTATGCACATTTGAAACATGAGACACATTAGGTACAGTAGAGGGGGCCAATGTTATCTTAAATAAGGAAGTTAACTGCTCTACGGAAGAGGCAAGAGAGTCTACTTTTTTATCTAAGAAGGAGGTATGAACAATCTCATTTACTCCTCTATTTAACCTAGTAGCGTTATGACGTGCATGTGCAGCAGATTGTTGTGAATTCTCATTCAAAAGTTCAAACAATTCCCACGCCTCATCCTCATTCTTTCTAAGGAACTGACCACCACATGAGGCATCAAAAGTTTGTTGACCTTTCTTGTTTAACCCATAATAGAAATTTTGGACTAGTTGCTATTTAGGGATAGCATGATGTGGACAAGCCCGTAAGAGTTCCCTAAACCTATCCCACTCTCGTGAAACCCCTCAGTAGGGAGTTAGGCGAAGGTGTTAATGGCTCTCCTTGCAGTGTTAGTCTTACTAATGGGATAGCATTTCTTAAGAAATTCTTGTTGCATTTGAGTCCAAGTACTAATCGTCCCACTAGGTAAGGTGCCGAACCAATACTTAGCCTTTTCCTTCAAAGAGAAAGGAAAAAGACGAAGTAAGATGGCATCATCACTAATGTTAGGAATCCTGAAGGTTGAACAAACCTCCATGAAACTGTCCAAGTGTGTGTACGGGTTCTCATTACCTAAGCCGTGGAACGAAGGAAGCATTTGTATAGTCTGTGGCTTAAACTCGAACTGATGGGCTACCGGTGGCAACCTAATGCAAGATGGTGAGGCGTATGTAGTGGGAGTAAAATACTCCATGAGCGCACGTGGTTGTTGTTCATCAGCCATTACTAAATCAGAGTTAGCACTAACGGATTTTGCTCGGTGTTGGGCTCTAAGGTCTCTTAAAGTTCTTTCAATTTCAGGGTCGAAATATGGTAAGGTCAAGAGATAAAGAGCGATGACTGTGCATGAACAATTAACCACACGAAGCAAGTAAATTAAAAATTAAATAAGCAACACAAATAAAATAGACAAAACGAATACTAAAAAAAAGACAAATAACAAGATACCCTAAAATCTACTTATGCACGAAAATCACAAGAAAAATAATGCTAATAAAAAGAAAATATTTTTTTTATTTTTTTTTTGGAAAAGAGACAATAACAATTAAAGAGAATTAAAAATTAAAAATCCTAAATTAAGAATCAAATTAAGATTTCAAATCCTGAGTTGAAAAATAAACTAAATTAATTTAAAATTAAAGAAGAAATAGAAAGTTAAAAATCAAAGAAAATCACAAAAATAAAATAACGAACGTTGCCTAGTCCCCGGCAACAGCGCCAAAATCTTTGTGTTTTTCTATGTCTATCAAAATTTAATATAAAACCCTATCTATTAAACACACCTAAATTAAAGTGTAGGGCGAGAGGGTGTAGAACCATGGGGACTAAGAGTGCGTGAATGTAATCTATGACCTCAATTGATTTAAGAAAAAGTGATATTTTTGTGTTAATTAATCTAGAAAACGACAATTAAACTAAAGTAATCTACTACTAATCGGGAATGTGTATTAAACTGGAGCCTAGGGTTTCGAATCCATCATCAGCCAATTATTTTTGCGTTAACTCTTAAATTGGGATTATTGATTGTCACACAGGTAGTAGTTTAGGCTACAAGCTTCAACCTACTAAAATGATGATGTTAGTATTGCGTATTGACCATATCTAACTAAAGCATAAGGAAAATAGGCTCTACCTAACGTATTGTTAATTATTATGTATTGACCGTATCTAACTAAAGCATAGGGAAGATAGGCTTTAATTAACAATTCGGTTAATACTATTGCTTGATTAATTAATCCTAAGGCTACAAGCACAAAGAATTAATTTATAAATATCAATATCAACAATTAAAGGTTACAAACTCAATAATCATATCAATTGACTAAACAATAAAAATATAATACTTCAAAGTATTTATCTCAACCAAGCAATTCGAACAATCAAATTAACCCGAATTAAAAGTAAATAAAAGTAAAGGATAAGATTTCATCTAACCCCAGAGAGCAAGTTAGCTCTCCATCAAGGATGATCCGATAAAGAAGAAGTTGAGCAAACTCATGTTGATCTCCAAGCTAATTTCGCTCTCGTTCCAATTTAACGGAAAAAAAAGAAGAATAGAATTCTGAGAGAGAGAGCTGAGAGGAAAAGAGAGAAAACAGGGGCGGTGGACGATCAACCCCCAAAACAGAGCCAAAAGAAAAACACCCCCAAAATCCGGGGCTTCTCTCCCTTTTAAATCGAAGCCGCTGCTACTAACGAAACCCTAAGTCGGTGCCGGTGGTGGGCCGGACGCTGGTGGCGGGCCTGAAGGTGATGATTGGGCCTGGTGTTGATGATGGGCCTACTGGTGGTCAACGGGCTGTTCATGGGATTGCATTTGGGCTGAGGTGTGATGGGCTTGCTGGTGGTTGACGGGCCTAAAGGTGATCGACGGGTTGTTCGTGGGACTGCGTTTGGGCTGAGGTGTGAACAGGGACCGTTGGGCTGCTTTGCTGTTGGGCTTAGATTACTTTAGCGTTGTGGGTCGGGTCGGAGCGGGCAGAGCTTATACGTTGTTGTCCCGAATTTCGATTGATTTGATTTAATTGTTTGAGCTTCGTATTTATCTTATTTGCATCCAAAATTGATAATTTCCGTAACTTTATTTTTAAACCTGTTAAATATAAAAATTGTCAAAATGAATGTAGAACTATAATTAAATAGGTGCAAAATAATTAAAATAACAATTAAAAGATGCGTAAATACGAGACACATCAACAACATATCATAATTTTGACTTAATCATGGCTCAATCTTATTGACCAATTAAACCAAACTTTTACATGTCATCATGGACTACGACCATCTCATGAAACTCTTTAGAAAAACAATCGCATATATATTTGACTCGTAAAATATAAGCAAACAATAAATAAATAAAAATAATTTTCATTTATCAATTACTAAAACTAAATAATTAGGTTTTCAGGACACCACTTCCAACAGTATGCCCTTCGACTAATTCATTATCCAGCGCCCTAATTGAATGTTAACTTGAATGTAGAGCTTGTAGTTTAAATCCTTAAAGTCATCATTGTAATACGTCATATAATCTGGGTCCGAGATTGGTAAACCTGAAGTCGTTCCCTAAACTACTTGTTTCGCTCAATTCTCATTTATATTTATTATCTTTAAATTTACTTTTAACTGAATTTTACAAACCCAGAACCAAATGTGATTTGCAATCACTTAAGAGTTAGTTAATTTTAGCTTTGTACTAATTCCCTGTAGAAATGACCCCTGTATGCCCACCTATGGCTATGACAAACTTGTATGCTTGTGACTGCACGGTTTATAACACACTTTGAAATCACATTATCTAAAAATTCCCAACTTAGTTTATCTCATAGATCATGACAGGGGACTGGGATACCAATTCTTTACTCCGTCCTTCATCTTATTTATGCCTATGCTTAGTTATATCTATTGTTTTATTCACTTTTCAACTAAAGTTGAAGACTTATGTTGCTTAAGCCTAGGATCATTTTTGGTCTCTCAAATCTAATTCTTTTAAGTATGAACTTGATTATGTGAAAGCTTGAGATTGAATATTATGGAGATAAAAGTCATTCATAACAAGATTAGACCTTTTCAAAAGTCAGTATAGATTTCTCATTTAAACTTAATTTAAGTATCTTGAGTTCCTTCGTTTATCTTGAGTTTGTATTGTGATTGCTCATTGACCCTGCATTATTCCAACAAAATGATTATTCCAATGTACTATCTTAACCATCGCCACATCACAAAAATGGTCCATTCATCAGCTTGATGTTAAAAATGCCTTTTTAAATGGCACATTGAATGAAGAAGTGTATATGAAGCAGCCACCGGGTTTTATGAAATTTGATTTTCCAGATTATGTTTGCAAGCTTAATAAATCATTATATGGACTGAAGCAAGCACCCCGTGCATGGTATAATCATTTTGCGTCCTTTCTTCATCGCCTCGGTTTTCACAGTTGCAAGTCTGATTCTTCGATATTCACTCTACGACGTGGGACTGATATGACTATTTTGCCCCTTGATGTGGATGATATTGTTCTTACTGCTTCCTATACTTCCTTCCTTCAAACTTTACTACACTGTCTTCAGTGTGAATTTGATATGATAGATTTGGGACATCTCAACTACTTTCTTGGAATCTCTGTTTTTCACCTTCATGATGGTTTATTCTTATCTCAGTCTAAGTATGTTCATAATTTGCTTTAGAGGGCTGACATGTTAGCCTGCAAGCCCATAGCTACTCCCACATATTCCAAATCCAAGCTCTCTGCTTCTGATGGGGAGCTTATGACCGATGTCACCTTGTATTAGTCGGTTGTCGGTGCATTACTGTACCTAACCTTTACTCGTCCTGATATCTCTTATGTGGTACAACAAGTGTGTCTGTTTATGCATGCTCCTCGTCTTCCTCATTGGGTTGCTGTCAAACGTATTCTTTGCTATGTTCGAGGTACTATGAATCATGGCCTTGCTATCTCTCCTGGTGCCCTTGATCAGCTTATGGCCTATTCTGACGCCGATTGGGCTGGTTGTCCTAACACTCGTCATTCCACCTCCAGCTTTTGTGTGTTTTTTGGTCGTAGCCTCATTTCCTGGTCCTCCAAATGATAGCCCACCGTCTCTCGCTCCAGTGCTGAAGCAGAATATCTCGCCGTTGCCAATGCCGTTTCGAAGTGTTGTTGGCTGCGGTCTCTCCTTGGTGAGCTTGGCATCACTATTCCTAAAGTAACCCTGGTCTACTGTGACAATGTTTCAGCAACCTATCGCTCCACTAATCCCATTCAGCATGTTCGTACTAAACACATCGAGATCGACATTCATTTTATGCGTGAAAGAGTTCACTTGGGTCTTGTTCGTGTCCTTCTTGTGCTCTCTTCACAACAACTTTCTGATATTTTTACTAAGAGCCTTCCTCGACAGCTGTTTTTATTTTTCAAACACAACCTTTGCTTTCGGTCATCTCCTGCCTCGATTGAGGGAGGATGTTAGAATATATAGTAATTAGAATATATTGTATAAGATTATGTTAGGATATATTATATTATGGCTAGAATATATTATGTAGGATTAATATGTATATGTTTTCATATATTGTAATTATGTGTTTATTATAAATACAAGAGGGGGCCACCTTATTTGGTGTGTCCAATCCTAAACTTTTACCATCTAAAATTTTTGTGGAGGATTTGCACAAGATTTTTTCCCCTAGGCCTAGGCAAGCCAAATCTAGTTTTGCATTAGACAAACAAAAAAAGTTAAAAGTATTTGGCCTAAATGTTCCTCACCATATGTTATCTAGGTTAGTAAGAATTTTCCAGCTAAGCTTACAACGAAAGGCTCGATTCATATCTTTGGACTCCTCAAATCGAGTTCTCCAGCTAACTCAATTCTACAGTATTTATACCAAAAGATCATAGCCCTTTGTTATTGTTATGCTTTTTCCAAAAGATGTTTATGTAGACACTATTAATTTTTGTACATGTTCCCTGAGAAAGTTCAAACATTGTATAGTGAGCACATTAATATCTTCAAGATTTACTTGTATAAAAAAATGTTTTAGACACTTGGTTAGCTTTCCAGAGCACATTCAATCAAAGCGAGAGCTCTTCGTATGTTGAGGGATTAATCCGTCCTTGAAAAATAGGACATTCTAAATATTTCATAGATTCTGTGATAGAAGAAACGCTTTTAAATACCAATCACTTCTTGTTTACTCCAATTGTCTACACTCTTAGACAAAATGAAGTTTGATGTGTGGAAGTTAGTAAGTTGCCCTAAATTTTAACAATATCTATAAAAAATAACCTTAACTTTGCTAATAAGTGTCTTTCTTAGCCTTAATAGAAAAAAAAAAAAAAAGGAAATCATCCTCAAAAAAGTAAAGGAGAAACAATGGGAATCATAGTAATGACTTTGATTCTCATGCGCGTCTTTTCAACTAATGAGTTTTGCATACAAGCGGCTTATTAACAATTCTATAGAGTGGAGAAAAAGAAATAGTTGTTCAATGAGCTTTCTCAATCCTTCAAATACATTATTAACCTAGATTGAATAGAAGACAATCGAAATAAATTATAACACCCAGTTGATCTGTTTAGCTAAGAATCCAAATTTTTGAGTCCAAGTTCCTGGAGTTCTCTTTCAATTCTATCACATGCCTTCTCCATGTCTAACTTTAGTGCAACCTATCATGTCTTAACCTCTTTCAAAATCCAGAGAATTTTTATCTGGTTTAACAATACTTCCATCAAGGAAGTCAATCTTGCGCTTAGCCTTAAAAACCTTAAAAATTAAGCGTCTCCAAGCAGGAAAATTAGGATCGGTTAAAACATCTTGAACAAATACAAGCCCCGGATGATCCGAGGGATGTAAATAATAGGGAGAACTAGCATATAGAACTCCCCCTGAAACGACAGCCGGTGCTACAACTTGATTAATTATTTCTCCCAAAATTATGAAAGAAAACAATCAAATAACACAAATTAAAACAAGAGACAAAGTAAGGAAATCGCTCACAAACAACCGTGTGGTTCACGACTAAAATAGGCTGGGAAAATCGGGTCTTCAGGATCGAGCCCTCTCTGATACCATGTAAAAATTAGAAGAACAAATATGGAGAATGTTTCTCACTCTTTTACTTGGATAATTCAAATGATGTACAATTACATGCTTAAATAGAGAAGAAAAGAAAATGAAAAGACATCAGAGTAATACTAGTATCCTATGCTTACACGAACATAAAATTAAAGTGTGATAAAGAGGCCATTGAATGGCCGGTTACTATGCCAAGCAAGGAGGAGGAGAAAAGTCTTCAGTGTCTTCTATGTAGGTCTTCAATGTGAGGGACTTCAATGCATGCCTTGAATGGTTTATTCTCTCCTCTTGAATAACTAGAGAAGAAGCTAAGGAATATTCCTTCTAACTACGTACATGAAAATTAATACTATGTAATACATGAGAAATACAATGAAATACAAAATACAAGTATTAGGATTTCAACAAATAGTATCACCAATGTCTTTACCAACAATATCCCAATACAGATAGAAAAAGGAGGATCAAATCCTTGAGCCCTAATGCCATTGATAGGTTCATCTTAAAAATGGCTTTAAGATGAATTTTTGTTTTTCTTTAAATGAATTAAGCATAATCTGGTACTAGTAAGGCTACCTTAAATTCACTCTCATTCAAAGTTAGGATTACACATCTTTTTATTTTAAGTAGAACCTGAATTCTAACTTCACAACAACTCCAATGGATTACATCGATCTTCCTGTGTGTCAAGACTTGTAGGTTCAATGTAAAGCAAGTAGTGTATATGTGGCTCGACTGATCTCTAATTGAAGGCATCTATTCAAATTCCTTTGAACTAATTACTCAAATTGCATTCCAAGTCACGAGCATCCACTGATAGAAGTTGGCCTTAAGCAAGACACTCTGATGACTAGATGGCATTGATGGACTAGTGTCATTTTAAGAACCTATTGGATGCAAGATCATTCCTTCCATTACAATTTGCTCTGGGTAACCATAGGATATACATTACTATCAAATCTCTAATAGGTTTCCACTATGACCTATACCATCACAACTATTCTACAATAACAACAACAATAAGAAGCTCAGTGCCACAAGGGCTCTTGCTAATGCAGGGTTTGGGGGGAGGATGTACCATCACAACTACTCTCCAAAAACCAATCAAGAGAGTCCTCTCTTACTATCCATTTGCTTGACCAAAGATTTTAAGAATTTGCATGTATGATGATTTCATAGAGTATCTCTCCTATCACCACGATCGATAGATCCCTTAAGCCCTTTCAGAAGTAGGAGCCCCCGAGTCAAAGTATAGTGATTCATTCACAAGCCACTTTGGTAAACTGAGGTCTAGGGAACCTACTTACATAATTGCTATCCTAGGAACTACCCATTGATAGTTCGATTTCATCCATCCATGTAGGTGTTTTCAAGTGAGTATGTTTAATAAACATATCATCCATATGAACCCACACATGTTCCTTGGTGCCTCCACAAGAGCAATCATGAGATCAGCTACCCTCTATCAAATAGAATCAATCACACTGTGTATTGATCTATCTGAATTCATTAATGCTCATTCTTATGGATGCTTTGACCAAGAACATTCAAGGACATTAGACTCTACTCCGGTGGGAGCCCTTGTGGCACTGGGATTGTTATTATTATTGCTATTGGGGTATTGGCTCTAATTATTATGACCTCACAATGCCAATCCCATTGCACATGTCTATGTGCCATGTTAATGCAATATAAAGTAATAATAAACATGATAAAGACACGAGCCATTAAAACAAAATACCCATTAAATAATCCAAAAAGTACAAGTTCATGGAACAAATCTTATTCTAAATCCTAGGAGATTTGCTTTGAAGGGCTTACATTCGTGCAACTAGACCTAAACCAAAACCCAAGTTGACTAGGAGACCCAAATCAATCTGAGTTATTCAAATGCAATGGTGGTTATTACTTGTAAGGAATAGAATAAATTTTCTTAACAAAGTATTAAACAACTATTATGAAATATGTAATAAACTCGAACTTTTCTGTTGAATGAATAAATGAAAGAGTACAATGAGGCCTCTTTATATAGAGAGCCTTGGATGAATGAATATCATTGTGCCCTTACACTTAGTATTGAGCCTAGGGCTATACAAAATGCAAAGGAAACCCTAATGTACTTTCATAACATAACTCCTCTAATATGCCCCTTCAATCTAAGCATAGTTGAACAACGTGAAGAATGTGTTTGTATAGTGAAAATGACTAGTGGATGGCCTTTTGGTGAAGATGTTGGCGATTTGTTTGGGTATTGGAGTGTAGTAAACCTGAAGGTCCCCTTTTAGAACTTTCTCTCAGATATAATGAAAGTCTACATTACCGTGCTTATTTTGATCATTGGAAATAGGTAGCTAGCAATGTATGAAGAGGAGGCATTCTCACATTACACAATGATGAGACTAGAGTGGTGAAGTCCTAAGTCTCACATCATGTAGTGGATCCAGTCATTTTTTGCAAAAGCTTAGGCACCAGCTTGGTATTCAAGCTCAGCGCTTGATTGCAAAATAGTGGCCTTCTTTTTAGCATGCCGGGACAAGATTGGGTCCAAGGAAAACATCATATTCAGTAGTTGAGCATCGGGGTGTTTGGACATCCTCCCCAGTCATCATTAGCTAAGACCACAAAAAGAGGTGTAGGAACCAGGGAGAATGGTCAAACCATGGTCTGTAGTGCTTTTGAGGTAGTAGAAAATTTGCTTTACAACCTGCTAGGAGCATGCATAGACTGAAAAACAAGATTAATAAAATAGCAACTGTCAAGATGAGTTATTATCAGATATTAGAGTGACCAACAATACTCTTGTATTCAATATGGTCCGCAAGTAATTCTCCTTCATTTTGGTCACTAAGTAATTTAGAAATGAAAAAAATCATTATCTAAATAATAAATAACAAATTTAATTACATTTTCTAAGTTATTCATTTCAAGTGCTTCTAATTTTTTTTTTTTGGAACATAAATTGGCTTTTAATGTTTGTAATTTTATTATTATTGTCCAAAAAAATAATTTTTGTAATTTTATTGATACTTATTCCTTTTTTTTAAAAATAGTTTTTCATGTTTTATTTTATAACCAAATATGTCCTCATTTTGTTTACACCCTAATTTCAAAAGGGCTGGGACAATGCCATTTTGAGCAAAATGCCATGTGCTTAACACGTGAGGCATCCCTCGAGGAGAATCAGCCTTTAGGTGCTGAAACGGTGTCTCGAGCCCAGTATTCTGAAGAGATGATCACTTTGACAAGGGTATCAACCACTCGAGGACTCGAGATGGTTGAAGGATAAAAGGAGCTCGAGTTCAAGGGGCAGCGAAGAAGGCTGCAAGACAGGTGGTTTCCAGGCTTAATGTCACCCTCCGCCTATTTTAGTAGTACTTTTTATTTTTGATGATGTACTAGAAGGCCCTAAATATACTAGGCCTTCAATTTTTGCTTAAGATGCGTGTATGTACGAAGGGGTGTGTCGCTTGGCATGTTGGGTCGCGTCCCTTGGGCCCTTAACAAGGACCGGGTGCGCGCCTTGACATGTCAGGGTCGCGTCCTTGGGCCCGTGACAAGGACCGGGTGCGTCCCATGACATGGGCGCCCATGCCCCTTCCCAAGAGTCACAACCCTTGACATGAGGGGCGTGTCCCATGACCTTTGACACGGTCCATGGACACGGCCACCCTCAAGGGGATGTGTCCCAATTTTGTTCATTTAGATTCATGTACCTAGGCTAGATGCATTGCACACGGTTTGCACAAGAGATTGTGTCCCAACCGTGTGGGTGCATGTATGTAGGCAGAGTTACGTCCTTTTATGAAGAGTTGTATTCTTTCATTGTAAATATGCTTGAGTATAAATAAGATGGCAAGGCATTTGCCAAGGGTGATCAACCCATTCATCCAAACTCTCTCTCTAAGTGTTCAAGTACTATAAACGTGCCTATACTTGTGTGTGTTCATAATTTTCCTTTACTCTTCCATAAATCCTTTCGCTGCCTTATTATTCACATAAAGTGTGTCTTGTGCGTGGGGGTTGCCTGACTTAGCGAGGGACTTTCGGAGTGAAGTTAAGTGGCACACGGGTTTTGACAAGGGTGTCAAGAGTCATCCCGTGACATTAAGGTGGTTACTTGAGGCGCAATCTCAGATGCTTCGGCACTAAGCTTAATCCAAGAGGATGTGAGGTTTCTAGAAGGAA
Source organism: Simmondsia chinensis (assembly GCA_018398585.1). Classification (NCBI taxonomy): domain Eukaryota; kingdom Viridiplantae; phylum Streptophyta; class Magnoliopsida; order Caryophyllales; family Simmondsiaceae; genus Simmondsia; species Simmondsia chinensis. Next base: position 19,126,352 of record JAGTTD010000016.1, on the reverse strand, counting down.
CTTCCTCTAAGATTATGGATGTGGGCACCAAGGATTTCCCTCCAATACTGAATTTAGGACACATTCATTACAGATTTGTGAGCACAAAGAAGGAGCTTAGTGGCCGGACGTGGGTGAAGTTGCCAAAGAAAAAGGAGCAGCCGTTATTTTTCATTTTTTATAAATAAAGGACTCTGCGTCAGTCCTAAGTACTACACACACTGAATACAAAACTTCTTCCAATTTTCTTTACAGCACACTTGTTTTTTTTTCCTTACGAGTAGTGTAACCTAGCTTAGCGTAGATTAACATAGAACTTGATGTACATGCTTCATTAGGAATATAGTTTCTCGGGCTTCATGTGTGATTTTTTAGTTTTAATATGTTCCCAATTTCGACAAGTTGAGAATTGAGACTTTCGTTTAAGACTTTGATAGCCAAGGCTTGATCTTGATTGCGTTGATCTTAACACTACTGTCACTACTTAATAAGTTGGGTGAATTTAGGTTCATGCCATTGTATAGGGCTTTGATAGCCAATGCTTGACCTTGATTGTGTTGGTCCAAACTCGATGACCTGAATATGGTTTGCTCCATCTTAATCTTGTCAGACCTTAACTCATTCAAGTTATTATAAGTTAATGGTGCCAGGCTTAAAAACCTAATTGACTCGGGCTAGTAAGTGGACTGCTGAGCTCTTGGGTTTGTCTCCATCCCAGTTCCTAACTTTTAAGAATATGAGGAAAGGTGTCTATGGGCCCTGCTCCATCATCATAACTGCCACATGAGTTCGGTTCATATCTATTTATTGGCTTTTCTCACAAGAGTTTCATGGCCATGCTTAAACACCGTTTAGAAGTTATTGACAAAAGAATTCAACACTCATTGAGAGAGTCCCTTGAGAGACAAAGTGCTGAAGTAGAGCGCAATCTAGTGGCCCAGCATGAAAGCTCTGCCGCCATGAGAGACGTAATAAACAGCGTTGGAACCTTGATGCAAGGCAGGCTTTGTAAGGAAACTGAGAGAGTCTTAGTTGAAAAGAACCCAACTTTGTCTTCTACCACTAACCTTATTGCTAAGGACGTGGCAAGACAGATAGTAGTTGAAGACGAGCCTAATCTGGTGGGACAGGATGAGGCTCAGAATGGCTTGGTTCAAGCCATTAGAGAGGATATCAGGCTACTTAGGCCTGCACCTCCTCCATTAGTGCCAACTAGATATCCTCGTGAGGGTCCCTCGAGCTTGCTATTACCAGTGACTCAGGTTGACCATACTGTTCTTAAGAGAACGAAAAACCCAGTTATGGCTAACCCGTGTGTCACACATTGGAACCTAATCGTAGGAACAATGTGCCTCTTAGGGTGCTTGGCCCTTCGAACTAGAGTTTTTCTTTAGCCTTGAGGGATCTCAATGCCAATGTGCTAGTGTTACTTGTCTCTTAAGCAGGGGAGCAAAACCGTTTATACACTCCTCCAGTAGTAGAGGTAACCTTGAGACCCACCTAAGGCCTTGAAGTAGGAATGTAAGAATAGGTGCCCATTCCTGGGAACCAGCCTCTCCTTCCTAGAACTCTCCATACTTATTACAGCAGGGGACAAGTTAACCACTCACTTTCTTAAGACCATGAGTTAGGGATTGATCAAGCGAGGGTGAACCAACAGCTTGCTAATATAGGTGTGCTCCTAGGCATGCTGTATGACCCAGGTCCTGCTACAACATACTTCGGGGCCAACCGATTGCATGACCATATTGATCAGAGGGGTTACATTGGCAACATCAGTTGCCACACCCAATTGTGACAGGTGCTCAGGGGTATCCTGCAGATCCCCCTCGAGATCCTCACCCACTTGGGGGGCAATGGCAAGCACATAACCATGTGCCTAACCTACCTCTCCAGGACCAACTGGTTGCCCTCATCGAGCAGATGTATGGGCCAGGCCTTAGAAGGGTCAATAGACCCTTGTACGTTAAACCTTACCTTTGACTATATAGACAGAGACTACTCTATTCCTTAAGGATATAAAATCCCCAAGTTTACCCTCTTCTCACGGGAAGGGTCTGTGTCTGCCCTTGAGCACTTGGCAAGGTTTTAATTGCCAGTGTAGGGCAGCGGTTGAGAATCAGTATCTTAAGCGTAGGTTGTTCCCTAGCTTCTTTACTGAGACTGCTTTTCAGTGGTATATAAGCTTACCACCTAATTCCATTTATTGTTGGGATGACATGGTGAGGCAATTTTAGGCCCAGTTTTTAAGAATGGGATTAGGAACTTCCATGTCTGACTTGGCTTGAATGAGACAAAATCCAGACAAATCTATGGAAGAATATATTAATCGATTTATGAGAGCTAGATTAAAGTGCACATTAGCTCTTCCTAAAGTTGAATATGCCAAGCTAGCCTTAAGTGGCTTGGATATTGAATTTAGGAAGAAATTTAAAGGCTCTAACTTCACAACGCTCCTATAGCTGGCAGAATGTGCTGCTAGATAAGAGGCTGTCTTGAAAGAAGAAAGCTTGAAGAAAAATAGCCATACACGATCTAATCAAAGAGGATGAAGATCCTCCTTATGAGATTGACATTGCTGAGTATGTTAAGGGCCTTCCTATGGTTTGCAATCCATTGGTTAAAGAAGATGTCAAGGCCAGGAAGTCTTATCAATCCATAAGACTCGAGAAAGTACTCATTTGACCTCTTAAGGGCCGATGTAATATTTGATTGGCTTGAGTCGAATAACAAACTCAAGATCAGGGACAAAAATAGAAAACCTAAACCCAGCTCTAATAAGGGGAAGGTATAAATGGCACGATTCCTTGACCCATTTAACAAAGAACTGCATCATCTTCAGGAACGTGGTTCAGGATGCCATAGAAACAAGGGAACTAATCTTCCCAGGAGAAGGATAGATGGGTGTTGATAAAGACCCTCCCCTAGTCCTATCCAAGTCAATATATCGAGGTAGTAAAGTCTCATGGTTCCCATAACAACCAAACTAATGGTAGCCCTTTATGCAGGATGGATACGGACAAAGACATGATGGTCTTGGAAAACACATTGTTTGACATACTACTGGGATCTGGGACACTTAGGTTCCCCAGAGCCGCATTGAGATTACCAGAGGATTACTGCAAGTGGCACATCACAGTTGAACATTCAACACACAGTTGTGTTACGTTCAGAAGGTTAGTAGAAAAGTAATTAGAAGAAGGCATTATTTTTTTCTCTAAGGAAGAAGAGTTAGCCATGGGTATCCTCGCCGATGACCACTGGCAGATAGTTTTTGCTTCCAAGAAACAGGCATTGAGGAAACTCCTGTGCCTCATGCATGACCTCTACGGAGGTTATGGTCACAAGTTAGTGGTAGAAATGAAGAATTTGAGTCGTCACCCAAAGAAGAAACTAGCTCTCTCGGCAAAAATGCCACTAACAGGACCTCCTCGTGGTCTTACTTCAAAGACCTAGATCATCATGAGAATTAGGCATCCAAAGAAAAATCCGAATTACTGCCTACTAGACGTGGACACCAGTTAGGCACCACAACATTTAGGACACTAACCTTTTGGGGTTTGATTTGGTAATGTTTGGAGGAGAAATCACCTTGGACAAGGGGAGGTTAGTCCCTTTAACCTTACTAAGACTCAAAAGAGAAGGCAACTGCGGAAGAAGGCATATCAGCGAAGGGCTGTGCTCGATACTTGCTTAACTAAACTCTCTTAGGAGGAGGCCAGAGTCCGCAAGCGCAAGCAAGCTAAGCAGATGGATCTCAAGGATCCAACGACTAAGTCCAGTCCTTTTACTACTACCAGTAAAGGGCAGAAACATAAGAAGCTCGAAAGATGGGCCAGCCTATCATCCTCTGAAGGGCGAGAGTCATGGCGGGATCAACTTGCCAGGAATTCCCTAGCTCAGGGAGAAGCTAAGGACGAGTAGGAGTACTCCCCTCTTAGCATCAACTGAGTGGAACTTCTAGGCCAGGTTAACCTAACATGTTCTGATATAGAGAACAATTTCCACGAGGAGGACTTCCCCCTAACCAAAGGAGGAGTCTCAAACCTTGGGGGTTGATCCAAAAAACAAGCCTCTTGAGTAGGATACACCAACGAATGGTAGTCCATGATCAAGACACATCCATGGTTGACAGCCCCTAAAAGGGAACATACTAAGGGATCCAGATACAATTTGGGACGCTCCTAGAAAAAGTTGATGTCAGAACTGCATTACTCCTTCCTTTGGAGTTCATGGCAATTGACACTCAAGAAGGCTTCAAGGGAGACGTTATAGCATCAGACGAGGATTCTTAAGTGGAGATTGTGGTTAAAGTAGCAGCCACCAAAGGAAACCCTGACCCCTTATCTTTTAAAGTTAATAACCCAACATGCAAATCGCCTGACGAATCACCTGACATAATGACGATAATGTTTGGTGGGCCTAAAACTGCCAATAAACACATCAAGACCGAATTTGATGGCATATTGATGAACAGGGTCTTGGTGGACGACGGCATGACCATCAATGTTCAGCTTGCACATATGTTGGGGGTCATTAGTAAATCTCGAGATGAGCTAATTACTTTAGATGTTACCATCCGTGGCTTTTCTAGAGCACTAATAAATCCAAGGTCATCTCGATTGATTTAACAGTTGGCATCCTAAGCAAGCTAACAACTTTCCTTGTAGTGGATACTACCTCAAGTTACAATGCTTTGCTCGGGAGGGATTGGTTACATGCCAATTATTGTATCCCTTCTTCACTTTGCTAATTGTTAATCTTCTGGAACCATAACTAGTATGAGGTTGTTATGGTATGTAGTAGGCCATTCATGGCTTGTTCTCACTATGTGGAGGCAAAATTCTACGAAGATGGCCTGGGACCACTTGATGTTAAGAGGACCATCCACAATCTGCCCAACGATAGGACACAATTATCGTCCTTGATAGTGCATCAGCTAAGGCTGAGGTTGGTCAATTGAATGTAGAGTCTAAAGACTCTAACTTCTGGGGATTTATGAGGGCCTTTCTTAAAGAAGGAGACTTCCAAGGCATGCCAGAATCCCGATGCAGAAGTGCCAAGACCTCCCATTAATGGTCCAAGAGGCCATTTCCTCAGCATTAGCATGGCTCGTGGCTTAGCATGCTAAGGATCAGCTTTGGACCGAGCAGCCTTTCAATGATAACACACAGAAAGAGGAGCTAGAACTCTCCAACTTAAGAGTAGCGCCAGCCAAAATGGAGGATTTGAGGGCTAAATTCCAAGATCCCCTCCTTGAGATTAATTTGGGCTCGACAGCAGACCCAAGACCTACGTATCTGAGTGCTCTGCTTTCTCATGAGCAAATAGAGCAGTACCTGACTTTGCTTTGCTAATTCAAGGACTGTTTTGCTTGGGATCATCACAAGATGCCTGGCCCAGACAGAAAGGTGGTTGAGCATAGGCTTCCTATCAAGCTAGGTTCGAGACCCATCATTTAGGCATAGAGAAAAATGTCCCAACAATTTATCGATTTGGTCAAGGAAGAGATCAAAAGGCTCTTAAAGGCCAAGTTTATCAGGACTGCTAGGTATGTTAAATGGCTGGAAATTATTGTTCCTGTCATTAAAAAGTGCGGAAAAATCAAGGTCTGTATTGACTTCAGGGATCTGAATGTAGCCACCACGAAAGACAAATACCCAATGCTTTTTCTTGATGTGCTCATTGACTCATCTTCGAGACATGATGTCTTCTGTTTCATGGATGGTTACTATGGCTACTACTAAGTGATGATTGCCTTAGAAGATACCCACAAGACGGAATTCAGGTGTCCTAGGTTATCAGGGACGTTTGAGTGGGTGGCTATGCCATTTGGTTTGAAGACCGCTGGTGCCACCTACTAAAGAGCCACGAACATAATCTTTCATGATCTCATTAGCAAGACCATGGAAGTTTATACAGATGACATTGTGATCAAGTTTAAATCCCAAGTCAAACACTAGGAAGACTTGAGGGGTGCATTCCTTAGAATGAGGACGCATAACCTAAAGAAGAATCAGTTGAAATGTGCTTTTGGCATTGAGAGCTGGAAGTTTCCTCAGTTTTCTAGTGCACCAAAGAGGCATCAAAGTGGATATTAATATGACTAAGGCCATCCAATAGGCCAAACCTCCTTCAAATACGAATAAGCTTTAATGCTTGCTTGGGCAGTTAATTTCCTAAGACGTTTTATCTTAAATGTTGCAGGAAAAATGAAAGTCTTCTTTCCACTATTGAGGCTCAAATCCGAGAAGGACTTAAAGTGGGAGGAGCCACATCAAGCAGCCTTCAAGGCTATCAAGGAGCACTTGATCAGGCCCCCAATGCTTATTCCACCAAAGTAGCGCAAACCTTTGAAGATCTATGTCGTTGCTTCTAAGGAATCTATTGGTTATTTGCTTGTACACAACAATGAGAAAGGGTTTGAACAAGTTATGTCCTACCTTAGCCGTTGCTTAAATGAATGTGAAATAAAATACTCCTCAATTGAGAAATTATGTCTATCATTATTCTATCCATCAATAAAATTAAGACATTACTTCTTGGCATTTACTATATACGTAGTAGCTCGGACAAAAGCAAAGCAAAGCGACATTCCCAGTGCCCCAAGGGCTCCCGCCTAAGTAGGGTTCCCGGGGGGGCGGGGGGGGGGGGGTTATGTACGCAGCCTTTCCTCTTCAGGGTGCTACCTTGAAGAGAGGCTGTTTTTCGAGTACCCCCAACCTAAGGGGTGCAGCACAACCCAGTAGGTCACCCATCTTGGTACTACTTTTGCCCAAGCATGCTTAACTTTGGAGTTCTAATGGGATCCGGTGCTTGCATGTTGGTACCCTCATGTAGTTGCTCAAACAGATGTCCTTAAATACATGCTAGATAGACAATTCATAAGAGAAAGGTTGAACAAGTGGACTATAGCTCTACTTCAGTTTGAGTTGGTTTACGTATCACAAAAGTTAGTAAAGGGAATTTTTAGCTGACCACCCAAACATTAATACTGGCATGGACTATGAACCAGACTAACTCTTGGTAGTGGAAATGGTCCTTAAATACATGCTAGATAGACAATTTGATGGATCAAGGACCAATTCGAGTGCTGGAGTTGGAATTGTGATAGAATCTTCTACTGGGATCATCACCAAATTGGTCGTTACCTTAGTTGGCAGATGTTCCATAACATGGCAGAGTATGAGACATTTATAATAGGCCTACAAACTTCTGCAAATGCAAGTCCTTAATATTATCATCAAGGGGTATTTGCAGCTGGTAATTTGCCAAGTAAAAGGGGAATTTCAATGTTTGAGCAATACCTTGAATCGATATTTATTAGTGGCCCAAAAGCTATTGAGTAAATTCGATGGAGTGCAGTTTGAACATATTCCCAAGGAACGTAACAAAGCAGCTAATGACTTGGCTCAGTTAGCATAAGGTATAAATTGCCCACGACTTGGTGCGAAGAAACCATAGCCATTAAAACCAAAGTTTTGGACCATGATATCGAGTCTTTCAGCCTTGAGAGCGAAGTAGTGCCAAGTGAACACTTGGAATTCTTTGAAACCCATCAAACTATCTTGAGTCAATGTGAAGACTAGAGGAAGCCTCTAATGGATTACTTCAAGAACCCTCAAGACTACGTTAAGGATAGGAAGATGAATATAAGGGCTCATAGATTCCAACTTGATGATGAATTCGGAGACTTATACAAAAGGGACACTAGCGGATTGCTTCTCAAGTGCCTTGACTTGGACGCAACAATGCTAGTAATGATAGGAGCCCACGAGGGTATTTGTTGATCCCATTTAGTTGGCAACAAAATTGCACTAGCTCATCAGATGTTATGGCTATTACTAGCCATCACTAATGGATGACTGTATAAAGTATGCCAAAGGATGCAGAGCATGCCAAAGACATGGCCATGTGCCAATGGTCCCTGCGGCTGAAATGCATGCCATTTTCAAACCCTAGCCATTTCGAGGTGGGGCAATAGACATCATAGGAGAAATTAATCCTCCTTTTAGTAAACAACACTCTTACATCCTCGTGGCCATGGACTATTTCACAAAGTGGGTAGAGGCCAAGCCATATAGGAACATCAATTAGCAAGATGTGTTTGATTTCATCAAAGAATACATCCTATGTAGGTTTGGTATCCCAAAAACCATTACTGTGGATCAAGCTAGAGTGTTCAATGGAGCTGAAGTTAAGGAGTTTACCAAGAGTTTTAACATATAAATCTTGAACTCAACCCCTTACTATGCTCAAGCCAATGGCCAGGCAGAGTCAACTAATAAGATTCTGAAAGCCAATATTGAAAAGATGATTGAGGACAATCCTAGAAAGTGGCATGAATTGCTACTGGATGCCCTTTGGATTTACGGGACCTTTAAACGAGATGCAATTGGGACAACTCCCTTTCATTTGACGTATGGCCATGATACTATGCTCCCAATGGAGGTATCGGTTCAGTTTATTAGACTAGCTTATCAAGGGAGGTTTTCTGAACTTGAGTATGAGTAGGCTATGATGGACGAACTAACTAAATTAGACCAAGTTAGGCTTGATGCTCTTCACAAGTTGGAGACATAGAAGAAGAGGGTGGCCAAAGCCTATAACAAACGGGTTAAGCCTAGGTCTTTTGACTTAAGAAATATAGTCTGGAAAGTGGTTTTACCCATTCGCTAAAAAGATCGTGCCTATGGGAAATGGTCTCCAAACTGGGAAGGCCCAGTTAGAGTCATCGAGGTATTAGGAGGTAATGCTTACTTACTCCAAGATCTAGATGGAAGAACTCACCCGAGTGCTATCAATGGTAGGTTCATAAAGAACTATGTGCCATTAATTTGGGATTCTCATAAGGAAGTTCTTAAGTATAGATTCCCTAAACTATTGGCTCAATTTCAATATCAATGTCTCGAGGATCAACTCCATGATCCTTAGAAATAAAAGAAAAAGGAAACTCCAATCTGAGAGGTGTATTAAAAAAAATGTGTATTTCATTAATGTTTTCAAAGAGTACATGGCTTACATACAAAAGATTACAAGTAAGTAACGTGTCCAGCCAAAATCTCTTTGTAAGAAATAAGATCAAAAGTGTTGAGTCGTAATCCTCACTAAGGATTCCTCTATCTAGGATAGGTGGCTGGTTGTGGCATCTAGCTCATGATCCAAGGAAAGAGCTTCTTCTTGAATGGCTTGGTTTTTCCTTTGAGCCTCGATGGTGGCTTCTTCAAGTCCTCCAACTACTAAACCTTGAGAAAGATGTTGTAGTCTCAAGGAGAGTAGCTCTTCTTTAAGGAGACTTGACCTCTCCTCCAAGCGATGGATCTCATCTTCCAGAATTTTAATCACCTGAGATTGATGGTCTTGGATCCTTCTTGTTGCTTTGAACTCTTCAAACAATAATTGCAAGCCCCTTAGGCCAGCTGAACGACCTAGGTTTCTAATGGCATCTTGGCAATGCTGTTTCCTATGAAGAAGGGCTAGGACCTCTTAGTTCACCTTTAGGAGCACCTTCTCAAGAACTTCAAGTTCCCTGGCAATAGAGGGAGCCACCTTTGGATCTTCTTTCAGAGATCCTATCAAGGATATGGCCTCTTGAAAAATGGCCCTCTCAGCCAGAGTCAGAACAGGGAAATTCGTGATTTCTCTCAACCGTTGGAGTTTGGCAGATTCTTGGTCCAGTTGTTGGAAAGCCAATCTACCACTGACTTCAAACTTCTCTAGAGGAGAAGACATTCCCCCCATCTTTAGGAAAGGAATGTCTCTGAGAGGAGTAACCTGCAAAAGGTTAACAATAAAAGAGTTAGGCAAGATTTTGACTCTGGAGAACAATCAAGGTTAAAAGAAATGCCTTTACCTTCATGGCATTAGTTTGAGGTGAAGAAGGGGCCTCTATTGGCATTGCTACCATGGGAGCTTATAATGGTACATCCGTCATTGAAGTTTCAATAGGTATCTCAGCCGTTGGAACTATTGCTGGCTCTTTAGCTGTTGATACACCTTTATTGAGAGAGACTTCTAGAGAATAAGGCTTGCATGTTAGAACCAAATATGATTTGAAACATCAAGAATTGGGAAACCATATATGCCTTTACCTTCAGTAATCTCTTCAGTAGAGGTTAGGCCTCCTAAGAGTAGAAAGGGAGCTTACACAAGACCCTAGCTTAAGGTAGCTGGAAGGAAATATCTTTAGGAGTACAACTTATAATTGGCTCTATAACCGAGGTAGCCATATAAATTTCCTCCTCAGTACTCAAGATCAACGAATCAGCATCCTAATGAGGCTTTGGTGCAGTCTCTTGAGATGGAGAATCTGGTATCTCCATGATATATGGAGCTGGCTCTTCCTGTGGCTGTAATAGGCCATGTTATAAGCTGTTTTAATAAAGATGAATGAGAACACCGATTGACAAAAGCCAATACCTCAGATACAGGGAGCCTGGCTCTTCTTTTTTTCACCAGCTATGAGATGGGTATCTCTTCTTCTTCTTCTTCTTCTTCTTCTTCTTCTTCTTCTTTAGCAGGAAGAGTTAGAGGAACAACGTCCTTCTTCCTCTTTCTGGGGCCACCAACCTCGAGGGCTGGTGAAGAGGTGCCTGGAGGGGACTTCTCTAGTAGCATTTGAGTAAAACTTATAGCCCTAGCACTCCTAGGGTTGCTTGTACAGATGCTGAAAAAGAAAAGAAAAAAGATCAGTGTTTGGTCAAGCCATTATAATAAGACTAAAGCATACTTCAGAGGTGGCTGTTTTTCTTATCATGCCTTCTGTGTGGTTGTCCTGATGCTGATAGGCTGGCTTCTTCTTAAGCTGGGACCTACAAGCTCAGATAAAGACAAAAAATACTACTTGGCACCTATGGCCTCCAAAGAGGACCAATAGGCTTGAAACCAAGCCGCAAAACGTTGGTCTAGCACACGGGGTGTACCTACAAACAACAGGGTACCTATAAAGGGATTTCTTCTCTTGGTTCAGCTCAAAAAGCTCCCTAAGCTGGACAGGTTAGATGGAGAAGCTCTTAGCCCACCATAGGTTCTTGTCCTTAGACTTGGAAAAGGAATGTCTTAGACCATACCAAATTTCCTGACAAATAATCCAAGCCTATAGGTTTTTACAGCAAGATGAGTCTAGTGATGGAAGTACAAATCTTGGGGTATAAGATTGCTTGCCAGATTTGGGAGTCGATGTCCACAGAGACATCATAATGAAGGTCCAGTTTCATGAATCAAAGTTGACCGGGATTCCTCTTCTTGAAAGGAGTCCATTCAATCCCCTTCCTATCTCGAGGAGACATTAGTCTCTCAAGACATTGGTTAAAGGACCATCCTAGGGGTAGTTGGACCTCACGATGAGCGAAGTATTCCTCAAATCAGGGAACCCCTCACCTGTGGGAGCATAGGGGCCCCTGCTATAGAGCTCAGACAAATAGACTTGGGCCCAAAGCTGGACCAGTCACAAGAGACGACCTATTTGGACAACATAGTTTTTGGCTATGATGTCCCTAAGGCATCCACATACTTGGGCCTAGAATAATGGTCCCATGGCCAATGGACCTTTGCTAAAAATTAAGTTTACAGCCATGGTCTTTAAAAACTTTAAAACTGAGTTGGAGGAGTTAGAAAAGAAAAAACTTATTTAACTAAAACAAGTAGAAGCATGTCTCTTCTTCTCTTGAACCGTGCAAGAAGTCATGAGCCCCTGCTACAAACATCTTAACAAAGGATTCGTAACCACTGGGCAAATCGGTTATGGAGAAGGAAGAGGCAAAAGTTTCAACCTCATTAGAAATAAAAGAATCTAGAGGCAAATCTTGTCCTCCTGGTGAAAGACCTGTTAAGGCCGCTATGTCCTCCAAGGTAATGTCAAGAAATCCCTCGCAGAGGACAAAAGCGTTGTACTGGGTGTTCCAGTAGCAAGTGAGCGCTCTCATGATAAGGTAATCATACCTAAGAGTGATGATGGAGAGCTTGATGGCTTCGTAAATATGAAGATTCTTTCATTTCTCTTCATAGGTCACCATTAGATTATCCATCCACTTGGCTCGTTTTGTCAAGAAATTCCATCCTTTGAAGGGTGCCGCTTCCTCTAAGATGCGTCTTCCTCCCCAAGAAGAACCTGTATAGATTGTGCGAAGCAGGGGAGACTTGTCAGTATCTGGATAAAGTCTCGAAAGACTTGGAACATCTCGGGATGGGTCAAAGATAGGCCTTAGGGCATAAGACGGGAAGGAAGACGAAGGATCATTTTCTAATAACCAAGAAAGGTCCTCATTAATGGTGTTAAGATCGATTGGGCTCTGAAGCACATCAGAGACTATTGAAAGGTCTGATTGAAGCAGATGTGTCAATTGCTCTATTCGGCTATCAGCTTGAGCAATTGGAGCAGAGATAGAAAATGAGATTTGAGCCATCGTCAGAACAGAGGAAGCAAAGAATGGAAAGCAAATTGAATCAAGATTCAAAAAATGAACGCAAGAATTTGCAAGGAGCGCTTGAGAGAGAGAAGAGAGTAAAAAAGTGAAAATTTCGAGCCTTAACTTTTATACTTATAGACACACGGGAAGGAACCCTAATTTCAAAAGGGCTAGGATGATGCCGTTTTGAGCAAAGTGCCATGTGCTTAACACGTGGTCCTCCCTCGGGGAGAATCAAGCCTTTTGGTGCTGAAGTAACAGCATCTCAAGCCTAATATCCTGAAGAGATGATCACCTTGACAAGGGTATCAACCACTTGAGGACTAAAAATGGTTGAAGGGTAAAAAGACCTCAAGTTCAAGGGATTGCCAAGAAGGTAGCAAGAAGGGTGGTTTCTAGGTTCGAGGTGGTTACTTAGAGCACAATCTCAAATACTTGGGCACTAAGCTTAATCCAAGAGGACGTGGGATTTCTAGAAGGAACTTCTGCTAAGATTATGGACATGGGCACCTTGGATTTCCCTCCAATACTGAAATCAGGACACGTTCATTGAACATTTGAGCACGCAAAGAAGGAGCTTAAAGGCTAGACGTGGGTGAAGTTGCCACAGAAATAGGAGCATCCGTTATTTTTCATTTTCTATAAATAAAGGACCTAAAGTAATACATACACTCAATACAGAGCTTCTTCAAGTTTTCTTTACAGTACTCTTGTGCTTTTTTTTTCCTTAGGAGTAGTGTAACTTAGCTTAGCATTGATTAATGTAGAAATTATTGTACTTGCTTCATTGGTAATACAGTTTCTCGGGCTTCATGTATGACTTTTCAGTTTTAATCTATTCCCAATTTCGACAAGTTGAGAATTGAGGCTTAGTTTAAGGCTTTGACGGCCAAGGCTTGACCTTGATTACGTTGGTCTTAACACTACTATCACTGCTTAATAAGTAGTGAACTTGGGTTCACGCCATTGTTTAAGGCTTTGATGGTAAAGGCTTGGCCTTGATTGTGTTGGTCCTAACTCAGTGACCTGAATACGGTTTGCTCCACCTTAATCTTATCAGACCTTAACTCATTCGAAACATTATAAGTCAAGGGTGTTAGGCTTAAAAATTTGATTGACTCGGGCTTGTAAGTGGACTGCTGAGCTTTTGGGTTTGTCTCCACCCCAGTTCTTGACTTTTAAGTATACGAGAAAATGTGTTTGTGGGTCCTGCTCCGTCACTGTAACTGCCACTTGAGTTAGGTTCATATCCTTTTATTTTTAGTCAATGCACCTATAAAAATCCACAAAAATATTTTAAAAAAAATTCTTCTTAATTAAAGCATAAGCAGAACTTGCGGTATAAACGAAGTCAGGTACACCAACATATCACAACCTTTTCTTCGAAAGCGGTGAGTGATTGAGGTCAAAGACGTGCGGTTCGTAATTAAGCTCACTCCCTAGTCGCAGTGAGTCCCTTTTGCACTTTTATTTTGTTTATCATTTTATGGAGATCACATCACACTTAACTGCAAATAAAATAAAGGAAATGCATCTGATTATTGACATTGAGTAAAAATTATGAATGAGGAACACATTTTGTCATATAATAATATATAAGAAAATATTTTAAACAAAAAATAACAATCAATTTAAACAAAATTGCAAATATAAAGGTTCAATAAATTAAATATATTAGGCCGATTTAGTATCATGTTTATAGTTTCTAATTCATACCTTTTTTTAGTATTTTAGTGTTGGTTCATATTCTCCGTACTAAAAAAATATAATTAGTAAAATGCAGAAAGTGTTTCAATAGCAGCCTATATTATTAAAAAAAATATATTGAAAATAAACAGGATTGCTCCAAAAGAAAATTTATATACGTAAATTTATTATGGCCATATAAATTTTTAGATGAGGTTGAAATATTTTATTTTTGACTTGGGATTAATTTAAGTATTAAATTTATTAGTTTTTACTTCAACAACAACAACAATCCCAATACCACAATGTGTCATGTGCATGACATTATGGAAGCCACGACCCAGCAGTGGATGCGTCCAGGGTCGTGAGAATGGGGTCATGTGCTGGAGTGCACATGACTTGCGTTGGAATGTGCCTGTATTGCGCTTTGGTGCGCATGAGGTGCGCACGGTTGCGTATGGCTTGCGCTGGGTGGCGCATGTGTTGCGCTTGGGTGTGCATGGGATGCGCATGGTTGTGCATGCCTTGCGCCTAGCTACGCCTGGTTGAGTTAGCCTAGTGCACATCAGGACTTGAGGGGTGGTCAGGGTCCGTGCCACGAGTGTCAGCTCTGCGTCCTAGTCAATGTCAGTTAGCTTCCCAGTGTCACAGTCAGGGAACGCTAGCTAGTGCCTATGATAGTGTCAAGGTCACAGGAAAACCCAGCTATCCTAGTCCCAATGCCACACTATCACAGATCTGCGGGTCACAGCTTGGGCACGGTAGCAGTGCCCAGACTCTCCTTAACTGACAGCCAGTTCTAGAATAGCCTAGAACCTTCTAGAAGCTGCCAGAAGTATCCAAAAACAGTCCAAAGCCTTCCAAAAGTCTCTAGAAGCTGTTATTCACTGATTTTTAGATACTTTTTCGTAATTCTTAGATATTTTCAGCAAAGCTCATTTGTACTTAGTTTCTTTAAATAGGCTAGCTAAGCATTGTAAATCATTCATTCATTCAATCAATCAAATACAAGTGTTCAACACCATTTTCTCATCTCAATGATTCTCTATTCTTTTCTCGTCTAATATTCTATCTCTAATTCACTTTCTCTCCCTCATCCCCAACTCTAAACCTCTATGATTCTGGTCACGGTCGTCACCAACCCAAGGGTTGTGACACAACGGCTCCCGCATAAGCAAGGTCTGGGGGGAAGGGGGGTGGATGTACGCAACCTTTCCTCTTTAGGGTGGTATCTTGGAGGGAGGCTGTTTCCGAGGACCCCCAACCTGAGTAGTGTATCATCCTGGATGCATATAGCCTGGAAGTATAAGAGCAACATAGTATTAGAGCAAAACAAAACACAAGCCAAGCGATATAAAGCAAAACTCAAAGGAAGGTACTGCAGGCAAATAGACACGTATGCAAGTGCTCAACTACATCAATAAACAAATAAATGCTCTCATACGTGTGCCAAAGAGGATCAAGACACCTAGAAACACTAGTGTAGGTAGTAAAAGATGCACTAGTCTATGTCGCTACATTGGCTGCCCCTATGTTAGCCCTCCACCGAGCTCTATCTAAGGCCATCTCCTCATGTAGGTTTAGGTGGGTAAGGTCATGTTGGATCATTTCCATCCATCTCTTCTTTGACCCGCCTCTCCCTCTCCTCCCTACTATAGTATGGGGCGGTTCACATCTCTTGACTGGAGCAGTGGATGGTCTCCTCCTAACATGACCGAACCACCTCAAACGTTGCTTTTTTAATTTATCCTCAATCAGCGCGATGCCCAATTTGCCTCTTATGACGTCGTTCTTGATCCTATCCCTCCTTGTGTGTCTGTACATCCATCGCAGCATCCCCATCTCCGCGACCTTCATCTTCTGTATATGATGTTGTTTCATCGGCCAACACTCCGCCCCATAAGACATAGCCTGTCTCATTACCGTTTTGTAGTATTTTAATGGGAACCTTCTGTCGCAAAGTACCACGGAAGCCATCTTTCATTTATGCCAGCCTACTTTAATCCAGTTGTTGACATCCTCGTCCACTTCGCCGTTGTGCTGAACCATGGAGCCCAAGTATCTAAAACTCTCTTTTCTTTGTATGAACTCGGATCCTACCTTGATGTCTGCTATGCTAGGTGTGGTGGAGGGACCGAACTTAATTTCCATGTGCTCGGTCTTTGATCTACTAATTCGTAGGCCCTTCGATTCCAATGCCCTTCTCTACAATTCCAGCTTCTTGTTGACCTCTTCTCGAGACTCCCCCACCAAAACTATGTTATCTGCAAAAAGCATGCACCAAGGCACGTCTCCTTGGATGTGCCTAGTGAGATCGGCCATAACCAGTATAAACAGAAAGGGACTCAATGCAGATCCTTGATGTACTTCAACTGTTATCGAGAAAGCTTTTGTCTCTCCTTCCACGGTATGCAAATTTAAGTCAGTACTCGAACTCGAACTCGATTTACTACTCGGGTACTCGAACTCGTACTCGAACTCGATTCGGGTACTAAATTTTGCTCGAACTCGAAATCAATTAACTATTCGAGTACTCGACTCGACTCGACTCGAATACTCGTTTATTTTGCATAGGAACATTCTCAAATTAGCTCCATTATAATATTAATCCATACACTCGGACATTATTAATACTTACCTATACTATATTTTAACATATACAACCATAAATTATCGATATATTAATAGAAAATACACATCAAAACCTAAGTTTAAAAAATTACAAGTAAACCAAATACAAGTTCTTTCACTGCACCACAAATGTAACATGTCATCTTTTACAAGGAAGTCAATCTTCCTTCTTTAATTCTACTATTAATATCACAAGCCATCTATTTCAAAAGAAAATAATATACAAGAACTACTTTATACGAGTCGAGTACTTAATCGATTATTTAGTCGAGTATTTAATCGAGTATCGAGTTGAGTATTTATTCGATTATCGAGTGGAGTATTTAATCGAGTATTGAGCCGAGTAGTCAACTACTCGACTCGTACTCGTTTATTAATCGAATATCTTTTGATACTCGAACTCGAACTCGGTTAACTCGAGTTCGAGTCGAGTTTTATTAGAGCTACTCACGAGCTACTCGCGCGAGCGGCTCGGATCATTTACACCCCTATCATCATACATGTCTCTAATAGCTCGGATATAAGGCATTAGAATACCTTTCCTATAAAAAACCCTCCATAGAACCCCTCTTGGCACTCTATCATATGCCTTCTCCAAATTAATGAAAACCAAGTGGGGATTCCTTTTGTCTTTCCCTATATACCTCTATCGGCTGCCTTAGGCGATGGATAGCTTCTATTCTAGATCTCCAGCACATAAATCCGAATTGGTTCTCGGACACATCTGTCTGTTGTCATAACCTCCTCTCTATGATTTGCTCCCATTGCTTATGTATGTGGCACATTAGTTTAATACCCCGATAGTTGGTGCAACTCTGGATGTCGCCTTTATTCTTATAGATCAGGATCAATATGCACTTCCTCCATTCGACAGGCATCTTTTTCCCGGAAGGATTTGGTTAAATAATATAGTCAGCCAACTAATGCCCCTCTGACCTAGGCATTTCCATGCCTTTATAGGTATTCCGTCTAGGCCAACTGTTTTACACCTTCCCATATGTTTCAGGGCTTCCTTTATTTCGTTGTGTGTAATCCACCTGCAATAACAGTGATTGTGGTGCTCTGTAGATGTCTGGAGGTCATCTGGGGATATCCCCGTATCCCCTTAATTGTTGAGCAAATCGTGGAAGTAGGCACTCCATCTAGCTTTAATTTGTTTCTCGTCCACGAGCACCTGTCCATTTTCCGCTCTTATGCACTTGACTCGGTCCAAGTCCCTCGTCTTCCTTTCTCTTGCTTTGGCGATTTTGTATATGTCCTTGGCTCCGTCCTCGGTATCCAGCCTTTTGTAAAAATCCTCATAGGCTCTCAATTATGCTTCTCTGACTGCTCTCTTCGCTTCTTTCTTAGCTTGCTGATACTGGTGCCGCTTATCCTCATCGCCACTACTTTCCCATTCCTTGAAGCAGTCTCGTTTAGTCTTAATCTTCTCTTGGACATCCTCGCACCACCACCAGTACTCTCTGTTGTCTAATGCCCTCCCCTTTGACACGCCCAGGACTCCACGTGCGAGTTCTCTAATCTTCTGTGCCAGTTGGTTCCACATTTGGTTTGTATCTTCCTCTAAATTCCACTTAATCTCTAACTCCGCTCTTTCTTTATAGACGCTATACTTCTCCCCCTTCAAATCCCTCCAACGAGTATGTGTCTACTTGGGTTTCCTAATTCTTTTGGGCCTCTTCTTGGCCTTCACGTCAGCACACAACACCTTATGTTGTGTGGAAAGGTCTTCTCCTAGGATAACTTTACAATCCCTATAGTCTCTCTGTACCCTTCTCCTTAACAGTATGTAATCAATCTGGGTCCTTGTCCCACCGCTTTGGTAAGTAATGATATGCTCGTCACGCTTTTTGTAGAAGGTGTTGGCAATTATTAGCTTATAAGTGACCGCACAGCATACGAGCGCTTTGCCTTCTGCATTCCTAGTTCTAAAACCAAATTTTTCATGGTATGATGCGTAGCCATCCTTGATCATGCCAACATGCCCATTGAATCCCCGGCAATCACTATTTGCTCGGTTTGGGGTATGCCTTGCATTGTTGTGTCTAAGTCCTCCTAGAATGTTGCCTTCTTGTGCTTCATTAGTCCAGTTTGAGGTGCATAAGCACTGATGGCGTTCTATATCTCCCTTCTAGGGCCATCTTGATGGCTATGACCCTATTGCCAGTCCGGGACACTCCGACTACTTTATCCTTGAGACTGCTATCCATAGTGACGCTAACTCCATTCCTGCCTTTGACCTTGCCCGTATACCACAACTTGTATCCCAACACATCTCTGGCTTTCATGCCAACCCATTTAGTCTCTTGCATACAAAGGATATTGATCCTCCTCTTCATCATTATTTGGGCCACCTCGAAACTCTTCTTTGTTAGCATCCCGGCATTTACTATCCCTAGTCGCAAGTTTCGCACTCTTTTTTGCTTCATCCTCCTCTTTCCCAAACCCTTTGAAGATGGCCTAAAGCTTTAAGTTCCATAGCTAGTAGTGTTCATCCACTAACTATCACTATCTCAAGGAAGGTAATATAGAAACATGAAGGACATCACATCATATAGTCTTGTAGCTACCACGCAGTCAAAAACAATCCAAAATCCACGATGTTAAGAGTAATAAGAGGAATAATGAGCAAATCAAAATAGTAATACCCAATAACAATAATTAAATACTTAAATACTACCCTACTGTAGTAAAGGATAGATCAAACCTGGTGTCAATGCGTAGTCGATAATATGACTTATATACTACTTACCTGGCCCCATTTGTGGCTGCGGGCAGTGGCGGTAACCTCCGGTTTGGGTTATGATTGTTGGCAAAAAAATAACTCTGATGCTAACCGTTGGGTTCATAGTTCTCAACTATGGTCAAAACAAAAGGCACCTATTAGAGCACTTAGAGAAGGAGACTCTTCTCTTTACCTAAGCCCCCGGTCGGAGAGTCGTGCTTCGTGACACCTCACATGCGAGAGTTCCTGGGAATAGGGTTATATCTATAAATCCCTTTTACTCTAATACTGGTTGTTGGAATGAATTTCAAAATTCTCCCTAAGTTTATAAAGTTTACGCAATGGAAGGGGGTTTAGAATTCATAATTCTAAACCTAAGGTAGATTTAAAATTTCTAATTTTAAATCTACATATTTAAATTTATAATTTAAATTTACAAATCTAAATTCTTAATTTAGATCTACAGGCCTTTTACTCTAATACATTCATAACAATACATAAACTTAAACAGACATAATAACAAATACTATAAATAAATAGAAAAGCGAAAACTAAGAGAAGAAGGAAAGAAGGAATACCTGAATTTGCTCCAAAAATAGAATACTAGAAAGAATAATAATCTTCAGAATAATACCAAAATTGAGACCCCACGATCTTCTATGCAATAACCTCGAACTGCCCAGAGAGTGGGCTTCGAAAAATATTAAACTAGGAAAGAAAAATTTTAACAGAAAATTTTCTCCCCAGTTAGGTCTTTGAAACAATTCCAGAAATCCAAAATAATTTGTTTCAATTAAATGCCAAACCTCTGAAATAGGTACCTCTATTTATAGTAGCATACCGGAGCAAAAAAAAGCTGGGAAATCGATGTGGGAATTGCTCAGTTAAAAACAAAATGCACTTTTTCGTTCAAAAACAAAGTAAAATGACACGTTTTACGTCTGGAAAAATTCACCTCTGTCTTGTCACAGCGTTCCATGTGGCACGCAATGATTGGTCCGCATCCAAAGGCAGGGATCCCTCCCAGTGAGCCCCAACGAGCAGCACGTGTCGCGTGCTTGGTTGATCCGCGAATATGCGGATCGACCCCTGTGCGTGTATATTTTTCTTTTTTTTTTGCTTTGTTTCTCACATGTAAAAATTCATCTTGTAAATTTGAATTTTCTAAAATTATTTTATTTTATAATTTTTAATTTTATTCATCTCATGAATAATGTTTGGCAAAATTAAATTTACCCATCTCAAGAATAAATAATTCATCTCATTGATTTTTTAGTATTTTTTTCATTGGCAATACATATAGAGGCTTGTGCAAGGACCTCAAGGATAATTTAAATCTAGCTCCAAATTAGTTAAATCAATCATCTCATGAAATAATTTAATTACCATTTAATGAGACTTAATTCCACTAAATAAATCTTACTATACTCCAAACTTAAAATCATGTATTCGATATCTCCATAATAGACCGTACTGATGACAACAGCCTCTCTACTAGATGTCTATGAAGAAGAATAAATATAACTACTACCATTATCCTTCTCACAGCTTCTCCATTAGTTATCGACTTGCCCTTCATTGAATAATCCATTTATATTTGAACATATTCATAGTACAAATCCCAAATGTCAAACACTGGGAATACTTTGGCCAAAGATTCCAAACTATTTAAATATTTGGAAATCAACTAAGGGGACATCTGTATCTCATAAGAGACCGTAAATTCCCTATTGAATACCTGATCCTTGTCACGCCGCTACCCAGTGTACGTGGGAATTCAGTCATACGTCTAGACCTTACCTATAGTACACCAAAGTAACTAACGCTTTATGCACAAGTCCAGAATACTCTCAGGATTTAGAGTCATCGTTCAAATAGTATAATATGAATCACTCATCTCTGATAGTAGTGCGAAAACAAGCAACTCACATGGTCCAACTCAGTGTGCCAATCTTATTAAATACACCAACATAACACTTTTGGACCACCATTCACATGACCAAGACAAGTCATCTAAAGTGTCACGTAATAGTCATAGCATACAAGTGGTCCAAACTTGTCTTCAATTACGAGTCTTTCAAACAATAATCCACACTATTTGTTCCAAGTTTATCTGTAGGTTAATCTCATAAACCACTTAAAACAAACATGTAAATTGTAGTCTGAGGACTACACCCGTCTCATGGATGTTTTCAAAAAGAAAATCACATGCAGTATAAATGCTCGTTTACACTAATCTAACAAGGAAACGACTGGAACTTCAATTTTATTCTTTAATAAAATAATATTAATGGGATAAATCTAGATTTTATGACACTATTCCTAAAAATCTCCCACTTGTCCTAAATCCAATTTATGACAAGCTTTATGCCCATCTCTTTTGTGTATAATCCAAAAGTCTACTAGGTCAATTATTCTATCTGAACCAATGTGCCTTCTATGCAGCTTTTGAAGCTACAACGTATTTAGCCTCTATGGTGAAGTCAGTAATACAATACTGCTTGACATGCCTCTTACTAATGGCTCCTACCCCAAGGGTCAAGACATGCCCATACGTCGTACGTCTAGCATCTCTATTTGACTGGAAGTCTGAATCCGTATAGCCAACTGGAACTAGCTCACCAAATCTTTACAACTAATAACACCCCTACATCACTCCTAATGAGTAGTATATCATCGACGTATAATACTAAGAAAGTCACTACTTTCTATTGATGTCGTTTGTACACAGATGGTTTGTCAACCAATAACTTAAATCCATAAGACTTAATCGCTTCATTGAATCTAATATTCGATGAGCATGATGATTGCTTCAGTCTAGACATGGACTTCTTCAATTTGCATATGCTCTTGATTTTTACCCATGAAACTGCCTGGTTGCACCATATAGATGTCTTCTTCAAATGACCGTTCAAAAGGGCCGTTTTTGATTTCCATTTGCAGATCTCATAATGAGCTACAATGGATAGGAGTATCCTTATGGACTTTAGCATGGCTACTGGTGAGAAGGTCTCATCATAATGAATTCCTTCCTTTTGGGTAAAACCCTTAGCAACCAGTCTTGCTTCGAACGTCTCTACCTTCCTGTCCACTCTTCTTTACTTCTTGTAGACCCATTTATAACCAATGAATTTAATGCTAACAGGGGCCTCTACAAGATTCCAGACCTGATTAGAATACATAGATCATATCTCATATTTCATTACTAAGACCTATTGGTCAGCATCCTTGTCTTTAATTGCCTCATTGTAGCTGAGAGGATCAGATTCAATGTTATGATTAACCATTAAGGCTCCCGCCATGAATTTTTCAGGTGCCCTGACAATCCTCCCATTATACTTAGGCTCTCATGTACTTAGAACATTCTCAACCCTAACAGTAAGTGCATCTAATGCATCCACTATATCCCGAGTTGTGTCTAGCTGTTCAGAATTAGCATCATTTTCTTTAAAAACCTTCTAACACTACTGTGTTTATGTTTTTGTAATTTACTACAAAATTCTCATTTAAAAATTTCGCATACTTACAAAAACACTTTTGATTGGAAGACTGTAGAGAAGACCGCCCTTGTTCCTTTGGGATAACCCTAAAAAAGAGATTGGTAAAGCAGCATGACACATCATGGACCTTACCCTCTCTAACGATGTCCTATTTTTTCTTTCTGCAATACGATTTTACTACGATGTACCGGAAGTAGAAAACTGAGATCTTATTCTATTTGCAATTAGGAAATCTAGAAACTCCCCTGAACGATATTCACCACCTCGATCTGATCGAAGTGACTTAACCTGTTTACCTAATTGCTTTTCAATTTTTGCTTTGTACTTTTTGAAATTTTTAAAAGAGTCCGACTAATGTCTTATTAGGTAAACATATCTATACCTTGAGTAATCATTAGTAAATGTGATGAAGTACTCATACCCACCACTTGCTTGAACATTCATTGGTCCACATACATATGTGTGAACCAGCTCAAGCAAGTCACCAACCTTGTTGCCTGTACTCTTAAAGATAGACTTGATTACCTTTCATTCTATGCAGAATTCGGAAACTGGTAATAACCTCAAGTCCAAAGCCTCTATCACTTCTTCTTTCACCAGTGTTTGGATTGTATTCGAATTAGTGTGACCTAAAAGTTGGTGCCATGTGTATGCAATATTCCTTTCAATGTGTTTTCTTTTAGGAGATCAAACAAGTGAGCTTGTGTTAGATTCTTTTAAACAAATATGAGAGTTTGATCAATAAACGACATGAATAAACCATTTATACATGTATATTTTCCAAATTTATTTAAAAGGTTCATAATCAAAATCAATTGAATAACAATTATTCATAAATCGAGATACAGAAATCAAATTCCTGTACGGAGTAGCTACAAACAAATAATCTTTTAAAATCAAAAACTCTAGCACCAAAGACTAAGCCAACATCTCCCACACTTAAGACCACTACTCTTGTATTGTCCCTGACCATCAGGTACAGCTCCCCATCATACAGCCTCTTGGTTAGCCTAAGCCCCTGTAACATAATACAGACATGGTCAATTGAACCTGAGTCCACACACCAAGAATCTGATACACTCTCAACTGTGCATGGCTCAATTAAGTGAGATATCTTCACCAGATGGCTTAGTAGTCTTTATAAGAAGAGAAGCTAAGTACTTAGTGTAGTTTTTAATCCACTGGCCAGTCTTCTCGTAAAAGAAACACTTTCCTTTTGCCTACTTATTTGCAGACTTCATTGCTACAATAGCAACCTTGCCTTTTCTTTTCTTTCTAGTAAGTCCCTTGTGAGTAATAACTAAGTCTAACTTATTTTTCTAAGCAAAGTAATTTGATCCAGTAAGTACATTATGTATTAGAAACGAATGAATTTTACCAGCCGTATCCATTCCAAAAAACACTATAAATGCAAAACATTTATGTAACTGTCTAACATGAGTCATGTATAATGTAGTGATATCTATTCTTTTATTTTAGCATACACAATAAGTCAGGTATCCACTAAACGGTCCTATCATGCATGCAATGATGACTCAAACACACCATTCCTTACTTTTCGGTAGCGGGGTCACACGAAATTAGTTTGGGTGAGAACTATTCTCAATTAACATGTTTTCTTGTAACTTTTACTAAACATGATTAATTTACCACTTTACCTTAATCTCTAACATAACACAACAAAGCTCATCGGAGAGGCTAATGCGTCATGCTAGTTAAGTGTAAACTATTACCTAAACCTCAATATGAATACATGTAATACTCCACGGCAGCGTGGCCGCATCGCTTCTTTGCACTTTGTTTTATCCCAATAGAATTCTAACCCTGTAATCTGCAAACCGACATCCTCTGCAGGGAGGTCTCTTTCGATCTACTATACTGCTAGACCGGTAATGGAGACCGTGAGTTTACAATAATTGAAACCTTGCTCTCACTTGATTTTTAAAACTAGTTATTTTTAATTAACTTGCATTTACAACCTGAATTATCTCATAACTCCCTTTAGAATCTCATTCTAAAATTAATCAAAATTAATTAATTAATTTAATCAAAATATTATCATTTTACAATATTGATTATCTCATAATCTTGCTTTAGAATCTCATTCTAAATTTATTCAATAAAATTAATTAATTTTACTTTTAAAAAAGGCGCCATAGATTATCTCACAACCTATTCTTTGGAATAAATTAATTTAATTTTTTATTTAAAATAATACCAAAACTTAGATTATCTCATAATCTATTTTTAGAATCTAATTCTAAAATTAAATTAATTAAAAAAATTAACATTTATTTAAAATTAGTAGCAATTTAGAGCTTAAACTATCTCATAGTCTATTTTTAGAATCTCATTCCAATAATTAAATAAGCTTAGACTCTCTTATAGTCTATTTTAGAATCTTATTCTAAAATTAAATTAATTAATATAATTAATTTTTATTTTTAAAATAATATTTACTTAGACTATCATATATTCTATTTTAGAATTTTATTCTAAAATAATGCACTTATCTCATAATCTAATTTAGAATCTCATTCTAAAGAAATTAATTAATAAAATAATAAATTTAATTATTATGTAAACTAGTACTGAGGTCTAAACACCCTCAAAAATAAATAATTTTTTATTTTTTAAATCTAACGCTGACATCAGACTGACGTTAGTGTTGACGTCTGATGTCGTTGATGTCAGCAATTGACGTTAATTTAAAAAATAATTGAATCTAATCCCATTAGATCAATTTTATCTGATTTCGTAAATCATAATCAAACATGCATAATCTCATTATACAAATAACGTAATCACAAACTTACAGATTGAAAGATATGAATCAACGATTGATTCATTCACGATTTAAACAATTTGAACTGATTCCGTAAATAATCTAATTAGCTATTAATTCTTTAACGAATTAAACAATTTAAACTGTTACTTTAGACAACCTAGTTAACTATTGATGTATTTTAAAGGGGTGTTTTAAAACCGCCTACTTGCAAGAGTACGAGTTCGTCGTAGCTTTATTGGGTATACAAGTCGTATCCACAGGGAATCGGAGATAAGTTGGATTTAGTGATTAATGAGCGGTTGAAATTGGGTTTTTGTTTGTTTGAATAATTTGTTGACTGAATTAATAAAACTAAATATACACTAAAGTTGCCAATTCAATTAAGGTTAGTTCAGGGAATGAGTTTAGGGTAGCTTTTCTTATATCCCGTCATTATATTCTACTATGACAATGATTTAGGAGGCTCAGGCTACGAGCACTAAGCCTGGGTTTATATTTAAACAAGGGCTTAGGTTAATGAACTAGTCAGAAGGCATAACCTATCATAGCACCTTATGTGTAGCATTGGTTATCTTATTAGCACTACTTAATTCATTTCTTGCTCTTAGTTCAATACTAAACATGTATTAATATTTAAGTTAGAGTTTATGGTAATGAACTAGTCTAGGGGCATAACCCAACGTATCGCCCTAGATATAACATGGATTATCTGAATAGCACTAGAAAATTCCTTTGTCACTCCTAATTAAATATTAATTTGTATAAAGGATTGTGTTTAGGATTGGATACAATATCAAACTTAACCACGCGTGAAAACCAGTTATGTTATGGTCTAGGCTACAAGCTCGTAGACTAACGCTAATAATTTGGAGATCTCAACATGCCTACAAGCACACGCAAGACACACCAAACAATATCATAAATTCCCCACAGGGTTGCGTGTATAACATAACATAAATCCATTATCAAAAGCATAATATAAATTCGAGATACGGGCAGTTATCCGCCCTTTATCTCTAAACTACAAGTCTACTCTACCATAGGAGTTCTACACATCATTCAAATCTAACAAAGATAAAAACAATGAATAAAAACTAAGGACTTGAAGATTCCCTCAATTGACGTTGACGTTGATCCGTACTTTGATCCTTCCAGTACTCTGACCACATGCGCTTCAGCATTTGAGAACCCTTTGGATCTCGTAGCAGCTTCGGAAAGAAGATGAGGCGTGGAAAAATATGGGAAAATAGGTCTCCCCTCTCTATTTATAGGTGGGGCATCCTTCAGGGTACGTTTGTGCCTCTCCCAATCAATCTACCACCTCGCTGACAGCTTACGCAATTAAATTAAACGGGCATAACTTTTGATCTGTAAGGAGTTACAGGCCAAATTATATACCAAATCGAATCTCTCGAAAAGATCTAGGTGACCCCAGCAGTTTTATTAGTGGATTTGAAAATTATTGGGTCATAAATCCTCTTCTTTTAACCTCTTGGTCGTTTTAAGTTTGACCGATTGCCAAAATGCATGGTCAATCAATCCACGCGCCCAAGGAAGGACTCTTTTTGACTGAATCTTGACCCGATGGGTACTTCTTTTACACAAATGATCGGGTTTCTCAAAATAGTCTTCAACTATGCCTTGATTATGCCGCTTTTTAACCTTTGTTTGCTCCGTTGCACTCTAAGCCTAAATGTACCTATATTACAAAAAAAACACACATGTAAAAGCCAAATATGTCATAGGAATGAAATATAAAATATGTAAATATAAGGTATTTCAACATCCCCAAACCCACTTATTGCTTGTCCTCAAGCAAG
Source organism: Simmondsia chinensis (assembly GCA_018398585.1). Classification (NCBI taxonomy): domain Eukaryota; kingdom Viridiplantae; phylum Streptophyta; class Magnoliopsida; order Caryophyllales; family Simmondsiaceae; genus Simmondsia; species Simmondsia chinensis. The sequence continues at coordinate 19,098,816 of JAGTTD010000016.1, read as the reverse complement.
ATTCTTCTCAAATTAGCTAAAGATGGAAATTTTTGATCAAGCATGTCATGGCAAGAGTTACTTGTGAAAAATATTTCCAAACATACTTAAAGTTGTACCTGAGAGTGGAGAATGTGTATGTAATGTTATTATTTTGCTGGTCCTGGCTTAGATTCTCATGATTTAAGTCTTTTTACTAGTATGTGAGCTTAGAACTTCTCTCCTTTTTGTCTTATTTCAAATCCTTCAAATTTAAGAAGAATAGAGAGAATAATAGAAGAAATCAGCTATCAAATTTAAGATGAATAGAGAGAATAATGGAAGAAATCAGCTATCTTAATCATTCACCGCTAATCAATAGTGAAATCAAAAGTCTTCTCTTTTCTTTCTTGTTTTCCCCCCTTTTTTTTCTTTTTTCTTTTTTTTTTTCCACGGTCAGACATGTCTCCATCAAACCCATGTAGCAAGTTTTCGGCCAGAAGCTCCTGATCCAGTTGGCTCAAGGTACTAGGTTTTAAGAGACCCTTATGGACCTAATGGCTCGAGTCTAAGGAATTCACAGCCTAATCCGTTAGCACATACTCCTTTTTTTCATTAGGTATTAGTGCTTATTATAGTGACCTCAAGGGTTGATTCTTTTTAAGCTTTTCCTATTGCCCATGTAGAGAGTTTTTGACAGGCAGCTCCCGACCCAGTTGGCTCAAAGTACCAGATTTTAATACACCCCTACGGGCTTACTTACTCGAGACACAGGGGCTACAAGAACAAACGAGTCACTTTTTTTTAAGGGAATACTCAAAATAAAGAGATAGTAAATCGAGTTCAACATTGCTAGAAGTCGAATGGTGGATTCCAATTCCTAAAGTTATTATCGCTATTTCAACCTAAAAAGTAGGATATGTCACAAGATTAAGAGTAAAAAATAATAATCTCTCTAATAAGTCAAAAGACAAAAACACAGATTCAAAAGTCAGCTCTACAAATAATTTCATTATATAAATATTCTAATCATCATAATGCATCTCAAATTTGATCTTCAATAGAAATCACAAACAATTTTATGCTCACTCATGCAAAAACTCAGCTAATTTAAGCAAGAACAATACTAAAAGGGCAATCAAGAGTTCACACCATTTATGTCATCCCCAAACCCAAACCTTGCATTGTCCTCAATGCAAATCGACGAAAATAAAAATAAGCAAGGAAAGGAAAGAGGCGACCTAAGGTGTGGCATATTCAGCTATACGTGGTGAGCAAGTCCAAAAAGGGAAAACAGAAGTAGCAAGCTGCAGTCGAACACATAGAAGATAGAATACTAAACAAACTTGTTAGTAGTGATAACAAACTTGTTAGAATAAGGATAGTACAAGTGTTTAGTATAAGAGAAACAAAGTTAGCATGGTAGGGATAACAAAAGGATTTGCAATTGAGAGAGAGTTCATGTGGAAAAAAAAAACAAATTAAAACAAAATTAAAAGTAGGTTAGGTTGCCTCCCAAGAGCGTTAAGTTTAACATCTTTAGCCGGATGCCATTTAGAGCACAATGTCAACCAAAATTTGAGGCAATGTCTGCCATAGAACTTAGGTTGATCCAGTAGGGACGATCCCTAAACCCAACAGCGTTTCGAGCCCCGTGGCTATCAAGGGGGGAACATTACCAGCATCGAGGTCTCGAATCTCTATCCTACCAGGAGTAGGTGATGAAGCACAGCTATCAACACAGACATGGACACTATAAAAATCAACACTTGTAATAGAATCGGGCTTATCCGACTCTACCAAAGGGTCAATATCATTAACCTTATAGTACTCCAACTCCTCCTCAGTCTCAGGGTGCCAAACAATGTTCAAGACTTTCAATTTGCCCTTGAGGTTTCCAAAAGAAACTTCCAACACTCCCGTCCTACAATGAATCACACTGTCAGCCGTGGCTAAGAACGATCGACCTAGAATAATGGAAGTGTTATGCTTTTGCCTAGGAGTAGGGTCTATATCTAAGACGAAAAATCAACAGGGAAGACAAACTTTTCAACCTTGACAAGTACATCTTCCACTACCCCACGAGGTACCTCTCTGTCCTATCAGCACACTGAAGTATGACATTAGTTGGCTTAAGGTCTCCTATACCCAATTCTCGAAAAACCAAGTAAGTGATGAGATTTACGCTCGCTCCTAGATCTAGCAAGGCTCTACTGGTATAAAGCTCTCCTAAGATGCATGGACCAGTAAATGCCCAGAATCTCGAAACTTGGGTGGGGCGCCCGACACTAAAATGTTGCTCACCTTCTCGGTGAGTCGGACCTTCTTCGGATATGAGCTTGCGGGCGCTTTTTTTTGGTGCAAAGGTCCTTGAGGAACTTGGTATACATAGGAATGTGTTTAATGGCCTCAATCAATGGTAAGTTGATCTTCACATCCTCAAATACATCTATGAGCTCAGCAACTTTTGGGTCTTCCTTCTTCTTCAGTCCTATAAGGGCCGAAGGAAAAGGGACAACAAGTTCAAAACCCCTTTCTTGTGATCCCTCCCTATCAGCAGTGGGAGGCGGAGTCCTCCTCAGATTCAACCTCAACTTCTCTAAGGTTCTCCTCTCCCGAAACTGACACAAACTGAGCTTGCTCACGAATGAGTGAGTTAGGGTTAGAACTAGCTGATCCTGTGTGATTCATGAATGGTTGGGAGGGTAACCTCCGTTCCTCTATCTTATTTAGTGCTTGGGTCAACTATCCTATCTGGTCCTCTAATTTGGCGATAGATTGCGAGTGAGACTGAACCAGTTGTGTGATGTCCTCCATAAAGTGGTGCATACGCTCCTCGAATTGTGACGTATATCCTAGAGGTGGAGGAGGAGGTTCATCATGAGCAACATTGGAGTGAGGTCGAACATCATACCTATGCCCTCCCTGAAAAAGGGGAGGGTGCGCATTACCTACAAAGCCGAGATCTTGTTGTCTCGTGGGTTGATTTTGATTGACATTCTGCTTCCACAAGAAGTTCGGATAATTGCGCCACCCGGGATTGTAGGTGTTGGAGAATGGGTCATCATTTCTCGAATATCCTTAAGCTGCATGAACATGTTCTTGCACGTATTCGGGGAATTGTGACGCATATAAACAATTAAGCACAGTATGGTCTTTACCCGAACAAATGTCCCACGGAGTAATACCTCTTGATGACTCAACTACATTGACCATGTGCACATTAGTAGGATTCACATGTAAGTTCATAATCTGATCCATCTTCCTACTAAGGGCGTTTAGTCTACGATTGATGTCATTATTGGGTGCTACTTTGTGGACACCATGTGTATCCCCTCTAACCACCCTCATAGAAGAGGCTTGGTCGAAAGAGTGCTCGCTGAAGCGCTCAAATAGCGTCCATGCCTCGTCCCTGTCTTGTTGGTTAAATGCTCCCCCGCATGAAGCATTAATCATTTGTTTGTTAGATACACTGAGACCATCATAAAAATTTTGCATTAGAGCCCACTTGGGAGACCCATGGTGGGGACAGCTTCTAAGAAGCTCCTTGAACCTGCCCCACTTCTCGTGAAATTATTCTTGATCCTTTTGTTCAAAACTATTTATTGCACGCCTAACAGCCATTGTTTTGGCTTTAGGATAAAATTTGATCAGGAACTTATGCTGGAGTATAGCCCAAGTGGTGATTTCACCTTTCGAAAGAGACTGAAACCACCTTTTGGCTACATCCTTAGCGAGAATGGAAAAATACATAGTTGAACAGCATCAGTTAAGACACCTTGAAAATAACAAGTTTTGCAAATTTCTATAAATGCATCAAGGTGCTCATATGGGCTCTCTATCGGCTTTCCCATAGAAAGTGGGAAACATGTTGATGATCTCAGGTTTAATTTCGAAGTCTGCATTACCCACAGCGGGAAATGCAACTCCGGCGGGAGCGACGTACGTTTGGGGGACAAAGTGGTCCCCAATCGTACGAGGTACGAAATAAGCCATGAAAAAAAAATTAATTAATTAAAAGATATAAACAAATATAAACAAAAAACAAAAATAACACAGAAGAATAAAATAAAGAAAAATAAATTAGTTTAGTTTTTTTTTTTTTTAAACAACCGAAAAAAAAAACTAGTTAATTTCTAAATCAACTTACCCTACCGATTCCCAGGCAATGGCGCCAAAAACTTGATGTATTTCAAAGGCGTGTTTTAAACCGTCTACTCGCAAGTGTACGAATTAGTCGTAGCTTTGTCGGGTATACGGGTCGTATCCACATGAAATCAGAGTTAAGTTGGCTTTAGTGATTAATAAGCGGTTGAAATCGGGTTTTTGTTTGTTTGAATAGTTTGTCGACTGAATTAATAAAACTAAATATAAACTAAAGTTTCCAATTCAATTAAGGTTAGTTTAGAGAATGAATTATATCCCGTCATTATATTCTACTATTACAATAATTTAGGAGGCTCAGGCTACAAGCACTAAACCTGGGTTAATATTTAAACTAGGACTTAAGTTAATGAACTAGTCTGAATGCATAGCATATCACATCACCCTATGTGTAGTATAGGTTATCTCATTAGCACTACTTAATTCATTTCTTGCTCTTAGTTTAATACTAAACATGTATTAATATTTAAATTAGGGTTTATGGTAATGAACTAGTCTAAGGGTATAACCCATCGTATAGCCCTAGATGTAGCATGGATTATCTAAATAGCACTAGCAAATTCCTTTGTCACTCCTAATTAAATATTAATTTGTATAAAGGATTGTGTTGAGGGTTGAGTACAACCTCAACCCTAACCACGCGTGAAAACCAGTTATGTTATGGTCTAAGCTGCAAGGTCGAAGACTAACGCTAATAATTTGGAGATCTCAACATGGTTACAATCACACGCAAGACACACCAAACACAATCATAAATTTCCCACAGGGATATGTATATAACATAACATAAATCCATTGTTAAAAGTATAATATAAATTCGGGATACGGGCGGCTACCCGCCCTTCATCCCTAAATTACAGGTCTACTACTTTATAGGAGTTCTACACATCATTTGAATCTAACAAAGATAAAAACAATGAATAAAAACTAAGGACTTGAAGACTTCCTCAATTGACGCTGAAGTTGATCCTTACTTTACTCCGACCACATGCGCTTCTACATTTGAGGACCCTTTGGATCTCGTAGCGGCTTTGGAAAGGAGAGGAGGAGAGGAGGTGTGGCAAAAAGATGGGAAAATAGGTCTCCCCTCTCTATTTATAGGTGGGGCATCCTTCAGGATACGTTCGTGCCTCTCCCGATCGATCCGTCACCCCGCTGACAGCTTGCGCAGTTAACTTAAAACGAGCATAACTTTTGATCCGCAAGGAGTTACAGGCCAAATTATATACCAAATCAAAGATCTCGAAAATATCTACGTGATATTAATGGTCTATTAGTGGATTTGAAAATTATTGGGTCATAAATCCTCTTCTTTTAACCTCTTGCTCGTTTTAAGTTTGACCGATTGCCAAAATGCATGTTCAATCAATCCACGCACCCAATGAAGGACTCTTTTTGACCAAATTTTGACCCGATGGGTACTTTTTTTATACAATTGGTCGGGTTTCTCAAAATGGTTTTCAACTATGCCTTGATTACACTTGATTATGCCGCTTTTTAACCTTTGTTTGTTCCATTGCACTCCAAGCGTAAATGTACCTATATTATAAAAAAACACACATGTAAAAGCCAAATATGTCATAGGAATGAGATATAAAATATATAAATATAAGGTACATCAACTATTAGCTCTTTTAACAATTTAAACAATTTAAATAGCTATATAAGAATTTTCTTAATAAAATCTCTATTTTATTAAATCGTAAATCTATTTATTTCAGTTTATTATACCTATTCATATATATTATGAATGTAATCAGAGGTTGGCTCTAATACCAATTGGTGGAAAAAAAAAAACTCTGACGCTGATTGTTGGGTTCGCAGTTCTCAACTATGGTCACAACAAAAGGAATCTATTAGAGCACTTAGAGTAGGAGACTCTTTTCTTTACCTAAGCCCCCGGTTGGAGAATCACACTTCGTGACACCTCATGTGCGAGAGTTCCCGGGAATATGGTTATCTCTATAAATCCCTTTTACTCTAATATCGGTTGTTGGGATGAATTTTGAAATTCTCCCTAATTTTATAAAGTTTATGCAGCAGAAGGGGTTTAGAATGCATAATTCTAAATCTAGGGTTGATTTTAAATTAAGAAATTAGATCTACAGGTCTCTTATTCTAATACGTTCATAACAATATGTAAGCTTAAACAGACATAATAACGAATACTGTAAATATATAGAAAAGCAAAAACTAAGAGAAGAAGGAAAGAAGACATACCTAAAATTGCTCCAAAAATAGAATACTAGAAAGAATAATAATCCTCATAATAATACCAAAATCGAGACCCCGCGATCTTCTATGCAATGACCTCAAACTGCCCCAAGAGTGGGCTCCGAAAAATATTAAACTAGGAACGAAAAACTCAACGGAAATTTTTCTCCCAAATTAGGTCTCTGAAACAATTCCAGAAACCCAAAATAATTTATTTCAATTGAATGCTAAACCTCTGGAATAGGTACCTCCATTTATAGTAGTATATCGGAGCGAAAAAGAGTTAGGAAATCGATGTGGGAATTGCTCAGTTAAAAACGAAACACACCGTTTTGTTCAAAAACAAAGTAAAATGACACGTTTTATGTCCGGAAAAATTAGCCTCGATCTTGTCACTGCGTGCCACGTGGCACGCGGTGATTGCTCCATGCCCAAAGGCACAGATCTTTCCCAGTGAGCCCCAATTGATCCACGAATACACGGATCGACCCCTGTGCATGTATATTTTGCGATTTATTTTTTGTTTTGCTTTGTGTTCCACATGTAAAAATTCATCTTATGAATTTTAATTTTTCAAAATTATTTTATTTTATAATTTTCAATATTATTCATCTTATAAATAATATTTGGCAGAATTAAATTTACTCATTTTATGGATAAATAATTTATCTCATGAGTTTTTTAATATTTTTTTATGGCAATAAATATAGAGGCTTGCGTAGGGACCTCGGGGATAATTTAAATCTAGCTCCTATGGGTTAAATCAATCATCTCATTATATAATTTAATTACCATGTAATGCGACTTAATTCCACTAAATAATTTTCACTGCACTACAAACTTAAACCATTTATTCAATATCTTCCTAATAGACTGTATTCATGACAACAACCCCTCCACTAGATGTCCATGACAAAGAATAAATATAACTACTTACCATTATCCTTCTCACAGCTTCTCTATTAGTTATCGACTTGCCCTTCATTGAATAATCCATTTATACTTGAACATATTCATAGTATAAATCCCAAGTGTCAAACACTTGGAATACTTTGGCCAGAGATTTCAAATTATTCAAATATTTGCGAATCAATTAAGGGGACATCTGTATCTCATAAGAGACCGTAGATTCCCTATTGAATACTTGATCCTTGTCGCACTTCACACTGTTACCCAGTGTACTCAGTCATGCGTTTAGACCTTACTTGTAATACACCAAAGTAACTAATGCTCCATGTATAAGTCTAGAATCTCTCAGGATTTAGAGTTGTCGTTCAAACAGTATAATATGAATCACTCATTTCTGATAGTAGTCTAGAAACAAGCAATTCACATGGTCCAATTTAGTGTGCCAATCTTATTAAATACGCCAACATAACACTTTTGGATCACTATCCACATGACCAAGACAAGTCATCTAAAATGTTACGTTATAATCTTAGCATACAAGTGGTCTAAACTTGTCTTCAATTACGAGTCTTTCAAACAACAATCCATACCATTTGTTGCAAGTTTATCTGTAGGTTAATCTCATAAACCATTTAGAACAAACATATAAATTGTAGTATGAGGACTATACCTATCCCATGGATGTTTCCAAAAAGAAAATCACATGCAGTCTAAATGCTCGCTTACACAAATTTAACAAGGAAATAACTGGAACTTCAGTTTTATTCTTTAATAAAATAATATTAACGGAGTAAATTTGAATTTTATGACACTATTCCTAACAATGATTTGGGTTAAGATCGGTTGGTTTTGGGTTAGCCTAGGTTTGGGTGAGTTTAGGGTTGAGGCCTAGCTAGGGTGGCTGTAGTTTGGGTTTAGGTTTAGTTTTAGGTTCGGGTCTATGGAGGTGGTGGTGGTGGTGGTGGTTGGGCTGTGGTTGTGGGGGTTGTTGGGCTAGTGGGGAGGTGGTTTTGTTGGTGGTGAGGGCGTTCGATGGGGTGTGGGTGAAGGCGGTAGTGCATTGGTGGTGGTGCTGTGCGCTGGCGGTGAAGCGGTGGTGCGTCGATGATGGGTGTGTTGCTGTAGGGTGTGTGTTGCAGTGGCTAGTGCGGGTTCGTTTCTGTGGAGCGGGTGCAGAGGGGATCTAGAGGTGGGGACGAGAGTGCGTTGCAGTATCCAGCAGTGGGCTGCCGCCGTTGAGGTGGCGTCGCAGGAGGCGGTGTCTCGGTTGTGGTCGACGAGGTTGTCGACGCTGGATGGGATAACGCGCGCGCGCGCGGGGGGTGGGGGTGGGGGTTGGATGTGATGGGGTAGGGGAACGTTGGGGGCTGTCGGTAGAGAGAGAAAGTTTTGATTGACAAATTTTATTATTTTTAAATCGCTTGAAGGATTAAAATAAGTTCTAATTTTCTAACCAAAAAAAAAAAAAGTTCTAATTTGAATCTTGGTAGCAAATTTTTCTAAATTTGTAATTTGGTGACCAATTCATACATTTTATTTCACTTTGATGATCAAATGAGATTTTAGTTAGAAATTGGTGATTAAATCTTTTAAAAATTTAACTTAAATGATCAATTCTATTTTTGCTCATATAATTACCAAAAAAGGACTTACTTCTTTTGTTGCTATTACTATTGGGATAAAAATGGCGTGGGGCAGTTACGGAATGTCTCCTCCATACCCATACCTAACATCTAAATTCATACCCATACTTGTCCAATTACCTATTATGGGTATGAAAAGAATACCCATTTCCACCGGTGGGTACAAAGTCATACCTCTACTCGATGTCTCATTACCTGTGGTTACAAAGTCATACCTCTACCCACACTTGTCCAATTTTCTAAATGGCTCGTTAGCATTAAGCTCGGCTTGGCTGGAAGCTCGCTGAGCTTCTGAAGTTCAAGTTTGAGCTCAACTCATCAAAAGCTCAGACTTGATTTGGCCCAGTCTAAGCTCGGCGAGCTTCAAATTAGACTTGCAATATTTCGGCTCATTTAAGTTCGATAAAAGCTCATTTGGGCTTGTTTAAGCTTAGGTTCTACCCATTTAGACTCCAATTTGGCTTTATTTGGCAATATTTAAACAAATATATTGTACAAAAAAAGATTCACCTAGGCTCGTGGCCTACGAGCTCAAGCTTCACTAGGCTTGACCTCGACTCGATAAGCTAAACGAGTTAACTTGACTCGAGCTCATACATAGTTGAGCTTTCGAGTTTTATGACAAGCCGGCTCGGCTCATTTACACCCCAGAGGGAAGGTAACAGCATTATACCTGTACTCGTCACGTATCTGTGACCTGATTGACACATGTACCTGACCCATACTTCACTTGCACTATACCCGCAGATAATGTGTTTTAACTCCCCACTGCCTTAGGGTGAATACAAATTGATCCGGATCGGTTTATCGTACCAGATTGGCCCTTTTGGCCAAGAACTACACTGGACTGACCATATGTTGGAGTAGCCTTTAGTTCGAGTATATGGGATTAATCAGTCTTCGGTCCGGTCTGGTTCAAGACCGGAAAACCCGAAGACTGATCAATATTAGTTTCATTTTAAATATTTATGGTATATAACTTTGATATATAATTAATATATGCTATATATATATTTAAAAATATTAAATTTTACAAAATCAAATATTTATTTTTTTTATTATTTAATGATTATATATATATATAGTTTGCCTATTATACCATTATTATTATTTTAAAGTTTTTAACTTTTGTATGAAAATAATTTTCCTTCTTATAATTGCACTTATTAGGTAAAAACCGAAAGAGGGTGCCAACACGCCGTCACCGAATTCCATTAGAACTCTGAAGTTAAGCGTGTTTGGACGAGAGCAGTACTGGGATGGGTAACCTCCTGGGAAGTCTTCACCCTCAGGTTGGGGGCATTCCGAACCTAAAGGGGAAAGGCTGCCTACATCCGTCCCTCTAAACCTTGCTTAGGTGAGAGCTCTTGGGACACTGGGTATGTTGAGTGAGAAAGGTAAAAATCGAAATTGGTTCGATCTGGTCCAAACTGTTCTCTGATCAACCTTGGACCTAACCGAATCTATTTTATTCGGTCGGGTCCTCGATCTCATGATTTAATTTAGTTCGTTCTCCAAGCGGGTCCGATCCGATCCGATCCGATCCGATCCGGTACCGATGTTGACCCCTACATTGCCAGACAAAATTTAAACAAAACGAAGGAAATAAATGGAAATACCCAAAATATCCCCAACGTATTTGTTTTTGAGCACTAAAATATCCCCAACGTTCAGGAATGCGAAATTAGAACGATAGGTAACGACACTTTCCACACTTGTACACCTCACCCAGCAGAGTCAGTCAGTAGACCTGAGAATTGAAGTTTGATTTCTCCGCTGATCCCATCATACCGGTCAACCCTCTCTTCTTTTTCTTCTTCTTCTTTCTCTCCCACATTTTCTTTGATTTTGAATCCTATCAGTTTTCATCGATCATCAGTTTGGGAGTGGAATTGAACAAATAAGGGTAGTTGAACAGTGTATGGCTCTTCATTCAGCTACATTTCAGTTTACTTGTGTGGGTCTAAACCCTCCTCATCCGCCGCCTAGACCACCGCCTGCGGTCCTTCTCCGGCGGGAAGTTGCCGGTAAACTATCATCGGCGGGTTCGAGTCGGAGGTTGCTCCTGCAAGGTAATCCGATTTCGCTTATTTGGGCTTTTGATAATGTTATGAATTATTTACACTTCATCCCTGGTCTTTTTAATTTTTACCTAATTTTTGTTACTATATATTGATTAATTTTGTGGTAAAATAAACATTATAGACCATTTTGAAACAAAAAAGATGAGATAATAATTTGAACAAGTTATAAAGATGAAAGACTTGTTTGAGCAAAAGAAAAGATAATTGATCAATTTGAACGAAGTTAAACTAAAGTGGGTCTGTTGAGATTTGAATTTGAGACCTCTTAGTACCATGTCAAGTAATTATCTTTTAAACTAAAGTGGGTCTGTTGAGATTTGAATTTGAGACCTCTTAGTACCATGTCAAGTAATTATCTTTTTTAAAAGCTTAGGCTGATGGGTGAAGCATTAGATTGGTTTTATATTCTAACAGGGACCAACAGCGTAAATAAGCACCTATTTATTGAAACGGAATTTTGATACTCGGTGATGCTAGAGTATAAAATAGTTTATGAGTTTTCACTTGATAGTTACAGATGATGAGATAGCTGGTTCTTTGAGATATTATAGAACCTCTTTGATTGAAACGTGTCAAATTTGAACTCCAACGATCATCACTCAGGGTCTCGACAGCTAAAGCACTTGAATGACTCCTCTTGGAAATCTTACTTCAGGGTCGACTCCGGTTGGTTTACAAATTAGTGGGCAAAACTGAGCAGAACTAAGAAAACAAGAAAAAAAGCAAAACTAGGAAAACAAGGAAAAGGCAGAACTAGTTCACTTGTTTGGTTACTGATTAATTTTTCCCAATTTTCACATGTTGGGGAAAAATAATAAAAGTGGACGGAAATTTTGTGCACAAAATTTTGGGTACTTTGAGTATTATAATTAGGTTTATTTATTTTAGATTTTTGTCCATAAGGTTTGCTAAGTTTTACTCACTTTTGTACCTATTTTGAGGGAAAAACTGGGAAAAGTAAAACAACTAAAGTTTTACTCAGTTTTATCCAGTTTTGTTTTTTTCTAAGTTTACTCTTTGTTAACCAGACATACCTATTTTTTAGGTTTACATAATTTTGCTGAGTTTTTCAAGTTTTACACTTTACTAAAACTAAATGAAGTGCGAACAACTACTTGGGGGCCGGCCACTAGGTATACAGGCCCATTTTACTGTGGTAAAACTGAAGATTAGTCAACGCATAAGCTCGCCCAGTATCTGCAGAGATGGGAGTAGAAACCTAAGTAGACAGTGCCCTGGCTTTTCTGGTGAGCAAAAGAATGGAAAAGGCTACGTTTGGAGAAAGGGAAAATATGTAACTTGGAAATTGAAATCTTATTTCTTTAATAGTAAGATCATCGTAACCAAGTTAGGCTTGGTCTAACAGTGATGATCATAGGGGACCAAAGATGCCATTTGGGATTGAAGCCCACTGGTAGCAAAAGTACCCCCACCCCCTCCTTATCAATCCGAAAAAAAGAAAAAAGTACCATCATAATAAAGCTCGTCAGGATTGTTCGAGGCTTGAGGCATCGTGTTAATAGTGTGAGATTATGCAGTGCAGTTGTTTGATCTTGGGAAGGAAAGTAATATTTTTACGCTACAGGATCTGCTGAGGAGCAACTCTATAAGTGCTTATAAAATGTATATATTTGGGTGTTGAATATAAATTTGATGTAAAATCATTCGAATATAAGAGTAAATTTAGTTTTTATGATCTGATTACTCAATGGAATTCCTTTTGCTAAAACAATCCCTAGTTCAATAAAGCACTTTCTTATGTTCTTTCCGCCTTTCCGGGCCCCTTGACTTGCTCTTAACTCGTATATATAGTAACGAATAGAATAAACGTCATGCTAGAGGAATGGAAATCTTTGAACTAGAGAATCGTAAGGTGATGACTCAAGTGCTTAGACACTTGGACTTGACACTGTATTAAATGTTAGATTTGATGCCTCCATTGAGTGTAAATAATCCAGTTGGGCCACCCTACTAGCCTTGTTGCATGTAGTGAAGTTTAGAGTGGGCAATGCATCCTAGGACTGTTTAATGCATGCTTGTGGGCTGCGTAATTTTCCGGATAATAGCTTTGAACTAGAGAACTATTTAACGTGTTTGGTGTCTTTTTTGGGATTTAGATCAAACATTGTCTTTTCGCTTAGATATGAAGAAGCTAGGTTATTTTTCTATTGCTGCAAATTGAAGTCTCTATTTACACATTGGGGAAATGATCCGGGTAATTAGTTAATAATCTTAGATATCCACATGTGATAAATGATGTCTCCAAGTTTAGAGTTTGTAAGACTAGGCTAAATTTCTTTTGTGCTAAGCTCCTATTTTAAAGTGAATATTTCATGTTCTTAATGTAGGGAGGATAATGCCAAGCGCATAGTGTTGAGATAATATTGGATGAAAATTAAGGAGAAAGTGCTAAGTTGTGATCAGAGGTGGATCCAAGTTAAGAGAAATGAGGTGCTTAATATATAGAAGATGTATCAAGTGACCATAAATCATTAGAATGTTTGCAATGTGTTGATGAATTCGTTTTATATTATGCACTTGTTAATGCAATATTTTCCAAAAACTCGTGCTTTGTTAACATTCTGTATCATTTTCTCCTGGCCCGTTGTATGCTTTAGTTCGAATGTATTTAAAATGTCATTTCAGTATCTTTATATTGATTAATTAAAAAGCTATATAGTTTATTTCTTATAGACAATGGATACCGTAGAATTAAATTTCTAAATTGCCATAGTTGTAATTGATCCATAGTTGTAATTGATCCAAATGTTTTGATGGCATCCCTGTTTATTGGGTCAAAAGTTGGAGTAACCCTTGTGAAGTCAATGAGACTTTTGAACTGGCAAACTCTGCGTGTTAGATATCTTTTGCATAAAGCCTTTTAAACAAAGCCTAACAAACTAAAGCTGTAACAGGAAGCAAAAGTTACATTCTCATATGGGATTTTGGTTATCTTTGATGCCCTAATTGAAAGTATAGTGCGTGTGTGATGGTGTGTTTCATTTTGGGTGGTCAATCATCAATTTATTGCTTTGTCATCAAGTTATAAAACCATTTCTGAGTTTTCTCCTAGCAACTTAAACTTTTTTGACATGGTGGCAAACTTTTTTTAGTCTCAAGTTCAACTCCTTATAGCTTGCAATCCTTATTAGGGGGTGTTCATTCCCGGTTAATTGGACCCTTTAGCATGTTGGTTTAATGACCGTTTATCAATTTATTGAAAACTCAACAACCGGAAAACTGGTTTGAAATCGCTTCATTGCCGTTTCTCTTGTACTTTTGGTTGTCTTAGGTGGATACCATTTATTAAATGATTTATAACACATTACACAGATAGCATATACCATATTAGGAAAATGTTTAAAGGGAAGTTTTTTTTCTTTTTTTCGAGGTAGTTCCTACACTATTTGAGGATGCCAATTTGATAATGTCTAGTTTGTGATATAATCTTTGTTTAATATATATTTAGGGAAATGTTAATGCAAGGCTAAAACTAAACTAAATTTCTATTATTATTTTGGGTGTAACTTATTTTTTTGATTTTTTGCTTGTATACTTGGACTAATGAATTGCTTTTTAGGTTTAGGAGCCCTTCCAAAACAACCTCTTTATTGGCTAGCACCTTGTAGGAGTAAGGTCTCGCAAATCTTACCCTCCCCAAACTCTGCCTTGGCGGGAGTCTTTTTGAGGGTTGTCAATTTACTATTGGCAAAGCATTCACATTGCAAAATACATTATTGCCCTTCTTTAGTTCAAAAGGGTTGTCAATTAACCCTTCTTCAAGGAGGGGTAATTTTGTCTTTTACAATTTGACTACTTTCGCCATAGTAAAATTAGCTTTGGCAATTAAGATTTCCCTATATTTATCAGTTTATTTGTTAACCATACCCCCTGCCATTTAACTGCGTGTTTTTTTTGGGTTTTGGTTACCAAACTGACAATTCTAATTCAATAACCCGGAATTAATTTTGGATTTTGATTCGGTGCTTTTGGTTTCCGTTTTTGTAGATGCCCCTTCCTTAATATTAATATAGTAGAAACACAAGCCATGATGCATGCTTGTAGGCATTCGATATATTAGAATATAAAATCATTTTTAGATCTTTTACCTTACATCTAAAACTTTTGGGATAATTGGTTTTTTTACACTTATCTTGTCAACTCCATTTTTGCAGGCAAGGCATTTTCTGGTGATAATGGACTGCCAGATGCAAGAGAATCACCCCTGGTGGTCTGCTTTGGTGAAATGCTTATCGACTTTGTTCCCACTACAAGCGGGCTTTCCTTGGCAGAAGCACCTGCCTTTAAGAAGGCCCCTGGTGGTGCACCAGCCAATGTTGCTGTTGGTATTGCACGTCTAGGTGGTTCATCAGCCTTTATTGGCAAGGTATCATGTCTTTATTCTTTTTCATTCTTTAAAGATATGCCTTTATACAGAATCCATTGCTTTATGGATGACTGCTTAAGATTTAAGCACCTTTCCTTTTTCTATGCTGCACAATTGTTCTTTTATGATAAAATACTTTATGAACCCCCTTGAACTATTGGCTGAAATTAAATTGACCCCTCATACAAAGAATAGTAAAGGTCTGAATGTCGGACTGAGGTCTGGTCTGTTCTTGGACTAATTTAGCCGGTTCTATCTGGGGTTCATTCTAGACTATTATTTTAATACTTTAAATTGTAGGGTTATTTACTTTTAGTACCTTGACAGTTATATAAATAATAAAAAGGCTCATGACCTTTTTGATTTATGATTTTAGTACCTTAGGTTTCTTATGTACTAATAATTAAGTACCCTCTCCGCTAAAAGCAAATGTCGGAAACCTGAAAAGATAAATTGCACATGACAAACGATGTCATATTGAAGCCTGAAATTTAAATTTGGTGCCATAATTAGTCTTATGTTATGAGGACAACAAAACACATGGTTTTGAAGTATTTTCCTACAAAAAGGCAACGTTTTTGATCCATTTAAAAAGCCCCAGTCATCATCTTCTCCAACTTCCCCGTGAACTAACTCATTGTCTTCTCCAAATCATCAAGCTTCAGTTTGATGTCATTTTTATCATGAACAATTTTGTCTCTTCGGGTTTCCGACATTAGGTTTCGCCGGAGAGGGTACCCAATTATTAATACATACAATATCTAAAGGTACTAAAAAAATAATTCGAAAAGGTTAGGAATCTTTCCATTATTTACATAAACATCAAGGAACTAACAGGTAAATAACCCGAAATTTTAATTAGTATAAATTTAGATTGGCTTGGATTAAGATCTAGTAAAGGTCTAAATCAAGGACTAACGACTGTACTACATAGTAACTGGTCTAGTTTGATTCTAGACCGAGTAAACCAGTCTGGTTCGGATTTTTTGTTTGGACCAATATTTAAACATTTGTATTAGAGGTGTAAATGATTCAAGCTCATCAGTTTTAAGGCTTAGTTCGCCAATAATTTGCTCGACTTAGGCTTAGCTCGTGAAGTCTTGAGACTTTGAGCTTGTCCTCAACTTGTGATGAGCTCAATCTCGGCTCAACCTGGCTTAGTTAAGCTGAAGTCTTTCTTGGCAAGCTGTGAGCCAAGCTTGCCTATCTAGACTCTTTAAGCCTGACTAGGGGCTGAATTTTTTTCTTGATTGGACACGTTATGCTCATTGGCTTGTTGAGGCCCGTTTAAGGTTGTGAGCCTCCGAAATGCTTGGAATAAACGAATTGACTTAGCTCTGCTCTAACTCAAAATTATTTGAGCCTTCAAAGCCTTATTAGTGAGCCAACTCAATAAGCTCACGAGCTGGCTGGAGTAACTTGCACTGTACTTATGATTTATGCTATGCTCTCAGGTTGGTGAAGACGAATTTGGGTACATGCTTGCTGATATTTTGAGGGAGAACAATGTGAATAATGAAGGAATGCGCTTTGATCCTGGTGCTCGAACTGCTTTAGCATTTGTGACCCTGAGGAAGGATGGGGAACGTGAGTTCATGTTTTACCGTAATCCTAGTGCTGATATGCTGCTTCAGGAGTCTGAACTTGACTTTGATCTCATTAGGAAGGTATCTAAGCATTTATGCTTTCCAATATCACGAAGATAAAGTAGGCTTGCCAATGAGGCAAGTAAATAGGTCATCCTTGGATACCTGAATGGGTTGGGGCAGGTATACGAGTACTTGGGTGGGTCGCATATACAGGTTCCAAGACATGCTCACGGGTATGAGCAAGTGACCCACATTGACTTTCCCCTCCTGGCCCCACCCTTAAAATTACAAATACATCCTTTTTTATATTTATATTATAATTAAATGAGAACTTTTGCCATTTTATTGGTTGAAGTGCATATGTGATGTAGCTGTATGTTCTAGTTTTTTCCCCCCTTGTTACAGGGTGACATTTGTGTTTCTTCACTAAAATTCCCTTTCACCTTGCCATTATAAGACGGTAGGGAGATCGGCCATGTCATATGGTGCCGAATGTTGGCCAGTTAAACGGTACCACACATAGAAGTTGAAAGTGGCGGAGATGAGGATGTTGCGGTAGATGTGTGGACATACTAGGAAGTACTGGATAGAAATGACATTATAAGTAGTAAATCAGGCGTCGCTCCCTCAACTTGGTTTGGGCATATTAGGAGGTTGATTACTGCCCCCGTTAGAAATTGTGTACAACTACATATTACGCACTGGAGGAGAGGTAGAGGCAGGCCAAAGGACTTGGAGAGAGATGATTGACATGACCTGGCCCACCTAAGCCTTAATGAGGAGATGACCTTAGATAGAGCTAAGTGGTGGTAAAAAATACATGTGGCCGACATAGATGTTAGGGAGGGTAGCACATTGGTGCCAGGACACAATGTATGTAGGCTTCATGTGCTCTATTGTTGCGGCCGTCGTTTGATGGGTGTTTGCATACTTGCATGTTTGGTATTACTTCATTTGACGTGACTTGATTTGACTGACTTAACTTGACTTTATAAATGTTGATTCATTTTGCTTTCTAGGGTTGGGGGCCGTTCGAACGCAACCTCTTTTCAGGGTTGCACCCTGTAGGGGTAAGATTGCATACATTTTACCCCTCTAGACCTTGTCTTTGCGGGAGCCTCTTAGGCATTGGGTGGTTGCTGCTGTTGTTGTTGTTGTATCATAGTGACATTTGTGTTCCTCCACTAAAATTCCCATTCACATTGCCCAGCCACAACAAAAACAACAAACCTATTGCTCTAAGGGCTCCTGCCTAAGCAGGGTCCCACCCGGGGGGGGGGGGGGGGGGGGGGGGGGGGTGGGGTTGACATATATGTAGCCTTACTCCTTTAGGGTGCTATCCTAAAAGAGAGGTCCCTTTCACGTTGCCTATTGGTAAATATGTAAAATGATAGGTTGGGTCTAATGGGTAATGAGAGATCTGTGTGGGGATGAGGTTTTACCCTATGGGAGAGTTAAAGAGGTCCATTTAATATCATCACACAGGTGTAGGAGGTGCGGTGGGTAACCCTTGTCCCCGTCCTACCCTATTTTCGTCCTAAACAAAAGGACAGGACGTGCAAGACAAAACAAGAAGCGGGAAAGCCTGATTATTTATTAGGAAAACTTCTGCAATACGCTTTAGTAGTATTGAAGTAGATGTCTTAAGAAAACTTAGATGAGGCCAGACAAATATTTAAGAAAACTTAGATGAGGCCATACAAATATTTAAAACTAAAACAAAAGGCGTAAAGGAGTGATCCTTGTTCCCCTTCTTGAGCATTAGGGATGGTGATGCAACTTGACTTCAATGCAGGTTCAATCCAACAACAAAAGTCATCAAATCCATTACAAGAGCAAAAATTCCGGGTTGGGTCGAATATGGGTTGACCTTGAACTAGACTCACGTCTGACTTGTGTCCAACTTGGGCCTCTTTTAGCATTTATGATGCAGTATGGGGATAATGTAAAATATGGAATTTGTAAAAATATTTGGATTAGAAGGAGTTTAAGTATATTTGTAACTTTTAAATTCTTTATATAGTAGTTTATCCTTTAGGATTTATTGGATTTATCTTATATTACAATTATTTAGGTTTATTATTTATTTTAGTTAGATTATGATTATATTTTAAGAGTTTGATTATTTTATTTCCTAGTTAGGTTAGGATTATACTTCTTTATCTTTCCTGGTTTAGGGTTCCTATTCTATAAATAGGATCTTTATGTACTTCATGGAGATATCTTTGAATGAAATAAAATCTAGAATTTGAGAGTTGAGTTAGAAATCTTTATGTTCCCTTTTGTGCTATATCTATTTTGGTATTAGAGCAAAAATCAATCCAATTCTTGTTCTCTTCCCAAAAAAAAAAAGAAAAAAGAAAAACCCTAGAAAACAAGACCTTAACCCCAAATTCTCACTGCCGCAGACTGCCAGAAAGAATAACAGCTTGATCCGCTGCTGACTGCCAGACCCCACCCACAACCCATTAAACCCTAACTTATAGAAACCCAACTTACGCCACCCATCACCAAACCCTAACCCCCTCACACCCATAACCCCATCAAAAATCATAGCCCTAACCTCACTCTCTCTTTGAAAAGGATCAAAACCTTAACCCTAACCCCGAGGTCGTTTTGTCTTTGATCTCTAGCGGTGCGACCACGGTCGCCAGTCGACCCCCTAGTCAATGGGCGAGGACCCTTCGACGCCTGCTTCATTGTCGAGGGTGTTGCTTCGAGCCTAAGGTTCGCTTACAACTTGGAAAACACCAGAACACTTTAGGAATGAGGAAAAAAAGTGTATATGTTATTCACATTGAATGCTGTTTTATATAAGATGTGTATTTAATAGGAAAACCTACAAAAGGGCTTGAAGAAAATCACGAGGTGACCGGATATTAGCTATGGGGTGATTTAGATGGTAGATCTTTAATAGTAAGGATTTACCGTGTTTTCAAGCCCATTACTCGTAGGGATCTACATTGGCTATGTCGTCATTATGGATTTATAGAGGATATTACTTGGGTTGATGATACTTACCTTGCACGTATACTATTTTAGTATCGTGATGATGCAAGCTATGCAAAGCAAGAACTACAGGGACATACGTCTATCATAATTGTTGTCAACTTGATATTGAGCTTGCTAGTGAATTGAAGCGTCACAAGATCATAGGACATTTGAATGAGCTTCTAAATATTCTGAGTAGATATGCTAACTATGATGACAACAAAACTGTCAAGGAACCAAAAAAAGTGGAAGAAAGCCAATCAAAGCTAGTTACTACTAATAGGACTGAAGAAGTAAAGACAAAAGAAGAAATAAATAGTGAAGGGAAGGCCCAACAAACTATTAACATTGAAGATAATGAGGAAGACATTGATGAGGTATATATTGAAGTAGAGCAAAACACATCAAAGATTGAAGAAGAAGTAAGGGATGAAGAACTCCCCCAGATAGCAATGGATTTCAACAATGAAGGACAAAAAGGGAAGCCTATACAAGTCGATAATCTCAAGGTTGAAGTAGAGTAGGTCCAACATGTTGAGTTCGTAATCTCGGATAATTTTTCAGACAATCTTCCCGACTTTTATTCGAGGCTCTTCTTTGGACATAGCGAAAAGCTCTTCCTCAAGCCAAGATCATTACCTATGATTCACTCTTTCATTCTCTCCTTCTACAAAACTCGAGGACGAGTTTTTCGCAATTGGGGGAGAATGATGCAGTACGGGGATAATGTAAGATATGGGATTTGTAAAAATATTTGGATTAGGAGTTTAAGTATATTTGTAACTTTTAAATTCTTTAGATAGTAGTTGATCCTTTAGGATTTATTGGATTTATCTTATATTAATATTATTTAGGTTTATTATTTATTTTAGTTAGATTAGGATTATATTTTAAGAGTTTGATTATTTTTATTTCCTAGTTAGGTTAGGATTATACTTCTTTATCTTTTTTGGTTCAGGGTTCCTACTCTATAAATAGCACCCTTATGTATTTTATGGAGACATCTTTGAGTGAAATAAAATCCAGAATTTGAGAATTGAGTTATAAATCTTTGTTTTCCCTTTTATGCTACATCAATTTAACTACAGATTTCTTAAGCCGCCTTATTTAGAGATTGTCAATAGCTCTCAAGCCATTCTCATTTCTGCATGTCCCTTCCATTCCCCATTTATTGCTCATTTATGATGAAGGAAAATGTAATTTTTCGATTTTAGCATTTAATACGCATAGTTTAATTGGTGATATTATTTAATGCTCTGAGAAATGTATCTTGATCTCAAACTATTCAAAACACTGTAAAAAGTTGCTAGGAGGAACTAACGCTGTCGTTCTAGGTTTGGTTGGATGTAGTTGGTGCATTATCCTATGGGTTTGATTTGGGTGGAGTATGACCTGTTGGATTTAGTACAGGATGCATATTGACTTTGATTTTTTGTGGACTCAGTTACGAGTTGACTGTAATTTGACATTCTAACCGACCCTTGCCATTCTTACTCAGCTTTCACTGGGACACAAAAGAATTAAAAAAATCACTAGGGCTTTGTTTAGTTGGCCAGAAGTCCTCACTTGCCTCAGGAGAAAGTGGCTTCCCTTTATCCTAAATAGCCATTTTCTTTTGTAGTGGTACTCTAGACCCACCCGCTAATCTCACTGCTCTTCGAACTTGAATGTGCTAAACAATAAATCTGTGTAAAAAGTCTTTGAAGAAAAATATGTTTTTAGTTAAAAATATCTTGAGAAATATTTTCTTGATGAAAAATGTTTTTCGTCAAAAAACTGTCTAGGTTTTGATGTGATTGGTTTTACTCACAATACCCAATAACTTGGTTATTATATGCAGGCGAGAATATTTCATTATGGGTCTATAAGTTTAATAACCGAGCCATGCAAGTTGGCCCACATAGCTGCTGCTAAAGCTGCAAAGGATGCTGGTGTGCTTCTGTCTTATGATCCCAATTTGAGGCTTCCATTGTGGCCATCTGCAGCGGGTGCTCGCGAGGGCATTCGCAGCATTTGGTATATGGCTGACATAATTAAGGTAG
The DNA here is from genome assembly GCA_018398585.1 of Simmondsia chinensis. Lineage (NCBI taxonomy): Eukaryota > Viridiplantae > Streptophyta > Magnoliopsida > Caryophyllales > Simmondsiaceae > Simmondsia > Simmondsia chinensis. Next base: position 19,076,835 of record JAGTTD010000016.1, on the reverse strand, counting down.
GATTCTCTCTCATTACAAAGTTTAGACGCTGATGCATTTTATATGATTGAACCATTAAATTGATAGCGTGTTTGGCCGAACCATGGATTTACTATTTTTTAGAAATACTTTTTTTAAAATCCATTTCTAAAAGTGCCATCACAAAATACAATGACAAAAAAACTTTTCAATATTGCTTATACTTTTGTTTCACAAAAGAAATTCTTTCTTTATTTCTTACTAAATTTTAAAAAAATGATTTTGCTATCATTTAGAAATAGCAAATAAAGGCATCGATGCTGCACGGGAGTGTGGAGGTTGTGCTGCGTGTTTCTGGGTGGAAGAGGTGGTGTTGATGGAGCCCGGTGGTGGGGGAAGCCATGTCACTTTTTTGGGGAGGGAAAAGTGTTGTTGATGCTGCACAGGGTGGGGTGTGCGGTGTGGGGTGAGGGGTTGGCTGAACGTGGAAGGAGGTGCTGCAAGGGGGCCAGCGGGTGCCACCGGTGGCGGTTAATGGGGGCCGCCAACAACGGTGGGCGGTTTTGTAGCTTAGATATTTTTGTAATTTAATTAAGGATTAAATGTATTTTTGTCTTCTAACGGAATAAGTTATTTTTGAACTTTTTCTTTTTGTCCTTAGGCGCCTCCATGTACGAAAAAGTGACGGATCTTAATGATGTTACATGGAGGAAGGGATGACAATGGGAGGGGTAAAACCTATTGCCTGTGAGTACTTGCTCCTTTTGGGACAGGTACTGGTGCAAGTGGGGCGGGTAGCGGATACAGGTAAGGTACATGTGGAAATACCTGCCACGGCTATAGGACTGGTATAGGCATAATTGTATACCCATACCTTATCCGCCTCACCTTGCCCCATTCCTGGCATACTCGCCCCATATTCACCTCGCATCACTTGCTCTAATTTATATTTGATTAATGTTAAAATGAAAAAAAGAAAGTATGCTGAATTTATCTATCAAATGTGGTAAAATAAAATTGGATTGCAAAAAGTAAATTTCTATAATTATACATGGGCGAATATGAGTTACCTCTACCATTTGGTATACAAATTGGGGCGGATATGGAGGTAGTCACGGGGTGGATAATGGATACTCGTTGGAAACCCACGAGTGGTCGAGCGGCTATGGGTATTGAGTTTGTACGTGCCAGGCAGTATAGGTGTCTACTTCATACCTGTGGTGGGTAATGTGGTCTGCGGTGGGTATGTGTACGGGGGAGCCACCCCATACCTGCTTTGCTCCATTGCCATCCCTACATGGAGGATACCTGGAAAGAAATTCAAAAGTGCAAGGTATTTAAACGTTAGTGTACCTGTAAGACATTAACAAACCAGAGCACCTTTAAGACATTTTCTTCAACTTTTAGCATATAAAGAAATTTTAAGTATCTTCCAATATACCCCTCTTAACTGATAATTTCATCAGACAAACCCTTTCAGCTATGCATGTGCATTAATTCCACTCTCTTCTTCAATTCTGTCTTGTTATTTTCACTTCGTCAACAATCCAAGTTACATAAACATCACGTGATGCCATGTAGAGGTTTTGATATAAACTAATTATTTGATATACACATGATTTTGACATCTTAAATATGTAATCATAATTGTAACACTGGGTCTAATTGATACCATCTGATAGTTAAGGGGACATCTTTGATGAATATGGAAATTGAGGAATACACTTTATTTCAAGATTACCCATAAATTTAAAATATGTTTTCATAAATAAAATACAATATATCTGTTTTATTGATGCTGTAACAACAATACCATCGCATAACAATCAATAATGTAATGGCTAGCTCAAGGTCCTCTACGTAATGACCATTATTCGATTCCATGGATTGAATTATGCCCTAGGGATGACACCTCATTTCAAATCCATTGGCAGATAAGTGAGGAGGAAATTTCTTTTCTGACTGAAGGTGAAGATCCCTATGATGATAATGTTGTCAGAAAGCTATACCATCCAAATCTAAAGTTGCTGCTTGTCACTGAAGGGCCTGATGGCTGCAGATATTATACCAAGGCAAGGCCCTTTCATTTACAATTGGTGTGCCTTTCCTTGACTGTGGACTTTCCGGTTTCTTTGTCTAATGTATGTGTGTGTGTGTGTGGAATTTCATTGGGTCCAAAAATTCACTAATCAGTTAGTACATGAGGTCCACTTATTAATCAAAGTTGAGGTTCCATCCTAAAATCATTTGGCGTTAGGTGGAATAGCTTACTTGGCTATTCTAGTGAAATGTTTTTTTTAACATATGTGAATTCTTTAAATCGCAACACCATCCGCCCCTCTCATGTGTGTGAATCTTGTTCAAACATACCCCTCGCCTTTTGTAGTCCAATTGGGTATCTGACCATCCACTTTTGCATCCATCATCAAATATTGGAGAGGCTTGCGGCGTGTTCAGTTTTAAATGCAGCCCTTGCCTCAAGCAAGATTGTTAGGACGCTCTTAGTGTGTCAATTAAGGGTAAAAAATTGGCAACTTGCTCGGTTACCTTGAGAAGTAGTAAACATACCATAAATTAGCTAATGTAGTTGGCATATGTAGGGTCCATGTATGAGCGCATGTAAGATTTTGTTCAAAATCACTTGGCACTAAGTGGAGGAGCTCAATCAGCTAACATCTCCTTTTTGTCATAATTATAATAAGAGACTTGTTACTAGACTCACATGTGGGGCTCCTTAACAACTTTTTTATTGTGAACTTTCTAGTTTCTTTGTCATACGTGTGTGTGTGTGTTTGTGTGTGAGCTTGCTGCTGGTTTCTATTAGTTCTTCTGTATATTTCTCTACATGTGCTTGCTGGCTTCTCTCTTCTTCTAGAAAATGGAAAATGTAACAGAGAAGAAAATATGATTCTTAGCAGGAATTCAGCGGGAGAGTGAAGGGTTTGAAGGTAGATGCAGTGGACACCACTGGTGCCGGAGATGCTTTTGTTGCAGGAGTATTGACACAGCTGGCTGCTAATATTAGCCTCCTTCAGGTACTAGTTTTGGCATGAGATGCATAGGGCAGTTTCAGTTTGCCAATTTGTTTTTTCTTTTTTTAAGTTTTCTTTCTATGTTTTCTTAAGGGTAATATATATGAAAAATGGGAATCTGAAGGTCACTTAGAACACTTCAGAAGATATGGAAGAACAGCTCCTCAAGTGCTAAGGGAAACTTGGAAGACAAGGGAAATTTTTTCCTAGTTTTTAGCATGGATGGAAGAAAATTAAAAAAACCACCACCACCACCCAGTGCCTAAGAGGTTCCCTCCATGGCTAGGTTTGGGGGAAAGAATGTACGTAGCCTGACCCCTTACAGGGTATTGCCCTAAAGGGAGGCTGTTTCCAAGACCCCAATCTTAAAAGAAAGGAAGAAGGAGCAATATATACAATAGATAAGGTCACAAAAAGCAGTAGAGTGGTATGGAAGAAAATTAAAAACATAAACTATATTTTCCTCGAATGTGTAGAAAACATCTTTTTCTCTGATACGGGATTTTGGAAAACTTTTTAGAAAAACCGCAAAATTTGTCTCTAAAATTAGACTACTTCCTCTAGCTATCAGATGTTAGTTTTTTCAGAACTGTGACAATTAATACATTCGTTGATTCTCCTCATTTTGTCAAAATTTCAACGGATTTTAGCCCTCAATTCATAACCGTATCGCAATTATTTAAACCAAAAACTGAAAATTTGGAGGGACAGCTCAAACTGCATCACTTTGAATGGCCATGGGGATTGGATTATGGTCAACCTATATCTGATGCGACGGGTCAATTTGGGGTAGGCCTTCTTGGGTAGTTTTTTTGAGGTAGCTCATTTCTGTTGTCTTGTGGTGTTTAATTTGGTGTCTTTAGCGTTAGGCTTGCCCTTGTCTGGGCGTTCTTTTGTTTTGGTGTCCTGGTTGTGGGCAGCCAATTGCCTTGGGTTTGGTCTCTGCCCTGCTTTTGTGCTTTCTTGGGTTTGTATTTAAATTATCAAAAAAACAAAATCTGACCCTACCTGATAACCTTGCTTTTTTTCTTCTGGCTGTATTTTGATAGTTGTAAGTTTCTGGGATCAAGATCTGATGCAATGGGCACGTAGTTATATACTCAGTGACTTATTTCACTAGAACTGAGAAATAAATGATAAATGAAGGTGGGATTAAAACTTCAAAGAGTTAAATGCAAAATGAGATTTGGGCTAAAATAAAGTCAGTCATAGGTTGGGTTAAATGTCAAATTGTACCTGACTTAAAACAGCTCAGATCAGATCATATTTTGTCCTTTGTTGGGTTCAAGCTGGATTTTCTTACTCTGGGTCGATTTCAATGATGGTATTCTTATTACATAAACAGAAAGAGGATCAATTGAGAGATGCTCTTATGTTTGCCAACGCTTGTGGTGCACTGACCGTGACGGAGAGAGGTGCAATTCCAGCTTTGCCAACCAAAGACGTCGTCCTAAATGCTATGCTCAAGGCTGTGACTTAGCCTCCTGCTAAGACATCTGCTCAGTTTTGTAAGTCCCTTTTCCTCCAAATATCTTACATAATTATGTTACTTTGATCTCGATTTTGTTCTGACTTATGTCTTGCTGTTCACTGTTTACACTAAATAATTATGAAAATTCGTGTGTAACATTTGATCTGGTATATGTGTTCCTGGAGATTGCATTCGTAAAGTCGTTCTAAACCATGCTAGAGATTTTGGGAATTGTGATTTTTAAGGGCATCTTTGTTAATTTCAAAGTATATTAAGGCAATCATTTAGGGGTGCCAATGAGCTGAGCTGAGCTGAGCTGAGCCTAGCCCCAACTTGTGAACATTTGGCTTAGCTTGAAGCTTGCTGAGCTTCAAACTTTGAGCTTCAGCCGATCTTGGCTCAGTGGAGATCAAATCTAGCTCTTTGAGTTCCAAGCTAAGCCTGCCTTATTTAGGCCAATTTAAGCTCGAGTAGGATCAAACTTGACTCATTTAGGATTGAACTTGCTCAATTAGGCACACTTAATCTATAACTTATCAAGCTTGACTCATTTAGGCTTGTTTACAATCACAAGCCTTCCAGATCGAGGTTAGCTACCTTAGGTTGGACTCGTTTAGCTAAACGAGTTGCTCAGCTATACTCGTGCTCGAAGTGAGCCAGGCTCACAAGTTGGTTTGGCTCATTTAGAACTCCTGCTCCCACCATTTCCCTCACAATAATGCTACTTGCTTTATCAATCACACTTAACTAGTTTTATATTGAAAGTTTTAGGTACATTGTTGGAATCCCACTTGGACTTGACAATGCTGACATTTATATAGTGAGGACATCCTTTCCCTAGTAAAGATGGAGTTATATTCGGGATCCTTTAATATGATTATTACAGCTAGACTCAATGTATGACAGCTAGACTCAATGTATGATGTATGGCCCCCTAATACTGGAATTTCAGAGTGTTTTGGCAAGGTCTACGCTGTGCATATGGGAGTTTCATTATCTGGGAATGCTGTTCTACCTTATATTGTGAGGACATACCTCCCTTAACAAGTTGGTTTCTGGAGCATCTTGAGCAAGGTAGGATTTACATATAAATTCGTAATGACGTGCCTTGCGTTCTTTTTTTTTTTTTTTTTTTTTTTTTTTTTGTACATTAAGAAGTTGTGTATTTTGTTACTTGATTGTGCATGTGTCTTTAAGTTCTTGAGTTTGGAGACACAACTAATGGTTGTTCGTTTCTTTAGATTTAGGCCAAGTTTGGTAATGTTTTTTTGGATGTTGGCTATAAGTCAGTACGTCAGTGACACATATATATTGAGATAATGTGGGTGGAATTTTATCTGAATAAAGAAGTTGATTTAGGAGAGGATTATGACTTGATCCCTATGAATAGACTCTTTTCTTTTTCATTATCAATTTGTTCATCTGATTAGAAATCAGTAAAAACTCTGAGATACTCAAGTATCTCTGTAGTCACCATCTCCGACTCTAGGTTTTGGTAATGTGGAAAACTAAAGGACTCTAGTAAACCTCTCAATTAATTTTACACAGTTCTCAAGGTGGTCTTGTAAGGCAGTAAGACAAGTCTATCCAATTCTGCAATTGATATATTTCGTAAATTTTGTGTTTGTATTTACCTATATTTTCTATAGTATGCATTAAAAAGGGTTAATTGTACTTAATTAAACGAGGATTATTTACATAAAAGGTCCTTCTACTTTGTACACTATGTTGATGTAGTCTTTGTACTTTTAATTGCGTCAGTTTAGTCCTATACAAGTTACATTGTGTCAATTTAGTCCTTGAGTAAAATTGAAGTTAAGTTGGTGAGGCAATTTTTAATGGTCTGATTACAAATTAGCTTCAATTGGGTCATCGAGTAGGTTTATATTAGGTTATTTACATCTGTCATTAAAAATTATGCCTTTAAATTCACTTCAAGTTGACCATAGGGCTAAATTGACACAGTGTAAATTAGATGAACTAAATTGACAAAATAAAAAGCCGTAGATTAAATTGACAAGTAAATAAAGTATAGGGACATTTCGTGTAAACAACTCCTAAAACAAATTTTACCCTTTTTCTTGTTTGGTGGGTAAAATAAAGAGAGAAATGTTTTAACTCATGAAAACTCCCCTTCCCCCGCAGTATTTGGACTAAAAGTGTTCTACACGCTACTCCTTTCCATATTGCAGAACGTGTAGCTTAATATGGGGTGGTAAAACCCTTTTTTTTTTTTTTTTTTAGTATGGACGAGCAGGAGAAGTCGGATTAGCTTCTTACACGTACTTCGTGAAAGAAGCAATAGGGATAAAAGTAATAATCTAATGACAAGTGTATTCATTTTACGACAAATATGGTAAGTTAGGAATCAAAAAGTATCCGGAGGTGAAGCCTTGGAGCACATTAGAACATGGATCAAGTCCAAAATACTACTATAAAGAATGGAGAAGCACATCTCAACTTATAAATGAAGAATTATTGCAAAGAACAGACAAGAAACAAGTCCTTAAGGCACTGGGATTGTTGTTGTTGTAGACAAGAAACAAGTCAGATAAAAGGTGAAAAATATGGATCACACGGACAAAGTCGTCGCTCTAGTATTTTAAGGTCAATTTTTGTGTATGTAGAATTGGAGACAGGATAGCCTTAGGATACATCATTACAAAAAGTAATGGTGGTTCTATCAAGATGGGTACTAGAGGGACAGGTGGGTTCCCTGTCCTAATTTTTGAAGTAATGATAGGGAGAGAAGGCATGATGAAAGTAATAGAGTTGGGCTTTAGAAAGATTGTTTTGGAAGGAGAAAATAAAATAGTCATAAAGATAATTAACGAAAATAAGATACTCCATGGAATATGAATATTCTAACCTAGAATATAAGAAGGCAACCAATTTATAGTCAATCACCTAGTTAGGGAAGCTAATGGCATTGCAGATTGGATAGTCAAGGCTGTAATAAGAGAAAACTAAAGGGAGTGGAATTACCCTCTGCCTCAGCTTGAGAAAATTGTTATCCTTGATTCCATGGGTAGACCATTCCTTAGGAAAGGTGCATAAGGAGATCCTTTCTTACCTTATTTAAAAAAAGGGCTAATGTATCAGGTCATGGGTTTATCCAATCTAATTGGGTCTACTTTGGTCGAACCCGTTAATGAACCAACTCTTTTTTGTAGGGTTAGTGAACCAATCCACTTTAATTATTAGATGATTGTATTGAGTTACCCGGGCCACATTACTAATGTTGCGAATTTTGTTTTTGCTTTGCTTCAACTTGAATTGACCAATTCTTTGACATGACTTAAGGTTAAATTATATAGAAATGATAGGCTTGTGTCGCCCTGAATTATACTTGACATTGTCTATAATTGACCCAACATGTGTTGACCCATCAAACAAATGAGTTTGTTAAGGTTTGATTTATTAGTCTTTTTACCCTTCCCTACTGAACATGACTACATGTTACCCCATGAAAGAATGCAATAAATATCATATACACCATTCGAACTATTAATCAAAATTAAAGTGATTCCTTGAATTTTTAATTTGTTAGTCTTTTTAAATTATAAAAATGCTACTAATTTTTTTTTTTTTTTGGTAAACTAATTATTTTCATTATTATTGTTTGAATAGGTAAAAAGAACACAAATCCTAGGCTAATCTCAGCAAAGGAGGAGACATATTTATTGCTTTGGTCTCTGAGGTGAACATGGTTCAATGGATCGTAGATGCAAGGGTCAAGAGGCACAACTACACCAAATAAGAAATTTTTCTAGGAATATAAAAAGACTTATCTGAAAGAAAGTGTTTTTATTAACAATTCTAGTTTAGTCTTGGTTCTCAAAAAAGGAAAGGTTCTTGCAAACTAACTTCGGAAAATTTCTTTCCTTACCGAAGTTATTACATGTTTTTGACTTATGTAGAAACTTGATTTCTTGTGTAGCATAAACAAAGCTGGTTTTAGATTGTCCTTCACAAAAAATACAACCTTTGTCGGAAAAGGGTTTTCATAATTGGGGTTTGCTTGTATTGGATGTTCAAATTGATGGAATGGATAAAATTAGCTCTAAATCGGCTTATATTGTTAAATTGTAAGATTTATGGCACGCTACACTTGAACATGTGAACTTTAATTCCATTTAAAAATTAAAAAAAATGAGTTTCATTCTAAATTATAGTCAAACAGAGTCTATTGGTTTGGGTTACTTGTCGAGGCTAAACATTCAAAATCCTTTACAAATTGATTGAAAGAACAACTGACCTTTACCTAGTTGATTTTAAGAATACCATGAGTAGATGTGGTAAAAGATATTATATCACATTTGTGGATGACTATTCGAGATTTAGCAAGGTCTATCTTTTGAGTTTGAAAGATGAGGTTGCATAAGTGTTTCTCAATTATAAAGCAAAAGATGAAAACCCAATAAACTGGGTAATCAAAAGGATTAGGTCGCATAGAGGTAGCACGTATGATGCCACATTCCTTAAAAAATATTGCGAAGAAAATAACATAATTCATGAATTAGCAAGCCCTTATACAACTTAACAAAACGGTATAGCCAAAAGGATAAAACTAAGCACTTAAGTACATCATGAATGCAATGCCTATAAACTCTGTTTAACTTACGAGCTTTTGGGGAGAAATGTCATTGTCTATGTGTCACATTCTTCATAGAGTCTCTCATAAAAGGCTAAACAAAACACCATACGAGAATATGAAAAAGTTGTACTTCTGACCTTTATTACCCGAAAGTGTGTGGGTGTCTAGCTAAAGTAGGTCTTCCTAAATTCAAAAGAAGTAAGGTATGTCCTATAACTATACATGCCATATTCATTGATTACACTATTAGCAATGTTGCAGATTGGTTCATGTTAAAAATCACTTAAGTCTTGGACTTGGTAGTATCATGGAATTTCAAGATGCTAAATTTTCGAGCATATACGAAAGCATATACGCCACTTTCTTTACCTACTGCATCTACGTCATTTATTGATTAGAACTTCACATTTTAGAAACAAGGTTTTGGAACTTAGAAGAAATAAAAGGGCTTGAGCTAAGACTAGGTTTGGACTTGATTTTAGTATTGGTTTTCTAGATGAGCATTCTGCTTTTGATGGGTATGTTGTTAGTGCATTCATGATAAAGGAAGTTCTTAAGAATTATGATGAGGCCATGACATCCATAGGTGAGCCACTCTAGAGAGAGGCCATAAATAATGAGTTAGACTCTATAATGAGTAATAACACATAGGTGTCGACTATTTCTAGGGGATGCAAACCAACCGGGTATAAATGGGTGTTTCAAAAGAAACTAAGAAGAAATTGTTTTATCGACAAGTTTAAGGCCAAGCTAATGGCTAAAGGATACATCGAGAGACACTGTATTGGTTTCTTTGATACTTATTCACCCATAACCAAGATTGCCACTGTTAGAGCGTTATAGCTCTTTCATTTATTCCTAATATTGTATTAAATGGATGTAAAAACTACCTCGTTGACTAACAACCAGAAAGATATTTACATGGAACAACCTAAAATGTTTGTGGTTCATGATACCTCTTCTTACTTTTGAGGCGGATCATGAGGCACTCAAGATTATTTAAACAGATCATAGAACTTGGTGAGAAAAGTCCAACTCTTAAAGGGAGCCAGGCCTTTAAATATCCAACGGCCACCCTAGTAGCATCCCTTAAAAAGGCACCTCAACAAAGGAGACTAGCATAGCTGGGAACATCCTAGCGAGCTCTAAAATCTACACTTGGGACAAAAGATAGGGCCCATGATTAGGGTTTGATACCGTGAACAAGGCCTCTCCTCTTCCAAAAATGAAGGATCCACTTAGAGAGGGCTAGAACCAGCTAGAAATTATAGCCGGTCCAAGATGACATAGTTATCAGATTGAATGACATGAGTAAGGTGTTCAATTGGGCTATCCGCCCCAAGAACTGCAAGTGAGAGGTAGTGAGCAATGGGCCATCAATTGAGAGAGTAAGTAAAAAAAATTCAAACAAGAAAATGGAAGACTTGGGAATCACAACGAAGGAGGGCTCAATTACAGTGAGAGTTTGAACGTTAAAGAAAGCAAGGAGATTCTAAGGCAAGGTGGGAAGTGAAGTGAATTGTTATAAATGATTAGGATATTTATAAACCAGTGTGAATGAGCAATTTTGAGGCCTCACTATGCTACTTCAAGCTCTTCTGGATGTTATTGGTCAAATCAAACTTTTTTATATGCTGTAATTTTGAAATTACCAACGGATAGGGGTGGGGACCATTGGTTTACATCCCAAACTTAAAGATGTTGGAGCAACATCGTTTTGGGTTACTGAGGCAAGTACTTAACATGTTGAGCCACCCTCGACAAGTGCTCCACATGTGGAGCCACCCTTGAGATCCTTAAGGCTCTAGATATAGGAACTACGTTGTCTAAATTATGACTGCTCAATAACTGAAGTAATAAAAATATAGCCGATTGAGATAACTTACTGGGCCTATCAATTGGAGCATGAAGTTGTTGCTAGGAGTGCTGTGGGAAAGGTGATTGATCGAGCCTGAAGTGATTATTTGAAGCACAAAATGGAGCCATCGGCCTCAAGCATAGCCAAAGAATGTGGGGAAGACCATTAGACCTCAAGTATGTTTGTCAGAGCTTCTCGAAGCCAGTCTAAGATCATGGAGCACATGGGAAGGTAGTGGAACCAAACAAGGCGACATTTGTGATTTTCTTAGCCTATAATTAAAGGAGTCTTACAATTGTGCAAAGGGTGCTAGCATCAGTGAACAAATTCTTCAGTTTATTCATGTTGTAACACACTTGTGCTTTATCTTTCATTTCCTTAGGATTAGTTTTACATGTAGCTTCATTGCTTTCCACCACAACAACTGGGTGATCAGTGGAAAATGTAAGAGAAGGTATTCCCTTCTGCCATAGTTCTATCCCCAGCCCTTTCAACAAAATAAGGTAGTGCCATCAAACTAAGGCTTTGACAACCAAGCCCTTAGCTTGCATGCATTGGTCTACGGTTGGTGGCATGGCTTAGTGCATCAAGTGAATTTAGGTTTAAGTATTTTTTTCAGGACTACGACTACCAAGGCTTTGTATTTGAATGCGTTGTTCATAATCCAGTGACTTGAATACGGTCTGTGTCCATCTTAATCATCTGAAGCTTAAATTCATATGAGTTATCTTGAGTAAAGGGCGCTAGGCCTAAAAATATGTAGACTCGAGATTGAGATAGGCTATTAAGCTCTTAAACTTGTCACCACCATAGTTCCTAGCTCTTAAGCATACGAGGTAAGGTGTTTGTAAGCTTTGCTCCTTCTCCCAACTACTGCCTAGGCGGAACCATATCCCTTTTTTACTTTCATGCATGTAGGTTAACTAGAAACACACTAAAACTATTATGAGTAAAGTCTCCTTAATTGGAGCATTAGCTAAATCCACAATAAATTGTGAAGTTAGATTCACCAACAACATCAACCCTTGTCTCATGGAGGTTGGTTAAGGACACACACATGCAGTATGTGATTAGACTTACTCCTAAATTGTAGCAAGCCCCTTTCAGCATGTTTGTTTCCTTAATTTCATACGGCAACCACACATATTGCAACAAAAATCTAGAAGAGAATTAGGTGAAGTCCCAATATACAACAACGGCCATAAGGTAATACTTAAAATTATACGAAATATACATAGGACTCTAAGTAGATGCGTTGAATAACCGACCTACATATTACCTATGAATGTTTAAGGCACCAAAGACGGTGGCAACTAAGATAGTAAAAACTCAACTAATTAAATTCTTTTGCCACGGTAAGGGTAACCATAGAAGTTTAGTTCCCATCAAGTGAAGTATTATCTAGAAGCTGAAAACTCTTAATGTGCTTGGTGTCAGGATGCAACTATAAAAAAGGCAACCCTTATATTCAAAAGGTGGTGGAGATACTCTAATAATGGTAACGTGCTCTGGAAATGAGTTGTATCCTCCATTCATGGATATCAAGTGCATATATTCTCACCTCCTTTCACTTTCCCAAATAATTGTAGCTTAATGGGAGGCCAAGGAATATTCTATGTGAGATGCCCTCCATCGAGCTTATACACATCATAAATAAGGGAAGAAAGTTATGATGGGAAGTGGGGAATAGACAAACTACTGGTAAGCTAGGTGGATTGGGAGCACAACTCTGAAAAAAGATTTCCTAGATTGTACCAAGTATCTCTGCAAAAGGACCATACAATTGCATAAATGAGTTGGTGGGATGGACCAAGCAGGAGATGGACCTTCATTTGGTGATAGAACTTCTTCACAGGGAAACTAGGTATATTGGCATATTTCAACCTCTTGTCACAAACTTTTTGAAAACAGTCAAAATCTTTGACGGTACAAGCACTTACTTGGTAAGCTCCTTCACATGAATGGTCATGGAGAAAAGGGACCCGAGGGTAGACGACCTCGTCAATAACATATGGAAAGCCTTAGCATTACCGGTGGAACTTCATGTATAGATGGGGCTACTAGGGAAAATCAACACAAAAGGGAGACTAAGAAGGTTAGGAATCATTGGTGATATAACGTCCGTTTTCTGTAAGAAGGATCTTGAGGATGCTGAATACTTATTTGTGAAATATAGAATAACTTGAGAGAGTATGTGCATACAACATTGGAGTTGTGTAGCATGTGTTTATCTCACTGGCACGTTCAATGACCTATATGGATAGCAATTAAATTTGAAGGGAAGTTGCCGAAGAAGGTTTAGAAATCAACCGTCTTTGGAATCACTTGGGTGATTTGGGATAAGAACAACAAAATTGTCTTTGAAAAGGAAAACTTTGATCTCGAAGACGTGAAATAGAGCATGAGAACAAGGGTGGGGTTTTGGGCACGTTCATGGTGCGAGGACTTCCCATAGGGTTTTGAGGATACGGCAAGACAAAAAGAAACCGTACAAACCCGAAAGTTTGGTTCCAGCACGAGACAAAGTAGGAGATGCGTGAAACAGTTTTTTGTGATGTGGTATTGTGTACTTACACGTATTCTTTGTGTGTGTATTTTTTGTATTCTTTTGTTGATTTCTACTTTTTGTACCCCTTCTTTCTTGGGACTTGGTGCCCCATGGGATTGTATCAATTTTTGAAGAAAAAGATAGCCATGGAGCCGCCACAACTCAAAATATATGAGAGTTTATTCCAGAGAATGTTATTGTATTAAAAAATAACTTTTATTTATGATAAATATATTTTTTATTTTAGTCAATAATAATATATAATTTAAAATTTGAAGTTAAAACTCTAGTAAAGACAGGTCAACTGTTTGTTTTACAACTTTTACATGATCTCTTGGTGAACCGACTCTTAGGCCTTTTTGGATGATGGTAACCTTAACTTGTAATACACCCTATTTCAATGGATGACCTCACTCCTCTCAAACAATCTCTCTTTAAAATTCCAATAGGCGGAAAAGAATATTTATCAACAATTATTAATTCAGATCTTCTTTTATTTTCGAATAAAAAAATAAAGATTATTTAATATGGCTGAGGAGGACACACCACAGGATTTGGCTGGTAGGGAAAGGATATTCAAGCGATTTGACACCAATGGAGATGGCAAAATCTCGCCCTTAAAACCCTTGGCTCAGTCACCTCGAATGAGATCAAGAGGATGATGATCGAGATTGATACCAATGGTGATGGGTTCATTTCGTTAGAGGAGTTCAATGCTTTCGCGCGTTCTAGCAGCGGTTTGATTAGGGATGTTGCTAAGATATAGGTCACTTGCATGAATCATTGTTGGTTTTGTTGGTTTATTATTCTTTCTTTTAGTTGGAAAACTAATATTCTCTTGTATGTTGATTTTGCAGCCATTTTTTTAGCACGTGTTATTATTGTGATATCACTCAGAGAATATTCAAATACATTTTTAGATTAAAAAACCCATATGACATACAATTATACTGTTTTAGTAAATACTTCTTCCTACACCTTTATTCTTATTTTATTTTGTCCAATTTGTTTCATGTGGGGGATAATAATAGAGGTGGCAAATTCAATCCGATCTGAAAAATCGATTTGAAAAACCTGTAAATTGATCCGACCCGAACCGAAAATTTGTAGTAAATAATTGAACCTGAAGTTGAAATGGGTTGACCTGCAACTAATCCGATCCGCTCCTTACCTGACCCGAAAAAATTCGATACTTAATTTGACCCGACTCGACTCGCCATTGACCTGAACCAACCTGAACCAAAATGACCTAAACTCGAACTCCACCCGACCTGACCTGAAACAGAATTAACCTAAGGTCTTTAAATTCAGTGAGAGTTATTACTTGTCAAGAGTACAATTCAACTTCATAAAAGATAATTGAGCACTTATATTGATAATATAATAAATATGTTCATAAAAACATAAATTATTTGGAGTATAAGCTGAATTTCTGTAAATGGTTCATGCTATCAAGACATTAAATAGTAAAATTATGATGAGCTAAGACTGGTGCAACCTGACCCAGGATTAACTTGAACCCAAGACCACTTGAGATTAAAGTGACTTGAACCCGGAATATCTTGACCCAGAGCCAATCCAACACAAGTATAGGTAAAATCTGAAAATTACCAAGCCTGACTTGACACGATTTTATTTTAAAACTGAAATGACCCAATCCCAAACGGGTACACCCAAACCCGGCCCAAATGACCCGATTGCCACCTCTAGATAGTAATGAGCCTCTTATAAGCATTATCCATTGAACCTTGATTTAGTATTTGGGCATGACTAAATTTTAACTTCAATTCAAAATGATTATCCGAATGCTATGAGAAAATTCAATAAAGTCTAATCCAGATAAAAAACCATTTTACTACAAGTACATACTCGAAAGGGTAATGCTATTACTCCTAAATTACTCAAATGGGATGAAATAACTTTACCAACGGAATGGAAAGTTAGGAATGATAGACCTCTACCTTCTATTAAAACAAATAGTAATGTTTCTATGATAGTAGAAGAACCTGATGGAAAAGTACTTATAAAATTCGGATCTCAAAAGCAATTTAAAATAGATAGAAATCATTATTATGAACCTAGAAGGGCGTCAACATCCTCCATTAATTCTAGTTATTATAAGCAAAAATTAGAGGGAGTAGATTTTAGTCCTTCTATTCCAAAACCCGTTTACTCCAATACTTCTCCTAGCATGTCTCCTACTCATTCAGATATGATAAATCAAGAATATGATAAACTTAATGTGATCATCGATAAAAGTCCTCCAAGAAACTTTTCTATTAATAAAGAATATTTAAGAACAGATTTCTTTCATCTAAAAATGATTTAAAAAGATATTGGTATTTTGAACTATTTTCTAATGAAGAAGCCTTTTAAATAAGGGATATTTGGTATGATGAAATGATGAGACTAGGTTATAACATTCCTTTCTTTTATTGATTACCTTCACATTTGCATCAAAAAGGTATTTGTATTCGAAATAATTTGCAAATTAGTATGGAAAAAGAATTAAATGTTATATTAACAAGTACTAAGACATGGATAACTTCTCAAAATCAAGTAATTAATAGTACTCATCCTCCTCTTGAAGAAATTAAGATTTCCTACAAAGGCAAAAGTATAGTTGATACCAAAAAATAGACTTGAAAATGATCATGTAATATTTAAGGATGTTAAAAATTTATATAGACAAAATAAATACAAATCATATACTTCACACTATTTCAGAACAATTAGAAGATTTGACTATTTGAACGGAAAACAAGCTAGAAAAGAAAAATGTTGAATCTTCTAATCGTTGTAAACCCTTATTTACTCCATTATATGTACAAAGATTAGAAATAGTAAAATTAGGAACAAATCATGACTTAGTGTTAAATAAAATAACAAAAAGATTAGAGAAATTAGAATTATCAAGTACTTCAAATTCAACAATAAACTTAATTGATGCTGATATTAGGGAAGAACCTATAGTAGAAGAATTCAAACAACTATTTTTTGAACCTAAAACCATAAATAGGATATCAAATAGAGGTACTACAAAATATCCTACAATAAAAATTGGGTATTACAGACCCACTCTTCCAAGGCCATGCTTAACTAATGTTTCATACAACAACAATACAACAATAACAATAACAGACCCACTGCTTCAAGGGTCCCGCATAAGCGGGGTCTAGGAGGGGTGGATGTACGCAGCCTTACCCCTTCAGGGTTAGCAACACGAGGACCATACTTAACTAATGTTTTTGTGCGGAGATAAATAATATGGTCCGATCTCAATCGAATCAAATACCATGACAATAACGAGAAACAATCGGACTAAAAGAGAAACGAAACAATAGACACAAGGATTTACGTGGAAACCCCTTTACAATCGAAAGGGGAGAAAACCACGGGCGAAGATCGGAGCTTTTATTATTGAACAAAAGAAGAAGAAGAATTACAATATTCTCTCACACTCAATATTCTTTGGTTGCGGCGCCGCAATAGGGAAAGCCTCTCGTATGCTTTGGATGCTTTGAGACGTACCCTACGTCCGTATTTATAGAAGCGCGTAAACCCTGTTTCTCGATCGATCGGGGGGTCCCGATCGATTGGTTCCTCACCGATTGATCGGCCGCCTCTCTGTAAGCGTCCCTGTTTTACGTAACATTCCCGATCGATCGAGCTCCACCCGATCGATCGGGCTCTTCACGGCCCTTCTTCTTAATGCGCCAAGTAATTTTGAGACATAAACCTAACAAATCTCCACCTTGGCTCAAAATCAACATCAACAATAAAACAACTCCACCTTCTCCACAAAACGCCCCCTCAACCGGGGCTAACATACATCAAGCTGAAAGACCCACCAAATTCGAGCAATGCTCGAACTTGCTACCTGGTAGAACTTTTGTGAACATGGCAGCTGGGTTATCTTCAGTCCCAATCTTCCTCAATTCCACC
The DNA here is from genome assembly GCA_018398585.1 of Simmondsia chinensis. Lineage (NCBI taxonomy): Eukaryota > Viridiplantae > Streptophyta > Magnoliopsida > Caryophyllales > Simmondsiaceae > Simmondsia > Simmondsia chinensis. The sequence goes on along the minus strand of JAGTTD010000016.1, from coordinate 19,059,426 downwards.
TTCCGCTCGTCAATCAGATCTCTGATAAAGTGATGCTACACATCAATATGTTTCGTTCGGTCATGATGAGTCATCTGATCTTTTGCTAGGTGGATAGCGGACTGGCTATCACAGTAAACTTTAATTGTCCCCTGCTCAACACTGATTTCACTGGTCAATCCTCTCAACCGGACGGCTTCTTTGAATGCTTCTGTTACTGCCATGTACTCGGCCTCGGTAGCAGACTGTGCTGTAACAGGCTGCAAACACGCTCTCCAACTGATAGCTGTGTCACTTAAACAAAACACATACCCTGAAGTGGACTTCCTCTTATCAAGGTCTCCACCATAGTCAGAATCTACATACCCAACCAAACAGCACTTACTTTTCCCATATTCTAAACACAAATCAGAGGTTCCACGAAGATACCTGAGAATCCACTTTACTGCATGCCAATGTTCTCTGCCCGGATTCGCCATGTACCTACTAACTCTGCTCACAGCAAAAGCAATATCTGGACTCGTACAGACCATCGCATGCATAATATTGCCCGCTGCACTAGAATAAGGAATCTGAGATATGTACCTGATGTCCTCCTCAGTCTGAGGCGAATCTAACCCTGAGAGTCTGAAATGAGCTGCTAAGGGCGTGCTAACCGGGTTAGCATCCTTCATATGAAACCTGTCTAACACCTTCTCAATATACTTCTCCTGAGACAAGTATAATTTTCCAGCTTCTCGGTCTCTGAATTTCCATGCCTAATATCTTCTTAGCTACTCCAAGATCCTTCATCTCAAATTCACTCTTCAGCATTGATTTCAAGTCATTGACATCTTTCATATCTCGTGCTGCAATCAACATATCATCAACGTACAAAAGCAAATAAACAAAGCCTGAATCTGTCTTTCTGAAGTACACACAACTGTCGTACTTACTCCTGATGTAATCATGACTTGTCATGAACTGATCAAATCTCCTATACCACTGTCTAGGAGATTGCTTTAAACCATATAAAGACCTTCTAAGCAAACACACATGATCTTCTTTTCCTTCAACAACAAAACCCTCGGGCTGATGCATAAAGATACTCTCTTCTAGTTCACCATGCAAGAATGCAGTTTTGACATCCAATTGTTCAAGTTCAAAATCATGCATGGCAACCAAAGACAATAATGCACGAATCGAAGTGTGTCTAACTACAGGTGAGAAAATATCATGAAAATCAACACCTTGTACCTGACTGTAGCCTTTAGCTACCAAACGTGCCTTGTACCTCGCTTCTTCCACTCCAGGAATGCCCTCTTTTCTCTTGAAGACCCATTTGCATCCAACCAGTCTTTTCCCTGTAGGAGGCTTCACCAGTTCCCAAGTCTGATTCTTATGAAGAGACAGCATCTCTTCATTCATAGCAACGAGCCACTTCTCAGCATCTGATCTCGATACATCCTCTATATATGAAGTCAGCTCACTGTCATCTAAAGTTTCAGCAGTAGAGAGGGCATAGGCAATCATCTCCTCATACCCATATATATCAGGAGGCCTGATCTGTCGCCTCGGTCTACCACCAGCTATAGTAATATTCTCCACCTGCTGACCTGTTTCTGCATTATCAGTAACAACATCAGAAACCCGTACCTGAGGTGCTGGAATACTCTCAAGCTGAACAATCTGCGGATCTGACTGTATCTCTGTATCATCAGGTGTCTCAACCTGAACATTATCTCTGTCAATGGAGGGTGTGTGTGGCAGATTAAGTAGAGCAGTCTCATCGAAAGTAACATCTCTACTAGTCAGAAACTTCTGAACACATGGATCCCACAATCTATATCCCTTTACACCTGACGTATAACCAAGAAAGATGCATTTCTTGGCCCTAGGCTCCAGCTTTCCATCATTAACATATGCATATGCAGGACAACCAAAAACTTTGATCTGAGAATAATCAGAAGTTGAACCAGACCATACCTCTTTAGGAGTCTTTATCTGTAATGAAGAATGAGGTGTCTTGTTCACAAGGTAGCAAGCCATGCTAATTGCTTCTGCCCACCATTCTCTCTTTAAACCTGTATTTGAAAGCATACAACGAGCCTTCTCAAGTAACGTCCTGTTTAACCTTTTAGCCACTCCATTCTGCTGAGGTCGACCAGTACATGTCCTGTGTCTGACTATGCCCTGATCTTCACAGAATTTAGTGAAGTCCCCTTCGACAAACTCAAGACCATTATCAGTCCTTAACCTCTTGATCGGCTTCCTTGTCTGTTTTTCAAGCAGAATTTTCCAGTTCTTGAAGATATCATACACTTCATTTTTCTGCTTAAGAAAATAGACCCAAACTTTACGTGAGTAGTCATCAGTGAACGTTAGAAGATACCTGGACCCACCTTTAGAAGCCACTCTGGAAGGTCCCCACAGATCAGAATGTATGTAGTCTAACGTTCCTTTGGTCTGATGCACTGCTGCCTTGAAGTTGACTCTCTTTTGCTTCCCATAAATACAGTGCTCACAGAATTCCATCAGTCCTGTTGACTGACCACAAAGAAGTCCCCTCTTACTCAGCTCAGACAATGCTTTGTCACCAATATGACCCATTCTCATGTGACATAGTCTTGTGATCTCTGCATCTGTCATAGCAGATGTGGAAACAGCAACTGCACCTGTTACGGTTGTACCTGCAAGCTCATACAAAGTACCAACCCTATTTCCTTTCATCACAATTAACGCACCCTTACTGACCCGCATGACTCCACCTTCAGCAGTGTACTTGTACCCATTAGACTCAAGGGTACCTAGAGAAATCAAGTTCTTTTTCAAATCCGGGACGTGAAGAACATCACTTAAGGTTCTAATAGTTCCATCATACATTCTCACACGGACTGTTCCAACACCCACTACCTTACAAGCAGCATCATTACCCATCAAGACAACCCCACCTAGTATAGACTTATACATGGAGAACCAGTCTCTGTTTGGAGTAACATGAAACGAACAACCCGAATCCATGACCCACTTATCTATGGACCTGGACTGAGAATCAGCAACTAATAGAAATTTTCCTTCACTATCCTCCTCTATAACACTAGCCTCAGCGGACTTGTCTTGACCCTGGTCACCCCTGTTACCCTCTTTTGATTTATTCTTATATTCGTAACAGTCTTTCTTTATGTGCCCTTGTTTGTTACAATAGTGACATGACAGGTTCTTATGTCTAGATTTGGACCTAGACTTATTCCCACCATTGGATCCCCTATGTTCTGATCGACCTCTCACATGTAAGCCACTACCCGAGTCATTCATCGAGTCAGATAATTCCTTATCTACCCATTCCTTACTCACTAGGTTTCTTTTTACCTCATCAACAGTAATAGTTAGCCTACCCCCGTATATCATGCTTTCTACGAAGCCCTTATACGCATTTGAGAGCGAACACAGTAATATCATAGCCTGATTCTCGTCCTTAGGGACATCATCCAAAGCCTTTAATTCATGAATAATTGAGGTAAATTCGCTAAGATGATTTTTAAGAGATGTACCTTCTGACATACGAAAAGTGTACAACCGCCATTTCACTGCGAGTTTGTTGGAGATTGACTTGTGGCAAAACGTGTCTAACAATTTCTCCCATAACTCCTTTGCGATTTTGATCTCCAATACCTCTGACAAAACATCGTCAGCCAAACACATCTGTATAGCCATGAGAGCCTTCTCATCCAACTCTTCCCATTGTGCCTTGGTCAACGTTTCTGGTTTCTTCTCTTTCTCCTCCAGTGCTTTCTTCAAGCCGTTCTGAGTCAGGGGTCCTTTCACATGGACTTGCCATAAGCTAAAGCTTCCCTGACCATTGAATTTCTCAACCTCGGTTTTGATACCTGATGCCATTGTATCAATTCGAAGAACCAAGCTCTGATACCAATTTGTGCGGAAATAAATAATATACTCGGATCTCAATCGAATCAAATACCATGACAATAACGAGAAACAATCGGACTAAAAGAGAAACGAAACAATAGACACAAGGATTTACGTGGAAACCCTTTTACAATCGAAAAGGGAGAAAACCACAGGCGAAGATCGGAGCTTTTATTATTGAACAAAAGAAGAAGAAGAATTACAATATTCTCTCACACTCAATATTCTTTGGTTGCGGCGCCGCAATAGGGAAAGCCTCTCGTATGCTTTGGATGCTTTGAGACGTACCCTACGTCCCGATCGATCGGCCGCCTCTCTGTAAGCGTCCCTGTTTTACGTAACATTCCCGATAGATCGAGCTCCACCCGATCGATCGGGCTCTTCACGGCCCTTCTTCTTAATGCGCCAAGTAATTTTGAGACATAAACCTAACAGTTTCATATGATGGTCAAAGTGTAATTGAATAGAACATAGACGGTAGAAGTGAGTTCGAAATAACTAATGTATTTCAAGAAATGACAATGGCAGCTACTGCCCACTTAGGTAAAGGAAATAGTGAAGAAATTGCATGTAATACTCCAATAACCAGTTTTACTAGCCAACTCAAAGGTAGGTGGAACCAATATTTGATGGAACAAAGACTTATTAGTGCAAAGAAACATGTCATAATCAAAGTAGACGGTCAAGATATAGTAACTGAACAATCAAATACCATTTCTACCTTACTTTCCGCAATTACGAAACAATTTATAGGTGATCCAAAGCAATTCACAAACTTCTCAAATACCCAATAATTTAAGATGTTGTAGATTAGAAGACTTTAGATGGTATAAAAATATATTCCTATCAAAGATTTTACTAGAGAAGATTATAATCATTCATACTAGAAAAAAAGATTTATTAGTGGTCTTCCAAAATTATTTGTTGAAAATGTTAGATAAAGAACTAGAGATACACATAATGGTGAAAATTCCTTACGATTTACTTACTTTTCGAGATCTTATAAATCATATTAAGCAACAAGGATTAAGCCTGTCTACTGATATGAAGTTAAGATCAAATATAAAGAGTAATTTTTCTCAAAAGGAGAAAGAGTTAGGAAGTTTTTATGCCCAATATGGGTATGAAGACATAAGGCCTCCTTCTGCAAGAAATATAGTCAAAATCTCCTAGGAAAAAAAAAAAAATTTCCCCCTAAAAGACAAGACATTTTCAAAAGGAAAAGGATAAATACTACAAAAAATAGGATCAGATGTTACGAATGTAATAGGTTTGGCCATACTGCAAAGTATTGTAGAGTTAGAGAAAAAATTAATGAGCTAAAACTAGATGATGAAGTAAAAAAAGAATTAATCAATTTAATACAAGAATAACAAAAATCGGAAGTTGAAGATGATAGTTCAAATGAAAATTATGAAATTTAGGAAATTGCGTCAACTAGTACTACAAATTATTCTAGTGATGAAGAAAGTTATCAAGGAGTGTGTAATTGGAGTCGGTTCTCAAAATAATTCTAAAAAATAAAAAAATTAAAAAAATAATGCTGAAAAAAAATATTTCCAAATTTACTGTTGAACCGCGTTTAGAAAACGCGGCTTTAATAAACCGCGTCCATAAACCGCGTTTAACATTACTATAAACCACGTTTTAATAACGCGGTTATATTATTAAAACCGCGTCATGAAGACGCGGTTTATTAAAGACAAAACGCGTCATAAAGACGCGGTTTATTGTTGTTATAACCGCGTCTTTATGACCCCGTTTATTAGGTTTATTTAAAAAACTCCAACCCATTCATTCACGCGTGCTCTCTCCGCTGCTCTCACCGTCTCTCTGCCTCTTTCTCGTTAACCCACCACCAGTCACGTCGTTTGCCTCCTCCTTTCTTTTGCTTATACACTGGAGATCTTTCAAGTACTATTAGTGGAGTTATTTGACCTCCACTTATGATGTTGGAGCTTACCATTATGGGACCAATATGATAATCATCACAAATTGCGGCATAATGAAAACTATAAGCGAACAAAAAAGTGAAGAATTGCGGCATAATGGTAAGTATAAGTGAAAAAAAGGGGATTTTGGATTCTTGACGTTAAACCGTGTTTTGTAAACGCGGTTCATGGGTAAACCGCGTTTAGTAGACGCGGTTCATTGGTAAACCGCGTTTAGTAGACGCGGTTTATGTTTAAGTGAACCGCGTTTAGTAAACGCGGTTTATACTTAAATAAACCGCATTTCTTTGATCCGGTTTTATTGAAATTTAAACGCGTTTTGCAAACGCGGTTCAACAGTAGATTTGGAAATATTTTTTTTTGGGCATTATTTTTTTAATTTTTTTATTTTTTAGCATTATTTTGGGAACCAACTCGTGTAATTGTCAAAAAATAAATATGATTTCTCAAGAAACAAGAATAATACTAGACATGATAGAAAATATTCAAGACCAGAAACTACAAAAACAATATTAAATATAATAGAAAAACCTAGTTAACTAAGAAAAAGAAAAAAAATATTTTGTGAACCTTATAGCTTAGGGAACATACTAAAAATACAAAAGCTAGTTTGCCTTTTCAAAGTCCGACTGCATATTTAGCTGAAGAAATTTAGAAAATTGAAAGAAAGAGTCAAAGAATTGCCAATAGGCCATATTCATTTAGACCATAGGATAAATAAATTAGAAAAAAAAAAGCCCGAGCTTCTAATGGAGATACTACAAGTATAGAAGATACTACAAATGTAGAAAACTCTTTAGTAATTGTTAGGTTATGTGTGGAGCTTGGTTGTATTGGGTCTGGTTTAAAAGTTATATGATTGGGCCAATCTTATTTGGGCCCATGTCACACTAAGGTTTTAGTATGGAAAGTTCTATATATGCACGAGTTATGTGTACATTCTCTTTAGGGTTTGAGTTAGGGTTTGAGAGTTGAGAGACGTCCCATGTAAACTCCAATTAAAATAAAGAAATTTTCGTGCTCCCCTCTGTGGATGTAGGCTTCGGCTGAACCACGTAATTTCTGGTGTTCTCCTTATCCCCTTTTGTTTATGTTTGTTCTTCGATTTATGGTTCGGTAATTCCTATGGGTGATCTCAGTAATTCCTATAGGTGATCTTAATATATGGTGTCTGGGCCCTAACAATTGGTATCAGAGCAAGGTTCAGAGCCTTGGGTGGAACCTAAATCAGAGGTTTAAGGGCCAGTGGGAGATGAGACACGATTTCTAACGCAAGCAGTGAAAATTCCAGAGTGGTTCTAGTGGTGGCCCGATCTAGACGGCAATGGCATGGTGGTGCACTAGTTGAAAGACGGGTTTGTGCCTTGGTGAAAAAGGCAGTGGCTGAGCGTTAGTGGTGGTGATTTTGGTCTACGTGGAGGAGTGAGAGCGTGTTTATAGCCTGTTATAGCACAGTCTACTACCGAGGCCGAGTACATGGCAGTAACAGAAGCATTCAAAGAAGCCGTCTGGTTAAGAGGATTGATCGGTGAAATCAGTGTCGAGCAGGGGACAGTTAGAGTATATTGTGATAGTCAGTTCGCTATTCACCTAGTGAAAGATCAGATGACACATCACGACCGAACGAAGCATATAGATGTAAAGCATCACTTTATTAGAGATCTGATTGATGAGCGGAAGGTGGGGTTGAGGAAGATTGGGACTAAGGATAACCCAGTTGACATGTTCACAAAAGTTTTACCAGGAAGCAAGTTCGAGCATTGCTCGAATTTGGTGGGTTTTTCAGTTTGATGTATGTTAGCCCCGGTTGAGGGGGCGTTTGTGGAGAAGGTGGAGTTGTTGTATTATTGATGTTAATTTGAGCCAAGGTGGAGATTTGTTAGGTAAATGTCTCAAAATTACTTGGCGTATTAAGGAGCAGGGCCGTGGTGAGTTCGATCGATCGAGGTGGAGCTCGATCGATCGGGAAAGTTACGTAAAAGAGGGACGCATCCAGAGAGCAGGCCGATCGATCAGGAAACAGGGTTTCTGCACATCTATAAATACGGACGTAGGCTACGTCACAAAATCTATCCAAAGCAAAAGAGAGGTTTTCCCAGCGGCGCCGCACCAAAAATATTGAGAGTGTGAGAGAGAATATTGTAATTCTTCTCCTTCTTTTGATTCAATAATAAAAGCTCCGATCTTCGCCCGTGGTTTTCTCCCCTTTCGATTGTAAAGGGGTTTCCACGTAAACCATTGTGTCTATTGTTTCTCATTTCTCTTTTTAGTCCGATTGTTTCTCATTATTGTCCTGGTATTTGATTCGATTGAGATCCAAGTAAATTGTTTATTTCCGCACAGTAATAGCTAGTGATGCTACTCAAAATGATGAAAACCAATTCATTAACAATATTCGTATATTTGCAAATAGAAAATGGTTAATACTAGTAAAAAATAAAATGATTTTGATTTAAATGCTGTTGCTTTATTAGATATTGGAGCTGATTAAAATTGTATTAAAGAAGGTGTTGTTTCCTTAAAATACTAAGGACAAGTGATAGGTCGCATGCAGTACAAGGATCAATGTTAACAATAAATTATAAACTTTCAAATAAATTTTTTTGTAATGACGATTACTCTTTTCAAACTCCTTTTATAGTTTTAATAAACTTACAACAAATGGTAATAATTGGAACTTCCTTTATTACTCAAATATATTCTTTTCTATTGATCAAGAAGGTGTTCATACCCAAATAAATAGTAAGAAATTAATATTCAAATATTAATCCGGTAGCAGAAGAAGTAGATTTACTGAGAATCAAAACAGTTCATTAAATTAAGTAGATTTGCTAAGAATCAAAACAGTTCATTAAATTAATATGTTTCAATCTAGTTTTGAAATATTGAAAAGGGAACAAGACGAAGTTCAATCCATATTACAAGATTCTATTTAGAAATTAGAATTAATAAGCTCTTATGAAAACAAAGTTCGGATTAATTGTCTTTTGAATAGAATCCTTCAATTGGAAATGAGTACCTTCCAATTGTGTGTAGAAATGTCTCAACATAAGCATGAAGGCATTCAAATACTTTACAGTCCTACAAATGATTTAAAATAAATAATTGTAAATATCTTTTTTAAACAGGTTATCAAAGCAAAACCTTAAAATTTTCTCAAAAAAAGATAATTATTTCAAAAAGGATATTATTTTAACTTTTCTAATTTTTGTATTAATTTTAAATATTTTGGAAAAATTTTCATGCAGGAAAAAGTTAGAAAAAGATTATGAAATGAGGTCGACCCTAAAATATTCTTTCCTCCAAATTTTCACTGAGGGTCGGCTCTCCCAAATAAAATAAGATTATTTTATAAATTTGTTTTAATTGATACAAAATCTTGTGAAATATTTTATATGCCTCACCCTAAAGATCCTCAAAGAGTTTCATTTTCAAAATGTAAAATTAAAAAATTAATTGATTTAAAACTGTGGGATGGAAATATGCTCAAACTAAGAATATTTTTAGCTCCATTTACATCTCAGCAATATAATTACAAAGACTATTTCGACGCATGGTATTATATATTTTTAGTGCCACCATTTAATCAAAAATAAATTTTAATATATTATATGAAATAAATTTTATTGTTCAAAATGGAATCCCATAGATTTGTAGCTGGGATTATGATTTCAGACCTCCATTATATGATGGGTTACCATTAGTAGTTACTAGATGCTTCAAAGTAAAATGGTGAAAAAAGTTCAAGATTGGATTTCGAAAACCTATTACTTCATAACAACCAAACAAAACTACTCCTATGTCCGACGGTTCTTCTAGTCATAAGTCCAAGGAAAAATGAAGAGAATTACTAGAACAACTTTCTCAATTCGACAAAGAAGAAGACAAAGATGACCCAAAAGATACTGTAGATAGCAATGAATGGTTTTCTCAAGATCCAATGGATGCATATGATCTAGATGAACCTTAAAATAATAGTAACTCTTTACAAACCAGATGACATATTAGAAATGATGACATTTAAGGGTGCAATGATGATATTCCAAATTGATTCCTACGTAATTCAAGAATGCAAACTGCAAGAGGAGATTCCTACAGAGTTTAAGGACGAAAAGTTCAGGAGTATGATTCTGCATGATGATATTACAAACGTTCAAGGTTCTGCATGTAATATTCCAAGTGGCGAGATTTTTTATGACATTACCAAGTGTCGATATAAACATAAATTTTCAAAACAAGTGGAAGATTCCTCCAAATTCTGAGACTGAAGATTTTATATTTTAATATGTATTTAGGATTTTTATATAATTTTTTAATTTGTATTTTAGGTTTTTACTTTTTTAATTACTGCAAATAGGTCCTTGATGTATACCTATAAATAGAAAACTCTACCCTCTCATCAAGGCTAATGCAAGGGAGTAATTACTTAGAATTTAATACAGTACCATTAGGGGCTATATTAAGTTTTTCTTTTTAATTAAGATGTGGTATGTTGGAGTAAAGTTGATATGATTATTAGGTTGAAATATAATGACACATGCAAATGAAATTTCAAAAGTAAAATTATGAAGAAACGTAAAACATGGAATATTATGAGTATAAAAGGGATATGAGAATAATTTCAAAGTACTGTGAATCAAAGTAACATTAAAACCTTTTCTTTATTGTAACATAAAGTTACAAACATTGATTATTGTCAAGGAACCATCTATCCCAAAAGCTTAAGCTGGGTGAAGGTCCAGGATTGGTTTTATACTCTAACATACCCCCTCACATAAATGCCCGTTTGGGCTTGAAGCGTGGATAATGCACAGGCCCACCTCTTACCTTATGCTTAATTGTTTTAATATTGAAAGTAGGGGCTGTTGAGATTTGAACTCCTGATCTTTTGGTCATCAAGGCTCTGATACCATGTCAAGGAACCATCTATCCCAAAAGCTTAAGCTGATGGGTGAAAGTCTTGGATTGATTTTATACTCTAACAATTACAAACTTTGCAGGAAAATAACTTAGAGCAAGAGGACAGATTGAAGCATAAGGATGGGTTAAAGTAGGAAGGACGTATTGAAGTACGGAGGACGATTGAAGTAAGGAAAGTGGAAATGGAAGAGGAAAAGAAGTGGGGAAGATGGGTGAAGTGGTAAGGAAAGTGAAGTGGAAGAAAGGAAGTGAAGTTTGTTAGATGGTTGGATGGTTTGATAATTTGATGAGGATGCTTGATTTTTGCTTGGTTATTTTTTGGATGTCAAGGGACAGTGTCCTCTATTTATAGGAGTACATCAAGAACATATTTGTAATAATTGAAAAATTAAAGACTTGTGAGCGACTTTAGACATGTGACAGACTTCTAAAACATCTAGTTCAGGACGTTCAGGCTTCATGCATGCTATATGATTCTACTGATGAGTCACACAGTCATCTCTTCTACACTTGTTGTTGGTATATTTTCAAAAGATATGCGATAAATAAAGTGTTAAAGATTATCCCAATACTTGATTCTAATTGTATTTGGCTTGCATGGAATGTGTGTCGACACACAAGGATGTGTGTCAACACACAATGCTGTGTGCCAACATATAGGGCCTGTATGTCCACACACAGATCTTACAAAAGCGCATAAACTTGAGTGTTGATGTGTGTGTCGACGCACAACTTCGACATACAGGGTAATTTTGACAGTTATTGCGCGAGTTTTTCCAATCTCTTTTTAGCGCTTCTTTGGGTGATGTTTTAGGACTTCTTTAAGCCCTTTTTTTATATAAACATTTCCTCTAGTTCATTTGAAAAAATATACATGAAAAGTGTTTACTTGCAAGTATTGTGAAAAATTAAAAAAAAAGTGTCACTTCATGAAAGGATGTGTCCCTTCATGAAGAGACACTTACATACTATAAATAACCCCTTCATTATCAAGTTTAGGAGGATGAGATTATGAAAAAATAATTGCAAGAATAAGTTCATATGAAAGTGTAGTGAAAGTCTTGAAAAACTTCATTCTCATTCATCTCAATCTATCTCTCCTCTTACACATCTTCACTTCATTTTTTGTTGTTGTTGTATCCCTGAGGATATTTGTACTCTGAAATAAGTCTTAAGGAAAGTGATTACACGACCTTGATACCTGAGATCGTTTGGTTACTTGGTTCTCGGTTTATTGGGAAATTCTCCAACAATCTTAAGGCTTAAGTTTCGCAAATTGACATGGCTTCTTCACTTTGAGTAATTTGATGGAGAACCATGTGAGATTGGAGAAAGTGATGAATGGAGAGGATTGGGATCTTTTCTTGGATCTTTCTTTCATATGAATTGCTATGAATCAAGGTATGTCTTTTTGATTCAAATATGAGTAAGAATCATGAAATTCTAAGATTGAAATCTTAAAATTTGATCAAGAGATTACAAATCCTAAGATTCTAAGATTAATCTCATAAGATAAATGAGAATTTGTGTTTGTGCATTGTTGATTATGCACATGATTAATTTTGCATATGGTTTTATAATAAATTCAAGAATTCATGATGATTGTCAATTTGGGCAAGTATAAGGACAATAATAAAATGCCTTTGTACCCTTTGAGTTACATCCAATTAATGGAAACAAGTTGTGTGAAATTTTATATATTTGATTTGGGATGAAATTATGAAGTTCTATAATGTCTAAGAAGCAGTGGTTAATGTATTGTTGATTTTGCATGAAAGTAGATTTGCTTGTGGGGTTGAAATTCCAAAGTTAAGAACTCCTAATTTACATTTAGGCATTGTTTGATGATTTGTATTATGAATCTTTGAATCAAATGATGTTAAATCATGTTAATTTAACGAAAGAGAAAATCTAAAAAAAGGCCAAGAGTCGAACTTGCGTCCCTCCAAGTTAATGCAATGAAAGGCTATGTACATAACCGCCCATCCAATTGCCTTATTGTGCATTATTTTATTTGAATGTGATCATTATGATGCAATCAAATAATTAAAAGGAAAATAAAAGAATAAGGGAATAACTCTTGTTGACAGTGGGGATCGAACTCAAGTCCCCACAGCATAATAAATGGGGAGTCTTGCTACTATTCCAGTCACCTATTTATGTAATATTTGGCAAAGAATATTATATATTCTTAATGATTGACATCTAGTAAAACCCAAAACAGTGTGACTGTTAAAATTTGTATTATATACATTGATAACATGAAAAATCTGTAGCTTTATTACCACAGTATTATTGCAGTAATAATTAGAACTGTGAATATACAATTTAGAATTATATATTTTGAATTTGGAAAATAATGCACACATGCATTTATAATAGAATATAATTTTTCTATGGTAAAATTTTTTATGGTGTGATGCATTGTATTATTCATGATATATCTCTATGTATAAAATCGTTGTTTTGGGTGGTTGCTGAAATCAGACGTCGAAGCGATACTAAAAGGGAAGTCCTTATTTAGTGTGGTTGTTGAAACCAAATGCCAAGACAATGCCAAAACTAATAATAATAAATAAGTAAATGGAGTATTTTGACAGGGTGATTCATGTATTTTACGAATTGAAAAGAATAGTGGGTTTTTCATAAAATATGAAAACACATTCATAGTTTGGAACAAAGTATAAATTATGCATTATGTATAATAAATTCATTGTTGTATGAATTTATTCTATGAGTAATTAAGTTGAGGTTTAATGCATGTATGCATGATTAATGCAATCGTAAACTTTGCGGTTTTAATTTGTAAACATCAATATTATAAGTTTACTTGGTGAATCCGAAAGTGGCTTGAATTTGAGTGAAATTAAAATTATGGATCAGAACAAAGTTATGTGATATTTGATGTTATAGGAATATTGGATCATAAAAGGAAAGGGTTATAACAAATACATATTTGCATATTTGGAGTATATAATTTGAGTAAAAGAAATTGGATCATGAAAGGCAATGTTTATATGATCGTAATAATGAAAAGAATTTGAGTATAAATATTTAAATATGTTAATGGAGTTATAATGTTAATGCATGTTAATTAATATAACTAATACAAGCATTTCCATAGATATGAAAGAATAAGCATGGGTGTTAATATGGTTGTACGATTAATGCTTATATACATGTTGATACAATTATGGATGTATGATTTCATTAAATTGAGGCTAATGCTTCATAAAAATGCTTTGTGTAACCATAAATATTGACGTGGTTATGAGGTTAATATGTCCATTAACATAAATATGATTATGAATTTTACAGCTCCGTTATTTATGAACATAAATGCTTTTGTTTGATTGATACAATGAAAGTGATGTGAATTTGAATGTATTTAGTGGATCATAAAGTATATGGTTATTTGACATATGTTGATCCATAATGTGGCTAATATAAAGAAATTCAAGCCCTCCATATTCAATCTGTAAGTTTGATATGTATTTCAATTTTATGTTTTCAATTACTCTTTTGTACTCAACCTATGTTTAAACTTCTCAATTAATAAACTCCATCTTTCTCATTTGACTTTGAATTATTTACATATCAACCTGATGTTGATTCTCTTACTGCCAAATATTTGAAATATATTTTAATTTAAAAAATATTAATTGCTTCTAAAACTGAATTTAGATTCATGTTTTTAAGTTTTCTTTGATATTCCAAGGATTGACATAATTTTGTATTCATATTTCGAAGTATTTCAAAATTATTTATATGTTAATGTTATAATCTAATTTTGTACCATGTATTTTTTGTATATTTTTATTTGAGAAGTGTGTATTGCTTCTTAAACTGAACTTCAATTTAGGTTTTACATTAATTTGTTATTTTGTACTATAAAGGTTTGTTCTATACATGAAATATTTGACGATGATATATTAGGCATATATAATTTGTTAAGCATCATTTTAACTATTTTTTATTACCGTAGTATTTTTGTTATATTTTTACTTGAAAAATGTGCATTCTTTCTTAAATTGAATTTCAATTTATGTTTTACATTAATTTGTTATTTTGTGATATAAAAGGTTTATGCCGGACAAGAAATATTGGACAATGGTATATTAGGTATAATTTGTTATACATATTTTGAAGTATTTGAACACTAAGTTTGTATAATTATATTAGATTTTTTTTAAAAACATATGACTGTAATCTTTAATATAATTATATTTTTATATAAAAAATTAAAAAGATATGACTTTTATCTTTATATAATTATAATAATATATTTTATATATATATATATTTTTTTATGTAAATGTTACAATTCATTTAGTACAACAATTTTTTTGGTATATTTAATTTGGAAATAATTAATTTCTCTTAAAAAGAATTTAAATCCTTATTTTTACCTTCAATTCTTTCTTGTTGAGGAACACCGTTAATTGGCATGTCTGATTCTTGAGATTGTTTATTGTGATCAACCTCTGAAGTTTGAGACTTTGCTATAGGTTGGGGGAAGTCTTCTTCATGGAAGTCATTTTCAATGTCAGACCTTGTTGGGTTGACTCAATCTAATGGTTCCACTAAGTTAATGCTGAGAGGGGAGTACTCCTCCTCATCCTCAGCTAATTGCCGAACTAGGGGGAAGGTGATCCCACCAAGAGTCTCGCCCTTCAGAAGATGAGAGACTAGCCCACCTTTCAAGTTTCTTATGATTTGGCCCGTTACTAGTGGTAGGAGGCTTGGACCCAATCACTAGATCCTCAAGATCCGCATGCTCGGCCCTTTTGCACTTGTAGACCCTGGCTTCTTCTTGAGAAAGCCTAGTTAGGCAGGAATCAATCGTGATCTGCTGAGCTGCCCTCTTGTGTAGGTGTCTTCTTTTTTGAGTTCGAGTTAAGTTGGAGGGACTAGCTACCCCTTGATCGAGGTGATTCCTCCTCCATACATTACTAAACCGAACGCCAAATGGCTGATAACCTAACTGCCCTGGCGCTTGGCTGGTATCCACGTCCAATAAGGTGTACTTTAGGTTTCTCTTGGGATGTCCTGTCCTCATGACAATTTGAGTCTTCAAGGGAGAATCCTCAATCGAATTACTTCTTTGAGGTTTCTCAGATGGAATTTTGAGTCCTAACAGAGCATCAGTGGGGGGAATGTACTGAGGAAGCAACTTGAGTTTCCTCATTGTAGCTTGTATTCTCCTATCACATCGCTCACATGCTGCGTATGACAACCTTTCCAAGTCATGCAATATTTTCTCCCAACAATCCCCGAGCTTGAAACAACCATTCTTAAAGCTTTCCTAAGCCCCTCAAGCTCGAACTTACTCCACCCTTCAGCCATCTTGAGCATCGTGTAGCGGATACCCTTGTTAAGGGTAGTAGTGTTTTCCCGGAACTGGGCTCGAGACACTGCTATTGTAGTACCCAAAGGCCTAAACCCCCACAAGGATAACCTCACATGAAGACCACGTGGCACTTTTCTCAAAAATGGCGTTGTTCCAGCCCTGTTAAAATTAGTAAACATCGGCCCATACATTTGCTTAATGAGGCTGGCCAGTTAATTCTGGTGGGGAACGTTAGGTACATGATTATGCCCCAACCAATGCCCTCCAAGCGGTTGAGGATCTCGAGGGGGATCTACAGGATACCCTTGAGCACCCATCACAATCGGGTGTGGAAATGGTTGTTGCCCCCTAATCCCTGGATAAACTCCTTGATCATAATGGCCATACATTTGGTTGGCCATAAAGTTTGGCCCAGCAAGACCTGGGTTAAACGACATGCTTGGAAATATACGAGTAGCAATAGGCTATTGGTTCATCCTTGTTTGATCAACCCCAAAGTTATGATATTGAAGAAGTGGGTTGTTGTTTGCATTCCTAGCCCCAGGCCTTTAATGGGCCTCGAGGAAACCTCCACTACTTCAGGAGGGTATGAACGGCTATGTCCCTTGTCTCGAGGATAGGTAACGATGACGCAGTGGAGTTGAGATCCCTATTGGTCAAAGAGAATCTCATAGTAGAGGGTCTAGAAACTCTGAGAGGCATGTTGTCGTTTCTATGGCTAGATTCCTAGGGTATAACACTTGGGTCAGCCATTGTTGGGTTTTCCGTTATCTCAGGAACCGTACAGTCAGCTTGAGCAATTGGTAACCAAGAGCTTGAGGGTGTCTCGCGAGGATAACCCGCCACGACTGATAGACGAGGTGTAGGCCTAAGTTTCCTGATATCCTCCCTAACTGCTTGAAAAAAGCCATTATGAGTTTGAGCTTGTCTAACCAAGGTAGGCTCGACTCCAACCACCTTTTGCCTAGCCATATCCTTAGCAATAAAGGTAGCTGTAGTAGACAAGGTCGAGTTCATTTCCACCAAGACTCTATTTTGCTCTTTGTGGAGCCTTTCGTTCATAGAGGTTCCAATGTCATTGATCATAGCTCTCACAGTGCCAGAGTTTTCACGCTGAGCCATGAGATTGTGCTCTATTTCAACACATTTTCTCTTGAAGGTTTCTCTAATTGTTTGTTGGACACTCTACTCTACAATCTCTAATCAACTTTTGAGCATAGCCATGACACTCTTGCTAGAATGTCCATTGAGCCCAATATGTTCATCTTTTGGGTTGTCATCGTCACCACCACTCTGGCTGCTGTGGCTGTGACTCGGTTCATCCCTTCGAGATACGGGACTTTCTCAAGAGGATGCTCGAGCTGGGATCCAATAAGGGCTAAGCCTTCTATTTCCTCATGCTCAAGGGCAGTAGACTTCTTGTTTCTAATCATTAGCGAATGTCCAGTTTTACGTTCTGGTAATCCATGATGGGATAAAGATGACGAAGTTTTGTTTCAAGCCTCCCACCATGGTTGGAAAAAAGGCGTGTCTGCTACATTTTATTTCAAGTGATGTATGAATGGTCGCCATAAATGTGAAAACAAATAAACGTATAAAAGGGACTAACCGCAACTAGGGAGTGGGCCTAATTATGAACTGCACATCTTTGACCTCGACCACTCACCGTTTTCGGAGAAAAGGTTGTGATATGTTGGTGTATCTGACTTTAGTTATACCGTGAGTTTGGCTTCTGTGAGTTCTTCTTGCGCTTCAATTCAGAAGACTTCTTTAAATATTTTTTTAGGTTTTTTATGTGTTTTTGATGATAGAAAATTAAGGTATGTACTTAACTCAAATGGCAGTTACAGTAACAGAGTAGGGCCCACATACACCTTTCCTAGTACACTTAAAAGTCATGAACTAGGATAAGGACAAACCCAAGAGCTCAGTAGTCCACTTACAACCTGAGTCAATCAATTTTTTTAGCTTGGCACCCTTGACTTATAATAACTCAAATGAGTTCAGGTCTGACAAGATTAAGGTGGAGCAAACCGTATTCGGATCACTGGATTAGGACCAATGCAATCAAGGGACAAGCCTTGCCAGTCAAAGCCCTAATCAGTAGCATGAACTTGAGTTCATCTGACTTATCAAGTAGTGACAGTAGTGTTAAGACCAACGCAATCAAGGGACAAAGTGTTGTCCGTCAAACTTGTTGATTTGTGGGAACAAATTAAAACTGGAAAGTCATAACTGTATTACTATGGAGGTGAGTATAGCAAAAGATCTACGTTACGCTATGTTTAGATAAGTTACGCTACTCCTAGGAAAGAGCACAAGTGTTGTGTATAGAAAAACTTGAAAAAGTTTTGTATTGAGTGTATGTGTACTACTTTGGACTAACGTTTTATTTATAGAAAAAGAAAATAACGGCTGCTCCTAATTTATATAAACTTCACCCACGTTTAGCCACTAAGCTCTTCTTTTATGCCCATTTATTCTTCACCAACGTGTCTTGAGTTTTAGAGGGAAATCCTTGATGCCCATGTCGGAAATTTTAACAGAATTTTTCTCTAGAAGCCCCACATCCTCCCGAATTATGTTTAAGGTCCAAGCACCCGAAATTGTGCTCCAAGTAACTTCTTCGAGCTTAAAAACTACTGTTCTTGCAGCTTTCCTAGCAGCCCCTCGAGCTCGAGCTTACTTCACCCTTCAGCCATCTCGAGCCTTGAGTGGCTGATACCCTTGTCAAGGGTAACAATCCTTCCCAAGTACTAGGCTCGAGACGCCGCTATCACAGCACCTAAAGGCTTAACTCCTCTTAAGAAGGACCTCATGTGATGGCCACGTGGCACTTTAGTCAAAAATATTGTCGTCCCAACCCTATCAAAATTTGGGTGTAAATGGAAGCATGGTCAAATACTGCTCTCTCTGCTCCTCAGAAAGCAGAGAGCTTAGATAGGTAGGCCTTAGGTCATCTGACAAGTCCAAGTTAACATCGAAAAGGAGGTCTAGAAGTTCAGCCCTTAAATTCTCCATCTTAGTGCTACTCTTAAGTCAGAGAGTTCCAACTCTTTTTCTTGTGTCATTTGGTCCTTGAAGCCATTGAATGGCTATTCAGCTCAACATTGATCCTTAGCATGCCAAGCCATGAGCTTTGTTAGTGTTGAGGAAATGGCCTTTCAGGCTATTAGTGGGAGGTCTTGGCTCCCTCGTATTATGGTTTTAGCTTGCCTTGGAGACCTCTTTCTTCAAGAAAAGATCTTATTCATCCCTAGAAATTAGAGTCTTTAGACTCTACCTCAACTTGACTAACTTCAGCCTAAGTTAGTGGGCTATCAAGGATGGTCATTGCGTCTTGTTGCTGGGCAGATTGATGGGTGGTCCTTTTGACATCATCTAGTTCCATTCCATCCTCGTAAAACTTTTCCTTAACGTAGTTGGAGCAAGCCATAAATAGCCAATTATTAGCCATAACAATCTCATACTTGTCACGGTTCCAGAAAATCATCAATTGGTGCAATGAAGATGGGATACAATAATTGGTATGTAACCAATCTCTCTCGAGCAAAGCATTATAGCTTGATGTAGTATACACTACAAATAAATTTGTTAGCTTGCTTAAGCTACTAACAGTCTACTCAATCAGGATGACCCCTTTAGGCTGGTGTCCTGACGGTCGTGGCCCTTAATTGGTGTCCACGTCTAGAAGGTGGTATTTTTTATTTCTCTTTTGATGCCCAGTCCTCATAATGACTTGGCCTTTTGGAGGAGGACCTTCATCTGGCTCATATTTACAAGACTTCTCTGATGGCATCTTTAGATCCAAGAGGGGGTCAGCAGGGGAAATATATTGAGGAAGCAATCTAAGTTTTCTTATTCCTGCCTGTAATTTCCCGCAACATTGTTGGCATGCCTTATAGGACACCCTCTCATAGTTTTGGGATATTCTTTCTCGGCTTTTAAGGCCAAGCATAGGCCCTTTACTACTGTTGATATTCATAGCTAATTCTTCAGCCATTGTCAGCATAATGGTAGAGTCATTGCGGAGTTTGATCAACAAGTTTTTAAACACTGGACACTTCCTTGTGGGATGAAGTTTGGTGATACGCCATTAGCAGATTCCATCTCCAATGTGCGTGCCAGTCTTAGGAAGCCCAATATTCCATCAATGACCAACTGTTCGATTAGGTGGTTTGCCACCTTTGCCTTTTGAGTGTCATTGAAAACCATTTTTCTCCTGTCAAGGGGGAAAAGGATTAGTTTGGACAAAACAGAGATTAGTTTAGGCAATAGTGTCAATAACATTGACATGAAGAGGCCTAGGGAAGGGATCATTATCGACACCCATCCGTCTTTCTCCCAGGAAGATCAATTTCCTTGCCTTTATGGCATTTTGAATCATTTTCTAAAAATAATGCAGTTCTTCATTAAATGGGTCAACAAATTGTGCCATTTACAGTATACCTTCCCTTTAGTAGAATTTGGGTAAGGTTTTCTATGTTTACCTTTAATCTTGAGTTTGTTATTTACCTCAAGCCAATCGAATATTACGTCAGCTCTGGAGATATCAAATGAGTATTTTCTCAAGTCTTGGAATTGATAAGACTTTCTAGCTTTGATATCTTTTTTAACCAAAGGATTGCAAACCATATGAGGTCCCTTAACGTATTCAGCAACGTCAATCTCATACGGAGGATCTTCATCCTCATCGATTAGATCGTGTATCATACACGGTATTTTTTTTTAGGCTGTCTTTTTTTAAGGCAACCTCATATCTAGCTGCACATTATGCCAACTGTATGAGCGTCATGACGTTAAAGCCTTCGAATTTCCTAAACTTAATATCCAAGCCATTTAATGCTAGCTTGGCATATTCTACTTCAAGAAGGGCTATAGTATACTTTAACCTGGCTCCATTGAACCGGTTAATGTAATCTTCCACTAATTCACTTGGCTTTTATCTCATTCAAGCCAAGTCAGACATGAAACTTCCTAATTCCATTTTTGGAAATTGAGCCTAAAATTGCCGTGCCATGTCATCCCAATAGTAGATGGAATTAGGTGGTAGGCTAATGTACCACTGAAAAGCAATCCCAGTTAAGGAGCTAGGGAACAACCTCAATTTGAGGTATTGATTATTAGTCGCTTCTCTACACTGGCAATTGAATCTTGCCAAGTGCTTCTCTAAGAAGAGGGTAAACTCAAGGATGTTGTATCATCGAGGAAAATGATAGTCCTTGTCTATGTAGTCAGGGTATAATTTACTATACAAGGGTCTATTGACTCTTCTAAGGCATGGCCCATACATCTACTCGATAAGAGCAGCTAGTTTGACCTGGAGGGGTGGGTTAAGCACATGGTTATGTGCCTGCCATTGCCTCCCACTTGGGTAAGGATCTCAAGGGGAATCTGCCGGACACCCCTGAGCACCCATCACAATCGGGTGTGGGAATGATTGTTGCCTTTCAAACCGAGGGTCACCCCCCTAATCCATCAGCCCATGTGCTTGGTTGGCCACGAAGTATATCTTAGTAAGACTGGATTATATGGCATGCGTGGGAGCACACCAATATTAGCAGGTTGTTGTTTCATCCTTGCTTGATCAATCCCTAAGTCGTGATCTTAAGGGAGTGTGTGATTAACTTACCCCCCAGTGTGATAAGTATGGAAAGGTCTAGAAATGAGAGGCTGCCCACTAGAAGTGGGTACCTATCATTGCATTCCTATTGCAAGGCCTTAAGTGGGTCTCGAGGTAACCCCTCCCACTTGAGGAGGGCACAAACAATTTTGCCCCCTCTCGGGGACAAGCAACACTGTCACATTTGCATTGAGATCTCTCGAGGCCAGAGAAAAGCTCTGATTCGAAGGGTTAGCAACCCAAGTGGAACATTGTTTCTATGGCTGGGTTCCAAGTGCATAACACTTGGGTTGGCCATAACTGGGTTTCCCTTTCTCTCAGGGACAGTATAGTCAACCTTAGTCACCAGTAAACATAAACTCAAAGGAATCACACGAGATATCCAGTTGGTGCTGACGGAAGACGTGCAAGCCTAAGTTGCCTCATATCCTTTCTAACGGCTTGAACCAAGCCATTATGTGTTGGGACGAATTTGAGAAGTCTTCCCTAATTTAATAAAATTAACGTAGTAGAAGGGTTTCAAATTCTTAATTTTAAACCTATGTTTGATTTAAAATTCCTAGTTTTAAATCTACAAATTTAAAATTTTAATTTAAATCTACAGGCCTCTACTCTAATACATTCATAACAATAACATGAACTTAAAATAGGCATAACAAGAAAATCGTAAATAAATAGAAAAGTGAAAACTTAAAAGAGAAGAAAAGAAAAAAAATCCTAGAATTGCTTTAATAATAAAGAATACCTTTGAAAAGCTGAGAAAATTGAGACCCAGTTGCCTTATATGCAATAACCTCGAAATTGCCTGGAAAGTGGGCTCCAAAAATTTAAACTATGCCTAGAGAGTGGGCTCCAAAAAAATTAAACTAAGGAAAGAAAATTTTCAACATAAATTTTTCTCTCTAATAAGGTTCCCGAAAGTCAACACTTTCTAAAACCCTTAATTTATAATTGGATGCCAAACTATGAAAACAATACCCTTATTTATAGTAGAATACCAGAGCAAAAAATATAAAAATTTTGACGTGGGACGCTTGATTTTAAAACAAAACGCAGTGCATAATACAAAAACAGGCCAAAACGAAGCGTTTAACATCACGCTCAACCGCCCTCTCTTTGGGAGCCACGTGGCGGCACGCGATTGGTCCGCCACGGGGCATACGGATCTCCGTGTTAGGCAGCCCAGAGCAGGTTAGATGTTACACACTGATTGGCGGCCCATGTTGTTTGCGGATCGTGCGCCTATGCGTGATATTTTGCGGTTTGTTTTTTATTTTTTTGTGCTTTGTTTCCCACATGTAAAAATTCATCTTATGAATTTTAATTTTTAAAATACTATTTGATTTCATAATTTTTAACTTTTACTCATCTCATGAATAATGTTTGGCAAATTTAAATTTACTCATCATGAATTCTTTAATTTTTTTCGATGGCAATAAAATCAGAGGCTTGCGTAGGGATCTTAGGAAAAATTTAAATCTAACTCCAAATGGGTTAAATTAATTACCATCCCATGATAAAATTTAATTACCATTTAATGAGACTTAATTCCACTAAATAAATCTCACTGCACTCTAAACTTAAACCATTTATTCTGTAACCGCCAAACAGACTGTATTGATGACAATAACCCCTTCGCTAGATGTCCATGACAATGAATAAATATAACTACTACCATTATCCTTCTCACAGCTTCTCCATTAGTTACGGACTCGCCCTTCACTAAATAATTTATTTATACTTGAACATATCCACGGTACAAATTCCAAATGTCAAACACCTGGAACACTTAAGGGGACATTTGTAGATTCTGTATTGAATATCTAATCCTTGTCACACTTTACGCCGCTACCCAGTGTATGTGGAAATTCAGTCATTTGTTTAGACATTACTCATAGTATACCAAAGTAACTAACGTTCCATGCAAGAGTCCAGAGTATTCTCAGGATTTAGAGTCGTTGTTCAAACAGTAGAACATGAATCACTCATCTCCGATAGCAGTCTAGAAACAAGCAACTCATATGGTCCAACTCAGCGTGTCAATTTTATTAAACACACCAGCCTAACACTTATGGATAGACATCCACATGACCAAGACAAGTCATCTGAAGTGTTATGTTATAGTCTTAGCATAGAAGTGGTCCAAACTTGTCTTTGACTATGAGTTTTTCAAACAACAATCCATACCATTTGTTCCAGGTCTATCTATGGGTTAATCTCATAAACCACAACAACAACAGCATACCCAGTGCCCCAAGGGCTCCCGTTCGCGCAGGGTCGGGGGGGGGGGGGGGTAAGATGTACACAGTCTTACCCCATCAGGGTGAGACCCTGACGGGAGACTGTTTCCGAGTTAATCTCATAAACCACTTACAATAAACATGTAGATTGAAGTCTGAGGACTATATTTATCTCATGGATATTACGAAAAAGAAAATCACATGTAGTGTATATGCTTACTTACACAAATTTTCCAAGAAAACAATTGGGACTTTAATTTTATTCTTTTAATAAACTAATAGTACAGAATAAATCTGGATTTTAGGATACTATTCTTAACAATCTCCTACTTGTTCGAAATCTAATTTATTACAAACTTTATACCCATCCCTTCTATATATGATCCAAAGATCTACTAAGTCAAATCTTAGTGAAGTCGATTACTTTATCTGAACCTACGTGCCCTCTTTGTAGCCTGTAAAGCTACAATGTATTCACCCTCCATGGTGCACTCAACAATACAAGATTGCTTGACACTCCTCCTACTAATGGCTCCTAGGGTAAAGGCATGCCCAGACGTCGAACGTTTGGCATCTCTATCTGACTGGAAGTCTGAATTAGTATAGCCAACTGGAACTAGGTCGTTGCTATGAAAGACTAGCATATAATCTCTAGTTCTTCATATCGAACTGACTTGAGAACCAAATCTTTACAGCTGATAACACATATACATCATTCCCAATGAGTAGTATATCGTCGACATACAATACTAAAAAAGTCATTACTTTCTCTTGATGTCGTTTGTACATGAATGGCTCATTAACCAATTGCTCAAAACCATAAGAATTAATCGCTTCATTGAATCTAATATTCCATGAGCATGATGCATGCTTCAATCCATATATGAACTTCTTCAGTTTGCATACCATATGCTCTTGATTCTTGCCAATGAGACCGTCTGGTTGCACCATATAGATGTTTTCTTCATGATGACCATTCAAAAAGGCCATTTTGACTTCCATTTGCCGAAACTCATAATCATAATGAAATGTAATGGATAGGAGTATCCTTATGAACTTTAGCATGGCTACTAGTGAGAAGGTCTAATCATAATGGATTCCTTCCTTTTGGGTAAAACCCTTAGCCACCAGTCTTGCCTTGAAGGTCTCTACCTTCCCATCTACTCTTTTTCCTCTTTTGTAGACCCATTTACAACCAATGGGCTTAATGCTATTATGATTTAAGATAAATCTTGATCATAACCTAGGGATAATAGAGTATGAGATGAAAAAGAAGTGAATTGAGATGAGAAATAGAGAGAAAGATTAAGATGAGAAAGAGAAATCAAGTGTTCATCATTTAATAATCCTTTCTTACAAGAGAATCTACTAATTATACTGCATCTATATTATGAACAATACATTGCATCTAGACATCTTCACATAACAGACTTCCCCACTCCTAGCCGCCAATCTTGACTTATTAACTAACATTTGACTAACCTTGACTTATACAAGTGAACTAAAGAGGACTCATTAGGCTAATTGGCTAATTCCCCCCAAATAAAGTGCTAATTAAACTAATACTAAGAAGTTAAACTACTTTATTATAATCAATGACTCCCTAGTACTTAACTCCAAATCTCGGGTTATGATAGTACTCCCTCCTTTAAAAGATTCTCGTCCTCAAGAATCTGATAAAGAATTGTGACTTGAAGCACTCTTATTGATGCTGAAAGATTCTGAAATTGCTGCTGCTAATTGTTGCAGAGTTGCTTTTTGTTGCTGTAGGTACATCTGAATGAAGAACAATGAAATATGACCTCTCAAGTAACTTGTTGCCTTCCAACTTGCTTAAGCATCTGAACGTTACTCAAGTAGCTTCTATGAATCTGCTCCATGTGCATGGCTGTAGCTATATGAGTAAACCACTTGCAAATATCCTCCCATTTGTAAGGTTTCATGAAGAAGTCCCTATTTCTCCTGAACTACACATGAATCCTCATGGAAATTTATTTCTCATAATAAATAGTTCAGAACTAAAATTCAATGAATAACCATTATCCACCAAACGAGAGACAGAAATCAAATTTATGCGCAATGCAGGTACAAATAAAAAATTCTTCAAAAATAAAAGTCTACCACTATAGACTAAGCTAACATCTCCTACTAAGACCGTTACTCTTGTATTGTCTCCGACCGTCAAGTACAGCTTCTTATCATTCAGCCTCCTGGTTAGCTTGAGCCCCTGTAATACATTATAGACATGGTCAGTTGAACCTAAGTCCACATACTAGGATCCTGGTGGACTCTCAACTGCGCATAACTCAACTAAGTGAGATAGCAACATACCTTCACTAGATTGCTTAGCAGTCTTTGCAAGAACTGGAACTAAGTGCTTAGTGCAGTCACCTTTCCAATAGCCCACTTCTCCTACAAAGGAAACACTTTCCTTCGATATACTTACTATTACTCGTCCCCAATTCCTAGGCACTCCTGATGCCCCACATCATGTCTTCTGTTACTTGCAGCTCCTTTATTAGTTCAGGTAGTGAATATCTTTTATTGTTCATGTAAAAAGCATGAATTGAGTGAACGAGCTGGACAGAGAACTGAGGATGATATCCTACTTAGTTTGACTATCAAGCTCAGCTCCAAGGATTTCCAATTCAGGAAAAAAAAAATTCCATCAAATTCATGATGTGTTCCTCAACTAGTATTCCTTCAGACATCCTCATGTTGAGCAACTTCTTTACGAGTTCTTGCCTTGCTGCTTTGTATTGCTTCTTTTCTCGCATATGTTCAATCATCTCAGCTACTATTTCTTTCTCAAGCAACTAATGCCTAAGCACTTCTGGCACTGAGGTCAATATATAGCACTTGGCTAACTCATTAACCCCATGCCAGCATTCGTAACGCTCTTTTTCAGTTGCTCTACAATCAGCAGTGGGCATTGGTGGACAAGCTTCAATGAAAACAAACTCAAGTTCCTTGTGATTAATAATTAAGTCCAACTTGTTTTTCTAGGCAACATAATTTGGTCCATTGAATACAGTATTCATTAGAATCGAGTGAAATTCACCAGCCGTATCCTTTTTGAAACACTATAAATGCAAATATTTGTGCAACTGTCTAACAAGAGTCATGTATAATGCAGTGATATCTATTCTTTTATTTTAGCATACACAATAAGTCAGGTATCCACTAAACTGTACTATCACGCATGCAATGATGACCCAAACACACCACTCCTTACTCCCCAGCAGCAGGGCCGTATGAAATTAGTTTAGGTGAGAACTATTTTCAATTAACATGTTTTTTGGTAACTCTTACTAAACATGAATAACTCACCACTTTACCTTAATCTCTAACGTAACACATCAGAGCTATCTTAGTCTCTAACGTAACACATCAGAGCTCCTTGGAAAGGCTAATGAGTCACGCTAGTCAAGTGTAAACTATTACCTCAACCTCCATACAAATACACATAATATTCCACAGCAGCATGGTCGCATCGGTTCTTGCACTTTGGTTTGTCCGAATAGAAGTCTAACCCTGTAATCTGCAAGCGGGGTGGTCTATCGATCTACTATACTGCTAGACCGGCAATGGAGATTGTGAGGTTTCAACAATTGAACCTCGCTCCCACTTGATTTTTATAAACTAATGGTTTTTAATTAACTTGCATTTACAATTTGGATTATCTCATAATCCCTGTTTACGACGAATTTGTCCAGTGAGCCTGTTCGCTATATGAGAGTCTACTACGAGGTGGGTTACATAAGAACGAGCTGAACTCAAGCTCTAGCTACACACCCGACTTGATATTTCTTTGCCTCGAAAGGTGGAGAGGTCTTAGCTTTCATTTCACTTGAGAGAGGGCTATAAAAGATGATGGGAGGACGGTTAGATGAGGCTTGCCTTTTGGGGGGAGAGAGAGCATAAGAGAGAGTGTTCTCTCATGGGATGGGCGTGAGGAGAGGATGAAATATCCCTCTCTCATTTATATAGAATTCTAGGTTGGTGGGTTTGGGCGCCCATCACTGGTCGGTACTCCTTGGTCGCCACTCGCTGGTCGGTACTAGCTGGTTGCCCTTTGCTGGTCGGCCTTCTCTGGTCAGCCTTCTCTGGTCAGCCTTCTTTAGTCGGCCATGTCTAGGCAACCGTGTTTGGGCTAATGAATACCTGGTTAGTATTATAAACATATAGTCCCCCCACGCCATGGGCGAACTTCGGTCATTCCAAGTTCGGCCATGGAGTGGATTACGCATTAATCCTTACCCGTGACTTACCAGTGCACAATGTTTGCCCAAGCGACGAAGGTTTTCAATGCTATGCCCTGGCTTTTGTTAATTGCCACTTATGTCTATGTTGAATAAATAGGGTGCATAACCTAAATAAGATGCACGTCAACAAATCTGATATTTAATAGGATGTTTAAATTTTTTTTGGTAAATCAGTGATAAATACTATACATAATCAAAATATATGTACAAGTCTACGAGGGGCATACCCCAAGCCAAGGCCAGAAGGCCTACATCAAAGAATCAATCAAAGAAAGAATCAAAGCAAGATGTATCAACGATCAACATGATCAAACAAAGAGAACAAGCAAATGAAAGCAAACAAGCTAATGCTCAATCCCCCACTCCTACAGAAGCTGCGAGTGGCGATGAGCACCGCGAAGTGTAGGGGCAGTAATCAAACGACTGCGGACCAATCCCAGATAGGAAGTAGCTCCTCAATATCCCATGGGAAACGCCACTGATCACCCTCTATAATATCTGAAACTCGAGATCCCAAACGATGACCAGTGGAATGGAGGAGGCAGAAAGTGAACCGCCCCTCCAGACGTCAACACGGCAGCCAGTAATCGGACCACAAAGCAGTATCCCGGTGATATGCCGAAAAGCCCCAGCACAAAGCGATCGAACACCAAGAATGCTCCTCCAAGACCATGAAATCGAACCTCTTGGCTGAATATCCAAGAAAGACTTCTCCTTGAGTCGGTTGGCATGAATCCACCGAGGCCAGAGAGATTCACGATCGGTGAGTAGAACCCAAATATGCTTCATGAGAGAAGCCTGGTTCTACTCATGCAGACACCGAACCCCGAGACCGCCCTCCCCACGAGGGTAACAAAGATGCTCCCAGGAGACCTTGGCCCCACCCGAGCCCAAAGAAGTGCCCTTCCAGAGAAAAGCTGCTAGAGTCAACTCAATCTTCTTGATCATCAGCTTCGGGAGAATGAAGACAGATGACCAGAAGACCTGAATAAAGAACAAGACTGATCTGATAAGCTGCAAACGTCCAGCATAAGATAAAGCACGAGATGTCCAAAGCTGGATGCGAGCATGGATGCGGTCTAAAAGAGGCTTACAATTAATGATCCGAAGCCTCGTCGTGATGAACGGCACCCCCAGATACCTGACCGGGCACTGACCCAACCGGAAACCCAAAACATTAAGGAGTGTCTGCTGAAGCTCAGAGTCAACCCCAATAATGAAGACGGTGCTCTTTGCTGCATTCGAGGACAACCCCGACAGTGCAGCAAAACGATCTAAAGTCTCACGGATAACAGACAAACTGCCCTCATCAGCCTCACTAAAAATCATAAGGTCATCAGCAAAGCATAAGTGAGTAAGGTTGGTACTCTGGTTCCGGGGATGAAAGCGAAACCTCGGATCCGAAGATGCACGGTGAAGCAAACCCCGTAAGCCCTCCATGGAAATAACAAAGAGGTAGGGCAAGAGAGGATCCCCCTGCCTGATGCCCCTGCTCGTGTCGAAAAAGCCATGAAGCTCACCGTTAATGGCGACTGAAAATATGGCTGTGGAAAGACACTCCCGCACCCATCGAATCATAACCTCAGGTATGCCCATACAGCGCGCAGTAAGAATGAACTCCCAGCGCACCGTGTCAAAAGCCTTGCGAAGATCAACCTTCAGAGCGGCGAAGGCGTCTGAAGGTGATAGTCGCGCAGAAGCTCCTGAGCCAACATAATACAATCAGATATCCTCCATTCAGGAACGAAAGCAGACTGCGAGTCATCAATGAGGTAAGGAAGAAC
This sequence comes from Simmondsia chinensis, assembly GCA_018398585.1. Taxonomy (NCBI): domain Eukaryota; kingdom Viridiplantae; phylum Streptophyta; class Magnoliopsida; order Caryophyllales; family Simmondsiaceae; genus Simmondsia; species Simmondsia chinensis. The sequence goes on along the minus strand of JAGTTD010000016.1, from coordinate 19,029,407 downwards.
CCCCCTTCAGTTTGTTTGCAATGATCTTAGTGATGCACTTATAGATAACATTGCAATAAGAAATCGGGCGAAAGTCGGCAAAAGTGGAGGGATTCTCCACCTTCGGGATCAAGCTGATACGAGTGGAGTTCAGGGCGCCAAGCATACGCCCTGACTGAAAGAAAGACGGACAGCCCGAACAACATCACGCCCCACCACGTCCCAAGCCCTCTTAAAAAAGAGGGAGGTATAACCATCAGGGCCAAGCGCCCTATCATCACCAGTGGAGAACAGTGCATCTCTCACCTCAACATCAGTAACCGGAACAGATAGCGGACGAGCATGATCCTCAGAAAGACGGGTCTGAAAGGTATGTTATTATTGCATATGTCATGAAGGTTAGCGCATCTTTCAAACCTGCAAATCCTACGTAATAAACTGTACATCATATATATATATATATACACACACACACACACACACACACACACACGGATGAAAAGTAGATATCGGTGCTTAATGTACTATCTTTAGATAACCAGCAAGTGAGTCAAGGCGTCATATGGTGATAGACATTGTACTGGCTGCGGGTGATTACACTAGGACGGACCATGGTGACAAGCATTGCACCAGTTGCGGGTGATTGCACCAGGGCGGACCATGGTTATAAGCATTGCACCCGTTACGGGTGATTGCACCAGGGCGGACCATGGTGATTGGTACATATATGGATACCCGTTAGGTGTAATGCGTAGAATGCCTGGATATAATCGGGCACACTCGAGGCAGTAAATCAAACCAAACAGGTTAGTATAACACACTTGTCTAATAATGGATTTGTCAGGAATAAATATCAAAATAAAATCAATATTGCCAGAAATAATACATTTCTAAGGCCATTACCTTTTAAGTGACAAACTTATGGTATATCATCCTCATAAGACATCAACGGCTAATGTTCATTTCTCTTAGATGGTTATTTACGAACTAGTGAGTTTGGTATGGCTCATGTTGAGTGGTTATAAGTAAATCACACGAACCTTTATTAATGCTAGGATGACAAGTATTTATGCGCAAAGTGTGACTTACCAAAGATAAGTTTTTGATAGCCTATGGCAGGTCACCTATTTTGGCCTCGGATACAAAAGAACTTTATAAGGTGAGTTTATAGGATTTTCATGACAAAAGACCTCTAAGGATGCCACTTATATGGCATACATTCCTTGGTACATATTAATCTTGTTATTCTTGCCTTAAGATCACAAACTATTTCTAAGGATTCGGTGATCCTTTATTGTGTGTTCCCTTATTTACAGCTATCATTGCTAGAGCGAACAGGCTGTAAGAGGAGTTCTAGATCATTTTTAAGAAAGTTTAAGACAACCTTAAAATAGACTACTGTGTGTATTGGACTTTTCTTTTCTTTTTTTTTTCTTATTGTTACTTATTTAGATTGTTACTATTAAGTTGTCATCATTTTCAATAAGTTGTTTCTGTGGTTTGGAAGTACTAATTACATGCCACCACGGAATGTATGCGATTGTGAAAATGACGCTAAGCAGATGAAGACGATATTTTATACCGCGCTTACCAAGCTGTTGACTAACAGTGGTACTAAATAGCTTAGAAGAAAGTTGGTTAAAGTGTGAGTTGTTTAGGTGTAATAATATGCGTGGTCTATGTTGGGCTTTCCAGTTAGACGCGTTTTGTTAGGTCGCAATTAGAGGCTAAGTTTCCGAATTACCGCTCGATCACTAACTTGTGAATATGTCACAACGTTGTATCACTCGACATGATTAGGGGTGCAATTCACCAGCTTTGAGAGGGATTGCGTCTTATAGATGGGTAGTTTCTATCTTTTAGTTGTTCTGAGCTGATTTGCGTCATGCAAAAAAGGTGTAATTTGCATCATTGTTAATTGTGAAGCCTCCTAATTTTGGAGTGGTTTAGCCTTTGTGACAGAGGTAACATCTGGCCTATGACCTAGGGGGGAAGTCCTATAGTCATGAAAAATGATTTGCGCCATCAAGATAAAGAAGTCGAAGTTGTGAATCGGGACGAAGTCCCCCAGTCCTAGAAAGATTTACGCACAGTTATAGAAATGACTGAGGCGAAGTCTCCCAGCATGAAAGTGATTTGCTGCCAAAATAAAAAATTGACTGGGGCGAAGTCCCCTAGACTTAAAAAGATTTACGCACCGTTTTTAAACTAACCCCCCCATAAAAAGATTTACATCACTTAAGATAAGGAAATGTTTGAGGTGAAGTTCCCCAGTATAAAAGTTACTTGTCACCAAAATAAGGGAATGACTGAGACGAAATCCCCCCCGTATGAAAGTGATTTGCCACCAGAATAAGAAATGGACTATGGCGAAGTATAGTCTTAAAAAGATTTATGCAGTGTTATTAAAATCACTAAGGTGAAGTCCCCCAGTCTTAAAAAGATTTACATCACTTAAGATAAGGAGATGGCTGAGGTGAAGTTCCCCATAGAAAGGAAGTCATGGACAAAGACCAACTCTCTCAGTCCTCAACATTTATTAGAAGGTTTTGTTTTGTATTTATTGCAGACTCAATATCTCCCGAAGGTGCTTAGCCTTTAGCAATGTTTGATTTTGAGAGATGGTGATATCGCACAACGTACCAAGTAGCTCTAGTATGGTGAGATTCCGTCTTTTTGATTTAATGACACTTGCAAGTGCCTTGTAGGCGGATAACGGGCATGTGCGTCCATGGCGGGTAGCTTAGTTATTACAGTTGACAACGGTGTCTTGTATTCCCATTTGATGAATTGTATGCTTCGAGATTGCTTTGTGGGTGCATAAAATATGTAGATGAGAAATTAACAGAGTAATTGAATTAGTCAAGGATGGAAAGTGACAATAGCCGTGTTTTCCAGTCTCGCAAGGGAGTTATGAGGTCTCTTGCATGCCCAAGTAAAGTCCTTCAAGTGAATCATGTAATTTTGCCGTCCTGTTATGAGTTCCTTCACTACTTTTGTACTCGCTTCTTATATGTACATTTTGATTTGCACTTGCGTCTGGGTGTTGGATTATGTTCGTTGTGTATTCCAGCATCATGAAAGATACGGTTGATGACCTCTTTCCTTTAATACTCCTAATTTAGAATTTCTACACTTAATTGATGACTTGACAAATTTGCGGGTAGGTATGTAGCGAAGTATGGTTTTTATACAAAAGATATATTATAATGAATTTGTTATAGTGGTCGCCAGGCATGGACAGGAATTCCTACCATTTGATTAGTTTATGAATCTAATTTATCCGACTATCGTGGTTGAAGTAGTTTAGGATGGTAATGAGAAGAGGAAAATGGCGGTCAATGCTTCAATGAGTGGTCAACAAACATAGATTGGTGAAGAACGGAAAGTGGCAATCAATGCCTCAATAGGTGGTCAACAAACATAAATGGGTGAAAAGAGGACAAGTGGCGGTCAACGCCAAAATGGGTGGTCAACAAACACAAATTGTTGAAGAGTGGAAAGGTGGTGGTCAACGCCTAAATGGGTGTCAACAACATATATTGATGAAGAGAGGAAAGTGGCGATCAACACCTAAATGGTTGGTCACCAAGCATAAATTGTTCAAGAGAGGATAGCAGCGGTCAACGCCTAAATGGGCGGTTAACAAGCATAAATTGATGAAGAGAGAAGAGTGGCGATCAATGCCTCAATGGGTGGTCAACAACATAAATTGGTGAAGAGAGAAAAGTGGCGGTCAACACTTAAATGGGTGGTCAACAGCATAAATTGGTGAAAGGAGAAAAGTGGCGGTCAATGCCTTAACGGGTTGGTCAATACATTATAGCCGGTCGAACGAAACTCTAGGAAGGAAAATCAAAAATAGCGGTCAAAGCCAAGGGTCTTGTTAATGAATTATAGCCGGTCAAACCAAACTCTAAGAAGGCACACAAAAAATGGCGGTCAAAGCCAAAGGTTTGGTCAACGTATTATAGCCGGTCAAACCAAACTCTAAGAAGGCAAACTAAAAATGGTAGTCAAAGCCAAAGGTTTGGTCCACAAGTTATAGCCGGTCAAACCAAACTCTAAGAAGGCAAATAAAAATGGCGGTCAAAGCCAAAGGTTTGGTCAACAAATTATGACCGGTCAAACCAAACTCTAAGAAGGCAAACCAATAATGGCGGTCAAAACCAAAGGTTTGGTCAATGAATTATAGTCGGTCAAACCAAACTCTAAGAACGCAAACTAAACGACGGTCAAAGCCAAAGTTTTGGTCAACAAATTATAGCTGGTCAAACCAACTTTCTGTTATACTTGAAAGCGCGGTCCAAATTCCCAACTCTAGTCAAAGCTTATCATCTTTTGCTTATTATTTTTATATTGTATTATATATATATATATATATATATATATATATATATATATATATTCTTTTATATTAAGTATCTTGTAACTTTAAACATTTTTTTGGTAAGTCAACGATAAATTACCATATATGAGAAAGAATATATGTACAAGTCTATGAGGGCCATAGCCCAAGTCATGGCCAGAAAGGCCTACATCAAAGAATCAAATAAATGAATCAAAACAAAGCAAAAGCGTCAAAGGTCAACATGGCCATCAAAAGGAAACAAAGCAAAAAACCAACAAGCTAATTCTCAATCCCCCACTCCTGCAAAAGCTGAGTGTGACGATGAGCACCCCGGAGCATAGGAGCAGCTATGAGATAGCTACGGACCAATCCTGTGATTTCTCAATGATAGCAGAAGAAGGTCTCGACTATAAACGCTGAATCCTTAGGTTATGCTTGTAACTTTAAATAGACATAACTTTTAATCCATTGGGAGTTATAGCAAGAGAGCTTTACCCAACCAGCGTAATTTCTTATATTTTAAAGAAAAGATAGCAAAGGCGTGGTTGGCATTTATCCCACATGGTAATGATTGGTGGCTTATATAAGCTGACCCTGAGACTTAAACAAACATAATTTTTAATCTCTGAGGAGCTATGAGCCAAATCACCCATCAAAACGAAGCTCTTGAAGAGCTCTACACAGTCGCAGAAAATTTTTGAACTTTTGAAGAAATAAAGTACATGAAAAGTGACTTGGGCAAGTTAGACGCAGGTAAGACATATAACTTACCTTACAATTTAAAACGAGCGTAACTTTCAATCCGTGAAGAGTTGCGGATCAAATTTTATATTAAAACGAAGCTCTTGAAGAGCTATATACACCCGCAGAAAATTTTTGAACTTTTAAAGAAATAAAGTACATGAAAAGTGTCTTTGGCGAGCCAGAAGCAAGTAAACATGTAACTTATCTTACAAATTAAAACGGGCGTAACTTTCAATCCATGAAGAGTTACGGATCAAATTTTATATTAAAATAAGGCTCTTGAAGGTCTCTACGCACCCATATAAATTTTTTGAATGTTTGATGAAAAAAATACCTGAAAAATGATTTGGGCGAGCTAGACGCATATGTGGCATACAACTTGCTTTGCAACTTAAAACGGACATAACTTTCAATCCTGAATAGTTACGGGTCGAATTTTATATCAAAATGAAACTCTTGAGGAGTTCTAGGTGTCCATATAAATATTTTGAATGTTTATGAAAGGAAGTATCCAAAAAATGATTTAAACCAGCTAAATGCAGGTAAGGCGTATAACTTACCTTACCAATTAAAACCGACATAAATTTTAATTCGTGAAGAGTTATGGATCGAATTTTCTATCAAACCAAAGCTCTTGAGGAGCTCTAGGCTCCATACTTGACCTTGCTTAATCAAACCTCTTTTATAAATTTTGTTGGGATGGACCTTCATGTAGAATGTCAAGGTATCTGAAGAAAATACTAAAAACTAAATTACTTGACCATTAGAACGCTTGAGCCTTACAAGAAACATCAAGCCAGGCATGAGCTTTTGATCCTTCTCACAGATGGTTCCATTGTGTTTATGACAAATTTATCCAATGACCTTGTTCGCTGTATGAGAGTTCGATACAAGGTGGGTTACGTAAGAACGAGCCGAGCTCAAGCTCTGGCTGCACATCCCAATTGATATTTCTTGGCCTGATAGAGGTGGAGAGGTTTGAGCGTTCATTGACCTTGAGAAAGGGTCATAAGAGATGACGAAAGGACGAAGCATGGGGTGGTCTACCTTAGACGAGGCTTGCTTTCAGGGGAAAGACAGTGTAAGAGAGAGTGTTCTCTCGTGGGATGGCGGTAAGGAGAGGATGAAAAGTCCCTCCCTCCTTTATCTAGAATTCTAGGTCGGTGAGGTTTGGGCGCCCGTCACTGGTCGGTACTCGCTGGTCAATACTCACTGGTTGGTACTCCCTGGTCCATACTCACTGGTTGGCCTTCTCTGGTCAGCTTTCTTTGGGCGCCCTTTTCTGGTCAGCCGTGTCGAGGCTAGTGAATACCAACTAGTATTATAAACAATCCCCTTTAGAATCTCATTCTAAAATAAAATCAACTAACAAAATTAATTAATTAATTTTTTTAATTTAAAATAATATCGTCTTACTACTTCAATTATCTCATAATCTACTTTAGAATCTCATTCTAAAAATTAAATAATTAATTATTTTTCTTTAAGATAGTATGCCTTACTATTTAGATTATCTTATAATCTACTTGAGAATCTCATTCTACAACAGGCATAATAAGAAAATTGTAAATAAATAGAAAAAGGGTCATGATTCTGAGTCTTCTGGACCTCAGTAGCCACCAAGTTTCCAACCACCTCCAGAACTAAGGCCTCATGTCACTTGGTCTAATGTGAAAAGAAAGCAGAGAAGGAAGAGGGAAGCTGGCCAGCAGGCTTCTACCGTTGTGTCATCAAAGAAGAGTCATATAGTTCAAAAGCGTAAGTTGAAACAATAAGCGAAGCAGGACTGGCATGAATTTATTAAGGATATGTCTCCAGGGAGCAATGTGAAGAAACTGTCCAAACCCGCTGGGAAGAAAATGGGGAAATCCATGAGGAATGATGACAATGACATGGATGTTGGTAAGCTTTCTGAAGCGAAGCGTAGGTGGGAGTATGGAAAAAGGCTTGGCTTGACATACGATGGCGATGAATCGGATGTGATTGATCTTTTTGCAAGATTGGAGTAAGCCTCTATTTGTCTTGTTCCCCTGCCAATTTCTCTCCAACCCTATCACGGGTCGTTGTCTTCATTAAGCCGAGCCTGTCTCTCCTTGAGCTATTTTCCCCTGTTGTACCTGCTCTTATTCTCTTATTCTTGTTGTTTTGCTTTGTCGTCCTGTTCCCTTTTTTATGCTTTTGTGCCCCGATTTTCTTAGGTTCTTTAGGCCTCGCTTGTTGCAAGTCTCATGTTTTGTTCCGCGACTGTGTCGCTAATTATAAAAAAAAAATAGAAAAGCGAAAACTTAAAATACAAGGATAGAAAAATACCTTGAATTACTCTAATAATAAAGAATACCAGAAAGATAAACTCTGAGAAAGCTGAGAAAATCGAGACCCAACTGCCTTTTGCCCAATGACCTTGAAACTGCCCAGAGCGAGGACTATGAAAAGTATTAAACTAAGGAAAGAAAAATTTGAATGGAAATTTTTCTCTCTAATAAGATCCCCGAAAGTCAACACTTTTTAAAGCCCTTAATTTTCAATTGGATGTCAAACCCTGAAAACAATACCCTTATTTGTAGTAGAATACTAGAGCAAAAAAATAAAAAAATTTCAATGTGAGACGCGTGATTTTAGAATAGAACGCAACGCATTATACAAAAATAGGCCAAAACAACGTGTTTAACATTGCACACAACTGCTCTGTCTTTGGGTGCCACGTGGCGGCATGCAATTGGTCCGCCACGGGGAACGCGGATCTCCATGTTAGGCAGCCTAGCATGCGATGCTTGTCAAGCACTAATTGGCTGCCGGCATTATCTGTGGATAGTGCCCTTGCGCGCGATATTTAGTGGGGTTTTTTTTTTTTTTTTTTTTTGCTTTGTTTTCCATATGTAAAAATTCATCTTATGAATTTTAATTTTTAAAATATTATTTTATTTTATAATTTTAGAATTTTATTCATCTCATGGATAATGTTTAGCAAATTTAAATTTACTTATCTCATAAATAAATAATTTATCTTATGAATTCTTTAATATTTTTTTGATGGCAATAAAATCAGAGGCTTGCACAGGGACCTCGGGGACAATTTAAATATAGCTCCAAATGGGTTAAATTAATTACCATCTCAAAATAAAATTTAATTATCATTTAATGAGACTTAATTCCACTAAATTAATCTCACTATACTCTAGACTTAAACCATTTATTCGATAACTCCCAAATAGACTGTATTAATGACAACAACCCCTCCATTAAATGTTTATGACAAAGAATAAATATAACTACTACCATTATCCTTCTCACAACTTCTCCATTAGTTACCGACTCGCCCTTCACTAAATAATTTATTTATACTTGAACATATTCACTGTATGAATTCCAAATGTTAAACACCTAGAACACTTTGATCAAAGATTTCGAACTATTCATATACTTGTGAATCAATTAAGGGGACATCTACATCTTATAAGAGACTGTAGATTCCGTATTGAATACTTGATCTTTGTCATACTTCAAGCCACCACCCGGTGTACGTGGGAATTCAGTCATTTGTTTAGACCTTAAGTGTAGTACACCAATGTAACTAATGTTCCATGCACAAGTCCAAAGTACTCTTAGGATTTAAAGTTATCGTTCAAACAGTACAACATGAATCACTCATCTCGAATAGTAGTCTAGAAACAAGCAACTCACATGGTCCAACTCAACATGTCAATCTTATTAGACACGCCAAACTAACACTTATGGATCACCATTCACATGACCAAGAGAAGTCGTCTAAAGTATAACGTTATAGTCTTAGCATACAAGTGGTCCAAATTTGTCTTTGACTACGAGTTTTTCAAACAACAATTCATACCATTTGTTCCAAGTCTATCTATCGGTTAATCTCATAAACCACTTAGAACAAACATGTAAATTGTAGTCTGAGGACTACTTCCATCTCATGGATGTTACTAAAAAGAAAATCACATGTAGTATATATGCTCACTTATGCAAATTTAACAAGGAAACGATTGGGACTTTAATTTTATTCTTTTAATACAGTAATATTACAAAATAAATCTGGATTTTATGACACTATTTCTAATATTATGAGCCTCAGCCTGTCTAACTAAGGTAGGCTCGACCTCAACTACAGTATGTCTTGCCACATTCTTAGAAATAAGGGTAGCAGTAGAAGACAAGGTTCAGTTCATTTCATCCAAGACTCTGTTAGTCTCTCTATGAAGCCCATTATGCATTGAGGTTCCAACTTTGTTTATTAAGGCTCTCATGGCGGCAGAGTTTCAATATTGAGCTGCTAGATTGCACTCTATTTCAGCACGTTGTTGCTTTAAGGCTTCTCTCATTGTTTGTTGGACTCTTTGGTCCATGATTTATAAATTGCGTTTAAGCATAGCCATGAAACTCTTGAGAGAATGGCCATCTAGGCCAATTAATTCATCTTCTGGGATGTCATTATCACCACTGCTCTCACTGCCGTGGCTATGACTCTAATCATCCCTTCGTGTCGTAGGGCTTTGCTCAAGAGGATGCTCAAGTGGAGATCCAATCAGTGCTAAGCCCTCTAGCTCCTCATGCTTGAAAGCACTGGACCTCCTAGTTCTGACCATTGGTGTATGATCTAAAATTACATTCTGGTAATCCACGATGGACTAAATATGGTGAAGTCTCGTTTTAAGCCTCCCACTGTGGTCGCCAAAAAGGCGTGTGTTGGCCTTCAAGGCCATTTACGTTGTAATTTTGATGATAACAATCATTCAGTGAGTCATTATGCTAAAATTGTTCTAATCTTGTTTGAAAGTGACTCATAAGAAAATTAGGATAATCAAGCTAATCATGTTGATACCAAGCCTTCTAAAATGATGAATCAAGAGGAAAAGAGATCAAAGTTGAAGAGAAGATTCATCCAAAATTAAGAGAATGAGATCCGAGTCCAATTGCTTCAAGCCATTTTTTTTAGGACTAAGGATCGGGATATATCAATTGAATCAATATGTCAATATTGATATATGGTGCTTTAATAAAAATGTTTCTGAAATATTTTTGAAATTTGATTTCCAAATTTTATTTAAAAAATATTCAAGTCAAATTCAAGCTAATCTAGTTTGTCAATAAAAATATTTTTCAAGATTTGTATTATGAAAAATATGCTCAAATCAAACAAGATTTAATTTTAAATGTGTGATTATTTAGCTTGATTGAATCAATTATTTATTCATGAACAAAGCAAACAAAGAAATTAATTCAAAACTTGAGCTCATATCGTAATCAATTAATTTACTTAGCTAATATGGTAAATCAACCAATCAATCAAGCTAATTGATCAAAAACGTTCAAATCCACCGAGGCATGCTGAGTGTTGATGCACAGAAGAGATGTGTGAATACACAAACTTACAATAGCCATCCAGAGCTGCGGTATGTCGACACACAGATTAGAAAAAGTTTAAATAGCTACTTTGACTTGATTTCTTTCCTAATCGATTTTCCAACATTTTTACTGTCCCCTCAGCTCTCATTTACCTATAATAGGCCTTGAAAGCTTTGGTTTAAAGCATCCAATACTCTCTAGGCATTCTTTGATGAAAGGCTCTTACTCTCTTGCACTTTAACGGTTTGATTTCGAGTTTTGTTTAAAGTTTTTCTTAAGTATCACTAGTTCTCTTTATCATTGATCATTGAGCTTAATTGGCATATCTTTAGCTTTGGCTAAGCTTGATCTATGTCAATTAACTCTTGAAAGAGTGAAGAGTTTTATTGCTTTAATTCTTCCATTGCTTTATTTCAATTTCTTATTATAAAGGTTAGATCCTGAGCCTACTGTCACAAAAGGGTCGGTTGTAAAATCTGGGTCTTGAGCCTACATACAAAAATATTAGTTGTAAAGGTTGAATCTTGAGCCTAGTTTTAGAAAGGATCATCAAGCTTAGATAAAGGCTCAAGTGACGAAAATAGTCACTTGAGGAGTGTACTAGCTTCCAGGTTGGAAGTGAACCACTATAAAAATCGTTGTGTATCTTTTTGTTCTTGCGTTTACTTTTATATTTTGCATTTACTATTTATCTTTTATAACAATTTTTTCCTTAAAGTTTAAATTTTCATTTTATTATGAAAGCACCTAATTCACCCCCCCCCCCCCCCGGTTGTTGTTTGAGCATTCAGCGTGTTTGCTTTATTTTGTTTGTAATTGAGTGTGATGTGGTTGTCGTAAAAATAAAAACAAAACAAATGTGCAAAAGGGACCCATCGCAACTCGGAAGTGAGCCTGCATTCGAGCCACACGTCTTTGACCTCAATCACTCATCATTTTCAGAGAAAATGTTGTGATATTTTAGTGTATCTGACTTCGGTTATACCGCGAGTTCAACTTATGCTTAAATTAAGAAGACTTAGTTAAATGGTTTTGTGGATTTTTTTAATATATATATTGACATAAAATAAAAGGATATAGACCTAACTCAAGTGGCAGTTACAGTGACGGAGCAGGGCCCGCAAACATCTTTCCTCGCACACTTAAAAATCAAAAACTAGGGTGAAGACAAACCCAAAAGCTCAGCAGTCCACTTACAAGCCCGAGTCAATCAGGTTTTTATGCCTAACAACCTTGACTTATAATAACTCAAATGAATTTAGGTCTGACAAGATTAAGATGGAGCAAACCATATTCAAATCACTGGGTAAGGACGAACGCAATCAAGTTCAAGCCTTGGCCGTCGATGCCTCAATCAATGGCAAAAACCTAAGTTCACCTGACTTATCAAGTGATGACTGTAGTGTTAAGACCAACGCAACCAAGCTCAAGCCTTGGCTGTTGAAGCCTTAATCTAAAGCCTAAATTCTCAACTCGTCGAAATTTGGGAATAAATTAATACAGAAAGTTCATACTTGAAACTCGAAAGACTATATTACTGAAGAAGCAAGTACTGCCAATTGTTCTACACTAAGTTACGCTACTCCTAAGAAAAGAGCACACTTCTGCTATAAAAAAACTGGAGGAAGTTATGTATTTTCTATGTGTGTTTTGGACTACAATAGCGTCATTTATTTATAGATAAACTAAATAACAGCTTCCCCTGATTCCGTGGCATTTTCTCCCCATGTCAAGCCACCAAGCTTCTTCTTGCGGGCTAAGGATCAATGAACGTGTCCATGATTCAGTTTTGGAAGGAATTCCTTGAAGGCTGCATCAAAATTTCTAGCTGAAGTCCCTCAAGAACCCCACGTTCTCTTTTAAGTTTAGTGCCCAAGTATCTGAAATTGAGCTCCAACTAACTGTCTTGAGCTTGGAAACCACCTATCTTGCAGCCTTCTTGGCAGGCCCTTGAGCTCAAGCTCCCTTTTACCCTTCAAGCATCTCGAGCCTCGAGTGATTGATACCCTCGTTGGGGTAATAACCTTCTCAAGATACTGGGATCAAGGCGCCGTTACTTCAGCACCCAAAGGCCTAATTCTCCTAGAGGGAGGCCTCACATGTTAAGCATGTAAAACTTTGCTCAAAACAGCGTTGTCCCAGTCCCCTCAAATTTAGGGTATAAATAGATATTCTATGTTAATATAAATGTATTAGATTAGAGGTCCTTTGATTTAGAATTATGAATTTTAAATTATTTCATCAGTTTTGGGGAATATTTTTGAAATATTTCCCAAAAAGGTAAGCTAATGAAGAACATACACTAGAAAAGGCGAGTAAGTTAGGGAATAAGTGTTGATATCATTATTAGGCAACACAGCCAGAAAGGGAAAAGAGGGTATGAGGTTAAAAGAAAAGGGGGGGAGGGAAACACGAAATCCCTCCCTTTTCTACTTACTTGCCCAAGGAAAAAAAGAAGATTACAAATAATAGTGAGTTTCCCTTAAAAATAAGAGAGGAGAAATGAACATACCATAAGGCTTCCAAGATAAAGAGAGATGGGGCCAATAGCCCTATCACAATATAGATTGAGTTTAGCTTATCCTACCCAAAAGAGTTCATCGAAAACATATCTCGGACCAAATTTTTCATAAACAGAAGTAAACCCAAACTGAATCCTTCCAAGATTAAATCGCCTCTCAAGGTTAAATACTCCGGATTGAACTTGAACACTGTAACAATATAATTACTTAACTGGGCCATATGGGAAGGGAACTAGGAGATCTGACCTACAAGCTCCTTCTTTCTTCCCTTCTCAATACTAATGTCCCATAGTTGACGTCAGAAACTGAGGCATCCACTCAAAGAAAGTTTTATTGCTCAACTATTTTCTTATCCATCCATTCATTATATTTCCAACGTTCCTCAGGGGGATTTGTAACTCGTTTTCACTATGTTCCTAGGCTAACTTCATCAAGACATTTAAACGAACATTTTACAAAGTATATCTACATGAATAAACTTCAAAATAGATAAAATTCAAATAAGAAAGTTGGAAAAACAAAGACTTAATCAAATAGTTAGATGAATAGTAATGCTTACCGGAAGAGTGTGGACATGCATACTAGATTACAACAACAACAACAACAACAAAAAACCCAGTGCCTGTAAGGGCTCCTGCAAAAGTAGGGTCTGAGGGGGTAGATGTACGCAACATTCCCCCTTCAGGGGGCTACCCTGAAAAGAGGCTGTTTCCGAGGACCCCCAACCTGAGAAGTTGATCCGCAGCATAGAGCATGAGACCTGTCAGCAGGAAAGCATCAAAGCATGAGTAGGGCAGAACACACGACGAGCAAAAGAACAAACACAAAGCAAGCCACAACAAGCAGAATCAATGGACAGGTAGGCAAGTAGTAGCTCATGAGAGCAAGTACACAACCTAAGTGCGCCAGGAGGATGACAAGGCCTAGCACTAGTAAGCTAGACTACCCTACTCCAATTGGAGCATCTATAACCCCTATACTAGCCCTGCATTGGGCCCTATCTAAGGTCATCTCCTCCCGAAGGTTTAGGTGGGTGAGGTCTTATCGGATCGTCTTCAGCCATTTCTTCTTTTGCCTGTCTCTTCCTCTCCTGCTTGGTGTAGTAAGGGGCTGTTCACATCTCCTTACTGGAGCGTTGTCCAGTCTCCTTCTAACATGTCCGATGCGTTGCTCCCTCAGTTTATCTTCAATGGAGGCTGCGCCCAATTTGCCTCTTATGACATCGTTTCTAATCCTGTCCTTCCTTGTGTGTCCGCACATCCACCTCAGCATTTGTATCTCCGCCACCTTCATCTTCTGTGTGTGCTGTGGTCTCATCGCCCTGCACTCCGCCCCTTATGTCATGGCTGGCCTCACAACCGTCTTATAGTATCTTCCCTTCAGCTTCAAAGGGAACTTTCTATTACAAAGTACCGCGGAGGCCATCCTCCACTTATGCCATCCCGCTTTAATCCGGTTGTTGACATCCTTGTCAACTTCGCCGTTCTGCTGTATCATGGACCCCAAGTACCTAAAGCTCTCCTTCTTCGATATGGCCTCAGATTGATTCAACATATCAGCATCCCTTGAGAGTAAAAGTGACCAAACAATGTTTTGACTTAATTCGAGATCATCAACAAGCGTAGAAGCTCCTGGAAGATTGGGAGCTCTTGCACCTTCTCTAGGATTGGGTGCTCTAAGAGATCATCTAGCCTATCTAGGTATGTCACCAAGAGGCATTTCCTATTGAGAAATTGAAGGCTAGACGAGACTCCCTACTTGAAGAGCAGAATTAACTATAAGTTGAGTAAGCCCGAGTAGGAAAAATCTAGTGCATATGCTCCTTTCTCATGGGACCTTAGAAAGTTTGGAGGGAGCAGCTAAATGAGAAGGGCAAAGCACAAGATCTTCAACGAGTATGGTGCAGGGTGGAGGTCTGCACTTAGGGACACAAACCCTTTCCCCTCTAGGAAGTTTTAGAGGAATCAGGGAGGTTACTGTAAGAGACACTTGGATTATGGGGTACGGTGGGTACACTCGCAGTCATAGACCTTGCTGAGAATTTCTCTTACACGATTCACAACTAGGAAAGTTCACAATGTCTATGTTGTTTAACTACTCAACTTTAAGAAAAAGACGACAAGTTAGTTGATTGTAAGTTGTAAGCCTAAAATACAAGAAGGAAAAAAGGGGTAGACCACACACCAGGAAATGATTTTTCATTAAGTGTGTTGTTGACGAACACAGTTTCCGATTCGAGTAACTCCTTAGTAGCTGAAAAATTGTTCCTTTCGAAATCCTTATCAAAATAGCGTATAATCTTCGAATCCCACTCAGGAAACTGATCTTCTCCAGGTTGCCATTATTTATTATGTACGCCAAATCACCATGTATATTGGTGATGTAGGCAGTCTGACCCAAATAAAATTGTTCAACTATTTTTCACATTCGAGGGGTTGTTTATGACGAAAATGACCATGCCCTTCATTTACAAAAGACACTATTAAGAATCCATACACGTTACAAAAGTTGCTCGGGGTCACTTAAGAAGGACAGAGTGCATTTCTGCATTAAACACATTATATCAGTTAGATAATACATGACGGCGGTAAAAATAAAACTAAACAACTAGTGGATGAATTATGATTTGAATCAAGGCCGGCAAATTTCCGATTGAAGCTATAACACTTGTCCCGGAGCTTGATTCTCTTTAGTGGGAAAATGTGTCAGTAAGCCATTATGGAGTACATAGTGTTCTAATAAACGGTAAAAGTTCGAAGCTACGCTCGAGGTTTCATCTTCAAGATTTATTTTCTGTATATAGTATAAACCCTAAAAGAAAAAACACAAAGATGGGGGGGGGGAAGAAAATTCGTTAACGAGTAAAATTCTCACGCGAGATAGAAGGGAAAGATTGAGTAAAAGAAGAATTAACAAAACTCCCATAAATCTTCTTTAAATTTTCCATAATCTCCTACCCTAATTAACAAATAACCAATATGGTTTCAACTCCTTAAAACAATATTATTCACATGGGAACTTTTCTTACACATGCATAACAATCAACTGAATAATTATCGTAATTGTCAATATTCAAAAATTGACCTTGTGTCTTCATAAGACGAGCCATTGCCCAAAATAGCTCAAAATAAAAAAAATATTACCTAAAATGACCTATTTTAAAAAATATTTACCCAAATGGCTTTCATGTCATCAAATTTGAAATTTTTTTTGTTTTGGAAATACCTCACTCCCTATGATAATAAATTTAAAAATAATAATTTATATCAAATGTTATATAAACAAACAACTATTATTATATAACTGTAATAATGAGTAAATAAAAAAATTATGTATAGATAATATTATTTAATATTTAACAAACAACTTAATTTAAATTTTTATTATAAATTACATATATAATTTAACTAAAATGCATGTTCTAAAGCTAAATATAACAAGATAAAAAAAAATTTAATATATTTATTTTAATTAATAATTAATTAAAAAATTAAATTAAAAAATTTTAAACGGTTTAAAGTGTCAAGTACCCGAAAACAAAAACAAATAAATTTTTAAAATTGATGACGTAGAGGCAATTTGGGAAAATATTTTTTTTAAATGGGCTATTTTGGGTAATAGTTTTTTTATATTGGGCCATTTTGGGCAACGGCTCTCATAAGGCATCCACGTATTTTGTCCTCTAAATGAATTAAGCATAATTTAGTACTAGCAACACTAACTTAAATTCACTCCGATACAACATTAGGATTGTTTATCATTTATTTCAAGTAGAATCTCAATTCCAATTTTAATAACAATTTCCACTAGATTATGCCAATCTCACTATATATGCAAGACCCATCGGTTCAATGTCAAGCTGAGAGTGGATATATGACTAGAGAGATCTCTAATAAAAGGAACCGGTCAAACTCCATTGAACCAATTGCTCAAATGACATTACGAGTTATGTGCATCCCCTAATCAAAGTTGGCCTCAAGCAAGGGATCCAGACAACAGGATGACATAAATTAACTAGTGCCACTATTAGAACTTATTTGGTAACAATTACCACACAAGATTATTCCTTCAATCATAATAAGCTTTGTGTAACCCTAGGGTATGGATCACCGTCAAATACCGAATAGGTTTTCACTGTGACTCATACCATTACAACTACTGTCAACATTGAAGAGACTCTTCTTTTATTGTCCATTTGCCTTGATTAAGAGTTTGCATGAATGATGTTTCATGGAGTACTCCCACCACCAAGAGTGTTAGATCCCTCAAGCTTTACTCACTAATATCTTAAGTATTTACCTATACCCCCTCGAAGTTCTGCACGCCTTGTCAAAGCAAGAAGACAAGAGAAAAAGTATAGTGAGTTGCTTACATATCACTGAGTTGAACTTAATCTAAGGAACCTACTCAACACAATTTCCACCCTAAGAACTTTTTATATGATAGTTGGGTCTGGTCAATCCTTGTTTGTGTTCTCAAGTGGGTTTGTTCAGTAAATATATCTTCCCTATTCACCCACTTATGCGCCCTGGTGTCCCTAAATGAGCAATCATGAGATCAATTGCCTTGTTAGTCACACTATGTGTTGGTCTGTCAACATTCATTAATGCCCATTCTCAGGGGTCATACAGCCAAGAACCTTTAAGGCCAATGCTATTAGGGAATGGACTCTTATTATTTTGAGTAATCACACAATGCCAATCTCATTGCACATATCCTATGGGCTTTAATGCAACAATAAATTGAACATGATAAAGCACACACTGCCATTATTACAAATTTATTCATTAAATAATTCAAGAGCACAAGTTGATAGAACGAAATTCAAATCTAAGTCCTTGGAGATTGGCTTTAAAGGGTAAATAGTTTCTTCACTTTGGAAGAGTAGGGGCACCTCCTCTTTCTCCCTTATACATATATATGATATATTTCTCATATTGTGAAGATTGATCATCATTGGGTTTTAAAAAAAAACTTAAAAGAGAGAAAAAGAGAGAGAGGGCGAGCCCCTGTTTTGCCACTTTAAGCCCTTTTTTGTTTCCTCTCGTTGTGAAGAGGTAAAGTGTTAGATCAGCTACATCAGTACGTTCGTGCATTCACTTGTAGAGGCTTTGTACTTTCAAAATTCCTCTTCGACGTTCCAATGATCCCATCACTAAGTAACATCTATCTATCTATCGATATATATATGTATGTATGTATGTATGTATGTATGTATGTATGTCTGTAATTTGATTTTGCATGAATCAATCCTTTAGGGAGTAAGTTATATTACTTTTTGCTGTTTTTATGTTTAAAGTTGTTTAAGACTCTGATTTGCTCCTAAAGGAAAATTATAGGTAAATACACAAACAACAAGTTTACGGAATACCTCAATTGTAGAACATGATCGAGACTTGCCTTACTGGGACGCCGTAGAAAATCTTAGTGCCGACTTAGAAGGCTACAAGAGTCCTCTAGGATTCCACCTCCTCAAAACCACGAGTCAAGATAGTAATTCCAGAGAAAATAATTTTGGGAGAGATAACTAATGCATATTTCTGCATTTTGGATGATTAAACTAGTTGAGAGGAGCATTTATTTATAGAGTATAGCCTATGAACCATTCTCCCTTCTAATCAGGGAAAGTATCCCACCACTCCCCATAATATCTCACCGATGAGATATTATGGAATAGTGGCTGAATATTAATTATCTCCAACAATCCCACTCAGCCACTAAGGCCACTCTCTTACTTCATACAGGCAATGGGATGTGCGACCAAATGATACAATCAATAACGGAGCGTATTATATTAAGCCACAATCTAACTAACATAATACCTCAAAAACACATAAGTAAGTTCAAAATACCCCAAATCATTTAACATCACCAAGAATCTAGCATCATTGATCCCTTAAACTAATGAGCTAAATTCACACAACTTTGATCATGTCACGACTCATGTGGTATGATCGCCCCGGCAGTTCAGGTAGTGTCTAAACAACTTTTTCTTGGACACACACGTCAATCCATCTTAGCCTAGTTGCTTTCCTAGACATGTTCCGCTGGACCGTATCTAATGTGTTTTTCTACGTCTATCAAAATTTAATATAAAACCCTTTCTATTAAACACACCTAAATTGAAGTGTAGGGCGAGAGGCTGTCGAACCACAGGAACTAAGAGTGCGTGAATTTAATCTATGACCTAAATTGATTTAAGAAAAAGTGATATTGTTAATTAATCTAGAAAACGATAATTAAACTGAAGTAATCTACTACTAATCGGGAACATGTATTAAATTGGAGCCTATGGTTTTGAATCCATCATTACCCAATTATTTTTGCAATAACTCTTAAATTGGGATTATTGATTGTCACACGGGTAGTGGTTTAGGCTATAAGCTTCAACCCACTAAGATAATGTTGTTAGTATTACGTATTGACCCTATCTAACTAAAGCATAAGAAATATAGGCTCTACCTAACGTATTGTTAATTATTACGTATTGACCCTATCTAACTAAAGCATAGGAAAGATAGGCTTTAATTAATGATTCGGTTAATAATATTGCTTGATTAATTAATTCTAAGGCTACAAGCACAAAAATTAATTTATAAATATCAATATCAACAACTAAAGGTTACAAACTCAATAATCATATCAATTAAATAAACAATAAAAATATAATACTTCAAAGTATTTATCTCAACCAAGAAATTCATGTAAACAATCAAATTAACCTGAATTAAAAGTAAACAAAAGTAAAGGCTAAGATTTCATCTAACCCCAGAAAGCAAGTTAGCTCTCCATCAAGGATGATCCGATGAAGGAGGAGATGAGCAAACTCATATCAGTATTCACGCTAATTTCGCTCTCGTTCCAATTTAATGAAAAATAAAGAAAAGTTAATTTGAGAGAGAGAGAGAGAGCTAAGAGAAGAGAGCAACAGCGGCCATGAACTCGAAAAATAGAGAGCAAAAACCCCAAAAATGAACGCAATTTATAGTGATGCCTCACAATCCCTAACGAGCTAGGCTTGGTGTTGATGATGGGCCTGCATTTGTTGGTGCTGTTGGTGGGCCGGAGGTCTGGGATGATGGGCCGCACAAGCTGGGCTAAAGGTGAGGCAGTGCTGGAGTTGGGCCGAGCAGGCGCACAGGGTTGAAGTTGGGCCGGTGCTTTGGGTTGAAGATGATGAATAGTGTAGGTGCGGGTCAGGCTTATACGTTGTTCTCCCGAATTTCAATTGATTTGATTTAATTGTTTGAGCGTCGAATTTATCTTATTTGCATCCAAATTTGACAATTTCCATAACTTTAATTTCAAACATGTTAAACATAAAAATTGCCAAAATGAGTGTAGAACTATAATTAAATAGGTGCAAAATAATTAAAATAACAATTAAAAGATGCGTAAATCTGAGACGTGTCAGTATCTATCATGGCCCTTGGATTACACGCTAAAGTAGCAGCACCAGTTTCCAACCTCATGACATGGTTCCAAGTCCCAAAGAGTACCAACGTGGACTATTAAGTCCAAGAGCTCACATAGTGAAGAAGAGGGTATCCATTCAATCACTCTCAACTCTGGTTATCTCATAGCACATACAGTATGATATGTATGTTATGGCATAGCTCCCACTTAACTGGGCGTGTCACTCTATCATTTATGCCACACGAATTTTCTCACAGGCAATACACAATAGGCCACTAAAATTTAGCTATCTAACAAGCATGACATGGAATGAGTTAATGAAATCCATGTTCGACTCTTTCGAATCTCATCTCAGACTAACTAAGGCGACATTGTTTCCTATGCCTCTCATACAACACATGTATAAACGCATGATGAGATCCATGTTTACTCAAAACATGACCTCATATAGTCTCATCTCCCACACACTCAGCATTGAGATGATCATCCGTGTGAGTGGACTGATCATAGCCTGGTGACTTATTTACATTGATGTGCCTTACACCACTTATGCAGACAAGAATGAATCACATAGAAACCATTCACTAAATTGCAAAACCAATAAGTTCGGGTCCTTTACATTTTTTGCATCGCAGCTAGGTTGCTAACTTGCACCACAATAGGTGTATTTGTTGCATTAAACCATAGTTAAACTTTCTCAACCACATAAGTTTTTAGGATGCTTTACAATCCTTATACTTAGGCAATGAGAGGTCAATACCATCTTGTCACATTCAAGACCAAGAAACGACTTTGCTTCTAAGAACGAACATATTGTTAGGTGCATCTACGCTCATCTCGTTCATGGACCAATCCAATCGATCTTACATTATCACCTAGGTAACGGTGGACCAAAACTGTAGTACCACAAAGGTAATTAAAGATTTTCTTATCCATTTGTCAATTGGCTTGACTGCTTGAGAATGGAACAGTTAAACAAATATCGAATTTATGCACAACATAGTGTACACTAAGCTCCCACAACACAACAATAAGGAACGTCACTCTTTTGTTCCATTCTTGTCTGTTTTGAGGCAATGCTGAAAGCTTGATCCATGACACTCCGCAATAGGAGTATCTGTGGAGTTTTAGCAGTGCATCTAAAATCATCTAAGCTTTCTGAATATAGGTCACTCAAGACAAAATAAGAGACCTTTAGAATGATTTATTAGGAACCCATCCATGAACACATAGTTCCCATCACTCTTCCGTCATCTGAAATTAAAGGATAACCACCACCATTAAGTGGCGTTAGTCATTTCCAAGTTGCTTTGATTCAACGAGATGTCATTGTCACATAGTGAGAGGAACAAGATTCTCTCTTCCATCCTTTTTTTTTGACACAATGACAGTAGTCCCCACCTATTATGGACAAACCAAAGATAGTGCGGAATTCCATTTCCACTATTGGGTCAACTGCTAAAGACTTTATATAGATCTTTTAGGAGACATACTCCCCTTTCTTATCCCTTAGTAGCAAAACAAAATGGTTAAATTGTATAAGTCTTCTCATTCAAACTATCTATTCTGGATAGTCATGTTGATATTCATTTGGAAAAACACTAAGTCCAATCGAGCAACTATGACAAAAGTTACACTTATCAAGGCAATTCTCACCATCGGAGAAAAGACATTATTATAGTCTATACCCTCAATTTAGCATAAACACCCACTTACTAAATAGCCTCATATTTATTAATTTATCCATTTACTTTGCACTTAAAAACAAGACACGCCTATTTTTAAGATATAAACAAGACCAACTTGCTTCTAATATATTTACGCCCATGTAGGAAAACAATCAATTCCCACATGTTGTATATGATCATATCATATTGATTACCATTCACAAAGATGTAGTTGAAATCAATGCTTCTACATATGAAGCAGCGTCCTATTTCAACAAAGAGTGTAGAAAACACTTATTTTTGATATGAAAATAGCGCCACGGAATGAGACTATGATCAGTGTTACTCAGTTTAGGTTTATCCCAATATATGGGTGTAACCTAATTATAACTCATCTCACTCCCACTATCCTTGGCGAACTCTTGAGTTTGAGAAAACTTAACTTCCCCACCTTCGCCAAGCAATGGTGGAATCCTAATTTAAGAACTCATACAACTCAAAAATTCAAAGTCAACACAAATGACTCTTCTCATGTTATACCTCTACAAGGATCTTGCCAACAAAACCACACACATGGTAGACTAAGTTTCCCTAATTGTGCAATGAGTTATGGACATAACCACAATATCAATATGGATGAACACGGTCGATGGCAAGTTTGACACTATTCTTTAACTTATAAGGTGTAGCGTTCACTGTTCGCAAACTTACTGTAAATATTGTGAAGCATATAGTCAACAGACAAAAGCGAATCTCCCAAACAATTTTTAGGTAGAGTTGCTTCTACTGTCGCTAACGAAACCATGTCAACAAAGATTTCAAGTCCTTTGATCCACAACTTCATTTTGTTATGGCATTCTGGGAATCGTCCATTGACTATTAGGAACACTTTTATTATACGAATGCCTTAAACAAATCAGACAAATATTAACTACCTTTGTAGTTATGAAGAGTTTACACAAATCTCATATTTGACTTTCAACAGCCTATATGAAGCACTCGAACAAATCAATACTTCACAATGACAAAGTAAAAGGTAAACATATCAATAATATAAATGGTAGTCTATGAATGTAACAAAGTGAAGCACACTGTTTTCCCATCTTTACATTCATAAGTATACAAGTGTCTGAACAGATAAAACTCCAATTAGTGGGTTCCTATTAAAGCTTTACCAAAAAAAACTTTGGTAATTGCCTTTTCTACTAAACACAACTCACAAAGAGAAGTGTATCTTAAAGATAGACTCCAATTAGCCTTTCTGAACTAATCGGTTTATTATTTTTAGATGACTACAACGAAAACAAGCATGCAGTATTATTCACTTAACGAATACAAAAGTAACAAATAGTTTTTTGGAGTTACAATAATCCAAGTTAAACTTAGAGAAAACTTCACATAGAAGACTATGTCCAAACATAAAAAAGAGCTACTAAACTAAATGAAAACACAAATATAATTCGAATGTTAGTAGAGAAAAGTACCATTTTTTTTAGCTCAAGACATACAAGAGTATGGTTAACCATTCTATGAAAATATGTCGTTTACTAAGACAATTTACTAAGGTGGATTATTTTTGAAAAAATTAGCTAGGTTTGGGCACAAAACTCGCATGCTTAGGTCTCACATACCAAGCAATTAAAGTAGTGACTTGATTGGCTTCGCAATACTTTGATTCCAACTCAAGATAACAAATATCTTAATTTACTCATCAATGATCATTAGAGGCTCCATTTGGCTCCACCTAGGGTCATGTAGTGAACTTATCACGGCTAGAACCTATCGCTCAGCTAATTCTCATTTCTAGAATCTTACAAGTCATCAGATAATGGCGTACATCACCCAGAAGTGATCACCTAAAGACCATTTGAATATTTTAATCTTCTTCGGGGTTTTTTTTTTCCAAAAAAAAAAAGGAAGAAGGGAATATATATATTAACATAAGTGATCCTTAACTTAGTTTCATGTAGGCCTAGCATTGGTATAGTTCTTAAATGCCACTAAGGCTATCGCACATATAACACAACACAGTATTATGCGTATTGCATTTTTTTTTTTTTAAACAACAATTACGGTTACCATATTCCATTTGCTCAGACTCACCGAGTTTTGTTACGGACATAGTTATGAGATAGAGTTTCTCAAAACACTTTCTAAATAACAAATAGGTTATCTTCTTGTGCCACACATCATAATTGCTTAGATAATGAACACAGGCAGACATTAAACTAAGACACATACTTTCAATTTTTAATTAACTAGATTATCACATTACATCTTAGGCCATTAGATCGAAAATTTTGCTAAGCTCATAATCATCTCAAACAACATAATTTGTAATGTAAAATCTAATCAATCATTCAACTCAATAAGGAACAAATCCATTTCAATAACTCAAGAAGGATAACAAAAGTCCACAGTAATTACTAAATTCAAACAAGGAACCAATCCTGCTTAGAAATTAAACAATAGTTTATGATTATAACAATTGATGTTATGACCGTAAAGGCCAAGGGCAATTGATTTTTGTTCAAGAAAAGGAACAAATCAATTTCTTGAAATGATATTACCAATTGATTAATTTAACCACTCATGTGGTACTACTAAATCTATTTGTTTATCAAATAAACCCGATATGTTAATTGAAACATCAATTATAAATTTGAAACTCATGGTTGAGTACAAAAAGTCAAAGACAAATTAATCCAATTAGAGAACAAGAACTAATCTTTATCTAAATGGAACAAATCCAATTCACTAATTGAGATAATCAATTGATTAATTTAACAAATCATAAATGACCACTAAAGTCATAATAAACAATTGCTTTGGTTCAATAAAGAAACGTATCCCTTTTCTTTTTTTAATTGATATATCAATTGATTAATTTCATAATACACAGAAGACTACAAAAGTCAATATCTATTAACTTAATCAAGTATGGAACAAATCTATTTAATAATTAATGAAACATATTCAATTAGAAATTTACTAGCTCAGATATGGCTACACAACTCAATATATTACACAAATAATATGAGCAAAATACATTTCAAGTCACACCAAAGAGGGCACCAACACGCCGTCATCGGATCCCATTAGAACTCCGAAGTTAAGTGTGCTTGGGCGAGAGTAGTACCAGGATGGGTGACCTCCTGGAAAGTCCTCACCCTCAGGTTGGGGGTATTGGAAAACAGCCTCTCTTCAGGTTAACACCCTGAAGGGGGAAGGCTGTGTATATCCACCCCCCCAAACCCTACGTAGGCGGGAGCCCTTGAGGCACTGGGTATGTTCATTTTACTAATATTTACTCAAAATATATAATAAGACTAACTTATTAATAATTTATGACCTTGAAATAATAATCTATCATCCTTTTTTAAATAAATAATAAAAATATTTGAGCTAATCGAGGACCACCCAAAATTTTTTTATTTTTTTTAAATAACTTAAAAAAGGACCAATAAACTAATAACTAGCCCATATATTCGTCTTTTGTATCCTGCAGACTGGACCCTGTGGCCCAAATAAAAGTACTTCTATCTGATATAGTTTTGAAATGCCACAGAAGTTGTCGCATATCAAGGAAGAGGTGGGGTGGACGATTATCCCACCTGCCACCTCGACGCCGTTACATAAGATATTTTGACTCCGCTGCTGCTGCCTACACAAGGCGTTCGGGAGCTCTCTTCAAAACCTCGCTGGGGTCGTTTTGAATGAGGTTGGTGACCACCAGCAAGCACTGCCGCAAAAAGCCCAGCGCAACCACTTCGCCGGTTTCGTCTGGTACCTTTCTTCCAATGCCGCCGCTTGGATTTTAGTCGCAGTCTTGTGGCTCTATTCTAACCATCAACACAGACGGAAGGGCGGCCAACCTTCGCGGTATCACCGCAGTCGCGAGTGATCTTAACCTCTTTGTCCACCTGACTAGAGGTTCATAACCGCCAGTCATTTCCGTGGTGGGTCTTAGACGACTCACCAAAACCATAGTATGTGGCCGGGAAGAATCCGACCTTGGGTGATTGCCAACGGGATTCCGGGCCAACGTTTTTCATATCTCAAATTCGATTTTTTTTATAATTTTTATAAATACATCCACATACTCACAATCATATAATATAGGTTTAGATTAAATTACATAAACTTAACCTCAATGCCCATACATATTCATGAAAAATTAGATTCATTCATGAGACATTCATGACAATCCAACAATTTTATTCTACTAATTAACACAAAATTACTAGTAAATTGGCGAAGACAAGTATAATGGCTCTGATACTACTGAAGGAAAATTATAGGTAAATACACAAGCACAAAGCTTACGGAATACCTCAATTGCGGAGCAGGAACGAGACTTGCCTTACTGCCTTGCTAGGACGCCGTAGAAAATCTTAGTATCGACTTAGAAGACTACAAGAGTCCTCTAGGATTCCACCTCCTCAAAACCACGAGTCAAGATGGTGACTCCAGAGAGAATAATTTTGGGAGAGATAACTAATACCTATTTCTATATTTTGAATGATTAAACTGGTTGAGAGGAGCATTTATTTATAAGGTATAACCTCTCAACCACTCTCCCTTCGAATCAAGGAGAGTATCCCACCACTCTCCGTAATATCTCACCCATGAGATATTATGGGATAGTAGCTGAATATTAATTATTTCCAACAGCTCCCTTCAAGATTAAGCACACATAGCAAGTGATATCTAGCACTGGGAGCCAAAATGCATTCTTTGCACACAAAGATTAGGAAGAGCTCGGATTCTGCTTATTTGCCACAAAAAGGTGTATTACCTGATGAATTGGAGTTGAAGCAAGCTTTAGTCAGAGGCTGCACATGATGATTGCAAGTGAGAGGTGGCATGTACTATCACGGTGAGAATGTACATCATGTAACCATTCTCCAAATGGGAGAATTG
Organism: Simmondsia chinensis; assembly: GCA_018398585.1. Taxonomy (NCBI): domain Eukaryota; kingdom Viridiplantae; phylum Streptophyta; class Magnoliopsida; order Caryophyllales; family Simmondsiaceae; genus Simmondsia; species Simmondsia chinensis. The sequence continues at coordinate 19,002,441 of JAGTTD010000016.1, read as the reverse complement.
AGACCTTTTTTTACCAGGCCTTATTTAGAAGTAGAGGATAGACAATCTGGTATGGGTACACACTGGAGTTTACTGTATAGTTTTATATATACATTTTAGGTTGTGAAGGTTAAGTGCACTACTAAAATTTCCTCATGTACTATTCTCAAAAATTGTGAAATTATTGTGCTCCCCTCCATAGACGTAAGGTCCAGCCAAACCACTTAAATTCCATTATTATTGATTTATCTCCCAATCCCTGCTTGCTTTTGTTTTAAGGATTCGATATATATCGGTGGTCCTAACATTTAATACATAGCAAGAGATTATCAATTATAAAAAATAAATAATTTAATATTATCATTTATAATAAGAGGATAATCAAAGAAACATCAAACTAGGTACATCTGTCCTTGCTAAGTTAAAAAGAAAGGTATTATACTAATATTAATAAATTATTTTGGCTCCAAACAGGAGAAAAACAAACTATTTTAGCACTGCGTGGTGAAATGTGAATCCCACAACCTTACCAATAAGAAAGAATCAATTAATTTTAATATTAAAAAATAATCAATAAAATATTAAACTATCTCTGGGGTTTCTTTCACATATCAATTATAAATTATATAGCCAAACTAAATACATCCAACAGTAAAAGCAGGCTACTAAAAACCTTGCAACACTAAGAATAAGCAACACATCCTCCTAAGTATTATTCCAACATTATAACTTCGATGTAGCAAAATGAAAAACAAAAAAAATACCCTTGTTACAATTCTCAATTTGGTATCCAAATTAGAAACACAAGGGACAAAACTATAAACCCAAAAACTTGAATAGTTATTTCAACCCTTTGGAACCTGAATACTGTTACAAACCGAGAATCTGAGGTTGGAATTTAAATTGGCTTGTGGTGGGAATTGTAGTTGGTAGTTAAAATTCAGTTAAAATCTGTTCTAATATGCTGCTGCTGGGTACTGATCTGCTGCTGCGTTGCTATACTGCTGCTGAGTACTACTTGCTGGTGCTGCTGGTGTGTTGCTTCAGTTCTGTTAGTTGTTGTTGTCTGCTGATCTGCTACTACTTGCTGCTGTGCTGCTGTTAGTTAGTTGTTTAGTAGTTAAGTCAATGATGTATTAGCTGGGTATGTGTTGTAATAAGCTGTAGTATTTCTGCAGCAGGTCTGGATGTTAGGATAGTATTTTGGCGCCACTAAAATAGAATTTAAATGTTAGTTAGTATATTCTAGATGTTTCTAGATTGTTCGTAGCTGAGTTGGTTAGTGAAATAAGTCTAGATTCATTGCTTAGCTTGTATTGGGTTGCTATAAATAAGTGATGGTTGTAATGTTCAAAGGGATTCATTCAATCAAAATATCTAAAATTTGTCTCAAATTGAGATCCATATTCTCTCTCTCATCTAACTCTCTCTATTTCTCATCTCCTTTCCCTTCTTATCTCATCTTAACTCTAAAATCTCTATTTCTCATCTCAATTTCAATTCTTCCTCATCTCATATTCTCAATCTATCCGCATTTTATATTAGTTTACGTTCGTGGTTCAAGCCCGAGCGTAACAAATACCCAGGTGGTGGAGGAGGATATTTGAAGTAAAAAGGGAAGTAGGGCAAAATTTGGTCCGACAGTGGCGGGCGGCACCACCATTGTACGAATTATTCACATTTCTTTGTGGTGTTGGAGTTGGGTAGCAATAGTAATAGGGGGAATACCCAGTTGGGGGAGGAGGGTAAGTGGATTGAGGTGATGGAGGTGGCGGTAGTGGGGGAGGTAGAGGCACTGCAGGGGTTGGCGGCGACGGGCAGTTGGAAGTGGTGGAAGGCGGTGGTTGCGGCGGTGGTGGGGCGGTGGCGACACCGAATATTGGGGGTGGAAGGCATGGTTATGGGCAGAAATAAGGGGTAGGATATCGTGACGAGTTTAGTGGGAAAAGAAGGAGGTTTGAGAGGAAGAGGAAGATGGAAATTGTGGGTGAAAAATTGGGAAAAATGGTGGCCATTGGTGACGGGAAAAGGGAGGAGAATGGGGGTTGCATGAGGTTAAAGAAGGCAAATAAGTAGTTCTAAAATGCCTTTTTTCTTATATAACTTCTATCAAATTATTATTAAAAATAATTTGTTACTTAAAAATCTGTTTGATATTGTTTTTGATGCAGTGCGTAAGTGGGATTTAGAGAAACGGGAAGGATTCAATAGTTTTTCCATTAACTTTATTAATAATCAATAAAATAAAAGAGAAAACGTAAGTTCAATTCTAATTCTCAAACTTGATAATAGAAAGAACCAAATAACCTATAAAAATAATCTAAAACTTGAATGATCTAAATAACCTAATTCCTCTTGTATTTATAAAGAAGCTTTTTGAACTTAAATAAAATACTAAGTTATAAATATAAACAATAAAAGATAACTCTAAAATTTAAACTAATTCTAATCCAAGTCAAACTCTATCTTCACCGCTAGTTAACCTCTATCTGCATTCAATCTATGTGCCGCGTACCATCCTATCCGCCAACCCATCTCCTGCCGTGTATCACCATAGCCCCTGAGATGTACCCGGATCAGCCACGTCTTCAACCTCCGCTTTCCCATAGCCTCCAACTTAAAGCATTACTGCTAAGCTATCTGCCAGAGGAGGCGCGACTGCATCATTCTCTCGGGCTTGGAGAGAATTCGTCCTCGAATTCGTTGACAGATCATTTGGGTCAATTCCGCCAAGCCATATTCCCTGATGCCTAGAGTCCGTCCTACCAAACTCCAAGTCGATAAACTTACCCAGTTGTGGTTCGTTGTCCCAGCTTGCCAAGATGTGTGCTGAACCTCGCCCCTCCAAGGTGTAGTCGGCATCATTCTCTCTGGGTTGGAGAGAATTTGCCTTCGAATTCGCCAAGGAGTCGCTTGAACCACCCTCGCCAATATGCTGGAGATCTCAACTCCCACAACGACAGACCTATCGCCAGTATTCTCCCGCCATGTCTCGCCCTTCTATGGTGACAAAGATGTTGTGATCCCTATAGGCTTGTAATCCGAAAGCGTTCCAAGGCTCAATTGGTGTTGACGCTTACCTGGTAACCCTCCTCCCATTATCTGTCTCTTCCGCCGTGAACTTGGCCCTACCGCTAACGTAGCTCTCGGTACCTCTTTCGGCTCTTCACCCTTTTCTATTTCGCCGCCAAGAAATCCCCACCAAGTTCCATCTTTTGTTGGCGTCAACACAATCGATCTGCCCTTATGAATTACTCGAATGTAACTCCTAGCAAGTAGTCTCCACACTTGGCACCTGACATCCTTATACACCTCAAGGCTTACTCAGTATTGCCCCCGTCTACTCGGTGAGGCATCTTCGGGAACTCAATCTAAGTGGCATTATTTCTCCCTTGTTAGCAGCAAGCCATACGCCAACCCTTCTGGACGAACTTCCTTAGATAATCTCCCTGTCTTAACTGACTCCTCCTCCTTGACATAGATAGGATAATCAAATATGGGTGGAGAAGACAAATCATGATGCGTTGATCCATCAAAGATTGGCTTTCTTCTATTGTCGCCTATTGGTGTAGACGCCAACTCTAAATCGCCAACTGCGTTGGTGAACATGGCTCCCTCTTCCGGTCTTGGGTCGGTTTTTAACACACATGGTGCCTCAACTTTCTTGGGAAACAAGATGATCCTTGTTTCCTTGAAGATGAAGCTATAAGTGTTCTTTCTCCCATCATGCATGGCCCTCTTATCATATTGCCACGAGCGTCCCAACAATAGATGGAAACCATCCATGATGACGACGTCACACCACAAGCCATCCTTATACTTTGACCCAAATGAAAAATTCACCAAGCAACGTTCAAATATGGTTACCTAGTCTCCTCTCTCGAGCCATGACAACTTGTAAGGGTTCGGATGCTCCTCTGTCTTCAACCCTTGCTTCTGGATGACTTCTTTGGAGATGGCGTTCTCATAACTCCCAGAGTCGATGACTAGGTGGCATACTCTCTCGCTAATTGTGCACGTCATCTGGAAGATGTTGTGTCAAAGCCACTCATCCCCTTTTGCTTCCTACGGCGTGAAGCCAACACCCTTGACCAATAGCAAGCGACCCTCGTCACCCCCTACCTCCTCTTCGCCCAGTGATGCCAGCTCGTCCTGAGTCTCTTCCGCCATTATGATGCCTTCTTCTTCAAGCTCTGGAAATTCATTGCAGAGACCGAAATCCCACCTCCGTTCATCAATGTTGGTATTGCCAGTATTGGACCGATGTCGCCTCGGCCTAGGATCTGGTAGCTAATCATCCAGGAACAGATTCTGGAAGCTTTTGTCCTTCTTCTCTTCTTCGTCGCCCAGTGTTGTTGCGCGTTGGGGCTAGCTTCCCGGTTCCAAGTCAGGATTTGGCCCCAGTTGAATCAAGCAACTCTTGATTCGCTGGAATCTCTTTTCCAAGCCCTCTAATATCCTCTCGGTCTGCCTTTGATGGTCATGATCATAGACATCTTTGACGGCAGTGTATCTCTGTCACCCAAAGGACATCTGATAAACCGTTCTAAGTTCAGCTACAAACCAATGCAAAGTGGGATTTAGGAAAATGGGAAGAATTTAACAGCCTTCACTTTAACTTTATTAATAATCAATAAAATAAAAGAGGAAACATAAATTCAATTCTAATTCTAACACTTGAAAATAGAAAGAACCAAATAACTCATAAAATAATCTAGAAATTAAATGATAAAAACAACCTAATTCCTCTTGTATTTATAGAGGAGCTTTTTGAACTAAAATAAAACACTAAGAGATAATTATAAAAAATAAAAGATGAACATGAAATTTAAACAAATCCTAATCTAAGTCAAACTCTATCTTCACCACTAGTCAAACTCAATCTTCACCGCATTCAATGTATGTGCCGCGTACCATCCTATCCGCCAACCCATCTCCTGCAGTGTATCACCGCAACCGCCAGGATGTAGCCAGATAAACCACATCTTCAATCTCCGCGTTCCCATAGCTGCCAACTCAAAGCATTGCCGCCATGCTATCCGCTAGAGGAGGTGGGGCTGCATCACTTTTTTATTTGTGTCCTTAGTTGTAGTGAAATCAAATTTTAAGTTTTAAAATATTAATCAAACTCTAAGTAAATACAGTTATTTTCTAATAAAAATTCACCTAAGTTTTGCAAAAAGCCTACTAAGTTCTAATGGAGCCTATCTAAATAACAAAGCTCTTGAAATTCATAAATATCTTATTATATATTATAAATGCTCAAATTTTAAAAAAAATTGTATGATGTTGTAAATATTGGATATTTTTTTAGTACAATTTTATAGTCGAGTTCGAATATCATTAAATATCCTAGAAAAATTAAAAATTATGTAAAAGATGTTTGTATATATATATGTATATCCAATTTTCTTTTCCGTTAACCCCACCGCCTAACTCACTATATAAATAGAGCGGTGCAGTAGCGTGAATTGTGCATGAATTGAGAAATGAGCAGGAGAAAGAGTGAGATTGAGGAATTTGAGAGAAAATAATTATATAATATAATATTGAGAGAATTATTTGAATAGAAGAAAAACTTCTCTGCTTTTCTAGTTCGTATACAAAATATTTGCTTTTTTTAAGTATATATGGGTCTGTCTTTTTATTCTCTTCCTATAGAGTATAATATCTCTATAGTTTTATAACACATTATCAGCACGAGTCTCTAGCTAGCTGATGATTGTTTTATACTCAAGGTAAGTTTTTATGCTCTAATCTTTGTGATTTATAATGTCTAATCTTACTGATCCTGAATTCACTACCCTTGATATTATTGGAAAAAATTATTTTGCCTTGGACCCTTGATATTGAGATTCACCTTGATGCTTTGAATCTCAGATAATGCATCCCAGCAGAATCGCACTAAAGTAATGATATTTCTCGGGCATCATATCTCTGAAGGATTGAAAGGTGAGTAATTACTTTAAAGGACCCATATCCCTTCTGGTTGAATTTCAAAGAGAGGTTTAATTATCAAAAGTCTATAAATCTCCCCAAAACTCACTATAAATAGATTCACATGCGATTGCAGGACTTTAAAACTGTAAGCGAGTATAACTCTGTAGTATTTAGTATTACCTCCCAATTAAAATTATGTGGAGAAAATAATACCAGGAGGATATGTTAGAGAAAATGTTCCCTATTTTTTATGTCTCGAATATGCTCCTACAGTAGCAATATCGAGAACGAGGATTTAAAAAATACTCAGAGTTAATGTCATGTCTCCTCGTTGCTGAATAAGATAATAAATTATGGATAAAAAATCTTCAGTCACGACCAGCTGAGTCTGAACCATTCCCTGAAGTGAATGCTTCAACATACAACCATCAAAAACGTGGTCGAGGTCGTAAACGTGGACGTGGCCGTGAACGAGGTTATAGTCATGGTCATAATAATTGGAATTATGGTACCCTAAATGGACCAAAATTTAAGATGTCCATTAATGATGAGGAGATGAAGGAAAAAGAAAAACTTTAGTTTTTTGTATTTTCTATTTTGCATATTCATGGCTAGTTAAACCGCCTACTTTTTATTACTCGTTCGTTATTTATATGGTCGGTTATGCCGCCTACTTATTATATGTTATCCATATGATCGACTATACCGCCTACTTCTTATCAGTTATTCATATGGCTATATATTTCTGAGTCAATCTATTTGATACTTAATTAAAGACTCCAGAAGAACACATATCACTTTTCTTGAAGAAACAACACCTAATTCCGAGATACAATTGGGATGGTTAACCAAAAGTTAACGGACTCAAAGGCTTTTATTTTATGACATGACTATTAGAGTTGTTCAGGTATACAGGTGATTAAGAGAATCATTGAAATTCTCACACCCATTAAAGAACTAGAAGATTCTTATATCAGATAAAACATCATGCACTGCTTGTATTTAAGGCAAAGCAATTACTATATACTCAATTAAAATTGAGTTTGATTCCCATGTATTTGAAAAAATACTAAATGGGACATATGTGGTCCAATTATTTTTTGACATAGACCAACTTGGTATGTTATGATATTAAAAGAGGCCTCTACCTATTGGTCCCCCGAGTCTTGATAATACAGTTATGATGTGGCACTTGTGAAACTCCTTGCATAAATAATCCGACTATGAGCTCAAATTATGGATTATATTATATGAAAATGCAAGAGAATATAATGATTATTGTATGGGATGAATTGCCACATAGCCCAAGTACCGACATATAATGGTCTTGCAAATTTTTTTGATTAAACACCTGCATCGAATGTCTAGTCCATTATTATTGCCTCCTTTTATACAAGTATATATTATGATACATGTTGCAGCACTAATTATAGATCTTCCTAGTATAACTCGTCTATGACAAGAACCAAATATATATCACATCTATAGATTTAATTATATATTGTATGTCCCAATTACTCCACCTCAATGCTGAAAAATGGGTCTGAAATGGGGACTTAGAATTTATATCGGGTTTGAATTCCCATCAAGAATAAAATATCTGAAGATATTAATTGGAAACACTTTACAACATAATTTACTGATTGTAAATTTGATTAAACAGGGTTTCCAAAATCAAGGAAAGAAAAACAAAAGTTGGAAAAAGAAAATTTATACGGAATGCGTCATTGAACCAAAAGTTCAAAGAATTATTCACTTGTAAATTATTACAAGCTAATTCACAGATGTATTCACTAATGAAAAGAAGGTGACTAAATAATGTCCCCACTACTGATGCTCCTACTCGAATTAATATCCCAATCGAGCAATACTTTAATGTATTGAAAAATGCATCCATTGCACGCTAGAAGCGTGGCAGATATATCGGTTCCAAATATATAATCTGAGAAAGAAAAAGAAGCAATTGAAAATATTGGTCTCTCTATTATGAAACTCTTGAGGAGATAAACTCTGCAGAGATAATAAAATGTGTAAATAAAATTCCTCAAGATTACCAGGTATCTGAGACTATTGAAATAGTTACTATTGAAATTATAATGATAAAGAAATCTCAATGAAATATGGGACATGATGGAACTGAAAAAGAAATAAATATTGACCAAATGTTTGTATTTACCGTAGTTACTGCTCTGATCAATTAAATTCAAAAACTTGAACAAGAGTTCATTCAAGAATGCAAACAAAGAAATGATTGGCTCAAAATAAAAAGACGCAATTCAAGCTGAATTAGGTATATGTAATTTTTGGACCAGTAGCCAAAATTGCCTAAAGAGTAAAACCTGTAGGCTACATGTGAATGATGGTGCGAAAAATAATGAGGTGGTGAAAAGCAAAATTTGTAGCCCAAGATTCATTATAGAGACTAGAAATTGATAGGACATACATACATGGATGCAATTAATCTGGTGGTCTCTATATGTGTCTTACAGATATGATAACAGCTTGTTTGTATTTATTACTTACAATAATATTAAAGTCCCTGAAGGTCCAAAGATGCCAGAAGCATATAGTTCAAAACCGCGGTACATATCTACTAAAAGAGAGATATGTTAATATCATCATGACTCCCAAAGAATTTGAAAAAGTTTTTATACACCAAAATTAAGAACTCGAGATTGAGAATCTCGAAAAAGGAAAAGTTATGTCTTAACCTGTAGATGGAGCACTAATATGACAGAATATTACTTTATTGGTCAACTTATACTAGTACGGTACTTAAGTGTTTAACATGTTATTTAGTGCCTCAATTTTGTTTGATTCCTTGATAAAAATAAGGCTCTTTCGGTCCTTAATGAGGTAATGAATGAATCCTTGGTCTTAGAAGTACCACGTCTTGGTATATTTGGCGCATTAATATAGTTGTCATACAATTGGATATAAGCCTTCTTCGATCAACTTGTCACTAGTATATGATATGTGGTTAAATATTTATCCTAATGGAACAACCAATATTGCACTATTTCATATACGATTATTGGTTATTTAGTTGACTATTTAAGGTAAGTGACGTGAATGCCATTTTGTTAGAAAGCTATACTACTATGTTTAGGTTATCTACTAACAATTGCAGCTAATAGTGAGATATTTGCACTTTATTAGCAAATAAAGAACAGGTAACGTCAAGGTCCTTGATCCAACATATTATGAAAGCTTCCAATGATCGGGGCGGTCTAACAGTACCATATGAAGATAAGTCTGTATTGTACAAGCGAAGGAGAGTTCATAGAACCAGTGTACTTCAAAGAAGTTCTTTTCACTCTCAAGCTTCCTGAAGAAAGATAAAGTATATGTTCACTCAAGAACCTTGAAGAATTACTCAAGAAAGCATCCCCAATAAACTTGTGAAAAATCGACACAAGATTCCGAACTAGACTATAAAATTGTACCCGAAAAAAATTGTACCCAAAAAATATACAATATTTACAACACTCCCCCTTTGGATATTATTAAATATCCTAGAAAATTAGAAGTTATGTAAAAGATGTTTATATATATATATATATACATATATACGTGTTATATATGTATATATATCCAATTTTATTTTCCATTTAGAAACCCCACCACCTAACTTACTATATAAATAGAGCGATGTGGCAGCATGAATTGTGTATGAATTGAGAAATGAGCAGGAGAAAGATTGAGATTGAGGAATTAGAGAGAAAATAATTATATAATATAATATTGAGAGAAGTATTTGAGTAGAAGAAAAACTTATCTGCTTTTCTAGTTCTTAAACAAAACACATACTATTTTTCTTCGAGTATATATGAGTCTGTCTTTTTATTATCTTCCTATAGAGTATAATATCGCCATAGTTTTATAACATATGATAAATTCTCTTAATATTATTTTTCTTGACCCCTGTAGCAAGATAAAAAGAGAGTGGGTGAGGAGGGGAGTCAATCAACCAGGACGTTGTGGTCTATTTTGGTGCTGAGATATAGACAAATTGAGTTTTATTAGGTAGTTCAAAAACAAAAAGCAACATATCAAGTGTCTCAAGGGTTCCTGCCTAAGCAAGGTCTAGGGGATCGGATGTACGCAGCCTTTCCCCTTCAAGGTATTACATCTGAAAAGAGGTTGTTTTCGAATGCCCCTAACCTGAGGGTGAGGACTTCCCAGGAGGTCACCCATCCTGGTACTACTCTTCCAAGCACACTCAACTTCAGAATTCTAATCGGATCCGATGACGGCATGTTGGTACCCTCTTTGGTTATTAGGTAGTTCAAAAACCAACTCTGAAAACTAACATTTTACAAGAAGAATATACCTAATTGCAATTTGTTATGCTTCAGAAAAATCGCTATCTTATATATTTGATGGATAAATTTAAGATGAACTATATACATACAACAATAAAAAACTTAATGCATCAAGTGCTCCCACTAATCCAGGGTCTATTGGGTGAGATGAATCACACACACACACACACACACACACATATATAAGATTTGGTACATTAATTTTTTAGTCAATAAACTTTGTGAAATAATTACTTATTCCAAAAATTATATGCATTTAAGAAAATTGTATGAATGACAGCCTAAGGGGGTGTTAAGGTTGCCTTTATTGTTACTAACCCTATCATCCCCTTGCTATTCCCTCATCCCATATGAAGCCCAATATTGTGACAATACTAATGAAAAAAGTTGAATGAGAGATTTATTTTACACTTTACATCATTATTAGGACTATTTTATTAAATAAATATAAATTTTGGATAGAAAATTATTTAACAAAATTTATAAACCAAAAATTCAAACACAAAACCGCAAGGTAGTAATATGTAATTTTCCTTAAAATTTATTAGTAGTGTAAAGACTATTATTTAACATATCTTTTCATTTTATCTTTAGTATTGAATGTTCTACCATATATTGAAATTATTTGTATGAAGTAGTATGTAATGAATTAGCTACAGCGTGTTTGGCATCGTTTTATGTTTGCAGTTTTAGATTTTACAGAAACTAAAAAGTAGACTATAATAATATTCTTTTTCTTGTTTTAGGTAATCTATTTTTATTTTTTTATTATAGGGTTCATTTACGAGGCACTAATGCAACGGATCCCATTAGAACTCCGAAGTTAAGCGTGCTTGGACGTGAGTAGTACTAGGATGGATAACCTTCTGGGAAATCCTTGTGTTACCAATGCTATAAGGTTGGAGGTCCTCGGAAACAGCCTCTCGACAGGGTTACACTGTGAAGGGGTAAGGCTACGCATGCGTACATCCAACCCCGACCCCGCTTAGGCGGGAGCCCTTGAGGCACTAGGTCTATTGTTGTTGTTGTATTTTTATTTTTTTAATAGGGAAAAGATGAAGTAAAAATATCATTTCAAAATGTAATTTATAATTTCTTTCAAATTAAAATTATGAAAAATCAAAAGCAAATAGGATAACGTTGTTGTTGTTGTATTTCCCAGAACATGTGAGGAAGGGGGAAGGACATTCGATTAGCTACTAGGGAAGGGGGATCCTTCGGTCAATGCTTATTATTAATTTTTTTTAATCAAAAGCATGTGCCTTGTTATTCCATGATTTCAATAGTTCCCAATATTTTACAATCATATGATACTAGTGTTATCCTGTACGATGGACGGAGTTTGTTTACAATTTGAAAAAAATGAAATATTACGTCCACATGTTTTGTTGTTTTAAACTTAAATTATCACTTTTAACAACTAACTTCTTATTGAAATCTTGTTTCAATTTTTAATCTATTTTTTTTAAAATGCCATGCTAAATTAGTTTAAAGTTTGTTGACTCAAAACCTTCTATGCAAATATTGAAAAAAATGCAAGTCTCCAACTTAAATACAAGGGTGAATTCATTAATAAGGAAGTCATGGTCTATAATGTTTGGAATTAAAGTTTAGACGTCTTTGAAAGAAGTGGGGACTTTATAATAATGTATAAGATAGATATATAGTATATCAAGGAAAATAAATATAAAGTTTGAGAGGCCTTTTTAAAAGTGAAAAGGCTCTCAGTCCTCAACGCTATGTTTTTTACAGTGCTAGTTAGTGTGATGATCTCATTTGTTACTAAAAATATTATACTAGGTACACCAACAGAGAGAATATGCGAGAAACACGAACATTGGGTACAAAGCAAATTCCAAATACGTGTACACCTTCGTCCAAGGCGAAGCCAAAAGGAGAAAGCATTGGAGAGTATGATCCACCCTTGGGCTCGTCACTCTTGATTACTGATGCAGCCCGTATCCTGACGAACAGGAGATCGGGCGAATAGGATGTTGTACCTATGTCGGAGTCTTCTAGATTGTAGATGCTGCTTAACGTAATTTTACTAGATTTGCTTTTATTTATAGATAGGAGATTTGTTGAGATAGAATTTATACTAATTTATTTTAATCTTTAAGCGTAGTTAGGAAATGGCTTATTAGGGTTTTTTTTTCCATTCAATTTTCTACATTTTCTCTATTTTTATGTATTTCTCTCTTATTTTCAAATTGTGAGAATTAAGATGGGAAATTTCCCGTTGTTTCTTGTTCATTTTAGCATAGAAATTTAAAGGACGGCAGTTGAATTCATATGTTCCCAATTTTAGCCTTCTTGGCACTGCATCAGTTGATATCAGAGCTAACAACTCTTCCGTGATGACCCATGGGAGGCAAAGGTACGCTTCTACTGGAGACGTTTATGCGAAATACCATGCACATCAAATTGATAGGAGATAGAGGAGAGATTCCAACATATGAAGTTGAAGATAAAGCAAGCGGTTATTGGGCTTTGTCATCAATCTCGAACTTGTGCCAAATGCGAGGGTTATGAGACGTGCACAGAGGACGGCTTCGTCAACCACCACCGTCATCCGTCCTCCACGGCCACACCACCACCATTGTTAAAACAGGTGAGTCATCACTTTACTGCCTCCTGAACTCGTGTACCACCATCAACATGTCCTCTTTTGGCCTAAAGACCACCACCATCACCAACCAAACCGATCCCACAAATTACGTTTCAACCTCAACAATAACAGAGCCAATATTTAGCACATATGATGAGTTCAATCGTGATTTATCTTCTCCTCCTATCTTTGATGAGCCCGCCTATGATGTGCCCATCTATGATGAGGAGAAAATAAAAGATATAAAGATCTTCGACCTAACTACACCACTAACGACAACACATCCACCACACCCGTCAACACCAACTTTACCATCAATATAACCTCAAGCACCATCGTTAGCTCCACAAACAATATCATCCACCCAACCATCATCACAAGCACCACTTAAGGCACCTCTACATCAAAAAACTACAGGCCATAATTTGGGAGCTGTTGATTTCCCCGCGGGCATCTTCATCCGCTAATAAGACTAACGGGTTGGATTTGAGGGTGAATTCTCTCCAAGCCAGGGAATGTGATGCAGGCCGTATCTTGGCAAATAGGAGATTGGGCTAATAAGAGGTTGTATCTACATAGGAGTCCTCTATCTTGGTGAATAGGAGATTGGTGAATCAAGCTATGTTTAATGCAATTGGGTGCGGAGCCCAACCAAACGGTACAGCTTAGCCTCGAAAACCACCAGAGGTGGGAGGAAAGGACGAAACTAAAGAAAGCTTCAACAACCCATTTGATAGGGTTGGAAACCGAGAATGGAATATTAGGAAAGGTCGACCAAATTCTTATGTTTTCGATTACTCAGAAGATCGGAGGTGGGAATCTGGGCTTTGGATAGTTCAACGGCGGAAAACAGCCTAAGGAGTTCTAGGGTTGATTAGCTGCGGCAGAGGAATTCAAGGAGGTTACGAAGCACAAGCAGGCTCCATTGGTAGCTACTCGGTTGAGGGGTAGCACCACCGCCTAGGGGTAGCAGCTGAAGCATACGCGGCTTAGGTTGGGTAAATCGAAGATCGAACATGGGAAAAGATAAAGAAGTACATAGGGAACAACTTTCTTCCCCATAATCATGCCAGTGTGATGTATCAACACCTACAAAACTTTTATCAAGGTTCTCGGTTAGTGGAAGAATACATGTCAAAGTTCTATGCCCTAATTGCTATGAACGACTTGGCAAAATCAAAGGAACAGTTGGCGGATAGATATGTTGGCATGTTAAAGGTGTCGATTCAAGAGGTGTTAAACATGTTTGGAATGTATCAGTCTCGAAAGCAAGTCAAAGGGCTTTGAACTTCCAGAAGAAACAGAAGCGGCGTCAAATTGGCGGTACTTGGTATACCCATAATAGTGGGTGTGATCATGTATGACTACTAATCAACTCAGGAGTACAAGGTAAGCTTGTTGTCGCCAACCCCGGTAAGTCAAATAACCAGGACTTGGAGGCTAGCTCAACAACCTGTTGTTTCAAGTGTGAAAAGATGAATAACCATACTGCCGAGTGTTGGAGCTAACAATGGCGAGTTAGTTGAGAACGAGGCTCAAGATGAGTTGGCGCCATTTGGTAAAAAAAAAAAAGAAGTTATGGAGGGCAACCTATTAGTGGTCAGGCAAGTCTATGTCACGCCTAAGGAAGCAGAAGGAGACTGTTGGCTTCTAAATAACATCTTTCTAACGATATGTAGGATTTGCGGGAAGGGGTGCCTCCTAGTTATCAATTCTAGTAGCTGTGAGAATGTTATTTTTGAGGAAGCAGTCTAGAAGCTGGGGTTTAAGACGAAGGAGCATCTAAACCCTTACCAGTTGTCATGGCTTAAGAAAGGCATCCAGGTAATTGCTTCAAAACGTTGTCTAGTTAATTTTTCTAATGAAGTGAAGTACCGGGATGGGTAATGGTGTGATGTGGTTACTATGGATGCGTGCCACTTGTTGCTCGGATGCCCATGGCAATTTAACAGAGGCGCCACTTGTGACGGGAGGAGGAACACCTACAACTTTGTGTTTGAGGGCACAAAGATAGTCTTCTTGCCTAAGAAAGAAAAAGTGCCACATCTGTTGGTAGCTGAGAATCCGAATCTCCAGACTAGGGTCATGTTCTCAAAGGAGGTTGGTGAGAAAAGGGCGGTGTTTGTGTTGATCAGGAAGGAGTGCCAGGCGGAACAAGAAGGGGTACCCAAATGAAGTAGAAGACCTATTGAAGGAGTTTGCTGACATGTTTCTGGAGTAGTTACTAGACACCTCACCTTCATTAAAGGACATCCAACACCAGACTGATCTACAAAGAGGCCACATTATCGGATGAGTCCTGCGGAGCATGAGGAGCTTAGGTGCGAAGTTAAGGAGTTACTCGCCGTAAGCTTTATTCGAGAGAGTTTTGAGTCTTTGTGTAGTTCCAGCTCTTTTGACACCAAAGAAGGGCGGTACTTAAGGGATGTGCGTCAACAACAGAGTCATCAGTAAGATCATGGTACGTTACCAATTTCCTATTCCAAGATTGGATGACTTACTTGATCAGCTACAGAACTCAAGGGTGTTTAGTAAGTTAGACCTGAAGAGCATATACCATCATATACGTATCTCGGCAGGTGATGTGTGGAAGGCCACCTTCAAAACCCGAGAAGGGTTATATGAGTGGCCGGTGATGTTGTTTTGGATTTCTAACACGCTTAGTACGTTTATGAGGTTCATGAATTAGGTATTACGGCCCTTTATTGGAAAGTTTGTGGTAGTCTATTTTGATGACATCTAGGTCTACAACCAAACTGAGATGAGCACTCGGGTCACCTTAGAGAGGTGCTGATAAACCTAAGGGAGCAACACCTATTTTCCACCTTGAAGAAGTACGAGTTCATGAAGGACCGGGTGAAGTTCCTTGTGCTTGTCACGTCCAAGATAGGATTGCAGCTGACGAAGGGAAGATAAAGGCAATCCGAAATTTGCCACAACCGGAATCGATAACTGAGGTACGCAGCTTCCATGGTGGGTTTCAGTTCTATTATGGGCCCAATCACGAACTGCAGGAAGGGGAGTAGCTTTAGTTGGACTCCAAAGGCATCTAATGCCTTTGAAGGGGTGAAGCGGAGGTTGACCACAGCTCCAGTACTAGCCTTATCAAACTTCTAGAAGACGTTCGAGCTGCACACTGATGCCGCCAAGGTCAGCGTTGGATAGTGCTTAGTCAAAGGGATGACCTCTTGCTTACTTCTGTGAGAAGCTTGATGGAAGTAAGTTTAACTATTCAACTTATGATGTTGAGTTCTATGCTGTAGTGAGAGCATTATGGCATTGGAAATCGTATCTGGCCAACAAGGAATTTGTTTCGAACTTGGACAATGTTGCACTAAAATACATCAATAGTCAAGACAAGCTTTCTGGCCTTCATGTGAAGTAGGCGAGTTCCATTCATCTCTTTCACTTTGTGATCAAGCACAAGTTCGAAGCATTGAACAAAGTTGCTGATGCCTTGAGTAGGTGTACACTGATTTTGACTGACAGCCAAAAATGCAGAGGGGTACAGATTCAATCTTTGTTATTGTGGATTGATTCTCCAAGATGGCAATTTATGGGACGCAAGAAAGACGGCAATACAAGATATGTGGCTCAATTGTATTTCCAGGACGTGTACAAGCTACTAGTTACCATTGTCTCGGATTGGATGTGCATTTTGTGACCCACTTCTAGAAGACATTATGGATGATGGCGAATAACTCTCTCGCCTTCAGCACTGTTCGCCACCCATAGACGGATGGCCAAGAGGTAGTGACAATTAGGTTGTTGGGTAACCTTCTCTAATGTCTTGTTGCCAAGAACATCAAGGGGTGGGATCAGAAGTTGTATCAAGCCTAGTTCACCTACAACAGCTCGGTAAATAGAAACTCAGGTTTTTCGCCGTTCAAGAATATCTACGGCTTTGTCCCTCATTCTCAAATAAACCTTCATCCAGTACCAGACCTTACTCATTCGAATGCGAAGGTGGGGGACTTCATCTCCAACCTTTAGAAGGTATGCAAGCAGACTTGAGCACGGGTTGCTTGAGGCAAGCGGCAAGTACAAAATGGAGAGTGACAAGCGACAACGAGCAGTTCATCTATTGGTTCGTGACTAGGTATGACTAATTCTGAATAGAGAGCAGTTTTAGGCATGGAAGTATAACAAATTGACAGCAAGAAAGATTGAGCCTTTGCGTATCATTGTGAAGATCAACTATAATGCACAATGCCTGCAGCTGCCAAGTGGCATGAGGACTTCAGACATCTTCAACATCAAGCACCTCATCCCTTACATCGGCGAGAATGATCCAGATGCCCTTTTGAGGAATTCAAGGGCGAATTCTCTCCAAGTCGGGGAGGATGATCTAGCTGCGCCTTTGAGGGAATGGCGAGTTGGTCTTGGTGAGATGGATAGCTTGGTGGGATGGGAGTGATGCCCAGGTAGGGTGTGAGTAGGCGCTAGAAGTTAATCTCAATTAGGAAAGCTTAATGTAGATTACTAGATTTTATTGTTTATCTTTTTATTTATCTCTTTGAAATTCAGTCTTTTATTTTAGATGAGCAAGCTCTTCTATTTAAAAAAGAGGATGATTAGGGTTTTAGTATACAATTTTCTTACATTTTCTTTATTTATGAGTTTCTTTCTTATTCTCGAGTTGTAAAAATTAAGAATATAATTTTTCCCTTTGTTTCTACTTGTTTTAGCAATAGAAAATAAAAGGAATGCTGTTGAATTCTTCCATTCCCAAATTTTCATCTTTAGCCTTACATCAATTACCAAATTATCAATGCCATCTAAGTTATGAATATCCTGTTCTTCTGGTCATGCACAAGAACGAAGTTGCTTGCCCTTATGCCTCTCATCATTTATGATCGAGTTCCTTATTTTACACACTGAATGCCAGATAGGTTATGGAAACCCTAATATCCAATATCACAGGACAAGCAAGTGACAATAACTTCATAAATATCTCTAACTCATGATTAATCATCATCATAATACACCTAAAGTATCTCCAAACTCTCTAAAATTCTCTCAATAATCACAAGTCCTCTAGTCCAGCTTTTGTTATGAATTTGAGTCAAGCTCTCCTTACATAAAAATCTCATCTAGAAATAGTTGGCATAGTTTTTGAGAAGCGATAATCTCACTAACCTTTTCCTAAAACCATGTTGGGCCTATTTATGCAACTAGTGCTCCATTTGTGAATTCAGATTGCTTATGTCAAGGATGCCCAGCTAACATGTGCCGCAAGATTAAACTGTTCAAAAATATTTTTATTTTCGTATGTGGGTGAGAAGTAGAGTAGGGAACGCAATGGCTTCACATAATATGGTATTTCCTTCAAGATGAAGAAAAGTCAAAGGGACCTACGAGTTTGAACCATGGGGACCTCTCCAAATCTTAAGTACTAATGACAAGAATAAAACCAGCATTATAAATACTTAGCTTTAAATGAGTAGAAAGGTAATGAAGCCTATGACAGAGAGGGTAGGCCCTTCAATATTTTCCCATAGCCTAACTTATCATCTTCTTTTGTAGAGTTTGAAGAGAGATTAAGATTAATGAGGATAAGCTTGAGTAGGAATGGCTTGGTTTGGACAGAAATGGCTTAAGGGAGAATAAGGTACTTGGTATATATAGGACAAAGGAGAAGGGATGATGTCTCTTACTAGCCACTTAGCACCATTTCCTAGCTAGTGTGTGCGGTCTTTTCAGTGACCAATGAGCGAGTAGATGGGGCAAGTAGATGTGTAAGAGCCCAAGCTTGCCGGAGTTCGAAGGTGGGTGTAATCCATGGTGGATTAGTAGGTTGAGGTATCAGGTGAGTAAGGTGTCAATTCTCTAGCAAGTAAGGCGTCAGGGTCTCAAATTATTACCGCTCCTCGTTGGCGAGCATGACGGCATGGTGGAGGTTAGGCGACTAGGTGCCCCTGGTTAGTGAACAGACACTCTAAGGTGGTGGCACTGATGGCAGTGTTGGAATTTGGGGGTAGTATGCTTCAATTTTGTTCTAAGTTGCATCAAGTCTTAAATACCATATAGGAACTCTTAAGGTGAGAGAGCCACTTTGTATACCTTATTCTCCTTTGACTTAGTAAAGTCTTGTGGGTCTACAATGGAGCATATTGAGCCACAAGTGCACTCGTGTGCATCCTGCCTTGCATCTTCGCGCTGGGCGACATGTCGCAATATGTTGTGGTGTGGACTTTTTTCCGACCCATGCTTCTATTTCTACAACTACCATAATTTTAGTTGTCAAAATTTAACTCAAGGTGAGTTCATTCTTTGCTCAAGCATGAGCTCATGTTGTCATCTCTGACCGACCTCAAGGGAGCTAGCTCAAGACCTTGTTTGTTAGTTTGTGTTCGAGCTCGAGATAGGTATTTTCGTCATGCACCAAATTCTTTACTCCTCCATAACTACCCACTCTCCTAACTAAGGCCCAATTTCACGGTCACATGCCATCACTGGCAGTTGCTTAAATGGAAGATTTTTTCCTATAAACACAACGCCTTGGAGCATTCACCCGCGCACAGGAAGTTATACCTTCCTCCGTCTCCTTTCTTCTCTCCAATTTCTTCTTGCTTCTCTTGTTATTGAGCAAGTTGGGACGTACTCCAACCCATCAACCGAGAGTACACTCCTGTGTTGGGTTCTATGCTAACCCTATGAATCGAAGTGCCTAACAATCCCATCTGTACCGTAGCAAGAGCATAAACGACTTAGAGCGATGGTGAACTCTATGGCATGGCTGTTCGTACTGCAGAAAAATAACTAAAAATTAACGCAATTCGCCCAGTAGAAGTAAAAGACAACACTATTCACCCAGTAGAGGTAAAAAAATAACATTATTCGCCCAGTAGGAGTAAAAGGCAACATTATTCGCCCAGTAGAAATAAAAGACAACACAATTCGCCTAGTAGAGGTAAAAATAACATTGTTCACCCTGTAGGGGTAAAAGGTAACGTTATTCCCCCAATAGGAGAAAATCAACACAATTCGCCTAGTGGAAGTGAAAAACAACATTATTCGCCCAGTAGTGGTAAAAGGAACCGTTATTTGCCCGGTAGGAGAAAATCAACACAGTTCGCCCAGTAGAGGTAAAAGTAACATTTTTCGCCTAGTAGAGGTAAAAGACAATGTTAATCGCCCAGTAGGGGGAAAATCAACACAATTCGCCCGATGGAAGTAAAAAATTAACATTATTCGCCTAGTAAGGCTAAAAGGTAACGTTATTCGCCCAGTAGGAGAAAATCAACACAATTCGCACAGTATAAGTAAAAAAACAACATTATTCACCTAGTAGGGGTAAAAGGCAACATTATTCACTCAGTAGGAGAAAATTAACACAATTCGCCCAATAGAGGTAAAAATAATATTATTCGCCCAATAGGGGTAAAAAGCAATGCTATTCGCCCAGTAGGAGT
The DNA here is from genome assembly GCA_018398585.1 of Simmondsia chinensis. Classification (NCBI taxonomy): domain Eukaryota; kingdom Viridiplantae; phylum Streptophyta; class Magnoliopsida; order Caryophyllales; family Simmondsiaceae; genus Simmondsia; species Simmondsia chinensis. Next base: position 18,982,174 of record JAGTTD010000016.1, on the reverse strand, counting down.
AACTATTAACACTATTTGCCCAGTAAAACTCCACGCAATAACCAAACAACTTAAACTTATCCCTTTACACATCTTTTGAGATGGGCCCTAAAAAGAATAACAAAAGCTTAATTTGTAAGAAAAGAAAAAGGGCATTTATCCAAACACTAAAAATATCATCCTACCACTATAAATAGAGAAAAGAGGAAATGAAAGAAGGGGCCGAAAAAACCAAGGGATAACAGGGATCTCAATAATCTTTAGGTAGCTTGACCTTAGCTTCTTCCCAAACACCTACTAAACACCACAAACATAATTGGTGTCGTCTATGGGAAAGTCACGATATGATCGACTTATCGAGATCCCCGAATCCCCCAACTCAAGATACTGAAACCAAACATGTTCCAAAAAACCAACTTCATAATATACAAACGGTTTTAGAACAACTTGTGGAAAAATTAACAGGACAAAGACCTGAAGATAACTCAGCAAAAAGAAAAATCTAAAAAAAGAAAATTTCAACATCATGAACCCGATCATGATAACAAAACTTCAGATAGCATACAGATGGACCAGGACAGCATGGAGGACAAATCTACAACAAACATCAACAACGAACATAAAAGCAAGCCAGATTTTACTCACTCTCCGAAAGAAACAAAGATCTATTTGATTCTTGAAGTCTAGGGTATGTAGTCTCCTTTTTCATTAAGAATTCTATCCGTTCCAGCAGAAGGTTCCCAATATAGACCTTTTTGATGGATCTCGAGATCCCGAAGATCATCTGTCAAGTTTTAAGTCCAGGATGTATATACAATACGCTTCAGAGGAAGTGTGGTGGAAATGCTTTCCAGCCACCTTAAAGGGAGTGGCTCAATCTTGGTTTTCTTCCTTACCTCCCGGTTCAATCGATGGCTTTGCCCAATTAGCAGAACGCTTCTCTAGGAAGTTTGTAAGTAATAAAAGGAGGAGAAAGAAGGTTGCACAGTTTATGCAGTTACAACAAAAAGATTCTGAAACTTTGAGAGACTACGTTATACGATTTACTAGAGAAATGATAGATGTACCAGGATTAGCTAACGAAACCGCCATTCATGCCTTCATCAACGAACTTAAACATTCAGACTTTAAATTTTCCCTAACTAAGAAGCAACCAGAAACCATTGATGAGTTATGGAGCAAAGCCAACAAATACATATCAGCCGAAGATGTTATGACCGCGGCAGGAAGGATGCGACTGGGAGTCACTGGAAGGCCATGAGAAAAATCAGAAACATCTCACTTGACAAGGCCAAGGATGTCAAAGGCGACTTTAAAACGAAAAATACAAGTGCAAAGACTTGCGGGGCGGTTTGCTTATAAAATAGCAAAATGCGACACGTAGACCTTTTCCTTTTAAGAGAACATCCTACGGGTCAAAAGCACCTTTCAGTCCATAACCTAAGTCAAAATGGTGTAGCTACCATCAATTTTACGGCCATACCATAGAATAATGCCAAATAAGGAAAAAACAAACCCGGAACAGTCGAGCTCAGATGGCTAACCCAAGTATACAATCAAAGGAACCAGACAATAAAGCACTGAGATCAATACCTCCGAGAGAATTGATAAAACAACCTAAGAAAACGATTGCCATGATATCTCGAACTTTACATCTGGGTAACTCTTGCTAGTCCAAACTAGAAAAAGAACGAGTAAAAAGAATCCGACCTTTGTTGGAAAGCACCTTTAATGATGAAGACTTGAGTGATGTTTGTGTCTCACACGATGATCCACTGGTTATCACTCTTGAAATGGAGCAATACTGTGTGCACCAGGTGTTATTCGATCAAGGAAGGGTGGTAAACGTACTTTTCTACCACTGTTTTGAATAAATGGAAGTGCCGGATAATGAAATTTCTCCAATTCACTACCCTATAGTAGGTTTCACAAGGGAAGCGGTCAAACCATTAGGAGCAGTTGCTATGAATGTTGTATTTTGAGGACAAAGGGCTACTAAGAAAACTAGGATGGAATTCCTGGTTAAAGATTTACCCTCCCCCTACAATGTGATACTTGGTCGACCTGCTTTAAATTGCATACGAGTCTTAATCTCTACTTATCACCTGCTGATGAAATTTGAATCGGACAATGGGGAAATAACAGCCATTCGAGGAAACCAAAAAGTAGCTCATGAATGCTATTACGCCTCGTTGAAAAGTGATAGTTGCGAAATCACATCCATGGTGGATACAGGAGAAACTGGCCTTTCCGAAGAGAGCGAATTTAAAGACTTAGACCAAGACGAGGGAAAATTTGAAGAAATAGAAGTGGAGGAGGAAAAAACTATAACAGTAGGCTATTGGCTATCAGAGGAAACAAAAAAAGAACTGGCTTTGCTATTAAAATAGTACCGAGACGTCTTTGCATACAACACTGATAAGATAACAGGAATTAATCGAGATGTTAGGGTTCATAAACTGGATGTTCTAGCAGGAACTTCCCTTATAAAACCAAAGAAAAGAAACTTTTGCGCTGAAAGAGGGGAAGCCATCAAAGCCGAGGTAAATAAACTATTACGATCAAGATTCATAAGAGAGTTCAGATATCTGAATGGTTGGCCAATGTGGTATTAGTGAAAAAACCGAATGGAACTTGGCGAATATGTATCGATTTCACATACCTAAACAAATTCTGCCCAAAAGATTTCTAGCCCCTCCCCAAGATTGATTAACTAGTGGATTCCACGGCGGGAAATGAGCTATTCAGTTTTATGAATGCCTTCTCGAGCTACCACCAAATACAAATGGATTCGCAAGACGAGAAAAAAACGTCATTTGTTACTAATGAAGGAAACTACTGTTAGAAGGTGATGCCTTTTGGCCCAAAGAACGTAGGTGCAACATATCAACGATTGGTTAATAAGTTATTCGTGCAACAAATTTGACATAATGTGGAAGTTTATATTGACGATATGATTGTCAAGTCAGGCGCTAAAGAAAATCATACACAAGACCTACAGGAGACTCTGCAAACCCTATGGAAATATCAAATGAAATTAAATCCCAACAAGTGTTCGTTCGGCATACCTGAAGGAAATTTTTTGGGCTACATTGTCAGTGCTTGAGGGATTGAAGCCAATCCGATTAAAATAAAAGCCATTCAAGAAATGGGGACTCCAAAAACAATTAACGACGTATAGCGACTTACGGGACGATTAGCCGCACTTCATTCAATTCTTACGTGAGATTTCGTGATTTCACGGGTTGATTGCCAAGTTTCTCTCTCTCCTCAACTATTGGGCAAAGTTCTTAGGCACTCTTACCCGGCAATTAACGAGTGCATGTTAAGAGTCGGATTGCGTTAATCGTGGAGGACGGCCGCCGATTATACTATGCGGGCCAGAGCCGCGGTGAAATCATCTTTTAGGACAGTGGCATTTACCATGGCGCGGTATCATTGTTTTGTAAGATCTTACTAATTGCTCTTTCTATCTTTTCAGTATAGTAGTATGTTTCCCCACTTTCAATATTATTTTGATGGCTAGTTTTAGATAATCTTTGCTGAATTTGTTCGATGCAATTCGCTGCAATTTTTCTAATTTTTCATAGCAATTTTACTGTAATTTTACTGAAATATTTACTTCATGTATACTGCTGTTTTTTGCTGCAAATTTTGGTATTTTTCGCTGCAGTATTCTAGTATTTTCTACTGCTATATTTTACTAAAAACTCACTACAAATTGTTGATTTATTACAACAATTTTTCTAACAAGGACCACCACTCTAATTATATGAATTTAACAATTCAGAGCTTAATCAATAGAAATAAAATAAGAAATCCACCATTCCACCAAACACAATCACAATTTCAAAATATAGATCAAAAATATAGTTGTGTTGGTATATATTTCTATAAGTATAATCTCCATACAAGTATATTCATATAGAATAGAGCTAAGTATAATAGAAGAGAGCTAAGAAGAAGGAGATAGGACTGAGAAAGAGAGGGAGAGACAAAGGTGGCAGAAGATAGGGAATAGGGTCCGTTAGAGAGGGAGGAGAGAGAAGAGAAGGGATTTCATAATTTTTTGCGTAAGCTCTGAAATGCCTAGATACCTGTATAGAGTGTGAAGAAAACAACACCCAAATCTGAATCCAATTTAAATACTATAACAAATATGAGAAGCAAATTAAGAACGAAAAAAGGAGCAAAAGAACGAACACAACTATTTATGTGGAAACCCCTCTTCAATCAAGAGGGGCAAAAACCACAAGCAGAGATAGAGACTTTTATTGAACGAGGAAATAGTAGAAGAATTACAAATCACTTCTCTCTCTCTCTCTCTCTCTCTCTCTCTCAATTTACAGCAGTGCTCACTTTTAATTTTGGATACTCTATATGTAAACCCTGGCTACGTTTTTATACGCGCGTGAAATTGGAGTCCCGATCGATCGGGGCTCTTCCTAGAAGCGTCCGACTTCTGTGTGCCCCACGATCGATCCCGATCGATCAAGGTACCCTGTGTAGCTATACTAAGGAATTTGAGACATATCCTAACAAATCTCAACCTTGGCTCAAATTTCTCACAAAACAAACTCTCCACCTTCTCTAAAAACGTCACCCCTCTCAGGGCTAATTCAAAGACATAGAAAGCCCAACCAGATTTGGGCAATGCTCAAATTTCCTGCTGGGTAGAACTTTAGTGAACATATCACCAGGATCTGCAGTACCAATCTTTTTTCACTCAACCTTGCCTTTTTCAATCAGACTCCGAATGAAATGATGCTTGATATTAATGTACTTTGTCTTGTCATGATGAGTCATCTGATCCTTGGCTAAGTGAATCGCTGACTGGCTATCACAATAAACTCCAACTGTGCCCTGATCAATACTGAGTTCACTAATTAAACCCTTTAACCAAGTAGCTTCCTTGAACGCTTCCGTTACTACCATATACTCTGCCTCTGTAGTTGATTGTGCGGTAACTGACTATAAAAATGCTCTCCAATTGATAGCACTGTTACCCAAACAAAACACATAACCTGAAGTAGATCTCCTATTATCGAGGTCTCCACCATAATTAGAGTCAACATATCCTACTAAACAGCATTTACTCTTCCAAAACTCCAAACATACATCAGAAGTGCCACGTAAGTACTTAAGAATCCATTTAACAGCCTCCTAGTGCTCTTTACCTAGATTCATCATATATCAGCTCACCTTGCTAACTCTAAATACGATATCTAGATATGTACATACCATAGCATACATAATACTACAAACTGCATTAGAGTAAGGGCTTGTGACATGTACCTGATGTCTTCCTCTATATGAGGCGAATCTAATGCTAAAAGTGTGAAATGAGCCGCCAAAGTAGTGCTAACTGGCTTAGCATCTTTCATATGAAATCAATTTAGAACCTTCTCAATATACTTCTCCTAAGACAAGTATAACTTTTCTGCTTTTCTATTCCTCTTGATTTCCACACCAAGATTCTTCTTGGTTGCTCCTAAATCTCTCATCTCGAACTCACTTTTCAACATTGTTTTCAATTCATCAACATGAGACATCTCCTTAGCTGCAATCAAAATATCATCAACATATAACAGAAGATAAGTGAATGAACCTGAACCTGATTGCCTGAAATAAAAACAGTTGTCATATTTGCTCCTAAAGGACCCATGACTAGTCATAAACTAATCAAATCACTTGTACCACTGCCTTGGCGATTGCCTCAAACTATAAAGTGACCTTTTCAACAAACAAACATGATCTTCCTTTCCTTCTATAACGAAGCCTTCAGGTTGATGCATGTAAATACTTTCTTCTAGTTCACCATGCAAGAATGTAGTTTTCACATCTAACTGCTCAATCTCTAAATCATGCATGGCTACTAAATCAAGTAGTGCTCGAATAGAAGTATGTCTAACAACAAGTGAAAAATATCATGAAAATCAACTCCATGTACCTGATTGTAGCCCTTGGCTACCAATCAAGCCTTGTACCTTGCATCTTCCATTCCAGGAATGCCTTCTTTCTTCTTAAAGACCCATTTGCACCCAATAACTCTCTTTCTTGTTTGAGGCTTGACAAGTTGCCATGTCTGGTTCTTCTGCAATGATTCCATTTCTTCATGCATAGCCATCACCACTTCTCTAAATCAGATCTATTCACAGCTCTTGAATAGTTGGAAGGCTCAATGCCTTCCACTATCTCGGCCATAGAAAGAGCATACACTATCATCTCCTCATACCCATATCTCTGAGGCGCTCTAGCTTGTCTCCTCTGTCTACCACTAGCAATAGTATACTACCTGCTGACCTATTTCAGCCTCTTCATTTTCTTCAGTAACTTATACTAGAGGTGCCTATATACACTCAGTGGGTTCAACCTGCTGCAAAACTGTGTTATTTAACTGTATCTGATTAACACCTGACTTCTGCACCTGACTCGTATCACAAATAGCGGAGGGCGTGTGTGGCGGATGTAGTAGTGAAGACTCATTAAAAGTAACATCTTTACTAGTCAGAAATTTATGAGACTTTGAATCCCATAAACGAAATCCCTTCGCACCTGATGTATAACCAAGAAAAATGCACTTCTTGGCTCTAGGCTCTAACTTTCCTTCATTCACATAAACACAAGTAGGACAACCGAAAATTCTTATATGAGAGTAATCAGCAGGGGATCCCGACCATACCTCTTCTGGAGTCTTCAACTGAAGCGATGAATGAGGTGATCGGTTCACTAAGTAACACACCATGTTAACTACCTCTGCCCAAAATTCTCTCCCCAAACCTGCATTGGACAACATGCAACGAGCCTTCTCAAGTAACATCTTGTTCAATCTTTCTGCCACTCCATTCTGTTGAGGTCAACCTGTACAAGTCCTATATCTAATGATGCCTTGATTCTCAAAAAATTTGGTGAAATCACCCTCAACATATTCAAGGCCATTAACGATCCTCAACTTCTTGATTTGCTTCCCTGTCTGTTTCTCAAGTAACACATTCCACTTCTTGAAGGTATCATAAACTTCATTTTTCTGTTTCAAGAAATAAACTCAGACTTTTCTTGAAAAATGATCAATAAACATTAGAAGATACCTAGAACCTCCTTTGCAAGCAACTTGGACGGTCCCCACAGGCCTGAATGTATATAGTCTCACGTTCCTTTAGTCTGATGCACTGCCTGCTTGAAGCTGACTCTCTTCTGCTTCCCATAAATGCAATGCTCACAGAACTCCATCAGTCCAGTTGAATTACCACACAGTAAACCCCTCTTGCTCAGCTCTGTCAGTCCCTTATCACCCATATGACTCAATCTCATGTGCCATAACCTGGTAACATCTGAATCTTACATAGATGATGTAGAAACAGCCACTGACCTTGTCACTGTAGAACTTAGAAGTTCATACAAGGTTCCTACCCTTTTGCCTTTCATCACAATCAAAGCACCCTTACTGACCTACGTTACTCCACCTTCAGCTGTGTACCTGTACCCATGTGACTCAAGAGTACCTAAAGAGATGAGGCTCTTTGTCAAATCTGGGAGGTGACGCACGTTACTCAAAGTCCTAACTGTACCGTCAAACATCTTAACTCGGATTTTTCTTATACTAGAAACTCTACAAGTTGCATCATTGCCCATCAAAACTACTCCACCCTAAATCGACTTATATGTGATGAACTAGTCTCTATTAGGACAAACATGATAAGAACAACCCGAATCCATAATCCATTTATCTTTGGATCTGGACTGGGATTCGGTAACTAATAGAACATCAGCATCACTCTCATCTTCAACTACAATAGCCTCAACGGACTTATCATTTCTATTTTGGTCTTTCTTGTTATCTTCTTTCTGCTTATCCTTAAGCTTATAGCTGTACTTCTTTATGTGTCTTTTCTTGTGACAATAATTACATGACAGGTTTTTGTGTCTAGACTTAGACCTAGATTTGTTTCCACTACCAGACCCTCTAGTCTCAGTTCTGCCTCTCACAACCAAACCGCTACCTAATTTATTTAAATAGTCTGATAATTCTTTATCTACTCATTCTTTACTTAGTAGGTTTTTTTTAACCTCGTCAACAGAGATAGTTTTTCTACCACCATAAGTCATGCTTTCAACGAAGCATTTATACGAGGTGAGAGTGAACATAATAAAAGCATGGCCTGATCTTCGTCTTTAGGGGTATCATCCAATTCTTTTAACTCTTGAATAATAGAGTTAAATTCATTAATATGATTCTACGAGATGTACCTTTTGAAGTACGGAACTTGAATAACCGGCGCTTAACTATGAGTTTATTGGAGACTGACTTGAAGCAGAACATGCGGTCTTTACTTCCAAAACTTCTATTAGAACATCGTCTGCAAGACACATCTAGATAGCTATGAGTGCCTTCTCATCTAACTCCTCCCATTGTGCTTCTGTCATATTCTCCGATTTCTTCTCTTTTCCTTCTAAGGCTTTCTTCAAGCCATTCTGAGTCAATAGGCCCTTAACGCAGACCTGCCACAGAATGAAGCTCCCTTGACCTCCGAACTTCTCAACTTCACATTTAACTGTAGACGTCATAGTTCCAAATCGAAATAATAGGGCTCTGATACCAATTTGTGAAGAAAACAACACCCAGATCTGGATCCGATTCAAATACTATAACAAATATGAGAAGCAAATTAAGAGCGAGAAAAGGAGCAAAAGAACGAACACAGCAATTTACGTGAAACCCCTCTTCAATCAAGAGGGAGAAAAACCACGGGCGGAGATGGAGACATTTATTGAACGAGAAAATAGTAGAAGAATTACAAATCACTTCTCTCTCTCTCTCTCAATGTATGGCGCACTTTTAATTTTGGATGCTCTAGATGTAAACCCTGGCTACGTATTTATACTCGAGTAAAATTGGAGTCCCGATCGATCAAGATTCTTCCTGGAAGAGTCCCACTTCTGCGTACCTACCGATCGATTGGCTATTCCTCCCGATCGATCAGCAAGGGGTATACCAATAAATTTGAGACATATCCTAACATACAGTTAGGAGAGGGGTATTTGGCCTATTATTTATACTTAAATTACCCCTCACTTAACTAATATGTTTAGGTTAATATCAGTAGTTTAAACAAGGACAACCAAATTGAGATCAATTTTTAAGTAGCATACAAACGAACCCAAAACGAAGATCTAAAAACTTGAAATTGAAACAACAAAAAGCAAATATAACTAAGTCGGACCAGAAATGCTTTAATTGGCAAAATGAGCCCCAACACCCCTATATAAAAATCAAATTAAAAAAGTAAGTTTTAACATATAGTTGAACTAAATGTTCAAAAAAAAAAAAAACATAAAGTTGAACTTGATCTTTTAAAAAGGTATGTATGCAATCTAATCTTGAACTATCTGTAACCCAATAATAAATTTATTTCCTTATTTTGTGGGGTTAATTTTATGTCAATAACCTTACTAGGTGACTAATCTTGATTGGGCTCGGGCTACCTAAACCAAGTAGCTTCTATATCCTGTCGAAAATCAAAATGACTTTATGTCACGCTCAAATCTAAAATGATTTCCATGTTGAGGATAAATTAGAAACAACTTTCATGTCAAATCAAATTCAAAAACAAATAAATTTTATGCCAAAATTAAACATACACTGACTTTCATTTTGTACCTAAATCCAGATCTGTTTCCTTGAAAAACTCAAGTTCAAAATGACCTTAATCTCCAAATTGACTTTGATGTCACATCTAAACCCAAATTGATATCCATGGCATACCTAAAGCCAACTTGACTTTCATGTCAAATCAGAATTCAAAACAATCTCATCTCAAACCAAAGTCTACACCAAGTCTAAAATCTAATTGACTTCTATATCATACATAAATCCAAATTAAATTTTATGTAAAACCTAAATCCAAGACAATTGCTAAAGGACTTATAATTGACTTCTGCGTTAAACCCAAATTTAAAATAACTTTTATGTCAACTATTGATATAGTATATATATATATATATATATATATATATATATATATATATATATATATATAATGTCAATTACATATGTTAAAAACTTTGGTTCAAATTTTTGATAAGCATCATTATATAATTGATTTTAAATCAATTTTGGCCTCAAACCACGGGGCTTGCTCCCTGGGATGACAATTCCTAAAGAAATGGTGTGGGATAGCTGGCCCCCATCCTTTTTGAGTTCTTGGTTGTGTTTAATTAAATTTTTTTTTTGGTAAGTGTGTTTAATTAATGTTTAGCCATTGATTTTGTTTGGCTTGTTAACAATTGCGATTTTTGTTTTGGGAATATAAATTAAGTACTCTTCTTCTCCAATGGTGTAGGAGACTCGAATCAAAATAGTAAAAACCCTAGAAATTAGGGTTTCACCATTTTCTCCAAATACAACAACCTCTTCGTCCCTTTCCCTAGTTCTAGGACCGATATTGCTCTTTGACCTTCGTTCCAGACCGGCGTTCATCGAGTGATGGTGAGACCAAAGCATCTTCAGGATAGATTTAAGGTTTTAGATTATAAAATCTTGTTTGGGGTTAGTCTAAGTAAAGATTACTGAAATAGCTTTGTATTTGTAGTCAAAACTTTATAGTGGAAAGCTTCCTCTTGTTTTAGGGTACCGTGAATGTAGGCTTAGTTCGAACCGCGTAAAATCCAGTGTCCCCTTCTTTGTTATTTTCGTTCTGGGTTTTTGGCCATTTTCATTTATATTTTTTAAGTCCTATTTGTAACTCTAAGCCAAAACTCAAAGTACTTAAATTATAACATCAACCTAAATCTTAAATGACTTCCATGTCAAGCCTAAACTAGAACTGACTTCTTTATCATATCTAAATTTAAATTGACATATTTAAATTGACATCCATATTGTGCCTTGAACTCAAGAATGGCTCTTGTGTGAAACCTAAGTCCCAAATGAATGACTTTCAAGTCAAAGTTAATCCCGCGATTACTCCCAATTTAAACATAAACTGAAATGGCTTCTAAGTCAAATTTAATGATGTTCCAATCATTCTTAAACCCGAGTCAAACCCTATCAAAGTGACTTCCAAATCAAACTTAAATCAAAATGGCTTCCAAGTGGAACCTAAACCTAAACCTAAGCCAACTAGTCGAACTTAAACTCAAGCCAAACTCTAATCCAAAAAAACTTCCTAGTCGATCCTAAATCCAAAGCACATTTTAAGCCAAACGTAAGTCCGAATGATCCAAAGTCAAGACTAGGTCCAAGTAGCTTCTAATTAAATATATAATATAAATAAACCTAAAATATCTCACATATTCTTAAGTCAATTGATCATCTATTCACCTAGTTGATGACTAAAACATAAATATATCATCAATTGAATTCAAAGGATATTCTTCTAAGGAAGATGTAATTGAGGATATATATCATCTTGAATAGGGTGGTGTCCTAAATAAATAAAACCTTTGTGTATTTTGTACATGGAAAAATTAATGTCTTGCAAATCTCAATTTTGTTTCTCAATAGTCGCATTGCTTTAGGCCAAACTCGAGCTTAGGCAATGAGTGATGGGTGATATCTGATGTGGGTGTTTTGCTTTTAAGTCATATTTTTGCTCTTTGTTAACGACAAACCATTAGGGTAAACAAAAAATGTTCCAGAATTCCACTAGTCGGTGGTGATATTAATATGGTCATAACTTTGCATTATCATACCATTATGCTTTAGCAGTTACAATATTTGAAGATTCTAACCATTCATTATTGTTTTCTTTCCTGTTGCTTGTAGAAAAGCCAAGGAGCCTAGCTTTTGGATAGATTAATGTAAACAACTTCTTCTCTACCTCTCTTAATTTTCTGTATTGCTCATTCATTTTCTTACTATTGGAAATTATTCGAGGCTCTCCTGTACCCATAGCTCTCAATTACAGGTGCTTTGTGGTTACCACGTTAACCTTGATTGTTGATTGCTAGTAAAGTTCGTGTGCAACGATATTAGGGCAAATTTGGCTTTCAGGCATTGGTTTTTCAATGGTGTTGTAATCTCTTGCATTTTCTTTACTATTAAAGTACATTGTGAGTCAATCATATTTGACCTTATATCGTCCTACTTTTTTTTCCAATAATGAAAAGCTTAGTTTCACGATGTTAGTTCGTCATCCTACTTTTTTTCCAATCATTTAAAGCTTAATTTCAAGGTGTTAGTTCAATCAGCCATCTTTGGTCAATTAGTTCAATCTGCGATCTTTGCTCAATTGTCTATTGTTGCAAATTTAGTCATTCTATCATGTCTATAGTTAGAGCTGTTGCCCGAAGTAGCTTGAAAAAATATTACCCAAAATGGCGTATTTTAAAAATAATTCCTGAAGTGGGCTCCATGTGGCAAAAAAACAATTTAGTAAATTTAAAAAAAAGTTTTTGATTACCTCTGTTAGTGATAGAGGCAATCAAGTATGTAAGCCGCTGCCCAAGGCAGCTTCAGGCCTGCACTATGGAGGTCCTGCACAAAAATTAAGGGTGCATGTTAAGTAAATTTTTTAAATTAAATTAGTAACTAAATTAGATATATTAATTATAAATTTATAATTATGTTATATTTAGCTTTATAATATATATTTTAATTAAATTATATATATAATTTATAATAATTTTTAAAAATAAATTATTTATTAAATATTAAATAATATTATCTATACATAATTTTGTTGTTTAATTATTATTAGATGTATGTAATACTAGTCATTTCTTCATATATCATTTAGTATAAATTATTATATTTAAAAGACTATATAACATAAACAGTTAAATATCCATCGAAATACGTTATTTAATAAATCTAAAATATCTAAAAAAGTTGTAATACATTATTAAATATAAAAAAGAATATCCTACTACTAAGATATTGTATCATCCCTATTGCAACATAGACAATCATTATGTAATATAAAGTTTGACAATCTATTACCTAAGCATCCTGACATATTAATATGTATAATAGGGTAACTTGATATTTTAATATTTTATTACTTAAATACTCTGAAATTTAAAATTTTATCAATCAGATATTAATATTTTCTCGAAATTCAATTAATTTTCATTGGAAAATGTTCGAATATTGATGTTTTCTGAAAAAATGCTAACATGATGAGTCTTCCGAAAAATTTAAGTAAACTACATCAATATTTGATGACTATTTTATCACAATTTACTAAACTTTTTAACAAAATATTGGAATGTCTTATATATATTATCGTGATTACGTATCACATCAACATTTTTTTGTAAAATTTGGTCGCATTCTTACAAAAATTAATCAAATTTCAACGTATGATATGTGACGCAGCGTGTGATGGGAATATGGATTACGGGAAGGTTCAACGGCCTTCTCTTTGAATTTTATTAATGAAAATAACAAAATTACAAAGATTTGATAAGGCTCGAATTCTGATAGGTTGAGAAACGAGAGAAAAAGATAAATAATTTTGAGATTTAATTGGAAAAACTAACTAAAACTAGCCCTAGGTCTTCCTTTATGTGGAGGAAGGCAAATACAATTTAGATTCAAAAATAAATCTGACCTAAATCGGGAGGAAATCAAATAAAATCAAATCTTTCCTAACTAAGCTTGAAATCTTGCCAAAACTGTCCCTTGATTCTCATGAAGATTGAAACGGCCGAGACTTTCCCAAATTCACGCGTTGGTAGTGCTCGTATGCTGGTCTTGGCGGTACCGCCATGCTACACCACAATTCGGTGCCGCCAAAGTACAGAGTGAGGTGTTTGACGTTAAAAACATCGGAAGTCCTCATACCTGGCAGGAGCTGAAGGCGGTAAGCATTGTCGTTGATCCGTTCTAGAACCGTCAAAGGGCCAATCTTTCGTGCAGTGAGCTTGTTGTATTCCCAAGAGGGGAACCTTTCGCGAGTCAGCATAGCCCAAACCGTATCTCCAACTTGAAAACGAACCAGCCTTCTCTTGTTGTCAGAGTCCAACTTATACTTGGCGGTAGCTTCGGGTAATCGAGCCCAGGTTTGCTCGTGCACATCCTTGAGAGTGTTGATCAAATCCTCTGCCTTCCTATGAGGTCTGGACAAATCAGGAGTGGGCGCCAAGTCCATCAGGGTTCAAGGAACGAACCCGTAAATAAAGTGAAACGGAGCAAAACCGGTAGTGCGATTGAATGAAATGTTGTAAGCAAACTCTACTTGGTGAAGCTTGGCTTCCCATCCCATGGCATGTTCAGCTACAAGATAGCGGAGAAGGTCTCCAAGAGATCAACTGATTACCTCGGTCTATGCATCAGTTTGGGGGTGATGAACGGTACTGAATGCCAAGGAGGTATTGGCCATCTTCCACAAGGTCCTCCAAAAATGATTCACAAATCGTACATCTCTTTCGGACACAATGCTCAAGGGCAAACCGTGAAGCTTGTAAACCTCCTTGAAGTACAATCCGGCGACATGGATGGCGTCTACAGCTCATTTACACCCAATAAAGTGTGCCATCTTTGAAAAACGATCAACCACAACAAATATTGAGTCAATACCTTCGGTGGTTCTCGGTAAGCCCAAGACGAAATCCATACTGACATCAGCCCATGGCTAGCTTGGAATAGGTAACGATAAGCACAACCCCGCATTGGTGACGCCACCCTTTGAAATCTAACAAGTGCGACTGCGTTGGACGAACCTTTCCGCTTCACGGTGAAGTGTTGGCCAATAATAGTTGGCAGTAATGAGCTTGAGCATCTTATCCCTCCCCATGTGGCCGGTGTTGTGCTTCTCTTCGATAATCTTGAGCCGCCAACTTGAATGAGGGACACAAAGTTGATTGCCCCAGAAAGGAAGCTGTCATGAATGGAGTAATCCGGGCTGAGCCCGTCTTGAGCTTCACACTAGATAATACCAAAGGCGGGGTTATCCTTATAGAGATTAGCCATGTGCTCGAAGCCGATCACAAGGGTTTTGCTTTGCACCAAGATTAAGGTTCGCCTACTCAATGCATCTGCGACTTTGTTTAGCTCGCCTGATTTGTGCTTTATGGTGAAGTGAAATAGCTGAATGTAGCCAGCCCATTTAGCGTGATGATCGGAAAGCTTGTATTGGCTATTGATGAACTTAAGGGCCACGTTGTCAAAGTAACGGACGAATTCTCGATTCGCCAAGTATGCTCCCCAATGTCTCAAAGCTCTAAGCAATGCATAAAATTCCAAGTCACACGTGGAGTAGTTTAACCTGCTGCCGTCCAATTTCTCACTGAAATAGGTGATTGGCCTCCCTTGTTGGCTTAGCACAGTGCCAATACCAATCTTGGATGCGTAAGTGTGCAACTCAAAAGTTTGTTGGAAATCCGGGAGTGCTAACACAGGAGCTGTTGTCAGGTTCTCTTTGATCTTGGCGAACGCTAATCATGCTTGCGGCGTCCATACAAAAGTTCCCTTCTTATACACTCTGTGATTGGCACCATGATTGTGCTGAAGGCTAGAACGAAGCGCTTATAGAGTGATGCCAACCCGTGAAAAATCCTCCCCTTGCCAATCGATTTCGGTTTTGGCCAATCCCTGATGGCTTTGATCTTACCATCATTAGCTGAAATTCCATCCTTGGACACAACGAACCCGAGGAAGGTTACTCGGTCCTTCGTGAAATCGCACTTCTTGAGCATGGCAAATAAGCATTGGACTCTCAAAGTTTTAAGTACCACTCGGAGATGGCGAAGGTGATCTTCCTGATCTCGGCTGAAGATGAGGATGTCATCGAAATATACAACCACAAATTTTTCAATGAATGGGTGAAGGATCTGGTTCATGAACCTCATAAATGTACTTGGGGCATTCGATAACCCAAATGGCATAACCATCCACTCATAAAAGCCCCTCTCTCGTCTTAAAGGTCGTCTTCCACTCATCTCCAAGCATGATGCAGATCTGATGATACCCGCTCTTGAGGTTTACCTTAGTGAACACTTTGGCGCACTGAAGCTGGTCTAGCAAATCATCAAGCCTCAGAATTAGGAATCTGTAACATACCATGATCGTATTTATGGCGCGACTGTCCACACACATTCTCCATGACCCGTCCTTCTTTGGCATGAGCAAAGCAGGTACTGTACATGGACTCAGGCTCTCTCTAATAAACCCTTTGGCGAGGAGTTCTTCAACCTTGCGTCTCAATTCTTCGTGTTTGGTAGGGCTCATGCGGTAGTGAGGACGGTTGGGCAAGGGAGCACTAGGCATTAAATCTATACGATGCTGCACATCCCTTAACGACGGAAGTGAAGCCGGTAGCTCCTCTGGAAAAACATCAGCATATTCTTCCAACAATGCTTCGAACTCCCTTGGTAGCTTCTTGGAGGCAGTAGTACTCTCCTTACCAATCAAAATGAACAACAACTTGGTCTCGCCATCTTCCTTGACGAACATTACACGGCCCTAGACATTCGGGTGCTTGGCTGTACGAGCTTTTGGCTTCTCCTCTCTCCTTGGATGTAGAACTATCTTAACTCCCTCGTGAACGAAAGTGTAAGTATTCTTCCGTCCATCATGTATGGCTCCTCGATCATATTGCCTGGGACGCCCTAACAATAGGTGACATGCATCCATGGTTACCATATCACACCAGACACTATCTTTGTACTTAGGACCAATAGAGAAATGGATAAGACAACACCTCGAAACTATCACCTGATTTCCTTTCCTCAGCCAAGAAAGTTTGTACAGATGCAGGTGTGCCTCTGTCTTCAACACCAATTTTGTCACGCTGGTCTCGGAAATCATGTTCTCGCAGCTTCCCAAATCAATAACCATGAGGCATACCTTGTCGCCAATATTGCAAGTTGTCTGAAAGTTGTTGTTCCTCAACCTCAACACTGGTAACGTCATTGGCTTCTGGATCCGCCAACTCTTCAAAACTATTCTCAATGACTGTCTCTTCTTCTTCATCCCCTGGCTCCTTAATGAGAAGGGCCTTTTCTGGTCTGTCTTCCTTGTGGCAATCCGAAGATCAATGTCCTACCTCCCCACATTTAAAGCAACGAGTTCTAAAAGAACCCGCCAAGTCTTGGTTGACTTGCCTAACAGTGTTGGCGGGAGTTGTCCTTAATTGAACATTTGGGTTTGGGGGAGCTTGGGCCTACTGGCTAGCCCCGGCTGGCGTGGTCCACGTACCACCAACTGGACGGCGCCTTTGCTGTCTCTCAACTTGCACAGCTCTCTAAGTGGCTTCTGACACGGTGAAGATATCGAACATATTAAGGACATCTTGTATGCTCGCTCTCAATCTGCCAATGTATCTATCTGCCAACTGTACCCCTGATTTCGCTAAGTCATTCGTGGTGACCAAAGCATGGAACTCAGACGTATACTCCTCCACGGTTCTTGAGCCTTGGCGCTGTACATTAAACGGTCATGATTGTGAGGCAAGAAGGTGCCTCTCAAATGCTTCTTCATCTTCTCCTAAGATTCGATCTTAGGTTTACCTTGTCTAAGCTGGATCTACTTCTGTTGGTGCCACCAGGCAACTGCTCTTCCTCAAAGGCGCATAGCAACCAGTGGCACCTACTTTCGTTCTGATATCTCTCAAGACTCCAAGACTTCCTCAACAGCCACGAGCCAATCAAGGAACTCTTCTGGACGTCCTCCCCCATTAAATTCCGGAATCTCAATTCAAAGTCCAGACTCCCACCTCCTGTCTTCGTGGTGGTTGTGGTCACCTCCATTGCGCGGATGGCACCTCAACCTTGGCTCCGGAAAATCTTCATCATGAAATTGATTAAGGAAAGGATCGTCCACGTCTCCACCATTAATGCCCGATGAAGGGTGGCGTTGGGGCCTAACTCCGTCCGGGGAGTTGGGGTTTGCCACGAGTTGGACCAAGCACCACTCGATCCACCGGAATCTCTCTTCCCGCTCCTCAAATCTCCCTTCAAGTTGCTGAAGTCGGTCACGGTCAGTCACTTCTTCAACAGTGGCGTTCCTTTGTCGTCTTGGGACCATCCTTCTTCCGGAAGCATTCCTGTGCTCTAATACCAACTGATGCAGCGCGAGATAGGAAATATGGGCTATGAGAAGGTTCAACGGCCTTCCTTTTGAATTTTATTAATGAAAATAACAAAATTACAAAGAGGTGATAAGGCTCGAATTCTCACAGGTTGAGAAACGAGATAAAAAGATAAACAATTTTGAGATTTAATTGGAAAAACTAACTAAAACTAGCCTTAGGTCTTCCTTTATATAGAGGAAGGCAAATATAATTTAAATTCAAAAATAAATCTGACCTAAATTGAGAAGAAAATCAAATAAAATCAAATCTTTCCTAACTAAGCTTGAAATCTTGTCAAAACTGTCCCTTGATTCTCGTGAAGATTGAAACGGCCGAGACTTTCCCAAATTCGCACATTGGTAGTGCTCGTATGCTGGTCTTAGCGTTACCGCCATGCTACACCACAACCCGGTGCCACCAAGTCGTACCTTTCGCCCGGTGACGCCAAGTAACCTCCACTTCCTCTTGCTAATGCTAACCCTATTGCATCAGAATGTCATAACATATTCAAGCCTTGGGGTGCCTTGTTGTATATATTTAGATATGAGGGTACCTAGGTGATGAATGTTTAAACCTTAGGATACTTAAAATATTTATATTTTTATATTTCAATATAAATATATCTGTATTTATATATTTTTTTTAAAAATAAAAAATAATATTATGAAAATCCCCGGTTTCTCAAAAATTTATTTTCCCAAATTTTGGACAATAATGCTTGCTGCTCATAGTAGAAGAATCCTGTTGTTCCCATGTGAACAACAGGATTCTCCTCTTCATGTGGGATATGTGGTACAATTTTACCACATATCCCTATTTATTATTTAAAAAGATTTTAAAATTTACGTAGTACAAATAATTTATAATAATTTATTAAAAATTATTATAAACAAAGTTATATTGTATTTAGTTAATGTATTTGTATTATTTTTGGTTAAATATTGTTTAGTTAAATTGTAAAGATCCATACTTTTTGGTTCGATGTTTGGAACAATAAGCCCTTGAATAGTGTAAGGAATCACAATTATTAAGACTTATTTTCTCGATACTAAAATAAACTATTTTTTTATCTATTTAAAATACACTTAATTAAGGATCTAGGGGGTTATAAATATTAATTTTAAAAATTATGTTATCAAAAGTATATAATATAAAAAAAAAATTGAATCTACCATTATAAATTCCTATTCCCCCTTCATTTTCTCCAAACTACTCAATCCTCCATACAATAGCAACAATTGCTTTCTCGACCAAAATCTTAGGTAATTATCCAAGTTTTATTAAATATTATGTTCCTTAATTTTTTTTTTTTTTTTAAATTCTATATTTTGTATTAAATTCTTACTATAAAACCCTACATTGAGAATACTTCTTATATAGTGCATACTGGATAAACCTTCACCCATGTTTCATACACCTTTATCTGTACATTTTAAAATTTAATTATATGATTATGTTCTAAGTATTGTGAGCAAACGACGATGATTAAATAGATATAATAATGAGTTTTACAGAGTTTTGATGTTCTATCTTTTAAGAAGCACTCTTCACTATAATGAGAATTACTATTGAATAACTAATGTAAATAACTAGTGTGAAATCCTATATAAGCTACTATACTGGAGAGATTGAAATGCAAAACAAGTAGCAACACTCCCACTTTCTCTTTCATTATCTCTCTCTCATTCTCTCTTATTATGATCAACAGCTGAAGCTTTAAAGTTCCAATTCTGTAGCCACGCTTTTTCGATTTTTGTTTACCTACTGAAGGTTTTCTTTGAAGTTCCAGAGAAGAAACGATCAAGAGCATCGAGAAGAAACGATCAAGGAGCTCCAGACTACGGAAGAGGATCAGAACGAATGCTATTGTGAGCAAATCACCCCAGAGGAGATCAAGGAAGCCCTAAAACATATGGCTAGGGGAAGAGCAGTTGGTCCAGATGGGATACCCATTGAGGCATGGAAATGCCTTGGTCAGAGGGGTTTCAGCTGGCTAGCAAAACTCTTTAACCAAATCTTGATGGGGAACAAGATGCCAGAAGAATGGCGGAAGAGCACACTGGCCCCAATCTATAAGAACAAGGGCGATATCCAAAGCTGCGCCAATTACCGAGGGATCAAATTGATGAGTCACGCCCTCAAGTTGTGGGAGAGAGTAATAGAAAAGAGAATACGACAACAGACGGAAGTGACCGAAAACTAGTTTGGGTTCATACCTGGGAGATCAACAGTAGATGCCATTCATCTTTTACGGCGGACGATAGAGCAATACAGGGAGAGACAAAAGGACCTCCACATGGTCTTCATCGATTCGGAGAAGGCATATAATAGAGTATCAAGAGAGGTACTGCGGAGAGTGTTGGGAAGGAGAGGCATCCCAATGCCTTATATTCGGGTCATTAGGGACATGTATGAAGAGGCACATACTAATGTGCGAACAGGGAAAGGGGAGACAGACACTTTCCCTATTACAGTAGGGGTTCACCAGGGTTCTGCCTTGAGTCCCTTTCTATCCATTCTAGTGATGGATGAGCTCACTAGACATATTCAAGGGGAGGTACCTTGGTGCATGCTCTTCGCAGACGACATAGTTCTGGTAGGGGAATCCCGTGTGGACATAAACGGGAAGTTGGAGCTATGGAGAGGCGCCTTAGAATCGAGGGGTCTAAGGATTAGCAGATCTAAGACCAAGTATGTGGAATTCAAATTCGACCGTTCCACCACGACCAGCACCGAGGAGGTTAAAATGGGAGCAGAAGCCGTATCAAGTACGGGGAGCTTCAAATATCTGGGATCCATGATACACCAAAATGGTGAAGTGGATGAGGATGTCAGCAACAGGATTAAAGTAGGCTGGCAGAAGTGGAGGATGGCATCCGGGGTGCAGTGTGATAGAAAGTTCCCGCTAAAGTTAAAGGAAAAATACTATAAGACGGTAGTAAGACCGGCTATGCTATATGGGGCAGAGTGTCGACCAATGAAACAAAATCAAACACAGAGGATGAAGGTGGCTGAGATGAGGATGCTACGATGGATGTGTGGCCACACAAGAAAGGATAGGATTAGGAATGATGTGATACGAGGTAAGCTGGGGGTAGCCTCGATCGAGGATAAATTGAGGGAGCACCGCCTAAGATGGTTTGGACATGTCAGCAGAAGACCGACTTCAGCCCCAGTCAGGAGGTGTGAACAGCTCAACACAGCGATAAGCAGAAGAGGGAGGGGCAAACCAAAGAAGAGTTGGCTGGAGACGATTCGTCAAGACCTAACCCACCTAAACCTAAGAGAGGAGATGGCCTCAGACAGGACACATTGGAGGGCGAGTATTTTGGTAGCGGAGATGGTAAAAGTAGAGTAGGACGGGGAGTGGCTGGTAGTCTAAGACCCTTAGGCAAGCTTAACCTCTAGTGTAGTACTTTTTTTTTTTTTTTTTTTATGCATGGCTATTGATTGATGTTTATCTGCAGGCACTCAACTACTACTTCAGGTTAGGGGTCCCCGGAAACAGTCTCCTTTCCTGCCGGAAGGGGTAAGGCTGCGTACACCACCCCCCCCCCCCCCCCCCCCAGTCCCTGCGTTCTGCAGGAGCCGCAAGGCACTGGGGCTGTTGTTGTTGTTGTTGTATATTTGTACCAATGTTATTTTTTTCCCTTACAATATTCATGGATAAATTCCAATTATCCATATTTGATAATAAATAATACGTTATATTTTTGTGGATTAATTAATAATATTTGGTTTTATTCTGGTGACATTGACATTGTCTGAACAACACAATACTTAATTTTACTTTACATCATTTAAAAATAACATATCGTACCGAACAATTCACTATTTCCTATCAACGACATATTTTTACCTTAGTTGCAGTACTGATGGATCACTCTCAACAGCCTGAACCTAATAATAGGAGTGTGATATACTTACAAGACCAACATAGGAGCTCTGCCATATGGGAGGGCAATGTATATAAGTATAAATTGCAAAGTATTAGTTTCCATATTCAATATTATTCACTGTAAATATTTATATCTTTTGAAGCATAGTGTATTTTTATTGTAGGACCTGGTATGCTGAACTGCCGACATCATAATGTTAGCCTCATCCAAGGTTGGGAGGTCGATGATGGTATCATTACATACATATGCAGGTCTTTTGGGGCTCATAGATTGAGGCATATCACTCTCGATAGTGCCCTAATTACCACATTAGTTGAGAGATGGAGGCAAGAAACCCAAACATTTCATCTCTTAGTTAGGGAAGCGCTATCACAATGAAAGACGTGGCTATGCTACTCGAACTTAAAGTAGACGGCCCCCTTGTCACTGGTACGGAACGACAAAATATAAGAAAGTAAGCGATGAACTCATTGGACTTAGTCCTCTGGACAAAGTGATGTCGGGGTCCGTTATGAAGCTGCTCTGCCTACGCCAGCAATTCCCCCATCTACTTGAAGATGCTCCACCGTTGATGGTGCAGCAGCATGCTCGCGCATACATTTTTTCGTTAATTGGTAGTATGTTATTCTCCGATAAATCGGGCAATGAAATCTCACTACTTTATTTGCATCTATTTCACGATTGGGGTTATGCCTCCCAATTGAGTTGGGGGGGTGCTACATTAGCAAGCCTATATCGACACATGTGTCGAGCTTCACGCAAAGACTCTCAGGAGATAGCAGGTCCCCTAATTCTCTTGCAGGTATGTTCTATGAGCATTGCTATACTTTAATTATATTTATGAAGTTGTTTTTGATATTATTTTTCATGGGTATGCAGTTATGGGCATGGGAACGTATGCCCATTGGTCGTACTCATCCCCCAGTGCTCCATTGGGATCGAGATCCCCAAGATCCACTAGGATGCAGGTACTTGAACGAGTGAAATGCATATGTATATCTATTTATTTGTAGATTTATTTATTATATAATTAAATAGAGCTATTTTATGTTTAAATAGGTGGATGTCAAACACATCTCGTATGATTGCACCGAGAATTCTTTTGTATTTTAGAAACGATCTTGATTATTTGCATCTTGAGCAGGTACTATCTATGACCTACATAAATATAATTTTCTCTAACTTTACGTTATTTTTATGTACACTAACACCATGAAAATATATTTTATATCTGCTGGACATCGTATCCCGAGGAAGTGTTGCATGATCTCCACTTACTTTGTCAGGAGAATCAAAATGTGTGGCGCAGTATGGTGCCACTTATTTGTTTCAATATTGTGGAGCGGCATTATCCAAACAGAGTGATGCGTCAGTTTGGCCTCCGGCAGACAATTTCGAATGCCTTTAATACTTCCGCAGAGTTGCACAAAGCTGATAGACAGAACAAGGGAAGTACTAACCGGGCGACATATCATCATGTATCCATAAACTGCTGGAATATGCGTAATAATTTTGTGGTCACTGGTGATCTAGATACGAGTCCTATGCACTACTATGTCACAAACCTAAAGGTTTGGTGACGAGCTTCATGTCAAGTTTGGATAGATTTGGGGCTTTACAGTATGAGATGAGAAAAGAAATTGAGAATTTCGAGTTAGATTAGAAAAGGAAGATAGAATCGGTAGAGATGAGGAAGAGAATTGAAAAACATAGAGATGAGAAAATAGGGAATTCATTCATTCAAATTCATATTGGATGATTTATTTACAATCCTAAGCCTTCTATTTATAGATAATTAAAAGAATAATCTAGAAACTTCTAGTATATCTCCTCACTCCCAAAATAACCAACGTATCTGAAAATAGGCAGGAAACATAAAAGAGCGGGTAAACAATTTGAATTCAAAAAGAGAGCAGGGAAAAATGGTTGAAAAATCTTCTAGATCCTTCTTGATTATTCTAGATGATACGCGTGCTTGACTGGTCACCGAAAGCTGAGAAGGACACAGACTTGGAACCCTTGGCATTATCGGGTGATGGCAAGCTCATGACAGGCTTCTTGCTGCTGTGTAGGACACGTCACGGCTAGGGTCGTGACATACTATGAACCGTATATAGAATGGTACAGATGCATTACACGTTTTATCACTCCACCTAATGCATCTGCACAAGCTGGATATCAACCCCATTGTCAACAATGACGATTTCCTAGTAAGTATCCCTACAATTTTCTAATTAATATATTGTCTAAATCTTATATTTTATAAATCTAAACTTCCTTTTAATTTTTTAGGCAGAGGGCATTGCTAATAAACAAAATGGGATATGAGATGTTATACCTCAGGTTGACTGCGAATTCATGAGGCTCGCACTTCAAACATTAGTATTTCAATATTCATTCTATTTGGAAACCATAGGACGTGAAAACATGACTAACAACCCCTAATCATGCACCTGACGAAGGAGCTTCATCCAGCATATTACAAAGCCAAAGGGGAAGAGGAAGACGCAGGCCCCAGTTGCACAATGCAATTTAATTAAAATGCATATTATAGAGCTAAACATAACACAATAATAAATTTATAATTAATAAATTTAATTTAATTTTAAAAAATTCAATTAATATATATAAGGGCGCATGTTAATTTTTGTGCAGAGCCTGCACAATGCAAGCCATGGCTAGCAGGCCGCGCATAGTACAAGCCTGGCTTACATACTTGAATACCTGAGGTAATCAAATTTTTTGAGAAAAAGTTTAAAAAAAATTTTTTTTTTTTTGCCACATGGAGGCCACTTTAGGAATTATTTTTTAAAATACGCCATTTTGGGTAATATATTTTTTTCAAGCCATTTCAGGCAATGGCTCCTATAGTTGCTGTGCATGATGATAGAACTATGTTTAATGATATGATAAGACACTAGTCTTTTTCTTGGAGCAACGTAGTGTCAATTACACATTGTTTAAGGATAGCATCTTGATAAAGCGTATTAACCCACCTTGACTGTTGCAACCCGAAACTTGAGATGAACAATAAAATGGTTAGAGGTAGTTTGTTGTTCTATAAGATCCCACCTCTCTAAAAATGATATAATAAACAAAAAAACGTAAGATATTTGTGAAACTATGAAAAGTGATAGAGGAACAAAAGAGATATTTTGTTACTCATTGCTCAGATTATACTGTGCTTGACAAAAAACGGATCATGAATCGATTCTATGAATATGAATAATGATTGATGTGGTTCTTAGAGAAGTGAAGAATAGATGTGAACGTGCAAGCTAACTACTTGGGATAGTTACAAAGACTAGATCAAAAAAGAAGGATGACATGACCCTAAAACAACAAATAGCAGATATTAGGATTGAAGAAGCCATCTAAATACTAGGTAAAAGGAAGGTCAAATCTCACTCTTTTTATTTTGTTAATCTTGTTGGGAACTTCACCGAGGAAAGACATGAATAATAGTGCAGGAAGTTTGTTAAAGGGAAGATGCAAGCAAAATAGAACTCATGCCAGGGATAAAAAAAGTTCATATGGTAGTGCTGGATGTGTAGAGAACTTGGTCATCCTACCTATAAATATTCAAAATGCCTTAAAACAAGAGTAAGTAAAAGACAGTAAATCTCGCACTCATTTAACTAAAGACTACAATTGATAGACCATAGTTGCTATGGTTTTGGAGATCAATCTACTTTATCACTCCCGTGAAGGGCGTGATGCTACTATCGCTCCATCCTTGACCTTGATAGTTGTAACCAGTCGATGCGATCCAATCAGCTGTCATCTTACCTTCTAGAATTTGTTGGAGAAATAGGCTAAATGGGTAATCAAAATTCTCAAGCTCGAGAGGCCAAAGGTTAACTAGAGATTGGGGGTAATTAAAACTTGAACCGACTTAAAAAAGAACTTCAACATGAAAGCCTCAAATTGAACACTATAGGCCTCGAATTATAGCAAAAGGACTTGAGACAAGTTAATTAAACAACTGAAAGTAAAAGATTCAGAGAGGACGAATAAACTGAAGGAAGTCACCGCGCTGTAGAATTCACCATTGCCCTATGTCATTTATACCCTGTTGCAGTACAAATAGGATCGTAAGGCACTCTGACTCTCAGGGTTAACACGGCACCTAACATAGAAGTGTACGCCCAGATGGGTAGTATGCTCCAACTTGCTCAGTAACTAGAGTAACCGAGAAGAGCTTAGAAATAATTGAAAAGAGAAGAGATGAAAGAGTTTTGTAAATTTGGT
The DNA here is from genome assembly GCA_018398585.1 of Simmondsia chinensis. Classification (NCBI taxonomy): domain Eukaryota; kingdom Viridiplantae; phylum Streptophyta; class Magnoliopsida; order Caryophyllales; family Simmondsiaceae; genus Simmondsia; species Simmondsia chinensis. Next base: position 18,956,031 of record JAGTTD010000016.1, on the reverse strand, counting down.
GTGTATGATGAATGCCCCAAAGCACGGTATTTATAAGAAAAATACTTAACATTTCAAGCAAAAGTTAGTTATGGAATGTAAGCGAGAAATCCATCCTTAATTAGGAAAGTGGGCAGATTGAAGAAGCAGAAAATCCGGCCACATCTAAGGCAACAATGGTTATGGAAAGAAGTGGGCGGTTACATGGCCAAAACGTGTACTCATGCTCGAGCTTGTAGCCTTAAGCTTGAACCCGGAGTGACGGTCAAAACCTCGAGTGTAACAGCCTCGGGGTTGGTTAGGAGGGGACACCTCAAGCTCAATCACATGCCCTCAAGCTCAGTTTAAAGAACTCTCCTCGAGCTCCTTTACGACAACATAAAATACAATGTCTGTAAAAATAAATGTTTGGATTAGAAAGAGGAGACTTTAAATAAAGAGGAGGAAACTCATTTTTTCCATCATGATGTACTTTTAAAGGTGTTTTAAAACCATGAACTCGCAAGTTTACTAGATCATTATAGCTAAATCAAGTATATGGGTCGTATCCATAGGGAATCGAAGTTAAGTCTTGGTTTGAACAATTTGTTAACTAAAATAGTAAAACTAAATATACACTTAAGGTGTCAATTCAATTGAGGTTAGTTTAGAGAATGAATTCAGGGTAGTTTTACTTATATCCAGGCATTATATTATACTATGACAATGATTTAAGAGGCTGAGGCTACAAGCACTAACCTTGGGCTAATATTTAAACTAGGACTTAGGGTAATGAACTAGTCTAAAGGCATAACCTATCATATCACCCTATGTGTAGCATAGGTTATCTCATTAGCAATATTTAATTCATATCTTGCTACCAATTCAATATTAAACCTGAATTAATACTTAAGTTTGGGCTTAGGATAATGAATTAGTCCAAGGGCATAATGTCATCTTATCACCCTAGGTGTAGTATGGCTTATTTCAATAGCACTAGCAAACTCTTTGTCACTCCTAATTAAGTATTAACTTATATAAAAGAATGTGTTCAGGAGTGGGTACAACCTCAACCCTGACCACGTGTGAAAAACTAGTTATGTTATAGTCTATGCTACAAGCACGTAGACGAACGCCAATAATTTGGAGATCTCATCATGGCTACAAGCACACACAAAGAAAACCAAACAACAATAATAAATTCCCAACAGGGGTGCGATAATAACATAACATAAATCATTGTCAAAAGTGTAATATAAATCTGGGATATGGATGACTATCTGTCCTTCATCCCTAAATTAAAAGTGTACTCCTCCATGGGAGTTCTAGACATCATGAAATTTATGAAAGGAAACAATAATGACTAAAGCTAGGATTTGAAGACTCCCCTAATTGATGTTGACATTGATCCAAACTTTGATCCTTCCAGCACTACGACCACTTGCGCTTCGATATTTAACAACCCCTTGGATCTCATAACGACTTTGGGAAGGAGAGGAGGAGAGAAGATGCGGCCCAAGATGGAAAAAAATGAGTCTCCTCCTCTTTATTTATAGCTGCGACGTGACCTAGGAGTCACCTTGCAGATCCAACACCAAATTAATCGGGCCGACTAGGCGGGGTGAGGCAAGGCGTGCGTGCCCGTGCGGTCCATTAAGCCCACTCTAGAACCACAAGATTTTACCAAGAGAAAGAATAAGGTGGCATATAAACTAAGCTTCCTACCTCTATTCTTCCTATGTGGAATTGAAGCAAATTACAAGAGAACCAAAATTGAAGCCCACCATCCCCAAATTCCAACAGAAATACATAAGACATAAAACTTGTGAAAGTTCTGGAGCATCTTCCAAGTATCTTCAACAATAATTCTAACATGCTAGGGTCAACTATATTCCTTCTTGATGACCTTCATTACTGCCAGATTATATCCCTCAATATGGACATGCCTAACTGCCATCTCCATGCAAGTATAGATGCAATCCTGAGTTGCTACTATTTTCACAATTGAGACCGATGCGTTCTCAACTCCACTACACCCATGATCCAACCATTTAATTATGGGATCCCTAATAACATATCCACTTGTCACCTTGTTATTCCACTTTGAACCATGAAGATTTAGCTTAACTTATTCGTTTTCCAATGGCACCCACCGCATAAGGTAACATAAAAGTAATATTATATGTCAGATTTTGAATCAAAATTATTTTATATTAATTAGTAGATTAGAAAACTTTCTTACAAATAAACTAAATTTAATTTATCAAACTTCATTGTACTAACTTATAATTTAACCTAAAAATACATTTCCTAGTGATCCATTTGCCACCAATCTAACTCCAATTGGGAGAGATTTTGGGTTCCAAACTTATATGCCCCTCTACATGATGTTGGTGGCTCTTATTAGGTAATATTATGACTCCTTCCTTTCTTCAACCAAAAAAAGAGAGAAAAACCTAACTTCGGGTTAAGTCACCTGTTCATTGCAAACTAATAAAAATGGACAAGGTGACCCCTCAAGTCAAATTTTGAAAATCTTAATGAGCCAACTTCAAATAAAAGTTTCATTTAGTCACCCAACTTCAAATAAAAGTCCTATTAAGCTAGCCAATTCAAGTTAGTCATCCAAGTAAACGTTTGGAACATTGTATAACCCTTTTTCAAATAAAAACTCATTTTAGTTACTAAAGTAATTTTAGAATGATACACTTCATCAACCAAGTAAAAAAAAAAATAATAATAAGTAGTTAATTTTTTTTGACTTTGTTTATTTCGTTAGTCCTTTTTTTTTTTAAATATTGTTCCACATTTTGTTTTTTAATCAAATTAGTACTTATCTGATTATTGATATTAGGTAAAATTTAAAATATTAGAAGCCAATTTCAGCATAAAATAAAATATACAAAATATTTTTAAAAATGGGAATTAAAAGACTATATTTAAAAAAATATAATCTAAAAATGACATGTTAAGTAAAATGATAAAAAATAATGAAGACCAATTTGATTACGAAATAAAATATTTTTAAAAAATATTTCATAGGTTCTCATTTGTTAAAAATATTTGCTCGTGTTTAAAGTACCTAGTATCCCTTATTTCTCATTTTTTTAAAAATAATTTCTCATATTTTATTTAAGGCTATTTATATTTTAGTACCGGATATTTTTGAAAATAACCAAAAGGATCATGACCTTTTTGAATTAATAAAAAAGCCTCTAAGTTTTTTGTAGTATTAATAAAAAGGTCCTTTCAGGCGCGATGACATTATTTTCCGTTGATAGGGCTGTCGCAGAACCTGCTTTTCTATTAATGCTGTAATAAATGACAAAAGTAACCTTGAATACGCTTATTCTTATTTTATAAGTGCGAAATTCGCGATGTTGAATTCTGTAGAAACTATCTATTTTTGCTTATTTTGTTTGTTATTGAAGGGTAATTTTGTTATTTTGCTCTAACATTAATAAAAAACAGTTGTCTTGTCAAATTTGTCAAAGGAAAATAATGTTATCGCGCTGAAGATGAGCCTTTTTATTAATACGACAAACATTTAAAGACATTTTTTATTAATACAACAAAAAGTTAGGAGTCTTTTTATTAATTCAAAAAGATTAAGGTGCTTTTTATTATTTTCAAAAACTTTGGGATACTAAAATATAAATAACCCTTGATTTAATGTTAAAATTGGTTCTAATTCTTTAATTTTTCCCTAAAGTTAGTAATCAGATGAGAATGAAGGACAATTTTGAAAAAAAAAATAAATTTGTTATTTTTGACTTGGGTGATAAATTTTATCATTTTTTATTTCTCTTTAATTATCAAAATGAGTGTCTATTTAAAGTTGGGTGATAAAAATTTTGTAAATTTTTACTATAATAAACAGCGCATAGTGGAAGAATTAGGGGAACATGAAGGTTCAACGGGCTTCCCTTTAACTTTATTAATTTGTGTAATAAAACAAAGGGGAAGATAAATGCTCTAATCTTACAACCCGAAAAAGAGACTTAGAATAGGTTTAAAATCTTGAAAAAATTAAAAATTAATTAAACTCTGGCTTCGTTCTCCTTTATATACAAAAGATAGTAAAAAGGAAAGAAATCAATATAAAGCTTAAAAGGAAAAATTAATATAAATCAAAAGCTAAAAGGAAAGAAATCAATACAAATCAAAATTGAATCCTAAAATCCCACGCCCCACCTTCACCAAGCCTTCCGCCAACCATGCCTTAACGGGCTACATCAACCTCCCCGTGTTGGAGAGAATTCGCTTGAGGATCAGCACAATCGTAGTTGCCAAAATAGGGAATAAGGTGCTTAGCATTGAAGACATCAAAAATCCTCATGCCGGGTGGAAGCTGGAGACGGTAGGCATTGTCGTTGATTTTCTCCAGTACTGCCAATGGACCTATCTTGCGAGTCATGAGCTTATTATACTCCGAAATCATTCTTATGTCAAGATTTCCCATATTTTTCGCCAACCCGAAACTGAACTGCTCGTCGACTTTTGTCTCTGGTTGTTTTGTACGTAGCATTGGCTTCCAGCGACCAAGCTCGTGTCTATTCATGGATGTCCCTAAGTGAAGAGATGAAGTCATCCGCCTTTCCGTGAGGGCGGGTGGGGTCTGGACCTAGTGCTAAGTCCATTAGAGATCGAGGGACAAAACCATAGACTACCTGGAATGGTGGGAACCCTATACTCTTATTGACGGAGTTATTGTAGGCAAACACAGTCTGATGCGGCTTCATTTCCCATCCCTTGGTGTTATTAGCGACGAAACATCGTAGTAAGTTGCCCAACGAGTGGTTAGTGACTTCCGTTTGCCCATCCGTTTGAGAATGGTTGACAGTGCTAAAGGCGAGAGATGTATTCGCCATCTTCTATAACATCTTCCAGAAGTGATTTATGAACCTAACATCCTGATCAAAAATAATGCTTGTTGGCAACCCGTGCAATTTGTACACCTTGCGAAGGTAGAGACCTGCAACATGTATGGCGTCGGCAGCTCTCTTGCATCCAATGAAATGAGCCATCTTGGAGAAGCGATCTACTACGACAAAGATGGTGTCAATGCCGCCGGTGGTCTTTGGCAAGCCCGGTACAAAATCCATGCTGATGTCTGTCCACAGCTGACTCAGAACCGGTAAAGGCATGTAAAGACCAGCCTTGGTCACCCCGCCCTTGGATACTTGGCAAATTCTGCATCTCTTAACAAACTTTTCAACCTCCTTGCGTATGATAGGCCAGAAGTAGTTGGCGGTAACAAGCTACAACGTCTTGTCCCTACCGATATTGTGCTTCTCCTTGATAATCTTGATCCGCTAGCTTGACTGTGGGATGCAAAGTTGGTTCCCCTTAAAAAGGAAACAATCGTGTACAGAGTAGCCGGGAACAGAACCCAACTGAGCTTCTCGCCATATCTCTCCAAACGTGGGATCATCGTGGTACTAGGACGCCAGCTGCTCAAACCCGGTAATCTCCATCTTGCTCTCTATCAAGATGAGGCTCCTCCTACTCAGGGCATCCGCCACCTTATTCGTCACGCCAGACTTGTGCTTGATGACAAAGTGAAAGAGTTATAGATAACTAGCCCACTTGGTGTGTCTGTCTGAGAGTTTATCTTGGCTATTAATATACTTGAGGGCCACGTTATCAGAATACAAGATGAACTCTCGGTTGGCTAAGTATGACTTCTAATGCTGCAATGCCCCAACAACAGCGTAGAACTCAACGTTATAGGTAGAATAGTTTAGCTGGCTCCCGTCAAGCTTCTCACTGAAATAGGCAATGGGCCTCCCCTCTTGGCTAAGGACAGCACCAATTCCACCCTTAGATGCATCGGTGTGGAGCTCAAACATCTTGTGGAAGTCGGGTAGTGCAAGTATTGGTGCCGTGGTTAGTTTCCTCTTGATATCCTTGAAGGCGTTGGCTGCCTGTGGGGTCTAGGTGAAAGAACTTCCCTTCATACAATCAGTTATTGGCGCCATCACGGTACTAAAGTGAGGCGCAAACCGTCTGTAGAAAGACGCCAACCCATGGAAGCTCCTGATCTCGCCAATTGTCTTTGGAAGTGGCCAGTCTCGTATTACTGCTATCTTCCCTTCATCTGCTAAGATCTCATCCTTGGACACAACAAAGCCAAGGAAAGTGATCTGATCCCTTGCAAACTCACACTTCTCCAAGGCGGAAAAAAAAAGTGTTGTTCTCGTAACGTACTCAGCATTGCCTTGATATGCCCCACATGTTCACCCCAATCTCGGCTATGGATCAGAATATCAAGTACACAACTACAAACCTTCTAATGAAAGGAAGAAGTACTTGATTCATGAACCGCATGAATGTGCTTGGCGCGTTGGACAATTCGAATGGCATGACTAACCACTTGTAAAGCCCCTCCCCTGTTTTGAAGGCGGTTTTCCGTTCATCCCCTAGCGCGATTCAAATTTGATGGTAGTCACTCTTGAGATCAAGCTTTGTGAATACCGTGGAGCTCTGAAGTTGGTCTAGCAAGTCATCTAACCTCGATATAGGGAATCGGTACCTCACCGTGATTTTGTTGATGGCTCGGCTATCAACACAAATTCGCCAACTCACATCTTTCTTTGGCGTTAGTAGAGCAGGTACTGCGCAGGGCTTCAAACTCTTCTGAATAAAACCCTTGGCGAGTAGGTCCTCCACCTGGCGTCTTAGCTCCTCATACTCCGCAGGACTCATTTGGTACTGGGGCCTATTCGGTAATGAGGCACCCGGCACTAAATCAATACGGCGCTAGATGTCCCTTAATGGCGACAATGTCTCCAGAAGCTCTTCGGGGAATACATCAGTGTATTCCTTCAGCAAGGCGACAATCTCTCTCGGCACCCCCTTGAGTCAGCTTGCTCTCTTTTCCAATTAGCACAAAAACTAACTTGGTGTCACCAACTTCCTTGGGAAACATGGCTCGCCTTTGTATGCTCGGATGTTGAGTTTCTAAAACTCGCGGTGCTTCCTCCTTCTTGGGTAGCAAAATAACCTTGGTTCCCTCGAAGACGAAGCTGTAAATGTTCTTCTTACCATCATGGATGACACTCCTACCATATTGCCATGGACATCCCAACAACAGATGGCACGCGTCCATGGTGACAACATCACATCAAACCCCGTCCTTATACTTCGCCCCGATCAAAAAGGTCACTAAGCAATGTTTAGAAACTATTACCCGATTTCCCTTCTTCAGCCACGACAATTTGTAAGGATTTGGATGTGCCTCCGTCTTCAATCCCAACTTGGCAATGGTCTCTTCGGATATGACGTTCTCACAGCTGCCTGAGTCAATGACCATGCGGCACACCCTACCGCCAATGGTGCATGTAGTCCGGAGGATGTTGTTCCTCAAACATCCATCCCCCGATCTTCCTTGGGCACGAAACAAGCATGCCTAACCAGCAACAGATGCCCCTCATCACGTGCCATGGCATCCTCTTCTAATGGCACTAGCTCCTCTTGGACATCTTCCTCCATGGTCACGCCTTCTTCTCCCTGGGGCTCATCAATGAAAAGAGCTTTACTAGGCCTATCACCTTTTCGGAAGTCAGCAGCACGATGACCAACTTCCCCACACTTGAAGCAACGTGTCCTTGATGAACTCGTTAAGTCCTGAGTAATATGCTTCCTTGTGTTAGCGACTGGCAGTTTATTCTGTGCACTTTGAGTCAGCGGTACTTGTGTTTGGTCTCTGCCGCTAGCTTGTATCCCACAGGTTCTGCCAACCTGGTGACGCTCTGCTGTCGTTCTACGTTCATGGCTCTCTGACTTGCCTTAGACACAGGTTGAATATGTTCAACACCTCTTGTATTGATTCCCTCAACCTGCCAATGTAATAGTCCGCCAATTGCTCTTCGGTTTGCGCTAAGTCATTCCTAGTGACTAACGAGTAGAACTCTGTCGTGTACTCCTCCACAGATCTCGAGCCCTGATGCAATCCCTGTAGGTGCTGGTACATCATCCTGGCGTGATTATGAAGCAAGAAGGCGTCTTCATTTTCTCCCATGACTCTATCTTCTCCTTCCCTTGGTGAAGCCGAACTTGCTTTAGCTGTTGCTGCTTGGCGACTGCCTTTCCTCGCAACTGAGTAGCGGCCAGCGGCGCCTGTTTCTTCACCGGCATCTCTCTGAACACTAGAACCTCCTCAATAACAACAAGCCAATCCAGAAAGTCTTTTGGGCATCCTTCTCCATTAAACTCCGGAATCTCAATCCAGAGACTGGTTTCCCACCTCTGATCTTCACAATCGTGGGTGTTACCAGTATTGGGCCGATGGTGTCTAGGCCTGGGATCCAATAGCTCCTCGTTCGAGACCTAATATTGGAAGCGTTCATCTGTCTCCACTCTTGTTGCACTTGGTGTTAATGGGAACCGGGGCTGGGGTCCCGGTGCAACATCGGGATTTGACCCCCAATTGAATCAAGTAACGCTCGATTCGCTGGAATCTCTCCTCCACTCCTCTATCCTCCGTTCGGACTGCTGTTGACGATCACGGTCATAAACGTCCTCGACGGCGACATTCCTCCGTGGCCCACGAGCCATCTAAGAAATCATTCTGAGCTTTGATACCAACTGATGCAGCACGTAGTGGAAGAATTAGGGGAATGGAAAGATTCAACGACCTTCCCTTTAACTTTATTAATTTGCGTAATAAAACAAAGGGGAAAATAAATGCTGTAATCTTACAACCCGAGAAAGAGACTTAGAATAGGTTTAAAATTTGGAAAAAATTGAAAATTAATTAAACCCTAACTTCTTTCTCCTTTATATAGAGGAGATAATAAGAGGGAAAGAAATCAATATAAAGCTTAAAAGAAAAGAAATTAATCTAAATCAAAAGTTAAAAGGAAAGAAATCAATCTAAATCAAAATTGAATCCCAAAATCCCGCGTCCCAAATCCTGCGTCCCGCCTTCACCAAGCCTTCCGCCAACCAAGCCTTAACGGGCTGCATCATATAAGTAGTTTGTCTATTTTAAAACATTTAAGTGGTTAAAAGAAACTTCTATTAGAAGTTATAAATCATCTAAAATTTAGTTTTGGTAACTAACTTCTTGTTTTTGGCCCCTTTAATGACTAAAGGGGACTTTAACTCTAACAGTAACCCTAGGACAATGCTTAAGAGGGTATCAACAAGCAAGCACCGGATCCCATTAGAACTTCGAAGTTAAACATGCTTGGGCGAGAGTGGTACCAAAATGGATGACCTCCCGGGAAGTCTTCGTATTGCAGCCCTTAGGTTGGGGGTTTCTTGGAAACAACTTATCTTCAGGGTAGAACCTTGAAGGAAGAAGGTTACGTACATCTATCCCTTAGGCGGGAGCCCTTAAAATATTAAAAATATTACTTTTTTTTTTTTTAGTAACCCTGAAAAATTGAACGCTCTATATATTCTTATTATTTTAGTTATCATAGGAAGAAAACAAAAAATAATAATAAAGAAACCATTCGGTACTTGAATTTGCATTGCATTTGCTTACTTCCTTTCATCCGTCAAATGGCGTGTTCGTGGAACACGAGATGAGACTATTGCTGATGCCGCACTCCTCAGCAAAATGTCCGCATTCGCAGTCAATATTCTACTCTGAATGTCTCACTCTATCTTCTTGATTGGCTTCAATTCCTCCCGCATTCAAAGACCTCCCAATTTCAGGTATATTTGGATTATTTCGCAGTATTTACTGATTGAGGGAAAATTTTATTATAGGAATCAATTTTTCTTTTCTTTTTTTCCCCTTTTTTGATTCCTATGGAAAATCACTTCTTTCGTAGAACGGGGGGAAAGTCCCATTCTGAGTAACCCAAGCTTCAAATCGAAATAAATCAGACGGAATTTATTTGATACAAGGTCTATTTAGATGATAAAATTTCATATTTCAAGTGTTTTATTGTATATATTAAAATAATAGAATATTTAAATAATAAATTCTCAAAATTTAGGAGGTTTAAGTGATAATTTTTAAATTTTATAGCTTTGTTAGGTAATTATTTCTCTCAAATATATATATATATATATATATATATATATATATATATATATATATATATATATTATTACTTATATTGTTGTATAATAAGATATAGGAGGATTGGTAAAAGATGTGTTTTAAACCAATTAATTTTTCTTGATTGATTTTGTGGTTTGGTGATGATACATTTAGGAACAAGAACTTCAAGAGATTGGAAATGGCGCCACCGGTTTTATCTGTTGCTTTACCGTCGGAGACTGGCCGTGTTCTCAGTATTCAGTCTCACACAGTCCAGGTAACTTATTCATCCCATGGAATTAACTACCAAAAATATTAGGCCTCACTCTACCAGAAAATACCAGCTTTATAAGGGAGAGAAATTTGTTCAGCACCCCACATGTGAGTCTAGTAAGAATCCTTGTGAAAGAAAAGAGATCAATATATAAGGTTAGCGAGTTACTGCACCTAATTGCAATTAGTTTTAGGATGGAACCTGGAACCTCACATATGCATATTCCGTGGGTTGAGCCTAAGACCCGGTGAAATTTAACAGTATCCTTACTGGAAAAGTTGTACCATACCAGCTGGAGAAGGGGATACGGGATTCTAACACCCTCTGTAGTGCATGTCAAACCATCTCAAACATTGATATTGGGGTCCTTAAATATTATGTATGTAGGAAAATATGGGTAATAGTAAATACGGAGTTTAAGTTTAACTCAATTGTGAAATTGTATTTGAACTTGTTCGCCTTTGTTAGACCGTCTTGAAAACTATGTACAATAACTAAAAGAGCTATAAGAGTCCTGTAGTTTTCACGTCACCAAAACCTAGAGTCTGAGTGGTGATTCTAGACAAAGAGTTGATTAATCAGTTGAATGAATAATAATGGGAGAGAAGATTTCTCTATTTATAGGAACTGAGCCATAATCTTCTTATTCGGATAAAATTTTACATACATTATCTTAGCATATAAGGTAAGTGGCTAACTTGTGGACTTATAGTCAACATCCCACAATGTAGAGTGGCTAGCTCTGAGATTGTATCAAAGGATAGTTGAGCTAGGTCCGACAAGAAAAGGGCATGCTCGGGGAGAGATGTGCCAAATATTAGCTGCTATGCCTGGCTCATGACCAGTTCTCTCAAACGATACGATACTCCAACATACAATTTATTTGACATGATAATTGTAATGATCCTGATCTTATGGAACATCTATAGAGCAGCAAATAGCTGTTACTGCTGACATTATATATATTGGTGATTCAGTTCTGCAAAAAATTAGGATAGGAAAGAAAACAACGCATTGCAATCATGCCATGTAAAAGTGAAATGTGGAATCATGCTGCTGAGATGAAACATGTTTTAACATACTGCAGAAGAGGATTAATAGTTGAGAAAATGGTTGAGGTTTTCTTTAATTGTATCTTTGTTATCTTAATGACAGGTGACCTTAGTGCCGTTGATTCCTATTGTTCAAAGCGAACACTATTAGATGCATAGCTGGAGTGATCGGTAGAGCTGCACTTATTGTAGAATTTGAATGCTACTGCCAGTTAGATAAAACTTGTTATACGTAGTTCTATGTTTGGATTGGTTGATGTGAACGATGGGTCATGTTGTGCTTCTATCAGGGTTATGTTGGGAATAAATCAGCTGTCTTTCCTCTCCAACTACTTGGCTATGATGTAGACCCAATTAATTCAGTGCAATTCTCAAATCACACAGGCAAGCTGCTTACGTCCCTTGGAAATTCGATGCCTAATATTGGTGTGAGGTTTTGCATTTTGTAGAAGCCAGGCATAAATTTGTGTTGAAAACTCAAGATCAATGTTAATTATTATTAGTATCATACAGGGTATCCAACATTCAAGGGCCAGGTTTTGAATGGGAAGGAACTTTGGGACTTAATAGAAGGTCTCGAGGCAAATGATTTGTTATTTTACACGCATTTACTGACTGGTAGGTGAGATTTGTGCTTTCAGTTTTCTTTACTGACTGGTAAGGAAATATATGCTGTATCCTTTTCCTCTTGTACTTGGAATGAGAGAGATGGGAATTAATTTCACTACATAGGATGGAAATTAATAAACGTTATTTAATGGGCTGTGGGGCTTAGAAGCCTATGTGTCCAGAAGATAAAGTTCAAGTAATATTCTCTTCAACTCTTCAATATTGATAGGATTTATCATATATAATGTCTTCTAAATTTCATTTGTCACGGAAGAAAATACTTATATGGTTGAACTTGGAACCTAATCCATTTTAGCGTTTTCTCCTTTCTGTGGCCATTGTTTTGCAGGCTATATTGGTTCAGTATCATTTTTGAAGACTGTATTGGAAGTTGTCAATAAGTTGCGCTTAATCAATCCTGCACTTGTATATGGTGTGTTAAGTTGCTTCCTGGTTGGGATGTGTATAAATTGGCTTATTTGAAGTAGTTACTGCAGTCATATGTACAGATATGACATTGTGATTTGCTCTTGTTGAGGTGCGGTCCTCCTTGTGCAGTTTGTGATCCAGTTCTGGGTGATGAAGGGAAGCTATATGTTCCTAAAGAGCTCATTTCAGTGTACCGAGAAAAGGTTAGTTGCTTGGTCTGCTTGTTTGCTTGCCTTCTATGTCTATCTCTGACAGATGGACAGGCACAGTGCACTTAAAGAATTCTATGGGCATTGTGTTTAGAACATCCTAAGCTATTAAACATGTTTTCTCTTGCTTTTCATGCTTTTTGATGACCTAAAATGTTTTGTGAATTCTTATCCAATCCTTGATCTTGGATGAGGATTTATGTGTAAGCAAATTACAACTTTGCTGCAAGAAGCCATGCAGAGTTATCCCATTGTTGGGGAAGTCTTTGGATAGGAGAATACAGGAAGGTGGTAATTCTGATAGTAATTTTAATTTTGACGAGGATGGTGGCCTGCCATGGTATTAACAGGGACTTGATGGTGGATAGTATATCATATGTGCCGGAAAAATTCAATTGGTCATTAAGTTTGTATTAATATCTTTGTTTAGGAAGGATGTAAAATACAAATATGCGTCGTAGTCTTTCACATAAAGATGGCTAGAGCAGTGATGGATTTTTTTTTTTGGCAAATACTAGGAGGTTTATATGATGTCTTGTTTCTGAACATTTCTTCTGTTTTCCTCTCTTTTTTCCCTTTCCTAACCAGCTTACACTTTTGTTCCTTTTTTTTGTTTGCGAAACTCTCCTCTTCTACCCCATGAAGTGAGGAAGAAATTTATAATACCTTAAACCTAGTTTCACTTTTGTCCGGAACTCACATTAACAGGTGCAGTGTTATGCATTTATGTTTTGGAAGTTCATTATTCTCTCAATGCCTTAAACAATTCCATTGGACTGTGATGCCTAACTTTTTCCTCACAGATTAATAAATTTTCCCGAGAAAATATGTCAAATATCAAAGAGGTTCATCCATTTTATGTTCAAGTCTGATTAGAGTTATTAGATGTCCAAGTTATATCAGTTGAGGTTGATGAACAATAGTTTCTTTTGTGAGAGGCATGTTAAAGAACTTGGAAATGCTACCTTAAAGGTTCCCCCCAAAAAAAAAAAAAAAAAAAAAAAAAAAGAGAAAGACCCTTCTCTAAATGAAATTACCATCACTTGTCTTGTTATCTCCTTGTGTCCTCCAATGTTTTAGTCCCTAATACTACACTCAACTAGTTTGCTATATATGCTTTCTTTAAATAGTTGTTCTAGTGTGCTGGACCCAGTGGCAAAAGTTAACTTAGGAGGACTCAAGTGCCCGCACTTGGCTCGCTTCTGAAATGTCCATGTGTGACATTATCATGCCATGGCTTGTCTGTGTTACTGGTTAAACAATATTTTCTGTTGCTGGAGTGTACTCTAGAGGGAGAAAGTTGATCTTTATTTGGACTGCCTGCCTGCATTAGCTGCAATTGCAATGGGTCTACTATCGACAGGCCAATTGCTATTTAAGCTACTTCAGACTTTCTGGTCTTCACAAATTTGACCTGTATTGAAGATGATTTGACATCCAAGTGGGGGATGCTGATGGTTTTGAAGCTGTAGGGTTGATACTTCTTAACATTTTACCTGGTAGGCAGATAGATGAAGGGATGAAGGTACAGAGATTGAGCATCCCTTGATTGCTGCTGATTGGGTGTGTTGGCAAGAAAGGATTACGAGGAATCACTTGCACAAAATGATTTCAGCATGTGTGTGATAGCTTTGTCATTTTACCTTGTCCAATAAGTCCGGTGAATTCTCAGTGTTCTGATTAGAGATCAGGTGCGGAAGCATCTAAAATATTGTTGCTTTCAATAGGGGTGGGAAAGATCACGCTGAAGAAATTTGCTCCCAACGGCTGCTTCACATAACAAAAGCCAACCAAAGTTGGTGCGAAGCTTCCTATTCATCCGAAAGTTGCAACTTAATGAACTAAATATTCAAAAATTGTTTGCAGAAACATGGACCTTTTAAAGCCTTGTCATCAGGGATTTGTTTTATGTGCCTCTAGAATGGGGAAAATCATGATAAACTAGAAATCATGATAAACTAACTTTTGTTGTTTCTGGTGGCTTGGGATTAATGGTGCATGCTCTTACTATTTCAATAGCTATAGGTGTCTCCACACTGTTAAGAGTGTCCTTTTGATCATATTCATGGAAAAAGAAAGAGAAATGATATGAATGCTATTTATGTTGGAAGATGCAATTCTGCAGTGTATTTTGCTAGAGAGAAGTGCAAGGATTTTTAGAGATTGATACATGCAAGTGAATTTCCTTTTGGAAAAGATGGTCTTTCTAGGTTCTCTTTCCACAAGAAGCTTTGGAAGTGTCACTGATATGGCCTATTTTGAGTAGTAGAGAAATCGGAGTGCTTTATGCCTCTGTTTTGGCTTGTGTACTTTTGCTTTCTTCAGTTTTGAGGACCCCTGTCCTTCATTGTGTGTATGTTCTCCCCTCTTAGCAACATTTGTTTTTCTTTCAAGAAAAAAAGATGCAACTGGTCCATGGAACCGGGCTTGTGTTTATACCCATAAAAAAATGAGCTTAATTGAAAGTTTGGATTTTGTGCATGCAAAAGTGTGCGTGGTTTTTCATTTGAAATCTTCCTCATAGGCTTGACAACCTTTTTGCAGTTCTATCCTTCTTCTGTCCTTTGTTGTTTTTGCTTTTGTCCTTTTCTGGTGTAATTACTGTAAATTAATGATTCCATATTACTAGGTTGTTCCTGTTGCCTCTATGTTGACTCCTAATCAGTTTGAAGCAGAAAAATTGACGGGGCTCAGGTATTGCCTTCTGCTAGTGTATGAAAAGATCTTTAGAAGTGTCCTCTTAAGTCTGGATTTTGAACTGCTCTATTGTGATAATCTCGTCTTGGACAAAAATAGCAGTGGGGATGGGGGTGGGGGTGGCAAGGTATTGCCGTGTAGTGGGATGGTGGGGGGTAGCACCAATGTATAAAAAAGGCGTAAGGCGCACTGAGGCTATAAGGGGTCTTGGTGCCTAGGCGCATGCGCCTTAGCGAAGTGAGGCCCATACTTTTATAATTTGCATTCATATTCTATATTTATAAAATATATTATGAGCATAAGCTATAAAATTAATTAATTATGTAATATAACAACTCTAATTAAAAATATACATAGTGTTTAAGAAAAATCCCGCTAAAAGATATTGATATTCATCAAAATGTGCTATATTATATATCAACATAAGCTTTTTTACAAAAATTTCCAGGCACTATAAAATTCAAGTATTAATAGCATCTAAAAGTCAAGGAATAATAGTCCATCTTTTGCACACACAATAAACAAAGTACAAAAATACAAATAATACAATAATATGTTCAACTTAACGCAAAAATATTGCCTTAAAACAAAAGGCGTGCCTGCTCCTTGCCGCGCCTTGTGAAAGTTGCCTCTTCTGAGGCCTGCGAGGCGAAGAAGCCGCCCCTCGCCTTGCCTCGCCTTGCCTCACTGCCTAATAGTGCTTTTTTATACACTGCGGCAGCGGCTGTGGCGGTGGGTAGCGGGTAGGGATGTCGGTGGTGATCTCTAGTAGAACTGCTTTCTGGTGCTAGAAACCATTTTTGATGTCTTGTCTTCTCGGTTTTGAGTTTGTAATAGAGGAAGGAATTATGAACTATAAACTTTGTTGAAGGCCCAAAGAGCAACCTAAGAGGGGGGATGAATTAGGTTCTTTTGAGATAAAATGAAAATTTAAACTTTAAGAACCAAAAAATAAAAACAATGAATATAAAATGTAAAAAATAAAGGCAAGAAGAAAAATAATGCATAAGGATTTTTATAGTGGTTCACTTCCAACCCCGAAGCTAGTCTACTCCTCAAGTGACTGCTCTTCATCACTTGAGCCTTTAACTAAGCTTGATAACCCTTTTTAAAACTAGGCTTAAGATCCAACCTTTACAACCGGTCTTTTTGTACGTAGGCTCAAGATCCAACCTTTATAACCGACCCTTTTGTAACAGTAGGCTCAGGATCCAATATTTATAATGAATTAAAGCAATGAAATTCTTCACTCTTTCAAGAGTGAATTGACAATAAATCAAGCTTAGCCAAAGCTAAGAATATGCCAATTAAGCTCAATGATTAACAATAAAGAGAACTAGTAATGCTCAAAAAAACTTTAGAAGGAACTCGAAATTAAAACGTTAAAGCACAAGAGAACAAGAGCTTTTTAATCAAAGAATCAAAGCATTCAAGCCTTATTTATAGGCAAATGAGGGGCTAGGGGATGCTCGAAATCTTAGCGAAAAGATTAGGAAAGAAATCAAATCTAAAGTAGCCGTTTGGAGCCTTTTCAGGGCTGTGTGTCGACACAGGGGTTGTTTATTGACACACAGCAGCTTCGGATGGCTACTGTACGTCTGTGTGTCGACACATCCCTTCTGTGTACTGACACTCAGCATGCCTGGGTGGATTTGAGCGTTTTTGATCATTTAGCTTGATTGGTTGATTGATTTACTGTATAAGCTAAATTGATTGATTCACCATATTAGCCTACATTTTGAATTAATTTCCATGTTTGCTTATTCATTTGAATGAATGGTAGATTTAATCAAGTTAAAATATCACCCTAATAAACTTTTGATCTTATTATTTTTGTGCATGCTTTTCATAATGCTAATTTAGAATATTCTTGTTGAAAAACTTGATTGGCTTGAATTTGACTTAAGTATTTTTTAAATAACATTTGAAAATCAAATTTCAATGTTTTAAATTCATTTTTGTCAGAGTATCACATATCATAATTGAGATTTGACTCAATTGATAGATCCCGATCCTAAGTCCTAAAAAATAAAAATAAACAATTTGAAGCACTTGGACTTGGATCTCGTTCTCTTCATTTTGGATGAATCTTTTCTTCAACTTTGATCTCTTTTCCCCTTGATCCATTGTCTTAGAAAGCTTAGTATTAACATGATTAGCCTTGATTTTTCCTAGCTTTCTTATGTGTTACTTTTAAACAAGATTAGAGCAATTAAATACAATGACTCACTAAATGTTTGTTATCATTAAAATTACAATGTATATGGCCTTTAGGGCCAACAATCTCCCCCTTTTTGATGATGACAAACATTTCATTTTTTTCTCTTAAAAATGTGAAAGTTGAAGTATTGAATTCACCATTCAAGTATTGACTAATCAAATCATGCAAATACCCATTTTATATCAAGTCATGAAGTATTGTCTAGCATGTTAAAGATCAATCTCAATATTCTCCCTCTATGTTGATGCATCGTAGGAATCAAACATTTAGTAGCTCAATATCAACATCAATTTTACCACAACTCAATATCAAGATCATTTTTACCACAACTTAAGCAAGCACAATCTTCATAACATGGTTGATGCATTTTAGAAGTTAAACATTCAATAATCAAGCAAACACTAACTTCTCTCCCCCCTTTTGTCATCAACAAAAAGAGAATAAATCAATTTGATGCACTGTTTTTAATATTTCTATCCCCTTCATGCAATCATTGGTTTGCACAAATGTATCCATTCCACAATATGGTCATATAGCAATTCATAACATCGCTAATGTTCAAACTCAATGACCAATTATGAAACATTCTCTCTCCCAAAGAGAGTCATGGTGGTGGGGAAAGGAAGTCCAACAGAAGATTAAAGCGAAACGAGACCGGTTTAAGGAGTGGGAGCGCAGTAGAGAAGAGGAAAAGAGACGACAATATCAACAAGCCAAGAAAGAAGCGAAGAAAGCAGTTAGTGAGGCAAAATCACGAGCATATGAAGAGTTTTACAAGAGGCTGGACACCAAGGAGGGAGTCAGGGATATGTACAAGATAGCCAGAGCAAGAGAGAGGAAGACGAGGGACCCGAGGCAAGTAAAATGCATTAAAGGAGTGGATGGGCAGGTGCTAGTGGAAGGGCATTAAATTAGAGCTAGGTGGAAAGCCTACTTCCACGATCTGTTCAACAACCGGGGAAACACAGAGATAGATTTAGGGGAGCTCCAGACTACGGAAGAGGATCAGAACGAATGCTATTGTGAGCGAATTACCCCAGAGGAGATCAAGGAAGCCCTAAAACATATGGCTAGGGGAAGAGCAGTTGGTCCAGATGGGATACCCATTGAGGCATGGAAATGCCTTGGACAGAGGGGTTGCAGCTGGCTAGCAAAACTTTTTAACCAAATCTTGATGGGGAACAAGATGCCGGAAGAATGGCGGAAGAGCACATTGGTCGCAGTCTACAAGAACAAGGGTGATATCCAGAGTTGCGCCAATTACCGGGGGATCAAATTGATGAGTCACACCCTCAAGTTGTGGGAGAGAGTCATAGAAAAGAGAATACGACAACAGACGGAAGTGACCGAAACCCAGTTTGGGTTCATACCTGGGAGATCAACAATAGAAGCCATTCATCTCTTACGGCGGACGATAGAGCAATACAGGGAGAGACAAAAGGACCTCCACATGGTCTTCATCAATCTAGAGAAGGCATATGATAGAGTGCCAAGAGAGGTACTGTGGAGAGTGTTGGGAAGGAGAGGCATCCCGATGCCTTATATTCGGGTCATTAGGGACATGTATGAAGAGGCATATATTAATGTGCGAACAGGGGAAGGGGAGACAGACACTTTCCCTATTACAGTAGGGGTTCACCAGGGCTCTGCCTTGAGTCCCTTCCTGTTCATTCTAGTGATGGATGAGCTCACTAGACATATCCAAGGGGAGGTACCTTGGTGCATGCTTTTTGCAGACGGCATAGTTTTGGTAGGGGAATCCCGTGCGGACATAAACGAGAAGCTAGAGCTATGGAGAGGCGCACTAGAATCGAGGGGTTTAAGGATTAGCAGATCTAAGACCGAGTATGTGGAATTCAAATTCGACCGTTCCACCACGACCAGCATCGAGGAGGTTAAGATTGGAGCAGAAGCCGTATCAAGTAAGGAGAGCTTCAAATATCTGGGATCTATGATACACCAAAATGGTGAAGTGGATGAGGATGTCAGTAACATGATTAAAGTAGGCTGGCAGAAGTGGAGGATGGCATCCGGGGTGCTGTGTGATAGAAAGTTCCCGCTAAAGTTAAAGGAAAAATACTATAAGACGGTAGTAAGACCGGCTATGCTATATGGGGTAGAGTGTCGACCAATGAAACAAAATCAAACACAGAGGATGAAGGTGGCAGAGATGAGGATGCTACGATGGATATGTGGCCACACAAGAAAGGATAGGATTATGAATAATGTGATACGAGGTAAGCTGGGTGTAGCCTCGATCGAGGATAAATTGAGGGAGCACCGCCTAAGATGGTTTGGACATATCAGCACAAGACCGACCTCAGCCCCAGTCAGGAGGTGTGAACAGCTCAACACAGAGATAAGCAGAAGAGGGAGGGGCAGGCCAAAGAAGAGTTGGATGGAGACGATTCGTCAAGACCTAACCCACCTAAACCTAAGAGAGGAGATGGCCTCAGATAGGACACGTTGGAGGGCTAGCATTAGGGTAGCGGAGATGGCAGAGTAGAGTAGTGCGGGGAGTGGCTGGTAGTCTAAGATTCTTAGGCAAGCATAATCTCTAGGGTAGCACTTTTAGGCTAGCTAAGTCCCTAATCATGCCCATTCTCCTACTTCTTCTTCTTCTTCTTCTTCTTCTTCTTCTTCTTCTCCTTCTCCTTTTTCTCTCCTTCTTCTACTTTTTCCTCTATATGCATGTTATTGATTGGTGGTTTATCTGCAGGCACTCAACTACTTCAGGTTGGGGGTCCCCGGAAATAGTCTCCTTTCCTGCTGGAAGGGGTAAGGCTGCGTACATCACCCCCCCCCAGACCCTGCGTTCTGCGGGAGCCGCTAGGCACTGGGACTGTTGTTGTTGTTGTTGTATTCTCTCTCCCAATGCTTAATACAAGTATCACGACATGCATCACACATAAGCAAACACCAACTTATCTTCCCCTTTGTCATCAACAAAAAGCAATAAGTGAGGGGATTATTTGCAATTCTTGTAACACATATAAACTTTGATCTAAATTATGAAAAAGAAGGTAAGAGAATATTCAAGTTAGACGAACATTGGAGAGATTTTATTCAAATTAGAGATTGAAGGTAAGTCAATTTTAGTGTTTCCTTTAAAAACAGTTTCCAAGCAATAATATCCATTGGATTGTAGAAGAATACTTGGACAATTATGCTCCATCATGTTAAATCTTTGAGAGTCATTTTGAATAGAACCATGCATATGAAATTAATGCCCACAGGTAATAATATTTCACCATGTCAATCCTTCTTTTACTGTCACCAAATGGTTCCACATAGAGGCCTAGTAAAAATGTCTAATTAGTGATCGTTTGTGGGGACAAATTTTACAATGACATCTTCTTTAAGCACATGATCACGAATGATATGATGTCTACCTTTGTATGATTGGTTCTAAAACGTTGAGTCGGAGTTTTGGTTAAGCATATTGTACTAGCATTATCACACATAGTAGGAGCATGATCGTTAAAAATGTGTTAATCAAATTCATGCATTAACAAGGTGTTTGAGCATAATGACTTGCACAAGCAATGTATTTGACCTCGACGGTGGATGAGGCAACGTTCCCTTTTTTAAACCATGACACTAAAGCATGACCAATAAATAGACAAATTTCACAATTTGATTTCTAGTCCACCTTTGAAACAAGTAAAATCCACATCACTATATCAAACTAGATCTAGGAAATCCCACTCGGGATAGGGCAAGTCTAAGTACCAACTAGGCATCGGAAAAATTCTTTTCATGGCATAATATTGCGATTCTTTTGGACATGCATGAAATCAACAATATACACACATATTAAACAAGATATGAAGTCTACTCGTGAAATCAACCATGTACCACCTCTATTTAGCATTTTGATCCACCTTTTTACCTTTTTTATCCATGTCTGGCTTGAGCGTTGAGCTCATCGGGGTTGCAATTGCCTTTAAATTTTCCATGCCAAACTTCTTAAGCATTTCCTTAATTTGCTTGGCTTGGTTGATGAAAATTCCTTCGTTGCCTTGCATGATTTGCAATCCAAGGAAGTAGTTGATTTCTCCCAACATGCTCATTTTGAATCCCTACTCAAAAGATTTGCAAATTTTTCACAAATAGTTGGGTTAGTTGCTCCAAACACTATATCATCAATATATAGAGTACAACAAAAAAAAAAAAAAAAAAAAAACCCAGTGCCTTAAGGGCACCCGCCTATGCAACGTTTGGGGGGTTGGGATGTACATAGCCTTATCCTGAGGTTGTGTCCGAGGACCCCGAACCTGAGAAGCATACAACATGAAAAAATGGAAGCATACAAGCAAAAACACGGCACAAGACATGCATAACGAAAGCATAAAGCAACCAAAAGGCAAATAATAGGCAAATATGCAAATAGGCAAATAAAAATAAAACAGCTCCCAGCCATATCAGATATACCAAAGAGGTAGTCATATAAGCGTAGGAACTCTAGTGTTAGCCAGAATATGCTCCTTTATTCTAAGTCGCTACATCGGCTGCCCCTAAGCTAGCCCTCCATTGAGCTCTATCTAAGGCCATCTTCTCCCGAAGGTTTAGGTGGGTGAGGTCGTGTTGGATCGTCTCCAATCATCTCTTCTTTGGCTTGCCTCTCCCTCTCCTGCTGAGCGTAGTATGGAGTTGTTCGCATCTCCTGACCGTAGCAGTGGTCGGTCTCCTCCTAACATGCCCAAACTACCTCAAACATTGCTCCCTCAATTTATTTTTGATTGGGGCCACTCCAAATTTGCTTCTGATGACATCGTTTCTGATCCCACTCTTCCTTGTGTGTCCACACATTCACCGCAGCATCCTCATCTCCGCCACCTTAATCTTTTGTTTAGAATGTTGTTTCTTTGGCCAACACTCTGCACCATATGGCACAGCCGGTCTCACAACCGTCTTGTAGTATTGTCCCTTTAACTTTAACGGGCAAAGTACCACACAAGCATCCTTCATTTATGCCAGCCTACTTTAATACGGTTGTTGACATCCTCGTCAACTTCGCTGTCTTGTTGAAACATGAAACCCAAATATTTGAAACACTTTTTTTTCGTTATGGTCTTCACACCAATTTTGACGTCTTCTATGCTAGGCCTAGTGGGGATACCGAACTTGAGTTCTATATACTCGGTCTTGGACTTACTGAGTCGTAAATTTTTTGATTCCAAGGTCCTTCTCCAGAGTTCCAGCTTGTCACTTACCTCTTTTCGTGACTGCCCCACCAAAACTATGTCATCTGTGAAAAGCATGCACCAAGGCACACCTCCTTGGATGTGCCTAATGAGCTCATCCATAACTAAAATGAACAGAATGGGACTCAAGGCAAATCCTTGGTGTACCCTAACTATAATGGGGAAAGCATCTGTCTTCCCTTTCGCTGTATGCGCATTAGTTTGTGCATCGTCATACATGTCTCTAATGACTCGGATATAGGGCACGGGGATGCCTTTCCTCTCTCGAACCCTCCATAGGACCTCTCTTGGTGCCCTATCATATGCCTTCTTTAAATCAATGAAAACCATGTGGAGATCCTTTTGTATATCCCTGTAGTGCTCTATCGTCCGCCTTAGGAGATGGATGGCTTCCACTGTCGATCTACGAGGCATAAATCCGAATTGGTTCTCTGACTCCTCTGTCAATCTACTGTCGATCAATATATAGAGTGTTTGATAAAAAGTGTGGTCTCTACCTTTTCTGAAAAATCCGTTTTGCATTAAAAATGAAGTCAATCTTTCATAATAAGCTGTAGGAGCTTGTTTCAATCCATAAAGATCCTTTTTTAAGTTTATAAATATGATTGGGAAATTTGTCATCTTAAAAACCGAGTGGTTGTTCAACATAAACTTATTTTCTAATAAAACCATTCAAACATGCACTTTTCACGTCCATTTGAAAAAGTTCAACATTTTTGAATGCAGCAAAGGCACATAAGAGTCTAATAGCTTCTAATCTAACAATAGGTGCAAAGTTCTCTTCATAATCTATACCTTCTTCTTGGTTATAGCTTTTAGCTGCTATCCTTTCCTTATTTCTTACCACATTGAGAGCGATCACCGATGATTTGATGTGTTGGATGATCCCTCAAGAATTTCCAATCACATGTGGCACGCCTTCATCTTTGGATTCTACATTTTCGACATTTCCTTTCGGTTCATCTATTGGAGCTTCGAGTTGAGCCTTTTCTTGCTCCTCGGATGAGGGTGTGGTGTTTGTTGGTTTGATCACTATATCATCATCATCACAAGGAATTCTAGAAGACAAGTTGTTACGTTCAGCAAATATGGGATGTATATACTCTTCTACTACCCTTGACCTTTTATTATAGACTATATGTTTTGCTAGTAAGAAAATAGTCAATGAATATGCCTTTATCCATTCTTGGATCAAATTTAACAAGATTCGTTTTACCACAATTGTGGATGAAGCATTTACTCCCAAATGGCTTGAAATATGCAATATTTGGTTTTCTTCCTTTGTAAAAGTTCATAGGGTGTTTTCTTCAAAATAGGCCTTATTAAAGCTCGATTTTAGATGTAGTAAGCAGTATTAATGGCTTCAGCCCAAAATGGATTTGCAAATTGTTTTTACAAAGCATGGTTTTTGCCATTTTTTCAAGAGTTCTATATATATTTTTTTCAGCCACTCTGTTTTGTTGAAAAATTTTAGGAGTTGAAAACACATGGTGGATTCCAATTTAATCACAATATTTTTCAAAATCACCTTTTTCAAATTCCCTTCCACGATCACTTCTAATTGAAATTATTTTTAAATATTCTTCATTTTGCACTTGTTTGCTAAACTTTTTCAAATTTATCAAAGGTTTCACTCTTATGAGAAGCGAATAAGCACCAAGCAAAACGGGAGTAATCATCAACAATTACAAGTCCATACATTTTTCACAATGGCTCAAATGTCTAGTAGGATCAAACATGTCTATATGCAAAAGTTCAGGATGCCTTGAGATGGAAACTACATCATTGGGTTTATGTTGTTTGTTTCCCATATTGAAGTGCATCATGAATATGATCTATTTCTAATTAAGCTTTGGTAGTCGTCAAATATGATCATTTTTCGAAGGTTTTGAAATTAAGTCCATACTGGCATGCTCAAATCTTCTATTTCAAATCCAAGGATCATTTTCATTGGAGACAATAGAATATTTCACAAAGTTCATACATTCATGATCATTTTTCGAATTAAGCTTTGGTCGTCAAATAAGATAATTTTTCAAAGGTTTTAAAATTAAGTCCATACTAGCATGCTCAAATCTTCTATTTCAAATCCAAGGATCATTTTCATTCTAGACACTACAATATTTCGCAAAGTTCATACATTCAAGATCAATCATATAGACATTATCACTTCCTAATCGATCAAATGGTACTTCATTCATCTAAGCACGCACCACTATAAATTTAGATGACAATAAATTCACACAATAACCTTTGTCATATAGTTGACTAATGTTAAGAAAATTATGCATAAGACCATCAACAAATAAACCATCATATATGCAAGAGTAGAGTTAGGGGCAACATTACCGATACAAAGAATTTTTCTTTCTTATTGTCACCAAAAGTGACAAATACTTTCCTTGGTTTGATAAAAGTGGTCTTGGATTTATTTCCGGTTATATGACTTGAGAAACCACTATCCAAGCATCAATTTCGATATTTATTCTCAATCTTCAAGCATACATACACAATTTAACGAACTTTTGGTACTCGAATTTTCCTGGGTCCTTCGTTCTTAGTCTTTGACATTTGGAGGTCGAGATACCTTTCAAACCCAAACCATCTTGGTTTTTTTCAAATTTTTTAAAAATGGACAATGATGCACAATATGCCTATGATCACCACAGTAATGACATCTTATAGAGTTTATAGGTGGTGAGGAGGCTTTAACGAAATGTATATTCAATTTTTTATTTTGAACATTGCCATTATACCCAATTCCTTCTTTGGTGTAAACCAGTTCTTGAGAGGAGAGTATCTTGTGAATTGTTTCTTGTCCTTTGAAAAATTTGTTTGAGATTTTTGAAAGTTCTTTTATTCTTTCTTTCAAAGACTCATTTTCTTTCAATAGTGATTCATCTTCCTTGGATTTTCCTTCTTCATTTTCATATGATTGAAGCTTCTGTTCCAAGGATTGTTTTTCATTAGTTAGTTTTATGATTTGATCATTCAAAGACTCATTCTTTTTCTTTAAGAATTCATTTTCAAGTTCAAACAGTAAATGTTGTTTTGACTCCTTTTCTAAACCCGTTTTTTCAAGACCCTTTATGAAAGGATTGTGTTGTTTTTTTCAATTTTTTATATTTCTCATATATTTCATGAAAGCTAACAACAAGGTCAACATAGAATAAGTCGGTTACCTCATGTTCTTCAATGCTTTCATCATCAATGGCCATGAGACATGAATTCACTTGCTCCTTTTCACTTGTATTAATGGATTCTTCATCCGACCTTCTTTCAAAAGTGGCTTCAAGTTTGTCCAAAATCTCATTTGCGGTTTTGCAACTTTGGACATTAGTAAACACATTGGGAGTAATAGCACATAATAGTTCGAAGTGAGCTTTAGCGTTTTTTCCAAGCTTTGTCTCGTCATAATGCAAGCTAGTTTTCCTCTTTCTCAATAGTTTTCTCTCCTTTTCTTAAAAGTACAAAGTCACCATTTTTCATTACAAGCCATAAATCAAAATCAATGGAGATGATGTACAATCTCATTCTAAGTTTCCAATAGGGGAAATTTTCTCATCAAAAGAGGAGGTTTGTTGGTCAATTGATGCTCGGCCAAGATGGGAGCGAATGTTGCTGATTGGATCACTCTAAGGCTGTTAGATCAAAAATTAAGAGTACTACCTGAAGGCCCAAAGAGCAATCCGGGGGGGGGGAGTGTTGAATTAGGTCTTTGGAGATAAAATGAAACTTTAAACTCCAAGAACTAAAAAATAAATTGAAAGCTAAACAATGAATATGAAATGTAAAAAATAAAGGCAAGAAAAAAACAATGCACAAGGATTTTTATAGTGGTTCACTTCCGTCGACCCGGAAGCTAGTTCACTCCTCAAGTGATCGTCACTTGAGCCTTTAACTAAGCTTGATGATCCTTTTTAAAACTAGGCTCAGGATCCAACCTTTACAACCGGTCTTTTTGTATATAGGCTCAAAACCTAACCTTTGCAACGGACCCTTTTGTAACAGTAGGCTTAGGATCGAACCTTTACAATGAATTAAAGTAATGAAATAACTAAAGCAACAAAATTCTTCACTCTTTCAAGAGTGAATTGGCAATAAGTCAAGCTTAGCCAAAGTTAAGAATATGCCAGTTAAGCTCAATGATCAACAATAAAGAGAACTAATGGTGCTCAAGAAAACTTTAAAAGAAACTCGAAATTAAAACGTTAAAGCATAAGAGAACAAGCGCTTTTTAATTAAGAATGCTTAGAGAAAATTGGATAAATTAAACCAAAGCATTCAAGCCCTATTTATAGGCAAATGAGGGGCTAGGGGATGTTTGAAATGTTAGGGAAAAGATTAGGAGAGAAATCAAATAAAAAATTGCCGTTTGGAGCCTTCTCAGAGCTGTGTGTCGACACACAGGGGTTGTGTGTCGACACACAGCAGCTCCGGATGGCTGCTGTATGATTATGTGTTGACACATCCCTTTTGTGTGTTGTCACTCAGCATGCCTAGGTGGATTTAAATGTTTTTGATCGTTTAGCTTGATTGATTGATTGATTTACCTTATAAGCTAAATTGATTGATTGACCATGTTAGCTGTCACATTCCTAAGATCGTGACCTTAATTTCGTTGATCAAGGGAGATCAAGGAAATAGAGGTTAAAAGAACTTGAAGAATTTAAGATGAGAAATTAGATGAGAAAAAAGAGATAGAGTTGAGACGGGTTAATAGAGTTTTCATTGATATTTGTTTGGATGATCAATTACAAGTATAAGCTTCCCTATTTATAACTACTTACATCAATTCAAAATAATTGGTGGGAAATAACCGTCACAAGCAAAAGGCGGGAAAGGGAAGAGGAGCGTGTTAGTTACAAGATATACTAGGGAGTTCTAGATTATTCTATTACACTATTAATTTCCTCACGTGGCCTAATTAATTGAATTAATACCCAATTTATCCTTATTATTATCGGGTGTTATTCCAGTTAAGTATGGGCCAATACAAGTATATTAATGGGCCGTGACAATGTCTTGACATGGGCTGGCGCGTACCCGGGCTGGACCCAGGCAGTGACATGACAAGCCTCTGGCAGCGAACTGGACCAGACCTTGACAACCCACTGGACTGGACCTTAACAACCCTCTGGCGCGAACTAGTGCGGACCCGAGACACGAGCTGATGCGGACCCGTGACAGTGCCGCCCCCTTAAAACGATCCTTGTCCTCAAGGATTGAATTGAGGGAACTGCTTGCGTATAAAGGCCCAATCCTCCCAAGTCTCTTCTGCCAAGTTCTTCCACTTGATCAATACTTGTGCAACCTTCTTCTTGTCTCTTGTCACGGTACGGTGCTGGAGCACTTCTTGAGGCATGACTTCAGGATCTCCTTCTGGGTCACAATGCGGGAGCTTGTTACTGATTTGCGCCCATTGCCCAATCTTCTTTTTGAGCCTGGATACATGAAAGACCGGGTGAATTTGGGCCCCTTCTGGTAGGCCCAACTTGTAAGCAACCGTCCCAATCTTGGCTATGACTGGATATGGACCGTAGTAGCGAGCTGCCAGCTTCAAATTCCTCCTTACAGCTAAGGAAGTCTGACGGTAGGGCTGAAGCTTGAGGTAGACCAAGTTCCCCACCTCAAATGAGCGTTCGGACCTCTTCAAATCTGCCATTTGCTTATAATGGTGCTGGGCTGCCTTCAAGTTCTCCTTGAGAATATTGATCATGTTACCCCGTTCCGTGACAAAGTCCTCTACATCAGGGGAGGCGGAGTGGCAAGGTACGTCCCATGCTAGGAGGCATGGCTCATATCCATACAAGGCCTTGAACGGTGAAGTCTTCAATAATGAGTGATAATTGGTATTGTACCAAAATTCTGCTAGAGGCATCCATTGCGCCCATAATTTGGGCTTGAGGAGGACCATAGCACGTAAGTAATTTTCAAGGCATTGGTTAACTCTCTCCGTTTGCCCATCTGATTGTGGGTGATAAGAGCTGCTCATATGAAGATCTACTCCAGCAAGGCGCATAAGTTCCTTCCAGAACAAACTCAAGAATGATGATTCCCTATCTGAGACTATGTCCTTGGGCAGTCCATGTAAACGGTAAATGTGGTCCAAGAAGAGGTGGGCCACTCTTGCTGCTGTATAAGGATGGGCCAAGGTCAGAAAATGGGCATACTTGGTGAATCGGTCCACCATAACCAGGATCACGTCCTTCCCTTGAGACCTAGGAAGGCATTCAATGAAATCTAGGCTGATGTTGGTCCAGGCCTGGTCTGGAATTGGCAGAGGCTGAAGTAGGCCTGGGTAGGGCACATGTTCCCCCTTAGTGCGTTGGCAAACGTCACAGCTGCGCACCCACTCTTGGACACTGTCTTTAAGCTTGAGCCAGTAGAACATGCTCTTGATTCTCATCAACGTGCCTGTCACCCCTGGGTGTCCTCCTACTGGAGAATCATGTAGGGCGTGCAAAACTTTGTCTCTTACAGTTGCGCCTTCACCCACATAGATGCGCCCCTTGTAACGGATGATCCCTTGCTCAAGAGAAAACGGAGGTTGGCCCTTAGGATCAAGGACCAGCTGTGCAAGGAGTTGGGAGGCCTGGGCATCCCCTTCATAGCTGTCGCTAACCTCTCGCACCCAAAGTGGGGTGACAATGGTCAGCTGGGCTAACTTTCCCTGGTCCGGATCTTCACTGCCCCTTGACAAGGCATCTGCGGCACGGTTCTTGGCACCCTTGCGGTACTGAATGCCGTAGCTGAGGCCCATGAGCTTGGAGACCCGCTTTTGCTGAAGCCTGGTGTTGATGCGTTGGTCCAAGAGATGGCGTAGGCTGGAGTGATCCGTCTTGATGATAAAATGGTTGTCCAGGAGGTAATGCCTCCATTTTTGGACGGCCATAATCACGGCCATGAGCTCCTTCTCATACACGGACAGGCCCAAGTGGCGTGGGCTGAGGGCCTGGCTGAGATAAGCCAAGGGCCTACCCTTTTGAGTCAGGACAGCTCCAATTCCCACATCACAAGCGTCCGTCTCCAAGACAAACGGTTCGCCGAAGTCAGGCAAGGCTAGGACGGGTGCTGTCATCATGTCGGACTTCAATAACTCAAAGGCATTTTGGGTGGCATTGCTCCATAGGAAGGCCCCCTTCTTGAGGAGGCTTGTCAGGGGCTTGCTCAACGTTCCATAACCCTTGATGAACTTACGGTAGTATCCAGTGAGTCCAAGGAACCCACGGAGGCTTTTGACACTGGTAGGCACGGGCCAATCTCTCATGGCCTCAATCTTGGCTGCGTCAGTGGCTACGCCCTCTTGTGAAATAATATGTCCCAAGTACTCAACATGGTCCTGTCCAAACGTTCATTTGCTACGTTTAGCGTACAGCTTATGGGCACAGAGTGTGTCCAGGACCAATGTCAAGTGTTGCAAATGTGCGCCCATCCCAGGGCTATATATTAGGATGTCATCAAAGAACACCAAGACGAACTTCCTTAAGAATGGGGCAAAAACCTCATTCATTAGGGCTTAGAATGTGGCTGGGGCGTTGGTGAGTCCAAAGGGCATGACACGGAATTCATAATGCCCTTGGTGTGCACGGAAGGCGGTCTTGTGGCGATCCTCATCCCTGACTTGAATCTGATGATAACCGGCCCGGAGATCTATTTTTGAGAAAACCGCTGCGCCTTGGAGCTCATCCAAGAGGTCGTCAATGACCGGAATGGGAAACTTGTCCTTGACCGTGATCTGGTTGAGTTGGCGATAATCAACACAAAAGCGGTAGGTGCCATCCTTCTTTTTGACTAAGAGGACTGGTGAGGCAAACGGGCTTCTGCTAGGCTGAATGATAGAGGTCGTGAGCATCTCCTTCACCTGCTTCTCTATCTCGTCTTTTTGATGATGAGGATATCGGTTAGGCCTGATGTTAACCGGTTTAGCCCCTGGCAGTGTGGGAATGCTGTGATCGTGAGTACGAGGCGGAGGCAGCCCTTTTGGAATGTCAAACACATCCTCATACCGGTTCAACAATTGTGCTAAGTCTGGATGCAACTCAGCTTCAGTTATTTCCACTCTCGTGGCCATAAAAAGATGGCCTAGAACACAGCTGGCCTGTTTCTTCAAGAACCGGGTGATGCCACGCTCGGATATGGAATGTAGAGTTGCTTGCTCAGCCATGCCTTGCAACTGGATCGCCTTTCCCTCCTTGAAGCAAGAGAAATGAAGGTTTGCGAAGCCAATGGTTACCGGGCCATAGTGTTGTAACCAATCAACCCCCAAAACCATGTCGCTTCCACGTAGCTCAAGCACACGTAAATCATTAGTGAAAGTGGTGCCGTGGACCTTCCACTTGACGCCTGTGCATTTTTGATAGCTCATGAGCCTCTCACCGTTAGCCACGGTGACTGTCATGACAAGCGTTGGCACGGTCTCCAGCTTCAGTTCACGGACCATGGCAGCGTCCAAGAAGCTGTTGGTACTCCCACTGTCAATAAGGATGGTCACA
The DNA here is from genome assembly GCA_018398585.1 of Simmondsia chinensis. Lineage (NCBI taxonomy): Eukaryota > Viridiplantae > Streptophyta > Magnoliopsida > Caryophyllales > Simmondsiaceae > Simmondsia > Simmondsia chinensis. The sequence goes on along the minus strand of JAGTTD010000016.1, from coordinate 18,924,877 downwards.
GCTCGTTTCTTGATGGATCCTCTTAGGCGCATTGTATTATGAGTAATGCGTCTTGAGAGAGTGTTAAGGGAGATCTCCATCACCCCTGTTTCTTCCTCTTGAGCCTCTTCCTCCTCTTGCACTTCCTCTTCCTGTTCTTCTTCCACCTCCTCTTGGCCTTCCATGCTTTGTAGCTGCTTGGGCTTACAAACATGCCCAGGGAAATAACGCTTCCTGCATTTGTAACACTGGCCGGGCTCGCGCCTTGGGGCGTTGGAGCCAGAGGAAGCTGCTGATCCAGACTGTGCTCCACTGGACCTTGACACGGACTCGTATGAGGACGCTGGGCCCCGGAAGGACACAGACGGTCCTGTGCGTGCGCTGGACACTGTCTTGACACTGGAACTAGGTCTAGCGACACCCGATCCAGTCCCTCTAGTGCCACGGATCTCAGCGATAGCTATGTCTTGAGGCTTGGCTTGCTCAAACGCCAAACTTAAGTCATTTGGCCGTGCTGCTTTGACTGAGGCTCTGAGTACGGGCTTGAGACCGCTGATAAAGCTGGAAATGAAGTAATCCTCTGTTAAGGTTGGATGATAAATCAACATCCAACTCTTAAGCTCTTCAAAACGTATGATGTAGTCCTCCACGGTGCCGTTTTGGACAATCTTGCTGAACTCTTCCACAATGTCATGAATAGATAGATTGTCGAGCCTTTTGCAAAGCTCGTCAATGAAGAATTGCCAAGTGATCACCAGATTTTTAAGCTCTAAGGCTTGATACCAAGCCTCCCCGTGTTCCGGCAGATGATTAGATGCAAACTCCACCCATTCCTCCGTTGGCACTTGGTACCAACGAAAGTACTTAAGAAATCTCCTGATCCAACCCCTAGGATTAGATCCATCAAAACGAGGAGGATCAAGTTTGGCGGTATGATGAGAACTCCAAGTGCGGTTACTACCATTAAACCCACTGTTTTCGCCTTCATCTCCCATCCGTGAAGGAACACGCTCATTCCTAAGCTCCGGTTGAGGTGGAGGTGGAGGAATTAAGCCATTTCCTCCCAAACGAACGTAATTTCCAGATCCTCTAGCAGTAGTGTGGACAGTGGTTGCCGGAATTGCTACCTCCGGTCGTTTTTCTTGGCTGATCGTGAATTTCTTCATAGTGGTGTTCAGCGTCTCCATTGTGACCCTTAGATTCTCGGTAATTTGAGCTTGAGAATCTATGGATGTTTTGAGCTCGTTGCTAATTCGAACTTGATTTTCAGAGATCCTCTCCAATCTCTCCAAACGCTTTTCTACCGATTCAAATCGTTGTTGAACTTGTGAATCAACCGTTTCCTCTGATGAAGACATTGTTGCAGCGGATCGAGTACTTCTAGTAATGGCCAGTTTGATGATCGGAAGATGGCTCTGATACCACCTTGTCACGTTCCTAAGATCGTGACCTTAATTTCGTTGATCAAGGGAGATCAAGGAAATAGAGGTTAAAAGAACTTGAAGAATTGAAGATGAGAAATTAGATGAGAAAGAAGAGATAGAGTTGAGACGGGTTAATAGAGTTTTCATTGATATTTGTTTGGATGATTAATTACAAGTATAAGCTTCCCTAATTATAACTACTTACATCATTTCAAAATAATTGGCGGGAAATAACCGTCACAAGCAAAAGGCGGGAAAGGGAAGAGGAGCGTGTTAGTTACAAGATATTCTAGGGAGTTCTAGATTATTCTATTGCACTATTAATTTCCTCACGTGGCCTAATTAATTGAATTAATACCCAATTTATCCTTATTATTATCCGGTGTTATTCCAATTAAGTATGGGCTAATACAAGTATATTAATGGGCCGTGACAATGTCTTGACATGGGCTGGCGCGTACCCGGGCCGGACCCAGGCAGTGACATGACAAGCCGCTGGCAGCGAACTGGACCAGACCTTGACAACCCACTGGACTGGACCTTGACAACCCTCTGGCGCGAACTAGTGTAGACCCGAGACACGAGCTGATGCGGACCCGTGACATTAGCTTACATTTTGAATTAATTTCCTTGTTCGCTCATTCATTTGAATGAATGGTTGATTTAATCAAGTTAAAATATCACCCTAATAAAATTTTGATCTTGGTATTTTTTGGCATGCTTTTCACAATGCCAATTTAAAATATCCTTATTGAAAAACTTGATTGGCTTGAATGTAACTTAAGTATTTTCAATCAAAATGTTTTTTGTTAAATTTTCTTGGCTAAGGAAATAATACCATTATATGGTTCTATGAGGTCTTGTTTGGCCCAATTAAGGTTGAGGTGAGATATAGGATGCGTAAGATGACAATTGTGTTTGTTTTTCTTCCTTGTGAAAGAAGATATCTTCCTTTCTTCCTGAGAGGAAGTCAACTTCACCTCCATAGAGAAATTTTCCTATTTAGGTAAATTGTTGCAGTCACTACTGTTCCCAAGGGACATAGCTTAGTGGAGGAGAACGCCGACGGCCATACACGGTACCCGGGTTTGATCCCTATTAGAGACTTGTTTTGCCAAAAGCAAACAAAATTGTAATGAAAACCTCAAACTTGCAGGATTACCTCAGAACAAGATGGCCGGGAAGCTTGTAATGCTCTTCATGCTGCTGGACCTTCCAAGGTTTGCTACATTCTATATTTTAGACTTAGGCACCGTTTGGAAGGGGGGAAAAATAATTTCAAGGAATTGTTTTTCTCGTTTTCCTTGTTTGATTCACATTCTTTGATGGGGAATGATTTTCGAAGGAAAATGTTTTTTTGCCCATTAGGTGGAAAAGGTCTTTCCTTGTCCAAGTGCCAAAAAAAAAAAAGATTCGGGTTGTTCATCGACCAAATTTGGATCGAAACGGAATAAACCTGATGGGATTGTAGACCATGAAAGGTCACAATGGTCGATGATAATTGTTCTAATGTATGACGGGTCAGGTCTGGTCTTAGTTTGAATTAGGTTCGATTTGATTTTTAGTCTTGGCCATAATTTTACGTTTTAAAGATGTTCGTCATTTACACACTTGAATTGGACTGGACCAAAGATCGCTAAGGACTCAAATCAAGGACAAAGAACTGAATTGAATAACAACCAGTTCATTTCGGTATTAAACAAATAGCTAGATCCGATCCAAGTTTTTGGTTTGGACCGATACTTGAACACTGTTATCAGCCTCTGTCTTCTATGCAAAATTTTAATTTCTTATTCCTACTTGGAAGTCATTGTCTCGAAGTAATAGAGGTGACCATTTGTCCAAATTTGGAACAAGTCGGACTGGACACGGATAAAAGTTTAAGTATTGGACCAAGGGGTGGATCATATAATACCAATAAGGTCAACTTGATATTTTATCACGTCTCTGATATTCATTACTTTAAGTTTAGAATGAGCTGGACTGAAAGCCAATTAAGTCAAAATTAAGGACTGATGTGATTTTAATGTTTTAAAATCGTCTACTCGCAAGCGTACGAGATCATCGTAGCTAAATTGGGAATACGGGTCTTATCCGTAGAGAATCGGAGTTAAGTTCGATTTTGATGTTAACGAGCGGTTGAAATCGAGTTTTGTTGGTTTAAATAATTTGTTAACTAAAATAGCAAAACTAACAATAAACTAAAAGTGTCAATTCAATTGAGGTTAGTTCAGGGAAGGAATTCAAGATAGTATTACTCGTATCCAGTCATTATATTCCACTATGACAATTGTTTAGGAGGCTTCGGCTACAAGCACTAAGCCTGGGTTAGTATTTAAATTAGGGCTTAGGGTAATGAACTAGTCTAAAGGCATAATCTATCATATCATCCCTACATGCAGCATAGGTTATCTCATTAGCACTATTTAATTCCTTTATCACTCCTAACCGAATATTAATTTGTATAAAGATTGCGTTTAGGGTTGGGTACAACCTCAACCCTAACCACGCGTGAAAACCAGTTATGTTATGGTCTAGGCTACAAGCTCGTAGACTAACGCTAATAATTGGGAAATCTTAACATGGCTACAAGCTCACACAAAGAAAATCAAACAACGATCATAAATTTTCCACAGGGGTGCGTATATAACATAACAAACCCATTGTTTACAATAAATTATAAATCTGGGATACGGACGGCTACCCGTCCTTCATCCCAAAACTAAAAGTCTACTCCTCCATAGGAACTCTAAACATCATGAAATCCAAGAAAGAAAACAATAATGATAAAACTAAGGATTTGAAGACTCCCCCAATTGATGTTGACGTTGATCCTTGCTTTGATTCCCCCAATACTCCGACCACCTGCGCTTCGGCGTTTGAGAACCCTTTGGATCTCGTAGCGGCTTCGGGAAGGAGAGGATGAGAGGAGGCGTGGCAAAAGATGTCCCTAAAACAATTAGGTTTTCGATATTTAAACAAAACGCGGCCGGTGTGCTCTTGTGCGGCGTGTAGGGCGGCGGCGTCTCTCCTCCCGTCAATATCTCATATATATGTTTATATATATAATATAATATAATATAAAATATAATATAAAATATAATATTATATAAATATAATATAATAAAATATATAAATATTATATAATATATATATTAACTATCCATGAGATCTATTTGAGTTACCGAATTACAACTCAGTTGGTCATTATTTTCCACACCTGGTCGGGTTTCTCAAAGTAGTCTTCAATTATGCTTCGATAGTGCTTGATTTTGCCACTTTTCAACCTTTGTTTGCTCCGTTGCACTCTAAGCCAAAATGTACCTAGATTACAACAAAACACACAAGTAAAAGCCAAATATATTGCGGGAGTGAAGGATAAAATATGTAAATATAAGGCACATCAACATCCCCAAACCTACTCCTTGCTTGTCCTCAAGCAAGATTCGGCTCAAACTAGCTAAAGATGGAAAGTTTAGTCAGGCATTTAACCGCAAAGGTCACTTGTGAAAATTATTGTTTAATCATATTTGAGAGCGTACTTGAGAGTAGCGAATCCTTATGTGACATTATTATTGCACTTGTTCTAACTTAAGTCTTCGTCATTAAGGTCTTTTTACTAGTGAATGATCTTATAACTTCTCTCCCCTTTGTCTTACTTCAAAACCCTCCAACTTAAGAAGACATAAAGGTAATAAGTAAAGGAACAAGTTATCCTAACCCTTCACCGCTAATCAACAGTGAAATCAAAAGGCTTCTCTTTTCTCTCTTGTTTTCCCCTCTTTTTTTTTTTTTTTTTTTTCTTTCTTTTTTCCTGGGTTAGGCGTGTCTCCCTCAGACCCATGTAGCGAGTTTTCGGCCGGCAGCTCCCGATCCAGTTGGCTCAAGGTACCAGGTTTTAAGAGAACCCTACGGACATAATGGCTCGAGTCTTAAGGATCCACAACCTAATCCGTTAGCACACACCTTTTTTTTTTTTTTTTTTTTTTTTTTAAGGTATTAGTACTTATTTTAGTAACTACAAAGTTGATTCTTTTTAAGCTTTCCCCATGGCCCATGTAGCGAGCTTTCGACCGGCAGCTCCCGACCCAGTTGGCTCAAGGTACCAGGTTTTAAGATACCCCTACGGGCTTACTTGCTCGAGACACAGGGGCTACAAGAACCAACTAGTCACTTTTTTTTTTTTTTTTTTTTTTTTTTTTTTTTTTTGTGAGGGGTTACTCATGATAAAGAAATGCACAATTGATTTCAACATTGGTAGAAGTAGAATAGTGGATTCCTATTCCTAAAGTTATTGCCATTATTTCGCCCCAAACAGCAAGATATGTCACAAGATTAAGGGTGAAAAGTAATAATCTCACTCACTAGTTAAAAGACAAAAATAAGGATTCAAAAGTCTGATCCAGCAATAATCTCATCTCATAAACATTCTAATCATCAAAGTACATCTCAGAATTGGTCTATAATAAGGGTCACAAATAACTTTATACTCATTTATGCCAAATTAGGCTTAAAGGACAAATAAAGTTGACTCTCATCTGCCATCCCCAAACCCAAATCTTGCATTGTCCTCAATGCAAATCGACGAAAGTAAATACAAGCAAGGAAAGGAAAGAGAAGACCTGAGGTATGGCATATTTAGCTATGCGTGGCGAGCAAATCCAAAAAAGGAAGACAGAAATAGCGAGCTGCAATCTAAGACATAGAAGACAAAATACTAAATAGACTTGTCAGCCGTGGTAGAAATAGGTATTATACAAGTGTTTAGTAAAAGAGAAACAAAGTTAGCATGATAGGGATAATAAAAGGACCTATAATTAAGAGAGTTCATGTTGAAAAACAAATTAACAAAATTAAAAGTAGGTTGGGTTGCCTCTCAAGAGCGCTAAGTTTAACGTCTTCAGTCGGACGCAGTTTAGAGCACAATGTCAACCAAAATCCGAGTCAGTGTTTGCCATAATTCAGGTTGACCCAGTAGAGACGATCCCCAAACCGAACAGCGTTTCTAGACCCGTGACTAGCAAGGAGGAAAACATTACCAGCATCGAGGTCGCAAATCTCTAGCCTACCGGGTATAGGTGATGAAGCACAGCTATCGACACACACAGGGACACTATTACAATAATCACTTTTAGTAGAATTGGGCTTACTCGGCTCTACCAAAGGGTCAATATCATCAACCCTGTAGCATTCCAACTCGTCCTTAGTCTTAGGGTGTCGAACAAAGTTCGAGACCTTCAATTTGCCCTTGAGATTTCCAAAGGAAACCTCCAACACTCTCGTCCTACAGTGAATCACAACGTCGGCTGTTGCTAGGAACGGTCAACCTAGAATAATGGGAGCGTTGTGCTTTTGCCTAGGAGTAGGGTCTATATCTAAGACGAGAAAATCAACAGGGAAGACAAACTTGTTGACCTTGACAAGTGTATCTTCCACTACCCCACGGGGTACTCGCTCTGTCCTATCAGGCAACTGAAGTGTAACATTCGTTGGCTTAAGGTCTCCTATGCCCAATTCCCGAAAAACTGAGTAAGGGATGAGGTTTACACTCGCTCCTAGATCTAGCAAGGCTCTGCTAGTGTAACGCTCTCCTAAGACGCATGGAACTGTAAAAGACCCGGTGTCTCGAAACTTGAGTGGGGCCCCTGATACTGGAATACTGCTCACCTTCTCGGTGAGCCGAATTCGGGATATGCGCTTGTGGGCACTTCTTTTTGGTGCAAAGGTCCTTGAGGAACTTGGCATACATAGGAATGTGTTTAATGGCTTCAATCAACGGCAAGTTGATCTTCACGTCCTTACACACGTCCATGAGCTCAGCCCTCTTTGGGTCGTCCTTCTTCTTCGGTCCTATAAGGGCCGAAGGAAAAGGGACGACGGGTTCAAAAACCCTTTCTCGTGATCCCTCCCTATCAGCAGTGGGAGGGGGAGTCACTTTTAACCTCAATTTTCCTAAGGTTCCCCACTCCTGAAACCGACACAATCTGAGCTTGCTCATAGGTTGAGCAAGCTAGGTTTAGAACTAGTTGATCCTGTGGGGTTTGTGAATGGTTGGGAGGGTAACCTCCCTTCCTCTATCCTATTCAGTGCGTGGGTCAACTGTCCTATCTGGGTCTCTAATTTGGCGATAGATTGCGAATGAGACCGAACCAGTTTCGTGGTGTCCTCCATAAAGTGGAGCATACGCTCCTTGAACTGTGATATAAATCCTGGAGGTGGAGGAGGAGGGTCATTATGAGAAACATTGGAGTGAGGTCGAACATCATACCTATGCCCTCCCTGAAAAACGGGAGGGTGCACGTTACCTTCAAAGCTGGGATCTTTTTGTTTCGTGGGTTGATATTGATTGGCGTCCTGCTTCCACGAGAAGTTCAGATGATCGCGCCACCCAGAATTGTAGGTGTTTGAAAACGGGTCGCTAATTTCCCGAATATCTTTGAGCTGCATGAACCTGTTCCTGCAAGTATTCGGGGAATTGTGATGCATATAAACAATTAAGCACAGAATGGTCCTTGCCCAAACAAATGTCACACGGAGTAATACCACTTAATGACTCAACTGCATTGACCTTGCGCACATTAGTAGGATTCACATGCAAGTTCATAATCTGATCCATCTTCCTATTGAGGGCGTCTAGTCTATGGTTGATGTTATCGTTGGGTGCTACTTCCTAGACACCATGTATACCCCCTCTAACCACCCTCATTGAAGAGGCTTGGTCGAGAGAGTGTTCGCTAAGGCGCTCAAATAGCGTCCATGCCTCGTCCTCGTCCTCGTCCTCGTCTTGTTGGTTAAATGCTCCCCCGCATGAAGCGTTAACCATTTGTTTGTCAGATGCACTGAGACCATCATAAAAATTTTGCACTAGAGCCCACTTGGGAGACCCGTGGTGGGGACAGCTTCTAAGAAGCTACTTGAACTTGTCCCAACTCTCGTGAAATTGCTCCTGGTCCTTTTGTTTAAAACTATTTATTGCGCGCCTAATAGCCATCGTTCTAGCTTTAGGAAAAAATTTGACCAGAAAGCGTTGTTGGAGGTCATTTCAGGTGGTGATTTCATCCCTGGGTAAGGATTGAAACAACCTCTTAGCTATGTCTTTTAACCAAAATGGAAAAAGACGCAGTCTAACAGCATCAGTCGAGTCACCTTGATAGTGGCAAGTTTCACAAATTTCAAGGAATGCATCAAGGTGCTCGTATGGGCTCTCAATCGGCTTCCCATAGAAAATGGGAAGCATGTTGATGATCTCAGGCTTAAGCTCGAAGTTAACATTACCCACGGCGGGTAAGGAAACCCTAGCGGGTGCGACATACGTTTGGGGAATGAAGTGGTCCCCAATCGTACGTGGTGTAAAATCAGCCATAATAAAAAAAAAGAAAAAAGAAAAATAAACTAATGAAAAAGAAATAGGTTTTTTTTTTTCTTTTTTTTAAACAAAGAAAATAGAAATAAAATAAAGATAAAAATAGAAAATAACTCGTTAATTTTTAAATCAACTTAGCCTATTGATTCCCCGGCAGCAGTGCCAAAAACTTGACGTGATTTTAAAGTGTGTTTTAAAATCGTCTACTCGCAAGCGTACGAGATCATCGTAGCTAAATCGGGTATACGGGTCTTATCTGTAGAGAATCGGAGTTAAGTTGGATTTTGTTGTTAATGAGCGGTTGAAATTGAGTTTTGTTGGTTTAAATAATTTGTTAACTAAAATAGCAAAACTAACAATAAACTAAAAGTGTCAATTCAATTGAGGTTAGTTCAGGGAAGGAATTCAAGATAGTATTACTCGTATCCCGTCATTATATTCCACTATGACAATTGTTTAGGAGGCTTCGGCTACAAGCACTAAGCTTGGGTTAGTATTTAAATTAGGGCTTAGGGTAATGAACTAGTCTAAAGGCATAATCTATCATATCATCCCTACATGCAGCATAGGTTATCTCATTAGCACTATTTAATTCCTTTATCACTCCTAACCGAATATTAATTTGTATAAAGATTGCGTTTAGGGTTGGGTACAACCTCAACCCTAACCACGCGTGAAAACCAGTTATGTTATGGTCTAGGCTACAAGCTCGTAGACTAACGCTAATAATTGGGAAATCTTAACATGGCTACAAGCTCACATAAAGAAAACCAAACAACGATTATAAATTTTCCACAGGGGTGCGTATATAACATAACAAACCCATTGTTTACAATAAAATATAAATCTGGGATACGGACAGCTACCCGTCCTTCATCCCTAAACTAAAAGACTACTCCTCCATAGGAGTTCTAAACATCATGAAATCCAAGAAAGAAAACAATAATGATAAAACTAAGGATTTGAAGACTCCCCCAATTGATGTTGACGTTGATCCTTGCTTTGATTCCCCCAATACTCCGACCACCTGCGCTTCAGCATTTGAGAACCTTTTGGATCTCGTAGCGGCTTCGGGAAGGAGAGGATGAGAGGAGGTGTGGCAAAAGATATCCCTAAAACAATTAGGTTTTCGATATTTAAACAAAACGCGGCCGGTGTGCGCTTGTGCAGCGTGTAGTGCGGCGGCATCTCTCCTCCCGTCAATATCTCATATATATGTTTATATATATATAATATAATATAAAATATAATATAATATATAATATTATATAAATATAATATAATGAAATATATAAATATTATATAATATATATATTAACTATCTATGAGATATATTTCAGTTACCGAATTACAATCCAGTTGGTCATTCTTTTCCACACGTGGTCGGGTTTCTCAAAGTAGTCTTCAATTATGCCTCAATAGTGCTTGATTTTGCCACTTTTCAACCTTTGTTTGCTCCGTTGTACTCTAAGCCAAAATGTACCTAGATTACAACAAAATACAAATGTAAAAGCCAAATATATTGCGGAATGAAGAATAAAATATGTAAATATAAGGCACATCAAGGACGAAGGACACGACCAGATAGTGAATATCCCTATCTTGAAGACTATATCGAGGAACTAACACACTAAACGAAGAATCACTAGTTCTACATTATATTTTTCTTGGAAAATACTTTTCTCTAGAAAATATTTTCCGGGGAAAGTTTACTTCTTCCTAACTAAACAGAGCCTTAATATGTAGTTGAATTATGCCTAAAATCCAAGTTGCTTTCACACTATGAAGATGCTCTATTTTTCTCAATTGTGTACCTTTGCTTATATTTTGTGCATGGCTACTTTTTTGCTTATATTTTGCGCATGGCTACTTTTGTGCATTGATTGTTACATAATGATGTTTTCGTAATTGTGTCCATAATGCATCTTTATTGTATTTTATTAATTGAAATGTATTTATAAAAATATTTACGTGTTAAAAACTGTTAAAAAGATAGACTAAATATAATAGAAACCCTGAATTATTGGTCAAAATCAAAGTGGCCCTTGGAACTTATAATTTCATCAGACACCCATTGAACTATTGGTTGAAATCAATTGGACCCCCAACTTCTAATTTTATCAAAGACACTCCCAAACTATAGGTTAAAATTAATGTAATCCCTCAAACTTCTAATTTTATGAAAGACATCCTCCTGCTGATTAACTAAAATTAATTTAATCACCAACTTCTAAATTTATCAGAGACATCCGAAACTATTAAAAAAAAAATAGAGAAAATTTAGTTCAAGTTTGATTATATGTTTTCGGGGCTCCCCTCAGATTTTAAAATATTTTTAAGGTACCTTAAACTTGCGTAACATTTTTTTTTCAAGTATTGTTCCATAATTCTATTGGGATTTCGTTGAATTATGTTGATGTGACAAGATAAAAAGAAAATACATAAAAAGATATAATTTAACTTGGGTAAAAGGATTATTTATATTTATTGAATTTAAAATTTAAAAATATAGAACTCCCTAAAAACCTTCTGACAAATAATGTTGAAAGTTTGAAAAACAAAAATATATTTTTTTATTTTTATATTTATTTTAAACATTTTTTGAACATTTAAAATTATTTTAAATATAAATCACCTTTTTACCCTCAATTAAATTATTCTTTTAAACGCCATGTTAACATAATGTAACATAACCCTGGCAAAGGTATCGAGATGGTACCTAAAAAACAATATAGGTTACCAAAGTTCAGTTTATCTCGCAAACATTTTAAAACCTCAGGGTACCCGAAAATATATCATCGAACCTCAGGGTACCTAATTTTTTTTAAATGTTTTAATGTTTTGGATGTCTTAGATAAAATTTGATGTTGAGGTATTAAATTGATTTTAACTAATAGCTCAGGGGTGTTGGATTGGTTTCGAGCAATAGTTTAGGAGTCTCTTCGATGAAATTAAAAGTTTGAGGGGTCACTTGGATTTTGACTAATAGTTAGGGGAATCTCTATGATATTTATTCCAAAAAGATATAAGAATAATACTATTGGATATTCATTCAAAATTTTGCAAACATAAGCCTTAAAACACAACTTTTACTTCTCTAAAGACCAGGACGATCTTCAAGACCCATTTCATAATGTCCATGTGATGTAAGCACAAAAGAAAAACCTAACATTTTCTAATTCAAATATCAAATTTTTGGTTTCAATTTCATTCAAAGATATCTGCATAAGATATATAAGGGTCCTATTTACAGAGTAGGGACCTTGAATCCGAAAAGAGAAAAAGTTCAATTCTAATATAACTAAGATAAACAAATTAAAATCTTAAGAATTATCATCCTATTCTAATTAGAAATTCCAAACTTAAACAAATTTTGAACAATCTGTATTTTGAGTCATACTAAAAGAGAATAAAAATTAAAAAGAAAAAGACTTCTAATTAATCATAAATTCTTCTCATGTAGTACTTTCCAAAACATTTACGTCGTACTATGCATTTCCCTGTGATTGAGAAGGAGTTTGTTTGCAAATAGTCATCAAGTAGATGGGCAGCCAGGGATTGAAACTCTTCCTTCGTTATCCAAGCAGTTTCGCTAGCTGGATGACCTTTCCATTGGAAAAGGAAGCGATTAGTGCCACCACTGAATGCGCACACAACCCTTATCAGTCAACACATCACTAATCACCTCTCGAGGTCTGAAAATTAGGACCCTTGGGTTTTGGGTTACCTGTAACGGCATGAGAAGAACAATTAGACAACTCGATGGTGCCTCGGTAAAGGGTTAGGTCTTCCACATTGAAAACCGAACTAATATTCATGATTAGGTAATTGAAGTAAATAAGCATTAGGTCCAAGTCTCTGAGTAATTCAAAATGGCCCATATGTACGTGCATGTAGTTTTTTTGAAAGAAATTTTAGGCAAGCGATCCAAGTGAATGTGAACCACAACATAAATCACCTACATTAAAGTCCTCTGCCGTACGATGAACATCAACTACAATTTTGTATTCCATATTACGTGTAGCAATTTTTTGTCGCACCTTAGTATGTAAGTCATGAATATGTTGAGCAAAAAGCTTAGCAGGAAGGATACATACGAAGAGGGGAAAGGGGAGCCAGATCAACTGGAGTACGAGGCTTGTAACCATTCACAACTTCAAAAGGACTCTTATCAGTAGTGCGATTTATTGAATTATTATATGCGAACTTGACTAAAGGTAAATTAAAGTCCCAATTTTCCGGTTTATCACCAATGACACATCTAAGCAAATCCTCTGGACTGCAGTTGATGTAGTTCTAAGAATTTTGTTACTTTTGTGGAGTGTATAAAACATGAAAGTATGTGTCAAACCATCTAAGGATAAGCACACATTGATAGGAACATATTTCAAAACTTTTCCCTAGGTCACGTCATGAGCATTTTTTTTTTAATTTTTTTTTATTAGTTAAATAAAAAAATAAATAATTAAATCCAATCTTAATCTCATTAGATCGTAAACCGAACATCTAATCCTATAAGATATTCTTTGTTTTGGATTATCATAAAATATTTAACAATTGAAAATTTCATACCTTGGTTCAAAATCTAATCACATTATATTAATAATTTCAATCATTCAACTCTTTGAATATCTAATCGCATTAGATCCGATTTAGAATTACGCTTCTTCATTGAATCGTGACTCATCTAAAATTTTAAACAATTTAAAACTTTAATGAATCTTCAATCTTGTTATTAAACTCTTTAATAACAATCTTTATGATTTCCTATTTCCTTTAATGAAATTTCAAATTTCATATTTTTGTAATTCTACATACTCCAATTTTATCAAACCTGATATTTTTAATGTCAATCATGAACGTATTCAGAGTTGGCTCTGATACCAATTGTTGGGAACATATTTCAAAAAATTTCCTTAGGTCGGCTTTGTGTCACGATAGCAAGGGCACGCTGGGAAATCAGCCCAAAATTCGTATTTTTGTTTCCCGCCTTTTATATTTTAAATTTAGTTATTTCAGTTTTCCCTCTTATTTTTAGGCACCTAATTTTAGATATTATTTTCCTTGTTAAATTAGAATTTCTTTTTTATAAATAGAGGGCTTTAGGTTGTAACTTGGATCATATTATTTTATGAATGAAATTATCTCTATTTTTTCTCATCTCCAATTCTCTAAATTCTTCTCATCTCATACTCTAATTCTACTATTCTTTTCTCATCCCATACTCTCAAAACCCTAAAATTCCCTGAAGTCACCGAAAGTGACCTTGGGCCCCAAGTCACGCTAGCCATAACGTGACAAAGTGGTATCAGAGCCATCTTTCGATCAACCAAGCTGGCCATAACAAGAAAATCCGCTGCCACCATGTCATCTTCCGAAGAGACCACCGATTCCCAAGATAGGATCGCCGCAGTCGAAAGAAGATTGGATCGGTTGGAAACCTTGTCCGAAAAGCAAATCCATGCCAACAACGATCTCAAGTCCGCCATTGAGAAGACCAATGTTGATCTCCAATCTTCAATCGACACACTACACGAGACCACGAAGAGGTTTGCAATCCAACAAGGAAAACAACCCGAACCCATCACCCCGGAGATCGCGACCCACATCGAAGGAAGAGGATTGGGTACTTGTGCCCGATTAGGTGGGGAAGGCATATTGCCACTGCCCCCATGCCACACCGAGCCAAGGAACGGACGCACCCACCGCCAGGTCTATGAAGACGAAGAAGATAGTAGGAATGACGGGAGCAACCGAACATGGGCAACCCATCACACCGCCAAAATTGATCCGCCATATTTTGATGGAACCAACCCGAGGGCTTGGATCCATAAGTGCCAAAAATATTTCTGATATTATGATGTTCCGATGGAAGAGTGGGTAGAGTTTGCTTCAAATCATCTAACATGATTATGGTGACGTTTGGTTCCATGCCCTAGAACTCAAGCACCCCATAATTACTTGGCAAATTTTCATCGACGAGTTGTGCAAGCGTTTTGGAGATCGTTTCTTCCAAGACGTCGTAGAAGAGTTTAGCAAGATGACCCAAACCGGGCCCGTTGAAGAATACATCATAAGGTTTGAAGAACTAAAGACAACAACAACAACAACAACAATCCCAGTGCCTCAAGAGCTCCCGCAAAAGCGGGGTCGGGGGGGGGGGGGGGGGGGGGTGTGGGTGTACGCAGCCTTCCCCCTTCAGGGTGTCAACCTGAAGAGAGGCTGTTTTCAAGGACCCCCAACCTCAGAGGTAAGTCTTCATCGCCTCATGGGGACCTGTTAGCAATGAGCTGTGAGCACTAGGTCATGAAAGCAAAAGAGTAAGCCATAGCATAAAAATGCCCTAGAGGAGACTATGAGGCACAACCTTCCCTATAAGGCAGCTTGTATAAGCAAATATGCCAAGTAAACAAATAAACAAATAAGCAAATAGGCCGATAGTAAACAGATAGGCGTATAGGTAGATAGGTACAGCCTAATAAGCCTATAAGCCTATAAGCCTATGAACACATAAATAGCAGAATAAGCAGCAGTGTGAGGCCGCTACCTCTGCTACTCCTATGCTAGTCCTCCCTCGAGCTCTAGCTCTATCTAAGGCCATTTCCTTTCGTGGGTTTAGGTGGGTGAGGTCCTGCCGTACGACTGCAGTTCTTCCTCCTTTGGCCTGTTTCATCCTCTTCTTCCTAGCGTGGTACGAAGCTGATCGGAATACCTGACTGGAGCAGTGGATGGTCTCCTCCTGGCGTGCCTGAATCACTTCAAACACAGCTTCTTCAATTTTATATTCTTTCTTCTATCTAGGCCACGCCCCACTATGCCACATACCACATCCCTGATTGCCGCCCCTGGGACTGCAAGTCCATATGTCTAAGTTGTGGAATAGGCATACAGTAGAGTCGTGGCCCTAGAGCGAGCTTACGAGTGGACAGATGCTCCTACACCGCTACATCGGGTACGCCTATCCTAGTCCTCCACACAGCTCTGTCTAGAGCCATCTCATCATTTAGGTTTGAAAAACTAAAAAGTTGGATGTTAATCTACCATCCAACACTAATCGAGGCCTATTTTGTCTCAAGTTTCATAAGCGGGTTGAAGCCCGCCCTCCGTGCATTCGTCAAGACCACACGCCCAAATGACCTTAGTTGGGCGTTTGAGTAAGCCAAGCTTCAGGAAGTTGCCATAGCCGAAATAAGGGGAATAGGTGGAGCCAAAACCGTGACAAACAAATCCAACCTCAGCTCCAAGCCAACCGCAAGCAGCAGGTCAGGGCCTTCCAGCACGTACCCAGGCCAAACGCAGTCCCAAGGGACCGTGTCCAAGCCCATGGGTGCGCGTCCGATGCCCAGCACGTCCGTAGGATCTAGTGCACCCCGAAGGGAACTCGGGAAGTGCTACAAGTGCGGGGATCGTTACTTTTCGGGACATATTTGCAAGGCCAAACAATTACAAAACATGGAGGCTCAAGAGGAAATCGAAGAAGAAACGGAAGAAGAGATTGACGAAGAGGAGCCCGCACAAGAAGAAGAGGCCGGAGTCATGGAGATCTCTCTAAACGCATTATCGGGGCGAATCACCCACAACACGATGCGTTTGAAGGGGTCCATTAAGAAGAGGGCCATAACCGTTTTGATCGATAGCGGGAGCACCAATAGCTTCCTCGACGCAAGCGTGGTCCAAGAACTCAAACTTGAAACCGTGCCCACCATGGTCATGACTGTCATGGTGGCCAACGGGGAAAGTTTGATGAGTTATCAGAAGTGTACGGTTAGATGGAAGGCGCAAGGCACCACTTTTGTTGACGAGCTACGGGCCTAGAGCTACGAGGAAGTGACGTGGTCCTAGGCGTGGACTAGCTACAACCCTACGGGCTGGTAACCATCGACTTCACCAACTTGAAGTTTACTTGCTTCAAGGAAGGCAAGGTGGTGCACTTACAAGGTTCGTCCGAGCGAGCCTCTCTACAATCAATCTTGGAGCATAGCATCACTCGACTTTTGAAAAAGAAAGCCGGATGCGTCATGGGCCACCTCTTCATGGCCGCCGCGGTAGAAGAGCACGAAGCATACGTTCCTTCGGAAATTGAGCGCCTCCTACGCTAATTCGAGGACGTGTTTGAAGTTCCGAAGTCCTTGCCTCCGCCTCGCACCCATGATCACCACATTCCCACCATGCCCGAAGCAAAGCCCGTCAACATCCGTCCTTATCGCTACCCCCATGGGCAAAAAGATGAGATCGAGAAGCAAGTAAGGGAGATGTTGAAGGCCTCCATAATACAACCAAGCAGGAGTCCCTTCGCCTCACCGGTCTTGTCAAGAAGAAGGACGGGTCCTACCGATTTTGTGTAGATTATCGACAATTGAACCAGATCACCATCAAGGACAAGTTCCCGATCCCCGTGATTGATGACCTACTAGATGAACTAAAAGGAGCGGCCGTGTTCTCCAAAATTGACTTAAGGGCCAGGTACCATCAGATTCAAGTAAGGAAAGAAGATCGCTTCAAGACCGCATTTCGAACGCATCAAGGGCACTACGAGTTCCGGGTCATGCCGTTTGGATTGACAAATGCCCCGGCCACGTTCCAAGCCTTGATGAACGAGGTCTTCGCTCCCTACCTACATAAGTCTGTATTTGTGTTCTTCGACGATATATTAGTTTATAGCCCAGGGATGAAGGCCCACCTTACGCACTTGAGTAAGGTGTTGTAAACCCTTCGTACGCACAAACTTTACGCAAAACGAAGCAAGTGTGCCTTCGGTCAAGATCATGTAGAGTATTTAGGGCACATTATCTCACAAGAGGGAGTAGCAACGGATGCGGGCAAAATCGAGGCAATGCGAGATTGGCCCGTGCCCAAAAACATTAAAGGCCTCCGTGGGTTCCTAGGCCTCATGGGGTACTATCGCAAATTCATAAAGGGCTATGGAACGATTAGCAAACCGTTGACAAACCTCCTCAGGAAACGGGCCTTCGAGGCTTTGAAGATAGCAATGATGTCGGCACCGGTCCTAGCCCTTCCCGACTTTAGCAAACCATTCATCCTAGAAACTGACACATGTGACACGGGAATAGCAGCGGTTTTGACACAAGACAGGAGGCCCTTGGCCTACCTAAGCAAGGCCCTTAGCCCACGCCACCTTGGGCTATCCACGTACGAGAAAGAGCTAATGGCTGTAGAGAAGTGGAGACCCTACTTGTTAGACGGACACTTCATCATCAAGACCGACCTCTCTAGCCTCTGCCACCTCCTAGAGCAACGCATCACCACCAAATGACAACAAAAAGGGGGTCCAAACTCATGGGCCTTAGCTATGGCATATTGTACCGAAAGGGCGCTGAAAACCGAGCTGCAGACGCCCTATCCAGAGCTACCGAGAACCAGGACAGCACATCCTGTGCACTCATGACAGCCACGGTTCCTCTTTGGATGCGCGAGGTCATGGATAGCTACGAGGGAGATGCTTAAGCCTCTCAACTCCTCACCCAACTTGCAGTAGATCCGAATGGGCAAAAGCCCTACACTCTTGACAAGGGCATCATCCGATACAAGGGGCGTATTCATGTAGGAGAAGGAGCACAAGTTCGAGAGAAGGTCTTCCGCGCACTTCATGATTCTCCAATTGGGGGACATTACAGGGTGATCGGGACTCTGATGCGCATCAAAAGCATGTTCCATTAGCCGCGACTACAAGAAAGCATCTAAGTGTGGGTCAAGAGCTGCGACACTTGCCAACGCACGAAAGGAGAGAACGTGCCTTATCCGGGATTTCTCCAACCCTTGCCTGTGCCCGAGCAAGCTTGGGAAAGCATTAGCCTCGACTTCATTGAAGGGCTACCTAGATCTCAGAGGAAGGACATCATCCTAGTGGTTATGGACCGACTCACCAAGTATGCGCACTTCATGACGATGACGCACCCGTACATGGCAACGTGCGTAGCACAAGCATTCCTCGACGACGTGTACCGATTGCATGGCCTACCAAGGAACATTATTTTCAATAGAGATGCGTCTTTCCAAAGCCTATTTTGGAAAGAACTCATGCGCCTTGCCGGGGTTGACTTGCACACAAGTAGCGCCTACCACCCTCAGATGGACGGACAAACTGAGCGAGTGAATCAATGTCTCGAGAACTACCTCCGCACCATGGCACTACACAAGCCCACGCTTTGGGCTCAATGGATTCCCTTGGCCGAATTTTGGTATGACACGAATTATCACTCTTCACTCAAGACTTCTCCGTTTAAGGCATCATATGGGTATGAGCCTCGCCTTCTAGCATGGGACATCCCTTGTGTCTCATCTTCTCCGGATGTGGAAGACTTCACAAGCGAGCGGAGCATCATGATCAACCTCCTAAAAAAGAACTTGAAGGAAGCGCAACATAGGTACAAGCAACAAGCGGACCTAAGGAGGACGGAGAGCGCGTTTGAAGTCGGGGATTGGGTTTGACTTAAGCTCCAGCCCTACCGTCAAACCTCCATAGCTGTGAGGAGGAACTTGAAGCTTGCAGCCCGTTACTATGGGCCGTATCAAGTCTTAGCCAGGATCGGAGACGTTGCCTACAAGCTCACACTACCGGAAGGATCACGAATTCACCCCGTGTTCCATGTTTCAAGACTTAAGAAGAAGATTGGGCAACAAGCACATACAAGCACCGACCTACCGAATTGTGATCAAGATGGCAACCCGGAGGTGACACCGCAGGAGGTGCTCAAGCAACACACTGTGACCCGGGACAAGAAGAAGGTTGATCAAGTCCTAATTCGATGGAAGAACTTGCCGGAGGAAGAAGCCACTTGGGAAGATTGGTCCTTCATCCGAAGGCAATTCCCGCACTTCGATCCTTGAGGACAAGGATCGTTTGAAGGGGAAGGCAATGGCACGATAGCAAGGGCGCGCTGGGAAATCAGCCCGAAATTCATATTTTCATTTCCCGCCTTTTATATTTTAAATTTCGTTATTTTAGTTTTCTCTCTTATTTTTAGGCGCCTAATTGTAGATATTATTTTCCTTGTTAAATTAGAATTTCCCTTTTATAAATAGAGGGCTTTAGGTTATAATTTGGATCATTGAATTTTTATGAATGAAATTATCTCTATTTTTTCTTATCTCCAATTCTCTAAATTCTTCTCATCTTATACTCTAATTCTACTATTCTTTTCTCATCCCATACTCTCAAAACCCTAAAACGCCCTAAAGTCACCGAAAGTGACCTTGGGCCCCAAGTCACGCTAGCCACAAAGTGACACTTTAGCGGGCACGGCGGAAAACCGATTTAAAATTTTAATTTTAAATCTAAAGCCCCGATCTAATTAAACTATTTAATTAGATCAAGATCCTATTGTAATTGGTTCATAATATGACAATCGAAAAACATCGAATAAAATAAGTATAAACAAAACATGTAGAATAAAATAAATAATGGAAAACAAATTAAATATAAAATACTTAGTTTAAACATACTTGGAGAGTGAATCCCAACCCCAACTTGACAATCTGAAATTTAGAAGAATTCTCAACACCTCAAGGTCTTTTCGTAATGACTTCTTATAGCACCAGAAGTGCAGGCTCCTAGAAATATTCATTTTAGGAAGAATTTCAAAGAAAAAATTCTCCTTGTCGAAAAATCATATTTTTCAGAGAATTTTCAAATGCTAAACTGAACCTCAAAGATTCCTATTTATAATAGGGTCTTGGTTTAAATAATAAGCGACGTATCGATGTGGGAGGAAGATAAATAAAAAGGGCTATTGTGCTCAACACATGAAAGCGAATAACAATAAAATATTTGAGTTGATGATGTCACGCTCCAATAGAATCTCGTTGCTACGTTTTCCATAGTATATCCATTTGCATTTTCCTTTTTTTTTTGTTTAAATTCCCACATGTATAAATCATCTTATGAATTTTATTTGGTAAAATAAATTTATTCATCTCATGAATTACGTTTGGCAAAATTAATTTATTCATCTCATTAATTCATTTTAAATATTTTGAACCGGTGCTTAAGTTGAGGCTTGCGAAAGGACCTCAGGGACAATCTAACTCTAGTTCCAAATGAGTCAAATTTGATTATCATTCTTATGATAACAATTGATTATCATTGAATAAAACTTAATTCCACTAAATAAGTTTTACTGCACTCTAGAATTAAATATATTCACTCAAGAATTTCCCAAATAACTTTTATTACGACAATTAACCCCTCTATTAGATATCCGTGAGCAAAAGTAACTTTAACCACTATCGTTATTTTTCTCACATCTCTTGCCGTAGTTCCCGCCCTTCTTGAACAATTCAATAATATATAAACAATTTCCGCATTAATTCCAAATGTCAAACATATGGACTACTTTGGCCAAAGATTCTTGAATCTATTCGTTTGCTTGCGAATCAACTAAGGGAACATCTTTATCTCGTAAGAGACTATAGATTCCATGTAAAACAACTGTTCCCACTACATTTCATGCCATTAGCCAACGAACATAAGATTCAAGTCAACGCACTTTAACTAATCCTTTTAGCATATTAAAGCAACGAACAATCCATGCATGAGTACAGACTGTTTCTTGGATTTAGTGTGATCGTCTTATAGAAATAATTATTTCTGATAGCAGTTAAAAACAAATAATTCAGGTGGTTTTGTTCAGTGTTCCATTCATATAGACAACTCCAACGTAATACTCTTGGACCCCTATCTACATGACCAAGACAAGCTATCTAAAGTATCATATTATAAGCTTATCGGACAAGTTGTCCAAACTCATCACCGACTGCGAACATATATTTTGACAACATGTCACTTATTTGATTTTATTTGATTTAAGTCTATTTGTGGCTCAATCTCATTGACCACTTAAACCAAACCCGATATGTCATCTTGCACTATGTCCAACTTATGGAACATTTTAGAAAACAATTACACGCATATTTGACTCGTAAAACATAATCAATCAATAAATAAATAAAATAAGTTCATTTATTTAATATTTAAAACTAACTGGGTTTTTCCAGGACACCAATTCCAACATGCACCACTCTAGCTGCTTTGATCACTAAGGCCTACCACCGATACGGACACAAGCTAAGCCACCATAACAAAGGATGCAGAGCCAATAAACCACCACACAAGGCAAAAACCAAGTGATACAGGTTTAGAGAGAAAGCTCTTAGTTTGTGTTTACTTCATTCAACTTGATGAGAATTGTAAGTACCATGGCTGGTATTTATAGCTAACAAAGTGAACATACAAAAATATAAAAGGTTAATATTCATAGAGACCCCTTGAACTATTGATCAAAATCAAAATGACCCTCGAGCTTTCAATTTCACCAAACACACCGCCCGAATTATTGGTCAAAATTAATATGACCCCCCGAACTTTAAAAATTATATCAAAAACATCCTAGACAATTAAAAAGTTCAAATAAATTTGGTTTACGTATTATGAGGTTTGATAATGTAATTTTTAGGTCTCCTGAGGTTTTAAAATATATTTACATAACTAGAACTTTGGTAACTTTTTTTTTTCCATATATTATTCTCATGACTCATTAGCATTCCGTTAAATTAAACTAACTTGACACTTAAAGAATAATGTAAGGGTAAAAATCTTAATTATATTTAAAACAATCTTACATACCAAAAAAATATTTAAAACAATTTTAAGAATAAAAATATAATTTTATTTTTTATTTTCAAAACTATTTGTTGGTAGTTTTAGAGAGTTTTATATTTTTCAAAATTTAAAAAATATTTTAAATTATTTTAAGTATAGATGATAGTTAACTTATGTTTGAGATATTTGCTTTTTATTTTACTTGACACATCAGCATAATTTAACGAAATTCTAATTGAGTTATTGAAAAAATACTTGAAAAACAATTACGAAAGCTTAGCATAAGTTAAAAATATTTTAAAATCTTAATGCTCTATAGAATATATTACGAAATGTTAGGGTACCTGAATCAATTTTTTCCTCCTTTTAACTAGTTTTGGATGTCCTTGATAAAATCTGAAGTTAAGGGATCGAATTCATTCGCTACTTATTGGAAAAAAGGGATCAAATTAGTCTTCTTTAATAGTTCGGGGTATCCTTGATGTAATTTAGAAGTTGAGGGGATTACATTGATTTTAATCAATAGTTCAGGGGGTGTGTTTGATGAATTTAGAAGTTGGAGGGGTCACATTGATTTTGACCAATAGTTTAGGGGTTATCTTTGATGAAATTAAAAGTTCGGGGGGTTCGCTTTGATTTTAACCAATCGTTTGGGGAGTTTATATGATTATTATCCAATGTAAAATAATGGGCTTGGTTACATAGTTTAATTAAAAGTAATCAAAACTTAGGCTAAGGGGGAAAAATGCACAACTGATATGGTGCCTAAGTAGTAGCCTAGGTGTTTAGGGAAAAAAAAAGAACATTGGCTTTTCAAAATGGTCCAATGAGATGCCTCCCTAGGGGCTACTTGCTTGGTGGTCCAACTTGGCAGCTTGCTTGAAGAAATGCTTGTTTATTAAAAAGGGCAAATCTAGTTCCTAGTGGCTGCTCAGTAGGATTAAGTCATGTGAAAGCTTTGCCATGTCATCCTTCCATGCCTCTATGGCTGCCAAGTCATCTTGCCAAGTCAGCAAGTTTGCCACATTACCTCTCTCTCCATGTTGCTAAATTTCTTCTCTTGGAGAGTTAGATGCAATTTGAGCTATCTGCGTCAATGGTTAACGAATTTGGTCTACCTATTAGTTTGTTGGTGAGAAGCTAACTTTCAAGTTTGTTTGACAAATCCTCTAAGTGCCTTCTAAAAATGGCTAATGACCTTTATATCACGATCAAACACTATGGACATGAGGATGCCATGTAATTTAATGACTTCACAAAAAATAAATTTGGCAACATGGGAGGTATCGCTAGTCTTGCTACATGGTATGAAATGAGCAATTTTAGATAACCTATCAACCTTTATTAGAATTAGATCATGACCACGCGATGTCTTAGGTAACCCTAGAACAAAATCCATGCTAATATCTTTCTAAGGCTCACAAGGGATGTGAAGAGGGGTATAAAGGCCAGTATTTTGTTTTCTGATCTTAACCAACTGACATGTAAGAAATTGAGACACAACTTTAGCGCAATCTCGCTTAAGTGAAGGCCAGAAAAATTTTGTTAGAAACGAGGAGATAGTTGTCTTTTCCTAGATGACTACCTAGCCCACCAGCGTGCATCTCCCAAATAAGAAAATCCCGAAATGACGCGTGGGGAATGCAAAGCCTAGACCCCCTAAACAAGCGTCCCCCATGAATGACAAAATCAACATGGCCTCGATGATTATTGCCCATGATCGCAGTAAATATAGCACTAAAATGAAGGCAAGAGGGGTATTCATCTCACTTTCTATCAAAAAGTCTAGGACTTTCTTCCTTCACCACATGACTTAAGGCCAATACACGACTAAGTTCATCAGCTACCGTATTTTCTTCTCTAGATTTATGCCCACAAATGAATATTCATTAACAAACCTATCCAAAATTGATGTAGCACAAAGGAAAAAAACCGAATAATTTATAACGTTAGTATCAAATGCTTGGATTCAGTTTCATTCAAAGATATCTCCATAAGGCATATTGGGGTCTTTATAGAGTAGGAACCCTGAAACCGAAAAGATAAATAAGTTTAATTTTAGTCTAACTAAGATAAAGGACTTAAAATCTTAAGACTTATCATGTTATTCTAATTAGAAATTCTAAACTAAATAAACTTTGAACATTCTGAATTCGATTCAAACTAAAAGAGAATAAAAATAAAAAGAAAAAGACTCCTAAGTAATCATAGATTCTTCTCATGTGCTACTTCTTGAAACGTTGAGGTCATAATAGATCACCCTGACACCTGCTTTTGCTATAAGATTACCTTGAGTCCCAATTTGATTCCGTGATCAGTATATCTCTTATCAATTTTGTGGTCAAATATAGAGCTGCATGAGCAGGAGACATAAACTGCGTGCGTGCCTGTGTGAGAGAAGAAGGATCTAGGTTGTTAGATCACTCTGTTAGTTATTATGGTCTTTAAAATGCTACATTTCCAGCGGCATCCAATATTCTATTTGAATATTTGGATTTCTCTGCTTTCTTATTATCTTTGGTATTTATGCTCTTGACAAACAAGTGAGAAGTGATTTCACTACTAAAGGCTAGAACAAAAGAGATGAGAATGATAAAGGGGTGAGATACAACTTTAGAAGATAAAGTGAGAAACGTTTTTCACTTGTAAAAGAGCAAGTTTAGCCTCCATTTAAGATGAGAGAATGCTAAGATGGTTTGGCCATATAATATGGAAACCAGTAGATTCACCAGCACCCAATAGAGATCAAGGATGCTAGAAGATTCCTATAGTTAGCACCATGCGCTAGGGCCCCAAATCGTGTTTAGCGGGCACAATCATGTGGTTGTGAGGCGGGATGTCACTTATGCCTACCTACCGTAAACATGGTGTTGTGAGGTGTTACAGGCTCATTGAGTACCATGACATTATGATGGAGCGCACTGTTTATGCATGGTAGTGCCTTGTTGCTATGCGTAGGTGTGCTCTTCCTAGCTTCATGTGTAACGCGAGTGCCCAAGCATCAGGGCCTCAAGCACTCAAGCACCAGACGCTTGTGCATTGTGCCATAGGCCACATCTTGGGTTGTGTTAACTTGTGACTTTGGGATCATACCTTTGGTATTAGAACTTCTTGAGTTGCTTTGATGTGCCCAAGGTTGGTTTGGTGATTGGCAAGTTCAGAGAACCAGGTGGGCACCTTATAGTAAGGGCACCAATACCAGCAAAGGCAAAATGGTCAAGTGTGATTTTTGCAGCTGCGTTGAGAGTTTGGTTTTTGGATGAACATATCAAAGTTTCCTTATAATGTACGAAGAAGGCTTGTGAATTTGGTTTGGGCGTCTGGTGCACCAAACATCAAAAAGGGCAATATGATTGTTGGTATAGGGCAGTAATGGGGTCTCCATGTGAGTAGGACACTTTGTGAACATTGTCTCAGGGTCGAGGTTTGGTAGTGTGTGTTGTGGAACATATGAAGATTCGTATCCTTGCATGCCTTCCGGGATATGCTATCAATGCATGCCACAAGGGCGGCAATGGGGTCTCCATGTGAGTAGGACACTTCGTGGACACTGTCATAGGGCCGAGGTCTGATAGTGCGTGTTGTGTAACAGATGAAGCTCAGATATGCTATCAATTGAGTTTTTTTTTTTTTTTTGGGTGGGGGGGGCGCTCAATGCGTGCCCCAAAGGTGATAATAGGGTCTCATGTGAGTAGGACACTTCGTGGACACTATCATAAGGCCGATGTTTGATAGTGCGTGTTGTTAAAACTTAGTACCCTTGTGTGGCTCAATGCATGCCACCAGGGCAACATTGGGATCTTTGTATGAGTAGGACACTTCTTGGACACTATCATAAGGTCGAGTTCTGATAGTGCGTGCTATTGAAACTTAGTACCCTTGT
The DNA here is from genome assembly GCA_018398585.1 of Simmondsia chinensis. Lineage (NCBI taxonomy): Eukaryota > Viridiplantae > Streptophyta > Magnoliopsida > Caryophyllales > Simmondsiaceae > Simmondsia > Simmondsia chinensis. The sequence goes on along the minus strand of JAGTTD010000016.1, from coordinate 18,898,610 downwards.
GTGCCTTTTAGGATATGCTACCAATGAGTCAAAGCGATCTTCATATCACGAGAGCACTCGTGCTGCTCGAGGACAATGTGAATGGTGGCACACAAGGGCCACATTCGCTAGTTCTCATGGGCATTGTGGCACAGGTTGGGCGACACCATGCAAGCGGATATACAAGGGCTTGTTGGTCGTATGCCAGCATGCACGAAGGTTAGATTGATGCTATGAATTTTTCCTTGCTCGGGCAACTTTCACTTTACTCAAATGAGAGCACACTGACTCTAGGCAAGGACACTGAGTCACAAGCACAAGGTGCACTCATGGGGTACTGTAGCCCTTAGGTTACTAGGGAGTATGTTGCTCCAAGTTGCTTCCAAGGGCTGGGCTAATATAATGGAGGACTGATGACACGATGAACGATCATGAGGTCGATGTGCATGGAAGAGAACTAGTGTCTAACAAGGCTGTCCGACATGGGTGTTGATATGATGCATGTATGCTGGCTCGGTACCGAGCTAGGTGTGTGAGCAAGCTATGAGCTGTAAGGGACCGACACACATCATGAGGCTTTGATGAGCCTCTCATGGAGTATGATTTGCCATGATTTGAGAATTGTCACAAACCCAAGAGTTGTGACTTGAGCCCGGAAGGAACTCGGTTGATATTGGATAGATTTTTGGAGAGTTGGTTGAGAAAAAGAAGGTGAATTAGAGTTAAGATGAGAAGAGAATTAGAATTAGACTTAAGATGAGAAGAAAAAGTGGAAGTTTAGATGAGAAGAGATAGAAATTCAAGATGAGAAAATAGAGAAATTTCATTGATAATATTTTGTTGGATGATTGTAACTTAGAGCTTACACATATATATATAGCAACTAATTCATAACCAAATTCATGAACTTAACTTAATGCTTCCCGTTGCCCAAGACACGTGTGGGAGAAGAACAAGGAAAAGGGAGGGAAAACCGTTCATCTACCTAAGATATTTCCTATGTATTATTCTAGAAACATTAGTGGTAATTTGGGCCGGGCCAAGAAGGAAAAATGGGCCGGGCTTAGGACAAGGCTGTGACAAGGGTGTGACAAACCCATAAGTAGTACTACTACTTAGCTACTTTTACATATAAGGACTATTCAAGAAGCTTCTAGAGCATTTTAGAATATTCTGGGCAAAACTTGAGTAATATAAAATACTAATAGGCGTCCTGGTGTATTGTCATGGCAAGGTCACGATCTAGGATCGTGACGATGCCGTCCTCTCGAAAGGATCCTTGGCCTCAAGGATCAAAGTCCGGAAATTGTCCCCGAATAAAGGACAAGTCCTCCTAAGTTTTTCTTTCCTCAGTGCCGTTGGTCCAGTGCACCCTAATCTTGCGTACCCTCCTGCCTTCGCGCTTGTCCCAACGCCGCTCTAGGACTCTTGTGGGTTCAAAGGCAGCGATCTCTTTGCTCTTGGTCTTCTTAAGTTGCTTCATTACTTGCCCGACCTTCTTCTTGACAGTCTTGACTATCCCCTTACGAGACAATGAGTGCAAGGTGGCCTTCCCCTTCTGTCCTTGTAGCGTGATTTCCGTACCCTCCTTGTGATAGGTGAGCCTTAGTGCGGCAAAGTCGAAGGTGATCGGTCCATACTTCTGAAGCCACTCCACCCCAAGCACTATGTCATGGCCATTCAAGTTCGGCGCCCGAAGGTTGTCTATGAACGTTTCCCCTTGTGCCTTCCACTCAACTTTAGGGCAACGCAAGTAGCTCATCAAGGCTTCCCCATTGGCCACGGTCACGGTCACGGTCATAGCTGCGGTAGGTAGTGTTGCTAGCTTGAGTTCTTTGACCAAGTGTTCGTCAATGAAGCTATGAGTGCTTCCGCTGTCCACAAGGATCGTTACAGGCCTCCTTTTGATGCCTCCTTTAATTTTGAAAGTGTTGTGCATGACCTTTCCCTCCAAGGCGCACAACGAGACCTCCATATCTTCTTCTTCTTCATTGGCTTCCCCCTCTTGGTTCGGTTCTTGCTCGCACGTTCCCTCAACTCCCTTCATGCTGTTGAGTTGTTTTACTTTGCACACATGTCCCGGAAAGTATCTCTCCTGACACCGGTAGCACTTGCTATAGTCGCGCGTAGGCTGTGATGAACCAGCTGACATGGTTGGCCCTCCTTTGGACACGGTTGGCTTGGCAATGGATCTGGATGAGGACTGTGGCTACTGCGATTGGATTGGCAGGCCAGACTTGGTCACGGTTTCGTCCCTGCACGCCTGGACATACCTCGGTGCTGGTTGCATGGTGACCCTTAGCTCCTCCACCGCGATCTCTTGTAGTTTGGCTTGCTCAAAAGCTGTGCTTAAGTCTAGTGGTTTCCCAGCCTTGACCGTAGCTTTTAGGGCCAGCTTAAGCCCACTAATGAAGCTTGAGATGAAGTAGGCCTTGCTCAGTGTTGGGTGATACGTTATCATCCAACTCCTTAGCTCCTCAAAGCGAATGACATATTCTTCAACCGTCCCCTCTTGTGTCATTTTGCTATATTCTGCCACCACTTCGTGAAGAGAGCGGTCTCCGAATCTTTTGCAAAACTCGTCCAAAAAGAATTGCCAAGACATGTGTGGATGCTTTAGTTCCAAGGCGTGCAACCGCATATCCCCATAGTCATGAAGATGGCTTGAGGCATATTCCACCCACTCCTCGGTTGGAACATGGTACCACCGAAAATATTTGTGACATTTTCGGATCCAAACTCTCGGATTAGTCCCTTCGAATTTTGGTAGCTCCAACTTTGGATTGTGACCGTTTGTTCATGAACGGGTGCCACCGTTGTTGCGGCTGTTTTACCCCTCTTTATGAATTTGGTTCTGGCTTCTGATCTCTTATGGCTCGTGCGGTGGTGGCGGCAGGATTCCCGGTCCCTCTAACCGAACATAATTCCCCGAACCTCCAGCCTCTTGGTGTGAAGCTGTTTCTGGTGCAATTTCGGCCAGAACCTTAGGCTGTTTCTCTATTCTGTGTAGCGATTGTTGTATCTCCTTAATTGCTTCGGCCATGGCACTCATCTGGGTCTTGACTTCGGTCACTTCGGTCTTGACCTCAGTCACTTCGGTCCTAACATCGGTCACACCAGACTTTAGCCTTCGGTAAGAAGACCTAAGCTCCTCATTGATCCGGTGTTGTTCCTCCTTGTCCTTTGCTTGGTCTCGCTGTATAGCATTAAGGCGCCTCTCAATGGCCTCAATTCTCTCTTACGTGTCTGTTGTTCCTTCGGATGCGGACATCGTCACGGCAGCTCGGGAGCTTCTTGTTTTGGCCAGCTTCAAGGATGATCAAGATTCAAGGCAGCGGAATTTATTTATCTTTTATTTATTTATTTGATGCGGTAGCGAAGAGCAACGAGTGACAAGACTATCCTTCGATCGAAAGATGGCTCTGATCCCACTTTGTCACAAACCCGAGAGTCGTGACTTGAACCCGGAAGGAACGGGGTTGATATTTGATAGATTTTTGGAGAGTTGGTTGAGAAAAAGAAAGTGAATTAGAGTTAAGATGAGAAGACAATTAGAATTAGACTTAAGATGAGAAGAGAAAGTGGAAGTTTAGATGAGAGGAGATAGAAATTCAAGATGAGGAAATAAAGAAATTTCATTGATAATATTTTGTTCGATGATTACAACTTAGAGCTTGCACATATATATTGCAACTAATTCATAACCAAATTCATGAACGTAACTTAATGCTCCCCCTTGCCCAAGACACGTATGGGAGACGAAGAAGGAAAAGGGAGGGAAAACCCTTCATCTGCCTAAGATATTTCCTATGTATTATTCTAGAAGCATTAGTGGTAATTTGGGCTGGGCCTTGGACAAGGGCGTGACAAACCCATTAGTAGTACTACTACTTAGCTACTTTTACGTATAAAGACTATTCAAGAAGCCTCTAGAGCATTCTAGAATATTCCGGGCAAAACTTAAATAATATAAAATACTAATAGGCGTCCTGGTGTGTTGTCATGACAAGGTCATGGTCTAGGATCGTGACAAGAATCTCAGCGCCAACACCAATAGCAACAACCAAGTGGCCTCGTAGAGGCTCCTGTTTGTCACGATCCTAGACCGTGATCTTGTCCTGATCTTGAACCGACGCATATTTTAGTAATACTTTTATATTTTACTTTAATTTATAATTTTACCCGGAATATTCTAGAATGCTCTAGAAGCTTCTTGAATAGTCCTTGCATGTAATAGTAGCTAAGTAGTAGTAATTACTTAAGGATTATTTTAGAATATTATGTAAGGGCAATCACTTGGGAAGAGGTGCCTTGGTGCACGGATGACCAAGGGCCGTGTCCCTAGGGAAGCATATGTGCAAATGTATCTAGTCAAGCCTTGCTCTAGCCATGCATTTAATGTGGCGTTTGGGAAGATGGGTGACTCTAGAGGCTTCCCTTGCACATTTTATATGTAATGGCAATCCTATAAATAGGAGTAAGAAGTCATGTAATCTTCATCAATTATCCAATTATCAAATCATATGAATGAAATCTCTACTTTTCTCATCTTGAATTTCTCTCTTTCTCATCTAATATTTCACCTTCTTTCTCATCTCATATTCTAACTCGATTTCTCTTCTCATCTAACCTCTACTTCACCATCACGGGCTTGGGTTCGTGAATATCCCGTCACCAACTCTTGGGTTTGTGACAAAGTGGTATCAGAGCTATCTTGCGATCAAGAGGCTCATTCTATAAAAAAAAAAGGAAAAAAAAACTTTCCGCTGCTGCCATAACTGAGTTAATCCGAAGCAAAAAAAAAAAAAAAAGAAAAAAAAAAAGGAGAAGTTCTACTGCAACAATGGCTCCATTGACAAAAGAAGAGATGGACAAGTCCCACAAAAAGTGCTTAGCTTCCATGATGAAGGTTCAAGCTACCATTGAATCATTGACCAAGTCCATAAACCAATACTTGGACAACCAAGAAAGGAAGCATGGGTTTGGGGTTATAGAGAAGTCGGTTGAGCCAACCATTGTCAAACCAACCCCTGTTGAGACAACAGTTGAAGAAAGTTCTCATGAAGCAACAAGGGAACCTGGGGTACTTCATGAGGACCTAGACAGCAGTGGAGGGAGGTTCAAACACCCACCACCACCACAAGAAGGGCATTGTGACATTGGGGAGGAACCAATGGAGCCACCGCCTTTGGAGCTACCCATTATTGAAGGACCGCCCATCATTGAGGAAGAATCGCATGAATTGGGGCCAAACGCAACAAAGGTGCCATCAAAAGTTCAAAAGCCACCAAGCCTGACTATGACTTGCAAGCCATGGCCGTGGGGTGACCATGAACAGGAGGCATGGGTAACAATGGCACCTCAAGAATTCCGTAGCGCTACCATGGCTCATGAAAAGCAGCAGCATCGTGGCGGACAACAGCATAACAAGGAAAAACCGTGTCAAGCTCACCATCTTAAGCCTAAGATCACTTAAAGAGACATCCAAAAGATCAAGGTCAAGGCAAGGGTATGGGAACAATTTCCAAGAACAAGGATCGGCACGAAGTGCTTAAGCCACATAACATCCTTGAGGACAAGGATGATTTCAAGGGGAAGGGTTTGTCACGATCCTAGACCGTGATCTTGTCCTGATCCTGAACCGACGCATATTTTTGTAGTACTTTTATATTTTATTTTAATTTACAATTTTACTCGGAATATTGTTGAATGCTCTAGAAGCTTCTTGAATAGTCCTTGCATGTAATAGTAGCTAAGTAGTAGTAATTACTTAAGGATTATTTTAGAATATTATGTAAGGACAATCACTTGGGAAGAGGTGCCTTGGTGCATGGATGACCAAGGGACGTGTCACTAGGGAAGGATATGTGCAAATGTATCTAGTCAAGCCTTGCTCTAGCCATGCATTTAATGTGGCGGTTGGGAAGATGGGTGATTCTAGAGCCTTTCCTTGCACATTTTCTATGTAATGGCAATCCTATAAATAGGAGTAAGAAGTCATGTAATCTTCATCAATTATCCAATTATCAAAAATCATATGAATGAAATATTTACTTTTCTCATCTTGAATTTCTCTCTCTTTCTCATCTAATATTTCACCTTCTTTCTCATCTCATATTCTAACTCTATTTCTCTTCTCATCTAACCTCTACTTCACCATCATGGGCTTGGGTTCGTGAATATCCCATCACCAGCTCTCAGGTTTGTGGCACCGCTACAGTAGGGTTGGGGGGTGGGGGATATACACAGCTTTACTCCTATATGGTGCTACCTTGGAGAAAGATTGTTTCCAAGGGATCCCTAACCTTATAAGAAAAGAAAAGAAACGAGAGAAAACGAGAAGAAACGATATTATAAGAAGACAAAAAGTCAAATAAAGCAATATCAGGCATGCAAGCAACAATAGAGCAAAACAACGACAATAACAGACATGTATGCCTAGGGATACTATGCACTAGCATCGGTGTACTCCTATCTCCTAATTGCTGCATCGGCCACATATTCTTAACCGCCACTCAGCTCTATCTGAGACCATCTCTTCGGTAAGGTTTAGGTGGGTAAGGTGATGTTCAATCCTATCCATTTAACCTTCCTTTGGTTGCCTCTGCCTCTTTTCCAATTGTGTAATATAGTTGTTCACATTTCTTGACAAGGGCGGTGATCAGTCTCCTTCGAACATGCCCAAACCATTGCAGTCGTCGCTTCCTCAATTTATCCTCGATGGGAGCACGTCTAATTTGTTTCTTAGGCCCAAAGAGCAACCTGAGAGGTGGCTAGTGAATTAGGTTCCTTTGCGATAAATGGAAAACTTATAACTTTAAGAATTAGTAATCCAAATGAAAGACAAATAATAGGTGCAAGAAATAAAAGTAAAGGGAAGAAGAAAAATGCACCACGATTTTTATAGTAGTTCACTTCCAACTTAGAAGCTAGTATATTCCTTAAGTGACTGCTCTTTGTCACTTGAGTCTTTTACTAAGCTCAATGATCCTTTTGAAATTTAGGCTCAGGATTCAACCTTTTACAACCGATCCTTTTGTACGTAGGCTCAAAACCAACCTTTAGCAATCGATCTTTTAGAACATAGGCTCAGGATCCAACTTTTTTACAATCACTCCTTTTGTACCTATGCTCAAGACCAGCCTTTTTACAAGAAAATGAGTTTAAAAGAATCACACTCTTAAAAGAGTGATGTCACAATCAATCAAGCTTAGCAAAAGCTAAAGATATACCAATTAAGCTCAATAAACTCAATCAAAGAGCAAACTAGTGGTGCTCAAGCAAACTCTAATAGAAATGAGATTAAATTTTGAAAGCTCAAGAACACAACAACAATTGAAACCAATTTTTCTTCTTATTTGAATGACGTGAATGAAGCACCCAAGGCCTTTTTATAGCTAAGAGAAGCCCCAACTAATTGTTTGAAAGATTTGGAAAAGTTTGAAAGAAATTGGATTTCACAAGTAGTTGTTAGGAGCTGTTGTAGGCTTGTGTGTCGACACATAGCAACCCGTTTGGCCACTGTTTGTCTGTGTGTCGACACTTTCTTCTTGTGTCTCGCACCCAATAGACACGAGTGTTGTTTAACCTCTTTGACCGTTGGCTTGATTTTTGCATTTTTAACATTATTTTTGAATAATTAGCTTTTCAATCAAGCCAAAATATCACCTTTATAAATTTTTCTTAATCGTGCTCAAAAAAAAAGTTTTTTTTTCTTAATCTTGTTATTTTAAGCATGCCTTCGATAATGCCAATTTATAAAATATTTTCATTAAAAAATTGAATCGGCTAGGAGTTAGATCGAGTGGTTTTTAAATAAAATTTGGAAATCGAATTCCAAAATCTTTTAAAAGCATTTTAGTTAGAGCACCACAAATCGATATTGAGATATTTAACTCAATTGGCATATGTGATCCTAAGTCCCAAAATTAGAAAATAGAAACATAACTTCTTGAAGCGCATGGTCTTGGATCTTGTTCTATTGATTTTGGATTAATTTTCACTTCACTAAATAATTGTTATCATTAAAATTACAATATTAATGGTCTTTAGGGCCAAAAATCTCCCTCTTTTTAATGATGACAAATATTTAGTGTTTGCCTTAAAAATATGAAAATTGAAATGTCGTACAAGTATTAGATAAGCATTCGAAATCAAGAGCAAATCATGCAATTATTTGTATGCATGAGAGTGTCCATTCTACAATATTGTCATATAGCAATTCATAACAACGCTAACATTCAAACTCATTGGCCAATTATGAAACATTATTACCCCCAGTTATGATGCAATCTAGTGATTAAACATTGTAACATTGAATTTCTCTTCCACCCCATATGTCATCAATAAGGTGAGGATAAATCAACTTGAAACACTATCATTCAATGTCACTCTCCGTTTTGTTAAGACTTGGCATTTTTTTTTTGATAGCATGATGATTTGCGCAATGCTAAAGACAAGCATCACAATATACATCACACATAAATAAACACCAACTTATCTCCCCCTTTGTCGTCAACAAACAGAGAACAAAAAGCAATAAGTGAGGGAAATAGCATTGTCATTTTCTCCTCCTATAAATAGACTATATTGGAAATGGAGATACCTATACATTAAAGGTCAAAATGTAAAAGTAGAATTTTCAGTTCTAGCTCGATATATTAATGGATAGTCTTGCCACTTCTATCACTAATATTTTCGTGTGCCTCAATGAGGTGAACATGAATAATTTTTCACAAAGCTAGAGTTTTAATTTGGTTGAAGTTTTGCATTTCTCATAACATATTTACAACTTTGATTGGTCGAAAGAATTTATGAGCAAGAATGTGAGAGAATATTTAGATTAAACAAACATTTGAGAGATTTTGTTCAAAATAGAGATGAAAGGTAAGTCTAATTTTAATGTTTCCTTTAAAACTGTTTCTAAGCACTAATATCAGTTATATTGGATAAGAATACTTGGACAATTGAGCATCACCACGTTGAATCTTTGAGACTCATCTTTAGTATCACCTTGCATATAAAACTAATGCATATAAGTAATCATGATCAAGTAATCATATTTCACCAAGTCAGTCCTCCTTCTGATGTCATGAAATAGTTCCACATAGAGGCTCAATAAAAAGTATCTACTAATTGGTCGTTTGGTGAGGGCAAATTCTAAAATGACATCTCTTTTAAGCACATGATCACGAATGAAATGATGTCTACCTCTATATGATTGGTTCTAGAATATTGAGCCGGAATTTTGATTAGTATATTGCACTAGTATTATCAAACATAATGGGAGCATGATCCATATGAATGCCATGATAACATTTGAGCGCAACAATTTCCACAAGCGATATATTTAGCCTCGGCAATGGATAAGGTAACAAAATTTTACTTTTTGCTAAATCATGACACCAAAACCATGACAAAGAAATTGAAAAGTATCAATAGTCGATTTGCTGTCTCACTTTGTATTCGGGAAAATTCGTATTACTATGTGCCACTAGGTTAAAGAAATCACACTTGGGATGACACAGGCCCCAGTACCAACTAGGTATCAAAAAATACTTTTCATGGCACATAAATGTGATTCTTTTGAACATGCTTTATACCGAGCACATAAACACACACTAACAATATAGTGGGCCTACTAGCTGTAAGGTAAAGAAGGGATCCAATCATATCTCTATATAGCTTTTTGATCCACCTTTTTATCTTTTTCATCCATGTCTAACTTGAGTGTTCAGCTCATCAGAGTTGTGATCGTTTGGAATTTTCCATGCCAAACTTCTTAAGCATCTCCTTGATGTACTTAGCTTGGTTGATGAAAATTCCTTCATTGCTTTGCTTGATTGGTAATCCAATTAGTTAAGCTCTCCCATCATGTTTATTTTGAATTTGGCAATCCAATTAGTTCGAATTCTCTACTCATAAGAGTTGTAAATTCTTCACAAAGAGATGAATTAGTAGAAACATTATATCATCCATGTATATTTGGACAATGTGAATATCACTTTTAGAGTATTTGATAAAAAGTGTGGTGTCAATATTCCCTCTTAAAATTCCGTTTGGCATTAAAAATGAACTAAAACTCTCATACCAAGCTCTAGGAACTTTTTTCAAACCTTAAAGAGCCTTTTGAGTTTAAAAACATGATTCAGAAATTTATCATCATTAAAACATGGTGTTTGTATAAATTTCTTCAATAAAACCATTCAAAAATGCACTTTTTACATCCATTTAAAAAAGTTTAAAGTTCTTAAATGAAGCAAAGGCACATAGGAGTCAAATTGCTTCTAATCTAGCAATGGGTGCAAAGGTTTCTTGTGGATAAAGCATTGAAAACTTAATCGATATATTCGATCCTTAGTCCTAAAAAATCTTTCAAAAACATTTTTGTTAGAGCTCCATAAATCGATATTGAGATATTTAACTCAATGAATATATCTGATCCTTAGTCCTAAAAATTACAAAGGAAGCTACGGCAACAAGGATCTATACATGGATTTATGCTGGGTAGATCTAAGATGGAAGCGATACATCTCTTAAGACGTACTATTGAATATTAAAGAAGTAAACAAAAGGATCTACACATGGTCTTCATTGATTTGGAGAAGGGGTGTGCTAGAGTCCCAAGAAAGGTGCTATGGTGAGTTTTGGAGAAGAAGGCCATTCCCATAGCATATATCCGAGTCATTAAAGACATGTATGAAGGTGCATCAACAAACGTGCGTACAGCAAAAGAGGAGACTAATGCTTTCCCGATCACAGTTGGGTTGCATCAAGGGTCAGCTTTGAGCCATTTCCTATTTATTTTGGTTATGAATGAGCTCACTAGACACATTCAAGGGGAAGTACCTTGGTTTATGCTTTTCGTCGATGACATAGTTCTGGAGAAGTGCCTTGGAATCTAAAGGCTTAAGGCTCAATAGAATAAAAACCGAGCATATGGAATTTAAATTTTGTACCACTACCAGCCCAAGCAAAGAGGATTTGAAGATTGGATCAGAAAGCATACCGAAAAAAGAATGCTTCAGATATTTGGGCTCGATGGTGCAACAAGACGGAGGAGTAGACGAGGATGTTAACAACCTGATTAAAGTGTGATGGTATAAGTGGAAGTAATATTATGCGATAGAAGGTTCCCTCTCAAGTTGAAGGGAAAATACTATAAAACAGTGGTGAGACCGGCCGTGTCTTACTGTGTCGAATGTTGACCAGTTAAATGATACAACACACAGAAGTTGAAGGTAGCGAAAATGAAGATGTTGCGGTGGATGTGTGGTCATACTAGGAAGGACCGGATTAGAAATGTTGTTATAATAAGCAAACTGGGCGTGACCCCAATCAAGGGTAAGTTGAGCAGCGTTTGCGATAGTTTGGGCACGTTAGGAGAAGACCAGCCACTACCCCTGTTAGGAGATGCGAACAACTCCATATTATGCACGGGAAGAGAGGCAGGCTAAAGAAGAACAGAGACGATTAGACATGACCTAAGCCACCTAAACCTAAATGAGGAGATGGCCTTAAATAGAACGGCATGGCAAGCTAGAACAGGGGTAGCGGACATAACAATTTAGGATAGAGGAGCACAACGGATCGAGCCCACAGCGCCCTTAGGCTTCATACTGCGATTGCTTGGGGCTTGTTGTCGGCGTGATCTATTGTTGCTCTACTGTTGCTTGGTGCTTTGTGCTTCGCTTTGCTTTGCGCTTGATGCTTGATGCTTTATTGTTGCTTAATTGTTTCTTTTGCTTGCTTTTTAAAGTTTGGGGTACTCGGTCACAACCTCTCTTTAGGGTAAACACCCTGAAGGGGTAAGACTGCATACATCTCATCCCCCAGACCCTGCTTCGGCGGGAGCCCTTGTGGCAATGGGATGATTGTTGTTGTAGTCCTAAAAATCGAAAAATAACTTCTTGAAGCACATGGACTCGGACTTGTTCTCTTGATTTTGGGTCAGTCTTTACTCTAATTATTGTTTTGTTGATCCATCTTTTCAATGCTTGGTATTAACATGATCAATCTTGATCTTTTGTTGCCTTCATATGAGTCACTTTCAACAAGGTATAATAATTAAATACAATGACTCACTAAATGATTGGTATAATCAATTTACAATGTTAATGGCCTTGAGGGCCAATAATATCCTTCCTAGAATGCCTCCACATTCACCGCAATATCCTCATCTCTGCCACCTTCAACTTCTGAGTGTGGTATTGTCTAATCGGCCTACATTCCGCATCATATGACTTAGCCGGTCTCACTACAGTTGTATAGTATTTTCACTTCAATTTTAGGGGAAACTTTTTGTGTCGTAGTATCACTGAAGCCATCTTCCACTTATGTCATCCCATTTTAGTCCGGTTATTAATGTCCTCATTAACTTCACTATCTTGTTGAACCATAGAGAAGAAGTATCTAAAACATTATGTTTTCGGTATGCATTCTATTCCAATCTTCACCTTCTCTGTTGTTTGTATGGTTGTGGTACAATACTTAAATTTCCTATACTTAATTTTTGATCCACTAAGTCGAAAACCTTTCAATTTAACGCACTTCTCCAAGGTTCTAACTTCTCATTCATCCCTTCTCTTGACTCTTCAGCCAAAACTATATCATTTACAAAAGAGCATATACTAAGGCACATTCCCTTGGATGTGCTTAGTTAGCTCGTCCATGATTAGAACAAACAGGAAAAGGCTCAAGGCTGATCCTTGTTGTAAACCAACTGTAAACGAGAAAGCACCGGTCTCCCCTTCTGTTGTTCGCACATTGGTTGATATGTCTTCATACATATTTTTATTGACTCGGATATATGATATGGGGATGCCTTTCTTTTCCAAAACCCTCCATAATTCCCCTTCTGTTGTTCGCACATTGGTTGATATGTCTTCATACATATTTTTATTGACTCGGATATATGATATGGGGATGCCTTTCTTTTCCAAAACCCTCCATAATAACTCTCTTGGCACTCTAATCATACGCCTTATCCTAATCAATAAAGACCATGCGTAATTGTTTTTTTTTTTTTTTTTTTTTTTTTTTAATCTTTGTACTGTTCTATATTGCGTTTTGGGAGATGGATTGCTTCCATCATTGCTCTATCCAGCATTCTATAATGCGTCTTGGCTCCACACCATCGAAAAATTCCGCTGCATTTTGTAGGACCGTGACATGAGGCAGGTTCTCATGGATGCTACAAAATTGGTTGTGGTGATCTCATTCAGTGTTCTAGGATTCTTATGTTTGTAAACTTCAAATTAATGGTATAAATCCATTTTAGTGAATAAAATATATATATATAGCATTATGATGTCCACTACAAAAATACCATTATGTAACGAAAATCAGGTAAGGGCTAGCTCAAACTTCCATCACATATTGGCCTTTATTTGATTAAGTGGCTTGCCCATGTCTAGTGGGACTTCATGTTGTTATTTCTGTATGTGTACAATGTGAGCATCAGGTTTTTCCTTCTGCCACCTCTTGCAACGGTTGACTGATTTTCTTCAGTTTTAAGGACATTCTATGTGATTCTGATACATATAATGAGATGTGCATGACCATAATGCTGATGAACTGATAGCGTTTCAGGTAGTCATAACAAGCATAAATATTGATGGCACTCTTCTTCTCATTGGCAGCCATCAAAAGACAAAGGTGCCAGTCAATGCAGAATTGTGACTTTTTGATTGTACAAATCATTTGCACTATATTATAACTGTCCGTTTTATTGTGTAGGGTCAGCCCCCTGAGCAATTTAAGATTGTGATACCAAGAATCCCAGCCTACTTCACGGTGTGCTGCTCCTTTTCAGTTTATGCTGTTGCTACAACAACAACAACAACAACAGTCCCAGTTTATGCTGTTGCTAATTTCTTCTTTTCCATTTGTGAATCTTGCAAATTAGTGAATATCTTATGCTACTTTGTTCTAAACATCTGATGGTATTATCAATAATCATATCGAGCCTTTCCCAACTTTGAAAAGGGGCAATATACAAAGACTCGTTCAGAGGTCATCCATCCTAATATTATTCTCTCTCACATTCTTTAACTTTGGAGTTCTATAGGGATCTGGTTTTAGTGGTGGCACCCACTACATGAACCCAAGGATTGTGAAATGATATAACAAAGTTTTATGCTGCATGTTAACTGCCATGGAATTAAATAAAGATTGTTATAAAAATGTTATAGCTACTTAACGGGTTTTGAGCTATTTGCAAGTTATTGACCGTTTTAAGTAATAATACATTTGCAATGGTCTCCATAGTGTATAGTGTATATCTATTGTATATATCTACTAAAAATCTTTAATTTGATGTATAAAAATTGATGACATTTTGACTTTTTATTCAATTTTTGCAAATATAAGGCTTAGAAATGACTTATATCCCTTTAAAATCTCACCATGGACGCCCTGATCTGCTGCATAACGTCAAAACATTGCGACCACAACCACTATGTGACCGTAAACATCAATCTGATTCCATGTCGATTACCAAACACAATCTGACATATGCTATGATAGTCTGCTTAAATGTTCTAGTCTTTGCATGAATTTTGACCTGTTGCTGAAGCTGCTTAATAGGACCAATACCCAAAAAAGGGAACTTTTTCCAGTTACATATAGGCTTATGAGATACCTGAAATTGGAGTTTATTTGTGTGTAGGGAACTGGAGATCTAATGACTGCATTGTTGCTTGGATGGACCAATGTAATATCTTGAATCAACTTTCTCAAATTCCTCGCCTAGCTGCATCTATTTTTGAACTGTATTTGTTTCTCTCATGTTAATGTTTTCCCGTGATGTGCAGAAGTATCCTGATAACCTTAACAAAGCAGCTGAGCTTGCAGTGTCAAGCTTGCAGGTTTGTTCCACCTTCTTTGCTTGTTCTCATGATTTCTAGTAAGTTTGCGCTTTGCATCTCGGGATCTTTGTTATCACATAGCATGTTCCAGTAATCACGTATCCTAATCATGGAATCAAATAAACATTGTTACGTTACACAGTGCATTTCGGCTGTCCATTATATGATTCGACTGTGATGTATAATGGTTCACTGTAATGGTCCCTGCAATGCAATATATTGTATTAGGAATTTATTAATTAGGTATCCAGAGGTTTGATGGCTTATCACTTAGGTATATTAACGTTTCTTTATATACAATGAGACATCTAAGGTTTAAAGATTTTATCACTTAGGTAGCCTGAAAATTTTGATATTTTCACCAATTATGCATTGTTTGCCAAAATTTGCTATATTTTTATTAGAAATTGCCAACATGGAACAAAATTTTCTTTTTTTTTTTGGTCAAAACATAGAAAATAATTTATAACAATATATGTGTACTCTATCATAATGTTATGATTCTTTGTCATAAAATGCTAACGTGACCCATTATTTCGCCAATATATAGATATCTTTCATTATAATTCATGAATGTTTTTCGTAATCCGTTAGATTTTTGTTGAAAAATAGATATAACTCAAAGATATTGTTGTAATTATGACATTTTATGGTGAAAATTGATCGGACTATGATAGAAATTCATCAAGTTCCGACATAGGGTACCCAAGTGAAAGAAGTTCGAAAACCTTAGAGTATTTTATTGTATATATAGAAATGTGAGGGTATAAATTTATATGCTAAAACCTATCAAAGAGGCATCAAAATTAGTGATTTTATATTTATTTGTTGAATTATCTACAAACGCAAGACTTCAAAGCAATTTATGCTCCATTAGAAAACCCAACTTGATTACCGCAACTCGTAACCTAATTTCTGCAACATCACTCTTCCAGGGCACGGTGACCATGAATAGCTATTTGTTTCCATGATACTAGTGGCTAGCTTTTAGGTAAAAAAATGGTTCATTGTTTCGTTTCTAACTTACTGAAATTGTTTTTCAATTATCCGTGTCTGCTTAAGTAGACATGGGACTGTGCAACAAATTACTTCCTCCAATCCGAAATGACGTTGCTTTTTCTATATTTTTACGAGTTTTAGACAATTTGATTCTTTCTGATGTTCGAGTGTTGAGGAAAATGCTATATGTACCAAAATAATCTATCAGATTTATTTACTGAATGATGTAGCAAAATATAATTGGATTATATAAAATGTAATATCAAATTGGTACTGCTTGCAAAAACGAAAAATCTTTATGTCATGTGTCTTTGGTACAGAACTTTGGTACTGTAATTTGGTATATAGCATTGCTGTAATGTTTGAACTTTGACGTACTTGTCCTAGAAATTTCCTAACTTGTCATTCCAAAGTTCCAAAATGGCATCGGTTTTTTTCCAAAAAAATAAGGTGTATCCACTTGAAATGACTTTCTATTAAGAAATAATTGAACTGAACATTCTTGTGACTAGAAAATTTGTCTCAAAAGTTCCTTTATTTTCACGTGATTCCCAAACATAACAATTTTCTTAGTTTCTAATTTTATGTGAACAATTTGTTCGTAGATTTAAGAAGATAGAGTAGAGTTGCATAAAAAGCCTTAGCATAAAAAAACTTTGTCTCATTGGAGTTAAATAAATATATGATTCATGAGAGAACCAGATGAGCTACATGATCCATATAGCCAGTTGCTTAAATGTTATGTGGTCCTGAGTTTCAAGATCATCAACTCCCTTTTTCCGAGTAGTTGTCCTTAAGGGAATTTATAAATCTCCTTACCAGTATATGAAATATTGGTAAAAGCATGTGTTCTTTGGCCTTTGTTTTGCACATGTTCCATTCTTGTAAATCCAAAAGAACAAATGTTTAGGCTCCATACGGTTGGAGGATTGGTGTTCCCCCTGGAAGCTATTTCTGATCAACATATTTTTAACCCAAGGTATTAGTTTTCTTGGGAAATTAATCATTATATAACTTTACATGAGGTTTGAGGTTTAACACATGGATAGGGTGAATCCCCTGTCTTCTTCTATTCAATGCCCAGAATCCCTTGCTCTAGAATCAACTCTTGTGCACAAAAGGAAGGTTTGTGTTGAACGTGTGAGTATTTTCCGTGTACTTGAGTGGTGTTGGGATATTGTTGCCTCAAAATTAAATATTAAGTTATATATGGTTATGATTTGATTTAGCTGAGATTTGGGTAAGATTTGGATATGATGGGATTTGAATGAGCCTAAGTTACCTAATCTGATAGTAATTAAGATTAGGTAACTTGGTTATAAAAGAAGGTTAGGGTTGATGGTTGAGAGCAGAAGAAGAAAAGAGGAAAGATGTGAGGGGTTGGAGTGATTTGAAATAGGCACTCGGGTAGGGGAGAGAGAGATGTTTTGAGAGGTGATGATTGAGGCGTTGATGAGATTTGTAGCTTCCTCTTTTCAAAGCTATGTTGAGGAGGGTATGGTGGCTCGCTGTGCATATATTTAGAAGGGTTGGGGACTCACTGTACAACAGCTATATTGAGGAAGGTTGGTTAACTTACCATGCAATAGTCACATTGGCCATGATTTTAATATGGGGTTGGGAGTTATGATTCCTTCAATTCATAATATATGAGCACCCTTTTGAAGCATGTGATTTTTCCCTCTAGTTGAAAGAAGGTTTTCATTTAAATTTAATTGATGATTGTGCTAGAGTCTAGGAGCTATGCCGTTTGTGTTTCCTGCTTGGGTGCACATTAGCTTGTGCTATAGATTACTTTGAGCATACAAGGGACTTTTGGCCTCCGGGTATGAGAAGAGTACAAGGTTTAGGGTGTGGTAGGGGTAAGTAGAGTCGAGGAAAATGACTTCTGTTCTCACTAAAAAAAGACGAGTTTTCGCAAATGAAGAGGTTTTTCTCGTCAATTATTTTCACCACTCATTTGTATAAGCAAACAACAAAAATGGGGTTGCTTTCAACATATTGATTGAAGTTTTGTAGGCCCTTTTGATGAGGACAGTTGGGGATTATAGGCGAGCAGGATTTGATCCTCAGACCAGCAGTCTCGAGATCCGGTTGATTCAAAGCCAAGATGACATCCGTAACCCTCAAGTTCAGTTTAAAGCTCTGACATATTGACTGCAAAGGAACATCCACGTTTGCGAAGTTATGGTACATTATTGATCAAAAAGTATGGTAATATTGGTAACTTTTCCGGTTGCATATTTAATGTGGACCACATTTACTATCACAGTCTTGAGCTGGAGGGCCTGTTTTGCCTGTGTTTTCCTAGGAAAAAGGCAGATAAAAGCAGAAATTGAAGGAGTTGTGTCTTGAAAATTAATTATTTGATTTTAATTATTAATAAATAAAGTTGTTTTATTTATTTGTTGTCTGAATGGTGGTTTGTGGGTTATACATGTGCGTAATTATTTTTCGAAACGTGTCATGAGATGAACTGACATCTCAATATTTGATTTAAATTTTCAATAAGATTGAGCTACAGATAGACTGAATTCAAAAGAAGCAACATATTATCGCAAATAAGTTCGCAGTCGATAACAAGTTTGGACTACTTATATGTTGAGACTATAATATGAGTAAGTGGTGAATTGTCTTAGTAATGTGGATAAAGATTCTAAAATATCATAACATGTTTGTCAATAATACCATAACACTAAACTGGACTACTTGAATTATTCATATTTTGCTATTGATTGATGCTTTGATTACTGAGAATTTCTTGGACCCGTGCTTGTAGTTTATATCAGTTTAATGTACTCAGAAGAGAGGTCTTTCAGCATGAATAATATCTTTTGTGCTTTGGGTGTTAGCATAAAGTGAGGCTAAACAAGCCTTAAATATTTATATTCTCTTTTAGAGATAGAGATATCTCCTTGAGTTGATTTGCAAATATTTAGAACTTCTTAATCTCTGGCCAAATATTTCAAGTACATCTCACTAAAAATTGATATGAGAAAAGTGTTTCTCATATCATAGAATTTTTTGTAAAAGGTAAATGGAAAATTTAGGAAATTTGATAGTATTTTAAGTTATTATTTTTTTACGTATAGCTACCAGAGGGGTTGGTCATTTATGCAATGGTGATATGAAAATTTTTGAATAAGTATATTTAATTTTAAAGTGTAATAATATTTTATTTAGCAGGATAAATATTGTCAATGGTAATTAAATATTATTATGTGATTATAATAATGCTTGATCTAATTGGAGATAGAATTAGATTGTTTCTAAGGTCCATTTGCAAGCTTCAATGAATATATTGTGTCAAAATATTTAAAATGAGTTCATTAGATAAATTATTGGGTTATTTACATTAAAGGTCTCTGTATTTTTCTCATTGTGTCAATTTAGTCCATCGACAATCCAAATTGTGTTAATTTAGTCCTTGACTCAAAGTGAAGTTATTGATGTAATTTTTTGTGGCACAATTACGTTAAATGCAAGTAATTTACTAAAAATCCACCATTTAACTCAATTTAACCTAATTTATGGTCGAACCATTAAAATTTTATTAAAAATTTAACATAAATTTTACTCTAAGGATCAAATTGACACAATATTAATTGTAGAAGGACAAAATTGACACAATTAAAAGTACAAGGACTAAATTAATACAATGGATAAAGTACGTGGACTATTGGCGTAAATAACCCTAAATTATTTATTCATAATGTGAACAAATTATATGCTTACAATATTTATTAGATGAAGATATACACTTGTGAGGAAAAAAACACCAACAACAAAAATGTATACATGCGTTTAGGATTGAGGATCACGTACCCAAATTTAATGGCCCAGCACTTGTGAATCAGGGGTGCACGTTGGTCCAAAACCAAATCGAACCGAACCGAACCGGATCATGGCCAAACTACATCAAATCATGAGACTGAGGATCGAATTGAACCAATTGGGATCGATTTTTCATCTAACAAGTGCAATTATAAGGAAAAAAACATTCCATATGAAAGTTAAAAAATTTAAAAAGAGTAAATTATAGAAATGCTCCCTCACTTTTGTTTCAATAACAGAAAACCCTCATCATAAATAAAACCACTTATTAAACCCCTTTACTTTTAAAATTTTATCACTTTGCCCACAAATAACTTTTTTTTGACCATTTTACCTCTCAAAATAAAATAGTTAATTATTTAATTTTAATTTTAGATAAAATTTTATGTTTTGAGAAAAAATAAATTTTTTTTTTTATTTTTAGGAAAAAAAAAAAAGAAGTTTTCTATCATAATAAATATAATTATTTTAATTAATTGTATAGTAGTGATATTATAATATCAACAAAAATATTAATTTTATCTTATAATATTTTTTATGAAAATTCTAAAAATATTTTTTATCTTCTACACTTATAATATCGTTACTATAATTAATTAAAATAATTATATTTTTTATAAATATAGAAAGTTCACTTAATTCTATTGCGAAAAACATAAAAAATTTTAATTTTTGCCTAATAATATAAAAATTCTTTCTAAAAACATAATTAAACATTTAACCCCCCTCACTTTTGAATGGCAAAATGGTCAAAAAAAAGTAGCATGGGGGGTTAAGTGATAAATTTTTAAAAGTGAGGGGGTTTTGTGAGTGCTTTTATTTTTTTTTGGGAGAGGGGGGGTTCTATTTTTGAAGCAAAAGATAGGAAATTTTTTATAATTTACCCTTAAAAAAATAACGATAAAGGTATAATTTGCACAACAACAACAGACCCAGTGCCTCAAGGGCTCCCGCATAGGTAGGGTCGGGGAGGGGTGGATGTACGCAGCCTTACCTCTTCAGGATGTAACCCTGTTGAGAGGCTATTTCAAATGACCCCTAACATTATGGGTTGACAACACGAAGACTTTTCAAAAGATCACCCATTATGGTACTACTCTCACCCAAACACGCTTAATTTCAGAGTTCTAATGGGATCTGGTGCCTTAGTGCCTAATAAATGAACCCTTATAATTTGCACAACATATATATAATTTTCAAATAATTATACATGATATTGATATAATTATTGAACAGTAAAAATTAAATATTTAATATTTTTTGATACATATAGGATATATTAATTACATATTAAAATTATGTACCCAAAATATTTAATGAGAAATTAATGTTGATCGCTCTTTGGTCAGGTCTTCAGGTTTTGCGGTCTTGTATTGGACCGGATTGAGGCCAATTAAGCCCATATACTAGGACTCAAGACTGGAGCAATATATGGTCGGTTCGCTCCGATCTTTAAACAAAATGGCCGGTTAGATCTGGTAAGCCGGTCCGGTCTGGTCCAGTTTATCACGTCTACTTGTGATACATGCGTGGGGTGGGGCCACAGTGCTAACAACTCACCTTTTGCCACGCCACTTCTCAAACTCTACTGGCCACACGAAACGTTTTCTTTATGTATTATTAAAAAATTATCACTAAGGTAAGTGAATTTTGAGTATTTATCATTTATATACTCTGATATTTTAATATATATTATGAGATACCTTAAGTTTTAGATATTTTATCACTCGGGTACCCTGAAATTTTAAAATTTTATCAATAAAGTACCCATTTATCAAAAATTAGATAGATTTTTGTTAGAAGATGCTAAAATTGAACACTATTTCAATAATATGTTAATATCTTTATTAAAATTTGATGATTTTTGCCAAAAATGTGAAAATGACACATAATTGTGGTAATTTTTAGGTGGTCCACACCAACATTCGATGAATATTTTATCATAATTTGTTAAATTTTTGATGAAAACATTGGCATTACCTTATATATATTATCATACTCGTGTATTATATCAATATTTTTTTTAACAAAATTGATCATATTTTTAAAAAAATTAATCAAATTTCAACATATAATATATAGGTGATAAAATATTCAAACTTTCAGGTACCTCATTATACATATTGAAATGTTAAGGTCGTTGCATGATAATTTCCTTTATTAATTTTTGGGGCACACAAATTGCTGTCATCAGCAATCCGTGTCAAATTATTTTTATCATCCTACTTCGTAGTTTTGATTAAGTTTTACTCAAAACTTTGTTATAAAGAGAGGTAGTGCGGATTATGGTTTTTTTTTGTCCCACATAGTTATTTAGGCAACCCAAAGAAAATTTGGATTGAAACAATTAGACATGACCTTATCACCTAAACTTTACTAAAGAGATGGCCTTAAATAGAGCTGATTAGCAGTTAAAATAAGTGTGGTCAACCCAACTATTACTAGAGGAGCTGTCATGATTGTGATTGTATCTTGTATTGCTTAATAAGTCTAAGAGTTGTCTAAGAGCAATTCTTTCTCATTGCTGCTGTAATGAGGTTGAATTGACATTTTAGGAGCCAAGGGTAATTAAGTCGGTTAAGAGTAGTGTCTTGATGCATTGTATTGCCTTTAGCTGCCTTAAGTGGGAGAGTAGTATAAGTAGTTTAGTTGATTCATGTGTAAGATTCATTGAAGGATGATAACAAATATCTTCTTCTAGCATCTTAATTCTCTCTGATTCTCATCTCTAGCCTATTCTCTTCATCTCTGTCTTTCTCTCTCCCAGGTTATGATCCAAGGTTGATCTTGAATCATAACAAGTGGTATCAGAGCTTCAGTTTGTGAATTGATTGTGCTTAGCTTTGATCAAGCTGGAAAAAGGCAAGAAAGCTGTGTCTATGGCTGGAAATGCTAATGCTGGAGCTAATCAGGTTGAGCAATTGGATCAATTGCGCCAGCAATTCCAAGCTTTGGCGCTGGCTATTGGCACTATGAATGAGAATCACCAACAATCATAGTAACACTTGCAGCAGCAGCTGACTGAAATGCAAGAGCATATCAATAGACAATCTAGACCTTTCGGAGCTAGAATCTTATAGCAAGGAAGACCTCTTGATCCTCTCTTTCCAAAACCAATTGAAGAACAAGCAGAAGAAATGCCTGTGGTGAGGAGATCAAGTTTTTTCCTGCCTAAGGTTGAGATCGATGCTTTTGATGGAGTGCAACCGCAGTCATGGATTAGAAGATGTGAAAGATATTTTCGATTCTATGCTATACCGGACTCAGAGAACGTGTAATTAGCTTCTATCTATCTTCATGAAGATCAAAAGGTTTGGTTCCATAGCTTGATTTTGAGCAATCCTAATGTAACTTGGCAAGAATTTGTGGATGAACTATGTGAAAGGTATCCAGAAGACGTGATTGACAAGTTCAACAAGGTGGCTTAAGTGAGTAGTGTTAAGGAGTATATGACACGTTTTAAGAACTTGAAGGCAACGATGATGTCCATAAATTCGGGAGCGAAGAAAGCTTATTATGTTTCCAGTTTTATTAGTGGACTCAAGCCAAGGATCAAGAATCTTGTCAAAGCTCTTAATCCTCTTACATTGTCCAAGGCATATTTGAAAGCATGATTGTTTGAATCAACTGTTTTAGCTTATCCAAAGGCAGGTTAAAAAACCAAAGCTATTGTTCAACCTCTGCAATAGGTAGCTCCAAGTATGACCAAGCCACTAAGTATAGAGGAAAAGAAGGTTCAGAGATTGTGTTTCAAATGCAATCAAAAGCACTTCTTTGGTCACAAGTGCAATCCCAAGCAATTGATGGCAATCACTGCAAATGAAACTCACAAAAGTCAAGAGGAGCTTGAGCAAAAGGAAGAAACATAACTTGGAGTTAAGGTGAAGGACAAGTAATCGGATTCTGAAAATGAAGAAATGGAGATTCGGTGAGAGCTTTGACTGGAAGTGGTTCTCGCAATACAATAAGGATCAAGGGAATTGCAAATCACAAGCCACTACTGATTCTGATTGATAGTGGTAGCACGCATAGCTTTGAAGATCCTAAAATTATCAAGTTGGTGGGGCATGAGTTGATCAAGACAAGCCCCTTGGCTGTTACAGTTGCTGGTGGAAACTCAATGCTTACACAGGCCAAGTGTAAACCAATCTGCTGGGAGATGCAAGGTCATCAGTTTGAACATGATTTTAGAGTATTGAAGCTTGGAGGTTGTGACATGGTCTTGGGTGTTGATTGGATGAAAATGTTCAGTCCTTTGGTGTTTGATTTTGCTCAGCTATCAATCTCCTTTGAAAGAAATGGCACAGCTATCAAGTTGTAAGGCACTGTAAAGCGTGGACAGTTGCATTTGATGAGTGGGAAGAGGCTAGAAGGTGTGATCAAGAAGGTGTTAGCTTCCAATTCAAAATTGAAAGGCTAACCTTGTAAAAGAAAGAGTTGAGATGAGAGGAGAAGTGAAAGGGGATGAGAAATAGAGAAGCAGATGAGAAAGAGAGAGAAAATTCCAAGGAAATTCTGAGTTTTATTGATTGAATCCCGAAATTACATGCTTAGAGCTTATTTATACAAAATTAGGAACATTGAACCTAGCCAACTACCAAAACCGACTCAAACAGAATTTTGGCGCCAAAATGCACAGCCGCCAAGTTTGACCTATGTTGACTACTAACCGACCTCCCCTTGGTGCCAAACCAACCCAACTAACTTTTGAATACATGACAACTCAACAATGAAGACAATACCCAAGATTACAACCCAAATTACAATCAAAATCTAACAATTCATAACATTCCCTCCCTCTTGAGAAACTTCTTGTCCGCAAGGAGTAAAATTTGGGAATTGGCTCTTCAAGAAATTGCAATTTTCCCAAGTCACAAAGCTCTTGTTCAAGTTGCTCCATTGCGCCAACACCTCTTGCAACGCACCATTTTCCCCCTGCAGCTTTCTCCGAGCCTTGACAGCAACTGGGTGCAGCAGCAGCATCCCGTTAGACCCTGCTTCAGGAGGCTCCCGAGCAACTTCAGTTCCCTAATTGACCTGCTTTTTAAGTAGAGAGACATGGAACACCGGGTGAACGTATGAATGTGAAGGTAAGTCAAGCTTGTATGCAACATTGCCAATTTTCTCCAAGATCTTGTATGGACCAAAGAAACGGGCACTTAGCTTGACATTTAGCCTGACAGCCAAAGAAGACTGTCTATACGGTTGTAATTTTAGGTAGACCATATCTCCAACTTCATAACTTTTGTCTGCCCTCTTTTTATCTGCATAAAATTTCATTCGTGCCCGAGCTTGTTGGAGATTATCTTTAAGCACTTGCACAATCTGCTTCCTCTGCTGCACTAAATCACTTGCTGCTGAATCAAGAGCTCCCGATTGCTGCAGCAACATTGGAGAGGGAGGAGAATAGCCATACAAGGCTTGGAAAGGTGAAGTGCCTATGGATGCATGAAAGTGAGTGTTGAACCAATACTCCGCCAAAGAAAGCCAATGATTCCACTCTCTAAGCCGTGAGAAAACCATACTCTGGAGATACTGCTCTACACATTGGTTGACACGTTCGGTTTGGCCATCCGTTTGAGGATGATAAGAGGAGCTAAGTGCCAACGTTGTACCCATCAATTTGAACAGCTCCCTCCAAAATGTGCTTGTGAAAATCTTATCACGATCCGAAACAATGGATTGAGGCAATCCATGTAACTTGTAAATATTGTCAAGGAAGGTTCGTGCCAATTTTTTAGCAGAAACAGGACAAGCAAGAGCAATGAAATGACTATACTTGGTGAAACTATCCACTACCACCCATATGACTTCCTTGCCCTCGGATCTTGGCAATCCTTCAATGAAATTCATGCTAATGTTGATCCAAGTTCCATCCGGAATGGGAAGGGGTTGAAGAAGACCCTTGTAATGATGATCTCCCAATTTGGTTTGTTGACATACCTCACAAGCCTTAACATACTGACTCACTTCCCTTTTCATACTTGGCCAACTAAAGTAAGCCTTGACCCGTTGATAAGTACCTTCTATACCGGCATGACCTCCCCAAGCTGCATCATGAGAAGCTTGTATAATCTGATCCCTTAACCCAGTAGCAGACCCAATGTACAATTTTCCATGTACTCTGATCAGACCTCTTTGCACTGAAATTCTAGCTGCGTTGCCATCTTTTCCTGCATCCTTCACAAGGGCAGCTGCTACACATTCTTGGGCAAAATAATCACCCTCATATGTCTTGTAAATCTCGTCCATCCATGAAGGGATCACCACGGTTGTAGCACTACAGTACCCCATTTCAGCATCTTCAAATTTTCTGGACAAGGCATTGGCTGCAGCATTCTCCTTGCCTCTTCTATACTCAATGTCATAATCAAGGCCAAGCATCTTCATTAGGCCCCTCTTTTGAATTCTTGTCACAATCTCTTGCTCAAGGAGATGCTTGAGGCTTTGGTGATCCGTTCGAATGATGAACATGTGACCATCCAAGTAATGCCTCCATTTTTCAACGGCTAAAAGAATTGCTAAATATTCTTTCTCATAAGTCAACATTACTTGATGCTTGGGACTAAGAGCTTGGCTCAAGTAAGCAATAGGCCTTCCATGTTGAGAAAGAACAGCCCCAATACCTGAACCGCTTGCATCTGTCTCCAAAACAAAGCTCTCGGTAAAGTTTGGCATTGCCAACTCCGGTGCAGCACACATAGCGGACTTAAGAGCTTCAAATGCAGCCTGTGACCTCTCATTCCATGTGAATGCATCCTTCTTCAAGAGTTCTATTAAAGGTTTGGCAATGGAACCATATCCTTTATTGAATTTTCTATAATACCCGGTCAATCCCAAAAAACCTCTCAATTGCTTCAAGGTTATTGGAATTGGCCAATCTTGCATTGCTTGGATCTTAGTAGGATCGGTGGAAACTCCTTCTTGAGAGATGACATGGCCCAAATAGTCAAGCTTTGTCTGAGCAAACGAACACTTGGACAACTTCGCAAAGAACTTGTGTTGCCGCATCACCACAAAGACTTGTCTAAGGTGAGTGAGATGATCTTCATAAGAGGAGCTATAAATCAGTATGTCATCGAAGAATACGAGCACTGATCTTCTCAAGAAAGGTTTGAAAACATCATTCAGTGCCGCTTGAAAAGTGGCCGGAGCATTTGTTAGGCCGAAAGGCATGACAACAAATTCGAAATGCCCATGATGAGTCTAAAAAGCAGTCTTGTATATATCCGGCTCAAGAACTTTGATTTGATGATACCCCTGTCTCAAATCAAGCTTAGAGAAGAAGCATGCTCCATATAACTCGTCAAGCAAATCATCTATGATGGGAATGGGAAACTTATCGTTCACTGTCAAAGAATTCAATTGCCGATAATCGATGCACATTCTAGCCGAGCCATCTTTCTTCTTCACAAGGATCACAAGTGAAGCAAAAGGACTGGGGCTTGGCCTAATGAAACTCATGTGAAGTAACTCTTCAACTTGTCTCTCAATTTCTGTCTTTTGGCCATGAGCATAGCGATATGGTCTAACCTTGACCGGATCAGCATTTGCACGAAGAGGAATGGCATGGTCCATGCTCCTTTGAGGAGGAAGGCTCTTTGGTTGCTCAAAAATGTCCTCAAACTCTTCAACCAAAGCCTGAACTTCTGGCTTGATGTCCGGCTGCAGCTCAACAGAGGAGATCACAAACAACTGCCCGAGCCACTGCACTGCTTTCTTCCTGATGCCACCTTGAAGTCGTTTACCATCAATCAACTTGAGCTGAGCTACCTCTGATATGCCCTATAGAGAGACCTTGGTGCCATGAACCTCAAATGCCACGGTCATTTTATCAAAATCAAACACCACCGGGTTGAAGATTCTCATCCAATCCACACCTAGCACCATATCACAACCTCCCAAAGGAAGTACTCTAAAATCAAACGTGAATTGATGATCTTGCATAGACCATGGAAATGCTAGGCACTTGTTTTGAGTTGTTAGTGAATTTCCATCAGCCACCATAACCGCCAATGGGTGAGTCTTTGTCACTTCATGCCTCACTTTCTTAATTAACTTGGGATCAACAAAACTATGTGTGCTCCCACTATCAATAAGAACAATGATAGAGGTTTTACCAGCCTTGCCTCTGATTCTAATGGTATTATGAGCTCCACTCCCGGTCAATGCCTTCATGGATATCTCAACTTCATCATCAGACATTTCATCTTGTGCAGTAGGTCCATCACTGTCTTCTTCTGCGTCTGAATTTTCACTGCCAGATTCAGCACCAGCACGGGACCCCCTGGCATACATTAATGTCTGAGATTTGCACCTATGACCAGGCTGATATGGTTGGTTACAATGAAAGCATAGCCTCACTGAACTCTTGTCAACAGCTAGCTTAAATCTGGAGCCTGATTGCTCCTTCTATTGAGGTCTGAAATTGTTGCCTTTGAACTTGCTCTTATCACTTGTTTGAACTAGAGCAGCTTCAATCAATTTCGCCTTGTTGTACGCACTAGAAAATGTCTTAGGACCAATGGCCTTCACCATATTCTTGATCCCTGACCTCAATCCACTCACAAAGCAAGAGACATAATAGGATTCTGCATCATCCGGAGCAATGGATAGGACTGACAACAAAGTAGCTCATAAATTTTCAAATCTGATCATATACTCCCTCACGGTTGAGGTTTGGCACAACTTGTTAAAGCTATCCACAACATCAGTTGACTCATCTTCTCCATATCGTTCACACATTTCTTCTCCGAATTGCCCCCAAGAAAGATTAGGTTTGCTCTTCAACAAACTATAATACCATACCTCATGATCACCATGTAAATGTACTGTGGCTAGCTGAAGCTTTTCATCTTCAGGAATGTTATAATACTGAAAATACCGATCACATCTTCTTAGCCATGATTCAGGTTGTCTACCATCAAAAGGATCAATCTCCATCCTTGGCTGCCTGTAAGTACCACTCCTGCCACCAAATGAATTGTCATTACTCACTTATCTTTGCTGAAAATGTCGATCAGGAGGTCTATCAGGATGCTCGAACTCATCATCTGCATTTCTGTGATGCAAAATAGAATTTTGTTGCCTTGAATTGTAATATGTATTCAAGCCATCCGATCTGAAATGAACTTGAACTGAGGCACGATCCTGATTTCCTGCAGCAATCTCAGGTTGTAAAGGTTGATTCTCAGCTAATCGGATGTGGATTGAAGGACCTACATCGGGCTGCAATATCGGAGACTTTCCTCGAGTCCTGCACAAACCTTCAGTTCTGTCCACATGAACTTGCTGCTGATCCACTTCAACTGGATGAAAGATCTGACTAGCTGGCTTAAGGATTGCGTTAACACTGGATTCTCCTTGCTTATTAACCTGATCCTGCAATTGTCCAAGCTTCACCTTGATTTGTTGTAACCGATCTTCCTTATTCGCATCTTTTTCAAATAATAATGTCAAGATTCGATCCATCTTTTGATCGAGCTTATCTACATTGCTAAGGCGATCATTGATGTCTTGAAGATGAGCAATTGTGAGGAGCTGAGGTCCATTTGTAGCATTTACACCAGCTTCAACAGTGCGAGATGCATCAGCACCAGCAACTGCAGCAGCGTAATTCATCTCCGGATCAGGTGCCTTTGCTCCACCAGCTCCTGATTTAGTTCTTACACCATCGGCCATGATTTTCTTTCTTTTTGCCAGCCTCAATCAATTAATTGATTGCTTGAACCAGCTCTGATACCAATTGTTAGCTTCCAATTCAAAATTGAAAGGCTAAACTTGTAAAGGAAAGAGTTGAGATGAGAGGAGAAGTGAAAGGGGATGAGAAATAGAGAAGGAGATGAGAAAGAGAGAGAAAATTCCAAGGAAATTTTGAGTTTTATTGATTGAATCCCGAAATTACATGCTTAGAGCTTATTTATACAAAATTAGGAACATTGAACCTAGCCAACTACCAAAACCGACTCAAACAGAATTTTGGGGCCAAAATGCACAGTCGCCAAGTTTGACCTATCTTGACTACTAACCAACCTCCCTTGGCGTCAAACCAACCCAACTAACTTTTGAATACATGACAACTCAACAATGAAGACAATACCCAAGATTACAACCAAAATTACAATCAAAATCTAACGATTCATAACAGAAGGGTGCTTATTAATGGATAGGCCAATTATTCTCTCTCTATGCTGAACCTGAGGAAGCTAAGGTGAACTCTAACCCAACCATTAGCAAGTTAATGAATCTTACACATTTCATAGAGGGATTGCCCAAACATCTAAATTTGTCCGGCTATGAGAAGGAATATTTGGCTATTCTTATGGCAGTGCACAAGTGGAGGCATTATCTCGAAGGCCATCATTTTATCATCAGGAAAGCCTCAAGTATTTTCTAGAGCAAAGAATTACCACAAGAGTGCAGCGCAAAGGACTCATGAAGATGTTAGGATTGGATTACTTTATTAGATATTTTGGAGGAAGAGAAAACTTAGCAGCTAATGCTTTATCCAGGAAGCAAGAAGAGGATGATGTGCAGTCTGGTGCTTCTAATGCTATCTCGCTTGTATTACCTACTTGGATGAAAGAAGTTCACAAATCTTATGTGGAAGACAGTTTTGCTCAAGATTGCATTACGGCCTTTAGCATTAAGCCTTGTTCTGAGGGTGATTCTGAGATAACTGTGGCCAATGGCATTGCTAGAATGAAGGGGAAGGATTACATTGGGTCCTCCATAGGTTTTAAGGAAGCAGATCATTCTAGCATTCCATGATTCAACTTAGGGAGGTCACCCAGGCATCGAAGAAACCTATCAGAGACTCAAGCAGTATTTCCTTTGGCCTGGATTGTAGAAGGAAGTAGCTGAATGTGTTCAAGTCTGTGAGGTGTGTCAACAAACCAAAAGCGATGATGTGCCTTATCCAGGGTTGCTTCAACCTTTGCCTGTCCCTGATAGAGCTTAGCAGCACATCAGTATAGATTTCATAAAGAGATTGCCCAAGTCATAAGGGAAGGAAGTCATACGGGTTGTGCTGGATTGATTTACTAAATTTGGCCATTTCATTGGTCTTAATCATCCCATTTCAGCTGAAAGATTGGCAAAATTATTCTTGGACAATATCTACAAGCTCCATGGATTGCCTCAATCCATTGCATCTGATCGTGACAGGTTGTTTACCAGCAATTTTTGGCATGAGTTGTTCTTGCTGCTTGAATCTTCTCTTGCCTTAAGCTCTTCTTATCATCCTCAAACGGATGGTCAAACAGAAAGTGTGAATCAATGTGTTGAGCAATACTTGAGGAGCATGACATTTCTCCATCCTAAGCATTAGCATTGGTGGTTATCTTTGGCTAAGTTTTGGTATAATACGCATGCTTATTCTTCCTTAGGGACAACTCCATTCAAGGCACTTTATGGCTATGATCCACCATTCCAATTGTTTCTCAAAATTCTTCAGCATTTGTAATAGAAGTGAATGATTTACTAAATTAAAGGAAGTAATTGTTGTAACAACTCAAGGATAATTTGCAGGTAGGTCAATCAAGAATGAAGTTTTTTACTGACGGGAAGAGATCTGATAGGACTTTTCAAGTGGAAGATATGGTGTATTTGAAATTACAACCTTACAAGCAATCTTTAGTGGTTGTACACAAGAATGTTAAGTTAAGTGCACATTATTTTGGTCCTTACAAGGTGTTGGAGAGGTTGGGTAATGTTGCTTATAAGTTGGAGCTACCTCCGGAGGCCATTATGCATCTAGTGTTTCATGTTTCTTTGTTGAAGAAGCAAGTCATAGAGGGTGTAGCGAGTTCATCTATTCCTCCAGCAGCTTTCTCAAATGGCTTGATTCTACAGGAGCCTTTGACAGTCTTGAATACTCGCATTATATAGCAGAATAGAAGGTAACTGGAGCAGGCCTTGATTCAATGGGCAAACTTAAGGGTTGAAGATGCTACATGGGAGGATTTGAAGTTTATCAAGAGTCAATTCCCTACCTTCTATTCTTGAGACAAGAATGTTCTTAAGGAGGGGATATTGTCATGATTATGATTCTATCTTGTCTTGCTTAATAAGTATAAGAGCTGTTATTTCTCGTTGCTGCTATAATAAGGTTGAATTACTGTTTTAGGCACCAAGGGTAGTTAAGTCAGTTAAGAGTAGTGTCTTGATGCGTTATATTGCCTTTGGCCGCCTTAAGTGGGAGAGTAGTATAAGTAGTTTAGTTGATTAATGTGTAAGATTCATTGAAAGATAATAACAAATATCTTCTTCTCTCATCTCAATTCTCTCTAATTCTCATCTCTATCCTATTCTATTCATCTCTATCTTTCTCTCTTCTAGGTTATGATCCAAGGTTGATCTTGAATCATAACAGGCGCACATCGATGCTAGTTCACTGTGCCCTTAGGCTTGCATATCCGTTATTGTTGTTGCTTCATTCGACTTGAATAAAGCTTATTTTATTTATTACAAAGATGCACTCTTAGGACGAGGGTTGATGCTTTTGGTGAATTTAACTTCACTTTGCAATTAATACATAGATTCTACTCACTCTCCCATCAAGGAGACTTTAGTTATATTTTATGGAGTTTTTTTTATTGATTACCTTGTAAAAAATAAAAGGGATATGGACCTGACCCAATAGCAGTTGGATTGATGGAACAAAGCCCATTGACACTTTACCTCGTACACTTAAGAGCTAGGAATTGGGGTGGAGACAAGTTCAAGAACTCAATAGTTCACTCATAAGCCCAAGTCAATCAGGTTTTTAAGCCTGACACCCTAGATTTATGATAACTCGAATGAGTCAAAACTTGATAAGAGAAAGATGGAACAAACAGTATTAGGGACACTAGATTAGGACGAAAGCAATCAAGGTTGGAGACTTGGCCGTCAATGCACTGAAATTGTGAACCTAAATTCACCCAACTAAGCCGGGAAACCAACCTAATATCAATGCAATCAAGCTCTAGGCTTGGCCATCAAAGCCTTAGACTAATGACACTAAACTTAACTTATTGAATTTTCGGGAACAAAAACTATAGCAGAAGGGACACTGTTTCTGATATGCTGTTATTAAAAACCGAACATATTGCTTGATGAAGCACAACAAAGCTATAATTACCACTACTCCTAATGAAAGAGGAGGAGGAGAGAGGGGGGGAGGGGGGGGGGGGGGGGGGGGGGGGGAGATAAAGCACTAGTGTGCTGTAAAACACTTGCAGCAGTTTTGTGTGTTGATGTTGGGAGCCTTTACAAAGTAGCTAGAGTCCTTTATTTACTGGCTATAATTCTAACTGCTTCATCCTCGAATTATGGCATATCTATCCCATGTTCAGCCTCCATGTTTTTCATAATGGAGATTTGATGTTTAAACCTGCTTTGACACACATGCTCGAGATGTCTTTAGTCTTCCCACGTTCATCCACTCTCTCTTGAATGTCTTTGAGGCCCGTTTCTGATATGCAATTTAAATAATTGTCTCAAGCCTAGTAGTTACCTTTCTCACATCACTTCTAGTAATCTCCTCGAGATCGAGCTTGCTTTGCCTCAATCAGCCACCTCGAACAGCTTTCATATTAAGGGTTAAGGTAGCAAAGTAGCTGGAACATGGATGCCATTGTTTCCTTAAGCCTTCAATGCCTTAAGCATGGCCTCACGTGTTGTGCACTAGTCCTTTATCCCAAGACGATATCATTCCAACTCTGTCGAGTTTGTGATGTAAACAAGGAGGACCTACAATTATATTGCAAACCAAAGTTGGATTCACCAAAAACATCAATCCTCATCTCAAAGAGATTGATTGATGTCAAACACATGCAATTTGTAATTTAGACTTAGTCGCAAGTCAAAATAAGTCCTTTTGTTTCATTATTCTATCATGGCGACCATACACACTAAATAGCAAACCAAAAGAGCAAACACCTACTCTTTGTCACTTGAGCCTTTCACTAAGCTTGATGATCCTTTTGTAATGTAGACTCACGATCCAACCTTTTACAACCATTGCTTTTGTAAGTAGGATCAGGATCCAACCTTTATAATCGATCATTTTCTACATAGGCTTTAGACTGACCCTTTACAACTGATCCTTTGTAAGGTGGCTTAGGATCCAACCTTTTTACAATTAATCCTTTTATACATAGGCTTAAGATCAACCTTTTATAGAAAATAAGTTTAAAAGAAACACACTCTTAAAAAATCACAATCAAATCAAGCTTAGAAAAAGCTAAAATGTGCCAGTTTATCTCAATCTCAATCAAAAAGAGACCAAGTGGTACTCAAGAAATTTCAAGAAAACAACAAAAGATTTAAATTTTGAAAGCTCAAGTAGAACACAACAAAATAAATCAATAAAAACTTGATAGGTGGGTGATTTGAAAATGAAGCATTTAAGACCTTTTATGGGCAAATAAGGACCAAATTAGCTATTGGTAGACGTTTGAAAAAGATAGGAAAGAGATCAAATTTAAAAAAGTAGTCATTATGACTATTGCTAGTGCGTGTGTTGACACACATGGCTTGTGTGTTGACACACAGCAGC
Source organism: Simmondsia chinensis (assembly GCA_018398585.1). Classification (NCBI taxonomy): domain Eukaryota; kingdom Viridiplantae; phylum Streptophyta; class Magnoliopsida; order Caryophyllales; family Simmondsiaceae; genus Simmondsia; species Simmondsia chinensis. The sequence continues at coordinate 18,864,389 of JAGTTD010000016.1, read as the reverse complement.
CCAATGTTGGCTATTGGTGTTTGTGTGTCAACACATGCTTCTTATATGTAAACACTCAGCATGCCTTGTTGTGTTATTGAACCTTTTTGACCATTGAGCATGCTTTGTTGTTATTTTTAAGCTTATTTTTGAATAAATAATTTTTTAATCAAGCAAAAATATTACCGTAAGAGATTTTTATTAATCTCTTTATTTTCGGCATGCCGCCGATAAAGCCAACTCACAAAATTTTCCATTGAAAAATTGAATCGGCTTGTAGTTTTATTTAGTTCTTAAATAATATTAAGAAATCAAATTTAAAAATATTTCAAAAAAGTTAATGTTATAGCACCACAAATCAATATTGAGATATTTAACTCAATCGATATATTTCATCATAAGTCCCAAAACTAGACAAAAATACTTCTTGAATCGGATCTCATTCTCTTCATTTTTGGATCATTCTTTTTTTGAATTTTAATCATTTTTTCTCGTGATCTATCATCGTCGAATTGCTTGCTATTAGTATGTGTTGATCTTGATTTTTCTTACATTCTCATGAGTCATTTTCAACAAGGTTAGGACAGTTAAGCATAATGACTCATTAAATGATTGTTATTATCAAAATTACAATATAAATGGTCTTCAGGGACAGTAGCTATGGATCCATCGAGAGCATTAAGCTCAAGCTTAACATTAAGATAGATATAAGAACACGTACAATATAATTTGCTTAGAATGGGTTTGGTAGTCAACACAATTTAATCTAACCTTTGACTTCATTTGGATTAAGTTACACAATTTAATGCGAAAATTACACGAAAACTACAGTTGAATTAGCTCAGAATGGGTTCGGCAGTAGATGCAAATTTAATCCAACCTTTGACTTCATTTGACCATTGAACCCTAAAGTTACTACGAATTGGATATCCTTCGAGATTGGATCAACACATAAGCTTAAGCCCAATTCCTAGCGTCATATCATAAATTGCCTTCTAAGAAAGGCCTTTAATTGGAACACATGTCAATGTTCTTCTCCCTCCCTACAAACTCAAGTGAGATTAGCCTATCCTCTATTAAGTGTCAACAACAGTATGTCTAAGTTGAATATGCCTTCACTTGTAATTATATGCCTCACTCTTCACCACTTTGACGCCTGCTCAAGATTCATAATGTAACGAGATTGAAGGTGAGGGCTTTCCCCATAATGCAATGTTGCCCATCATACTCCTTAGTAATTCAACTTCCAATCCACCATCTTTAAACTAATGAATTCAAATTTCATTGTTAATTTAGCAATACGAGTTTGTTTAGAGCACCCATAGCTCATCACTAAGATTATGGCAGTATGGCTAAGTCTATTAAAGACGTATTATATTAGGATTAGTGTAGTTCATAAAACATAACACTACAATTATTTAAACATAGTTAAGCCTTTGATACACTATCGTTTCAATTCTTTTTCAAGTCAACACAGGGTCATATGTGGTCTTACCCAATGTATTATAGTGGCAAAATATTCTAAGAAATTTCTCCGTATAGTGGGATTGACTAAGAGTTAAATTGTCAAATGGCATAGTGATGTTTGCACTGAGTATCATATTGGCTTTGTGTAAATCTTTTTTATCAAAATATGAGCCCAAAAAAAAAACTATGTAGCATTTAGAAGATTTAAGCTTATAACATATAATGGCCATATAAATAAATGTTCAATTTTTTTTTTAGTATGGTAAAGCCCGGGGGGGGGGGGGGGGGTGTTTGGAGGATAAACCCCAATAATTCCTCATAAGGAGGACTACAACTTTGAGCTTTGTAGGATTCGATCCCAGGTCACCTCGTTGGCACCCAGAGATCATGACCACTCGACTGTGTCCCTAAGGGACATAAACAAATGATAATAGAAACATTATAAAAGTACTCCCGGTGCCCTAGCCATGGAGTGGTTCTTGTGCTCTTTCCCAAATCTCCACCCCAAATCACTTGCATTGGATCATTCCTACCCAGCCTTATTCCATTAAAAGTGTTTAATGCTTTTTATGTGTTCCTTTTTCTTCCATTTTCTCCCCTTGCTGTGTATTTTCTAGAACTAAGAAGAGACATCTTGTTCGCTACTTCTTCCTCACTGATCTTTGCTTTCCTGTTAACTCCCTGAATCTCTCAGCTCAAGACATGGAGGTGGGTTCTAAGAAGTGAGTTTTGCCTGTTACCAGATGCTCTTTTGCTGCGAGTTAAGGTTCAGGGGAAAACATTTGATTTTTACTTGAACCAAAGGGATTTGTACTTGTTCTGGAAGGGTTATGTTATTGTCTCAGGCACCATGAGTTTCATCCATTGGAACTGTCAGGGTTTGGGCCAATCCCGAATAGTTCAAGCTCTTAGAGAGTTATGTAATAAATTTAAGCCCACCATTGTGTTCTTGATGAAAACTAAGCAAGCTGCCCAGACGGTTAGTAGTGTAGCTAGAAGACTTGATTTCCAAAACGTCTTTTGTGTTGACCGTATTGGATTATCGGGGGGTCTCCCGCTCATGTGGTCAAATGATTGTAACATTTTAATTAAGAAGACTTCTCCTCGGTTCATTTATGTTGATGTGCACTATCTCATTTCTGATGTAAAATGGTCCCATTGTTTCTTATATGACGACCATGACAAATCAAAACGCTGGGCTTTTTGGGTAGCTTGGCTAGCCACTTTGATGATTTTATTTAGCCTTCATGCATCTTCGTCGATTTTTATGCTATTACCTCGACTTCAGACAAACTTAATGGGAGCCCGGTGACTGACTCACAATTAGAATGGGTTATGGATTCTTTGGACCTTTGTAATCTTGTTGAGGTGGCTTCTTAGGGGTGTCGTTATTCATGGTCTAGCAAACAAAGAACCGGACAAAATGTGAAAGAATGTATTGACAAATTTGCCATCAACCAAGGATGGCTTTCTTTGTTCCCGAATGTTGTTGTCACCCTCCTTCCCGCCACAACCTCTGACCACTTTCCTCTTCACATTAACCTCAAGGGTGTGTGTCTCAAGAGAAAGTGGGATTTTAAATTTGAATCAAAGTGGACTCTCGATGACGAATGTGATAACATTGTTATAAGAGGGCAGAGCAAGGGTGAAGTGGGCTCAAAAATGTACAAATTGCGTAAGAAAACCATCGCTTGTAGAAAATCTCTGAAAGAGTGGAGTATCAACTGAAGAAAGGAGAGAAATGACTTCTTTCATCATGCTTCGACCCATCTAACCAAACTCCAAAGCATGTCTACTACGGAACAGGAAATAGAAGAAGAGGATAATCTGAAAAGAGGTACAAAAAAATGGTGGGAGGAAAAGGAGAGGTATTGGAACCAAAGATCTCGCGTTAACTGGCTTTCGTTTGGGGACAAGAATACCAAATTCTTTCATGTTATAGCATCTCAAAGGAGAAGAATAAATACCATTTTAAATTAAAGTTTGAAGGTCTTGGTTGAGTGGATGATCACTCAATGATTAAAAGTCTCATAGCCCACCACTTTGAGACTTTCTACATGACCAAAGGGACGGAGAACAGGGAAGACGTTATCAATGAGTTGCAACCTATAGCGACCGAAGCTATGAACACCACCCTCACCGCGGCAGTGAGCAGTACCGGGATTAAGGAAACTGTTTTTAAGCTTGGTGGCATGAAAGCTCCTGGTCCTGATGGCTTTCTGGGTATTTTCTATACTTCCTTTTGGGACATTGTATCTGATGATGTCATCTCTGCAGTTAAACGTTTTTTTGAGAGTCGTAAAATGCTTAAAGCCCTTAATTTTACGAACTCGGTCCTTGTTCCTAAAAACCCGCATCTAGAAACAATTCGTAACTTTTGCCTAATTAGCTTGTGCAATTTCAGCCACAAGGTTATTAAAAAATTCATAGCTAACCATCTCAAATCTCTCACGAATGATATTATTTCCCAATCCCAAGCGGCCTCCATTAAGAGTTATCTCATCCAAGATAATATTATAATTGCCCATGAAGCCATCAACACTCTAAAAAACCAAAGTAGGGGTAAAAAGCATTTTATGGCTCTCAAATTAGACCTTGCAAAGGCCTATGACCAGATTGAATGGCCCTTCCTCAAGGAGGCTCTTACAAAGTTGGGTTTTGCTCAAAGTTCTGTTGAGTGGATCATGGAGTGTGTCACTACGGCTCATATGGCCCCGGTGATGAATGGGGAGCGGCTCAGGCCTTTCCCGATCAGGAAGGGTCTTAGGCAAAGGGACCTCCTCTCTCCGTTTCCCTCCCTCATTGTAATGGATTGCTTATCCTGGCTCATCTTAAAAGCCAAGAACACTAGGCTATGGGGAAGATTTCACATCAAGCCGGCTTGCCCAGGGATCACCCACCTCCTTTTTGCGGATGATTATCTTCTTTTTTTTCAAGCCACTCCTCATACATGCCAAATGGTAAAAAATCTCCTCATTATTTTTGTAAGGCTTCGGGCCAAGAAGTCAACTTCCAAAAATCTCATGCTTTCTTTTCCTCTAATACCCCCCCCCCCCCCCCCCCCCCCCGCGCGGGAAAACTAAGGAAGAATGTTTGGGAATTTTTGGAGTTGACCTTATAAAATACGATGAATGTTACTTGGGCTCTCGTTTCCTGTGGGGAAGATTAAAAAAATTTTAAAAAAAACCCCTTTCTTTTCTCTTAGAAAAAATAAGGGGAAAAATTCAGGTATGGAAGGCCAAGTTCCTTTCTCATGCCGGAAGAGAGATTCTTATTAAGTCCGTCTATATGGTGATCCCCTCTTTCATCATGAGCTTCTTTAAGATTCCAATCACTTTTGCAAAAAAAATAAAAATTCAATGGTTTGTTGGCAAGGTTTTGGTGGAACAGCGGTTCTTGTGAAGATAGAGGTATACATTGGACCAATTGGGGCAAGTTGTCTAATCCTAAATCATTGGGAAGCCTTGGCCTTCGCAACTTGGTTGGTGCCACCCTTTCCTTACTTGCAAAAAACACTTGGAGAGCAATTGAGAACCCAAACGCTCTTTGGGTCCGTATTCTTAAAGATGTCTACTTTCCCAATGGATCTATTCTTAATGCCAAGGTGGGTCGCAATTTATCTTGGGGTTGGTGAGGGGAGAAACTTTATTGAAAAGGGAATCCGATGGAATGTGAAAAGTGGTGATAACATTGACACTTGGGTGGACAAATGGATCCCCGACATCCCTGGTTTTGTTGCCCCACGTATGGAGCGGGAGGATGGAGGCCCAACTAAAGCTAAAGAGTTGATTTGCCATAATGCTTAACGATGGAACGAGGGGTCTATCTCTCCCTCGTTTGTTTGAAAAGCATGTGGCAGATTGTATTCATTTGATCCCTATTGGGGATGGGTCCAAACCAGATTGCTTAGTGTGGCACTTCACCCTCAACGGTGCCTGCATGATGACGTCAGGTTATGCCCTTTGGTCCACTTTGAAAACTGAAGGGAACAATGTCAGGGATAGAGCCTCAAGTTCGATTGCAAACCATTTCAATTCTTTGAAATCTATTTCGGTTACTCCCCCAAAATTCATCACTTCCTTTGGCGTGCTCTCTCTAATGCTCTTGCTTCATGCGAAAATTTGTTTATTAGGGGGATTATTAGGGACCCAAATTGCCCAAGATGTGGTAAAGAGGCGGAAATTGTGGAACATATCCTTTTCTTATGTCTTTTTGCCCAAGCTACTTGGTTTGCATCAAACTTAGGCTACAAACCTAGCCATTATGGTTTTAGAAATTTCATCAACTGGTGGTCCTCCATTCAGAAGGGTTTTGCATGTTCCAAAGACACTGTTACGCTCATTTGTTTTCTTTGTTGGGAACTCTGGAAGGATAGAAACGCTCACTCTTTGAAGCACTCTCATTCCTTCCCATCTTATATTGCTCGTCAAGAGGCCCTTCAATTCCTGTCTTGCTCGGCCTCTTCGGGTACCAATGGAAAGCAACCCCTGATCTCTCCTACAACCCCGAAGTGGGATCCTCCCCCTCAAGGCACCGTTAAAATCAATGTGGACATGGCCCGGGAACCCCACTCAAATCGTATTGCGTTGGCTGTCGTTGCTCGATCATGTGATGGTATCATCATTGGGGGATGGTGCTCTTCGGCTTTCGTTGATCCGTTATCACCGACGTATCTCTTGCTATTCGTGCCGCTTTCCACCTCGCTCGTTTTTACAATTGGGATGATATTATCATTGAATCCGATTCCAAAGGAGTCGTTGATGCTATCTCCTCCGGTGCTTCTCTGCCTTGGGAAATTTCTTCTATTGCTGATGATACTAGGAGTTTTGTTGGTTTTTTTCAATCCTGTACTTTTGCTTGGACCCTACGATGCTGTAATGCGGTGGCTCATTAGGTTGTTTGAAACCATCTTGGATTAAGTTATAACCATGGTTGGTGGATGAGCACTCCTCCAGAACTCGTTCCTATTGTACGTGTGGATTTGAATGTTAGTTAATCTCGCCTTTGGGCTTTCTAATGCTCAAAAAAAAAAAAAAAAAAAAAGAACCATTAGTATCAAATTTAGAAATACATACATGCATCACTATTATTGACAACAAATCCATGTGTCACTAGCATGCAATAAATATTTTGTTGCCTTTTTTTAGTAGCTTGTCTAATTATAAACTTTGCTTTCAATGCCAGGAACAACAAATCCTTTTAGTTGTTCCACGTAAATGTTAGAAAATATTTTAAAAATAATTCTCTAATAGCAAAAAAAGTTGCAGGAGAAGAATAAAATAATTTGGCTTACATTTAAATTTTAATCAATTTTCAGGATCTTTACTCTAACATGCTCATAATGGTATACAAAATATCATATAACATAGACTCAACTCTATACATAGGAAAACAATATAAAAGAAAGCGTAAAATAAAAGTTTTTTTTATACTAAAAATAGCTAAATTTTCTAATTTTTCAAAAAACCACCTAAAATTTTCAAATTCACACCTTTATATTAACGCCGTCAATATCTGTTAGTTTTGTTCAGGTGGCTTTTGAAGAAAAAAAGAAAATAATTTTTTAAAAAATTTGAATTTACACGTTTTAAAATATCTAAAAATTTATAAATACATAAAAAAATATATTTATATTTTTATAAAATATTTTTTTTAAAGCGACATCAGCAAAAACTAACATTTGTTATAACGACGTTAACATTAAGATATGACATTGAAAAATTTTATAAAGTTTAGGTGGTTTTTTTAAAAAATTACAAAATCTAGGTGGTTGTTTAAAATTGCACCAAAAATTTAGGTGGTTTTTAGTATAAAAAATTCTAAAATAATGGCTTACAAAACATGCCTAAAAGGAAGCCCTAATTCTGACCATTGATTGGCTATAGACTTTCTTTGAGTGTTTAGCCTCTACACAAATTTTACACCTTGTACAACCAATTAGATTATAGTTAGGGATTTAACTCATTTGTTTGAGTGTCTTGACCAAGTTTACGTTCACATGTCCAAGCTAAGCATATCATATAACTAACGTGATTATCACGTACAAACTAGCCCCTCAAAACATAACCCTTCTCCCACAGGTGGGGGTTTTTTTCGTGATAACTAACTGAACATACTTGAAAAATAGTTTGAAAGTAGCTTTGTTCTGTAAATAACCAAATGTCAGAAATATGGAACATAGTCTGTAAAGAAATTTTCTAGAGCTAGGTTGCCAAAGAGCCTTAACTTTGTCAAGTATCTTACCAAATTAGAATCGCCCATATGAAACACATCATCCCTCATCGACCTTCTCTCATTCCTGGAATAGGTCCTTAATGGCAAGAAGTCCGGCATGTTCCCTTTATCTATAATCCGATCAACCATTTTCCCTAACATGTTCACTTTGGAGATCATAGGAACAAATATATTCATGTTTTCAATGAAATTAGGTTGGGGTTTGTGCTCTTTTAGGCTTCCAATCTAAATCTCTTCTTGTAGTCCTTCAATATATGTCCTTTCTCACCATAGGTTCAATAAGTACCTTTGCTCCTAGTTTTTGTCGGGGTTCATCAATCTCTTCTCATATAAGTGATTTTGTTTTGTACTCAAGCCACCCACCTTAAAATTGATATCCCCATGTTTCATTTGTTTTGTGTCTGTGTGTGAATCGGTATATTAAGTGGAAACAAACATGCACAAAGCAGTTACTATGACTTGGGAGTAAGTTAATTTCAAATAGCAAGTTTGTGCCCGCAATCATCCTCTCTAGGAGGAGGATCAATATCTTTGTGAATTGACGTCAAATTGAAATTTAGTGTTGATTCAACCAGTGCTCCAACTAAGAGGACTTTGATAATTATTTTTGTTTTTTATATTCCAGTTAGTAATTTTTTGCAAAAATAACAGAGATATGGACTTGGGTGAAGCAGCATCTGGGGTGATGAAGCAAAGCCAACAGGCACCTTATCTCGTATTTTTAAGAGCCAGAAACTGGGGTACAGATATGTTCAATAGCTCGACAGCCTACTTCAGGCCGAGTTTATATATTTTTAAGCCCGAAATTTTGCTCGAGATTATTCGTTCGATTTTGAATGCGACAAGATTTAAGTGGAGCTAACAATATTTGAGTCACTGGATTAGGACCAATGTTACAAGCACAAAGTCTTGGCCATCAAAGTCTTGAAATGATGATTTAAATCTAAATTCACCTAGCTCATTAAGTCATGTCACCATTCTAAGACCAATGCTAAAACCACGAGGATTTAGTCGTCAATGCCTTAAATAGATGGTACTAAACTCTCTTCACTGAGAGTTGAGGATAATAACTGTAACAGAAGGGATTACCTTCTCATACAAAATTGTTGAACACGTTGCATGATTGTTCCTAACAAAAAAAGAAAAGCTGAAATCACAAATGTTGTAAAAGATAAACTCACAATTTTGTTTGTTGATGCAGGGACCATGTGCTCAATTGTTAAGATCATTTATTTATAGCCTAAATTTATGACCAATGTGTCCTTGTCGGTGCCATTGCCTTCTACATCTGGCCTTCATTTCCCACTAACATTTTAGATGGGATTCGCGATGTTCGACGCATGTGCCCGATGTCAAAGATCTTCCCCATGTTTTTTCACTCTTCCTTGATCGTCCTTGAGTCCCAAGCTTTTACCTTTGAACTACATCTAACTGCCTTGACGTCTAGTTTGATGTCTCAGTAAGCCACCTCGTTCTATCTTACGGAGACTTGGTTATCACGCTTTAATAATAAAAAATGACATATGTCTTTCCCTTCCTTTATTTCTTGGGAATCTCGAAGGCCTTTCCACGTGATGAGCATGTGTCTCATTAACGTGAACGGCAATGTTCCAAACCCCTCCAGTTTGTTGTATAAACGTTGTGTTCCACGATTTTTTTGAACATCCCATCTTTTATGCGCTTATTCATTTGATACAGCTTTTGTCCGAAGAATAATGTCTAGAAGAATTCCCTACTTGTTTTCGATTCTAGTCCTCCAAATTGATTTGTGAAATCAGATCTTGCAGTGTCATGTCTTTTTTCTTGTGTTTCAACCATACCTTATAATCTTTCGAGAGAGTGGTTGTTTCTAGAGAAAATAATTGGCTTGATATTTTCATTAATTTTTATACCATTGCTAGTGATTGACTAGCACATGAATTTTCATATTCGTGAATTTGGTCCAAAATCGCCTTGTCATTTGTCATAATAGAAAACAACCACTTGCTATTAACATACTTTTTCACATCATTATCGTTTGACCATGGTCAAATCCCTTTATTATTGTTTACACAGTAAACTCGAGAAGTTTGGAACAAGGTCATTTGGGTTCAAGAGAGACATGCCTGTCTCATGAAATGACCTTTCAGATTCGTAAAAAATAAACGAAGGAAATGACATTGTCTTAATTATTGAAGTTGATAACTAAGTCCCTCAAGATAGCCACTCAAAGTGTCTTATTAGGATATCAGGCTCGAACTCGTAGCAGTTACCAAAAGTGCTACAAGAAAGGTGGTCGCGTGGCTCGAGGTAGTTATTTGAAGTGTTAAAGCAGAAGCATGGGTCTTACAGATGATCAAGGAAGAGTGGATGAACACAAGGAAGATTTTTGAACTTAAGCATGTGCATCAAACACCATGAAGTCAATCCAAGCAGTTCGTGAATCATGAAGGCAAGAGGTAGTCAAGCGATGGTGCCAAATAAGAATGCAACAACTACATTTTTAGGCATAAATAAAGGAGCTCAATGATTAACCAAAGAGTCCCAGCACCAAAATACAAACTCTTGACTTTATTCCTTACAGCATAGTTATGCTTTTATCGTTTCCTTTTTTAAATTTCTTAGGAGTGTAGGTACTTGTAGAATATTACTTTCAGCAAAACAACGAGTAGTTGTGTTTGAGAAGGTAATCCCTGTTGGGTGGAAAATTTTAATATCATAAACTAAAATTACTTATAACGAGTGGATCTAGTGTAACAGAATCATAATTTAAAATTTTCAATTTTAAATATTTACATGTTTACAACTCTAATTAATCATAATAATGCATACCATGGCATACATAATCATAAAAAATAATTAAGTATGAATTTAAAAACATTAGTCGAGAAATCTCATACCTCGTTGTAGACTGCAAGTGTAAAAGATGCTACAATGATACCTCCAAGATCTTCTCCACAATCCCTCTTTGCACTGAACGTGAAGGTGTCATGAAATCAAGTAGTTCTAATAAAGACTACTTTTATAGAACTAATTGGGAGAGAGAATTTGCCTTTTTTTCAATTCTCTAATTAAAGTAGGTCAAAGTCGAATGAATTACATAAACCCTAATGAGCCAACTTTTGATTTATATAGGAGGCTAAAAACTGACCCATCAAATTTAAAACAAAAAATAAAAAAAGTATTGTTGATAAGTCAAAATACCAAAAATAATTATCGAAGACACATTAATCCACACATGAACTTCCCATCACAAGGTGCCACGTGGCACCTTGTGATTCGCCCGCGCTGCTAGACATGGATTCACCTAGATAAGTGCCCCAGCTCGCGACACATGTCCCCCACTAATCGGTGCTCGGGGGCAACACGAATCGCATCGTACCATCAATCAGCGTGCGACAAGTGTCACACGCTGATTGGCTGGAGCGGGATTTCGTGTTTTTCCTTTTTTTATTTTTCTAGTATAAATTCATCTCATTAATTTTTTGGTTTGTAAAAAATAATTTATTCAACCCTTGAATAAATAATTCATCTCATGAATTCTCTTGATTTCTTAAGGTGCATAATTTAGAGGCATGCACAGGGACCTCAAAGACAATTTGTCTTCAGAATTGCAATCTCCTCTTTCTCCAAATGATACTCAAACGAATTTTGAGTCAAAGTCTTTGTGAAAGGATCTGCCAAATTATTTGTGGCATCTAGCTTCAGAATTGCAATCTCTTCTTTTTCCGTAAAGTCCCGAATGAGATGATACTTTCTTTTGATGTTCTACGAGAGTTAGCTACCGCATCATAGTTGTCACAATAAATGACAACAGGTGTAAGCCCGTCCTTAATTACCTCAAGATCCAAAAGGAACTTCCTTAGCCAATAAGCCTTCTTTGCAGCTTCAAATGCCGCCACATACTCGGCTTCTATGGCAGAGTCAGCAATGCAAGACTGCTTGACACTCCTCCAACTAACGGCTCCACCTCCAAGGATTAAAACATAACTAGACATCGAACGTCTAGCATCTATGTCTGAGTAAAAAATTGAGTCAGAATAGCCCACTGGAATCAGCTCGTCACCATGAAAAAACTAACATATAATGCCTAATCCTTCTTAAGTACTTGAGAATATTCTTTACTGTCGTCCAATGCATAAGACCTGGGTTAGACTGATATCTACTCACCACTCCCACAGCAAAATAGATATCAAGTCTAATACATAACATAGCATACATAAGGCTTCCCACAATCTAAGCATATGGAATATTCCTTATGTATTCTTTCTCTTAAGATGTCCTAAGACACTGCTCTAAAGAAAGAGGCATTACATGCCTAAAAGGAAAAATACCCTTCTTGAAGTCTGTCATGTTAAACTTATACAACACTTTGTCTATGTAGACAACCTGAGACAAATCCAACACCTTATTCCTACGATCTCGTAAAAGTTTGATCCCAAGAATATAGCCGACTTCTCCTAAGTCTTTCATATCGAACTAAATTGCCAACCAAATTTTAACAACTAATAAAACTCCCCCATCATCCCAACAAGTAGGATGCCATCCACATAAAATACTAAGAAAGTCACTACTTTCTCTATATTGCGCTTGTACATGCACAGTTTGTCAACAGATTGAACAAATCGTAGGACTTTATCACTTCATTGAATCTTTTATTCCATGAGTGAGATGCCTGCTTAAGTCCATAAATGGACCTTTTCAATTTGCATACCATATGCTCCTGATTTTTTCCGATGAATCCGTCTGGTTGCACCATATGGATGTCTTCATCAGGGCTACCATTCAAAAAGGCTATCTTAAGATCCATTTTCCAAATCTCAGAATCATAACTGGCAGCAATGAACAAGAGTATTCTAATGAACCTTAGCAAGGCTACTGGTGAGAAGGTCTCATCATAATCAACACCTTTCTTTTGGGTATAATTTTTAGCAACTAGTCTTGCCCTGAAAGTCTCTACCTTCCCATCCACTCCTCTCTTCTTCTTGTAGACCCACTTACATCCAATAGGTTTAATGCCAGGTAGCGCCTGTACAAGATCCCAAACTTGATTAGAATACATAGATTCTATCTTAGCTCTCATTGCTAAGAGCCATTTGTCAACATCCTTGTCCTCGAGCAACTCATCATAACTAAGAGGACCAGATACATCTTGTTCAACCACTAAGGCCCCATACAAGTATTTGTCAGGTTGATTGATAATTCTCCCACTATGTTGAGGCTCCCATGTCCTTGAAACTGTCTCAGAATAAGCCGCAGGTGTATCTAATGCACCTTCTCGATTTTGAGACAAATCAACCCGCTCAGAAGTAGCATCATTTTTACTTAATTCCTCCCGCACTATTTGACTCTTACTTTTGTAGTCTATTAGAAAATCCTCCTCTAAAAATATGGCATTTGCACTAATAAACACCTTTTAGTCTGAAGACTGAAGGACTACAGAACGAACTTTTCACCCCTAAGGGTAGGCTACAAACACACACACTTCTAGTCTAGACTCCAACTTGTTAGGGCTCCTTTTCAACACATGTGTTGGACATCCTCAAATACGAAGACAGTCTAAACCAGGCTTGCACCCAGTCCACAACTCCACAAGTGTTTTAGGAATCAAATTAAGAACATAAGCTGTTGTTTCCAAGACATAATCCCACAAAGAGATCAGTAAAGTAGCATGGCTCATCATGGACCTTACATTCTCCAATAGCATCCTATTTCTTCTTTCTGCAATGCCATTTTGCTGCGGTGTACCCGGTGTGAAAGCTAAGATCCAATCCCATTTATAGTTAACAAATTTAGAAAATCTCCTAAAAGGTACTCACCACCTCGATCAGATCAAAGCGATTTGATATGTTTACCCGTCTAATTCTCAATTTCAGCCTTAAACTCTTTGAACTTTTCAAAAGAGTCAAACTTCTGTCTCATCAAGTAAACATAGCCATACCTAGAGCAATCATCAGTAAAGGTGATAAAATACTCATACCCTCCTCTCGCCTGAATATTTATTAATCCGCACACATATATATAAACCAACTCAAGCAAGTCCCCAACTCTGTTGCATTTACTCTTAAAGATAGACTTAGTCATCTTTCCTTCTATGCAGGATTCATAAACTAGTAAGGACTTCAAGTCTAAAGATTCTATTAATCCTTCATCCACTAGTCTTAGGATCCCACTAGAATTAATATGACCAAGGTGTTATCTATTTCAGGACTCGTCCTTTTAAGAGGTACACTAAGCCTACTAGTGTTAGATTTGAACATGCAATCAGTAGAGTTTTGATCAGGCATCAAAGTAAACAAACCATCTACAATAGTACCTTTGCAAATAGACCTTTTATTATGCTCAATGACAAAATCAGTTCCAAAACTAACTAAATATCCATCATCGACTAAATAAGACATAGAAATCAAATTCTTGCATAATGCAGGTACATAAAGACAGTTCTTTAAAATTAAAACTCCACTTCTAAAAACTAAGCTAAGGCTTCTTTTTCATTGGCTTAGCTGTTATATTAGCAACTTTGCTCTTATTCTTCTTCCCAGACTTTCTCTTTGTTGATTTCCTATTCCTCGTCCAAGGTGCATGGGTTAAGCGGACTGTCCCCTTAGTCCTCATCACCCCCTCAGCTACTTGCAGCTCCTTCATTAACTCATGCGACAAATAATCCTTATTATTCATCGTATAGTTCAGCCTAAATTGAGTAAAGGACTCTGCAAAGGAGCCAAGTATCATATCCTGCTATGATTGACTATTAATCTTTACACCAAGTAACTCCAGTTCATTCAAATAAGCCATCATTTTCAAAACATGTTCTTGAGCTAGACTTCCTCCAGACATTTTCATAAACATGAGCTTTCTCATTAGCTCCTGTCGGGATGCACTATCTTGCCCACCAAACATTTTCTTAAGATGTTCCTTCATTTTAGTTGTTGCCTTCATCTCAAGCATCTGATGCTTGAGAACTTTAGAACGGAAGCCAAGACATAACACCTAGTTAAATCATTGAACTTAATCCAGTGCTCATAACGTTTCTTGGAAGTAGTGGCGACATTATTAGCAGGCAAAAGAGGGCAAGTTTCAACTAACACAAATTTATATCCCTCATGAATTAGTACAATATCAAGATTCATTTTCCAGTTTAGATAGTTTAGCCCAGTAAGAAGGTTATCTTTAAGTATGGAATGCAGTGTACCAACAATTGTCATGATTACACTGAAAAGATGTAAAATAAATCTATCTATGACATTCTCTCTTTCATATTTAGCAATCATTATTAATTAGGTATCCACTACACCAATCATAATGAAAGCAATGATAATCGAAACTAGCCACTCGCTACCACCCTTCAGCGAGGTCGTAACAAGCTTAGTTCAGTTGAGAACGCTTCTCTATTGTTATATTTTCTTGTCAGCTCTTACTAAATATTAATAATTCACCATTCTATCCTTATTCTCTAAAATAGTACAGCAGAGCTCCTCGGGGAGGCTAATGTAGTATTTTAGCTAAGTGTTTAATGTCACGAAATACTCCACACCAGCATGGCCGCACTCGTTTACTTGCACTTCAATTCATCCTAACAGAAGTCTAACCCCGTATGCAGCAGATCGACATCCTCCTAGAGGAGTGATGCGGACTTACTATATTCTCATACCAGTAATGAAAACTGGGAGTTTCCAACCTTTGAACCTCACTCCCACTTGATTTTTAGAACAAATTAGTGGATTTTAATCATCTTAGATTATCTCATAACCTATTATATTAATATAGTCGGAATCATTAAATTACCATCCTAATCCAATTAGCACAAAATTTCTAAAGCAATAAATGAACGAAATAAATGCACTACAAAGGAGTATTTCTTATATTTCTTCAATAGAAAATGGGTACAATCTCTGTTTTTATATACTAGAGTACAAGTATACGTAGAATCCTATGATTCAATCTCTTGGATTGAACAACTTGAAAGAGGCCACAAGGCTTTTTCTCGATCAAGTGGAAGATTTCTTCAAGGAAGATGGCACTTGGCTTGTATCTTTCTTGAAAGATGACTTTGGTTGTGGTTTTGAGTGAGAGAGAGAGAGTTTTTGTTCTTCTTCTCTTTGTTTCCAACCCCGCTCAAATGAAGAGGAGGTCCTCTATTTATAGAGGGGACTTCACCTTTCAAAGATGGATGAATGGGCCTCTCCTTGGGCCCAGCTCTCTAGGTCGTTCGGGATTAAATTAGGTCAAAGAATCTTATGGTCCCCAACTTAAAATGGCGTGCATTTTTTGAGCCTACTTTCCGGATCGGGCTTGGTTTGACAATTTTTCTGTTGGACTTGGCAGTCTTTGGGCTTGATTTGACAGTCTTTGATTTGGGTTTTTGGTTATTTGGGCCAACACGGGCTTGGTCAATTGCTGACTTTTATTGACTGGAATTGAAACAAAATGCTGACTTTCATTTATTACTCTATTTCTTTATCCGTAATAAATTTATGACTATGATAAAATTTTTATGTCTACGAATTGCCCCCACTTCAAGTCCGGACAGGTGCAATTTGTGCACTTGATGTCGTGGCTTGAAGGTCTTTCCTTTTTTTTTTCTTTTTTTTTTTTATAAATTTTGAACAACGTTTTACCACTCCATGTTTGAATTAGAAAAAATTAAATCATACACAAAGTTGGAGCTTATGGCAAGATTCTATTGGAGGAAACTAAATCATGAAAATTTAAGCATTGTGTACATGTACACTGAGGAGGTAGAAAAATAACGATTCGGAAAGCTTAATGTGTAGAGTTGGCGAAATTTGGCAACAATTGGTGTAATTCATAAACATTGATATCTTGATTTGAAGTCATGATTTAAATCTCAATAATTTTTGGCAAAATCTGCTACGTAATTGCCTTGCCTTTTAATGGCTTGGATATTATGTGATGTAGGCTTCACATTGGGAAATAATTTTAGGCAATATCCTTTCTAGCATTTTGCACTCGATTCCCACTCCCTTATTTGTAAACTTTCCTCTTCACTTAAGTCTTCTTCTACTATGTGAAGAGGAGGAAACAAGTTCTTCAGTAGGCTAGGGATTGTGCTTTGTATAATTTTACCTTCGTGAATTCGACCAAAGCAGGGGTATGGTGGGCTGGGAATACTAAGTGTCACACGTAGTGGAAACTCGAGTTGACCTCCCCCTTCTTTGTTTGTCTAACTCGAGGGGGGAAGAGGGTCCTGTTGACTTCTTACATGTTTGAAGGCATCTTTTGGCCGATTAATCCAATTGTCTCCCAAAACGGAGAAGGTAATTTAGTAGTATGATTTGTTGGAGAGTTTCTTTATTTTTATTTTTTTTTTAAATACCTTGTCCATGATAAACACATTTGTTGTTGCATCCGTACGTACATGCCTCTAGCTACAATGATGAAAACAAACCTGACTCTTTTTTTTTTTTTTTTTAACTTGATAATCAGTCAAGCTTCGTCTTGGAAGTCAATTTGGATTTTGCCCGACTTCGAAGTCACTTGGGTTTAAATTTGACTTGGAAGTCATTTGATACTTAGTCTAGCTTAAGAATCGTTTAGGTTTTACATTCAACTTAAAAGTGTATTAAATTTTAAATTTGAAAGTCAAGGGGCTTTAAATTTGACTTGAAAGTCATTTAGAATTTAGGTTTAACTCGAGAGTTTCTGGGATTTGATATAAAAGCCAATTAGGATTTAGGTTTGACTTAAAAATCATTGAAATTTTGAATTTGACTTGAAAGTCAATTAAAATTTAGGTTTGATTTAAAAGTCATTTTAGACTTGCAAATTGCCATCAATTAGAGATATACATATATATATATATATATATATATATATATATATATATATATATATATATATATATATATATATATATATATATATATTTATTTATTTATTATTTTTTATTTTTTTAGGGGGGGGCGGGGGTTAAATTTTCGTGAATTTTTTTTAAACGATTTTTTTTATCTAACCCCCTTTTCTGGAAAACTTTTGGTGACACCTTTTTTTTTTTTTTTGGTTTCATTTTAACGATATTTTTTAATCTTTTTTTTTTGAACTTTGTAGGTCATTTCAAACTTACACTCCTGTCTACTCCAAGTTTGTTGTTTTCGAAGCAGTAACTCTTGATATAGGTATACTTATGTGTACCAATTTTATTTTTTATTTTTTTTGGTGCAGGAATTTTGTTTTGAGAGGACCTGATGACAACCCCGCGTGTGGGGAACTACACGTTTGACTTCAGTCCGTGCCCCCCGTCGGGTCTTAGTTGGTGGAAGCCCTTGGAGTCCATTTGAGAAGAATTGACGATGACCCTGCGTGAGGGGAACTACACTTCTGAATTCGGTCCGTGCCCCCAACCGGATCCTAGTTGGTGGAGGCCCTTAGAGTCCATTTGAGAAGACCTGACGACGATCCCACGTGTGGGGATCTACACGTCAGACTTCAGTCCGTGCCCCTCGCCAGGTCTTAGTTGGTGGAGTCCCTTGGAGTCCATTTGAGAAGAACTGACGACGACCCCGCGTATGGGGAACTACAAGTCTGATTTTGGTCTGTGCCCCCTGCGGGATCATAGTTGGTGGAGGCCCTTGGAGCCCATTTGAGAAGAATTGACGATGACCCCGCGTGTGGCGAACTACACATCTGACTTCGGTCCGTGCCCCACACCAGGTCCTAGTTGGTGGAGGCCCTTGGAGTCCATTTGAGAAGACCTAACGACTCCGCGTGTGGGGAACTACACGTCTGATTTCTGTTCGTGTCCCCCCGTCGGGTCCTAGTTTGTGGAGGCCCTTGGAGCATGACTCCTCTGTTTTATTTTTTATTTTTTTTAACTGCAACTAACCTTTTTATTTTTTTTTATTATTTCTTTTATTTCTTTTTTTTTTTTTTTTTTTTTTTAGACGGTGACTTTTAAGAAGCTTGAGAAGCATGGGCGTGAGTACCTTTTCATAATTGAAAGGGATCAAGAGGCGGTGGACTCTTGGTGCAGGTTCATCGTGCACACCCCGCTTTTAGGGCTAGGCTCTGAAAAGTGGCCCACCGTTGAGAAAAAGGTTTTTCAGGCTTTGTGGTCTAAAGAAGTGTCTAAAGCCACAGTGGACAACAGGAATGCGCATATGCTTTTGAGTCCTTTCCATGACAGATCATGCTATTCCAGTTGTTAGGGCGACGTATCATTGTAGGGTCAGTGCAATGGGGTAAGAGTATGAGGGTTAAAGGAGAGTTCTCCCATATCTCTAAATATTGGGAATGGACAGAATTTGTATTGACCCAGCATAAAGATGGCCTAAAAAGAGCGTAAATCTTTCCTTCAGTGCTTGCATCCCTCCATATTCATGATAGAGGACTTGAAATACTCCGTGCTTTCTGTGAATCATAGTGTCCTACGACCAATACGCTTCACACTTTGGAAGGTGAACTGTCAATCTCTCTGTGGGACGTACATAGCATTGGTGGACTTCCTTTTGTTGGCCACATGTATGATGAGACTGTGCCGAGCTTTGAGAATCTATTTAGTCGTAATTGTGATGGTGGCAGGATTTTGCCCTCTTTATGTGAAAATTTATTTGTAGCTTAATATCATTTGAGCAAACAACGTGAGGGTTCATGCGGGCTTCCTGCAACTGTCTGGATTGAATTTTAGTGTCGGGAAGAAGAAATCTATGGAAACGTTTAGCGGCAACAACACATCCAAAAAGAGCGGCCAGACTGTCAATCAAGTGATGATTCTCGGAGCTCGCGCAAAGAATTGCCCGCCAGCCTCTTGGTTGATCCAGACAACTTGGGGGTATTGCCTGACAGTCGAGAAGAGACGCACTTGGCGGTGTTCATTTCATGTTGGTTGTGTGCTTTTGTCCTCCCGTGTGATGGGGATCGAAGTATTCGTCCTTAGACTTTTCTTGTTGCTAGTCGAATGGCAGAGGGGCAATCTTACATTCTCACATTACCAGTATTAGCTAGCATATACCACAGTATGAACAGCATTTCCCAAGCTCTAAAACAAGGAAATGCCAAAGCGTAGTTTCCAGCACACTACCTTTATGGATGGCTGGCTTGTTACTTCGACACTCATCTCAGCCTTGCACCAAACGTGCCTCTTGGCCCTTTGATGGTAGAGTATTCTAGGACAAAGAGGGCCCTACGCCCCAAATCAATGGATGCTCGTTGGCGTATCTACAACGGGAGGGATGTGAATTGGTGGAGCACTATGTTGAACCGAGACGCGACGCGAACACTTGTTGATGATGAGAGTTTAAAAATGGATGAACTATGCTATCTTCACTCTTTGAGACCTACCTACCTTCCTCTAAGGCTCGATGATGACTTTGTCCTTGAGCCTTCAGGCCCGCATCGATTCAGCAGGCAATTCGGCTTTTGTTAAGATGTTCCCGACATCCTTCTCAAAGATGTCCGCACAGCTAAACATGAGGATGCACTATGGAAGCTGATCTTGGGACGTTACAAGGGAGTCATAGGTAAGGTGATTTTACCTCCTCGACCATCAGACGTCTCCAAACACACTACCCACTAGTTTCGTAGTGGGTGGAGTAAGGTGACCATCAAGGATCTTAAAGAGAAAATCGATGTCCTTGAACGAAGCACGATTACCTTTGCCACTCGGAAGCCACCTAAAAGCAATGGCCAACCAGACGAGGCATGATTCTTTCCCTGATCCCCTGTTTCTTTACTACCAATGTGACTTCTTTTTTTTTTTTTTTTTTAACTGATTGCATGTTTACTTTGGTTAATGCCTTTCAGGGTCGTGACCTTTCGGGGGATAGACTAAAAGAGACCTCTAAACTACAGAAAGAAGGGGTATGCCTTAAAATCTATTTGACAAAGCGACACTTAGGCCCAAGCGATGATGAAGACTCGGCCTCTGAGGATTACAAGCATCGTAGGAGGGGAAAGAAAAAACGTGTGGCAGAAGCGGAGATTCCTGCCTTGGAGAACGATTCGAATGGCCTTGACGAGGACTTCTTCCATGGGGTCCCTAGTTGCTCTGATTTACGCTCAAATCTTGACGAAGTAAGATGTTCTGCTTAGACCTTTTTTTTTCTTTTTGTTTTTTTTTTTGCATTTTTTTCCAGGGAAAATTTTCTTTTTTCTTTTTTTTTGGAACATTTTTGTTTTTGTTTTGTTTTTGTTTTTTTTTTTTAATACTCTGAATCTCTTTTTTTTTAGCCTTGCTGACCCTTGTTCCCCCTTTTTTTAGATGGGGGAGAACATCATTGATCTGGTAGACTCTCAGGTGAATATAGATAGGGGCGTTGATGTCATACAAAACCCTGTCAGGAACCCTACTTGCCATGACGATACGGGTGCAGCAGTGCAAAAGGGAAAGTGGTGTTGATGATGAGGTAGACGGCCCCAGTGCCGTGGAGATAGCTGCCAAAAGGCTAAGTGCCAGCCGAAGTAACTCTCCTATGCCGGGCAAATCCCACCTAATGGAATTCGCTGATGAAAACATTGAACCACGAGCAGTCCCTTGTCCTCACGAAGCCCCCATTTCCTCCACAGTGGTTTGGAAAAATCGGGTGAGCATAATTTTCGTCGAAGCCGTATGGGATATGGGAAAGAAATTCCTCGGGCTGCTACGTGAAACACCCTTTTGTCGCGTGAAAGATTTGTGCATGTCATTGGGTTTTATATGCAAAAGCATTGAACATCTGAAAGGGGACCATGTCCGCTTTGAGCAGATGGTCAGCAACTACTTGACAAATATGGTATCTTACTTAGCCTTGGACAAAGCTGCTGCAAGATGTAAGGATCATGCAACTTGGGAGGAAGAGAGAGACTCGAAAACTGCCGAGTTTCAACAAGCAGAAGAGGATCGAGCTAGGATTAACTCCAAGAAAGATGCTCAAACCGAGGTGTTTGGAGACGCTGAAGAGTCACTTCGTCACATTGAAGAAGAAATTTGCCGCATCGAAGAGGAATTTTGTCAAGTTAAAAAGAGGCTTCATCAAGGCACCAACAAAGTGGTAGAGCTGAAAGCATCATTGGCTGCAACGAATGTTGAGGCGAAAACTGCCAATAAAATCATGAACTCTAAAATGCAGGAGTTGAGAAACTTTGAGCTAACTCCTATCATGAGCGCTGATGAAGCTACAGAGTTGGAGAGATTCTAGCAGCATGTAACGGAACTCCGAGATTCACCGGTCCCATTTAATTGGATGACTACTCCTAAGTAGGGGTGGTTTCCCCTTTTTATATTGTTTAGTGTTACCGCATTTCAAAATTGTATGAGAGACTCGTTTGAAAGAATACAAAGTCTAATTTTGTTTAGACCTTGGAACGTAGTGTGTCGTTTATTTTTATTATTATTATTTTTTTATTTGACATGGATGTTATGTTTTAGACTAATGATTTTGAAGTGAAAATCATTTGAGGCTTGATTATTTGGACTAGATTTATCATTGCCAGCTAATCAGGTTGTTGACTTAAGATAAAACTTAAAATGAGGGGTTTGTTTATTATTTGGGCTGCACCTAACTCAAGACTAAGTAGCCTACGTATCCTCTTAAGGGATCAAGCCGATCGTAGTTCAAAAGTGAAAGGCTCACTTATTTTATTTTATTTTTTTATTTACCGACTCTTTGGTCTTAAGAATGCTGGTTTATACAGTTTATACTCTTGTGGGTCACGAGTACCCATTTATATTCCACCTCAGACTTGGTAGGGTGTTTCAGTAGTTTAGCCACATACTACACCATTGGTGGACTATTGGACCAGCTTATGGATAATATCGCTTCAAAAACTTGCCATGATTTGACCGGCCTGAACACCATCTGCACTGACGATTTTGTAGGCCCCATTTGTGTAAACTTCCTGCACCACATAAGGTCCATCCCACTTTGGTTCGAATTTTCCCCCTGACTTGTGAGCGAAGATGATGGGTCTGCGCACTGCTAATACCATGTCACCCAGTTGAAACGAACGAGGTCGAACCTTTTTGTTAAAAGCGCAGATCAAGTAAGTATGGTAACACTCAAGTTGCTGCTGTGCTTGGAGTCTCTTTTCATCCAACGCTTCCAACTTGTCGAGCCGTAAGCGAGCATTATCATTAGTTGTCAACCCGTCCTGCAGTGCAATTCTTAATGAGGGAATTTGAAGCTCTAGTGGTAGAACAGCCTCCACTCCATACACTAGAAAATAGGGTGTTGCTTAGTGGGAGCACGGTGTGTGGTTCTATAGGCCCACAAAGCTTCGCCAATCCTTTCATGCCAATCTCTTTTGGACTTGGAAACCACTTTCTTCAACAGGTTACAAAGGGTCATATTGAATGCTTCAGCCTGCCCATTCGCAGCAGCATAATACATTGAAGACCTATATTGAGTGAGCTTAAACTTTTCATAGAGTTGGGACACCAAGGTGTTATGGAACGGTTTTCCATTATCAATTATGATGAATAGAGGAACACCATAGCGGTATATAATGTGGATTCTGAGGAAATCTGCCACATTTTCCTTCTTCACCTCTCTGAGCGAAACCGCTTCAGCCCACTTAGAGAAATAATATGTTGCTGCCAGAATGAAAGAGTGACCAGCTGAAGATTTTGGCATGAATGGTCCAACGATGTCGAGACCCCATCCCTCAAAAGGCCAAGATGCTATTGTTGGGGTGCAAAGGCTCTAGCGGTTGGTGTAGAAAATTTATATGGAACTAGCAAGCATCGCACCTTTTGGCATAGTCCATACATTTTTGTACCATCGTTGGCCAGTAGTACCCCGTCCTTTTTCAAACGATCATGAAGTTTGGGGCCGGATTGATGTGCACCACAAATTCTTGAATGCACCTCTACCATGGCTTAGTTGGCCTCCTCTTGGCTAAGGCAGCGACGAAGGATATTGTCAAAAGCGCGACAATATAGAACTTGATTGTGGAAAGCTCGAAGTCGAATTTCCATCCTGTGGCGTCTGTCATCAGGCAGTTTTCGATGCTCTAGAAAGTAAATGAGCGGTAGTCTCCAGTCTTCTTCTATAACTTCATGTACCGATATGGCGAGGCTTATAACATGGTAATCTCATCAAATTTTCTACTTATAGTAGGGGGATAACCCATTTGCTACATACCAGAACTTCCATTGATTCATCTGCCCCAGTGCCATGGTGGCTGCAAGATTTGCAAGCACGTCATGCCATTAGCACTCTTGCGAACATGCTCAAGTTTCTTCAAGTCTAGCTTCTCAAGTAAGTCAGTGGCATGTCTCCAGCAAGGGATTAGGTCTTCCTTCTTGACCTCGTAATCACCTAGCAGCTGGTGAATGACTAACTTGGAATCTCCATAGATGTCAAGGTCTTAGATTCCCATTTCAACGGCCATCTCTAGCCCCAACACTAGCGCTTGATATTCTGCCACGTTATTTAAACATCTTTCAGTGAGCACAAATGAGTATGGTAAAACATGCCATTGAAGGGAAGCAAACACCACGCCCGCGCCTGCCCCGTCAGCACGTGATGCATCGTCAAAGAACATTTTACACGGTGAAAGTACTTCGACGAGCACAACATCTTCATCGGGCAAATCATTATTCAGCTCCCACTCATCCGGAAGAGGATGCTTTGCTAAGAAGTCGGCTAAAGCCTACCCTTTGACTACCTTTTGTGGCACAGTACTATGTCATATTGCTTTATGAGAACAGCCCAACGTGTCAAACGGCCTGATAGGACCGGTCTGGAGAGGACATACTTGATAGGATCCGCCTTTGAGACTAAACGCACTGTGTGAGCTTGCATGTAATGCCACAGCTTTTGAATTGTAAAGATGAGAGCAAGGCACATATCCTCGCTAGGTAAGTAGTTCTGTTTGGCACCCACTAGAGTGCGACTCAAATAGTACAGTGCTCTTTCCCTGCCATCGTCGGTTTCTTGAGCACAAAGTGCCCCAAGAGATCGTTCCTGAGCTGAGGTGTAGAGGATCAAGGGCCTGCCGGGTAGCGGTGCCCCCAAAAAAGGCGGTTTCATCAAATGCTTGTTTATGCTTTCAAATGTTTTTGAACATGAGTTGTCCCACTCAAAAGCAGCTCCCTTCTTCATCAAGTGGCTAAAAGGTTGACAGTGACTAGCCAAGTTGGCAATGAATCTCCTTATTTAAGCAAGGCGACCTTGAAGGCTGAGGAGCTTGCTTAAATTCCTCAGCACCGGAATGTTCTGTATGGCATTGATCTTGGATTGATCAATCTCAATCCCTCCATGGCGTACTATAAATCCAAGAAACTTTCCTGAGGAAACGCAAAAAGCACACTTGAGGGGATTCATTTTGAGGCCCACCTTTCGCAACCTTTCAAAAACGTGCATAAGTCATTGAGATGATCACTTCTTTTCTTTGATTTTACAACTAGGTCATCAGTGTAGCATTCAACCTTCTTATGAAGCAGGCCATCAAAGATCTTTTGCGTTGCTCGATGGTACGTGGCGCCAGCATTCTTCAAACCGAAAGGCATTACTTTGTAGCAGTAAATCCCTCTAGGTGTGTGAAAGGCGGTGGCTTTTTTGTCTTCAGGAGCCATTCGTAGTTGATTGTATCAGGTAGTGCAATCCATGAAGGACAAAGCCTCGTGTCCAGTGGTGGTGTCAACCATAAGCTCCGGGATCGGCAAAGGAAAATCATCTTTTGGGCAAGCATTATTGAGGTCCTGAAAATCAATGCAAACTCTGAGCTTTCCAATCTTCTTTCTTACCGGGACAATGTTCGAGATCGAAGTCGGAACTTCCACTTCACGGATAAAACCTGCAAAGATTAGCTTGTTCACCTCAACTTCAATTTCTACCATAATGTTTGTCCGAAAACGTCGATTGGGCTGTTTCACTGGCCTGGCTCCCTTTTGGATCTTGAGATGATGAACTGCGATGCTAGGATCCAAACCGGGCATCTCTTTGTAGGACCATGCGAACACATCTTTGTATTGGGCGAGAATGTCCAAATAGGTCTTCTGTTCCTCGACACTGAGCAGAGTGCTCACAAACACAGGGCGTGGCTCATCTTACGTGCCTAAGTTTAACTCCTTTAGTTCCCCCCCCCCCCCCCCCCCCCCCCCCCCCCCAAGAGTGCCCGGATTTCTGGTACTACTGCAATTTCTTCATCATGTTCTCATTGGCGGCTTCAAAGGTCGGTCATTTATATCTGCCTTTGGGTTGGTGAACTCTACGATTCATCCCTTGGCCTTCAATATTTCTTCGGTACTAATTTCAATTTCCATGGTGCGCCTCATACGTGAAGGGATGGTGCTTCGAATTTCGTTGCCCTTGTTGTCAGTTTGCAACATCTTTCTTTTTCGCTTTTGTGTTGGTTCTTTGGGCGCTTTGATCGCTCTGAGCCTTGTGAAAGTTGATTCTCACTCTTGGGAGATTGGAACATTCTTCTTGCTATTTTCGCTGAGTCGGCTGAAAACGAAAGCCCAACATTAGGGTGTGGCTAATCCCGACTCTTCACCTTGTAACCTCTCATTATGACTATCATGAAGGCAACCACTTTTAAGCCTAGTGAAAACAGAATTTCTCGTGTGAGCTCTTTCTTCTTTTGATGTGTTAGGGTCATGGACGTTCCCTAATCTATTGAAAACAAAATCTCAAGGAGGCAAAGGGGATGAACGTATGCGATCAAAGGCTGTTGTCCTTGCACCGTTACTCTTAACTTCTGTTTCTTCATCCAATATCTCTACAGCAGTGATGTGTTAAATGGAAGTCTGCTTCCCCTTTTCTTGATGGAGATCTTTATGGGCTCAAGTGAAGCAAAACCCAAACCAACTTTTGAAAGCTTCACGCATCCATCTTCCTCTTGGTGCTTTGTGGTGCCATGGGGTTTAGCCTCGATAAGCTCATCTAAAGGCGATGGGTTAGAGAAGTTATACCCACAATTGGCCATGAGCTTGTAGGCATTCGGAACCAAACCCTGCTCAGTTCGAGTGCTAGGTAAAAGTTTCTTTTCTTCATCGAGGCTATGTGAGGACAAGAGAAACCCGGGGAGGGGTGGCTTAGCAATCTACAAACGACTTTTTCCGGTGAGCGGGAACACAACCTTTTCCTTCCATGCTTTCATATTTAGTTTACAACCTTTCTCATTCTTCCTAGGTGACTCATCATTGCTAGTGGGGACCTCCACAAAAGGTGATTCATCCTTCTTGCGCCGATACTTTGGTATATAATGAAGTACAGGCATCGTGGATGAAACCTCAGCCACCATAGGTGTACCTGAAAAAATCATGCTTACCGGACCCTCCACTTTAAAGGGCCTAAGACAAGTTTGAGGCGAATGACTTCCACCAGGCGATGGTGATGTTGGCTTTTGATTTCCATTCAGTATCTTCTTCCCGATAGTCAAATTTCCAATGGGGCTTCTTCGACTGGAGTGTCTTGCTCTTCATAGTACGTGGCGTCAGCCAAATGTGCCTCAGCCTTGGAGAAGGGCTTGCTATTAGCATCGACTATTTTTTCACTTCCATTCTTGAAATACTTCAAGCATTGATGAAGGGTTGAAGCCACAACACCGTTCTCATGTATCCAAGGGTGCCCAAGCAATAGATTGTAAGTTGTCCTAGAGTCTATGACATGGAAAAGGGTGGTTACAGTCATATCTCCTACAGTGAGGTCCAAGCGGATCATACCAATTGCTCGCTGACTATTGAGGTTGAAACCTTGAATTAACAATCAGTTGTTTGAGAGCTCTTTGACGGAGATGCCTAGTTGCCTCATCGTAGATTTTGGCATGATGTTTATGCCAGAGCCACCATCAATCAAGATACGGTTGATCTTTTGCTCGCGAATATAGCCGGCTATAAATAAAGGGCAGTTATGAGGCTTTGAACCTAGCAACAGGTCCCCGTCTGTGAAGGCCAAAGCTGCCATACATGTTGCGCATCTTACTGATGTCTCCTCCATAGCCTCATCTTCCTTTATTTTGGACGTAAAGGGTGCCAGATTTTGGAGAGCCTGAACTAAATTCGAGCGGAGTTAAGATGGCAATTGTAGGATGCGATGCCAGCCTAAACATGCCGGCAGTGCCTGAAGCGTGGCGAGGATTTTTACATCCTCCTCAGCAATGGAGCAGCTTGTTGTTTTTTCTTGCACTGCTTCTATTTCCTCATGCGCTGCCTCATCCAGATCAGGGGCTTCATAATAAGTTGTCATGTATGCAGTGACCTCCCTGAAGTAACCCTTGGGAAAGAACTCTTCCAGGGTAACAGAGCTGCGCGGCTTCTGTTCCAAAAGGTCGATTGGCATGATCTCTTGCTTTTTAGCTCTTGGCTTCTTATTCTTGGTCTTTCCAGAATCATAAAATCTTCTCCTAACTTGCTTATCCTTTCGGAGAAGTTGAGGGGGTGAGAGTATCTCCTAGATTTCTTGCGTGTGACAAGGATCCAACCTTCTTCGCCATCCTCAATTCCTTCGGCCTCCCCCAATTCTTTCGGCTAAAACAAATCCTCTTGGACATGGATCATTACGGGCTCTAAACTCCCAAATTGAATGGCATGACAACACTCCTTTAATTGTGGGTTACTGCAAGGCAAACGCTTTGTTGTCGGACTTTTAATAGAAATGAGCCTCACATAAGCATGTTTTTCTTGGGCTACTTTCTCAGATTCTAGGATGATCTTCCCTTCATTTACTAGCTGCATGATGCGCTCCTTCAGGGTGATGCATTTTTCAATAGGGTGACTGACTACCCGATAATACTTGCAGTATTTGGGGTTGGAGGTTTGTCCTTCCTCACTAGGACGTTTTGGTTCTAGAAGGGTGATGAGATTCTTCTCCAAAATATCATCGAACATGCCAGGGAGGTCAAAGGCAGGAAAAGGATACACCTTTTTTTGTAACTCTTTCAGTGTTGGTCGCCTTCTCTAAGCTTCTCTTGGTAGGGAGGTCTTCTTCTCCCCAGCCCCTCTCAGCTCTGCTAGAGATTTTGACCAGTGTTGTGTTTACGGCCATATTCTCCTTCATGGTAGGCTTGGCTGGATTTTTGACCTTCTTTCCTTCCCTACAGTCCCTTTTGACATCCGAGACCAAAGAGGCCTTGCCACCATGATTAGCCAAATTCACCTTGATGTCATGGGCACGGGTTGCTAACTCCTCAAAAGTCCTAGGCTTCAACACCTGCGGGACGTAAGATAGTTCTAACTTCATGCCTTGTGTGCACATCTCAATAGCCGATGTTTCAGACAAACGATCCCTGCAGTCAAGGCTCAAAGCACGCCATCGCTGAATGTAGTCGATGACTGGCTCTTCCTTCCACTGAGTCGTGTTCAGAAGTTCCATCATAGATATAGTGCGACAGGTACTGTAAAATCTATTGAGAAACTCGCCTTCCATTTGTTTCCAACTATCAATAGACTCTGATTCCAGGTCAGTATACTAATCAAAGGTAGTGCCTTTGAAGGAGTGAAAAAACTATTTCACCAAAAGATCGCCCTCAGTTCTAGCGTTGCTACATGTCTTAACAAAGTGGACAATGTGTCAGCACGGGTTCCCTTTTCCATCAAACTGCTGGAATTTGGGGGGTTGATACCTTATAGGCATCAATTGTCAATTCTTCGAGTATATGGCTTTTGATAACGATGGTTACCATATGATGAACTACCCATTTGGGCCTTCACAGTGTTGGCAATCAATTCCTGGATCTGATGGACTGATAAAGAGGCAAGTGATGTCGATTCCGGCGTTTGTGTAGGCTTTGGAGCCTCCTTTGGAGGATTCGTCGATGCTTCTCCATCATTAGAGTCAACCTCAACGTTATCCACAATGGCTTTCCCAGCATCCCTCCCGGGATCATGCTTAGAGATTTTATTGTGCAAAGTAGCGATTTGGAGGCTTTGATCATGGATCTGTGCGTTCTTTTCGGTTACGGCCTTATTCAGGTTTTCCACCATAGCTTGTAACCTTGCTAGCTGTTCTTCTATAGGGACAGCACTAGTCACCATTACCGGTACAGCAGTGGACCCGGCAGATTCTGTGGACCTCATTTTTGGTGATGCAGGCAATGAACTGTCACTGTCTTCCCCCTCCATGGGCTCGCCCATGGCTGGAACATCGGATTGACGTGGGTGAGTCCGTCCTTTTCACCAAAGCCCTACACTTTCCACTTCATTAATAGGATTCTCCTATGAGATACTAAAACCATCAACTGGTTCTTGTCCGTAGGGGAGAGTATAACAGCTTTGGCTTTACTCCTTGTAGTAATGCCAACACATGGGTTACTCACTTCAGCAGCAACAGAGACAGCCCTTCGAGGGTTAGGCTCCACCATCCTTTGGAGTTCAGAGACACGCTCTTCTTAGGCGCCATTTGATGTCTTGCTTCAAGGGAGAAGGAGATGAGAAGCAGAGCATGTCCCACCAAGCGTGCCAAATTTGTAGAGCACAAAATTTTGAAAGTAGTAAGTGAACAAAATAAATGCACCACAAAGTAGTATTTCTTGTATTTCTTCAATAGAAAATGGGTACAATCTATGTATTCATACAATAGAGTAGAAGTATACGTAGAATCCTCTGATTCGATCTCTTGAATTGAACAACTTGAAAGAGGGCACAAGGTTTTTTCTCAATTAAGTGGAAGATTTCTTCAAGGAAGATGGCACTTGGCTTGTATTTATCTTGAAAGATGACTTTGGTTGTGGTTTTGAGTGAGAGAGAGAGAGAGAGTTTTTATTCTTCTTCTCTTTGTTTCCAACCCCCCTAAAATAAAGAGGGGGTCCTCTATTTATAGAGGGGACTTCACCTTTCAAAGATGGATGAATGGGCCTCTCCTTAGGCCCAGCTCACCAAGTCGTTCGAGATTAAATTAGGTCCGAGAATCTTATAGTCCCCAACTTAAAATGGAGTGTGTTTTCCAGGCCTACTTTCCGGCTCGGGCTTGACTTGATAATTTTTCTGTTTGACTTGGCAGTCTTTAGAATTGATTTGACGGTCTTTCATTTGGGCTTTTGGTTATTTAGGCCAACATGGGGCCTGTTCAATTGTTGACTTTTATTGACTCGAATTGAAACAAAATGTTGACTTTCATTCATTACTCTATTTCTTTATCCGTAATAAATTTATGACTACGGTAAAATTTTCATGTCTACATATTCACTTTCACTTAGCATGTCCTTAGAACTCCTTTTAGTAACCTGAATTCAAGTCAACATATCTGAACTCTTTTAGAAAAATATTGATCAAATAATCCCTTTTAGAATCTCATTCTAAAAAAATAAATAAACTTTTTTTAATATTGTGACATCAGCAGCTGCTGTCAACAGGTGCGCGGGCTGGTGTCAGCAAGTGACGTCAGTCGCATCATCCCAAAAAAATTTTAATTTAAAAAATTTCTTATTTAATTGACTATAATCTCATTATATCAATTAAGTTATTTCATCTAATTATATAATTACACGAAGAATTTAACTAGCCATGAAAATTCAATTTTCACAACCTAAATCCAAAACAAAGTAAGCATAGATGAATACGTTCTCTTTAATTGGATTTTAAACAATTTAAAACAATTAATTACACATACAACTTCTTGTATGATCATATTCAACAATGATTACAACATATTTTTATATGATCACAGCGTAAACTCGTATCCGAAGCATGGTTTTCCAATTATGCCTAACAATGATCTTATGCACATAATGAATAATTAGAGTCCGGCTTTGATACCAATTGTTCGGTGAGTAATTTTAATTTTATAAACTAAAATTACTTATAACAATTGGATCTAGAGCAGCTGAATCATATTTTAAAATTTTCAATTTTAAATACTTACTTGTTTACAACTCTAATTAATCATAACAATGCATAGCATAGTATACATAATCATGAAAAATAATTAATACAAATTTAAAAGTATTAGTCGAGAAATCTCATACCTTGTTGTAGACTGCAAGTGTAAAAGATGCTCCAACGATACCTACGAGATCTTCTTCGCAATCTTTCTTTGCACCGAACGTGTGGACGTCGTGAAATTAAGTAGCTCTAATAAAAACTATTTTTATAGAACTAATAGGAAGAGAGACTTTGCCTTTTTCAATTCTCTAATTAAATTAGGTCAAAGCTGAATGAATTACATAAATCCTAACGAGCCATCTTTTGATTTATATAGGAGGTTAAAACCCGACCCATTAAATTTAATAAAAAACAAATAAATAAAAATAATATTCTTGATAAGTCAAAATACTAAGATAATTATCCAAAACACACTAAATTAACGCGCATATGAACATCTCGTCGCAGGGTGCCACGTGGCACCCGGTGATTCGTCTGCATTGTTAGACGCGAATTCACCTAGAGAGCAAGCTGGTTGGCGCTTGGGTGGCAACATGGATCAGCCCCCAAGCGCCAATCAGCACGATTTTGTGTTTTTCCTTTAAATATTTTCCTAGCATAAATTCATCTCATGAATTTTGGGGTTCAATAAAAATAATTTATTCAAATCTTGAATAAATAATTCATCTCATGAATTCTTTTGACTTCTTAAGGTGCTTAATTTAGAGGTTTGCGCAGGAACCTCAGAGGCAATTTATTCCTAACTCCAAATCAGTCAAATCTTATTATCATCTCATCACAACAGTTGATTACTATTTAGTAAAAACTCAATTCCACTAAATAAGTTTTACTGCACACTAGAAACAAATATATTTACTCGTTAAATTCCTTGTAATAGTTCACTCATAATTGACCCCTCTATTAAATCTCCATGAGAAAAACAACTTTAGTTACTATTGTCATTCTTTTTCACTTTTCTTTCTTAGTTTCCAACTCTCTTTTCTTGAATAATTCACTAATACCAAAAAATCACTTTTGTATTAATTCCAAATGTTAAACATATGGAATACTCTAGCCAAAGTCTTTGGAATCAATTCAGATACTTGAGAATCAACTGAGTGGACATTTTATATTGTAGATTTCTAGTAAAATATCCGTTCGTGCTACACTTCACGCAATTACTCAACGAATGTAAGATCTCAGTTAGACTTTATAACCTGATCCTTTTAGCGCATCAAAGTAACTAAAATTCCATGTACAAGTTCAGACTATTTTTCGAATTTAGAGTCATTACACAAACAAAAATATATAAGTTGCTCACTTCTGATAGTAATGTGAAAACGTACAAGTCAAATGGTCTAATTCAGTGTAACAATCTCATTGTAATGCACCAACACAACGTTCTGGATCACTATCCACACAACCAAGACAAGTTATCTAAATGTTATATTATAGTCTTAGCAGATAAATAGCCCAAACTCATCATTGACTACCAACTAATTATTAAGTAAGATTTTAATATGTTATTAGTCTATCTGTGGCATGGATGGGCAACAAATTAAAGTTAGGTGAAAATCCTACTTCCATGACTTGTTCAATGAAAAGGAAGATACAATTGCATCCTCAGGAGAACTATAAGCAATGGCGGAGCACGAGAACTACTCCTACTGCACCAGAGTTAGATCCGAAGAAGTTAGGGAAGCATTGAGGAAAACAGGCAGAAGTAAAGCAGTCGACTCAGACGAAATACCCATTGGGGCATGGAAATGTATTAGAGAAGTGGGTATCAGATGGTTGACCAAACTATTCACCCAAATTCTAAAAAGGAAAAAGATGCCTGATGAATGGCGGAAGAGTACACTAGTTCCTATCTACAAGAACAAAGGCGACATTCAGAGTTGTGCAAACTATAGAGGAATCAAACTAATGAGCCATACTCTGAAGCTTTGGGAGAGGGTTATAGAAAGAAGGCTTCAACAACAAGCAAGGGTCTTAGAAAACCAATTTGGATTTATGCCAAGCAAATCAATGATAGAAGCCATCCATCTACTGAGAAGGTTCATAGAGTACCATAGAGATAGTCAAAAGGACCTTTACATGTTTTTCATCGATTTGGAGAAGGCATATGAGAGGGTACCAAGAGAATTCCTATGGAGGGTCTTGGAGAGGAAAGCATCCAAGAGCCTTATACATGAGTCATTAAAGACATGTATATAGACGGCCAAACCAATGTGCGCACAAACAGAAAGGGATACAAACGCTCTTCCCATTACAGTGGGGGTACACCAAGGATCAGCCTTGAGTCCCTTTCTATTCATTTTGATTATAGATGAGCTCACTAGGCACATCTAAGGGGACGTGCCTTGGTGCATGCTTTTTGCGGACGATATAGTCTTGATGGGAGAATCTAGGGAGGAGGTGAATGAGAAACTAGAACTCTAGAGGATGGCCTTAGAATTGAAAGGTTTAAGACTCAGTAGATCTAAAACAGAGTATATGGAACTCAAGTTTAACACCTCTACCATGCCAAGCACAGAAGTCGTCAAGATTGGATCAAAGCACATACCACATAAAACATGCTTTAAATGCTTGGGTTCCATGGTGCATCAAGATAGCGGAGTGGATGCAGAAGTCAACAATAGGATTAAAGTGGGTTGGCATAAATGGAGCATGGCCTCTATGGTACTGTGCGTTAGGAAGTTCCCAGTAAAGCTAAAGGGTAAATATTATAAGACGTTAGTGAGACCGGCTATGTCATACGGGGCAGAGTGCTGGCCACTTAAGTGCCACCACATGCAAACACTAATGGTGGCAGAGACGAGAATGTTGAGGTGGATGTGTGGATACACAAGGAAGGATAGGATCAGAAATGACGTTATAAGAAGGCAATTAGGCGTTGCCCCAATAAAGGATAAGTTGAGGGAGTGACGATTGCGATAGTTTGGGCATGTTAGGAGGAGATCCACCACTGCCCTTGTCAGGAGATACGAACAACTCCAAATAAAAGATGAGAAGAGAAAAAAAGGACGGCCAAAGAAAAGTTGGATGGAGACAATTCGATAGGACCTTACTTATCTCAACCTAACTGAAGAGATAGCCCTGGATAGAGCCCAGTGGAGGACTAGGATAGGGGCACCCGATATCAAAGGGTAGGAGCACTTAAACTGTTGAAGCATCGAACGCTCGTAAGATACCATGGCAATGCTTGTATGCTTAGCTATTCATATGCATCCCTGGCAACTGTTGGGTGATTAGTGCTCCTACAGTTAGATGGAGACAATTCCACAGACAAGAAGAGAGGAAGAGGCCGGCCAAAAATGGAATTGGATGGAAACCCACCAATGCCCCTGTAAGGAAATGCGAATAACCCTGTATTACAAAAGGGAAGAGGAGAAGAGGCCAGCCATAAAAGAATAGAAGGATGAAGACAATTCGACAGGACCTCGCCTACCTCAGCTTAATTGAAGAGATGACCTTAGAGAGAGCTCAGTGAAGGAATAGTTTTGGGGTAAATTATTTAGCAATTTAGGAACTTTGAGCACCCATAAGCTAGGATAGTACCACGATGATGCTCGGATGCTCATTTGTAGATACGTAGTAGTGGCATAAGTAGGTCGCTAAGTGCTCCTAGGATTTGTTAATTTGGGTGTAGCGCTATTCGCCACTGATACTTCCTCTCCCCGGTCTCTATCTCTCTTTCTCTCTCTACCTCTCCCTCTCTCGCTCTCTTTCCCTACTCTCTCTCTCCCTCTCTCTCTCTCTCTGCCCTCGCTCCCCAAATGCTCGACTATTTCTATATTTTTGCATTGTCGCACATGTTCGATCTTCCCATTACTTGTTTGTTTGCTTTTACCTTCGGGTCTGGCTACTAATGCCCCCATGCGTACATGATTACATGCTTACATGATTGTTTGCTCATATGCTACATGTTCACATACTTACATGCCTTACATGCCCTGCGTGATCTCTATGCCAATTCATTCATGCCATACGGGGCTCCTTGCATGCTCATACTCTTTAGACAGGTTCTTTACAACTTAGCAACTTATCAATTATCAGATTGGGGGTCCTCGAAAATAGTCTCTCATCAAGGTCTCACTCTGATGGGGTAAGGCTGCATACATTCTACCCCTCTCAGACCTTGCACAAGCGGGTGCCTTTGAGGCACTAGGCTTCTTGTTGTTGTTGTTGTTGTCTGTCTATGGCATAATCTCATCATCCACTAAAATAGATATCCCAAGTGTCATTTAAGGACTTCGTTCATCTCATGGTATGTGCTTTGAAAAATAATAACATCACATACATAATAACGAACTAGTAGACATAAAGACGACAATAAACAACTTTTATTCAATAATGAAAATGTTTACATAAATTGGGTTCCCTAAGACACCAATTCTAAGAATCCCATCTATCGTAGTTACTATCCCCAATCCTTTTCGATGACGTAAGTTTGGTGCTATTGGTCTAATGCTTTGACGTCCAAGCATTGAGTTTGTAACACTGGTCTTAGATTAGTGACACAACTTAGTGAGCTAGAGGAATTTAGGTTTGAGCCTTTGTGTTAGGGTTTTTACGGCCAAGCCTTGAGGTTGTAGTGTTGGTCCTAATTCGGTGGCCTAAATATGATTGTCCATTTAAATCTTGTTTGAGTCAAGGGTGCCAGGCCTAAGGATTTGTAGGCTCGAGCTCGAGGTAGGCTATTGAACTCTTGGACTTGCCTCCACCCTAGTTCCTAGTTTTAGCTGCATGAGGTAAGGTATTTGTGGACTTTACTCCATCATCCCAACTACCGCTTGAACATGGTTCATATCTCTTACCTTTTCGCACAAACTTAACCTAGTGGTGGAGCATGCCGATGACCAATTCCGCCACCCGTATACGAATATCAACTTAGGCAAATTATGGCTTCCCATTATGGGGAATTTGAGGGAATTTATTGTTGGAATTGGTATCTTAAAAAATGCTATTAGTTAGTTTTAAATATTACATAAATAAAATTATTTTATTTTTCTATTGTTTGATTGTGTTTTACGAGTCAAACATGCATGTGATTGTTTTCTAAAATGTTCCATGAGATGGACGTAGTCAAAGATGATATGTCAGGTTTGGTTTAAGTGGTCGATAAAATTGAACCACAGATAGACTTAGGTCAAACTAGTGCTATGTCGTCAAAGTATGTTCATAGTTGGTGATAAGTTTGGACAACTTGTCTAATAAAATTATAATATGATACTTTTGATGACTTGGCTTGGTCATGTGGATAGGGATCCAGGAGTATTATTTTGGTGTTGTCAATGAGATTAGAACACTAAGTAGGACCACCTGAATTAGTTGTTTCTTTAACTGCTATCAGAGATAATTAATTCTATAAGATGATAACTCTAAATCCGAGAAATAGTTTGAACCCATGCATGAATTATTCGTTGCTTTGATGTGCCAAAAAGATTAGTGAAAGTGCATTGACTTGAATCTTACATGCGTTGGGTAATGGCATGAAGTGTAGCGGGAACAATTTTTTTACACGGAATCTATAGTCTCAAATGAGATAAAGATGTCCCCTTAATTGATTTGCAAGCATACGAACAAATTCTAGAATCTTTGGCCAAAGTATTCCATATGTTTGACATTTGAAATTAATACAGAAATTGTTTTTATATTATTGATTTGTTCCAGAAGGGCGAGTCTGGAACTATGGCGAGAGATGTAAGAAAAGTAACGATAGTAATTAAAGTTACTTTTCCTCACATATATCTAATAGAGGGGTTAATTATTGTAATAAAAGTTATTTGAAAAATTCTTGAGTAAATATATTTAATTCTAGACTGCAGTAAAACTTATTTAGTGGAGTTAAGTTTTACTAAATGGTAATCAATTGTTATCATGAGATGATAATTAGATTTGACCCATTTGGAGATATAGTTAGATTGTCCCTAAAGCCCTTTCGCAAGCCTCAACTTAAATATCGTTGAAAATATTTAAAAAATAAATTAATGAGATAAATTATTTATTTATGAGATGCATAACTTTTTATGCTAAACAAATATTCATGAGATGAATATGTAACACAATAAATATCGTGTTTAAAAAAGAAAAAGAAAAAATAGGCAGTGTACATATTCATTGATGGTCTCCCGGAGTGAGGCTTTCAGGGCAAATTCATGCATGAATGGTTATTGGGTGGCGGGTTACAAAATTAGAGTTGAATGGGCTAAACAGTGCAGAGAGTTTAGCTCCACTCCTCACTGGAGCCAAGCACATGGAAGGGCTCACCTTTTTGATAATGAGGGAAGAACTAAAGCTATAGCTACCAATCATGTTCTTGATACTATGACTCTAAGGCCTCAGGTCAAGGTTGCAGAGGATCAGATTGGCCCTAAGATCGTGGTGGCCAATACAAACATTCATGTGGAGGCCTAGTTGAACAGATCAATAATAGCTCATTCTTTTGAGGATTACACGCTTGATAATGTGCTCAGGTTCATTATGGAGAATAACTTTTTTGGTTTAGTCCCTAGAGGGTTGAGCTCATACATTTTCATTATGACTTGTGATTCTACTAAGTCCTTGGAATCCTACCTTAGGCCTCGAAAACAGTTGCTACTTTGTAAGTTTAAGCTGGTGCATACATACTCAAGCCGAACTCTTGGAGGCTTGAATACAAGAGTTTAGATTGAAATCCATGGTCTGCCACTATAGTGTTGGTCGAAGGAGTGCTTCATTGATTTTGCTAATATAATTGGGCAAGTTCATTTGAGTGGATTCCAGAACATCTACGATGAGATGCGTGGACATTGCAAGGACTCTCATTGACACATGCTCCCTATTAGTTACAACAAATGGTCCAAGTAAATTACAATGGAGGTTTTCGTATGGTTTTGTGAAAAAAGGTAATTCTGAATTAGTCCTCAACTGCTCTCTAGAAGTAATCGCTTTCGCCGTCTTTGCCAGATTAAACAGGGAACGAGCTTTAACTCCTAGACAATCACAGTGCTAGAGCTTCTATCATTTCGGGATCCCTTCATCCTACTGTTCATCCATTGTAGGAGGGTTTCCCGCAGCCTCGCTATGGGTTGGGAAATGTTGTCATGAGGATTGATGAGCAGAGTGCGGACTATATTGCGTTACAAGTTGACGATCAATTCATTGGCAGATGGCCCTAGGATTTCCAAATCCCATGCTCGACTCTCACTCTCCCCTCTCCGCAGATTGTAATCCAACTGATTGCAACATCCTTCCAGGAATCTCGAGTAAACTAGAACCCCCCACTTCTCGTGCCATGGGTTGAGGACAGCAGAGCCAAATCACCTTGATCCTAAGGACAATCGCCTCCTCAAGATAATCAAGCTCCTAATGCTGTAAGCGGCATTAAGTTAGTGTCCTCGACTCTCACTCTTCCCTCTCCTCAGATTGTAATCCAACTGATTGCAACATCCATCCAGGAATCTTGAGTAAACTGGAACCCCCCCACTTCTCGTGCCATGGGTTGAGGACAGCAGAGCCAAATCACCTAGATCCTAAGGACATTCGCCTCCTCAAGATAATCAAGCTCCTAATGCTGTAAGCGGCATTAAGTTAGTGTCCTCGACTCCCACTCTTCCCTCTCCTCAGATTGTAATCCAACCGATTGCAACATCCATCCAAGATCTCGAGTAAACGGGAACACCCCCACTTCTTGTGCCATGAGTTGAGGACAACAAAGCCAAATCACCTAGATCCTAAGGACATTCGCCTCCTCAAGGTAGTCAAGCTCCTGACATTGTAAGCGACATTAAGTTAGTGTCCTCAGGACTTGAATTTTCGCTAGGTTTCGAACCCCATGCTTTTGAAAGACACTCGTATGATGATGGAAATTTCTTGGAAGTTACTCCTATGCAGTTTATTGAGGAATCTAGCAAGGCTGGGGAACGAAGGAGGAAAGTGGGGTCGGGTCGTCAAGATCCCAATTTTGGCCTATCTAAAAGGAGACGCAAAGCTCTAAAACGCAGGAAAAAAGAGCAAGATAAGCGAGACCTACAAGAATTTCATAAAGATATGTCACCCGAAAGCAGTGCGAAGAGTTACCTGAGCCTTTGAGTAATGAAAGACGAAAAAGGAAGGTGGAAAAAAGGGTCAAAAAGGTTATAAGAAACGTCTTGCAAGGAAGCATACATGGGAAATTGCGAAGAAGCTCGTGTTGAGCTATGATGGTGACGATTCTGTTATGATCGAGAGATTTGCAATGATGGACTAGAGCATTTTTCGACTTGAGTTTCCACCATCCTTTTTGGTTTTGATTATGTGCTCTCATCTTACAACCTGATTCTGACACTCCCCGTTTTATGTTCTGCCAGCGTTATTAATTTTATGGGGCCCACATTTATGTATATATATACAATTTTTTTTTAATTTATAAATTCCTTCTTTAGCCGTGAGAAGGGTTATGAGTAGGGTTTTGGTTCTTGGGTTTCTTCTACAACGAAAACTCTAAAATTATTTTAGGGGTTTTTCAAATTATTGTTTAGTATAATTTTTCTTAAAATTTATTTTTCGGAAAGATTAAGTTAAATATTTTGAGAGCCTACAATTTTCGGAACAATTGGGAAATATTCAAGTACCATTCTATTTGCTCAAGTAATAAGAGGTTTTATGTTAGTAACCCAGTCAATTCTTAGAAAATATATTATATTACCTTTGTTGATAATAGCTAAAAATATCAGCCGTCTATTACTATTCCAACTTCCTGAATGGTCTGAGGATTTAAAAGAGTGGAATAGAGAAATGTATATTAAATGCATGTATAATGGTGTTCAATTACCAGAAACGGAGTTTCCAAAAAATTGGTTAACACACGGTATTCAGATAAAGATACTATTTCCTTTCTATCTGAAACCTTGGCATAGATCTAAGGCACAACCTTCTTCAATAAAAAAGAAAGAACAAAATAGAAAAAATAATTTTTTGTTTTTTAACAGTTTGGGGAATGGAAACTTACCTTCCTTTTGGTTCTCCCCAAAAACGACCTTCCTTTTTTAACCCATTTTAAAAAACTCGACAAAAAAATTCTAAAATTTAGAAAGAAGTGTTTTATAGTCTAAGACTTTTCAAAGAAAGAACAAAGTTGTTTCTAAAGATCCCAAATAAAACAAAAAATTGGATTATCAAAAGTCTTCAATTTATTAAAAAATAATTAAAAAAACTTTCAAAAGTAAATCCAATTCTAGTATTTGGATTGCAAGAAAATCGAGTGAAAGTGAATTAAAAAAAAATATCTGGAATCAATAATCAGATAATTCTTGAATCATCCATTCAAAACCAATTCATGAATTGGACAAAGTAAAAAAAATGAAAGATCTAATTGATAGAACAAGTATAATCAGAAATCAAATAGAAATAATTACAAAAAACAAGCAAAATAGATTTCAAACTCTAAATATTAGTCCTAACAAAACAAGTTATGGTGCCAAAAGTTTAGAATCACCAAAAAATATTAGTTCAATATTAAAAAGAAGAAAAAATCGATTAATACGTAAATCACATTATTTTATAAAAATTTTCAAGGAAAAGATATACATAGATATATTTCTATCTATCATTAATATTCCTAGGATCAATATGCAACTTTTTATTAAATCAACAAAAAAAATTTATTGATAAATACAATTACAATCATGAAACAAATAAAGAAAGGATTGAAAAAACAAATTAAAATATAATTAAGTTTATTTCGACTATAAAAAAAATCACTTTCACATTTTAGTAGTAACATAAACAAAAATTCTAAGATTCTTTGTGATTTATCCTTTTTGTCCCAAGCTTATGTATTTTACAAATTATCACAAAACCACGTTATTAATTTGTATAAGTTAAGATTTGCACTTCAATATCGCGGAATGCCTTTATCTCTAAAGAAGGAAATAAAAGAATATTTTGGAACACCAAGAATAATTAATTCCAAATTAAGGCCTAATAAATTTAAAAATTTTAGAATGAATCAATGGAAAAACTGGCTAAAAAGCTATTATCAATACGATTTATCTCAAATAAAATGGTCTCAATTAGTAGCACAAAAATGGCGAAATAGAGTCACTCAACATGATACTGGTAGGAGTGAAAATAAAAATTTAAACAAAAGCGATTCATATGAAAAAACCAATTAATTCATTACAAAAAAGAAAATTAATATGATTCTGAAGCCTACTTATTGTTATTACCAAATCAAACAGAGAACTTTCAAAAAAGCTAATAGATATGATTTTCTATCATATAAATTCATTTATTATGGAGATGAGAAGGACTCATATAATTATGTGTCGACGTTCCAAGTAAATAAGCATCAAGAATTTTCTTATTCTTCTAATTAAAACACACATAAACGTAAATTAGTTGATATGTGGGGGATATCCCTATCACTAATTATTTAGAAAAAGATGATATTATGTATATGGAGAAAAATCCAGAATATTTGGATTGGAAAATTTTAAATTTTTGTCTTAGAAAGAAAGTTGACATTGGGACCTTGATCGATATCAGTATCTATAATAAAAAAAATACTAAGATAAAAATTAAAAATTCTTCAATTATTCATAAAATGGATAAGAAATATCTTTTTTATCTCCCAATTCATCAAGAAATCAACCCATCCAATCGAAAGATAAAACTTCTTGATTGGATGGGAATGAATAAAAAAATACTAAATCGTCCCATATCGAATGTGGAACTTTGGTTCTTCCCTGAATTTGTTTTACCTTATAATACATATAAAATGAAACCATGGGTTATACCAATTAAATTTCTTTTTTTTTTTAATGTTAATGTAAGTGTAAGTGAAATTTTTACTGAAAATAAAAATATCAATAGAAAGCAAAAAAAGAATCCTTTTATATCAATATCATCAAATGAAAAAAAATATCTTAGATTAGAGAATATAAATTAAGAAAAAAAAAGAACTCTTTGTCCAAAGAGATATTGAATCAGATTCCCAAAACCAAGGAAATTCTGAATTTGTTCTCTCAAACCAACAAAAAGATCTTGAAGAAGATTATATGGGCTCATATACAAAAAAAATAGAAAGAAAAAACAATACAAGAGTAGTACAGAAGCAGAACTCGATTTCCTCCTGAAAATGTATTTGCTTTTTCAATTGAGATGGGATGATCCTTTGAATCAAAAAATTATTAATAATATCAAGGTATATAATGTCTTGCTTAGATTGAAAAATCCAAGAGAAATTGCTATATCCTTCATTGAAAGGAGAGAAATTAGTTTAGATATAATGCTGATTTAGAAAGATTTAACTCTAACAGAATTGATGAAAAGGGGGATAATGATTATTGAACCAGTTCATCTGTCTATAAAAGTTGATGGACTATTTATTTTATATCAAATCCTAGATATTTCATTGGTTCATAAAAGTAAACACCAAAATAATAAAAAAAGATACAGCGAAAATATCGATATGAAGAATATTGATAAATTGATTGCAAGACACCAAAGATGACGAAAACTCGAACTTGAAACAAAAATAAAAATCATTATGATTTGCTTGCTTCTGAAACTATTTTATCACCTAGACGTCGTAGAGAATTGATAATTCTAATGTGTTTCAACTCAAGGAATCAAAATAAGGTGGATAAAAATCCAGTATTTTGCAATGGAAGCAGGTTAAAAAACTGTAATCAATTCTTGGATGAAAACAAAATTCTTGATAGAGAAAAAAATAAATTAATAAAATTAGAATTCTTTCTTTGGCCCAATTATCGATTAGAAGATTTAGCATGTATGAATCGTTATTGATTTGATACTAATAATGATAGTCGTTTTAGTATGTTAAGGATACGTATGTATCCACAATTGAAAATTTGTTGATGATACTTTTGTCTTATTATCCCTACCAAACATATAGATCGGGTAAATAGATGCATACATGTCTTGTCTTACCTCCTATTACAATACATGATACTAATTCAATAATATATTAATTGGATCCAGAACTAAATCAACAGAATTTTATTATTTATTTTTATATATACATCAAAATTTTTCTTTTTTCTAAGTGCAGAAATATACCATCATTTTGTATCCCTCTCCGAATCCGAATACAATTGAAAATTGGATTGATTATTGGTTCATTTTCTTTATTAAATTTCTTTGATAAAATAAATCACTAAGAAAATTCGTATTATTGTGTATACCCGATTAAAATAACTGGCATTATTATTATTAATCAAGAAAATGAATATTTGTAAAAAAGGAAGGAGGTAATTTTTTTTTTTTATGGCAAAAAATTCCTTCATATCTTGTATTTCGCAAGAAGAAAAAGAAGAAAACAGAGGATCTGTTGAATTTCAAGTATTCCGTTTCACCAATAAGATACGAGGACTTACTTCACGTTTGGAATTGCACAAAAAATACCATCATCTTAGAGGGGTCTGCGGAAAATTCTGAGAAAACGTCAACGACTGCCATTTTTTTGTCAAATAAAAATAGAGTACTTATAAAGAATTAATTAGTCAATTGAGCATTCGAGAGCTAAAAACACGTTAATTTAAAGAGTTATTTTGAATTATTTGATTTATCATGAATTTTTATGAACTTCTTTTTTGTTTTATTTTCAGTAATTCATGAAAGAACGAATCGGAGAAAAACCTATGACAGTATCAGCTATAAGAAAAGACCTCATGATAGTCAATATGGGTCCACACCACCCATCAATGCATGATGTTCTTCGACTCATCGTTTGTGAATCAATATTGGGTTATTTATTGTGGAAAACCGAACAATTATACAATATCTGCCGTATGTAACACGTTGGGATTATTTAACTAGTATGTTCATAGAAGCAATAACTGTAAATGGATTGGAACAATTGGGAAATATTTAATTACCTAAAAGGGCTAGCTTCTCATTTTGTAGATTAAGTCAAAAAGTCTTATTCCAATTTT
The DNA here is from genome assembly GCA_018398585.1 of Simmondsia chinensis. Lineage (NCBI taxonomy): Eukaryota > Viridiplantae > Streptophyta > Magnoliopsida > Caryophyllales > Simmondsiaceae > Simmondsia > Simmondsia chinensis. The sequence goes on along the minus strand of JAGTTD010000016.1, from coordinate 18,820,067 downwards.
AGATCTTCAAGTCGGAATTGTGATATTTAATTTTTTTCTTTATTTTATTTATTCTACACGTGGTGTTTATACTTATTTTATTCGGTATTTTTCATTTATTATATTATGAACATATTATAGTAAGATATAAATCTAATTAAATAGTTTAATTAGATTCATGCTTTATATTTAAAATTAAAAATTGAAAATTGAAAATATAATTTTTTCCTACTCCTATTTAGAGAAATATTTTTAAAATATATTTTCAATAACTATTTTCTCGAAGTCCTTACTAATGGTAAAAAAAAAAAAAAAAAACCTCTATAAAAAAACAGAGAGATGATGGAATGTAAAAGGCACAAGACGACAGAAAATATAACTTGGGAAAATTATCTCCAGATCGCCGAGGCAAGGGACCCCTGCGGTCTTGGATGCTCGTTGAGTTGATTTAGAGGGGGGGAGAGAGAGAGAGAGAGAGAGAGAGAGAGAGATCTGGTTCCGACGAAGCTCATCAGCCTTCATCAATTTCTTGTTCATTTTAGGTCAGTCGCTTACTTTCTCCTCTTCATCCCTTTTTCGGTGATGGAATTAATAGTAAATCTTTTGTTTCAGCCTAATTAATCAAATTCCAATTTCTTTGTGCCCTTTTTAAGTGGTCAATTGTAAGATCTTGATGCTATTACCATTTTTTTACACCTCTTACGAGTTTGGCTGTCGATAGATTTTGTGGTTGTCTCGATATTTTCAGAGGTCCGGCGATTAACTTGTGAGATTAGTTTAATGGTGTATTGTTCCTGGTTTCCTAATTTTTTTTTTCCTTTGACTGGTATGATATTGGTAAGAATCCTACACAGGAGTCGTGAAAGAGATCGACTAGTAGGTTACTCCACGTAATGCCAATTGATTTTAGGATGAAATCCTAATTGCGCTTATATGTGGAGTTCATATATTCCAACTTTGTGGGTCGGATCTTAAGGCTCGGTGAAATTTAACAAATTGAACAGGAGGAGACATATTGAAGCTCTGTGTTTGTGAAAAGATGTGTCCTATGCAAGAAATTTTTGGAGGTTAGGCTATTAATGTCTGTGATTGGTTGAAATGGTAAACTGTTCCTTTTTGATAAGGAACCAACTACCCTAAAGGTTTAAACTCTTTCTTGAACGCCCAATAGTGATTTAATGTTCTAACATACTACCTTACACATATGATCATTGGGGTTGAAGTGTAGATAATGCGTATGCCATCTTATGCCTTGTGCGTGGATTATATTAATAGAAGAGTGGGGGCTATTCGATCCATACTCCAGATCTCGCGGTCAAAGAGATTGTTAGGACCACCCATAAGATACTGAGCGCTAAATTGAAATAGCAATTATGAATGGAAGGAATTCAGGAATAAAATCAAGAACATTGAAATTTATGTGGTTCAGTTGAAGCCTACATCCACCGAGGGGTCCACAATAATTCCACTATAAAATTGGAAGATTACATGAGACGTCTCAACTCTCAATCCTATTGTCAACATAAACAATCCTAGTGTATATATAGAGTCATGCACCCTAAAAACACTAGTTTGTCATGTGTCTAAATCAGATTGACCCAATCCTTTATTTTATTAAAAAGGCTGAATACAAGAGTTCTCCATACAGAAACCCAACAAAGACTATACTATGACAAAGAACCAACTATGGCCAAAACTTGAGGAGTTAGATGAAGACCCAAGATAATTCGATTGATGATAACTCACATCTGGATCTCTGTTGAGTGTAGGAGAAATTTCAGCACTTTGATTTGTGAAAAATGGCTCCTATGGAATGAATAACTTAGAAGGAGCACTCTCTTGTTAGTGAATGCTGGTTAAACATGTTTATCACTTGAAACCTGATTTTAGTGGTTGTATGTATGCTGAAATGGGTGGTATTTGATTGCTTATGCTGCAGAGAAGATGAGAAGATCTTTGTATGCAATAGCCGTGCTTCTACTTGTCACTTTTCAACTACGGTTTGTATGTAGCTTGGAATCCATAGGCCCTGCTTTCATGTGGTCTCCGCATATTGACATGTATGGATTCTTATCTCTATGCCTTTCTTAGCTTCTGCATTCGATTCTTGCTTGCACTAAAGGAATTTTTTCCCCCTATAAAAATTGCATTAAAGGATTTTTTTTTGTGTTATTTGAGAAGAATTAAAGGATGTTTTTTGTGTTATTTGAGAAGAGTTTCTACTAAAGGAGATTGTTTTTGGTCTCATATTCATTGTCAAACTTAAGCATTCACTATATAATTTCAATCAAAATATGATGTGACACATCATGTTTAGAAAGGCTGGCAACGATATTTCATTGCTATATGTGACTAGCAGTAGCTTCTGTGGCACAATGACTGGTGGAAAATGTTGCCATCCATCTCCTTTTCTTTTCAACAAAAGTAATTTTCCATGAATTAATCCATCGAAACGTATACCTGGTTGATTTGTGAAGTGTCGATAGTTTTGCATTTTGCTAAAGGTTCCCCAAAAAAATAGAAAGGCACATTTCTAGTGATAGAGATGTGTACTTAATCCATCCACACGTTGTTTTGATTGATTGAGTTGCGATGATCAATCGAAAAACGAAGAAGATGCTGCCTGTTTTAACAGCTCGCACCAAGATTAGGGGCGTAAATGAGTCGAGCTGGCTCGCTAGTAAAGCTCGAAAAGCTCGGCTCCCTTTCAGCTCGAGGCGAGCCGAGCTGGCTCGTTTAGCTTGTTGAGCCGAGTCCGAGCCTAGTTAAGCTCGAGCTCATAGGCTTGCGAGCCTAAACAAGCCTAAGCGAGCCTTTTTTAGTATAATATATTTGTTTAAATATTTCCCAATGAAGCAAAATCGGAGTCTAAATGAGTCGAGGCTGAGCTTAAACGAGCCAAGACGAGCCTATATTGAGCTTAAATAAGCCCAAATATTGTAAGCTTAAATTGAAGCTTGCCGAACTTAGATCGAGCCGAGTTGAGCCTGAGTTTTTGACGAGCCGTCCTTGAGCCTGAACTTCGCCGATCTCGAGTTGAGCTTAATGCTAATGAGCCGAGCCGAGCCTCGAGCGTGGTAAGCTCAGGCTCGGCTCAAATACACCCCTAACCAAGACAACATTTCCACATAAAATTAGCCGTCTTAAACACGGGCTTCAAAAATGTCAAAATGATCCTTTTCATCGAAGGTGGTAAATTTTCCGCCTTAGATGAAGTTGCTTTAAGTCTTTTTGATGCAGCATAGTTTTATTTAGTTTAGTATTTATCTTATCTTATTTATAAGGAATAATTTTCTATTTGAGTTGGCATTTATCTTATCTTATCAAATATTATCTAAGGGACTAGTGTTTTTCTATAAGAATATAGCTTCTTAATTTGTTATTTTTAGTTTTGAGTAAATATTGTTAAATTTAGTTTTTAGGTAGCAAGTTGTGCTACGTCAACTTGGTGTCAAAGCATTGTTTCTAGACCGTTGCCACAGAGTCGCTATAGCCGCCATTGTAGTGCCACTGTTTGCACGCTAGTACTCCATCCCCTCGCCGCTACCACTTTGAAGTGTGCTAATAGCATTTATTAAAACCCATCAAAACCCCACCAAAAAAATAAATCAGCATAGTTTTGCTAAACCATGACTACCGTCGTCATGCTGCCATGGAACTCCATAACCAACGCCGGTTGCCATCACTTCATCACTAGATCTTCACCACTCACCGCCACCTAATCACCTCTACCACTCTGCCCCAATGAAACCTTATCAAAGTTTGGATACACCTTCAAACCCTAGAACTACAAGTTACCTTCAATTTGACTTTCAAACCCCAAATTGATCATACAGTCCATCTGAAAACCCCTAATTTGAACCAAATTCCCAAAGCATCTCAAGTTTGTAGCCAAAAATCAAACCTTAATCGATTCAATTCCTTTCCCCACATGAAACCCTAACATTGGTTCAAATACAACATCACACATCCATAACCCCAATCAATCTCACTGTAGATATACAGTTGACCTTGAGTTGCCTTCGGACTGTTCATCTACCAAGTACCCTTATGCAAAATATTTTGTGCAACATTCCTCTGACAACACCCACAAAAGATAACGAGTAGAAAATAGTACAAGAGCTTTTCTCAAATTCCAATCATGGTGAGAAATAATGATTTTGTGCAATCGCAAACAAAAGGTGGCATAACATAACTCTTAGCATGGTGGAGTTGAGCAACGTCTTGAGTAATTTGTAGCGGAGATTAGGGAACCTCACTCCTCTATTTTGACATATTTCCAACAACTTTGGAAGTAGATGAATAATAATGGGCATCAAAAGGTATCCAAGCTTCAAGCGTGATTGCGCACTTGGACCAGCAAATAGTATGGCCCTCTGACTTTGATTTTGGTAATCTTAATTCCTCGTCACAAGCTGGATTGCGAAGTGGAATTGGAATTGTCAAAGTTTGATGGTGAAGAGTATCGTGATGGACTTCTTAATTAGATTAATCACATGGTGTATATTTTTAGTTCTAAGGGGGTTAAACAGCAAGATCAGAGAGTTAGTTTTGCTGTAATTTGTTTCAAAAGGGAAGTTATGCTTTTAGTTGGTAGATTTATACTGAAACTCACTCAAGTCTCTAAGGCCCGATTTTGACTTGAAATTTTTGAAGGAATCCATGACTAAAGTGGTTGTTCCTTTTAATTATGCTCAAGACTTGTATTCGAAATTATTTTCCTTGAAGATTATATAAAGGTATCCTTATATTATACATCCGTGAGTTCCTAAAATGTTTTACATGTTCCTTTTTTGAGGAGTTTGAGTACCATTATGTCATAAGATACGTTGGGCGTCCTAAACCCAACATCCAGACAAAATTGTACGGTATAATGTTTGAGTCCATCGACATTGTTGCTTCTCATGCCATGAATTTAGAACGTAAATGGAACATGTAATCAAAAGCTTTAGGTCCTTGGTCAAATATAGCTCCTAGGAATTCTACTGTATGTTATGGGGATGTAATAAAAATACATCCAACTCGAGATTGCCCTCTGAAGTTGAAGGTGATGTTAACCCTAGCTAAACCTAACTCATTTGATGATAAGTCCTGATTTGTCGTTAAAGGAGAAGAAATAGGGTAATTAAAAGAACATATATTTGAGACGGTTGAATACTTTGGGTTGCAAGATGAGAATAGCAATGATGATAAGTTGACTATTTTTGTTATCGCTCCTCACCAGTGTAAGTTGAAGAATAATGATACTAGGCCTCTTGAACCACATCCTGCTATTTCTGAATATGTTGGGGTAGCCACTTGATGTGGACATGAAACTCACGTTTATGCTATTGTTGACACGGAAGTTGCTTTTAATATGATTTCTAGAAGGGTAGTTCAAGATTTCAGTGTCCAATCAATACGTCCTTGCAATTTCCTTCATTGCTTTCAACCTATGCATATCGTCACGGGATGACTTTAATTCACCCATGCGGTACGCCCTATGGTTTACAAGCAGCAATATGCACCTTCAAGAGACGAAATACACGGCATACGACGGACATACCTGCATACAACCCATGCGCATTAGTATCGGACAGGCGAAGGAGACCCCATATGGCATATGTCTGCTTATTGAGCACCAGGGACAGTGTCAGCCAAAGGCGGCCCGTGACACTCTCCTCCACCTAATTCCGCAAATGTCCTCGTTGCGGGTGCCTGCCCATCGTCGCATCCTTGCATCTCTGGCAGCCTTGATTGGTCACGGGACAACCACACCGTCATCCCCTCCAGCGTGACACCTTTGACGCTCGCCCGACGATAAGCAGCGTGCCCAAAAAGCAACCTGCCAGCTCCATGCACCATGGTGCACCACCAACCTGCCATCTTGTTTAAGGCCCTGTAATCAATGCACATATGTAGGGTCCCATCGTGCTTCCTCTGGAACAAGGCATGAGCACCAAACGGGGCCTTCGAAGGCCTCACGAACCCAGCATCCAGCAGGTCCTTGAGCTGTTTGCGCAGCTTTTCAAGCTTGGGCGGGGCCATGCAGTAGGACCCATGGCGGGTGGCCTAGCGCCTAGCTCCAGCTCCAGCTCAAGCTCAAGCTCAAGCTCAAGCTCAATACGATGATTAACCTCCTTCCTTGGAGGAAGTTGTTTCGGTAACTCCGGTGCCATGACAACACGGAACTCATCTAACACTCCGCGCACTTCCTCGGGCACCTCCATAGGAATTGGGCTCTCATTCTCCACTAAAGTGGCAATGAAAGTCTCATGCTTCTTACAGACCTCCTTTTTGAACTGCACAGCCGAGAGCAACTCGGCCTCAACTTTCTCCCTTAGCAAAGGCACGGCATAGGTCTTCCGGTTTTGAGTGATCTCCATGACATTGTCATGTGGGAAGGACCAGGGCTTCACGGTATCTAGAAAGTCCATCCCAAGTAGCACTTTGAAATCATCCATTCTCACCACTGTCAAGTCAAGGGTACAGCGCCAGTCCCCCAACTGGACGGGCACTGCGTGCCACCCTGTGTATTGGTTTGGATGAAGCATTCACGGTCTTCATCCACCCAACTCCTTAGCAAAGCTCACATTGAGCCGTGCGGCCTCTTGTTCGGAAATGAAATTGTGCGTGGCCCCGGTGTCCACCAGTGCCTTTGTCACAACCCCATTCAGCAAGGCATTGACATACATAAGTCCTTGTCTTGAGTGCGGTTTAGGTGCACTGCCTCGCACACCCCCTTGCGCACCCTTCTGACCCTGAGCGTGCACTTGAGCCTCGGTTGGCCTGTCCTGCGCATCCATTTGGGCCTCTGCACCTACCCGCGCCTTGGTCCTCCTGGCATGCGCACCCTCCTGAACCTTTGCACGTACCAGCGCCTTGGTCCCCTGTGTCTGCGTGCCCGGGGCCCTGTCAAGCCCATTGCTGCGTCCGTCCCCCTGGACACGCGCCTCACCTCGGGCAGCCGTGCGCACCCCCTTGGACATTGCTCCAAGGATGCGCTTGGCCCCCATGCCTGCACCTTCAGCTTCCTGCTCTTGGGCAGCTACCAGTGCGTTCACGGCCTTGCGCTGAGGGCACTCCCTGACATAGTGAGGGCCCCCGCACAAGAAATAGTCCCGGGGCCTTGGCCTTTCCCTGCTTGCCTTCGTGTTGCTTGTTCTTGTCTTTATGCGGAAGGATTTGTGGGACTTTTCGCCCCCACCCTTCTCCTTGTTCCCTTTGGTGTCCTTCTTGGCAAAGTCTTTCTTGTATTCAATCAAGTCCTCTGCCTCAGCAATGGCACCCGCAAGGTCTTGGACTCCCCTCCTTTTCAACTCCACGTTGGCCCATGATTGTAAGCCATCCATGAAGTAGAAAAGACGGATAGTCTCGGGCAAGCCTGGGACTTCAAGCATAAGGGATTAGAACTCGGTTACATAGTCCTGTATGGATCCGGTGTGCTTCAACCCACGATGCCTCTTCATAGCTTGGCCCTCGGCATTCTTGGGAAAGAATTGCCTCTTAAAGTCCTTGACGAACTCCTCCAATGTGTCCATGGTACAAACCCCCTTGGCTATGTCCCCATGCCGTCTTCTCCACCAAAGCGCGGCATCCCCCTCCAAATACATGGTGGCCGTGCTGATTTTGGAAGGCTCATCATTAATTCGCAGTGCCTCGAAGTATCGCTCAAGGCTCCATAGGAAGTTGTCAACCTCCTTTGCGTTGCGCTTCCCTCCGAACCTAAGCGGGCCTGGTACCTTGACCCGTGACACCCCCTTGGTGCCACCCAAGCCAAATGCCCCTGCGAGTGCGGTCTTGCACAGCACAGTGTCAGGCTTGAGGATGTCAAGCTCTTCCTTGAGCTCGAACACCGCATTTGTCAACTTGTCAAGCTGGTCGTCCACCACAGCCTTGGCAATACTGATAGCCTCGAAGATCTTGTCTTCTACCCCCGCAATGTTCTCCTCTAATGTCTCAAGCGTATCTAGCTGCTTATGGACCTCCCCCATGGCCAACTTTAATCTTGCAACCCGTGCATCCAGGCTGGTAAGGGCCTCCTTGGTCTTGCTGGACTTTTTTGCATGGGTCTCGGGTCTCCCCTTTTGTGGCTCCTCCGCAACTTGTGACGTACTCACGTTTCCTTCTTCCATCACAACGCTCCTAGTTACACATGAAACTCCGCTTTGATACCACGTTGTCACGGGATGACTTTAATTCACCCGTGCGGCGCCCGGGCCCCTGAAGCTAGGGCCGGGCCAGCCTACCCTCTATGGTTAGCAAGCTGCAATATGCACCTTCAAGAGACGAAATACATGGCATACCATGGACATACCTGCATACAACCCGTGCGCATTAGTATCGGACAGGCTAAGGAGACCCCATATGGCATATGTCTGCTTATTGAGCACCAAAGACAGTGTCAGCCAAAGGCTGCCCGTGACAATATGCTTACTACTTTGCTTGATGAGGAAAAAGAGAAAAAAAGTTATGTACCTATAGAATGGAAAAGGTGTAAATCTTTGCTCCATTTTTTTCCTTAGGATTGCATATAGATCCTTTTTTTATGTGATTCTAACTGATTCCTGTAGGATCCCAGAGGAAGCTGTGACTTATAAAACCATTGCTCCTAAAGATCTAGCCAGATCCGTTCTGTCTGCAGGTGGCTGGTCAAACTTGCTGGTAAGCTTTCCATCCTGTAGTTGGATGCATTTTCAATTTTCTTATGATGAAGTGAATTCACGCAATTTCAATTATGCAATCTCTTTCCTCCTTAATAGTGGTGTTGTTTTCACAGTGTGCAGGGAAGGGGTCCAATCAGAACGTAGATGTTGCCTTTGTTTTTGTTGGAAATGAGGTATGTGGTTAATTGGAATTAGTTTTTATGATAATCTGACACAAAGTAGCTCTTAGGAGTGTCATGTTGTTATCAGAGTGAAAATTTTATGAAACAATCAAGTTTCTGTGCAAATTAAGCACTGCAAATATGCACAAGGCCATATGACAAAAATGAGAAGAAGAAAAGGTACGGCATGCTTAAAAGACCTGCATGTAGTTCACCACTAAAGAAGAAAAAGATTCCGATTTTAATTTTTTATCTTCCCAAAGTGAAACAAAACCAGCCATGTATATTACAAACAGTTCTAATGTGTATCTTGAGGTCATGTGCAAATGACTTCATAATGGTGACATGAAATGCATGATAATTTAACCCGTCTATAATTTTTAAGGGTGTTGGTTAGGGGTTTCATTGGTTCACCTTCTACTTTAGCACAATTTGGTTTAGTATTTATCTTATTTTATTATTAGGAAGGTAGTTTCCTAATTGAGTTAGTATTTATCTTATATTATCATATAACAATTACAATCTAGTGCCTTAGAGAGTTATCTTAAAAATAATATTAGTTTTTTTTTTCCCTAGTAAATGTAGTTTTGTAATTTATTATTTTTAGTTTTGGAGAAATAATATTGAGTTCAGATTTTGAATATTAGTTTTTTTTTTTTTTTTCTTCCTAGTAAATGTAGTTTTGTAATTTATTATTTTTAGTTTTGGAGAAATAATATTGAGTTCTGTTTTTAGAGAGTAAGTTGTGCTACATCAATTTGATAGTAGAGTTCAAGTTCTTGACTGTTGCCATAGAGCCTCCATAGCCGCCGCTAGGCGTGGCCACTGGCCGGGGCCTGGCCCGCTTTTTTGATAGAATTAAAAAAAAAAAATTTAAATAATGCGAAGTCGTTTTGTACTAAAATTATTGTAATTCATTGATAAATAATATGAGATACAAATACATTTTTTTCCAAGCACTAATAATGCTAAATATACATGTTTAAAAAAAATAATGCTAAATATATGTAATAAAATAAAATAAAATATACAATAAGTAATGGTAAATATCTTATCAAAAAAATAATAGTAAATAAATAACGTAACAAGTACAAATATAACGCAGTTGGGGCCTAATATTTAAAAGTACAAATTTGTTTATCAAAAAATACAAAGTCTGACGTATGGTGGGTGCAGTCGTCTTTTGACGTAAATATTTAAAAGTAAATAATTGACATACAAAAGTGTTGATATCAGTGGCATTGGGGGGTTTCTATGCCATCATTTGACGTATCAGTGGTGCGGTCGTCTTCTTCATTGCTCGATGAATCCAGCTTCATTCTCTGTTGATCTCTTGCCTTAGCTAGCGGCCAATCCTTCAAGCACACGGATATCTCCAAGCTTGACGGCGATAGCTTCGCCCTTTTCGTTCCAAGCAACCTGCCACCAAGACTGAAAGCACACTCCGATGCTACTGAAGACACCGGACAACTTAGTATATCACGTGCCATGGTGGAAAGCACGGGATACTGGGTTTGGTTTGTGTTCCACCATTGTAAAAGGTCAAAATGCGGGTTGGCCGGCGGCCCGAAAATATGGACCAACGGTGTCCGCAAATAATAATCTAGCTCGTCACATGATGTGGGGGCTACTGTGGGCGTAAATTGCTCCAATAGCTTCCACGAATATGACGTGTGAGCTACTTCCACTAGATGTGGAAGATCCTACTGCAGCAGTACTAGGATATGGATTATTGGACGCTAATTTCCGGGAATATTGAGAAAATGAACTATGCAAGTCGTTATCGACATCCGCAATGAAAGTGTCGATATTAAGACTAGGATGCAAATATTTGAAAAAATGTTGGCAAAACAAGTTTAAACCCCCGCGTTTACAACGAGGATCTAAAATAGTTGCTAAGCAGTATGTAAGAGGTAGTTCAGAATAATATTTGGCAAACTTTTCTTTCATTGCCTTGATCGATTCGAACAAAATGGGGTTGGATCCATTACCCACCATCCAATTGACAATATCAAGCAAACTTGATATTGCTTGAGGCATGGTCGGATAGTAGCAACCCGAAAAAAATGTCGTGGCCTCTTTAAACATGCTAAAAAAGTTACAAATTTGATCTATTGTCTCCCAATGTATACCGGCCATGTTGTAATCGCTCCATTCTGTACGATTTTCCTGTGCGAATTCCATCAGAACGTCTTTGTATGGTAGAATGCGCTCTAACATTTCTACCGTAGACGACCACCTAGTTTGGGAGTCTAATTTGAATTGTTTATATTCTATGTTATGCAACCTACATAAATTTCTAAATCTTTTTTTTCTAGTGCTGGATGATTTAATAGATATTATTACGGATCTTAAGGTGGTAAGCGATACGTTTACAAGATCTAAACCATCCATTACCATTAAATGCAAAATGTGACAAATGCAACGAATATGGAAACACTTCCCACCTAACATGGGTCTCATTTGCCTAATTAAATGTGTAATTGATGCAGTGTTATTGGTAGCATTGTCCAACGTAATACTGAAGATACGTCGCTCTATGCCCCAGTTGCGGACTGCTGACATAATCGCACCCGTAATTACCTCGGCAGTGTGGGGGCAATCTAAAAGTCCAAAATGAATTATCCTCTTTTGGAGGATGTAGGAGTCATCGGTCCAGTGTGCCGTTATGCACATATAAGGTTGGCCGGGTTTCGACGTCCATATGTCCGACGTCAACGAGAACATGCTCGTGTTCGTCGCAAAAAGTGTTAAGACCCCAGCTTTCATCCCGTGGTACAACGTAAAAGCGTCCCGCTTTACGGTGTTCCGAGGAATCCTCACAATGGCGGGGTTCACATTTTGTTGGAGGTAGTCGACGAAATATGGGTTTTCGCCTGCATTGAAAGGCCTTTCCCCCAAAATTATATATTTAGCTAGCCCCTTTCGGTTGCCCTCTTGAGAGAACCTAAAATTAGCAAGTGCATCGGTCACTCGCTGTACTAGACGTTGTTGGCTCTTATCTGGGTATTGCTCGGGGTGGCACCTAAGTATATGTCTGTTTAATGTGCCTGTCCCACTGCCAGGTTGATGGCTAAAAGTCCTAGCTGGGTCACTTAATTTACAAGTTGCTTTATTAGTTGTCTTATTAAGGGTAAAGTGATTCCATACTCCACTAGTTGTACACATACTAGTAGAGGTACTACTTTGAGGCTGGGCTTCGGTGGTGGGCCTGGGTTCCTCATCAGTTTGTGAGTCTTCAACCCCACCACCCCTCGATTCATGATAATCTTGTTGTTGTGAAAAGTCATAATCTATGCTATCATCAGTGTATGGGGGTGATGGGCCTGGTTGTATAAAAGCTTGTTCTTCCGTATTAAGTAAGACAATTCTACTCCTTTTAGGGATTTTGGGTGGCCGAGAAGAGCTAGAAGTAGCACGACCAGCTCCAGAGGGTGATGAAGAGTTGTGTGCCATATTAGTATAAGTGATTAGTATTTATAAAATGCAAGTAGTAATGCAAATTAAATAACTAAAAATGCGAACCAAATAAAATTGCGATATTAAAATTACCGAAACGAGAGAACAATGAAATTCAAACTTCAGCCAAACACTGTAAGAACTTCGAACTTTAGAGCACAATTTTGCAATTTGCAAAGTTGAAGAAGATGGGAGATGATGAATGTATAGAGAGAGAAGAGAGGATTGAAGATTTGGTGAGGAAATGGGTTGGGGAGGATTAAGTATTTATAGAGCCTGGCCCAACGGCCAGCCCGGGCTCGGGCCGGGCCGCGGCCCGTTGGCCACGCCTAGCCACCGCCTATGCCATGTATGCATTCATAGTACTGTTGAGTAGTTTCATCTTCCCACCATTGCCATTGTGTAGCGGTATTTATCCCTTATCATTAAACTCCAGCCTCAAAGAAGAAACAACACAGTTTGGCTGAAACACCTAGGGCCCAAATCTCTGTTAGCATCACCCGCAGCTGCCGTTTCACTGCTAGACCTCCCCCACCAACTAATCACCTCTGCCACGTTTCCAGCACAAAACCCTAACTTGAGTTCCTATACAACTGCAAACCCTCGACAAATCCTGCTAGCTAAAATCCGAGAAACACAAATTACCTTTGATTTGTGGCGTAGCACAACTTATTACTCAAAAACTGAACTCAATTTTGTTTCTCCAAAACTGAAAACTAATGAATTACAAAGATTTATTTATAGAAAGAGAAAAACCCTAAGATAATATTGAATCAGATAAGATAAATTAAAGGGTAAATTATACATTAATACCTTGAGATTTGGTCTATTAATGTTCTAGTCATCAGACTTTGTTAAATAATCTTTTAGTCAAAAAGTTACATAGATTTAATAAAATAGAATAAATGATGGTGTGTAAAGTTATAAAAATAGACCTTTTATCTAACCCCTCTTGATTAGCAATGTCACAACATTGCAATTTGTGTGTGGAATGAGGGGAATAGTAAGGGGATGGTAGGTTTACCCACAAATAATGATAAATTTTGCGTTCTTTCGCGTCATTATTCAAATTATTTTATTAGACACAAGTAGCATTTGGAATAAAAAAATTATTGCACAAAGTTTATAGATGAAAAATTTAATGCATCAAACCTCATGGTACTAACATGTATTTTACCGTAAGATAAACCCTAATTTAAATATGAAACTACTTTTCTAAAATAAGATAAGATAAAAGAAAGCTAAATTAAAAAAAAAAACTGTATCATTCTCCTTGTCTTGAAAACATAAGTTCGTCCTCGAATGAGAAGAAGGGTTGCGCGAGCAACATGGTGAAGTGGACCTGGATAAGTCTTGTAGCAGCTAAGACTCTAGAGTATGATAAGCTCCATTAGCAAGAATCGTAGCAGAGTTGTCAATTCCTTTATAGGTTATGCGATGACGGAACTGCCGAGGATGCCCTGAAATGATATCATAATCAATAAGGTCACGCCAAAAAAAAAAAAAAAAGTGTAAGAAAGAGCAGATTCCCGTAGTCTCAAATCAATCTTCAGTTTAGAACATTCTATCTTGCCAATATCGTCATATTTTGGAAACCAATAGGTTGAATAAGACGGGAACGTTACTATGATACCACCAATTCTTGGACTGCTTGTCTAGATATCAAATTAAAAGCAACTCTTGTATGACCAATAGCATGTATAGGTGTTTCATGTCCATGCCAAGCGGCTACTTTAAAAGTAGTAGTGCGCAATCTAGGAGGTCTGGGGTCCCTATTCTTCGACTTAGGGTAGTGAGGAATAGCAATACAAATAATTAGCTTATCATCTTGGTTGTTCTCAGCTTTCGACCCCATGCTCAACTATGTCAACTATCTGTTCTTTCAATGCACTTGTTTCTTCTCGTTTAGCGTCTGTTGAGGACTTATCATTAGATGAGTTTGATTCTCCCAAAGTCACTATCTTTTTAAACTTCAAAGGGTGATATAGAGCTAGATGTCCGTGTATTCTGCACTCATAACACGATAGAACTCCTAGGAGCCATATCTGATTGAGGATATATAGTTTCTTATTGCAGCTTCCATTAACATTGCGTATTCATGGCATAAGAAGCCATTATGTCCACAGGCTCAAATGTCATATCGTACAATTCTACTTTAATATGGGTTTAAGACCTTTGATTCTGTCCACAAACTAAAATGTCATATCATAAAATTCTACTTAAATATGTGTTGGTACTTAGACTCCTCAAACGAGCAACGAATAACAAGTTTTTGAAACTCACGTGTATGTGAGGACATCTTTATCTGTCATCTTTAAAGACTACAATTTGTAATACAGTTCTCGAGCATAATTGAAAGGAGCAAATTTTCCAATGGCTTCCTTTAAACGATTCCAAGTCCAAATCAAGCCTTGGAGACTTGAGTGAGTCTCAATATAAATCCATCAACTAACCGCATATCCTTGAAACAAGTTACAGCAAAATTAATCCGATCTCTTTGTTTGACCCTTTTACAAGTACAAATATTTTTTATGTTCCTAATCCAACCATGAAGTTGTTCAGGGTCCTCTTTCTCATCAAACTTTGGCAATTCCCAATTTCAATCCATAATTTGATTTATGAGTGGAATCAAGATTACCTGAGTTAAGGTAAAAGGGTTTTACTATTTTCAGAGTCGTGTGTGTACTAGTGCTTGAAGTGCCATCAAGTTCCTCTGGTACTACTTGCTTCCCGTGATTATGCATTGACTTCCTTAGTTCTAGGAGTTCTATCATGACAAAGGAGTGAGGCTTCTTAATATTTGCTGAAAATTGCTTGAGACACTCGGCAACTTTACTACTTCAGGGAATAAGTTCGGCTACTTGCTGTTGCAACTAGACAAAATTATTGTTTCACATTATGGTTAGAATATGAGGAATAAGGGATTTCGGTTAGGGTTTTGGAAGGCAATGTATGGCTTCAAGTCGAAATTGTGGTTGCTCTATCAAATAGAGTTCACGTGCCAAATCTGAGGCGGAATATAGAAGAAGATAAAATGGTTGTACTAGAGCCTAGGGCCGGTCCTGACATTTCTGGGGCCTCAAGCGAAATTCTCAAAGGGAGCCTTTCATATACAACAAATTATAATAATCTTGATTATAAAATTTACTAATACTAAGAATTAATACTTTAAAAACTACAACTTCAAAAATTTGGGGCCCTTAAAATTTGGGGGCCTCAAGCGGGTGCTTGGGGTTATGTCCGGCCCTGCTAGAGCCTTCGTCAAATTACAACCATGGTGAGAAATGATGATTTAGCCCAACTGCAATAGAAGGTGGCAGAACTTAACTCTTGGCAAAGTGGAGTTGACAATGTTTTGAGCAATTTTCAGCTAAAATTAAGGAGTGTCACTCTATTTTGATAGAACTCCTAGAGTTTCAAAAACAATGAATAATACCCAAAAAAACAAAAGAAAAAGAGGTGCCTGGAAAAGCCAATGAATGGCTTTGCAAATAGTAAGGCCCCGGACTTCAATTCTTGCAATCTTAATTCCTCTTAGAAGTTGGATTATGAATTGAAATTGTAATTGAGTTTGACGGGGAAGGGATCCTGATGAACTTCATGATTGGATTTATTGCATGGAGAATAATTCGACTTGTAAAGGGGTAAAAACAAAAAGGTTCATCTTGTTGTAACTTGTTTCCAGGGATAGATTCTTAGTTTGTGGATTTATATTGAGACTCACCCAGGTCTTCAAGGTTGATTTTGACTTGGAACCATTTAAAGGAAGCTATGACTAGAAAGATTGTCCCTTCTAATTATGCTCGAGAATCGTATTGTAAATTATGTTTTTTGAAGATAAGGATAAAGATGATATTACATACATACGTGAGTTTCATAAACGTGTCACACATTGCTTGTTTGAGTAGTCTGACCCACATAAGATATGAACCCCAGGTAAAATTGTATGTTATGATATTTAAGCCTGCGAATGTGGCTTCTTCCTATGTCATGAATGTGGGACGTAAATGAAAGATGGAGCAGGAAGCTTGAGTTCCCTTATTAGATATGGCTATTGGGAACTCAATTGTGCGATACAAGTGTGGAATAAAAGCACATCTAGCTTGAGGTTGCTCTTTGAAGTCGAAATGGACGGTGACTCTCGTGGAATCTGAGTCACCTAATTATACCTGGCAAGGGGGTCTGTTAGGTTGCGTTAGGGTCGGGTCACTTTGGGTTTGGGTTATTTCTAGTTCTAGGCATAGGATGCTTGACCCTGACCTTAAATTATCAGTTTTGGTTTGACCTGTTGGGTCACAAGTGAAAATAATATCCCTTACTAAATTTAATAGTATACTTTATAACTGTTAATAAGTAAACAAACATCTATAAATATTAATTTGTAAAAGAAATAGTCACATGATGATAAAATTTCAAAAAAGATGGAATTTTTTATGTTTATTCATAGGCTAAAAAGGCATAGCCCAAGATGAGAGATGCATTCTACCAATACTGATTTATTTATAAATTATTAAAAAAAAAAAAGGAAATAAGAAGAATATTTGGGGACACACAATTAAATGTCCTTTAAGGTCTAAAGATAGCACCCATTTAGATGTTTATGAATAACTCAATTAACTTCGTGCTCAGTTCAAGTAAATGAATAACAGTGTCTAATAATTGTAAGCGCGCCAATTCTATACAGACATTGATCAATTTTTTTTGCTAATTTTTCGAATTCAACTTGAAATAGTTATTGTAATCTTTATCTCTTTCCACTTTCCTTTCGTTTCTCTCTCCTCTCTACTCTCTCTCTTTCTTTCTCTCCCCCTTTTCCGTCTTTCCTCCAACTTAC
The DNA here is from genome assembly GCA_018398585.1 of Simmondsia chinensis. Taxonomy (NCBI): domain Eukaryota; kingdom Viridiplantae; phylum Streptophyta; class Magnoliopsida; order Caryophyllales; family Simmondsiaceae; genus Simmondsia; species Simmondsia chinensis. The sequence continues at coordinate 18,802,989 of JAGTTD010000016.1, read as the reverse complement.
CTTTTTTCCCCTTCCCTCTACTCCTTTTCTTTCCTCCCTCCTCTCTCTCCCCTTTCCCTTTCTTTCCCTTCTCTTTCTAATACGTTGTCTCTTCCTCTTTCATTTGCAAACATTACAGCTTTCCTATTATAATTTCACAAATCAAAGGTAGCTAGGTAATACTTGGAAGTAAGTAATAAGTCTCTACAATATCCATAAAACCCTATAAGTTGTAACTCTCCACAACACAGCATTAGACAAAGCCTCTTGACTCAGCAGGTCCACTCAACCTAACCTAAATAAAAACATTTTGCGTTATTTGGGTTTAGGTCATCAATTCTTGGACTCTAACCATAATTTTTCAAGTCAGTTTTGCGTTAACCCATAGTGTTAGATCAATGATTGCTAGGACTACATCTAATGATAATTCTCTACTTGACGCTAAAAAAGAAGAGCGGTAGAATTAAAAATAACAGATAGTCAAGGCAGTTGAATACTTTGGTTGGGAAATGAGAATAGCAAATATGATAACTATTAGTGGCTCCCCATTTAAATTTGAGGGGATTCCCCTTCCCCCCCCCCCCCCCCCCCCCAAAAAAAAAAAAACAACAAAAAAAAAGCAAGTCCGTAATGATGTTAGAAAAAAAGATGGTAAGTTAACTATTTGTGTTGCCATAAGAGCCGAAGAATAGGAACTTTAGGCATCCTGAACTGCATATTGCTATTTCTAAATATATTGGGGTAGCCACTTGATGTTGACTTCAAATAGTCGTAGTTTGATTTCATAAACCGCACAATCAGGTAGAATTTTATGGTATGATATTTGAGTATGTGGACGTGACTTCTTTCTATACCATGATTGTGGTACATAAATGGAAGATGGAACGGAAGCTTTAGTTCCCAATCAGATGTGGCTCCTGAGAGCTCAATCATGTATTATGAGAGTGGAATATAACTGCGTCTAGCTCAAGATTGCTCTTTGAAGTTGAAAAAGGTTGTGAAACTGGTGGAACCCAACTCATCTAACTAGACTTAGAAATGGGGTTGGTTGAGTTGGGTAAGGGTCAGGTCACTTCAGATTTGGGTCGTTTTGGGTTTGGGTCACGAGATGCTTGACCACAACTCTAAATTATTAGGTTTGGTATGACCCGTTGGATCACAAGTGAAAATAGCTTATGTTATTTTATTTAATAGTATACTACTATATGACTCTTGATAAGTAAAAAGCCAAACAAACGTGAATATTAATTTGTAAAAGAAATAGTCACCAATGCTTAATTTTTAAAAAAGATGAATAAGTACTTTTTTATGTTTAGCACAGGTCAAAGAAGCGTAGCCCCAGGTGAGATGTGCATTCTATCAATATCCCTTAATTATAAAAAATACAAAAGAACTAGTAATAAGTAAAAGGGAAATTATCACTTAAGTACCATGAGTTTTTAGTATTTATCACTTCGGTGCCTTGGCATTTCAACATATACAATGAGGTACCTTGACTTATAAATATTTTATCACTTAGGTACCCTGAAGTTTTAAAATTTTATCAATCAAATACCCTTTGTTGAAAATTTGATAGCTTTTCGTTGTAATATGCTAAAATTAAACACAATTTGAACAATGTATTAGTATCTTAATTTGGTAATTTTTGCCAAAAAATGTGAAAATAGAACACATGATTGTGGTAGTATTTAGGTGGTTTATATCAACATTGTGAATATTTTATTACAATTAGCTAAATTTTTGATGAAAACATATGCATGGCTTATATGTATTATCATAATCATGTATTATGTCACTATTTTTTGCATAAAATTGGTCATATTCTTACAAAAATTCATCAATTCAGACACAGGATACCTATGTGATAAAATATTAAAACCACAGGGTACTCCTATTATATATGTTGAAATGTTTGGGTATCTACGTGATAAATGCTTAAACTTCGGGTACTTAACTGATAATTTACCTAAGTAAAATATTTTGGGATATCAAAAATAAAATTCCCTCTGAGGACATCATTAAGATAACAATGTCTAATAGTCGCAAGCGTCCCAATTTTTTATAGGCATTGATATCAATTTTTATAGGCATTGATATCAATTTTTTCACTAATCCGTTAAATTCAACTTGAAATAATTATCCTATTTTTTCTCTTTCACTTTTCTTTCTTTTCTCTCTCCTCTATATTCTCTCTCTTTTCCCTTTTCGTCTTTCCTATAACTTTCCTTTCTTTTCTTTCCAATACATTCCCCTCCTTTCTCCTTTGCAAAAATTACGGTTTTTCTATAAAAATTTTGCAAATCAAAGGTGAGGTAAGGGTAATAAGCCTCTATAATATTGATAACAACCCTATAAGTCATCAACTCTCCCCATAACAACACTATGAAAGGCCTCTTGACCCAACATGTCAATCTGGCGCGGTCCAAATCGAAAATTTTCAGTTTGGGTTTGGGTCATATTTGGTTTGGGTACGGATGGCAATAGGTCGGGGCGGCTACGGGGGATGCCTCCTGCTACCATCCAAATCCATGCCCATACTCACCCCATTGCCAGTCACTCGTATGAAGTGGGCCCATACCCTGCCAGGTGGGTACACCCATACCGATACTTGTCCTGTTATCCGCAGGTATCCCTGTACCCACCTAATGTGAGTAGAAAACAATTATCCATACCTACCCATATAAATTATTCAATATTATATTTAAGAATCTAATTATAATTTGCGCTTATATTTGACACAAATTTGAGTAAAAGGAACATACCCAGTGCCTCAAGAGCTCCCGCCTACGCAGGGTCTTGGGGGGGCGGATGTACACAGCCTTCCCCCTTCAGGGTGTTAACCTGAAGAGAGCCTGTTTCCCAGTACCTCCAACCTAAGGGTGAGGGTTTTCCAGGAGGTCACCCATCCTGGTAATTAAATCAAATATGTATTTTTCTTATTTTTAAATAAATTAAATACAAATTGGGGAGGGTATGGGATAGGTATGATGGGTATGGGGTGGAGCAGGGTGGAGTGAGTACAACACCATATTCGTACTCGTGGTGGGTATTGTAATATATACCCAACCCCTACCCGCTAGTCTCACTTATACCCATACCTGCTCCAAATGGGGCGGGTTTTACCTGCCTCATTGCCATACCTATTGCTCGGGTCATCAAACCTTGGTTCCCTAACCATAGTATATTTCTAGTTGGGTTTGGCTCGACCCTTCGTGTCGGATCAATCATTGTCAAGTCTTCATCTATTTATAAGTCCTAAATCGATTCTAAGAATATGAGCGGAAGAATTAAAAAGTACAGGTAAAGATGACAAGTTGACCGTTTGTGTTGCTACTTCTCACCACCCTAAGTCAAAGACTAGAGATTTTAGGCCTCCTAAACCGTATATCACTATTTCTAAACATATTGGGGTAGCCGCTTGATGTTGACATGAAACACTCATACATGTTAATATTGACACGAGAGCTACATTTAATTTCTACGTGGGTGGTCCAAAATTGTGGGGTACCACACGTTCCCGCTTTGTTTGACTTCTTTGGTTTCCATCGTGATGATATTGGGAGGACAATGCACTCTATAGTAAGATTGATTTGAGGCTAGAAAAACTGCTTTTTACTGCACATTTCGGTGTGTGGCCTTGATAGTTTTATCATTGTAGGCTGTCCTTAGTTGTTAGATCATCGCATAACCTATAACGGATTTGACAACTCTGGTAATGGTTCAAGTGAGTGAAGCGTACCATACTATGATGTTTAAGTTGCTACTAGACTTACCTAGTGCCACTTTGATGAATTATTTTTCAGGAAGAGGAGAATTATGCAACACATTTTTATTTTAGTTTTATCATCTTACTTTGAGGAACCATTTTCCTGTATCTTATCTTATTCAATGTTATCTTAGAGATTAGTATTTCTTATAGTTGTGTGAAGCGATAACGGAAGTGGGAACAGGAACAAGTGAGTGGGTAGTCATAGAAGATTATGAGGTTGGGAGCATGGACGTAGCATTTATATTGCTACATATTAGTTATACAAGAAAAAAATGAGTGAAATGTCAATAATTGAAACATTAAAGCATAACATATCATAATAGTCAATTAAGCAATTAACAAGAAAATTTAGCGCTCCAATAAGTAAGATCAAGAAATTTGACTCCAACATGTTCACAAGATACAATAATTCTCTGAATTAAGTTCCATTGACTTTGATATGCATTTGAAACACAAATCTGACTTTGAACGGCCTATTGTGTTTTTGAGGATGAAACGTTAGCATTTTAGGCATTTCCTACAACTATGGTTTTCCAATAATACAACTAACTCATTATTTTTAGTTTGGAGAACTATTATTGAGTATCAAGTAGTGCTACATTCACCTTCTTTTCGATGTTACTTTTCTTGTTATTTATGGTATGCATCCTTCAAATTGTAGTTGCAGTCACTGGACATATCTGCAAATAAATTGGCAGACCCAGCACTCATGGACCTGCTGAAGGTAAATCTGAACTTCAAAAATCTTGCTTGGATTATCGACTCTGGATAGTGATATTTTACCTTTGTGATGAAACAGGTCTCTTTCAGAAAATCCAATTTCTCGATGGCATTTCCCTATGTTGCAGTAGAGGAGAAGGAAAGGACAATCGAGAATTCGATAATAAAAGAATTTATGGAGACTTGTGATGGTGATTTAGGAGTTAATAATGTTTTTCTTATGGGTTCTTGCTCAATTGATGGTGAAGGATCTTCCAAAGTTGCAGACATGCAATCAATACATGTAACTCATATGATCTACCTGATTCGTTGCTATAATCCGGTCATTTCTGAAATCCTATTAATTATGTTTATGATGATACAAATTAATAGGATTACATGGACTCAAGGATGATAAAGGGGCCCAAGGGACAAGCAGATTTGGTCGTGGTATGCCATGGAGGCTCCGATTCTGAAGGTTTGTTATTAATGAAATGTTTGCACGGATTGAGGCCATGGAATCAAATCGCAATTCGTGGTTCTGTTGAAGTCATAGTTGTGTTGTGGAAGCAAGGAATTACTTGGCTATTAATTATAATATAAGTCTCTTTTTAGTCTTATGTTCCTAGAATTTTGAATGAGCCGTAATATGAATTAGCTTCTATACCTCTATAATAGTTTCAATTGTGCAACTATACATGCATTGTGGAGGTTGTAACAGAAGTGTCATTATGTAATGATCAATGACATAGTAGTCAGCTTATAAACAGTTATTTAACATAACTGCTTTTGTTTGATTCCAACGTTGAGACGCTAGATATTGTTATTTGCCGCTGTGGCTATCGTATTCAGAGTGATTGTATAACATTGCAGGTCATGTTTTATCTGATCTCATTACTTCTCTGGGGTACTCTGGGGCAAAGTATGCAGCTCTATACGTGTCAGATCCGTTTAATCCTATCGATTATCCTTCTAATCGGCAGATAGAAAGGTTTCTGGAGGAGGCTTCCATTGGTAATCGATCAGCAAATGCCAAGTTGTGCGATGAACTCTGTCAGATTAAAAAGTCCCTTTTCGAGGGAATCTTAGTTGTAAGTTTTTGCTCTTCTACGATGCTTTTGAAAATATGGATACAACTTATTTTGGGTTGTTCAGTTGAATAGTTCTCTTTTGCCATTCTTTATCAGCAAAATGTTATGTCACCTTTTGAATAATGCTATTAATATAAGAGACTTCCCGTAGGGGTAAGCCTGCGTTCATCTTACCCTCCCCAGACCTTGCCTTTGCGGGAGCCTCTTAAAGGCACCGGGTGGTTGTAATTGTACTCCCTGAACATTTAATTTAGAAAATTACCCTTCTGAACTATGGCACTAAACACATGAAGCAAAAGCAACATACCCAGTGCCCCAAGGGCTCCCGCCTAAGCAGGGTTTGGAGGGGGCGGATGTACGCAGCCTTCTCCCTTCAGGCTATTACTCCTGAAGAGAGGCTATACCAGAGTGTCCCCAACCTGAGGGTGAGGACTTCTCAGGAGTTCATCCATCTTGGTACTGTTCTCGACCAAGCACGCTTAACTTCGGAGTTCTAATGGGATCCGGTGATGGCGTGTTGGTACCCTCCTTGGTTATGGCACTAAACACATACGGCCTCTTAAACTACGTCACTAAATACGTGATTTTCCTGCACATTTAGAAGTAACATAGTTAGGGAGTGTTATTTTCTAAAAAATAAATGTGCAAGGGGCTGGGGGATGTGAGATTATTTTGTGGTTTTTGCCCTTTTTTTGTTTTGTTTTATCTTTTGCTTTTTGTGTTGGGTGAGAGGGAAGAGGGGAAAAAGAGGGGGAGGAGGGGGAGGAGGGGGGTTGATGTGAAGCAGGAGTCACAAGTTATCTAGGCATTCACCGGATAAATTGGGTTCATGCATAGCATGTTCAAAGAGAAATGTTGTGGTTAAAAGCTATGTCCCAATCTCGTAATTTGCCCCATGTCAAATTTGGCTATTTTCTAATGTTTTGTATGTTTTTGGTAACAATAGTCATTGAAATGTCTACTTACGCCCCAAGGGCGATGCTCTAGTCTGTAAAAAGTTGGGACCATAGTTGCAGAAAATACTTAAAATGATGAAATATCATTCTTAGAAATGCATATCAAACTTATAACAAACCAGATTCAAAGAATGGACTCAATCAATCGAGCGAAAAAAATGATGGCTTGGATAGGGGTGTAATTGAGCTAAGCCAAGTCCGAGCTCATCAGGCTCGAGGCTCAACTCGTTTGGATTTAGTTTGGCTCGAAGCTCAAGCTCGAGCTTGGCTCGTCATTGGCTCAACGTCACGGAATGACACGCTTACTATGTCCAAACCGTGATGCCACTTGACTTCACCCCGAAAGTACCTCGTCAAAGTAAGGCAACCCCAAACCCAAGTATAATGCCCCGGTTTTTAATATTGGAGAATTATGCAAAGGAAAGAAAGAGTAGTATAAGGCACGGTAGAGAGAGAGGGAGAATACTAGAGAATTAAAGTGTTTGAATTGAAATTGGATGCTTCAAAATACAGCCAAAGCATGCTAATTTATAGAGTTGGGAATGGGATGGGTTGGTTTGACCCCCATACCTTTACCAACTACTACATTAATTGCTAACCAAGGTCAAACAAGCAAAATGTACCAAATCTACCTACTACAAGCAAGGGTCACCGGTTTTGGGAAGCAATCGGTACACCCCTCTACCTAATTCCTAATTTAATATTTGATATATTATACATTACATCCTTGTGCAAAAATTATAAAAGCGAAAAATGGTTGGGCGTAAATATTAAAAATAGATGGTGGGTGACATCCTCCCCCACCTAAGCCATTTTCGTCCCCGACAATGTCTAAGTGGTCTTGAGTGTCTGGATCGCATCTTTGAACTGCCAAAGATCTTCTTCTTTCTCCCAAGTAGTTTCGGTTTCGGCTTGTCCCTTCCAATGCACTAAGTATTCTGTGTACCTAGGCACTCCTCTTCGTCCCACGGTCCTTTCGGCAAGGATGGCTTCAACGTCTTTGTCAAACGATGTCACCACAGCGGTTGAGGTGCGACTCGACTCAGTGCGCTCTGGATCTTCCTTGTCTTCATGGAACGGCTTGAGGAAGCTAACATGGAATACCCGATGAATCTTGAGTCTCGGTGGCAGTTCAAGTTTGTAGGACAATTTCCCAACCTTGGCAATGATGGGAAAAGGTCCCTCGTACCTCCGGATGAGGCCTTTGTGCACTTTGCGGAAGGACTTGAATTGTTGCGGAAGGAGCTTCACCATGACCGAATCTCCCACCCGAAACTCTAACGGTCTTCTCTTCAAGTCCGCCCACTTCTTCATCTTGCGTTGGGCCTTGTCTAAGTAGGCCTTGGCAATGTCAAGCTTTTGTTTCCACCCTTGGGCTGCGTGGTATGCGGCTGGGCTGCTTCCCGTGTACCCAGTTGCTATTGCCTGCGGTGTCAAAGGTTGTTGTCCGGTCACGAGCTCGAAGGGGCTGTGGCCCGTGGCCTCGGTTCGCTGCAGGTTGTAGCTGAACTGGGTGATGTCAAGGAACTTGGCCCAATCTCGTTGGTTGGCACCGACATAGTGCCTTAAGTAGAGCTCAAGAAGTGCATTCACCCTCTCGGTTTGTCCATCGGTTTGAGGGTGAAAGCTTGTGGAGTAATGCAATTTGGAGCCCATCAACTTGAAGAGTTCCCTCCAAAATTTCCCTGTAAATCGCGGGTCTCGGTCACTGATAATGCTGCACGGTAGTCCCCAATACATAACAACATTCTTGAAGAACAACCGAGCGGCTTCCACGGCATTGCAATCTTTAGGAGCAGCAATGAAAGTCCCGTATTTCGAAAATCTGTCCACGACCACCAAAATAGAACCGCAACCCTCGGACCTCAGTAGTGCGGAGATGAAGTCCATGGAAATGCTTTCCCATGGGCGGCTCGCTGGTACCTTATGTTCGATCTTGTCTTGTTGGCAAACGAGGCAAGTCTTGACATAGGCTTCAACATCATCCCGCATTCTCAGTCAATAATAATTTTCTTCTAAGAGTGCCACGGTCCTTTCCATCCCTAGATGCCCGGCCCAATGTGAGTATGACATTCTTTGAGAAGTTCATGCCTCAAATTATCCCATCTCGGAACGAAAATCCTGTTGCCCACCGTGAACAAGAGTCCCTCATCAACCCAAAATCTCCGGGTTTTGCCCTCGGCGGTGAGCTTCAACAGGTTCCGAGCTAGGCTGTCTCATGTCATGCCCTCTCGGACCCTGTCCTGGACTGTCCCGTGCGCGGCACTGACATGGGCGAGCATGCCCTTGCGGTTGAGTGCATCGGCCACGACATTGGTCTTTCCTGGTTTGTACTCCATCCCATAATCAAACTCGGCTAAGAAGTCTTGCCACCGTGCTTGTTTCGGACTCAGCTTCTTTTGATTCTGAAAGTAACTTGTGGCAACGTTGTCTGTTTTAATTACGAACCTCCCTCCAAGCAAGTAATGATGCCACACCCTAAGACAATGGATGATGTCCGTCATTTCCTTGTCGTGGGTAGCATAGCGGCGCTCTGTGTCATTGAGTTTTCGGGACTCAAAGGCAATGAGGTGCCTTTCTTGCATAAGTACCCCTCCAATAGCAAAGTCGGATGCATCAGTGTGTACCTCAAACGGGAGCCCAAAATCAGGCAGGCGTAGGACCGGTTCCTGCGTGACAGCCTGCTTTAACCCATCAAAAGCGTCTTGACATGCCTTGTCCCAATGCCATTCGGTCTTCTTCCGCAGCAAGTTCGTCAAGGGAGTGGCCTTGGCGGAGTACCCTTGGATGAATCTTCGATAGTAATTGACTAGGCCCAAGAATGACCTAAGTTCACTCACCCCTTTCGGTACCTCCCAATCTTCAATGGCATGAATTTTTGAGGGATCCATGCTGATTTTACCATGCCCTATCCGATGACCAAGAAAGGACACTTCCTCTTGAGCAAAAGAACACTTTTCTTTCTTCACATAGAGCCGGTTGTCTTTTAAAGTTTGGAAGACTTTCTTCAAATGCTCCAAGTGTTCTTCCAATGTCTCACTGTACACCACGATGTCATCGAGGTACACCACTACGAACTTATCTAGAAAAGGCTTGAAGATTTCGTTCATAAGGGTGCAAAATGTAGCAGGGGCGTTTGTTAACCCAAACGGCATGACAAGGAATTCGTAGGACCCATACCGTGTGACACACGTTGTCTTTGGCTGGTCCCCTTCAGCAATTCTCACTTGCCAATAACCGGACCTAAGGTCCAGCTTAGAGAAGTAGCGGCCCTTCCCCAAACGGTCAAATAAATCAGCAACTAAAGGGATCGGATATTGGTTCTTCACGGTGACCTTGTTCAAGGCCCGGTAGTCGATGCACATCCTTAAGGTCCCATCGTGTTTCTTCTGAAACAAAACAGGAGCACCAAAGGGGGCCTTTGAAGGCCTCACAAACCCTTTGAAGGCCTCACGAAATCTTCAAGCCTTTTCTGGATAAGTTCGTAGTGGTGTACCTCGATGACATCGTGGTGTACAGTGAGACCTTGGAAGAACACTTGGAGCATTTGAAGAAGGTCTTCCAAACTTTAATAGACAATCGGCTCTATGTGAAGAAAGAAAAGTGTTCTTTTGCTCAAGAGGAAGTGTCCTTTCTTGGTCATCGGATAGGGCATGGTAAAATCAGCATGGATCCCTCAAAAATTCATGCCATTGAAGATTGGGAGGTACCGAAAGGGGTGAGTGAACTTAGGTCATTTTTGGGCCTAGTCAATTACTATCGAAGATTCATCCAAGGGTACTCCGCCAAGGCCACTCCCTTGACGACCTTGCTGTGGAACAAGACCGAATGGCATTGGGACAAGGCATGTCAAGACGCTTTTGATGGGTTGAAGCAGGCTGTCACGCAGGAACCGGTCCTACACCTGCCTGATTTTGGGCTCCCGTTTGAGGTACACACTGATGCATCCGACTTTGCTATTGGAGGGGTACTTATGCAAGAAAGGCACCCCATTGCCTTTGAGTCCCGAAAACTCAATGACACAGAGCGCCACTATGCTACCCACGACAAGGAAATGACGGCCATCATCCATTGTCTTAGGGTGTGGCGTCATTACTTGCTTGGAGGGAGGTTCATTATTAAAACAGACAACGTTGCCACAAGTTACTTTCAGAATCAAAAGAAGCTGAGTCCGAAACAAGCACGGTGGCAAGACTTCTTAGCCGAGTTTGATTATGGGATGGAGTACAAACCGGGAAAGACCAATGTCGTGGCCGATGCACTCAGCCGCAAGGGCATGCTCGCCCATGTCAGTGCGGCGCACGGGACAGTCCGGGACAGGGTCCGAGAGGGCATGACATGAGATAGCCTAGCTTAGAACCTGTTGAAGCTCGCCGCCGAGGGCAAAACCCGGAGATTTTGGGTTGACGAGGGACTCTTGTTCACGGTGGGCAACAGGATTTTCGTTCCGAGATGGGATAATTTGAGGCATGACCTTCTCAAAGAATGTCATGACTCACATTGGGCCGGGCATCCAGGGATGGAAAGGACCGTGGCACTCTTAGAAGAAAATTATTATTGACCGAGAATGCGGAATGATGTTGAAGCCTATGTCAAGACTTGCCTCGTTTGCCAACAAGACAAGATCGAACATAAGGTACCAGCGGGGCTACTAGAGCCCCTACCCGTGCCGAGCCGCCCATGGGAAAGCATTTCCACGGACTTCATCTTCGCACTACCAAGGTCCAAGGGTTGCGGTTCTATTTTGGTGGTCGTGGACAGATTTTCGAAATACGGGACTTTCATTGCTGCTCCTAAAGATTGCAATGCCGTGGAAGCCGCTCGGTTGTTCTTCAAGAATGTTGTTAAGTATTGGGGACTACCGTGCAGCATTATCAGTGACCGAGACCCGCGATTTACAGGAAAATTTTGGAGGGAACTCTTCAAGTTGATGGGCTCCAGCTTGCATTACTCCACAAGCTTTCACCCTCAAACCGATGGACAAACCGAGAGGGTGAATGCACTTCTTGAGCTCTACTTAAGGCACTATGTCGGTGCCAACCAACGAGATTGGGCCAAGTTCCTTGACATCGCCCAGTTCAGCTACAACCTGCAGCGAATCGAGGCCACGGGCCACAGCCCCTTCGAGCTCGTGACCGGACAACAACCTTTGACACCGCAGGCAATAGCAACTGGGTACACGGGAAGCAGCCCAGCCGCATACCACGCAGCTCAAGGGTGGAAACAAAAGCTTGACATTGCCAAGGCCTACTTAGACAAGGCCCAACGCAAGATGAAGAAGTGGGCGGACTTGAAGAGAAGACCGTTAGAGTTTCGGGTGGGAGATTCGGTCATGGTGAAGCTCCTTCCGCAACAATTCAAGTCCTTCTGCAAAGTGCACAAAGGCCTCATCCGGAGGTACGAGGGACCTTTTCCCATCATTGCCAAGGTTGGGAAATTGTCCTACAAACTTGAGCTGCCACCGAGACTCAAGATTCATCCGGTATTCCATGTTAGCTTCCTCAAGCCGTTCCATGAAGACAAGGAAGATCCAGAGCGCACCGGGTCGAGTCGCGTCCCAACCGCTGTGGTGACATCGTTTGACAAAGACACTGAAGCCATCCTTGCCGAAAGGACCGTGGGACGAAGAGGAGTGCCTAGGTACACAGAATACTTAGTGCATTGGAAGGGACAAGCCGAAACCGAAGCTACTTGGGAGAAAGAAGAAGATCTTTGGCAGTTCAAGGACGCAATCCCGACATTCAAGACCACTTAGACATTGTCAGGGACGACAATGGCTTAGGTGGGGGAGGATGTCACCCACCGTCTATTTTTAATATTTACGCCCAACCATTTTTCGCTTTTGTAATTTTTGTACAAGGATGTAATGTATAATATATTAAATTAGGAATTAGGTAGAGGGGTGTACCGGTTGCTTCCCAAAACCGGTTACCCTTGCTTGTAGTAGGTAGATTTGGTACATTTTTCTTGTTTGACCTTGTTTAGCAATTAATGTAGTAGTTGGTAAAGGTATGGCGGTCAAACCGGCCCATCCCATTCCCAACTCTATAAATTAGCATGCTTTGGTTGTATTTTGAAGCATCCAATTTCAATTCAAACACTTTAATTCTCTAGTATTCTCCCTCTCTCTCTACCGTGCCTTATACTACTCTTTCTTTCCTTTGCATAATTCTCCAATATTAAAAACCTGGGCATTATACTTGGGTTTGGGGTTGCCTTACTTTGACGAGGTACTTTCGGGGTGAAGTCAAGTGGCATCGCGGTTTGGACATAGTGAGCGTGTCATTCCGTGACAACGTGGTATCAGAGCGAGGCTCAGGATACGCGAGTAAGCAGATGTGGTGGGACCAAGCTTTGTCCATGGTGGTGGACACTCCTGGGGAATGGGATTTGCTCGTGTCCTAGGTGCGTTGAGCGAGTTTGTCCCCGGATGGACACTCCTTGAAGGGAGGAGCACTCCAACGAGGGACGTTCGGCGTGAAGTTGGGTGGCTCGTGGCTCCGGGTGTGGCAGAGGTGCACTGTGTGTTGGGTGCCGGTCAAGCGTGCTGACCGTATGGCTGGCTTGCTGCGTGGAGATTGGGCCGATCCTTGGGATGAAGTGCGAATGTGCGCGAAGAGCAAAGTCAAAAAGCGTTGTGAGAACGGGGCGTGTACGTGGTGTGCTATGGTGCGTGGAGCTGGCAGGTGGTGCTTTGTGCACGTTGCTTATTGCTGGGCGAGTGTCAATAGCATGTCAAGTGTCACGCGGGAGGGGTCGACGATGATGTTGCCCTGTGGCCAATCAAGACTGCTAGAGACGCAGGGAAGCGACGATGGGTAGACACCTACAATGAGGACGTTTGCGGATTTAGTTGGGGGAGAGTGTCACTGGTCGCCTTTGGCTGACATTGTCCCTGGTGCTCAATAAGCAACATATGCCATATGTTGTCTCCTAAGCCTGTTCGGTGCTAACGCATGTGTTGAATTCAGGTACGTCCCTTGGTCCTCCATGTATCTCGTCTCTAGATGGTGTTGCTTGTTGACCCTTGGAAGAAGGCTGGCTTGGCCCTAGCTTCAGGGGCCCGGGCGCTGCATGGGTGATTTGTGCTCATCCCGTGACGTTGTCACGGAATGACACGCTCACTATGTCCAAACCGTGATGCCACTTGACTTCACCCTGAAAGTACCTCGTCAAAGTAAGGCAACCCCAAACCCAAGTATAATGCCCCGGTTTTTAATATTGGAGAATTATGCAAAGGAAAGAAAGAGTAGTATAAGGCACGGTAGAGAGAGAGGGAGAATACTAGAGAATTAAAGTGTTTGAATTGAAATTGGATGCTTCAAAATACAGCCAAAGCATGCTAATTTATAGAGTTGGGAATGGGATGGGCCGGTTTGACCCCCATACCTTTACCAACTACTACATTAATTGTTAACCAAGGTCAAACAAGCAAAATGTACCAAATCTACCTACTACAAGAAAGGGTTACTGGTTTTGGGAAGCAACCGGTACACCCCTCTACCTAATTCCTAATTTAATATTTGATATATTATACATTACATCCTTGTGCAAAAATTACAAAAGCAAAAAATGGTTGGGCGTAAATATTAAAAATAGACGGTGGGTGACATCAGGCTCAGCTCGGTTGAGCCCAAACCTAGCTGGCCGAGTTCTGAACTAAGCTTGAGATTTTTCACTTAAGCTCAATCTAGGCTTGTTTGGGTTCATTTACGTTTTGGGTCGGGTCATTTCGGCGCAAACATCACTTATTGGACATACTTAGCTAATAAATTATATTAAGGTATACTTGTGAATCTTTGAGCTCTAGGTTCATCAAGTTCAAGCCCGGCTCGATAAGTTCATCAAGCTAGCTTGGCTCGACTCGAGCAGAGCTTTTCTTGCAATTATGACGGGCTTGCAAGTCCTCAGAAGCCAGATCGGTTCGTTTACCCTCTAGGCACAGGTGGCAATCCTCCCCTCCCAAGCCTTTCTGCCAAATAAATGAATGTGGAGCCTGTTATGAATGTTTCTCTAATTTTGAAGTCACCGGAAAGAGAATAAGATGCTTTTCCCGCTTTACATTGTTCTTACGGTATACCCCATAAAATTTGACATAACGAATGCTGATACTCGAGTTTTTCTTGGTTCTAATCGTAATTTTATCGCTAATTGAGAACTGTTTTGCAGGGAATAGTGTTGCTGATAATTCTGATATCAGGACTCTGCTGTATGATGGGGATCGACACTCCTACCAGATTTGAGGCACCGCAAGAATCTTGAAAGGGTGTGTGTGGTTTCTTCTGTATGAAGATCTTGTTGGTAGAGAAACAGATGCTCCTTGTTCTTCTTTACTTGTTTACTCTCTGTCATTTTGTTATGTATTGAGTTAGCTTTTTCTTTATTCTGGGCTGTGGATAAAATAAATAAAAAAAACGGATGGTTGGATAGCGATTATTGGTGTGATGCTGCATTTGGATATTTAAATGAATCACTTTCATGACATATTCCACTAGGTTTTTCTTTTTTAATAAATGAAGAGTTATTTACACAATTGTTTCTTGATGTTTTAGGTCTGCTCAAATTAATCTTTCATTTTTTCAATTCTGACCTAATTTTGGTCACCAAGTGGAGATAAATTTTGATGTAAGGGATCATTTTGAACAAAAGAAAAGTTGATGAACTAATTTGAATAAACTTATAGATATAAGGAATGGTTTTGAATGAAAAAATGATAAGAGACTAATTTAAACAAATTTAAAAACATCTAGGATTATGTTAGGGTTTCTACCTAAATTTCTCAAATTTAATCACAATTTTGGTTAAATTTGTAAAATTAGGGCGGAGATTTGCAAAATATTTGGAATTAGGGTATAACTTGAATAAACTAACGTTTAAAAAGTTAGTTGGCGCCGTGAGGGGTTAACGGTTAGTAGCCGTTACATTTCTCAGCTGGGTTTATTTCTGTATTTTTGGGTCATTTGCATTGTAATAATTACAAATAGGTAATTCCATTGTATGCATTCAATTGTGAAGTAATAAAATTGGTTCACATTTTTTTTTTTCCTTCTCAGAACTCTCTCTCCCTCTCAATTTTCCCTTTTCTCTCCCACAGTTTCTGAAATCTGATCTACCCCTTTGTGTTCATTTCCCCTTTTCTGCAGAAATTTGCAGGCAACCCATTCACCCACCATTTTTGCTTTTTGCTACAGCTTTTTGTGGTGTAATTGACCTGGGTTGATCCAACAATTGACTGGGGTCATAACAGATTAAAAGTACCAAGTAACTCAATTTTTTTGATAATTAGCGACAGAGTCGCGGAACAAGCAGGTCACTTGACAAAACGAGACTTGAAGCCACTCGAACAAGAGCGGGGAAAACAAGAGACAACCAAAAGAACACAAAGAAAACAAAAACAGGGAAAACAACGCACCACAAACACGAACACACAAAAACAACGAAGAACAAAAAAACCAACCAAATAGCAGGAACAGGAAGCAAACCGAAGCACAGAAACTTGCTCGAGACTAGGACACACACAACCAAAAACTGATCGCAAGGCACCTAGAAGCCACAAAAACCCATCACAGCCTTCCATGTAAAATAGAACTCACCAAAGTTGGATCGACATCTTCAAAATTCAAGCCTAATCTTTTTCCCATCTCTATTACTCGAACTGTTTCCTCGACTTGACCAGCATCAGTGACGTGGTTGCCCCGATTCACCAAATTCTTCTTCTTCTTCTTTCTAGTGTTCTTTGTCTGCTTCTGCGAATTACTTTCGGGCGACATGTCCTTCAGAAATTCTTGAAGTTCCCGCTTCTCCTTCTCTTTCGCCTTATGCTTTAGGGCTCGCCTCCCCCTTTGTGTCATCTGCAATTTCCCCTTTTTCCTCCGAGTTAAGCTAGGTCCCTCCCCAAACGGCACTGTCACGTGGTAGTTCTCAGGTGTACTATCCTCTATATGACAGTACCTAAGCAAGTCTAGTGGCTCTAAGCCTGGTGGGAAATTGAGACTAGAGTTTGAAGAGTCATTGTCGCTAATGTTTCCTCGAACTTCACTCTCATAAGGTGATATCTGAGCCTTAAGCTGTAAAGCATCAGAGTTATCCTCCTCGACCCACGGGAGGAGGAGAGGAAGATGATGATTTTCTCGGACATCCTAGCGTGGGAATAGAGATATAGGATGCACAATGGGAGGGAGAATTGACAGTTGCGGAAAGAAGCACTCCAAAGCCGATCTCCAAGAGTATTGACCATTGAAATGGATAGATATCTGTCCCAACGAATACTCTAAGACCCACATACCCTCATTCCTGTTCCTAGGTGGAGCTATATGAAGCGCTGACCAGAACTCTACAACATCCATCATTCGAACAGGGAGAGATTCAGCCCATGAGTATTGCCGTGTCACTGTTGTGTCATGAATATCTCGATTGATCTGCGTCGCAAATGAGGCCTGCTCCCTGGCCAATCTAGCCGAAGCCGCTAAAGCAATAACTCTGGATGAATAGTCTGGAATTACCTTAGAATCACCTTCCTTGATAAGAACCAAACGTGATCCCCCAATAGACTGAACTTGGACTGTCTGATGAATGTATGTAGTGGAGCAAGAGTCAATAAGGATCCTAGTGACATCAACACACCTCATAGCAGACGTCCTTGCATCCATTCTGACGGACTTTTCCCACAATTTTGCGATATCAGTGAAGCAATCCTTAGACCAACATTGAAGAGGCAATCCATAAACCTTAATCCACACCCTTCTCTCAACAGAGCCAAGGGTCTCACCGTTGTACTCATATACCTCTTTGAATTTCCTCAATAGAATTTCAAGGCGCGGCCCACTGTAGGACTCAAGGGTGTCCACAGAATCACATACCAGGATAAAGGAGGAAGTGCTTAACCCTCTAGGGGTTAACCCGAAGAGATTGTTCTCGGTGATAAACGTGAGAATATCATCAAGGCTAGCCTCCTCAGACGTATGTGCAATTAGAGCCCGCTCAAGCCAAGCCTCCACTCACTTATTGGTATTTGATACTACAATCTTCAGAATGTTAATAGATGCAGACTCCTCGGCCCTCCCTTGATCCCGAATGTCTTCCGTGTTCCTGAACTGACGGGGAGCCCTAGGTTGAGGCTGGTTTCGCACAGTAGTAGTAATTGGTCTTTTGATTGGGTTAGCTCATTGAACTCTGAGTTTAGCCCCCATCACCCATCTACCATCCATGGATGTAATTGCCCGCGCCGCTTCGCCGTACTCCGAAAACCGGACAAAACCATAAGACAACCTTTTCTTAACAGGCACAAAAGTATCGTAGATTGACTTAAAACCACGAAAAACAGCTCATTCTTTCAGGTAATCCATCAACGAAAATAGACACCCCCATAACAACTGTAGTACCGTTGGGGATGGGTAAAATGAGGAGAGAGAAGAGTACCGTTGGCACAGGGAGTTTGCACCTGGTGGTGGCGGTGATGGCCGTAGGTAAGTGTAGGTGTGGAAGACGGAGGGTGATGGTGGAAATGGAGTTGGCGAAGGTGGCGGTAATGATGGGAAAAGAAGGGAGATGGAGATTGGTGGTTGGTGGTTGAAATTGAAGGTGGGAGTAGATGGAAGCTGGCGGTGGGTGTTGAACCTTGGTGTTTGGAGATGGGGGTTGACGGAAGGGGACGACTGGCGCCGGTTAACGGAAGTAGGCGAAGGAGGTGCCCTCTGCAGATCTCACCGAATGGTCTCGAAAAGTGCACGACCCA
The DNA here is from genome assembly GCA_018398585.1 of Simmondsia chinensis. Taxonomy (NCBI): domain Eukaryota; kingdom Viridiplantae; phylum Streptophyta; class Magnoliopsida; order Caryophyllales; family Simmondsiaceae; genus Simmondsia; species Simmondsia chinensis. Next base: position 18,784,761 of record JAGTTD010000016.1, on the reverse strand, counting down.
AATGGTATGACCTGGTCGAGTCCAGCACTTGCCTCCGGCACTTGGGTGGGCGGCCACGCGTCCGCACGCGCCGGTAGGGGAGGTGCGTGGGGGGTGGGGAAGGGGATATTCTCGTTGGGAATTTGAAAGAGAGGAGAGATTACAAGTAACTCAATAAATTGAATGAGAATCAGAAAGGCACTGGGCAAGTAGAGTAGGGGCTGAGGATGAGTAAGAATAGGATAGTGAAAGACAAAAGTAAGAAACAATCTCCTAAAGCAGAAAAAAAAAAAAAAAAAAATCATGGAAGTAACAAACAGGAGGAGAAGAAGATGCACTTACACCGTGAGGTTTTTATTAACCATCAGTAGCTTTTCTGGTCTCTTATCAAAGTCTCAACGATTGGTTACTACTGCCTCGACATCCTCTCCCAGCTAACAGTATATGGTTCAAAGTTATCCCACCATATATTTGTGACATAAAAATTTGACATAACTAAGCTGGGAGAGGATGTGGAAGATGTTTCGTTGTCCCAAACTTTCAATTATTTGCTTATATAACTAACTAGCAAACTTTGATTAAAGAGGAAAACTCTTAATTGATATGAGCCATGGACGTTCTCCTTTCACCCTACTCTGCTTCAAACCACTTCCATTTCTTGTTATAACACTATATGTTCTAAATGCTAATTCCATGCAAGGTTGTGTGATGTAGTTAATTTTTGGACTCAAATGAAAGAGAATTTGAAAATCGATTTTAATTAAAAAGTTGTTACATGATAGATATTTCCTACATGGAAATTGTTTTTCCTTCAAGGCGACATAGGTCTTAACCAAGTTGGGTCGAGCTGATTCACTCAAAATGGGCTAGGGATCTTGTGTTTGTTCGTCCTGATCCCAACAGCCGTTAATCTGGGCCTGATTTCTTGCCTTCATTTTCCACATATTCTTTACTCCTCTAGTGGATCCTAAGAGCTGAAAAATTGACAATCAACTTAATTTTGCATTCGAATTCAAATGCCCATTGCTCCCATTCTGATCTCAAGTACACATGGACTCTAGGATTGGATCATATGTTGAAGACGGTTTTGGAGTTTTTTGGGCCTACTCTTCCCCTTGGTTTCGAACCCATTGAAGTTAAATGCCTTGAGAATGTTTACCCCTATGATTTCTGATTCAAAGGGAGTCTTCAGCTGCCCTCATAGGTCAAACCATAGACCTTCACTCCATGGTGACCATAGAGCAGAAGCCCACTGAACTCGGGAAGTTTGTTTCGTCTTAGAAATTTGAGTCCAAGAAGAGGTAGAAACTATTTTCAGGGTCATTGAGTAGTTAGAAAGAGATGACGCTACCAAATTTTGATCGTAGGCTTTTACCGCTTGGGAGTTAATTATTGCTGATGAAGATTCTTGATTGGAATATAAATGGTCTAAAGGCACCTAGTGAGAAAAAGACAGATCTTGCTAGATTAGTTGGCTCATACCGTCGTGATATGTTTTTCCGATAATTAGCAAAAAAGTCGCAAAATAAAACAAACATCTCGTACAAACGAATCTTGAGTCAACTTATATCAAAATGGGGATCAAAATAGAGAAAAATAAAACAAGCCAGAAAACATGATTATAGAACAGTCATAGGCAAAACCAACAAGCGCTACACGATTACAACCAATACTTGATAGGATGGACCAGGAACATAAGAAAGAGCCAATGTATCAAAGCTGGGAGTGAGGTTGACAGGGAGTCAGGGTGACTAACACCCTAATCCATTAATGCGATGTGTTCAACCATAACGGATTCATCACCATTAAAGCTCAATCCAAGCTATTTTATCTGAGCTTTAATGCACGTTCCATTGCGAGAAGCTTATCAACATCTTTAACTCTTTCATTCTTCTTCACCAACTTCTTCTTTTTTTGATTACTAGAAGTCTTAACCTCTTTGCTCTACTCTCGGTGACATATCTTTAAGGAATTTTTGCAGCTCCCGTTTCGCTTGCTTTTTAAACCTGTGCTTTTGTGTTCTTCAATGATGAAACAATGTTAGTAACCTATTGTTCCAATATCACATTCCTTCTTCTCATCCCCACCTTGCTAGACTCCATCAAGTGCAGCACTTGGACACTTCTTAAAGAACTCTCATCAACACGGAAAGGTCTAGCCAGAGCGGGGGGCTAGAAACCCGGGCGGTGCTCAGGCACCGAGGACCCCGAGTCCTTATCACTTACGGCATCCCCAACTTGGATTTCAAGAGAAGTTGTTTGGTCTTAAGGCCTAGTTGAGTTGTGGAAGTCCTCCTTGGGCTAGGGTAAGGCAAGGGGAAGATGAGCTGTTTGGGCTGGTGATTGGGGCTTTGACTGGGGAAGGGGGTAAAGGAGGGTTGGGTGTGGGCGATGGAAATCCCAGGCCCATCGACCAATAAATTGGCTGTCAACCTAAAGTGTAATTTGATCTGCACCATGCTCATCATACCTCATATTATCAATAACTAACCTAGGATGGGGCTCCAGTGAAACCCTGCAATCTCTCATGGTGACTATTGAATACTCAAGTCAGGCGTGACTAGTTGAAGGAAGTGATCATGGAGTGGTGCAAGCTCTAATGTCCGGTTCATGTTGAAAAGATGCAGCCTGCTCTTTGAATAATCTAGCAGAAGCGACGACGACAATTATTTTTAGGGAGCAATATGGGATCATCTCAGAGTTACCTTCTTTATCAAATACCAAGGAAGATTCCCCGTTGAAGTGTAATTGGACTACTTGTTTGATAGTTGATGGGAAGCATGCGTCAATAAGAACCCTTACAATGTCAATGCATCTCATTACAAAAGTTGTGGCACTTGAATAAACTTGCCCCAGATGTTAAATATGTGAAGCACTCTTTCGACCAATATTGCACTAGTAATCCATGGATCTTAACCAAAACTTTTCCGCTAAAGGAACCAAGAGTATCTGCATACCATCGTGATATACCTTGTGCCTAGGAATCTTAAAGCTCACATTCGATGACTGGGTCATTAGGCTTATTAGGGGGAAGGGTAAGGGAGATTAGCATAGAGCTTTTATTAAAGCATCTGGAGGCCTACTCCATTTGCGATACTTAATTTACTCTTAATTGGATATCATTATTAGGGGAGTAGGTGTCGACTGGTTTCAAATGTTTCAATCATTAACATATATGCCCCTTGTAATTTGAAGGATTGGGCAGAATTTTGGAACAGACTTTCTTGCCTTTAAGCTATTTGCCTAGTCTTTCCTTCTGTTGAAAGCTTGTTTACATTTGCCTTTCTCAATGCACTATTGGAGAACATAGATATGATTGAGATCTAAAATTTGTGGCCTCGTATTACTCACGGATCTACATCTTTGTGGGCCAAAATTCACTTGGCTTCAACACAATTCAATGAGTCGGATTGATAGAACCATAGTCAATAATGAGTGGTGCATCTCCTTATCCCTTGTCAAACTCTCGGCCTCAATTAATGTCTTTAGGATAACTATCATCTTTTATGTGATGAGAATAGAATTGATTGGGGTCTCAAAACCATTCTGTTTTATGAATTCTTGGCTCTGAGAGAGAGATTTTATGCCTCTAGTGCAAAATGCTTAGTTCTGTTAAAGTTGGAGACTGATAGTATTCCAAAACCAATAATTCATGACTAGATTTATTGGTGCCCAATAATAGTGACTCTCTTAGGCTGTCGGGGGTTATAAATATATAGAAGCCTATAAATATGACCTCTTTTACTGTGGTATGGATAGGGGTACAAAAGAGGAGTAAATGTAGAGCAAAAAGTGTGAGGTAGGGAGCGAGTGAAATACTTTGTTGTAATACCTCTGTTTATAGAGTGAAAATGTGTTGCTCCCCCTCTGTGGATGTAGGCTTTGACTGAAACACGTAAATTCCAATGTTTCAATATTTTCCCCTATTCCCTTTATTATGTTTGCTATTTTCGATTTATGGTTCGGTGATTCGTGGGTGGCCCTAACAACTGATATCGAAAATGGTATTAGTTGTTGTGAAGTTACCAGCAACTAGCATTAAAGCCTCGTGTGGAACCTAAATTGGATAAATTAGCTTTTTGAGTGGGAGGAAAGGACAGGTGGTTGGATGGTACTATTCCGGGAAAGAAAAATAAAAAAATAAAATTGCGCCTGAAAGTGTACAGTGACGCGTGGTGGTGCATGGTGGCGCATGAATGACGCGTGGTGGCGTAGTGTCAGCGTGAATCAGAGCTGGAAAACCAAAGGGCGGCGGTCGGTCGCGGTGGCATTGTTCACGATGGTGGTGGCTTAAAGAGATCTAGTAGTTCTTGAAGTATAACTTCGTTCGTGGTGATGGTGGGTCATGGTTTCACCAAAAATTCGACAAGATGTTGGTGGAGGTCCGGTGGTGGTGGTCCAGACCTGAATCGAGTTCGGCGACGGAAGTGTGCAGATTTGGTGGGTGTGGGTTCGAAATGCTCAGATCTGGTGTTTGTCGGGTTCATGATAGAGGACTATGTTTGTGGTCGGCAGAAATCCGACCTCGAGGTGTTGACCATGGTTATCAAAATCGCGAGTTGGATCGTAGGATCGTACGATCCCACTATGCCCTACTGACCCGGATCGCCTAAAAAATAGTAAGAAAGTAGATTTGCATCGAACTCGAGTAGGATCGATAAAATCGGGGTAGGATCGGTAGGTCGCCGATTCTACACCGATTCTATCGAGTCAATACTAAAAAATAACATATTTGAGGTCTGACACCGATTCTACCATAATTTTACTCCGATTCTACCGATTTTACTCCGATTCTACCGATTTTACCATAATTCTAGTCTAATTCTACCGATTCTACTTCGATTCTACTGATTCTACAAGTTATTTTTTAAATTTATTTTTTTCAACTTTTTTTTACTTTCTCCTTCCCCTTTCTTATTTTTTCCCCTTCCCTTCTCCTCCCCCCTACCATAATCCAACCCTAATTATTCTCTTACATCACACTCTTCACTTATCTTCACTGGCAGCCCTGGCCACCGACGATTGCGGCCAACTGACGTCGACCTACTGCCCCAACCACCCACCGAGGTTTGACACCGACCCACGGGCCACACATAGACATAGCTCATTTTCTTTTTGGATAAATCATTGATTTCTATTTAATTTCTTATTCTTCTAGTATATTGAGTTACTTGGATAATTGTTTGGGAAATCGTACAGAATAACCCCCCCTCCCCCCCCCCCCCCCCCCCCCCCCAATCTTTTTCCAACCCCTTTAACCTTAAATAGATCCTTTCGGACAAAATTGCCCCTCCCACTTCCCCCCCCCCCCACCCGTCCCCTCTCTCTCCCCTTCTCTCTCCTCATTTAATGCTATAGCAGTAACTTTTACTTTTCACCGCCCCACCTGTCCACTCTCTCTCTCCCCTTCCCTCTCCTCATTTAATGCAACAACAGTAATTTACTTTATTTGCCAACTATGTTGCTTTTCAATCTATCCCTCCCTTCTTTTCCCGCCTGTTTGTCTTCCATCGCTCATCTCTCATTCTCTCTTCTTTGTTCTTCTTCTCTCATTTTGGAATCCCTAAGCTCCATTCTCAACATCCTGCGTGTCCTTATCCTACTTGGGCCCTTGGAAGAAGAAGAAGAAGGCCTTGTAAGAACGAGCTTGAAGCATTGTAGCATTGCAGTAGGTCCAAGGTTGAGTCATTACACATTTCACGGTTGTCAGATCATACATTGAAGGTAAAATGATCATTTCATGCATTTGTCATTAATGGATCTTTGTCATTTGGTGTTAGTGTGTTACAAGTCATTTATGGTGTATGATTGGTGTAAATGGTGTATTATCATTTTCTTATGGTGTGTTTCAACTCACTAATGGTGTATGATTAATCATACACTGTGTATGATAGGTTTTAATGGTGTGAAATCATTTTCTCTTGGTGTGTTTAAAGTAATGGGTGGTGTATGATCAATCATACACCTTAAATGGTATATTATAAAGGTATATTGGTGTGTGTTAAGTCATTAATGGTGTATTATTAATCATACACCATATATGAGTGGTTTAAATGGTGTAATATCATTTGTTGTTGGTTGTTTCAAGTCATTAATGGCGTATGATCAATCATACACGATTACGCTTAGTATAAATGGTGTAATGTCAAGTTGTGTTGGTGTGTTTTAACTCATTAGTGGTGTATGATTGATCATATACAGTGTACGACTGATTATATACCGTGTATAATTGATCATATACCGTGTATGATGGGTTTAAATGGTGTAAATCAACTTGTTTTAGTGTCTTTGAAGTCAATAGTGGTGTAAGGTAAATCATACATCGTGTATGATTGGTCTAAATTGTGTGAAAACAACTTGTTTTAGTGCGTTTTAAGCAATTAGTGATGTATGATCAATCATACACCGTGTATGATACGTTTTAAGGGTGTAAAATTGACTTGTTTTAATGCGTTTTAAGTAAATAGTGGTGTATGATGGGTTGAAATGGTGTAAATTAACTTGTTTTACTGTTTTTCAAGTCAATAGTGGTGTAAGATCAATCATACACCGTGTATAATTGGTCTAAATGGTGTGAAAACAACATATTTTAGTGTGTTTTAAGAAATTGGACACACGTAATCCTCGTTGATCTTTCTTCTCAACTTTCTCCAAGTACACCTCTGCCATATCCCCAACCATCTTTTCGTCCACTTCGATTCCCCAATTCTCCTTGATAAGATACGCCTTTTGCATCTCAATCTGAACGTTCTCTCTCCTAACCTTCTAAATTTCCACCACCAAATACCTATACCTCGTATTTGACCTGGCGTCTCTATCCGCCAAAACCCTAACATCACACTCCAATCTCTCCTAGCCCTCTCAATTTCCCGCACTTGTTGTTGGTGGGTATTGAGAGGGCTGGGAAAGATCGGAGTGTGATGTTAGGGTTTTAGCGGATAGAGATGCTAGGTCAAATACGAGGTATAGGTATTTGGTGGTGGAAATTCAGAGGGTTAGGAGAGAAACATTCAGATTGAGATGCAAAAGGCGTATCGTATCAAGGAGAATCAGGGAATCGAAGCGGACAAGAAGATGGTTGGGGATATGGCAGAGGTGTACTTGGAGGAAGTTAAGAAGATAGAGAGAGAAAGGGATGCAAAAATCGATGAGGATTACGTGTGTCCAAAAATTTCAAGAAATGGGGTGCGAGGAACCGATGGTAGGATCAATATGTTGTACATTTGTGACCGATGAATACGGATGTTGTTACATTTGAAACCAATGAGTGTGGATGTATTGTCGTATTGATGCTGTACGTATGAAACCAATGAGTATGGATGTACTGATGTATAGTTTATTATCAAGGCATATCAAATGTATGTATTTTATTTGTTTTGATTGAGGAACTCTGTTGTCTAAAGGAATCTATTTTTTTGTAATGGGTATTGTACTTGAAAATCCCTACCACCCAGGTCCAAGACTGAACCGAACCAATTTAATTTCGGTCCGGTCCTCAATCCTCCATGGCCTTATTTTTGGTTTCGCTCCGGTTCGGTCCAAACCTGAGACCGGACCGAAAATCTGAATTATAACATATGGGCCTAAAATTAGTTTAAAAATAGCCCATAAATACATATATTAACTTATCGTTTTTTTTTAAATGATAAACTATTGTATTATGTATATTATCACGATTTATAAGCATAAATATAACTAGTTCATATATGAATAAATTCATTGGTTATTAGTGGGGAATCGAGAAATGTGAATCAAACCCTTGGGGCCAAACAATCGGGTTCAGGGTTAAATGTAATTTATTATAAGCCGTTGTTTGTACGTGGGGTAATCAATTTATATTTTTGTGGTTTCTATTGTTTACAATTTTAATTACATATTCTTTTTTTCCATTAAAGTTAAATAAAATTGACAAAATGTGCTGTGAACTTATTTAGAAAAGAACGAAATGATAAGCGGTCCAAATCGATCTGGTCCTGTCCAAATTCATCGCATAATGGTGCAACAAATAGGGGGGCTGAAAGCATGGGAAATGTAATGTCGATAGTCCTCAAGCTATGTACTCAACAACACCACAAATGTACTCAAAGTGACCCATCATGGACTCAAATTAAGCAATTCATGAAAGGAACTTATTTGTCTACGCACAAAGTTAAGGCGTTGACACACACATTACAATTGGTACAGAAACCATTCAAACGTAATCAAAGAGCATTTCATTCAAATTCAATGATGTACAACAAATTCCATGCCATTACAAATACAGGATTCCATGAAACATATCCCTAATATTCTTCAACCTCATCACGTGAACTCACTCTTTAATTCTATCTCCCATCTTCTTGAATCACTTACCTCCTCCACTTCATGCTTGAGTTGAGCCTTAGACCAAATGACACTTTACGTGTCACGAACCTAAGTCCGTGACTTGGATAAATTTGGGAAAAGAGGAATCGAGAAGGGGAAAGAGAGAAAGAGAGTTAGAGATAAGAAGAGAATTAGAATTAGAGATGGGATAAGGAGAGAATTTTAGAAGAGACAAGAGACGTAAAATTGAGATAAGAAGGATAGTAAGAGACGTGAGAGAGAGAGAGAGAGATAAGATGAGAAACATAATTATATTTCATTCATAAAATTTGTGGATGCTTCAAACATTACAATGGCCTAAATATTTATAGAGCTAGACATCATCAACAACTTAGAATTCTAGAGACTTCTTACTTAACTACATTAACTAGCATAATGACTTACACAATCATCTAAGCACACGGTTGGCACGGAACAAGAAAAAGGGCATGAAAACCTTACATCTTCCTTAGATATTTTACATAGGTTTAATTCTAGAATTATCCTAAATTGGGCCAAGGAACCGATTGCACAAAATGGGCCTTGACATGCAAATGGGCTCGGACATGCAGGTTGCTTGAGGCATGCCGAACTTGGGCTGCAGAACTTGGGCTGGGCTCGACAAGCCTTGACACAGGCCTTTGACAAGGGATGTGACATTACGCATTATGATATAGGAACAACAGAAACGGACAGACATGGTTCGGCACCCATGATCGTCCTTGAAGATGTGTGAAACACAAAGTCCTATGTTCTTCCATTAATGAGGAACGCAATCCTCTTCCGGAACATTGTTTCTTCCATTGGAGTTGCCAAATTGTTTAATCAACACCACGTGCCACCGTTAAACAACTTGGGAATTCCAATTAAGGAATTGAAACGGTGGCACGTGGTGTTGATTAAACAATTTGGCAATTCCAACGGAAGAAACAATGTTCCGGAAGAGGATTGCATTCCTCTTCAATGGAAGAACATAGGACTTCGAGTTTCACACATCTTCAAGGACGGCCATGGGTGCTGAACCATGTCTGTCAGTTTCTGTTGTTCTTATATCATAATGCGTAATGTCACATCCCTAGTCAATGGCCCGTGTCAATGCTTGTCCAACCCAGCCTAAGTTTCGCAGCCTAAGTTCGGCATGCCTCAAGCAATCGGCATGTCCGAGCCCATTTGCATGTCAAGGCCCATTTTGTGCAACCGATTCCTTGGCCCAATTTAGGATAATTCTAGAATTAAATCTATGTAAAATATCTAAGGAAGACAAACATATGGTTTGATACTTAGAGTAGCAATAGAAGTACAGAAAAGCAAGCAAACTTAAGTAAACAATTGGGTGGTTCAATTTTGAGCTTGGGTTTGTGAAAAAGATGAATTTATGACAAAAATCAAAGAATTTGATGTTAAACTGTAGACAGAAACCTGATTTCTAATAAAAGTTCGAACGAGCTTTGAAGGAAATTGAAGACTTTGGCAAGATTTTGAGTTGAAGTACAATTTAGGGTTCGAGCGAAGGAGAGTGGAGTGGGTGGTTCGATTTTGAGTCAGGCTTTGCTGAAAAAGATGAATTTATGACAAAAATCAAAGATTTTGATGTTAAATTACAAATGGAAAACTGACTCTAATAAAAGTTTGAACGAGATTTGAAAGTATTTGAAGGCTTTGGTGAGATTTTGAGTTGAAGTAGAATTTAATCTTCGAGCGAGATGAGGGAGTGGGAAACAACACGACTACTAGGATATATTGGGTTTCAAGTATATATTGTGTGTCGACATATTCGAATATGTGTCGACACTTAATTTTGGTACTCAATATCAGAATATGCATACGCAAAATTCTTTACCATGTGCACATGACCATAGTGTACACAACCTCAGTAACGGTAAAATACACATTACAAATGTTGACACACATACTAAGTGTGTCGACATATGTTTTGCTTCTAGGGTATGTTTCAACATAAGAAATAGATGTGTGGACACGTATTCTTGTACCGAATATCACAATTACTTTACCTAATAAGGTACCAACACGCTGTCAATGGAACCCATTACAACTCCGAAGTTAAGCATTCTTGGGCGAGAGTAGTATCGTGATTGATGATCTCTTGGGAAGACCTCACCCCCGGGTTGGGGGCATTCGGAAACAACCTCTCTTTAGGGGTAATACTCTAACGAGGGAAGGCTGCATACATCCGCTCCCCTCCCCCCAGGACCCTGCTTAGGCCGGAGTCCTTGGGGCATTGGTTATGTTGTTGCATTGTCACTTGAAATACATAACCAAGTACACATCACCATAGTGAATTCAAACTCAGTGATTCGTCAACACAATTACTGTGTCGAACGTGGACAGGGATGTCAACAACTGCATTAGAATAGGCTGATGTAAATGGAGGATTGCGTCAACGGTACTTTGAGATAGAAGGCTCCCATTAAATCTAGGGGGGGGGGGGGGGGGGGGGGCGGGGGAATACTACAACCCAATAGTGACATTGGCTATGTACTATGGTGCGGAGTGTTGGTAGATGAAACAACATCACTCACAGAAGACAAAGGTGGCGGAGATGAGGATGTTGCAGTGGATGTGCGGACATACAGGGAAGGATAGGATCATGAATGAAGTTATAAGAGGCAAATTAGGCGTCACCCTGATTGAGGATAAATTAAGGGAGCAATGTTTGAGATAGTCCGGGCATGTTAGAAGGAGACCTTCCAACATTCCAGTCAGGAGATGCGAAAAGCCCCAGACTACGCTAGTGAGGAGAGGGAGAGGCATGCTCAATAAGAGCTGGATGGAGATGATACGACAGGACCTATCCCACCAAAACCTATAGTAGGAGGAGATGGCCTTAGATAGAGCAAGGTGGAGGGCTAGCATAGGGGTAGCCGATATAGCGGATTAGTGTAGCGCTTCCTTTATGGTTGGCACACACACAAGTGGGTGATATTAAGTATGTATTGGCTGATGTTGAGTGCATTGTTTGTGATTCCGAGTAAAGTTAATTCTACACATAGAACCCGTGTGTCAACACACTTTGATGAATTTGAGTTGTACTGGGGGCGTTTCTATGGTGCAGAGTACATATTTATGTGTCGGCACACATATTTTGTGTGTCAATACATAAATCTATACTCGGTATCACCACCCGTATACACAATATCACCAACAGAGTACTCACATAGTTGGTTATTCCGAGTACAATATGTATGTCGACACACATAAATGACGTGTCGACATACAATAATCTTGTCGTATACGGTATAGTAGAGTTCACCGTGTTTTGAATTTTGAATTTTGAAAACTGACTTTGGAGCCATTGGCGGTCTTTTAAAAAAATTTCCTCTTTACTCCTTCTATCACTTTATCGCACTCTCCAATTTCCTCATTTTATCATTTTATCGCACTCTCCAATTTCCTCTTTCCCACTTACTTGCATATAAGTATTTGCTCTGAATATATGAAGTATGAAGTTCCAAATATTTTCTGCCTGTATGAGTTTTTAGAAGTTCAAAACTCTGTACTGGATGATAGTTTACTCGCCCCCTTATTTCTTCTTTGTTTACGAGGGTTTCTTCCTCGATCACCTCCTCCATTTCTTCAGCTACCATGGTAGCCTCACTCACATATCGTTCCGTCTGATCACTTACATATTGACGAGTTCGGGAAGTTTAAATGTGTGTTTTTTTATTTTCAAATTCAAACTCACCCACGTATGTGAACTTCTCAAACTCATCGAAGTTAACGTTGCAAAATCGCATTTAGTGTTGAAAAAAAAAAAAAGCTTCATGACCCACCATTTTTATTGTTGAAAATGCATGCATGTCGACATACATAGAAGGTGTGTCCACACAAAGTTTTTGGAAGTTTTTATTTTGAGTACTTGGTTAGTATTTTGAGGAACATGTACTCAAGATCACCGGTTTCTCAAAATCGAACGTGTTATATATCGACACACTTACCATGTGTGTCGACACACATTGTGATTATAGTACATTGTTGGTGACTTCGAGTGCGTGATTATTATTTTGAGTACTGCAAAATTAATAAAAAAATCAAAATTAGATGTGTGTCGACACTCACTAGAAAGTACTCAATATTATTTTCTTTGTATTCCCCGCGTTCTCCTCCCATTCCTACCCATCTCATTTCACCGGCGATCCAGCAACAGACTTCAACCCTCTACGAGTATCACCGGCTGTCCCATATGGGTACTTCAACATTATTGTTAGTGTTTTCATACTATGTCCTCTTTTATCTCAATGTACTACTTTTTTTCAATAACTTTTAGTAGATATTACTTGTTTTGTTCCAAGTATGTGGCTGAAGATTATATTTTCGTGTTTTTTAGTGTTTGTGTAATGCATTGTTTTAGATGTTTGGATTATATTTTGGTTTTATCTGTTGGTTTTGTATGTTCGAGTGGGTATTGTTGGGTCTTGAATAGTACATAAAATTTGTGGTTACTTGGCATCTAATACAACAAAATCTTTTATATAGTTTCACTTTTTCTCTATGTTTGGTTTTCTAAATTTGTTTTTTTTTGGTTTAAATTTATTTTTTATACGTGATAGATGGTTAGGGGGTGAAATTATTCATGTTGTTGGATTGGGTTTTATTGGGTTTTGATTGTTTGCCTTGTATTTGACTTCATTGGGCTTCTCATACAGCTAAATCAACCATTTGCATAGTTTTTAGAAATGTTTTTTAGTTTATATTGTAATAGGTTGTTAGGATTGAAATTTCTTGTTAATGTTGTAGTGGGTTTTGTTGAGTTTTTCATGAGTACAACTTATTCGGTTTCATTTTATAGTTATAGCAATTAAAATGTTTTATTTTGGTGACTAGTACTATAGAGGCAAAGCACTCAGAAGATATGACGGTCAATAAAAGGCCAAGAAATGCATTTACTATATTTTGGTGAGCATCACTTTGTACTGTGTTCTTCATTCGACCTATAAGATGAAGCTAATTGTTTGTATTCCATTGCGTAGTGGAAAAATGAAGACGAAGAACAATGAAACAGTGTTACCGGACGAAAAATATGTAAGGACAAGCGTAACTTAGTAGCCATTTCAAATAATGTGACGTCTTTCACTATTAATGGATTGATTACGTTTACTATTTTTGTGGCTAAAGAGGATGAGAAAAATATGGAAGACTTTGCCTAAAGAAGAGAAAGAACTGTGCATACTTGAGTCAAAGAATGACTCAAGACAGTACCGAAGTCGGAAAACTGAAAAATCATCCAAGAACAGGGTAATACAAGTTAAAAAATTGACACATTTATTCTCTTACACGTGCGAATCTAATTACACTTGTTGGTCTTCAAGTATGTACACGTTGTGCTCCGAAGTGGGCAATCGAAGTGATGAAGCGATTGTCAATAGAACACCGGACTGCCATAGAAGCATTGGGCGGTTTGATGCACGTAAAGTGCATGACCATTAATATGGATATATGTATGAGTGTAATTGACCAATTTGACCTGATTTCATGAGGGTTCTCCCATGCAAATGACAACAATTTTTTGACCGAACAGGATGTCGAGGAACTTTTGGGGTTTCAAAACAAAGGTTTTGATATTGACGACTGTGAAGGTGAACCACGATTGAATAGCTTTTACGAAGAGTTCGGCGGTTGGACATGTAGTCAAATGGAAGAAGCACTAACCACCCATGGTACTGTTGATGACCAATTCAAGGTGTTAGTGGTTCTGTACGCATTGACTGCATTTTTGTGTCCAAGGGCGAGACTCAACCCGAAGAAGTCATGGTTCAAACTTGTAGTTGACACCAACAAGACATCGGGTGTAAATTGGGCGAAAATTGTATACAAGGGAATAATAGAAGGCATTTTGGAGTACAAAAGGAACAAAAGAAGAGTGAATGGATGCATTTATTTATTCATGGTAAATACATATCTTGATTAATAGTTATTGTATTTCCACGTACAATATCTTCTAAAGTCTACTGCTTTGTTCAATGTACTAGATTTTTTTTTTTTGCGAGTACTCATTCGATGGGCGCGTAACGTTGCTCCCCTCAAGTCGGATGATTCCTCATTGCCGAAATTGGATGGACACAGAAGTGAAAGCTAAGAGAGGGTACATACTTCGAGTGTATAAATCGTTCGGTGATGTCAAGGTAATGCATAATATATGGTTGTTTCTATAATAGCTTCTTCTGTGATACGTGATTTGTTTTAACTTTGGGTGCTTAGTGATATATAGTTCTCGAAGGACCTTACTGACGAAATAACTACCCATATTTTGGCAGTCGTACCTTCTGCTCGGTCGTACTCTAATTTGGGTGAGAGGGCTGAGGATGAGCATCACGCGCCGATCGACGAAGTTGGCAACATTAAATATTGCACATGTTGTAAGGACTATATTGATGCATTGGCCATGCAAATTAGTCCGAGGGACGATAATATTAAAGCATTGACCCTACAAAATGATGCAATGGCCATGCAAAACTGTCAGGCAGCGGCGGATCTAGGATTTTTGGGGGGGGGGGGGGGGGGGGGGGGGGGGCTTGAATAAAAAATAATAAATTACATTATAAAAATTATTAAAAAATTTACAATCGATATTTTTTTAATAGTTCACGACTAAAAAAAAAATAGAACAAACACATCTAATCAAATAGGAAAGTACTATAAAAATTAAAAAAATTACAGAAAATAATATTTCTATATCTTAAATTACTATAAAATAAACATTGTTAACTCTGTTATAAACAAGAATAATTGTCAACCAATTTATATACTAATAACAAATATCAAGCAAAGCAATAAAGACCATATAATTTCAAACTCGATGAAGGATTTAAACTACAAGTAATTATTCTCCAATTAAAAAGAAATTTGATATCTCTTACTAAAATTTATAAAATTAGAATTTTAATTAGAGATACGTGAGATGAAAAACCTAGAAGTATTGTATATTATTATTAAATAGGACAAAAAATGAACAAAACTTACATTGAATATGGCTGATGCCTGGTGGTGGGTGCGAGAGGAGGATCTGACTAGCTGCGGAGCGGAGGCGTCGGTGAACCGGTGGCCAGGAGGCAGGGGCGGCAGGGGTGGCAGGGGTGGCGTGGGGTGGGGGTGGCTTTTGGGGGTTCGGGTTTGGGGTTTGAGGTTTGGGGTTTTTCGTTTAGTAAAGTGGGGTGGGGGGACCAGTGAACCGGTGGCCAGGCGGTGAGGGCGGCGGGGGTGGCGGGGGCGGCGTGGGGTGGGGCTGGGTTTTGGGGTTTGGGGTTTGGGGTTTTTAGTTCAGTGGGGTGGGGTGGGGGGAAGGTGGGATATTTTGTTACATTAAAATTAATTTTGGTTTTAATAAAAAAAAGATTAAAAAAAAAAAAAAAAAAAGAAAGGGGGATGAGAAACATGGGATTCGAACTTAGGCTCCCTCAATTGCTTAAGGGGACAAAGCCACCAAGCCAACCTGTTACTTGTGATTTATATATATGCCTAGTAATATTTATTTTAAAATTAAGGGGGGGCTTAAGCCCCCCCTCAGCCTAACATGGATCCGCCACTGGCGTCAGGGACGATAACATTAAAATGTTGACCCTGCTTAATGATGCAATGGCCTTGCAAAACAGTGCGAGGGACGACAAAATTGATGCATTGACCCTTAAAAATGATGCACTGTCCATGCTAATCAATGTGATGTCCGTGCAATCAAGTGAAAGGGAGGAGAAAATCAATGCATTGGCCGTGCAAATAAAACAACTTTTTGACATAATAAAGGATTTGAAAGCATGTAAAGAAACCAATGATAAAGATGAATTTTAGTTCGAATTTTCGGAAAAATTTTTACCCCCGTGTGGGGACAAAAATGCACCGCAAACTATCCAACCGCTGTCATTACTACGTAGTCCCCCCACATTATCGAGGTACAAAAAGGCGAGCCAAATGTAACGCCCACCCGTGAGGCATGTTCCTCTAACACGGTTGATTTTAAGGCTACAAAGGAGATGTGGAAGCTAGCAAAAGAGGTGATTTCCACGCTTCCTTTGTAGACCTTGAGAGATGAACCTTTCCTACCACAGAGTGAGAGCAAACCACACGCGATGTGGTTGCGGGCGGCAATTAAGTGGAAATGTGGGCGAGTGAACCATGCACCTTATACAGCACACCAGAAGAGGCATGTAATGAACACGGGGAAAAAAAGAAGAGTGTAGGAAAACCAGTCGTAGTTGAGGTGGAAAGTACAAGCATGAATACTACCCCACAGCCCAAGTGTATGGGACTTGAGATCAACCATTTCGCTTTGGTGCCAATAGATGCTATATTGCAGAGACTCGGTCAGTCTGAATGGGTCTTATGCGAGTATGTATTCAATGGAAAGTTGGATGCCATGTAACTAAATATACGTCTGATGTAGTATATTCAAATACTATATCCGAACATTACCAATGGATTTTACTATTACTTTGTAGGGAGACACTGGTGGTGATAGAGCATGGCGGATATTGCCGGGCGCACTTAAAAACCCTACACCCACCCGAGTGGCTCTTCGACACTGTAAGTGAACATTGTGCACACTGTTATTCATCGTCTTATGTGTAATGGCCTAATTGCCTATATTGTCACAGGTCATCAACTTGGCTATTTCGTACATGCCAATATACTATAGCAGTACAAGCTGGCCTCTGATCTTCTTGCCTACGCACTTTTCCATTTGTCGGCATAAATTATATGTATAATGCGAACTTTCATTATTATCATTTCGCTTACGATTGGGTCCATGTGCCGTATGCCAGTCATATGCTCTTTCTCTCCATGGCCGTTAGAGGACATGATGAGGTTTTGTGCCAGCTTGACCGGGAAGTATTTACCATTTGAAATATTTAATACATGTAAAGTAAGTTGTAGTAACATTTACGCTGACCTCACTTGGATAAAATTGTCACTGGATGTACATTCTAAGTGCTACTATTGCACCGCAGATGTATATTCCAATAAATGAGGGCAACGAACACTAGTTCCTGTGTGTGGTTGAGTTTCGTGAAATGGTGTCCTATTTACTTGATTCCTTACCAGTTCTCGGGAGAAATCAGCAACGGGTGGACTTGTTTAAGAGAATTGTAAGCATCTTTGGCTTCACTGTAAGGTTGATACGAGGATCAATGAACTATAATTATAGCACATGTAATGACACCATCCTTTTTATTGCAGTTGAAACGTTGTTCAGATTAATTCCGAAACACCCCGGGGATGAAAATATGTTATGAACTAGACTCTTATCCAATACAAGTACCGGCGGTCCCTAACCAAAGAAACGGGTACATGACTTGTAAATGAACATTGTTCATATGTTTTTCGAACAAACGTGTAGTAATTTGCAACGTGTGATAGTATTACGCAGCTACGATTGTGGTTTTTTTTTGTAATCAAGTGGTTGCAAGTGGTTGAATGGGACAAAATCAACCCCTTTGATCGGATTTCGACTGAGGTAAAAGCTTAATGTCGTGTTCATGGTGCAATTAATGTTCCCTCTTCAAGGTTTTCATTCTAACTATACACTTGTGTTGAACTCGTGTACCATTTTTTTCTGTTGGATGTAGGAATGGGGATCAAGAGAGATTGAAGCTGCTGGTAGAATTAATCACTGATCCGCGCAACAAAATTTTACAAGAAGTAAAAGACAGAGCGGGATGCTAGTATTCACACACAGTGATATTGTAATCTTCTTTGGCGACTTCTTGTACTCGATGACCCTTCCTCTGTTGAACGAAACATAAGTGCAATAAAAAATAAATGTTCGTTTTGTACAGTTCAAGCCCATAAGTATGGATGTATTGTTTATTTATGAATCGCATTAGTTGAGCTGTTGATGGGATCCATTCAAAATTATGTATGTCGCTTATGTTGATTGAGGAACTCTAGTGTGCAGAACAATGGATTGATAGGACTGAGTAAACCGTGATTCCTTATAGGACTATTGCGCTTATAGCCACCTCCATGCTCTCAACATCACCACACAAGTACTATGAATGAACGCTGAAGTACCCACGAATGTAATAAATATCACCATTTAGAAAAACAACACAACTCAAGAGTGCATTAATGTAATAAAAATGACCATGTACACAACGTCGCAGCCCAGGTACTCGCGAATGTAATATAAATGACCATGTATAAAAAATCACGACCCAAGTACGTGCATATGTAATAACAAATCACTATGTACACATCACAACCAAAGTACGCACTAATGTACTCAAAATAACAATGTGCACTACATGACCTCACAATTGCAGAACAATGTACTCAAAATCCCCATATACACTGTGTTTGGACACACGCATCGTGTTCTCAGAAATACAATGAAAGTACCCAATGTCATGACCCGTACACTCAAACTAGTTTATAAATCGGAATTAGTTATGTGTCGACGTACAGAAACAATGGGTTGACATATATTTTACAGTAATCATATACAAAATTTTGGTGTCGACACACTTTATTCATGTGTTCATTTCATCTGTGTGTCAGAATATAACTTCCGTGTCGACACATGTTCAATGTACTGAAATTCACCAACAACGTACTCTAAATGATAAGTTAAACATATGTCAACATATGGTTCATATGTGTCGACACTCTGCTTACGTACTCAGAACAACATGAACCCGAAATCCCCACCAAATTATAATGGGCCAACGGCCGGGTAGGCCCGAAACCGTACACGGCCAACCCGCAATTTCTGATTTTCCACGATGTTTAAATTTTTAACTTTGAATTTGAAATTTTGAATATTTTATTTTGAATTTGAACATTTAAATTTGAAATTTGAATTTGGCGCCATTGGCGGTCTCAAAAAAACAAAAAAACAAAAAAAAAAATTTTATTTATTTATTTATTTTTTTAGTATAAATACTAATCCATTTTCTCATTTTACAGCACAATAAAACCTCCAAGTTTTCTATTCTCTTCAGTCTAAAGTTCAATATGTGTTTTTCGTACAGTAGCATCAGTACAAGTTCAAAACTATGTACTGATGCTATTGTTGTTTCTTCGCCCCCTATTTCTTCTTCATTTACGAGTTTTTCCTGCTCAATCACCTCCTCCGTTTTATCAGCCACTGGTTCAGCATCATTACCAATCATGTTCGACTGACGGACTTCGATGAGTTTTAGCAGTTTAGCTACGTGGTTTTCTTTCCCCTCTTGTGGGCTTTCAAAACAGTCATTGATTGTCTACCAATATTACACATCCCACATCAGAACTCCAAATGCGTGCAAGTGGTGTAATGGTCAACAATACACAAAATTTAGGTTTTGAGGCAAGATATATAATGTTGATGCGCATTCAATTCCTTTCAAGTAGTGAATGCTAAATAGAGGGGGAAGAAACATATGGCTAAACTTTTCAAACTCATCGAAGTCCGATGGCTGGGAAACAATCGTATCACCAGTACAACAATGCCCAAGGAACTACAAGGTTGTGAATATATTTTTTCTTTACAAACAATGTACGGCAGGTCAAAATTGGATGCGTGTTGACACTCATTACACACGTGTCGACACACAGCTGGTGTGAGTGGTGTTCTTTTAGTACACGTTGAGTAATTTCGAGTACATGTACTCAAAATCATATTTAACGTGTGTCGACACGTTTATTTATGTCGACACACGTTTATTGTACTTCAAAAAAGAAGTTGTACCCCTCCCGGCGCCCTTTCATCTCCCTGTCTCTCTCTCTTACCCCACCCGTCTCACTGTCAACCCCTTCACCGGCTTTCAAACGACCCTACTATCCACCGTCTGGCTACCGACTTCAACCCTTTGCTCGTATCACTGGTCGTCCCTTATGGCAACTTCAACACCACGGTTAGTGTTAGCTTATTATCTCCTATTTTATCTCAATGTTCTACCATTTTTAATATATTTTTTACTAAGTTTAAGCCAAGAATGTAGCTCAAGATTGTATTTACGAATTTACATAGTCAGTGCAATGTTGAGTTTTTCGTTTTTGGATTGTTATGTTGTTTCATTTTTGTGGGTTTTGCATGCTGCGTGCATTTTTGGCTTGTATTCGGTTTCATTTATTGTCACTTATATTCTAATACAACCGAATAGGTCATTGATTTCATCTATCTTAAAAAACATACTATTTATTGAGTTTATATTGATTTCTAAACGTGGTATGTGGTTAGGGTTGTAATTTGAGGTTTCTGCTGTAATGGTTTTTGCATCTTTTGCTTATCTTTGCCTCATTTGTGTTATATTTGGGTTCTAATACAACAAAATCAGACATCTATTTCTGTGGGTTTAACACATTAGATTTGGTGTTGTACTTCATTTTGTTGAGTTTTGCATGGTTGGCTTGTATTTGATTTCATTGCTCTATTTCATTAAACGAATATTTTTTAATGGTTACTAGTGCTATAGAAGCAAAGAAGTCAGCAGAAAAAAAGGCCAAGAAATGCATTTGTTATATTTTGGTGAGCATTGTTATACAACGTGTTATTCATTTTACTTATAAGATGAAGCTAATGGTTTATACTCTATCTCGTAGTGAAAAAAGAAGACGGAGCTGGATCAAACAGCAGTCCCGGAAGTACAGCCAAGTGTAAATTTCAACAGTTTCAAATGACGTGACGTCCTTCATATATCATTGATTGATTACGTTTACTACTGTAGTGGGTAACAAGGATGAGCAAAGTATGGAAGGCTTTGCTAGAAGGTGAGAAAAAAACCGTACATACTTGAGGTAAAGAATGAGTCTAGTGTGTACCAAAGTCGTAAAAGTGAAGAGTCATCCAAGCCCAGGGTAATACGCACAAAATGTTTGTACTATTTCTTGTGTTGTACGTTTGAAGCTAATTACCCTTATTTATATTCAGGTATATACATGATGTGCACCACACCGGGTAATCAAATTGATTCAGCGATTGTCCGTAGAAAAGCGGATTGCCATTGATGCTTCGGGCTTGGGTGGTTTGATGCATGTAAAGTGCAACAACATTAATATAGATATGTGTATGAGTGTAATCGACCAATTTGACCCGATGTCACGAGGGTTCTCCCATGCAAATAACAACAATTTTTTGACCGAATACGATGTCGAGGAACTTTTGGGATTTCAAAACAAAGGTTTTGATATTGACGACTGCGAAGGTAAACCACGACTGAATAGCTTGTACGAAGAGTTCGGCGATTGGACCTATAGTCAAATGGAAGAAGCACTAACCAAGCCTGGTACTGTTGATGACCGATTCAATGTGTTAGTGGCTCTATATGCATTGATTGCGTTTTTGTGTCCAACAGCGAGACTCAACCCGAAGAAGTCATGGTTCAAACTCGTAGTTGACACCAACAAGACATCGGGTGTAAATGGGCGAAAATTGTATATAAGGGAATAATAGAGGGCGTTTTGGAGTACAAAAGGAACAAAAGAAGAGTGAATGGATGCATTTATTTATTCATGATAAGCACATCTCTTGATTAATAGTTATTGTATTTCCACGTACTATGTCTTCTAAAATCTCTTGCTTTGTTCAATGTACTAGATTTTTTTCTACAAGTACTCAGTTGATGGACGCGTACCAATACCCCCCTCAATTCGGACGATTCCTCGTTGCCGATATTGGACGGACGCAGAAGTGAAAGCTAAGAGAGGGTACGTACTTCGAGGGTATAAATTGTTTGGTGATGTCAAGGTAATGCATAATATATGGTTGTCTCTGGAATAGCTTCTTCTGACATATATGTGTTTTCTTACACGCTTTTTGATCTTGGTGTTATACAGTTCTTGATGGACCCCACGGAGGGAATAACAAGCCCTCCATTAGCATTCATACCACTTGCTCCATCCTTTGTTCCTCGCAGTGACCCGATTGAGGACGAGCATCGCGCTAGCATCTATGAGCCCGACGATAATAAAGGGTGCACGTGTTGTAAGGAATGCATTGATGCAAAGAACAAGAAAATCAATGCGCTAGCCTTGCAAATACATGCACGAGATGAGAAAATTGATGCAATGTCCTTGCAAATAAAACAACTTTTTGAAACAATGAATGATTTTATCGAAAATAAAACAAAAGACCAAAAAAGTGATTTGCATTTTGATAGTGTAAGTACATCTCATTCTTTAAGTGAGGACAAATATGTCCAACCTGGAATGCGTTCATTGGAACCTACTCCACCCCGTAGTGTCGGTGTACAGACGGGTGAGCAAACTCTAACGCCGATGAGGATGTATGTTCCTCTACTTTCGTTGGTTCAAGGTCTCCAAAGAAAGTGTGGAACCCAGTCTCAGAGCTAGAATTTTACCCAAAGCCTCTGAAGGTGATTCTCACACTTTCTTTGCCGACCTTTGAAGATGAATTTGTCCCACTACCTCCTGTTAGTAAATCAGACAAGATGTGGTTGAGGACAACATCTAAGAGGAAAAAAGGGCCATCCGTATGTTCACCCTATACAATGGGGAGGAAGAGGCTCCTAAATAGCCTGGGTAAAAATAAAAGGGTTGAGGAACAATCTGCAAATGTGGTTGAATTGGCTAGCGGGAACGGCGAGCCCATCCGACCACCAGAGCGTACGGGACAAGAGCTCATCCCTATCTCCGTGATTGGTACGCTCGCATGGACTTGAAAACCCTATACCCGGGCGAGTGGCTAAGCGACACCGTAAATGAACATTGTACGCATTTGTATTCATCATCTTATGTCGAATTACCTAATTGGCTACGTTGTCACAGGTTATCGACTGCGTTGCTCTGTACCTCACTATCTTGTCTAGAGATAGCGGATGGGCTCGAGTCTTCTTGCCTACCTATTTTTTTGGTAAATCACAGTTCAACACACATACAAGATCGACTTAAATTATTCTATCTATTATGTTAAGAAATTCATACATGTGCCTTTATGTAGTCATGTGCTCTATCTTCAAGTGTGGAGGACATGGCAGCGTTTTGTTGCACATACCCTGGGACCTATTTTCCACCTTCGATGGAAAAAATAGATATGGTAATCAACAATGATTTTTATGATCACAGTTTGATAAAATTGTTCATAGATGTACATTCTAAGAACTTCTATTGCGACGCCGATATACATTCCCGTGAACGACAATCAACAACACTGGTATCTGTGCGTGGTTGACCTCCGCAGATAGTAAATTACAAGAAGTTAAAAACAAAGCGGGCTGCTAATATTCACAAATAATGATGTTGTACTCAGTTTTATTGACTCCTTGTATTCGATGATCCTTTCTTGTATTGAACGAAATCGTTGTGTAACATAATTGTTGTACTAATCTAGTACAGTTGATTACATTGGGTATAGATGTATTAATGTATTGTTTATCACCGGATAGTACTACTTAAATTGTTGACAAGAACGCTACAAAGTTGTGTATATTGATATTTCCAATTCAGGAAGTATATCGTGTAAAATAAAGGAGTGGTACTATTGAGGACCCAATTCACTCTGTCAAATTCAAAACCAAAGTTCAGAGATGTGTTTTGACAAGCAATTATTGGACGTCGGAACACATATTATAGTGAGAAAAGTGTGTCGACACACAGTATATTTGTGTCGACACTGATGCAATGTACTCAGTGTCACCACAAATGTACATAAGTTATCAAAAAATGTACTCAACTTCATAAACATACTACTTGTGTCGACATAGGTTTTCTAAATGTCGACACCCATTTCATTCTGTTAGATTCAAAATCAATGTTCAGATAAAAGTTTCGACACGCAATTATTGGACGTTAGAACACATATTACAGTGTGAAACGTGTGTCGACACACACTATATTCGTGTCGACACTAGTAAACGTACATAAGTTATCAAAAAATGTACTCAATTTCACAAACGTACTACTTGTGTCGACACAGGTTTTCTATATGTCGACACCCATTTCACTCTGTCAGATTCAAAACCAAAGTTCAGATATTAGTGTCGACACGCAATTATTGGGCGTCGGAACACATATTACAGTGAGAACAGTGTGTCGACACACAGTATATTCGTGTCGATATTGATGTAATGTACTCAGGGTCACCACAAACGTATATAAGTTATCAATAAATGTACCCAACTTCACAAACATACTACTTGTGTCAACATAGGTTTTATTTATGTCGACACCCATTTCACTCTGTTAGATTCAAAACCAAAGTTCAGAAATGTGTTTCGACACGCAATTATTGGGCGTCGTAACACATTACAGTGAGAATAATGTGTCGACACACAGTATATTCGTGTCAACACTGATGCAATGTACTCAGGATAACCACAAACGTACATAAGTTATCAAAAAATGTACTCAACTCCACAAACATACTACTTGTGTCGACACAGGTTTTCTATATGTCGACACCCATTTCACTCTGTCAGATTCAAAACCAAAGTTCAGATATAAGTGTCAACACACTTTGTACTCGTGTCGACACATGTACCATGTACTCACATCATATAACAACGTACCCACGTTATACAACGATGTACTCAACCCCACAATATAATATGTGTCGACACAATATTTTTCACGTGTTGACACGCTTGTCCTCTATATATATCAATGCTCGTTTCCACTTCCTTTTTCTTACTCCATTTGTACTCTCTCTCTCGAACCTAGCTGTGTCCACCCCTCAAAATCTTAGCAAAATCATCCATTCTCTCAGGTATGTAAGCTAATGTTTATTACAAATCAAGTTTTTATGACATTTTAACATCAAAACCTTAAGATTTGTGGCCACATTCTCATGTCTCTCTGAAACACTAACTGAGAACCAAACTCACTTTTGTTCCATTTTATTGATAGTCTAAGTAAAAAACTCTCTATTTATTATATAAGTTCTTTATCCTAATAGTTCTTTTGAAAAATATCGTAGTTTCAGTTTACCCTGCCAACCCCTAACCCTACCACGAAATTTCTCTCTAATTTTGTTAAATTTTTTGTAGGCAAAAATCATGGCTCGCTCGAAGAGGTCCGAAACTACATCAAAGAAGAGGTCCGGGACAGCAGAAGCATCTTCTTCCCAAGGTCGTGCTTCTGTAGATTCTTCTAACGCCTTCTCCACAAAAGATATGTTGTTTGGTAGGTTCGTGGGTTGAGGATGGGTTAGGCTAAACAACTTAGAGCAATTATATAATTTGTTTCAAGGTGTAGGGTGGGTTGAATTTGTAGTATCAACGAACCGATATACCCGGATATGGTACGCGAACTTTATTATAACCTAAAAATTTCTGGAAATGATCCTTTTTAATTGTCCTCAAAAGTGGCAGGATGAGCAATCAAAATTGATGCTGCATATATCAATGATTTGCTTGGATTTGATTGTGATGGAGAGGATGTTTTCAAAATTCCCCCAGAATTAAACCCATTCCCGCTCCAAGAATCTAACTGCCACTCCATGATCCAACAAATCTGGGATCAAATACCACTTTCTAACCTGAAGAAGCTGAACTCAAATGATCTAGGAGTGGTTCTTAGATTTGCACATAAATTGATTTGTATGAACATCACTCCTAGATCGGGCGGCTTCGACTCGGTCCCTCACTTGCATTAAGTCCTGTTGTCTTGCCTCTTTAATGGCCAAAAGGTTAATCTTGGGTAATTAGTCTTAAAATTCATGTTTCATATCCATACGAGGAAGACTAATCCCGCTTACGACATGCTTCTTACCCGTGTGTTCCGAAGCAAGTTAAATCCATCATCTTTGACAAACCCTATTCAGTACTATGATGACTCAACTGAGACATCATTGAGAAATATGGGGTTTGAACGTAGAGAAGAAACAAAGAGTAAGGAGAAGGACAATAGAAATAAATGAAGATAGAGATGAGGAGGAGGAAGATTTGGCAGGCGGGGATGAGGAAGAAGAGGAATAAGGACCTCGGAAGAGGAGGAGTGTCGACGAACGGCTTCAGAATATAGAGGAGAAGCTGGACGAACTGTGCGCTGAGACATGCTCCACGCTTTGAGGATCTTGGACTTCCTCTCTTGTAGACAGAAGCCGCCGACTCCATAGTTTTATTTATGTTTTTCTTTTTGTATATTCTTCATTTAGTTTGTTATGAATAATTTTGTTTTAATGAAATTATGTGATTCACTGTTTATATTTTTGTTGAAATATTTCTACTTTTTAACACATTATAACAAGGCACTATTATAATTTCACTGGATTATAAATTGAAAGTGATAAAAAAATGACCCTTCATGTACTCAAGTTGACAACTAAAGGAATAAAATTTGAATTTGAATAAAGTAGGGAAACTTGAATTTGATTAATTCGAATGAAGGAGGAAATTTTGAATTTCGGGGTTGGACTTTAAATAGATGACGAAAACTTGAAATTGAGTAATAAACGTAACATTTGATTTTTTTGTGGGAATCTCAAATTTAAACTACAACCAATCCAAAACATTAAAACAAACTTTTTATTTGTGGTTGTTGTATTGAGTACGTACTTGTGTATCAACACACGTTCTTCATACTTAGAATCACAATAAAGGTTCCCAAAAGCATCACGCATATATACATAACAAGTAATGTACTCGGAGGCATTCAGTATCACTTATAAATAAAAAAAAGGAAGATTTAGAGGTGTGTAGAAACACAAAATTTGGGTGTCGAAACACATATTACAATCACAATTACTGTTTCGACACACTCAACGTATGTTTCGACACATTTTTCCTTTACTTAGATGAAGAGCCGAAGTACCCAAGTTATCCAAAAATGTTCTCAACATTACAGTGATAAATAGGTGTCGACACACGTAACACCTGTGTCAACACACATGATACGTACTCATAGTCACAAGTTTTGTACCCATGCTATCAAAAAATGTGCGTACATCACCAACATAAAGTGTATGTCGACACTTGATTCATGTGTGTCGACACATATGTCACATTCGGTACTTCTTATAATATTCTGTACATGTGTGCTAATATAGAGTACATAAGGCATGTGTGTCGACACACATGTTATAAGTGTCGACACACGCAGCAGTTGTTGAAAATTAAAGGAGTATTCATTAAATTCACCTAGTAACATTTAACTTCAACTTTTTTGACGATGTAAACGCAAATCTCCCTGTGTTCTTGGACAATACAAGTATTTATTGGGTGATTTAGAGTATATTGAATAAGAAATATTTTCAGTAAGTCATTGTTCTCCGTTATACATTTTTTCTAGTACATGTATTGTGATTTTACGCATAAAGTTAGATGTTCAGTACAGTCCTCATGATGTGTAGTGACTATGCTCTTGGTGTTGTTGCATATCTGTGCGGTGATTTCGAATACATTAGTAGTGTCATTTCGTACATGTGCGGTGATCTTGTTTACTCAAATTAGACGATGTTTGTTTTTTTTAGTATGTGTCTCGACACACGTAATATGTGTGTCGGCATGCAGTTTATCTTGAGTCATGTTGGTTCTGAGTACATTCTTTGTATGAGTACGTGAGTGGCCAAATGTCATTCTGTTATGACCCGAGTCGATACCTAGACCAAAACTCAATCAATACTTACGAAAACTATGAAAAATGAGGGAAATTTATGGAGAGACAGAAAGAATTGTGGAGAAATGCAGAACGTAGGGGGGAGAATAGAGGAGAGTTTAGGGCGAAAGAGACTTGAGAGAATTTGAGGGAGAAGCAGAAGTGTAATTCACTTGAATTTTTATTAATTGTGTAAAAAAAGTTATACAACGAGGCTCACTTGCCTCTTATAGGCTTTACATGAATTAACTAACAAAAATCTAGAAAAACTACAAAAACTAACAGAATTACAAAAGTTTGGCACCAAACTTCAACGGCTATAGCCGCCATTCCCGCCAAAACCAACAATACTAGAGGGCATGCCATGATGTTTGTATACATTTTCCATGAAAGATTTGGCTACAACCGCAGCTATGAAAGGATGAGATACGGGAAGGAAATGGGCATATTTTGAAAATCGATCTATCACTACCCAAATCCCATCCTTTCCACCACTTTTGGGTAAACCTTCTATGAAACCCATGCATATGTGACACCAAGGCTGTGAAGGAATTGGTAAAGGTTGTAGTAGTCTAGGGTATGCAACATGCTCGGCCTAAAACATCACAAGCCTTTACAAATTCTTTAACTGAAGCCTTTAATCCTTTCCAATAAAAATAAGATTTGGCTCTCTTGTATGTTGCTCCAACACCGGAGTGCCCTCCCAAGGTTGAGGTGTGCACATTCTCAAGTAATTTTGCTCTAAGTTTAGTGGAGGAACCAATGTATAGTATTCCTTTGTAACGTAGTAGTCCTTGACTAAAAGAAAAAAGAGGTATAGCGTTAGAATCAACAAGAAATATGCTAATCTTATCTTGCACCTCATCATCCTTCTTATAACTATCCATCACTTCATTAATCTAGGAAGGCACTATGGTTGATATAGCATGAGCTGAAGCTACAGTTTCTGCAGTAACATTGCTTTCCAGTTCTGCAGAAAGGGTGTTGCCAGTGCATGAGACAGATGCACATAAGGGGTTAGATGTAAATGCAAGGCGTGATAAAGGATCAGCCACCTTATTTTCTACACCTTTCCTATAAAGAATACCATAAGTAAGTCTCAGAAGTTTTGTTAGGCCCTTCTTTTGTAGAGTTGTAGATATTTTTTGGTCCAATAAATGCTTTAAGCTCTCATGGTTAGTTTTAATAAGGAAGTAATTTCCCTCTAAGTAATGTCTCCATTTTTGTATTGCCATTAGAATAGCTAAGTATTCCTTTTCATATATGGAGAAATCCAGTTGCCCAGGCCTAAAAGGTTTACTCAAATATGCAATTGGGTGTCCATCTTGCATTAGAACAACCCCAAGACCACCATGAAAAGCATCGATTTCAAGCACAAATGGTTTACTAAAATCGGGTCAAGCAAGAACTAGGGCATGGCACATAGCTAGCTTCAGCTTGTCAAAAGCCTCGGTGGCTCTTTCACTCCATTCAAAAGCATTTTTCTTTAGTAAATCAGTGAGAGATTTTGCAATAACACCATATCAAACAAAAAATTTTCTGTAATATCAGGTTAAGCCTAAAAATCCTCTAAGTTCCTTTAAGTTTTTAGGTGTTATTGCCTTTATTTTACTAGGATCAGTAGAAACCCCAAATTTAGTTATAATATGACCTAAATATTCCACTTTATCTATTCCAAACACACACTTAGTCATTCTTGCATAAAATTCATTGTTGTGCAGAACAGAACGCACGATGTGTAGGTGTTGCAAATGTATTTCCCAGCTTGGACTATATATCAAAACGTCATCAAAGAAAACTAACACAAACTTCCTTAAGAACTCTTTAAAAGTATCATTCATTAATGATTGAAATGTTGCGGGAGCATTAGTGAGTCCAAAAGCCATAACCTTGAACTCAAAAGGTCCATGATGTGTCCTAAAGTTGGTTTTATGTATGTCTTCTTCTTTCATCCTAACTTGATGATAACCTTGCCTAAGATCAATCTTAAAGAAGATCTTAGAGCCATGTAATTCATCAATAAGGTCATCTATTAAAGGTATGGGAAACTTATTTTTAATTGTTAAATCATGGAGTTTCCTATAATCGATACACATTCTAGTAGTACCATCTTTTTTCATTGCTAGAGTAATGGGTGAGGCAAAAGGACTTTAGCTAGGTTGTATAAAAGAACTATTTAGCAATTCAGATACATGCCTTTCAATCTCACTTTTGTGGTAATAAGGATGTCTATAAGGCCTTATGTTGACAGGTTGTGCACCGGGTTTAAGAGGTATTGAGTGGTCATGTGTTCTAGGTGGTGGAAGTGCAGTGGGTTCATCAAAGATATCGTCATATTTATGCAGTAAAGCTTGTAAATAAGTGGGATAAGAAGGCAAACCACACTCCAAAGCAAAATTTTCAGAACTGGAAATCTGCCCTAACCAACAACAAGAAGCCTTAGCCATTGCTTTCTTC
The DNA here is from genome assembly GCA_018398585.1 of Simmondsia chinensis. Taxonomy (NCBI): domain Eukaryota; kingdom Viridiplantae; phylum Streptophyta; class Magnoliopsida; order Caryophyllales; family Simmondsiaceae; genus Simmondsia; species Simmondsia chinensis. The sequence continues at coordinate 18,754,504 of JAGTTD010000016.1, read as the reverse complement.
TATTTACCCCCATGAAGCCATTTAAACAAAGTATCATCAGCAAGACCCTGCAAAACAACCTTTTCTCATTCTTTTTGAAGGGTTAGCTTCATGTTAACAAAGTCTAACTTGATGGGATTGTGCATTTTCATCCAATTCACACCAAGAAGCAAGTTACATCCACCAAGACTTAAAACTCTAAAGTTATATTGAAAAGGGTGGCCTTGCATATCCCAAGTAAAACCAATACGTCTTGTTTGGGTGACTAACTTACTCCCATTTACTATGGTTACAGTGAGGGAGGGAGTATTTGACAAACAAAATCCACCCGCCTTTGCAAGTTTAGGATCAACGAAGCTATGTGTACTCCCACTATCAATTAGGATCAAAGTTTCCTTCTTTTTTCTCATATGTCCTTTGATCCTAATTGTTCAATGATCTATCCCACCATTCATATCCCCATTCAAAGTCAATGTACAAATTATGTGTACAATAATCTCAAATTCATCGCATAATGGTCCAACAATATAACTCATCAAGAAGCATATAGGACAGAGATAATATTGATTTGTCCCCATTAATATTCTGGTAGAAGCAACCCAAAATAATAGGTACATTCATACTTATTGATTTCGAATGTGCGACATCTCCCTATATTGATACAATGTGAGAATCATACACATACATGTTCTAACATCTTTTGAACCAAGAAAACATTTATTCATCGTTGCAGTACATACTATTACTATTTTCTTCATCCTCATCCTGTGAACCCACTCTTTGGCCCGAGCAATCTTCATGAATCTCTTACCTCGCTTGCTTCATCACTCTTCCCCCATCAACCCCTTCCTTCTCATCCTCCTCTCTATACAACAACTACATGATTCGGGCCTTACACCAAATGACATTTTATGCATTACGATATCTGAACAATAGAAACTAACATACATGGTTTATCACCCATACAGTCCTTGAAGATGCTAGAACACAAAGTGTAATGTTCTTCCATTGAAGAAAAACGCAATCCTCTTCCGAATATTCTTTCTTTCATTGGAGTTACCAAATTGTTTAATCAAAGAGATGACATGTAATGGAGTTCCTTAATTGGACTTGTAAAATTTTTTAGTCAAGGAGGTGGCATGTCACCGTTGGAGTTCCATAATCGGAGAATCCTTGAATAAACAATTTGGGAACTCAATTTAGGAGCTCCAATGGTGACATGCCACCTCCTTGATTAAACAATATGGGAACTCCAATGGTGGCATGCCACCTCCTTGATTAAACAATTTGGCAACTCCAATAAAAGAAGGAATATTTCAGAAGAGGATTGCGTTCCTCTTCAATGGAAGAATATTAGACATTGTGTTCCGCACATCTTCAAAGACGGTCATGGGTGAACCCATGTATGTTAGTTTCTCTTGTTCATGTATCGTAATGCGTAAAATGTCATTTGGTGCAAGACCCGGCTCATGTAGTTGTTATATATAAAGGAAGATGGTTTGGTGGAGTACAGGTCAAGTTTTGAGATTTGTCCAAAAACTATTAGGGATAATGAAATAGATGGTTTTTAAGACAAATAGATGGTTTTTTACTTAGAGTAGCAAGAAATGTAAAGAAAAGCAAGCAAACTTAAGTAAAAATTTGGGTGGTTCGATTTTGAGTTCGGGTTTGTGAACAAAGATGAATTTTTGAAAAAAATCAAAGATTTTGATGTTAAATCGACAATATAAACCTACTTTGTAATAAAAATTTGAACGAGATTTGTGAGAAACTGATGACTTGGTAAGATATTGAGTTGAAGAAGAAGTTAGGGTTTGAACGAAGGACAGAAAGAACACGACTAATGAGTGGAATTTTAAGATTTTGGGGTCAAATTGTAAATAGAAACTCAATTGTAATAAAATTTTGAATGAGATTTGTTAGAAATTGACAAGTTTGGTAAGATTTTGTGTTCAAGAAGAGGTTAGGGTTCGAGCAAAGGAGAGAAAGAGAGGGAGAACAAGAGGGGAATTTTGGCCTTCAACTGTACAACATGTGTCGGCACATACATTGCGTGTACCGACACACGTATTCTATAGAATGGTGATTTGAAGTACGTTTTGGTGATTTTGAGCACATTCCCAGTGATAGTGAATACAATGTTGTGTGTCGACATAAGACTAATGTGTGTCAACGTACGTGTGTAGCATGAACACATCACCATAGAGCACTCAGATTAAGTATTTTACACACAGCTCATACCGATGTACACATCACAAGATATGCTCGAATTCAGTTGTACATGTACACAAAATTCATATCCATGTACACATTTCCATAGAGCACTCAAATTAAACAATGAATGTACAAAAAAATACATGTGTCGACATACAGACTTTGTGTCTCGACATATTTGTACACACATTTTATATCCATGTACACATCACCAAACGTGTTCGAATCATCAACATTTTAACTATGTCGACACAAGTCGTATGTGTGTCAACATTCTATTTTTATTGAATGGTGATTTGGTGATGTTGAGCACCTTCCCGGTGTTATTGAATACAATATTATGTGTCGACATATGGTAATGTGTGTCGACATATGTGTACACACAGTTCATACACATGTACACATCACAAGATGTGCTTGAATTCAGTTGTACATGTGTACACAAAATTCATATCCATGTACATACATTTCATACCCATGTACATATCACCATATGTGCTCGAATAATCAAAACTTTATCTTTGTTGACACATGTGGACCGTGTGTCGACACTTATAGTTGGTGATAACTTGGTTATGAGCACATTTCTGATGATATTGAGGACATTATTTCAACACTGTAACTGTGCCGACACATGATTACTGTGTGTCGACACTTGAAGTTGATGATTTGGAGTACTTTTTGGTGAATTTGAGCACATTTACGGTGATATTGAGTACATAAATGTGTGTCGACACACGATTACTGTGTGTCGACACGTAAATTCTCTCTCAACACACGTTCCCGTTATATTTATATATTTATGCTTAGTATTTTTTTGATAATATTAGGTACATCTAATTAATTAACATTTCTTAATTTTAACCACTTAATTTCTTTTTCAAACCAATAAATTTGGAAACAAATAAATTAACACTTTTTTTATTTTTAACCATTTAATTTCTTTTTCGAACCAATATATTTTTAATTTATTATGTATATATATATTTTATTATTCACAAAACTAAACAACAACAACAACAACAACAAGCCTAGTGCCACCAAGGGCTCCCGCTAAAAGCAGAGTCTGGGGAGGGTAGATATATGCAGCCTTCCCCCTTCAGGGGGCTACCCTGAAGAGAGGCTGTTTCCTAGGACCCCTAGCCTAAGATGATGGTCTTGCCTCCATCAGCCAAAAGACCTGGCAAACATCAGAAAGCATAAGTATGGCCCACAAAAAAAAAAAAAAAAAAAGGGATAGAAGGATAGAAAGGGTAGAAAGGGATAGACAAATAGAGATAAAGACTACCCTACTCTAACCGGTTCATCTAATACCCCTATGCTAGCCCTCCATTAGGCCCTATCTAAGGCCATCTCCTTCCGAAGGTTTAGGTGGGTGAGGTCTTGTCGGATCGTCTCAAGCCATCTCTTCTTCGGTCTGCCTCTGCCTCTTCTGCCTAATGTAATAATAGGCTGCTCGCATCTTCTGACTGGAGCTTCGTCCGATCTCCTTCTGACATGTCTGAACCACCTCAAACGATGCTCCCTTAATTTATCTTCAATGGGGGCTACGCCCAATTTGCCTCTTATAATGTCGTTTCTGATCCTATCCTTCCTTGTGTGTCCGCACATCCACCTCAGCATTCGCAGCTCCGCCACCTTCATCTTCTGAGTGTGCTGCTATTTCATCGCCCTGCACTCCGCCCCATACGCTATGGCTGGCCGTACCACCGTCTTATAGTATCTTTCCTTTAGCATCAAGGGGAATTTCCTATCACAAAGTACCGCAGAGGTCATCCTTCACTTGTGCCAACCCACTTTGATCCTGTAGCTGACATCCTCGTCCACTTCGCCGTTGTGCTGTATCGTGGACCCTAAATACCTGAATCTTTCCGTCTTCGAAATGGCCTCGTGTCCAATCTTGACTTCTTCTCGGCTAGGCGTTGTAGATGGATCGAACTTGAGTTCCATGTGCTCGGTCTTGGCTCTGCTTAGTCGCAAACCCTTCGACTCTAGAACCCATCTCCACAGTTCCAGTTTCTCATTGATCTCTTCCAGCGACTCCCCCACCAGTACTGTGTCATCTGCAAAAAGCATGCACCAAGGTACACATCCCTGGATGTGCCTAGTGAACTCGTCCATAACCAAAATGAACAGATAGTGGCTCAAGGCAGACCCTTGGTGAACCCCCACTGTTATCGGGAAAGCGTCTGACTCCCCATCCACTGTACGCACCATAGTCTGTGCCTCATCATACATGTCTTTGATGGCTCGGATGTATGGTGCGGGGATGCCTTTTCTGTCCAAAACTCTCCAAAGGACCTTCCTTGGCACTCTATCATATGCCTTCTCTAAATCAATGAAGACCATATGAAGGTCCTTTTGTCTCTCCCTATAATGCTCTATCGTCCGCCTTAGGATGTGGATGGCTTCTATTGTCAATCTCCCGGGCATAAATCTGAAATGGTTCTCGGACACCTCAGTCAGCTGCCTTAACCTCCTCTCTATGACCTGTTCCCATAACTTCAGAGTGTGGCATATTAGCTTGATACCCCGATAGTTGGCGCAATTCTGAATGTCGCCTTTGTTCTTATATATCGGTATCAATATGCTTTTCCTCCATTCCTCTGGCATCTTGTTCCCCTGGAGGATTTGGTTAAATAGTTTAGCCAGCCAAATAGCGCCCTTTTGTTCAAGACACTTCCATGCTTCTACGGGGATTCCATCTGGGCCAACTGCTTGACCCCTTCCCACGGATCTCAAGGCTTCCTTGACTTTGTCTAGGCTAATTTGCCTACATTCACAGTGGTTTTGATGCACCTCAGATGTTTGAAGATCACCTAAGGATATGTCTGTCCCTCCTTGTTCGTTGAACAGCTCTTGGAAGTAACTTTTCCACGTAGCCTTGATTAGATGCCTGTCCATGAGTACTTGTCCATCTTCCCCTCTAATGCATTGCACTTTGTCCAGGTCTCTGGTCTTCCTTTCTCTCGCTTTGGCGATTCTATATAAGTCCCTCGCGCCCTCCTTGGTCTCCATCCTTTTGTAGAAGTCCTTATAAGCTCTTGATTGTGCTTCTCTGACTGCTCGCTTTGCTTCTCTCCTGGCTTGAATATACTGCTGTCGCTTATCGTCCTCCCTGCTATGGTTCCACTCTCTGAAACAAGCTCGCTTCTCCTTAATCTTCTCTTGGACCTCGTCACCCCACCACCAGGATTCTCTGTTTCTTGGTGCCCTTCCCTTAGATGTGCCGAGGACTTCCCGTGCCAGTCCTCTCATCTTTTGGGCCAAATGGTTCCACAACTGGTTTGTGTCCCCTTCAAAGTCCTCCCTGATTTCGGCCTCCACTTTTTATTTATATACCTTATACTTCTACCCCTTGAGGTCCCTCCAACAGGTGTGCGATTGCGCAGGTTTGCGGATTCTTTTGGCCCTCCCCTTGGCCTTTATATCCGCCCACAGCACCCTGTGTTGCTTAGACAGGTCTTCGCCAGGGGTAGTCTTGCAGTCCCTACAGTCTCTTTGCACCCTTCTCCTTAATAGAATGTAGTCAATCTGTGTTCTTATCCCGCCGCTTTCGTGCGTGACGATGTGTTGCTCGCTCTTTTTGAAGAAGGTGTTGGCCACCATCAGGTCGTATGTAACCGCGAAGTCTAATAGGGCTTTGCCCTCTGCATTCCTGGTTCCAAAACCGAACCCTTCGTGATAAGGAGCATACCCATTCTCCGTCGCACCAACGTGTCTGTTGAAATCCCCGCCAATCATCACTTGTTCGGTTGGGGGTATGCCTTGCATCATTGTGTCTAAGTCCTCCCAAAAGGTAGCCTTCTCATGCTCCGATAGTCCAGTTTGAGGTGCGTAGGCACTGATGACGTTCAATACTTCACCATCTAGGACCATCATGATACTTATGATCCTATCGCTAGCTCTTGATACTCTGACTACTTTATCCTTGAGGCTGCTTTCTACAATGATCCCAACTCCATTCCTGCCTCTAGCCTTGCCCGCATACAAGAGCTTATGCCCTAGCACCTCCTTGGCTTTCGTGCCAACCCATTGAGTCTCTTGCTGACAAGGATGTTGATGTTTCTCCTCATCATCAAATGGGCCACCTCAAAACTCTTCTTCGTTCGTGTCCCGACATTTAGTGAACCTAATCTCAAGTTCCCTATCCCCTTTTTCCTCGTCCTCCTCCTCCCCACCCTATTTGAAGATGGCCTCAAAGTCTGAGTTTCATATTTGTTCGCGCTCATCAACTAGCTATCCTAACGCGAGTAAGTGAACAACAAAGGCAAGAAGCAGAATAAGTATGTACACCCAAGAACCCACAGTCAATAGGACACACACAAATCACAAAACTAAAATGAGACAAAAACGAGTCAACCAAAGAAAATACACAACAATGGTAATCCAAACACTACCCTGTTGTACAAAAGGTTACATCAAACTTGGGGACGGTGCATTGGTAGGAACTCTGACCCGGCTAAACTTACCTGGGCCCCCTCTTGCTTGTCGGCTATGGGCTTCCGGCTTAGGGTGGTTGGCGGCAGCGAAGGTGGAGGTGGGGCTGGTGGTGGTGGTGGGGTGGTAAAGGCGTGGTGTTGTGTGTGTGGTGTTGTTGATGGGGCTTCACGGGGTGCGGTGGTGGTGGCGCCGGTGTCAGAGCGGGTGTGCAGTCGGGGAGGTGGTGCCGGGTAGTTGGGGCGAGGTGGTGGTGAGGTGCGAGAATCGGTGGGTCGCAGTGGTGGGTGGGGGGTCGGGCGAGGGCAGGGTTGCGGTTTGGGGTGAGGCCGGTCCTGGGTTGGGATGGGTGGGTCGAAGTGGTGGCGGGGTGCGATGTCAGAGGTGGGTGGGTGGGTCGAAGGTGGGTGGGTGGGTAGAAGCGGTGGCTGGGTGCGATGCCAGAGGTGGGTGTGGTGGTGGGTGGGTGGTTGGGTGGGGCTAGGTGTGGTGGTTTGGTGTCAGTGGGGGTTCAAGGTGTGAGGTGAGGTGCGGCGCTTGCCCGGGGGTGGGTCGTTGTCGTCACGGTTGCGTCGCCGGGGGGTGGAGGCGAGTCTGCGAGGGGGCAGACGGTAGGGCGGTGGGAGGCGGGGTGGTGTGAGCGAGCAAGAGAGATGTCAGTGAATGTTGCTGCATTGCTGCGCAGAGAGATAGAGAGAGAGTATTATTCATAAAACTAAATAAACAAAAATATAACATACAAAAAGTATGAGAGAGTAAAGAGTGCGTTATTAGCAAAATATATATAAAAAAAAAAAGAACTTGTTATGACCGACTGAGCAGGTTCTCTTTCCTCTCTCCACAGGTAGATTTTTTTTTTTCTTTTCTGCACCATATAGAAACGCCCGTACTTGTAGTAATAGCTTCCCAAAACTTGTAGGTGAAATGCCTTATTAATTTTCACTCTAATATTTGTTAAAATTTACATGATGCGGGTGCGGGTTGATTTTTTCAAAGGTCCTAAATTTTTTCAAAGCTCATGGTTTGTTAAAACCTTCACTTATAGAGCTCAAAAACAACGGGTACCAGACATGCACATTTATTGGAAATTCATATTTGAATTTGTTGTAGATATAAGTAAGAGATTCCCTTTTTTGTATAATATATTGGTGAATGATTTTTGTGATTTTGGTTAGATTTACTTTGATTTGTTTCATTTATATTTTTTTTCTTCATACTAATTGTTTACACCCTAATTTCGAGTGAGCTGGGACGATGCAGTTTTAAGCAAAGTGCCACGTGCTTATCACGTGAGGTCCTTCTCAAGGAGTGTCAGACCTCTAGGTACTAAGGTAACAGCGTCTCGAGGCCAGCATCTTGAGAAGTTTATCACTCTAACAAGGGTATCAACCGCTCGAGGCTCGAGATGGTTGAAGGGTAAAAGGAGTTCGAGCTTAAGGAACTGCCAAGAAGGCTGCAAGACAGGTGGTTTCTAAACTTGAGACAGTTACTTAGAACGTAATTTCAGATGCATGTGCACCAAGCTTAATCCAAGAGAATATGGGGCATCTAGAAGAGATTTTGGCTAAAAAAGCAGACGTGGCTTCAAGAAATACACTTGAGCACCAAATCAATGGCACATTTATTGATCATTCACGCGCTTAAGGAGTTTGATGGCCTAACGTGGGAAGAAAATGCCGCAAAAATAGGGGCAGCTGTTATTTAGTTTTTTTTTTTTTTTTCCTGTAAATAAGCGACTTTGTTGGGCACAAAGAAGGGCAAATACTCATGGAAAACTTCTTTAAGTTTTCTTTATAGCACACTTGTATTTTTTACCTCAGAGTTGCGTTACTTAACTTAGTCTAGTGTAGTGTAGACCTTGCTGTACTTGCTTCTTCAGTAATACAATGTTTCGGACTTCAGGTATGAACTCTTTATTTAATCTATTCCCAAAATTGACAAGTTAAGAGCTGAGGCTTTAGTTTATGGCTTTAATAACCAAGGCTTGACCTTGATTGTGTTAGTCTTAATACTAATATCACTGCTTAATAAGTTGGGTGAACTTTGGTTTATGCTATTGTTTAGGGCTTTGACGGCCAATGTATGACCTTGATTGTGTCGGTCATAATCTAGTGACTCAGATACGGTTTGCTCCATCTAAATCATGAAAAACTGTAACTCATTCAAGTTATTATAAGTCAAGGGTGACAAGCATAAAAATCTGTAGACTTAAGCTTATAAGTGGACTGTTGAGCTCTTGAATTTATCTCCACCCCAGTTCTTAATTTTTAAGTATACGAGAAAATGTGTTTGTGGGCCTCACTCCATCACTGTAACTGTAACTTTAGTTAGGTCAATATCCCTTTAATTTTTTGTCCAAAAATATGTAAAAAAATCCACACAAAAAATAAAAAATAAAAAAGTCTTCTTAAATGAAGCATAAGCAGAACTCGCGTATTAACCAAAGTTATTCTCCGAAAAAGGAGAGTGGTTGAGGTCAAAGATGTGTGATCCAAATTTAGGCTCACTCCCTAGTCGAGGTGAGCCCCTTTTGCATGTTTGTTTACATTTGTAGTTACGGTGACCACATCACACTCAATAACAAACAAATATAGCAAACATGCCTTTTGGTGACTCCAATGAGAGGCTTAAAGTAAGACTTCATTGTCTTCAACTCCACTATGGATTACCATAAGGTAATCGTAGACCATTCACTAATGGTCAGAATTAGGAGATCCAGTGCTCTTAAGCATGAGAAACCAGAAGGCCTAGCCTTGATTGGTTCGCACTTGAGAACCCCCTTGAACATAACCCTGTATCATGAGGGGACGAAACCAGTCACAATCGCGACAATGAAAGCTGTGGTGATGAAGACATCCTAGAAGACGAGCATATTAGGCTTGATGGCTATTCTCGAAAGAGTTTCATAGCCATGTTGAAACGTCGTTTAGGAATCATGGACCAAAGGGTTCAACAAGATATGGAAGAGGCCTTTGAGAAACAATGTGCTGAAACAGAGTGCAGTATAGCGGCCTAACATGAAAACTCTACGGTCATGATCAATGACGTTGGGACTTCAATGAATGGAAGGCGTCATAGAGAAACTGACAGAATCTAGTTGAGATGAACTCAACGTTGTCTTCTACCGCTACCCTTATTACTAAGGATGTGGTAGGACAAACAGTAGTTGAGGTCGAGCTTATCTTAGTTAGGCAAGCGGAGACTCATAATGGCTTATTCCAAACCATTAGAGAGGACATTAAGCAACTAATTCATGTACCTCTTCCATCAGTTCCAACTGGATACCCACATGATGCTCCCTCGAGCTCACGGTTACCAGTCGCTCATGTAGACTACATAGTCCCTAAGAGAATGGGAAACCCAACTATGGCTAATCCAAGTGCTACACACTTGGAACCCAGCCATAAGATTGACAATGTGCCCCTTGGGGTTGCAAGACCTTTGAAATAGGGATTTTCTCTGGCTACGAGGGATCTCAACGCCAATGTCCAATGTCATTTGTCCCCGAGACAGAGAGGCATAACCATTCATACCCTCTTCAAGTTGGAGAGGTTGCTTCGAGGCTCACTCAAGACCTTGAAATAGGTGTGCAAGGACAAGTACCTGATTCTAGGGACCAGGCCTTGATCGAGTTTTAAAAGTGTTTTAAAACCGTCTACTTCAAGCATACGAGATCGTCGTAGCTTAGTCGGGTATATGGGTGTCTTATCCTTAGGGAATTGATATAAAGTTAATTTAGATATTAAAGAGTGATCTGATTTTTGAATTGTTATTGGTTAAGTGAGGAATTAATGGAATTAATGCAATTAAAACAATAAAAAGTTTGTCAATTCAATTGAGGATAGATTAGGGAATGAATTCAGGGTAGCTTAACTCGTATCGCTAGGGAATGAATTTAGGATCACTTAACTCGTATCGCATCATTATATTTTACTTATGACAATCATTTAGGAAGCTTAGTTTGTAAGTACTAAGCCCGGTTTAACATTAGAATTAGGGTTTAGGATAATGAACTAGTCTAAAGGCATAACCGATCTTATCATACTAAGTGTAGCATAGGTTATCTCATTAGTACTACTTAATTCCTTTGTTACTCCTAATTCAATATTAACTTATATAAAAGATTGTGTTGAGGGTTGGATACAACCTCAACCCCGACTACGTGTGAAAACCTGTTATGTTATGGTCTAGGTTACAAGCTCGTAGACAAATGCTAATAAGTTGGAAATCTAAACATGGGTACAAGCACATCCAAAGGAAACTAAGTAACATGAGTAATTCCCCAAAGGGATGCAAAAATAACATAACAAAATCATCATCAAAAGTATAATACAAATCTAGGATATGGATGGCTACCTGTTCTTCTTCCCTAAACTAAAAAGGTCTACTCCTCTATGGGAGTTTTACACCTAATTAAATTCAAGAGAAAAACTTTGGACAAACTTAGAAATGAAGACTCACTCAATTAATGTAGACGTTGATCTGTGCTTTGATGACCCAGCACTGCAACCACTTGCGCTTCGGCGTTTGAGAGCTCCTAAATCTCATAATGGCTTAGGAAATGAGAGGAGGAGAAGAGAAGAAGAAAAGATATGAAAAAGGGTGTCCCCCCCTTTCTATTTATACTTGCGGCACGACCTAGGGTCATCTAAGGGTATTAGTTGATCGATCGATCAGCAGCCTCACCATGGGCTACCAATCAATCGACACTGTTGGCTGATCGATGGGCAGTCCCACTATAGGCTATTAATCGGTCGGTCATTTGGGCTGATTGGTCAATTAATTCCCAAAACCTTACAAGATCTATTTGGGTTACCCAATTACGATCTGATGGGTCCTTTTTTCTTTACACATGTGGTCCGGTTTCTTAGTGTAGTCTTCAAATCTACCTAAATTATGTTTGATTTCGCTACTTTTCAACCCTTGTTTGCTTTGATGTACTCCAAGCCTAAATGAGCCTAGATTGTAATAAAACACACATGTAAAAGCCGAATATGTTGTAGGAATGAGGTAGAATATATAAAAATAAGGCACATCAACATCCCCAAAAACCATGCTTGTCCACAAGCAAGATTTAGCTCAAACTAGTTAAAAGTGGAAAAGTTTTAATATTTTAATCAAGCATGTATGGCAAGAATCACTTGTGAACAATATTTCTGAACATATTTAAAGGTATACCTGAAAATGGAGAATCTTGATGCAACGTTACGATTACAATGGTTCCAACTAAAGTTTTCATAATCCAAGTCTTTTTACTAGTGAGTAAGTTTAAATTTTCTCTTCCCTTTTTCTTATTCCAAATCTTCCATATACAAGACGAATAGAAAAAATAATTAAAAGAATAAGTTATTCTAACAAATTACCCCTAATAAATAAAGAAATCCCAAGTCTTCTCTTTTCTCCCTTATTTTCTTCTTTATCTTTTTTTTTTTTTTTTTTTGGCTACAAGTAACTCATGGTCAGGAGTGTCTTCTGGAACCCATATAGCGAGATTTCAGCCGGTGACTCTCAATCCAGGTGGTTCAAGGCACCAAGTGAAAAGTACTCCTAGGACCTTAAAGCTCGAGTCAAAGGGATTCACAATCTAAGCCGTTACTAGCACACACCTTGGAAGAAAAATTCACTCAAATTTGGCATTGGTGCTTACTAAATTACTTAAAGAAGATGCTTTTTTTTAAAGTTTTCCCTGTGGTCCATGTAGTGAGCTTTTGATCGGTAGCTCCAGATCTAATTGGCTCAAGGTACTAGGTGTTGAAACACCTCTATGGGCATACTTGCTTAAGACACAGGGATTACAAGCAACACGTCACGAGTACTTACCCAATTAAATAGGCATTGGTACTCCTTTTTTTTATAAATAGAATCAACTCAATAAAAAAAGATAGATTGTTGATTTTAACATAGTTATGAGTAAAATGCTCGATTCAAATTTCTAAAATTATTCCAAGATTAAGTGTAAAATGTAATAATCTCTTCAATTAGTTAAAAGGAAAAAAAAAATAAAAAATAAAAAAAAATCAGTAGTTAGATCAAGGAGTAATCTCATTACATAAACATTCTAATAGTCTTAGCACGCATCTCAAATTTGAACTTTAATATAAGTCACAATAATTCTATATTAATCCATGCAAAAACTTAGCTAATTTAAGCAAAATTATGCTAAAAGGACAAACAAAAGGTTAAACCATACATGCCATCCCAAACCCAAACCTTGCATTGTCCTCAATGCAAATCAAACAAAAGTAAATAAAAACAAGGAAAGGAAAGAGACGACCTGAGGTATATGTGCTGCTGAATTAACTTATCAAGCTATGCATGTTTGGCAAATCCAAAAAGAAAATGAAGTGATAGCAAGCTACAAAATAATACATAGAAGACAAAATATTAAACAAACTTGTTACTATGATGCGAAATATGGGCAGTACAAGTGTTTTGTACAAGAGAAACAAAGTAGTCATGGTAAGGATAACAAAAAGACCTACAAAGAATGAGAGTTTAATCCGAAAATTAAATTAAATCACAAAACAAATTAGAATGGGTTGCCGCCCAGGAGCGTTAAGTTTAACGCCTTCAACCAGACGTTGTGCAGAATGCACAATCAAAAAAAAATCTAAGGCGACATCCTCGATATGAATCATGTTGAGATTTTAAGGACAATCCCCAAGCCCAACAACTTTCCTAGACCTATCGCTATCAAGGAGAGGAATGTGGCGAGCATCGAGGTCTCGAATCTCTATCATATAATGCTTAGGTGATGACTTAAATTTCACACACAGTTATCAACACAGAAAGGGACATTACTCCAATAAGAACCTTTAATAGAATTAGACACACCCAATTCCACCAACGGGTCAATATCATCAACCCTATAACGTTCGTCCTCAGTCTATGGGTGTCGAACATTGTTTGAGATATTTAATTTTCCTTTGAGATTTCCGAAAGAAACCTCTAACTCTCTCATCCTACAATGAACCATAGCGTCAGCCGTTTCTAGGAACGGCCAACCTCGAATGATAGGAGTGTTGTTCTTCTGCCTAGGAATAGGGTCAACTTCCAAGACAAAAAAATCGACTGGGATAAAAACTTGTCCCCGTTGACAAGCACATCTTCCAACACCCCATGAGGTACATGCACTGTCCTATCGACCAACTCAAGTGCGACATTAGTCAACTTAAGGGCTCTGATACCCAATTTCTAAAAAAATGAGTATGGAATGAGGTTTACACTCGCTCCTAGGTTTAAAAGAGCTCAACTCATGTAACTCTCTCCTATGACACATGGGACCGTGAAGGCCCCGAGATCTCTAATCTTAGGCGGTGAGCCCGACACTAAAATGCTACTCACCTCCTCGGTGAGTCGGACCTTCTATAAGGTATGCGCATGTGCATGCTTCTTCTTCACATAAAGGTCCTTGTGGAACTCGGCATACATATTAATGTGTTTAATGGCTTCGATTATCCATAAGTTCATTCTCAAGTCCTTAAACCCATCTATGAGCTCAGTCCTCTTTAGGTCATCCTGTTTCTTTGGTCCTATAAGCGCCAAAGGAAAAGGGGCAGCAGATTCATAAACCCTATTTCTTGATCCCTCCCCATCAATAGTGGGAGGGGCAGCCATGTGCTTCTTGACCTCAACCTCGACTTCCCTAAGGTTCTCCTCTCCTAAAACTGACACAACCTTGACATGCTTGCGAATGAGCAAGCTAGAGTTAGAACTAGTCGATCCTATGAGGTTGATGAGTGGTTCGGGGGGTAGTCTCCCTTCCTCTCTCCTATTCAATGCTTGGGCCACTGTTCTATCTGGTTCTCTAATTTTACAATAGATTGAGAGTGAGATCGAACCAATTGTGTAGTGTCCTCCATAAAGTAAAGCATGTGCTCCTCAAACTGTGAAGTGTGTCCTGGAGATGGGGGAGGGGGATTATCATGAGTAACGTTGGAGTGAGGTTGAGTATCATACCTTTTGCCTCCCAGAAAACTAGAAGGGGGTGCATTACCTACGCATCCAGGCGCTGGTTGTCTAGTGGATTGATTCTAATAGGCGTTTTGCTTCCATAAGAAGTTTAGACGATTGCTCCACCAGGGATTGTAGGTGTTGGACAACAGGTTGTTATTCTACGAATACCCTGGTGAACCTGGTCCTACACGTATTCGGGAAATTGAGACGCCTATAAACAATAAAGAATAGAATGGTCCTCACTCAAACAAAGGCCACGTGGAGCAGTGTTATCCGATGCCTTAGCTGTGTTGACTGAGCGCACATGAGTAAGGTTCTTATGCAAATTCATTATTTGGTCCATCTTCCAACTAATGGCGTCCAGTCTAAGGTTAACGTCATCATTAGATGTTGCTTCATAGACACTACGTGTGCTTCCACTAACCACCCTTTCAAAAGAGGCTTGGTGGAGGGAGTGCTCATTCAGGCGCTTAAATAATGTCTATTGCCTCATCCTCATCTTGCTGGTTAAATGCCC
Organism: Simmondsia chinensis; assembly: GCA_018398585.1. Classification (NCBI taxonomy): domain Eukaryota; kingdom Viridiplantae; phylum Streptophyta; class Magnoliopsida; order Caryophyllales; family Simmondsiaceae; genus Simmondsia; species Simmondsia chinensis. The sequence continues at coordinate 18,739,398 of JAGTTD010000016.1, read as the reverse complement.
CCACTTTAAGCATTAACCATTTGCTTGTTTAAAATTGTCAGACAATCATAAAAACTTTGCTTAAGAGCCCACTTGGGTGATCCATGGTGGGGCCGGCTTCTAAGAAGCTCCTTAAATCTGTCCTAACTTTTGCGAAATTGCTCCTGGTCCTTTTGTTCAAAACTGTTTATTGCGCACGTAATAGCCATTGTTCTGGCCTTAGGAGAAAACAGAATATGTTGTCAGAGGTCATTCCAAGTCGTGACTTCACCCCTAGGTAGGGATTGAAACCACCTCTTATAGCTACGTCTTTTAACAAAAATGGCAAAAGGCGTAGTCTAATTGCATCAGTTGAGACACCTTGATAGTGGCAGGTTTTGCAAATTTCAATAAACACATCAAGGTACTTGGATGGGCTCTGTATCATCTTTCCATAGAAAGTGGGAAGCATGCCGATGATCTAGGCTTGCTTCCGAAGTAGGCGTTACCACGGCAGGTGCAACGTATGTTTGTGAAACAAAGTGGTCCCCAATTGTGAGTGGTGCATCATTCACCATGGTTGGAGGTGGATTTACTGTTGCTTTGTATCGCCACAAGGTAGATATAGCTAAATCAAGTTTCGGATCAAAAAGTATCAATTCGGGGTTGAGTGAGTGTCTACCGTGCAGACAATATGGAAAGTGAGCTAAATTCACTTTGGCCATAGCCCTAAAGTTAAACAAAAGAAATAAACACAAAAAAAAACCACAAAGAACTCATTAATTCCAAAATCTAACTTAGTCTACAGATTCTCCGGCAACGGCGCCGAAAACTTGATATGGTTTTTGAAGTGTGTAAAAACCGTGCACTTGCAAGCATACATGTTCCCAATGGCTAAGTCGGATATCTGGGTGTTGTATCCATAAGGAATCATTATAAAGTTTGATTCAATAACTAAAGAGCAATTTAAATTTAGATTTTGTTGGAAGGGCTGAACAATTAATTTAAAAAAAAAAAAGAGATTAAAGCAATTAAAACAGTAAATGGGTTGCCAATATTGATCAAAGTTAGTTTACAGTATGAACTAAGGTTAGCTTAAATCGAATCCCATTATTATATTTTATCACAACAATGACTTTTTAAGGTTCATGCTACAAACTCTAAACCTAAATTAATATTAAACTAGGGCTTTGGATAATTAACTAGTTAATGGCATAATGTTGGAGCTGATGTCCTAGGAAATCCAATTTAAGTAAACATTTTATTAGTGAATAAAGATGTTTATTATCGTCTATTTATTTACGAGTCTTTATGCATGTGATGTTGTTTTCTTTTTAATACACATACCATGACATGGACGAAGTCCTTAAATGACATTTGAGATATTTGTTTTCAGTGGATAATGAGAATATGATACAAACGGATTAAATAACATATAAGGATGTTATTTAATAATTAGCTCATAGTCAGGGATGAGTTTGGGTTACTTGTCTGCTAAGAGTATAACATGACATTTAAATAACTTGTCTTGGTTATGTGGACAGTGATCCAAAATATTATGTTGGTGTATTATAATGAGATTGTTACATTGAATAGGACCACATGATTTCCTTGTTTCTATACTACTATCAGAAGTGGGCAACTTATATATTTTGTTTATACAATGACTCCTAATCCAGAAAATAGTCTGAACTCGTGCATGAAATGTTTGGTTATTATGCCTAACTGGGATTTTACAAGTGTGGTGGGAGCAGATATTTTGCTAAGAATCAACCATGTAAAATATCCCTTGAGTTGATTCGCAAGCATTTGAATTGATTCCAGAGACTTTGGCTCAAGCATTCCTCATGTTGGACATTCTCACTAACATTTATTAGAGGGGTCAATTGTGAGTAAACTATTACAGAAAAATTTAACAAGTAAATATATTTATTACTAGAGTGCAATAAAACTTATTTAGTGTAATTAAGTTTTACTAAATAGTAAGTAGTTGTTATCATGAGATGGCAATCATATTTAACCAATTTGGAGCTAGAAATAAATTGTCCCTGAAGTCCCTGCGCAATTTTCTAAATTATGCACCTCAAGAGATCAAGAGAATTCATGAGATAAATTATTTTATTCAAGAGTTCAATAAAATTATTTTTTATTAAACCCAAAAAAATTCATATGAATTTTTATTAAAAAAGGTAAAAACGGAAAATACGCGCAGGCAATCACCCCACCAACCAGCGCGCGACACTTGTAGCACTAGGGCCTTCCCCTGATTTTTAGATTTGAGACAAAGTAGATGTTGGAGGAAGACTGTGTTGATATAATTAAAGAGGGGTGGGAACAGTCAACTAGAGGGTCCAGAATGCTGAAGCTCAACATGAAGAGTGAGAGGTGTAGATGTAATATAATTCGGCGGTGGGGAGAACACAGGAAATATAGAAAAGAATTCATAGAGGACATTATACAAAGATTTATCTCATTTTAGAGTGAGGATAATGATTATAATCAACAAGAGGAAGAAATTGAACTCAAAGCGAAGATTTAGAAATATTGGGAGGCCGAGGAAATACATTGGCGCTAGTACTCAAGAGTCAATTGGCTAAATATGGCGATAAGAATATTAGGTTTTTCTGTGCTTCTACGCCCACAAGAAGGAGAATTATTTCACTACTGAAGTTAAGGATGGCAATGGGAATTTGGTCAAGGGTATGGCGAACATACAGGAAATGGTGAATGGGTACTTCAAGGTCTGTACATAGCAAAGGTAGGAGTTGAGTTCGAAGAGGCAGCTAGAGCCATTCCAACCAATGTTACAGAACAGATGAATGTTGATCTGTGTGCGTCTATTTCTAAAGATGAAGTGCTCAGTGCAGTCAGATGGCTTCGGGGTCTAAAGGCCCCAAGTCTCGATGGCTTCCTAGGTATATTTTATTCAGAATATTGGAATATAATCGGGGGTGCCAATGAGGCTTTTCATATAATAAGGCTGTGAAAAAGGGGTATATGGCTCTCAAAGTAGACTTGGTTAAGGCATATGATCAAGTAAATTGGGACTTCTTAGAGCATGTACTTATTGAATTTGGTTTCCAACGGATTTTCGTAGATTGGATAATGCAATGTGTGACTAATGTTTCAATTAGTTCAATCGTTAATGAGATTCGACTTAGGAGAATGGCTGTAGAGAGGAGACTTCGTCAAGGTAATCCACTTTCTCTTTATTTCTTTCTCTTTGTTATGGATGCTTTATCCAGCCTAATTTGCCAGGATGTTGACTCAGGGTAGTGGGATCTGCTCAGGGTAAATAAGTATACGCCTCCCATTTCCCATCTTTTTTTGCTGATGATTGTGTGTTGTTTTTTTAAGGTAATGTCATATCATATATTAAAGTTAAAAATGTAATCGAGTAATTTTGTTGGACATCCGGGCAGGAAATCAATTTTAATACATCAAAAGTTTATTATTCTTCTAATGTTGGAGATGATACTAGAGGCTAGTGTACTAGTTTTTTTGGGGTGAATGTGATGACAGAAGAAGAAAAATACCATGGTATTCAGATGATGTGGGGTCATTCCAAATCTAGGGCGTTGGTTTATATCCTTGACCGCATAAGAAACTGGCTAAAGGGATGGGCAAATTCTTTGTTATCACACATAGGTGGAGAGGTCTCGATTAAGTCAATTCTTTCGGTAATTTTGACCTATGTCATGCATTGTTTTAAACTCCCTAAGTCATTTTACAAATAAAATTAATGGCATCATTGCTACTTATTTGTAAAAAAGCGAGGCTAGTCTAGAACAGGGTATACACTGGACAAATTAGGTAACTTTGTCTAAACCCAAGAAGGAGGAGAGTCTTGGTTTTATGGATTTCGAGGGGTTTAATTTGTCCCTTTTAGGTAAACAAGCTTGGCGCATTTTGTAAAATCTAGATGCGTATTGGGTCAAAATAATAAAAGGAATTCACTTTCCTAATACATCATTTCAAAAAGACAGCTCGAGTAGTAACCCTTAGTGGTCTTGGAGGAGTATCCTTGGGGGGGTTAGATTGGGAGTTCATTTGCCAAGTCTGGAGAGAAAAAGTAAAGAGAGAGGCTCTGGAATTCTGGGCGATGCGTGGGGTAGCTGCGGGTGGCAAGTGAGATTTTCTCCCCACCTTCTGGCGGCACGTGCTGGCACATACTGGAGCTTGTGGTGTTCTATGGCAGCGCTCTTTATGTTTTTGTGATCCTTGTCTTCTCCAGATTCTTTTAGACTAGCCTACTCGCCATTTTGATCAGATTTTAAGGGTGAAGCACATGTGAGTGAGGGAGTTTGAAGGTAGTGTGGCTGAATTGCATAGGAGCATGATCTTTCTTTCCAATATCTCATCCATACCTTATCTGGTGGCTTTATCCTTGCTTGGACATCCCTCATCGTGGTGGTTGTAATTGTGTTATTTTCTTTCTCCTACATTGGTTTCTCTTCTTGGTTCTTGCAATGATCTCCCTGTTATGAGCTCTTTCTCGGTACGATTCTCCCTCTTACCAACATATTTTCTCTTTGTATTAGCTAATTGCTGCATTGGTTAGTTTTTCGTGCTTGGTTCGTGTTGAATTTCGGAGATTTACTGCACTCTGCTTTGGTTTGGGCATGGGACAATCAGTCTCTCCCCCTTATATTGTTTGAGCATTTTTGTTGCCTCATGCTTGTTGTTTCTTGTATTGGATTACTTGTGTTAGCCACTTGGTGTGTTCATTTGAATTTCGTGCGTCAAATTCGCATCTGCGTTACTCTTTTTTTGGAAGCATCTCTGTTCAGTTTTCCTTCTTATGTCCTTCTTGGCTAATGCTTTGATGGTTGCATGAATTTGATTTAGTTGTTTTGACTTGGTTGAGTTTGTTTGATATCTTGGATTGGCCTTGTGATCTTGTTGAAGATCTCTTGGTTCCATCCTTGTTCTTACCCAATTCTTACCATTCTTTGTTTTTTGGTGTGTTTGGTGGTGGTTTGAGGTTGATTTGGTGGAGGTTGTGGGTTTCTTTTGTGGTGGTGTCAATTTCTTTGGTTGTGGGTGGTGCTTAGTGGTTGACGTGTGTGGTGGCGCGTGTGGTGTGTGGTGGCTTGAGGGTGTTTGGTGGTGGTTGGGGTTGACAATGGCTGGTGGTGGCCTAGCTGGTGGCTGGCGGTGTGTTGGGTGGTAGTGTGAGGTTGTTTCGGTTGTTGGGGTTGTTGGTTTGGTTGTTCGATGGTGGGTATTGGATATTGGGCCAAGTTTGTTTTTCTCTTGTGCTTTATGCATAAATTATTCAGGTTCTTGGAGATATTTTCATCTCGTTACACCTCTCTTATGTTCTCTTTAACCAGTTCTTAAGCCCATTTTCATGGCTTCAAAAGAGATGATGAATTGTTTCCGGATTGTTTAGCTAATGCCTTTTGAAATTTGAGCTCGGGAGAGTCCTTTTGACTCATGGTATGACTGTATTAGTGCCCCTTCGGATGGCACTCTCTCCTATGTTCCTCCTAAAACTAATAATAGTACTATTGTTACAACAATCTCTCATGATGATGTAGCCTCGAGTTTTGCAAAATGGGGCAATTGTCTCACGGATCATTTTATTGGTAGCTGGGTTGCACTTTCGTGTTGTACTGCCATTGTCGCTTCTCTTTGGGGCTCGATGGGTCTAGAATGTGTCATTCCCTCTAAAAAGGGTTTTTCTTATTCCGATTTCGCTCGTATGATGATGCTCTCAAGGTTCTTCAAGGTGGCCCTTTGCATTTTAAGGGTCGTTATCTATCTTTCCACCATTGTTTCCTTGGTGATATCACTCCTCAAGATGAGCCTTCTATTACCCCAATTTGGATTCAAATCCATTGTTACATGCGCCTTTATGGTTAGAGAAGGCCCTCAGCTCAATTGTTAGTGGGGTAGGAAATCCCCCTTATATGGACAAGCCGACTCTCGATGGGATCTTTACTCAACCTGCTCATGTTTGAGTGGAAATCGATGATCGGAAATCTCTTCCTAGTAGCTTGGAGGTTGACTTTAAAGGTCTTTGCATCCCATTAGCAATCAAGTATGAGGGTCTGCCTTAAATCTACTCAAAGTGCTCGACTTTTGGTCATTTTTGCAGGAATTTTGCCCCTCTTTCTTTCACTTGAGGTCGTTGCTGGAGGAAAAAGCCACCGGCGAAGTCGCTGACGTAATTGGCTGTAGGGTGGCAACTTGGTGGCTGAAGAAGCTAGTGTTAGGCTTGGGCTACATGTGCTTGGGCCGGTGAGTGATGGGTTAGGGAATAGTGAAGGCCTATTTAGTGGGTTAAACTGGTCAAACTCTCATAAGGACATTGCTCTGGTGATCAATGGGCCTCCTTTTTCTAATGGGCTGCCTATCTCTTCTGTTGGGCTTTCTGCTGGGCCTGTTTATGATCATGGGCCAAATTTGGTTAGTATGGTTGCCGCCCCTTATGGTTTCGTTTATCTGAGCCGATCGACCCCATTCACATGGAATTATTTACCCAAAGAGGATACCCGGGTCCTAGGCCAAGGCCCAATGCTGATGTTGGGCCAGTGTTTTCGGGCCTGAGAGGTGGTCCTAAAGTTGGAGGCACACTGCCCCAACTCGCTCAACGCCATTTAGGCCCACCCCTGGGCTAGGAGGCGCGCAACCCCTAGCCCAGGCCTCTCTTCCCCCTATTCAAAGGTTATTTGGCTCGGATTGATGATGTTGCTTCTGCTCTAGACTCGACTAGAGGTTGTATGGTCCCTTTGGGACTCTCGGAGTTTTGCATCTCTGCAGATCTTCTTAATTCGACTGTAGTGGCTCAAACTCCTCCCGGGGCAGTTGAGCCTATTCGTTGTACTTTGAACTGTGAGGCTAGCATTCCGAGTATTGTTTCATTGGATCGGGTTCCTAATCATGCTAGTTGGCGCCCTCTTCGTGTTCTTCAGTTGCTTGCCCTCAGGTTGCTCCTGTTGACACTGTTGATACTGGATGGACCAGTGCGACATTTTCTTGTCGTTCACATCATGCTGAGCGTCAAATGACTCGTGCAGCTTCCAAGGCTGCTGCTACTTCTGCTGCAGTTGGGGGATAATCTCCCTTTTTTTTCTTTTCTTTTTTTTTTCTCCCTTTTATTTTATTCTTATAGGAGTTTGATGTGTATGTCTTTTCTTTCTCATTTTATTTTGCGGCTCACCTTGTTTTCTGCTTTTTTTTTGCGTTGTTTTGTCCCTTGTGGTGCTTTGTTTTGTCTAGCCTATCCTGTAGGCTTTCAGACTTGTTTGGGGTATGCCCCTATACGCTTGCAAATTTTTTTTTGGTAATGAAAAATAAAAACACTGACTTACCCCCCAAAAAAAAGTATCCTTGAGGGGAGAAACTTCATTGCCGAAGACTTATAGTGGGTTATAGGTGATGGTAGATCAATTAACATCTTTAATGATCGTTGGATTCCGGAGGTGAGTTCAGCTTCTTGTGCCCCTTATCAAGGCAATCAGGTTGGGGAAGAGAAGGTCAATGACCTAATATTTCATAACTCAAGATGGTGGAACATGGCCATTTAGTTACTAAAGTAGTTCGCATTCCAGTGGGTGGCCCTGGGCTAAGTGACACCATGATCTAAGGCTTTAGGGATGGAAATTATAGCGTTAAGGTAGGATATGCCTTATGGAAACATAAGGCCTTGCAACCTGGGAAAATAAGGTTAAGAGGAAACTTAGAACAAGTCAGAAGTGCCCGCGATGTGACTGTGACAGTGAATCAGTTGATCATGTGTCGTTCTTTTGCCCTTATGCTAGATCGGCTTAGTTTGTTTCGAGACTAGGTTATAAACCAGACCCAGTTGGACACCCGGGCTTTGTGCGATGCTGGGACAATTTACTTAATGTTTGTAAGTTTGATTTTCATATAATTGTTTCATATGCCTATTTGTGTTGGTAGCTATGGAAAAGTCGTTGTAATTTTATCTTTAGAAGAAGCAATTTGAGCCAATGGGCGTAAGGTGTTAGAAGAGGCAGTGGAGTATAGTAAAGCTAATCAAGATTTATCTCCTTCCCATGAAATATTTATCTTTTTTGTCCAGATGGAAGCGCCCATACCCAACTTTTGTCAAAGTCAATTCTGATGCAGCGTAGAAGCTAAACAGCAAAGCAACGTGTGCGGTGGTGGCTCGTGACCAGACTGGATCTTTGATTGGGGAATGGTGTCCCTCAGTGGCGGCAAATGATCCATTGATCGCGGAAGCTTAAGCGTTACGAGCTGCATGCTTTTTTGCATTGCCTCGGGATGAAGATATGTGATATTTGAATCAGATAGCAAGGAGCTGATTAAAGCTATCAATGATAGTATTAGTATCCGTTAGTCTATTAATACTATTGTTTTAGATGGGTTCCTCGCATATGTAATTCGGTAGCTCACATAGTGGCAAGACTTCATTTTGTGAACCAATGTACTCATCAATGGTGGATAGATACTCCACCAGAACTTTGTGATGTATTATTTTTGGATCTATTAAGTAGTTTAGAGGCCTGAAGGCTATTTGTTGATTGATTAAAAAAAAAGAAGAAGAAATGTTACTATGACATTAAAAAACTATGTTAGTGTGCAATACAATTAAAAAGTGATTGAGATTAGACAATAATTAAGTTGAATTTGAGAGCTCAATTACCAAAATGGAATCCCACATTTGATCTCTATAGCTTTCATCAATGTCATCCCGCTTGTGCACACGAACTAGACACATGGTACGATCATGAACAATTTTATTTAAATGTTTCACCAAAATTTTTCCATTTCTACCAATTGGACCTTTTTTAAAAAAATTCACTTCAAGCATTTCTTCAGGTTCAAGGTTTGCCACTTCTTTGACTTTGTTCACACCTCGTGGTTTAGCATTCAGGAGTCCTTTTCTGCTTTCTTGTTTGAACCATTGCAAGACCTATAAAAAAATTGTTAAAAAAATGGATAGAAATAACTAATAGTAGGAAATTGTAAATGTAAATTCAATCACCATCTCCTATAGCAGGTATTGAATCGGTCTATCTTCCATTTTCCTGTGAGCCATCTTCTGAAGGAGAATAATTATGATACCTCCCTCTCGACAATGTTCTAGGTGCTACATATCTAGGCTAACTAGATTTGCTACGGGATGCCATTTCACCGAAATGAATAACAAAGAAATCAATTAATATTAAACACAGTTACCATTCAAGGCACACAGTTGGCTAGCAATAAATACATCAGTGAAATACAATAGTAAATACATCAAATTAAGCTCTTCTCCTTGATCTTCTCTTTTTCTTCTTTCTTAATTCAGATTCATTAACAATTACAGCTTCTAAATCATTCCTTTTAGGACTAACAGAATACTCAAAGTCTGTTGATGAATTAGGAGCTGCGAACTGAGCATTAAAAGAATCAATTTGCTATGAATTAGGAGCTGCGAACTGAGCATTACAAGAATCAATTTGCTAGTAAGCTTTAGTGCCTTCAACATGACCATCATCTGCTTCAAGGCACATGTCATAGGAGTCTTAAGGTCGTACCTCAACCACAACATGCCAATCTTTACGAACAATGTCGTTGGCATAAAACGCTTGTAGTGCTTGATTAACTAATGCAAAGGGCTTGTTTGTTTTTCAATGCCATTGTCAATAACACCAATAAAGCCAGATTTATCTTTCTTAACTCCTTTATCATGTACATCCCACCAATTACAACGAAAAACACAATGTGGTTATCCCCAAGATACTCCAATCTAATAACCTCAGTCAACACTTCGTGCTAATCAATATTAGTAGATCATAACCAGTATTATCAACCACACATACCCCACTATTTTGTGTCCCCATACTTACATCACGGTTTGGTGTGTGAAACCTAAACCCATTGGTCAATAAACACTATAAGATTTTATATATGATGTAGGTCCAATTGCTAATGAAAAAAATTCTTCACCATGAGGGCATTTTCCTTCTTTGCTCAAATGTACAGCCTATTGAAAAATAAACACTTATAATTATGGAAATAAAAAAAAGTATTTTTAATAATAGTAACATTAGGTCCAGAAATACTTTCTTACTCTTTCTCTGAACCACTTAACAAAGCCATTATGTTTCTCTTCTTTAGTCATTCAGACATTGGAATGTGCTATTATTTGAGAATATTCTCTAAGTCAAATAAGCTAGTTTCCAAAAGTATAAGCTACCATAGTAAAAAGAATGAGAACGCGCCATAATTATGATGTCTTTTTGAAGGAAAGGTGAAACTTCTATACAATTCTTCAAAGCAAATAAGTGAGTTTGATATCTTTCATGCACATCAAAATTAAAAATTTTAGGAGCTCCTAGTGGCATTCCAAGATGGAAGAAGATGGACAAGTTTTTACCAGCTTGCATACCACCGTCATAATTATGTTCAGGGCGATTGAATTTTGTGTCAATAACATGTAGATATATGGAGCATAAGATCATACACTCATCAGCAAGGGAGCCCTCAACTATTGAGCCCTCGGGATGAGATTAACTTTGAACATATGACTTAAGGATACATACCCCGCTCTCCTCCATACATCCAATGGCAACGTATCGGCCCAACAATAATGGCTTCATCAACTAAATGGATGGGAAAATGCAACATGATATTCCAACAAGTAGGAGGGAACCGTTTCTCTCACTTTGAAAGAGTTATGGGAATTTGAGCTTCGATCCGTTCCAAATACTCCCTCCGCAATGTTTTAACACACAAAAAATTGAAAAAACTAGACAACTCAACAATTGCTTCACTTACTTTTTTGGTAGGCATGTCTCCACGAATCACAAGAGAAAATAACCTCTGGAGGAGAACATGGCAGTCATGGCTCTTCAAACCAGAGATCTTGCCCTCTTTTAAGTTTACACACCTAGAGATGTTTGATGAGAACCCATCTAGAACTTTCACTTCTTTCAAAAATTCACACAATGTTTGCTTCTGCTTCAGAGATAAGGTGTAAGGTGCCGGAGGTAGTTCAAGTTCGTTTTTTTTCACGAGGGTGCAAATGTGGCCTTATAATGAGAGCCTGCAAATCTATAGGAAACTTAACAATATCTTTAGTCTTCTCCTTCATGTTCATGATAGCTCCCAGCACAATATCACAAACATTCTTTTTAATATACATAATATCAAAATCATGCCTTAATAAAAGGTTTTCTCAATAAGGCAACTCAAAAAAATTACTTTTCTTGTTCCAATTATCCCTCTCGATTCATGATCAATTTTACCGTTACGTGAAGACCTTTACTCACGAGAATCCTCACTAAATCCTACACTTGATCAAGAACATTTACTCCTGACAATGGTATCAGAGATTCTCCTATCCCTTTGTTTCCAAACCAATCCTTTTTCTTTCACAACTATGGTTGGTTAGAAGGAAGCATCGGTTGCGCATATAAACCTGGTTGCAACAATTTGGCAATTTAAGAGAGTGAGTATACTTATGACAGTAAGGATGTTGAGCAAAAATGTGAAATTTGCAAAACATGAATTTCCCTATATATGAGGTTTACATAGGTTTTATTAATATAGGCAATGACCCTATTCAAGATGATGTACACCCTTAATTACATCTTCCTTTTGAGATTACCCTTTGATTCCGACTGATAATATGCTTATGTTTTAATCAATCGATGAAGTGACTAACCGATTAATTGATTTGGGACAAAATGAGGCGTTTTACATTGGTTTGTATTTTGGAAGGTTTAACTTGAAGGTAATTTAGTTTTGGATTAGGAGTCATTTGTGCTTATGTTTAACTCGAAAGATATTTCGAATTTAGGCTTGACTTGGAAGTCTTTTTGGTCTGTAGTTTAACTTAGGTTTAGATTTGACTTGAAAATCATGTTCGGTTTGATTTGGCTTTGGTTTAGATTTGACTTGGAAATTTAGACTTGATTTGGAAACTTGGATTTTTGGTCTAGTCGGGAAATAATTTGGATTTAGGTTTAGATTGGAAGCAATCCCCATTCATTTGACTTAAAAGTAGTCTCGAGTTTTGGTTTGACCGAGAGGTCATTTTTTTTTTCACACCGAGATTTGACATGGAATTCACTGAATCAGAGTTTGACTTGGAATTTATTTGGATTGGGGTTTGGCTTGGAATTAATTTGGATTTGGCGTTTGACTTTGAATTAATTTATATTTGGAGTTTGATTTGGTACTAATTTGGATTTGGGGTTTGACTTTGAATTAATTTGGATTTGGGGTCGGTAATAAATTGATTTGGCGTTTGACTTGGAATTAATTTGCATTTGGGGTTTGAATCGAGTTTAAAATTGACTGAAACGTCATTTAAATTTGACTTTAATTTGGAAGACATCTGGACTTAGGTTTGGCATTTAGGATTTGAAATTGACATGGGTTTTACTTTGAATTTGTACTTGATATAGAGTTCAGCTTGGCTTAGGAGTTTAGTTTTGAAATTAAGTTTGGTTTGGCATGAAAGTTCTTTTGAATTTGGATTTGACATAAAGTCGGGTTTAAGTGTGACATGAAGGTCAATTTAGGTTTGAGTGTTACATGGAAGTCAATTTAGGTTTAAGTGTGACATGGAAGTCGATTTGAGGTTTAGATTATTTTGAATTTGAGTTTGAGCTCGATAATAGTAATTCATATTTAGGTACGAAATGAAATTTAATTTGGGCTTAGGTTTGACATGGGAGTCTTTCTGAATTTAGGTTAATCATGGAAGTTGTTTTGGATTTAGGCTGGATATAAAGCTTATTTTTTTTGGATTGGACATAGGAGTCGTTTGGTTTAGGTTGCCTGAGTCGAATCGAGTTTGGTGAACTAATTAAAGTGTTGACATAATATTAATCCCACAAGAGAAAAAGAATTTATTTTCTGTTTCGGCTGCACTTGAACTTAGTTGCCCACATACCCTTTTAAGGGATCAAGTCATTCATAGTTCAACTTTATGCTGGATTTAATTTAGAGGTATTGAATCTTATTTAGCTAATTAAAGCACATTATATCCAACTCAATTATATTTCCTCCTTTTTTGAACTTCATTTGAACTTTGAGCTCAAGTTCTTTTATGTTATTTAGTACCCTAGTCAGATCAACCTTAATTTTAGGTTGTTCTTAGTCAAACCACTTGAGTTCAACATTTAATGTTGGATATATATTTTTTAATTGCGACTGCACCCATCATTTAATCTTGGGTTTCCTACATACCTTTTTTCGGATCAAGTCCACGTAGTTCTGAAAAGATCATCGAATTTTCAAAAATTGATTTTTTAATATTTGTAACTGTACCCATTTTTTTTGTTTTGGGTCTCCTACGTACCATTTTCTGAATCAGGTTAACGTAGTTCTTAAAAATTTTTTTGTTTGCTTTCACAGCATGTAAAATTTTCTTTTCCTTCATATTTTTTGTTAACTTTTCTTTTTTTCTTAAAAAAAGGAATGTATTTTTTTAAAAAGGTTTTTGGATGGGAGGGTGCTGCTGTACACTCCCATCCATTAATTTTTTGACTAAATTTTTTTTTTTTTTGCCAAATGGCAAGCACTGAAATATAACTCAACCAAACCGGAATACAAGGATCAAAGAACAACCAAAGATCTAGAAGAGTTTAGTTGGAACTATTAGATTATGAGGATCTAGAAGAGTTAAAATTTCATTATTTGGAAATTTTAGGTTTTGTGGATTAAAGAGAATTCATGAATAATGCACTCGACTTAGAAATTTTTTTTTTTTTTTTTATGATCTCATCTTTTATCGAAATTGTTTAAAAAATTTTTAACGCCCCAACATAGGATCTTTTGAATCCAGTGTGATTGTTAAAAAAAAAAAAGGGCTTTCAGACCACGCTTACGTAGGATTTTTCAATCGATCGTAGGTTAAAATTTACTACCCTTTTGGGCCACCCCGTTAAATCTATTACCCTTTCGGGCCACCTCATGTAGAATTTTTTAATCCATCATGGGTTAAATCTATTACCCTTTCGGACCACCCCGACATAGGATTTTTTAATCCACCGTGGTTTAAAATTTACTACCCTTTCGGGCCGCCCCCATACAGGATTTTTCAATCCATCATGGGTTAAAGCACCCCCACGTAGGATTTTTCAATCCATCACGGGTTAAAACGCTATAAAATTTAAGAAGGACTTGAAAATTTTGTTTAAATCCCATGCGTTTTTTTATTTAAAAAAAAAATGATATAAACCAATAAAAATTATTTATTCTTTTTTTTTTTTTTAAAACTTTCACTCTCTCTCTCTCTTTCTTTCTCTTCGATGCCTTTTTTTTACCCCTAATCTCGCGATTTATTTTCTTTAACTCTTCTTTTTTTTTTTTTTTGAAGTGGGCAAATCCAATTTAAAGTGAGGGTGAAGGAAGTTAGTTTAAAGAAAATCAAATCTTCTCCCTAGTTTAGAGAGATATGTAATTTTATTCCTTAAATTCCACCGGAAAGAAATCAAAAGTTTGCTTTAGAGTGGGTAATACCAATTTGAAATGGAGTATAGATAAGTGATATTTTGAAGTAGAGAAAACGTCATCGAGAGTAGCGGGATAGGATATTGATAAAAAGAAAGTAAATTTTGTAGTATCAATGCCTTTGACTTCTTACAAATTTTGTACATGAACAAGTGTTTTTTTTTTTGTTCAAAATTTTTTCTTTACCTCTTTCTCTCTCGTTCTCTCTCTTTAATCTCTCTTGCTTAATTTTTTTTCAGAGTTTTTTTTTTCCTATTTTGCTTTTTTGATCCTCCTCTCTCACCTCCCTTTTCTCCCTCTCTCCCCCTCGATTTTCTTTTTTTTTTTTTTCTCTTCATTGTTGCCCCTTTTTTTTCTTCTCTCTCACTTTTTTTAAGCAAACCAAACCCAATTTAAAATGTGGTGTATAAAATATATTTATAGAAAATCAAATCTTCTTTGTAATTTAGAGATACATGGAATTTTGTTTCTTGAATTCTACCAGGAAGAAATCAAAGGTTTGTTTTTGAAAATCGTGTATCCTATTTGAGATTGGGTGTAGAGAAAACGAGGTTAAAAGTTGAGAGATGAAATTAAGAGTTGAGGAGAAAAAAAAAGAACTCATAAAAAAAAAAAATCATGTACAGTTTTAATGACTCAAACAATTTTTGAATTTGAATTTTTTTAAAAACTCTTTCTCCCGCTGAGACTCTTTTCCTTCTTTTGTTTTTCTTTCCCTTCTCTCTCTCTTTTTGTGGTTTCTTTTTTTACTGATTTCTCTTCTTCCCCACTCATTCTTCTACCTCCATAATATAAGGGTACATGCAAGACATGAGGGTAAATTGGAGGGAATGATTTCTTCAGTATATATTTTTTTTAATTCTATTTTGTAGATAAAGAAAATATTAGTTCAAATGGGTCTATCTAGTTAGACAAACAAAAATTTTTTTAACTTGTTATGTTTAGGTCAATTTTAAAACCAACCCTTTTCACTTGTGCCCAAAGCATTATGATTTTGGGCCCCTTTTCACACTTATAGAGGTCCATCAATAATGATTTAAGATTAACCCATAATATGCGTCATTGAATAAATACCAACTATGATAGCTAACATTTAACATCGTGAAATTTCACGTTCAACAATTGCCCTTCTCGAGCGTTGTGCGTGTGAATATTTGAACATGGACAGGGCTCGACTTTGTAGTTGAACCTATTGCATCAACTCAAACTTAATGGGTGTGTTTGGTTCCTATGATTTAGGAATCGAGAAAATTTTAGTAGGGATGGTCATAAAGTTGGTATAGGGCTATAGGGAATGCCTTTTTCTTGAGTTAGGATTTGAATTGGAATTGATTTGGGCTTGACTTCGTAGTCATTTGGGTTTTAGTTTGACATAGTCATGCCACTTCTTTGGGATTTGGTTGTTTGGGTCAAATTGAGCTAATTTAGCTTATCGGCTCACCCTCACCTGGGGAAAAAGGATTTGTTTTTATTGGGGCTAGATCTAGCATATGACTGGGCTACCTACGTACCTTTTTAAGGGAACAAGCCTTCCGTAGTTCAGTATAACTCAGCCATCCAAACTTTTTATTTTTTTGATACATTGGACTAAGCAGAGAATTTCTTCAAAAATTTCCTGTTGACACAAGAATATATAACTTTGCCCTTGGGATTTGACAATTCATAAGCACCCTTCGGATAGACCTTTGTGGCAACATGTGGTCCCTCCCACTTCGGTTCAAACTTGCCTTGTGCCCTCCTATTTATAACAATCGGTCGCCTGATTGTGAGGACTAAGTCACTAATAGAAAATGAGCGAAACTTCACCCTTCCATTGAATGCACCAGCAACTTGAGCTTGATAGACTTCAAGTCTCTGCTGGGCAGCTAATTTGTGCTCGTCCAGGGCATCAAGCTTGACTAGCCTGATCTTCACATTCTCGTCTAGGTCAGTGCGTTGAACGGCAACTCTAAAAGAAGGCAATTGTATTTCCAAAGGCAAAACCGCCTCTAACTCGAACACCAAAATTGTAAGGCGTGCATTCCATTGTATTTGAAACTGTAGTTCGGTGTGCCCGCAGAGCTTCAGGTAACCATTCATGCCAGTCCCTTCTTATTTTCGAGACCATTTTCTTGAGGATTTTGCAAAGCACCTTATTGAATGCTTCAGCTTGACCATTGGAGATGAATTATATCTTGATGAAAAGCTATGCTTGAACTTGAACTTCTCGAGCAAGTTAACCATCAGTTGGCTTTTGAAGTAAAGAGCATTATCGGAGATTACCTTTGACAGCACTCCATAGTGGTAGATCAACTGAATTCGAATGAAATCTGCGACCTCTTTTGCTCCCAATTCTCTTAATGCAACAGCTTCAGCCGATTTCGAAACGTAATAAGTCCCTGCAAGTATATATTGATGCTGGCGGTATGACGGAGGCTTAAATGGACCCATGAAATGAAGGTCCCATGCGTCAAAGGGCCAAGAGAACACGCTTGGGTATAGAGGCTGTGGTGGTTGGTGAATAAAATCTCCATGAATTTGACAAGCTTGGCAAGTCTTTGCGAATTTCATTGCATCTTGTACCATGGTTGGCCAATAATAGCCTAACCTTTTAACTTGATCAGCGACCTTTGGTCCAGCCTGATGAGCACCGCATATGCCAGAATCTGTTTCTTTAAGAGCAAGGGTGGCCTCTTCTTTAGACAAACACTGCTATAAGATTCCATCCAAGGACCTCCGATATAAAGTGTCATTTTTCAACACAAATTTAGGTGCTCGTCTCCTTATCTCCGCCTTCTTCTTTGAATCAACAGGTAGAATGCCAAGTTGCAAATATTCGACCAAAGTCTGTCGCCAGTCTGGCTCTTCTTTGCTATCGTCAACGGAGACTGAGTTTACCATCTCCACTTGGTCTAGATACTCTACTGCAGGCATCAGCAGGTAATGTTCCCCAATAGTGACTTGAATTTCTCTTTCATTGGGTAGGTTAGTGATGCAGCAAGCTTTGCTAAGGCATCGGCTTTATCATTCTCAACCTCAGCACATGTGATGTTTTAGCATCATAAAAATGCTCCATCAAATATTTTTCTCTTTGGTATAAAGGCACTAAATTTGCATTTCTAACTTCATATTGACCATTTATTTGTCTGACAATCAGCTGAGAATTGCCAAATGCTTGCAAGTAGTCAATTCGCATTTCAATGGCAATTTCAAGACCAATGATGAGCGCCTCATACTCAGCTGTGTTATTAGAGAGAAGTTATATTAAGGAAAAGGAGTAAGGAATGAGTCCACCGGATGGTGTGACAAAAACAATGCCCACACCTGCCCCCTTTCGATTTGCTGCTCCATAAAATACAGCTGCCATGGAATCGTCTCTATATGGAGTATTTCCTCATCTGGCAAGTCATCTATCAACTGTTCACTATCAGGAGCTAGATGTGCCGCTAGGAAGTCAGCTATAACTTGCCCTTTTATAGCCTTTTGTGGTACAAACTTTAAGTCAAATGGGCCTAATAACATTACCCACTTAGCTAAACCCCCCTGACAATACTACTTTCGACAAGATATACTTCAGCATGTCGACCTTCGAGACCAAGGTAACTGAATGAGACATGAGATAATGTCTCAATTTCTACACAGCAAACACCAATGCTACGCAAATCGTTTCAATCGACAAATAATTATGTTTTGCCCCCACCAACGTCCTACTGATATAATAAAGGGCAATTTCTTTTCCTTCGTCATTCTTTTGCGCTAACATTGCTCTAAGGGATTGCTTGAATGCAGAAGTGTACAATATCAAAGGTCTCCCTTGAATAGGTGCCATTAAAATAGGCGGCTTTAGCAGATATTCTTTGATGTTGTTGAATGTATTTTGACAAGTCTAGTCCCAAACAAAAGGGATGTTCTTCTTCATCAACCTTGTGAAAGGTTGACATCTTTCTAACAGATTGGAAATGAGCTGTCTGATGTAGGGTAGTCTTCCTTGCAAACCACGAAGCTCTCGTAAATTTCTTGGGGGAAGCATCTCTATTATCGCTTTAACTTTGTTTGGATCAATTTCAATCCCACGATGTCTGACCACAAAGCCGAGAAATTTTCCAGATGTGACTCCGAATGCACACTTTAACGGATTCATCTTTTGCTGATGTTCGCAAAGTCAGCTGAATATTGCTCATAAGTCATCAAGGTGATCCTCCCTGTTCTTAGACAACCAATTCATCAACATAGCACTCAACCACTTTATACAGTACATCGCTGAAGATGACAGTCATGGTTCTTTGATAAGTTGCACCAACATTCTTCAAACTAAAAGACATCTTTGTGTAACAGTATACTCCTTGTGGTGTGCGAAAAGCAGTTACCTCCTCGTTTGCTGGGTCCATCTTGATTTGGTTGTAACCAGAGAAACCATCCATAAATGACAATGCACTAAACCCTATGGTTGCATCTACTAAGAGTTTAGTGATCGGTAATGCAAATTCATCCTTAGGGCAAGCGTCATTCAAATTTTGTAACTCCACACAGATGCAAAGTTGCCCATTCTTCTTTCTCACAGGCACAATGTTCGCGAACTATGATGGGTATTGGACTTCACGAATAAAACCAGCCTCTATCAGTTTGTCCACCTTGACCTTTAATTGAACAGTCAACTCAGGTCGAGAGCGTCACTGCAATTGTTTCTTTGGTATTGTATATTTGGATACAGCCAACTTGTGCACAGCCACATTTGGATCCAACCCCGGCATATCTTGATAACTCCAGGCAAACACGTCTCTATACTCACGCAGTAATTTTTCATATTACATTTTTTCCTTGGGAGATAATAGGGCACTGACAAAAATTGGTTTCGTATCCTCATCAGTTCCCAGGTTAATTCTCGAAGCTCCTCGACAGTTGCTTGGCCTCCATCCTCTAATACTCGTGGAGCTAGCTCAACTAGTTCAATGAAATCTTATTGATGCTTTTGGACATTTGGGATCACTTGGTCTTCTTGTTGAGATTGGCTTTCTCCATTGGATGCAAGCTCGCCTTGAATGACGTGACATGATAGTCCACCTTGGGAAAAATTGGGATGGGAATAAGACTCGAATCCCTCGAAATCTGTGTTGTATGAAATGGATGTAATGTTAACTTGTGCGGCTTGTTCATCATCAGAGTTGCCACATTTGATGATAATAGATTTCAACTGTTTATTCTTCCTCAATCTTGATCCTTCAGCTTTTCTCATCTTGATCCTTTTAGGATTTGACCCAAAAGGTTTTCCCAACCTCTGAAAGACTAAGATACGAGGAGGTGTTGGCTTATCATCTTTAAAAGCTTCTTTTTCACTTGTCATCAAAATTGTAGGTTCGGCAACATGTGCCTTACCCTTGGCTTTTCTCACTTTGATCCTTTTGGAATTTGGCCCAAAAGGTCTTCCCAATCTCTAAAAGGCTGAGATATGAGGTGGAGCTGGCTCATTCTCTTTGAAAATTTAAAGGTCTCGTGCCCTCTTGAGAAATCTGTAACCTATCGGTTATGTCATCGAAAGGTCATCTATATTCATTTTTCCTTCATCAATTTGGATGTTCATGGAACTAAGTTTTCCTGCCCTTACCCTGAATCAGGAGCAGGTAGATGCGAATGCATCATTATTAAATATCACCCTCCGATGTGCTCTTTTTGTACCTCGAAAGGAGGTAGAAATGACCATACTTGTATTAGACATGGACTGATTCATTCTCCGCAAAGGACAAGTATAGCTTGTCATGAGAGAGTTCATAATTTCCTCAACTGGAGTCAAGGCTTTTTGCCCACTTCTCCTTTTTTTCCTTCGGGACATACTTAAATAAAGTCTTGGGTTGAGAGGTCTTTAGGCTTTGTTCTTCACCAAAACGAGCACTCCTTGAACTGGAACTATCAACCTCTTGAGTAGTAAGGGATTTCGAAAAAGGCTGCATGTCGAGAATCTTTCCCTTTCCTTTTTTAAAACTGCCCCTCATGAGCGTACTACTGGTTGATCGATAAAACTTAGCATCGACATAGTATACATCTTTTCTGTGAAATGGGTCACGGTCTCCACGAATTGTTCTTTCAACCCTGTTTTCATCTGCATATTTCAGGCACTGATGAAGTGTAGAGACTATAGATTTATTGTTGTAGAGCCAAGGTTGCCCCAATAGGGCATTATAAGACTTATCAGAGTCTATAACACGGAAAAGGGCATCTCCATAAAGGTCACCAAATTCTACTTGAATTGCAATTGTACCCGGAGCTTTCTATCCTACTTGATTGAGCCCTTGAATTGTGAGCAAGGTAGGGATAATTGGTTTGGCGCTAACGCCATAGTTCGTAGTGCCCTCATAGGGAGAAGATTAACAGCTGAACCACAGTTGGGCAGGATTCGGTTCAACACTTTGTCTCCGATTAAACCAGTTATGTAAAGCAGCCTGTTATGATGTTTAGTCCCGAGCTGGAGGTCTTCATCAGAGAATGTGATGCATGCCATGTAAGAAGCACAGTTATTTGTCACAGATGTATTTTCAATTTCAACCTGATCAACTTCACTTTTGTAATCATCGGGATCCTTCCGAGCTTGCATGAGTGCCATCCTCAACTCTAGCTAGAGCGCATCATAAATACTCAATCGAGCAAGAATCCATTTTAAATGAGTAAGAATATCATATCGAACTCTTTCATGGTATGGTGCTTGTCTTACTATCGGAGGGACCGGAATTAGAAGATCTTCAACATGAAATGCCTTCTCATTCGCTGGCAAGGCCTGTCCTAACTGCCCATTGGGCTGTTTCTCAACCTGAGGTGATGTCATTACTTGTTTTGCTGATTGTATAGGCTCTTTGCTCTTCTCAACTGGCTTTGGTGTTGGTAATTGTAGGCTAGAATGAAAACTGATTTAATCAACTTCAAGGTTCATCTCCTCGGCTTCTTCTTTTTCCTCAAAAGACGCCATATAACAAGGAGTTTTCCATTCTTGTTCCACATCTTCATCACTCAAGGAACCTTCTCCAAGAAACTCCTTCGGGAAGTAGTCCTTCAAAGTTACAGAGACCCTAGTATGGGGATCATATTCCTCGTCCGATGTCGCTTCTGCCTTCTTGGAAGATTTGGATTTCTTCTTTTTGTTTTTCTTCTTATTCTTCTTTTTTGGAGGATTCTGCCCTCCAATCTTTACACCAGGCGGACTAGAGCTTTGAGTGATGTCTTTTCTGAACACTCTCCTACTAAAACAGGACTGCCACTCATACTCGTCATCGTCGTCGTCTTCAGGATCAAAATCCCAAGCTTCCAGTTCACTCATAAGTTCGTAAAGACCCCGAGGCATGTCAGGATAAACCCATTGAACTGTGACTTCTCCGTAAACAATGTAATGGACATGTATAGCACTAGGAGGTAACTCCACTATTCGTATATTATCCTTCTTAAGGGGTAATTGAGCACCATTCTCA
Source organism: Simmondsia chinensis (assembly GCA_018398585.1). Taxonomy (NCBI): domain Eukaryota; kingdom Viridiplantae; phylum Streptophyta; class Magnoliopsida; order Caryophyllales; family Simmondsiaceae; genus Simmondsia; species Simmondsia chinensis. Next base: position 18,717,565 of record JAGTTD010000016.1, on the reverse strand, counting down.
TCCTCTACACATGATTTTGTATTGGATGAAGAGATTAGCCCCTTGGAGGATGTTTCGGCTTCAATTTCAATCCGCCCTTTGATGACCATAACTTTGATTATGTCTTTAAGGACGTAACAATCTTTGATCGGATGGCTTGTAATCTAGAGGTAAGGGAAATACTTGGGGTTATCAATCTTGTCAGCTTCATCAGGACGTTTTGGATCAGGAAGGGTAATTGCTTTTGCTGCTATCAACTCGTCAAAAATACCTTGCACATCATCATTATCAAAGGGGTACTTCTTCTCCTTTCTTTCTTGAAGAGTGAGCCTTTAAACCTTCTTCCCTTTGCCTTTATCATTTTTCTGTCTACAACATTGATGGCTTTCTCAGTTGTTTTGATAAAAGTGGCCATAGCCTCACCCTTTTTAGCTGGCTTTTTATTTTCTCCCTTCCTTTCGTCAATGGTCTAGGTTTTATGAGAAGCGATCTTCTGTTGAGCAATTTGTCTCTCGACATTACAAGCTTTAGTAACGAGCGCCTTGAAACTTTGGGGCTCTGCAGTAAAGACATATGTAGCTACCTCTGGCTAGAGGTTGTTGGAACACATTTGAACCGCAGAGCATTCACTCAATTTCTCGGGACATTGGAGACTTAAGCTCCTCCATCGTATAATGAAGTCATTTGCGCTCTTATTTGGCTTTTAAACGCATAAGCTAGATCCATTACCGATAATTTCTTCTTGGGACTCACGAACTAAGCTAGAAACACCTTTTCTAAATCATCCCAAGTCTGAATTCACCCGGGCTGTAACTGAGTGTACCATGTGAACGCTGATCCTTTCAGGGACTGGACGAATTACCGTATCAGTAAGGCATCGCTTAGGGCTGTTTCGCAGCACGCAAAACGGTAGTGGGCCAAATGCTTATGCAGTGACCCATTCACGTGATCAAACTTCTCAAACTTCAATTTCTGATACCCGTGATGGAACGGCATTGTATCATAGTGTGTTGGATATGGCTTCTAATAACCTAAGACAAGTGGGTTTATAGAAGCTTGGTATTCCTTTATCCCTTCAACTATGATAGCTTTAATGTTTTGCTGTGTCAGCTCAGATTGCTGACTCTGAACCTCTTCCAGCGGCTGTGGCGTTCATGCTGATGCACTAGCTTGATTAGCTACTTGTGTAGCAAGTGCAGCAATTTCAACCTTCTTTTTAACGAGCTTTCAGTGCAGTTCTTGTAGCTGTTCCCCTATGCTTGTAGTTCCGGTCACTAAAACCGGCATATCTTCTTATTGGTTTTGTATGTTCAAAATCCCTTGAAACTCCCTTGGCATGTCCTCTTCAATGAAAATAGAACTAATGTCTCCATAAACGAGTGAGCTTGCGTACTCCATCAGGTTGGTTGGCTTGGTTTGGCTTGCCAATACCATCTCAGCATATGTCATTGACTTAGCCATTGATCGAGTGATTGGACTTGTATGAGATCTAACTTCCTTCAAGGATATCACTCCTTCGGAACTCAGATTACTAAAGCCTTCAGACATTATCGACATGTTCTCCTCTTCTTCCTCAAAGGCTTTAGGAGGAACAATCCTCTGATTATGGAGTGCCTTTGTCTTCGCATCAGCTGGTTCTGGGTTTGAAGGCATAGAGGTTTCAACTCTCTTTGTTTTGGTTGGACATCCCCCTCAATATAGGAGGTGACCATGACTTGCTCGACCGGCCCCAAGAAGATTGGGATAGAGCCAATGTATACATGGTTTATGAGGTTAATGACAGGTTCTTCGGTAGATTTCGCCACAGTGAACTTCTTCGGGGTGACCCTCTTTGGAGTTGCCTTCACAGGGTTCGAGGCAAAGTTAAGTGCCAATTTTTGGTTGGCCTTTGATGTGCCTTATACTTTCATGTTTTATTCTTCATTCCCGCAATATATTTGGCTTTTACATGTGTGTTTTGTTGTAATTTAGGTACATTTTGGCTTAGAGTGCAACAGAGCAAACAAAGGTTGAAAAGTGGCAAAATCAAGCACTATCGAAGCATAATTGAAGACTACTTTAAGAAACACGACCACGTGTGGAAAAGAATGGCCAACTGGGGTGTGACATATTCAGTGACGTGGTGAGCAAATCCAAAGAAGAAAGATGTAGGTAGCAAGCTGCAATCGAATACATAGAAGACAAGATACTAAACAAACTTGTTAGTAGTGTTAAAAATAAAGAGCGTACAAGTGTGTAGTAAAAGAGAAACAATGTTATCATAGGAGGGATAATAAACGGATCTACAATTGAAAGAGAGTTCATGCTAAAATAATAATAATAATAATAATAATAATAATAAATAAAATAAAAGTAAATTAAAGATAGATTGGGTTGCCTCCCAAGAGCGCTAAGTTTAACGTCTTCAGCCGAACACAGTTTAGAACACGAGATCAACCAAAATAGAAGGCAATGTCTGCCATAGAACTCAGGTTAATCCAGTAGGGACGATCCCCAAACCGAACAGTATTTCGAGACCCGTGACCATCAAGTAAGGAAACATTACCAGCATTAGGGTCACAAATCTCTATCCTACTAGGTGTAGGTGATGAAGCACAGCTATCGACACAGACCGAGACATTATTATAATCATCACTTTTAGTAGAATCGGGCTTACCTAGCTCTACCAAAGGGTTATTATCATCAACCTTGTAGCATTCCAACTCGTCCTCAGTCTCAGGGTGTCGAACAAAGTTCGAAACCTTCAATTTTCCCTTGAAGTTTCCAAAAGAAACCTCCAACACTCCCATCCTACAGTGAATAACAGTATCGGCCGTTGCTAGAAATGGTCGACCAAGAATAATAGGAGCGTTGCGCTTTTGCCTAGGAGTAGGGTCTATATCTAAGACAATAAAATCAACAAGGAAGACAAACTTGTCAACCTTGACAAATGCACCTTCCACTACTCCACGAGGTACCCACTCTATTCTATAAGCCAACTGAAGTGTAACATTAGTTGGCTTAAGGTATCCTATTCCTAGTTCCTGAAAAACTGAGTAAGGAATAATCGCTCCTAGATCTAGCAAGGCTCTACTGGTATAACGCTCTCCTAAGACGCATGGAACCAAAAATTCCACGGGGTCTCGAAACTTGGGTGGGGAGCTCGACTCTAAAATGCTGCTCACCTTCTCAGTGAGCCGGACCTTCTTCGGGATATGTGCTTGTGCGCGCTTCTTTTTGGTGCAGAGGTCCTTGAGGAACTTGGCATACATAGGAATGTGTTTAATGGCTTCAATCAACGGCAAGTTGATCTTCACGTCCTTAAGCATATCTATGAGCTCAACCCTCTTTGGGTCGTCCTTCTTCTTCGGTCCCATAAGGGCCAAAGGAAAAGGGACAATGGGTTCAAAAACCCTTTCTCGTGATCCCTTCCTATCGGCAGTGGGAGGGGGAGTCACATCCTTCTCAGTTTCAACCTCAACTTCCCTAAGATTCTCCTCTCCTGAAACCGATACAATTTGAGCTTGCTCTAGGGTTAGAACTAGTTGATCCTGTGGGGTTTGTGAGTGGTTAGGAGGGTAACCTCCCGTCCTCTATCCTATTCAGTGTGTGGGTCAACTGTCCTATCTGGGTCTCTAATTTGACGATAGATTGCGAGTGAGACCGAACCAATTGTGTGGTGTCCTCCATAAAGTGGAGCATGCGCTCCTCAAACTATGACATAAATCCCAGAGGTGGTGGAGGAGGGTCATTATGAGAAACATTGGAGTGAGGTCAAACATCATACCTATGCCCTCCCTTAAAAATGGGAGGGTGCACGTTACCTACAAAGCCGGGATCTTGTTGTTTTGTGGGCTGATATTGATTGGCGTCTGTTATAATTCCTTTAGTCTTTTGATTGTATTTGGTCTTTAACTGCTTGTAATGTGTTTGGTTGCTTTGGTGTTGTGTTTGTTTGTTAGTTACCAGGCAAATTGGCGCCATGAGGGTCGGGTTTAGGTCCTTAAGGTCAAGGCTAGTCAAATGTGGCGGCTTCCTTGTGTTTAGGCGCCAAAATTCAGTGAGGAGGTTAGAGTGGGATGAGTCCTTGTGCATTGTACCAAGATCTATTATAAATAGATCTAATGCTTGTAACCTCTTCATTCAATCAATAACAAACATGATTTCCTTTGGATAATCTCTCTAATTCTCATCTAATTCTCTACTTTTTCATCTCCTTTCAATTCTCTTCTCACCTTATCATGCTTGGAAAGGAGAAGTGCCAATTGAAGCATGGACATGAGTGTTGAACCAATATTCAGTTAGAGAAAGCCATTGATTCCACTCTTTGGGCCATGAGAAAACCATACTTCGAAGATACTGCTCAATGCATTGGTTGACACGCTCAGTTTGTCCATCCATTTGGGGATGATAGGATGAACTAAGTGCCAATATAGTTCCCAACTACTTGAACTACTCCCTCCAAAAAGTACTTGGAAAGATCTTGTCTCGATCAGAAACGATGGATTGAGGCAACCCATGTAACTTATATATGTTGTCTAAGAAGCTCTTAGCCAACCTTTCAGTTGTAACAGGCCGGATAAGTGCTATAAAATGACTATATTTGGTGAAACGATCCACCACAACCCAAATTACCTCCCTACCATCAGACTTGGGAAGTCCTTCTATAAAATCCATGCTTATGTTAATCCACGCACCCTCCGGAATGGGAAGTGGCTGCAAGAATCCTTGGTATCGATGATCCCCCAACTTGGTTTGTTGACACACCTCACAAGACTTAACAAAATTTGATACAGCTTTCTTCAAACTGCGCCAGCTAAAATATGCCTTAACTCTCTGATAGTTACCTTCAACCCCGGAATGTCCACCCCAAGCTGAGTCATGTGAAGCCTTCACTATCTAATCCCTCAAATCAGTCGAGGAGCCAATATATAACTTGTTCTGCACCCGGATAATGCCTTTCTGCACAGACACTTCAGGCTCATTGTCAACGATTTCAGCACCTTTAACCAAAGCTGCAGCCACACACTCTTGAGCAAAAGTCTCCCTTTCATAAGATTTGTAGATTTCATCCATCCAAGATGGAAAAACAACAGACAATGCCCCATAAAAACCCTGCTCGTGGTCCTCAAACTTCCTTGACAAAGCATCCACAACCTGGTTTTCTTTTCCTCTTTTATACTCGATTGCATAGTTAAGTCCTAGCAACTTCATCAACCCCTTCTTTTGAATTTTTTTCACTATCTTTTTCTCCAAGAGGTGCTTAAGACTTTGATGATCTATTCGAATAATGAACCTATAACCATCCAAGTAATGCCTTCATTTCTCAATTTCTAGGAGAATTGCCAAATACTCTTTTTCATAAGTGGACATGGCTTGATGTTTAGGACTAAGAGCATGACTCAAATAAGCAATAGGTCTTCCATGTTGTGAGAGAACAGCCCCACAACTAGTCCCACTTGCATCTGTCTCCAAGATGAAGTCCTCAGCAAAATTTGGCATGGCCAATACCGGAGCCACACACATAGCCGACTTAAGTGCATCAAAAGCTGCTTGTGCCTTGTCATTCCACTTTAATGCGTCCTTCTTTAGAAGCTCAGTTAGGGGCTTTGCAATGGACCCATAACCATTTATGAACTTCCTATAATAACCGGTCAATCCCAAGAACCCTCTCAATTGCTTCAACGTCATAGGAAGTGGCCACTTGTGCATTGCTTGCACCTTGGAAGGATCGGTAGAGACTCCTTCATGAGAGATGACATGACCCAAATATTCAAGTCTGGACTGAACAAAAGAGCCCTTTGACATCTTAGCAAAAAATCTGTGCTGCCACATTACTACAAACACCTCTCTAAGATGAGTGAGGTGATCATCCTATGACGAACTATATATCAATATATCATCGAAGAAAACTAACACTGATCTCCTCAAGTAAGGCTTGAAAATGTCATTCATAGCAGCTTGGAATGTGGCCGGAGCATTTGTTAAACCGAAAGGCATAACAACGAACTCAAAATACCCATGATGTGTCTGAAAGGCAGTCTTGTATATATCCGGCTCGAGAACTCTGATTTGATGGTATCCCTGCCTCAAATCAAGCTTAGAGAAGAAATGTGCTCCATATAACTCATCAAGCAAATCGTCAATAACAGGAATAGGAAACTTATCTTTCACTGTAAAAGAATTCCGTTGGCGATAATCGATGCACATTGCAGCCGTGCCATCCTTCTTCTTAACAAGAATCACGGGTGAGGCAAAAGGACTATGGCTTGGTCTAATGAAACTCATTTGAAGCAACTCATCAACTTGCTTCTCAATCTCAGATTTTTAGGCATGAACATAACGGTAAGGCTTGATCTTTACTGGGTCAGAGTTAGCTCGAAGTGGAATGGCATGATCTACATTTCTTTGAGGAGGAAGGCTCTTTGGCTGCTCAAAAATATCCTCAAACTCTTCGAGCAAAGCATGAACTTCAGGTTGGATGTTCAGCTGCAATTCTGCAGGTGCAATGACAAATAATTGTCCTAGCCATTGTATTGCATTCTTCTTGAACCCCCGATGTAAGCTCTTGCCGTTAATCAGCCTCAATTGTGCTTGATCTGATATTCCTTGTAATGTGACCTTATTACATGAACTTCGAAAGACACTGTCATCGTATCAAAATCAAACAACACCGAATTAAAGGACCTCATCCAATCTACCCCAAGCACCATATCACACCCTCCCAAAGGGAGAACTCTAAAATCAAAAGTGAATTGATGATCTTGCATAGACCAACGGAATGCTTGGCACTTGTTTTGAGTAGTAATTGAGTTGCCATCAGCTACCATTACGGCTAAGGGATGAGTTTTGATGATTTCATGCTTCACCTTCTTCACCAACTTGGGATCAACAAAGCTATGTGTGCTTCCACTATCCACAAGAATGGTAATGGAAGGTTTTCCTGCCTTCCCTCCAATGCGTATGGTGTTGTGAGCTCCATTCCCGGTCAATGCCTTCATGGAAATCTCAACCTCATCCTCAAACAGCTCATCATGTGAATCTTGCCCTGAACTGTCCTCTACAGAACCTGAACCTTCAGTCTCTAATTTAACATCAACACGAGAACCTCTTGCAGACATAAAAAACTTTGGATTGCACCTATGTCTGGGCTGATATGGCTGATTACATTTATAACATAACCGTGTAGATCTCTTGTCCACTGAACGGCCAGCCTTGATGCTTGATGAGTCTTGTAATTGCTACTCCTGAATTTGCTTTTGTCACTTGATGATTCAAGTGTAGCCTCAATCAATTTAGCCTTATTGTAGGCTTTAGAGAGAGTCTTTGGCCCAATGGCCTTAACCAAGTTCTTAATTCTTGGCTTTAATCCACTAATAAAGCTTGAGACATAATATGCTTCGGTAGAATGTGGATTAATGGCTATCATGTTTGCACGCAAATTCTAAAATCTGATCATGTACTCCTTCACCGTAGATGTTTGATAAACTTTATTAAAACTATCAACAACATCGCTTGAATCCTCTTCACCATATCTCTCACAAAGCTCTTCCACGAATTGGCCCCAAGAAAGACAAGGATTACTCTTCAATATACTATAAAACCATACCTCGTGGTCTCCATGAAGATGCACTGCAGCTAGCTCTACTTTTTTGGCTTCATTGATGTTATAGAAATGAAAATACCGTTTGCACCTCCTCAACCAAGACTCAGGCTGTTTTCCATCGAAAGGCTCGATTTGTACCCTTGGCTGTCTATGAGCATAGCTTCTGCCACCAGATGTAACATCATTACTCAATGATCTCTGTTGTTGATGCAAATTAGGAGGTCTGTTCTGTTGTTCAAGTTCATCGGATGAACTCCTTTGGTGAGCATTTGAATCAGGTGGCCCGGATTGCAGACCTGCACTCTGGCCACAAAATCTGAATTGGCCTGGTCCTGTATTTCGATCATGTGCTCCCGCAGCAGCCTCAACTACTGAAGGTTGATCATCCACTGATCGGATATGAACTCAGGGACCAACTTCTGCTTGTATCACAGGAGATTTACCATGAGTCTTGTCCAAATTCTCATTTCTGTCTGGATGAACCTGCGGTTGAGCCACAACAGTTGGAGGAATGAGCTGACTTGCAGGTTTAAGAATCGCATTGATGGATAATTCTCCTTGTTTCTTGATCTGATCTTGCAGATTCTCCAAACTTTCCTCTAATTTCGACAATCGATCATCATTAGTTTGCTGATTTTCCAACTGCATCTGTTGTAATCTTAAGAACATGCATTCTTCTGATTGTAATTGTGACTGTAATTGCGAATTAGTAATGTGATTACACCATTCCTTCATCTGATCAGTTGTAACATATTCCTTTGAAGTGTTCGAACTAGCAGCAGCAGCATATGTCATTTCTGGTTGAACAACTGAAGCTACATTGCCTCCTCCTGCTCCCGATCGTGTCCTTACTCCATCAGCCATACTTTGATCGTGTTTCCTTGATTTTGCCAGCTCAAATCAAGCAATAGACAAGTTGAACTAGCTCTGATACCAATTCTTAACTACCAAACCTAACTTGATAGCTAACCTTGTGAAAGAGAATGATAAGGTGAGAAGAGAATTGAAAGGAGATGAGAAAGTAGAGAATTAGATGAGAATTAGAGAGATTATCCAAAGGAAATCAGGTTTTTTATTGATTGAATGAAGAGGTTACAAGCATTAGATCTATTTATAATAGATCTCGGTACAATGCATAAGGACTCATCCCACTCTAACCGCCTAACTGAATTTGGGCACCTAAACACAAGGAAGCCGCCACATTTAACGAGCCTTGACCTTAAGGACCTAAACCCGACCCTCATGGCGCCAATTTACCTGGTAACTAACAAACAAACATAACACCAAAGCAACCAAACACATTACAAGCAGTTAAAGACCAAATACAATCAAAAGACTAAAGGAATTATAACAGCATCCTCATCTTGTTGGTTAAATGCTCCATCGCATGAAGCATTAACCATTTGCTTGTTGGAAGCCGTGAGACCATCGTAGAAATTCTGCACAAGAGCCCACTTGGGTGACTCGTGGTGGGGACAGCTTCTAAGGAGCTCCTTAAATCTGCCCCAACTCTTATGAAATTATTCCTGATCCTTTTGTTCAAAACTGTTGATTGCACGTCTGACAACCATAATTTTGGCTTTAGGATAAAACTTGATTAGGAACTTTTGCTGAAGGTCAACCCAAGTGGTGATTTCACCTCTCGGAAGAGACTGAAACCACCTTTTGGCTACATCCTTTAACGAGAATTGAAAAAGACGTAGCCGAATAGCATCAGTTGAGACACCTTGATGATGACAAGTTTCGCAAATTTCTATGAACGCATCAAGGTGCTCGTATGGGCTCCCAATCGGCTTTCCATAGAAAATGGAAAGCATGTTGATGATCTCAGGCTTAAGCTTGAAGTTAACATTACCCACGGCGGGTAACGTAAGCACGTACATGTGGAGAATGAAGTGGTCCCCAATCGCACGCGATACAAAGTTAGCCATTCTAAAAAAAAAAACTAAAACAAAAAAAGAAAATAAATAAGTAAAACTAAACGAACAAAGAAAAATAAAATAGAAAAGTAAACTAATGAAAAATAAGTTTTTTTTTTGTAAACAAAGAAAAAAAATAAAAATAAAAATAAAAAAATAAAACAGTAAAATAAAATAACTACAAATAAACAACAAAAAAAAAGTAAAGTAAATTTTTTTTTATTTTTTTAGATTTTTTTCTTAAACAATAAATAAAATAAAATAACTTTTTAATTTCAAAATCAACTTAGCTTACCGATTCCCCAGCAACGACGCCAAAAACTTGATGTGATTTAAAAGTATGTTTAAAACCGTTGACTCGCAAGCGTACAAGATCGTCGTAGCTTTGTCGGGTATACGGGTCATATCCACAGGGAATCGTGTTAAGTTAGATTTACTGATTAATGAGCGGTTTGAATTTTTGGTTTTCTTTTTTTGTGGTTGAATAAGTTGTTAGCTAAATTACCAAAACTGAATATAAAGTGAATGCGACAATTCAATTGACTTTCTTATTCGCTGTCTTACCAAAAAAAAAAAAAAGCAAATACAATTGAGGTCAGTTTAGGGAGTGAATTTAGAGTAGCTTAACACGTATCCCATCATTATATTCTACTTCAGACAATGATTTGAAGGACTTAGGCTACAAGCTCTAAGCTTAGGTTAATTTATAAATTAGGGCTTAAGGTAATGAACTAGTTTAAAGGCATAACCTATCTTAGCACCCTAGATGTAGCATAGGTTATCTTATTAGCACTACTTAATTTCTTTGTTACTCCTAATTTAATATTAACTTATATAAAAGATTGGGTTCAGGGTTGGGTACAACCTCAACCATGACCACGCGTGAATTCCTGTTATGTTATGGTCTAGGCTATAAGCACAAGACTAATTGATGCAAAGTTGGAGACCTAGTCATGACTATAAGCACACCTACAAGAATATCCAACAATCATGAAAAACTCCCCACAGGGGTGCGAATATAACATAACTAAACCAATTGTCAAAAGTATAATATAAATCTGGGATACGGGCGGCTACCCGCCCTTCATCCCTAAACTAAGAAAGTCTACTCCTCCATAGGAGATCTAAACGTCATGAAATCCAAGAAAGAAAATAATAATGATAAAACTAAGGATTTAAAGACTCCCCCAATTGATTTTGACGTTGATCCTTGCTTCTATTCCCCCAGTACTCCGACCACCTGCGCTTTGGCGTTTGAGAACCCTTTGGATCTCGTAGCGGCTTCGAGAAGGAGAGAATGAGAGGAGACGTGGCAAAAGATCTGAAATTAGGTGTCCCCCCTCCATATTTATACATGGGGCATGCTTTAGGGTTGGTCCCGTGCCATTCCCGATCCATCGGTGGTCAAACCGATCGATTGGCGCCCCCCTTAGCAGCTTGCGCAATTAATTTAAAACGAGCGTAACTTTTGATCCGTAATGATTTATGGGCCAAATTATATACCAAATTGAAGCTCTTGAAGATATCTACATGGAACAAGTGGTTTCATAAGTATATTAGCAAAATATTGGGTCATAAATACCCTTTTTTAGCCTTTTACTCATTTTAAGCTCGACCGATTGCCAAAATGCATGGTCAATCAATCCACGTGCCCAAGGAAAGACTCTTTTTGATCGAATCTTGACCCGATGGGTGCTTATTTTGGACACGTGGTTGGGTTTCTCAAAGTAGTCTTTAATTATGCCTCGATTACACTTGAATCTTCCACTTTTCAGCCTTTGTTTGCTCCGTTGCGCTCTAAGCCAAAATGTACCTAGATTACAACAAAAACATACATGTAGAGGCTGAATATATGGAAGGAATGGGAAATAAAATATGAAAAAATCAAGGGCATCAGACGCCAATCAATATCAACCCACGAAACAACCAGATCCCGGCTTTGAAGGTAACGTGGACCCTCCCTTTTTTCAAGGAGGGCATAGGTATGATGTTCAACCTCACTCCAATGTTTTTCATAATGACCCTCCTCCTCCACCTCTAGGATTTATGTCACCGTTCGAGGAGCATATGCTCCACTTTATGGAGGACACCACACAACTGGTTCAGTCTCATTCGCAATATATCGCCAAATTAGAGACCCAGATAGGACAGTTGACTCATGCACTGAATAGGATAGAGGAAGGGAGGTTACCCTCCCAACCATTCACAAACCCCACAGGATTAACTAGTTCTAAGCCTAGCTTGCTCATTCATGAGCAAGATCAGATTGTGTCGGTTTCTGGAGAGGAGAACCTTAGGAAAATTGAGGTTGAAACTGAGAAGAATGTGACTCCCAGTCCCACTGCCGATAGGGAGGGATCACGAGAAAGGGTTTTTGAACCCGTCATCCCCTTTCCTTTGGCCCTTATAGGACCGAAGAAGAAGGACAACCCAAAGAGGGCTAAGCTCATAGATGTGTTTAAGGACGTGAAGATCAACTTGCCGTTGATTGAAGTCGTTAAACACATTCCTATGTATGCCAAATTCCTCAAGGACCTTTGCACCACAAAGAAGCGCGCACAAGCACATATCTCGAAGAAGGTTCAGCTCACCGAGAAGGAGAGCAGTATTCTAGTATTAGGCACCCCACTCAAGTTTCAAGAGCCCGAGGCTCAGTTCCATGCGTCTTAGGAGAGCGTTACACTAGCAGAGCCTTGCTAGATCTTGGAGCGAGTGTAAACCTCATCCCTTACTCGGTTTATCGGGAATTGGGAATAGGAGACCTTACGCCAACGAATGTTACACTTCAGATGGCTGATAGGACAAAGCGAGTACCTCATGGGATAGTGGAAGATGTACTTATCAAGGTTGACAAGTTTGTCTACCCTGTTAATTTTCTCGTCTTAGATATAGACCCTACTCCTAGGCAAAAGCACAACGCTCCCATTATTCTAGGTCGACCGTTCCTAGCAACGGCCGACGCTGTGATTCACTGCAGGACGAGAGTGTTGGAGGTTTCTTTTGGAAATCTTAAGGGCAAATTGAAGGTCTTGAACTTTGTTCGACACCCTGAGACTAAGGACGAGTTGGAATGCTACAGGGTTGATGATATTGACCCTTTGGTAGAGCCGGGTAAGCCCGATTCTACTAAAAGTGATTATTGTAATAGTGTCCCTGTCTGTGTCGATAACTATGCTTCATCACCTATACCTGGTAGGCTAGAGATGTGCAACCTCAATGCTGGTAATGTTTTCTACCTTGCTAGTCAGGGGTCCAGAAATGTTGTTGGGTTTGGGGATCGTCCCTATTGGGTTAAACTTAGTACTCTGGGGAAGCAACCCAACCTACTTTTAATTTTGCAAATTTATTTTTCAACATGAACTCTCTCAATTGTAGGTCCTTTTATTATCCCTATCATGCTAACTTTGTTTCTCTTTTACTAGACACTTGTATAATACCTATTTCAAACACTACTAACAAGTCTATTTAGTATTTTGTCTTCTATGTCTTAGATTGCAGCTCGTTATTTTTGTCTTCCCTTTTTGGATTTGCTCGCCACGCATAGCTGAATATGCCATACCTCAGGTCGTCTATTTCCTTTCCTTGCTTATATTTACTTTTGTTGATTTGCATTGAGGACAATGCAAGGTTTGGGTTTGGGGATGGCAGATGAGAGTCAACTTTGTTTGTCCTTTAAACTTAATTTGGCATAAATTAGCTACACTTTTGAAGGCATAAATGAGTATAAGGTTGTTTGCGACCCTTATTGTAGACCAATTCTGAGATGTACTTTGATGATTAGAATGTTTATGAGATGAGATTATTACTGGATCAGACTTTTGAATCCATATTTTTGTCTTTTAACTAGTTACTGAGATTATTATTTTCACCATTAATCTTGTGACATATCCTACTGTTTGGGTAGAAATAATGGTAATAACATTAGGAATAGAAATCCACTATTCTACTTCTAACAATGTTGAAATCAATTATACATTTCTTTATCTTGAGTAACCCCTTAAAAAAAAGTGACTGGCTGGTTCTTGTAGCCCTTGTGTCTCAAGCAAGAAAGCTCGTAGGGGTATCTTAAAACCTGGTACCTTGAGCCAACTGGGTCGGGAGCTGCCGGTTGAAAGCTCACTACATGGGCTGTAGGGAAAGCTTAAGAAGAATCAACTTTGTAGTTACTAAAATAAGTACTAATACCTTTAAAAAAAAAAAAAAAAAAAAGGTGTGTGCTAACGGATTAGGTTGTGGATCCCTAAGACTCAAGCCATTAGGTCCGTGGGGGTCTCTTAGAACCTGGTACCTTGAGCCAACTGGATCGGGAGCTACCGGCCGAAAACTCGCTACATAGGTCTGAGGGAGACACACCTAACCGAGTTTAAAAAAAAAAAAAAAAAGAGGGGAAAACAAGAGAGAAAAGAGAAGCTTTTTGATTTCAATATTGATTAGCAGTGAAGGGTTAGGATAACTGTCCCTTGACTTATTACCTTTATGTCTTCTTAAAGTTGGAGGGTTTTGAAGTAAGACAAAGGGGAGAGAAGTTATAAGATCACTCACTAGTAAAAAGACCTTAATGACGAAGACTTAAGTTTGAACTAGTGCAATAATGTCACATAAGGATTCGCTACTCTCAAGTATGCTCTCAAATATGATTGAGCAACAATTTTCACAAGTGACCTTTGTGATTAAATGTCTGACTAAACTTTCCTTCTTTAGCTAGTTTGAGCCGAATCTTGCTTGAAGACAAGCAAGGAGTGGGTTTGGGGATATTGATGTGCCTTATATTTTCATGTTTTATTCTTCATTCCCGCAATATATTTGGCTTTTACATGTGTGTTTTGTTATAATTTAGGTACATTTTGGCTTAGAGTGCAACGGAGCAAACAAAGGTTGAAAAGTGGCAAAATCAAGTACTATCGAAGCATAATTGAAGACTACTTTGAGAAACACGACAACGTGTGGAAAAGAATGACCAACTGGGTTGTAATTCGGTAACTCACACAGATCTCATGGATAGTTAATATATATATTATATTATATCTATATTTTATTATATTATATTTATATAATATTATATATTATATTATATTATATTTATATAATATTATATATTATATTATATTATATTATATATATATAAACATATATATGAGATTGACGGGAGGAGAAGTAGGGGAGACGCCGGCCGCGTTTTGTTTAAATATCAAAAACCTAATTGTTTTAGGGATATCTTTTGCCACGCCTCCTCTCATCCTCTCCTTCCCAAAGCCGCTACAAGATCCAAAGGGTTCTCAAACGCCGAAGCGCAGGCGGTCGGAGTACTGCGGGAATCAAAGCAAGGATCAACGTCAACATCAATTGGGGGAAGTCTTCAAATCCTTAGTTTTATCATTATTGTTTTCTTTCTTAGATTTCATGATGTTTAGAACTCCTATAGAGGAGTAGACTTTTAGTTTAGGGATGAAGGACGGGTGGTCGTCCATATCCCAGATTTATATTTTATTGTAAACAATGGTTTTGTTATGTAATATACGCAACCCTGTGAGGAATTTTTTTTATCGTTGTTTGGTTTTCTTTGTGTGAGCTTGTAGCCATGTTAAGATTTTCAAATTATTAGCGTTAGTCTATGAGCATGTAGCCTAGACTATAACATAACTGGTTTTCAAGAGTGGTTAGGGTTGAGGTTGTACCCAACCCTAAACCCAATCTTTATACAAATTAATATTTGGTTAGGAGTGATAAAGGAATTAAATAGTGCTAATGAGATGGCCTATACTACATGTAGGGATGATGTAATAGGTTATTCCTTTAGACTAGTTTATTACCCTAAGCCCTAATTTAAATACTAACCCAGGCTTAGTGCTTGTAGCCTAAGCCTTCTAAACCATTGTCATAGTAAAATATAATGACAAGATATGAGTAATACTACCTTGAATTCATTCTCTGAACTAACCTCAATTGAATTGACACTTTTAGTTTATCGTTAGTTTTTCTATTTTAGTTAACAAACTATTTAAACCAACTCAAACCTCGATTTCAACCACTCGTTAATAACTCTGATTCCCTGTGGATACGACCCGTATACCCGATTTAGCCACGATGATCTTGTACGCTTGTAAGTAGACGGATTTAAAACACACTTTAAAATCACATCAGCCTTCTTTGTCTGTCTCTTCGTTGTCCTTCGTGCATTTCGCTTGGTGCTCTTTGTCTCCTTTCTTGGGACAGTTGGCTTCATTGTAGCATGCATTGAGACAGCATCTCATCCACCTTGTTCAATAGTTCCATAGAATTCCTTAGCGGGATCTCAGTAGTAACTGAATTTGATCCCACCTTGCGAAGCACCTCAAAGTTCTTCTTCTTGCGGATAAGCCCTCCTTTGACTATGAGAGTGGTCGGGAGCTCATTGAACGTGATTGTGACTTGTGGTGTCGTTTTTCCTTCATAGCATCACATTAGTAGTTAGTATAAATCGAAGTGCAGTCGGAGATGAAAAGGAGAATAGGGTCCCACCGAGCGTGCTAAAAATTATGTTGAGTAAAAATGTGAAATTTGCAAAATATGAATTTTCCTATATACAAGGTGTACATAGGTTTTATTAATTTAGGAAATGACCCTATTCAAGATGATGTACACCCTTAATTACCTATTCCTTTGGAGAATACCCTTTGATTGTATTTGGTGATATGTTTATGTTTTAATCAATCGACAAAGTAACTAGATGATTAATTGATTTAAGTCAATGGGAGGCGTTTTAGGTTGGTTTGTATTTTGGAAGGTTCAACTTGAAGGTTATTTGGGTTTAGTTTTGGCTTAGGGGTCATTTGTACTTAGGTTTGATTCGAAAGGTGTTTCAAATTTAGGCTCGACTTAGAAGTCTTTTTAGACTGGAGTTTAACTTGGGTATAGGTTTGACTTAAAAATTATGTTGGGTTTGATTTGGCTTTGGTTTAGATTTGACTTGAAAATTTGGACTTGATTTGGAAACTTGGATTTTTGGTCTGGCGGGGAAGTAATTTGGATTTAGGTTTGGATTGAAATCAATCCCCGCTTATTTGATTTGAAAGTAGTCTCGAATTTTGGTTTGACCGAGAGGTCATTTTTTTTTCACATTGGGATTTGACTTGGAATTCATTGGATCGAAGTTTAATTTGGAATTTATTTTGATTGGGGTTTGGCTTGTAATTAATTTGGATTTGGGGTTTGACTTAGTGCTAATTTGAATTTGGCGTTTGATTTTGAATTAATTTGTATTTGGAGTTTGACTTGGTACTAATTTGAATTTGGGGCTTAACTTGGAATTAGTGTGGATTTGGGGTTTGACTCGGTGCTAATTTGGATTTGGTGTTTGACTTGAATTTATTTGTATTTGGAGTTTGACTCGGGCTTTAAATTGACTAAAACGTCATTTAAATTTGAGTTTAATTCGGAAAATATCTTGACTTAGGTTTGGCATTTAGAATTTGAAATTGACGTGGGATTTACTTTGAATTTGGACTTGGCATAGATGTCAGCTTGGCTTAGAAGTTTGGTTTTAAGTTTAAATTTGGTTTGGCATGGGAGCTGTTTTGAATTTGGATTTAACATAAAGTTAGGTTTAAGTGTGACATGAAAGTCAATTTAGGTTTGAGTGTTACATGGAAGTCAATTTAGGTTTGAGTGTGACATTAAAGTCAATTTGAGGTTTAGATTATTTTGAATTTGAGTTTGAGCTTGATAATAGTAATTCATATTTGGGTACGAAATGAAATTTAACTTGGGCTTAGGTTTGACATGGGAGTCTTTCTGAATTTAGGTTAATCATGGAAGTTGTTTTGGATGGCCGAATATAAAGCTTATTTTTTGTTTGGATTGGACATAGGAGTCATTTGATTTAGGTTGCCTAAGTCGAATCGAGTTTGATCAACTAATTAAAGTGTTGACATAATATTAATCCCACGAGAGAAAAAGAATTTATTTTCTATTTCGGCTGCACCTAAACTTGGTTGCCTACATACCCTTTTAAGGAATCAAGTAATTCGTAGTTCAACTTTAAATTGGATTTTATTTAGAGGTATTGAATCCCATTTAGCTACACATTATGTCCAACTCATTTATAATTCCTCCTTTTTTGAATTGAACTTTGAGCTCAAGTTTTTTTATGTTATTTGGTACCCTGGTCAGATCAACCTTAATTTTTTTATGTTATTCTTTGTCAAACCACTTGAGCTCGGCATTTCATGTTTGATATATATTTTTTAATTGCGACTGCGCCCATCATTTAATCTCGGGTTTTCTATGTACCATTTTTCAGATCAAGTCGACATAGTTCTAAAAAGAACATCAAATTTTCAAATTTTGATTTTTTTTAATATTTGTAACTGTACCCTTTTTTTTTTTTGGGCCTCCAGCATAACGTTTTCTGAATCAGGTAAACCTAATTTTTAAAATTATTATTATTTTTGGTTTGCTTTCACGGCATGTAAAATTTTCTTTTCCATTATTTTTTGGGAAATCACCTGTTATAGACCCCCCCCCCCCCCCCCCCCCCCCCAACCCCCAATTTAACCTAAAATAGACCCCCATAACCTTAAATAACCCTTTTTGGACCAAAATGCCCCTCCAATTCAACCCCCCCAACCCGTCCCCTTTCTCTCTCCTCATTTAATACCCAGCCGTTGACTTTACCCCATCCCCCTCCATTTTCTCTCACCTCATTTAATGCAAAAGTATATATTTTTACTTTATATCATGTAACTATTTTCTCACACTATCCCTCCCTTCTCTTTTCCCTCCCATTTTACTCACCTCTTATTCACCCTTTTTGTTATATTTTTCTCTCAATCTGAATTCACCAAGCTCCATTTTTTTCATCCTCCTTGTGTCATTCTGCTACATTAGGCCCTCGGAAGAAGAAGAAGTAGAAGAAGCCCTGTTAAGATCGTGTTTGAAGCTTCGTGGCATTGCTGTAGGTTCAACGTTGAGTCGTTACACACATTTCACGGTTTTCAGATCAGATATTGAAGGTAAAATGACCATTTGTTGACATTGTCGTTAATGTATCCTTGTCGTATGAGGTCGGTGTGTTACAAGTCATTTATGGTTTATGATTGGTTTAAATGATGTATTATAACTTTCTTTTGGTGTGTTTGAACACATTAGTGGTGTATGATTAGTCATACATCGTGTATGATAGGTTTTAATGGTGTCAAAACAACTTGTTTATGTGTGCTTCATGTAAATAGTGGTGTATGATCAATCATACACCGTGTATGATAGGTTTGAATGGTGTGAAATCAACATGTTTAGGTAAGTTTGAAGTAATTAATGGTGCATAATCAATCATACACTGTGTATGATTAGTTTTAATGGTGTGAAATCAACTTGTGTAGATGTTTTTTAAGTAATTAGTGGTTTATGAGAAACCATACAGTTTGTATGATTTGTTTTAATGGTGTATAACCAACTTCTGTTTGTGTATGTTAAGTAATTAATGGTGTATAATCGATCATACACTGTGTATGATTTGTTTCAATGGTGTATAACCAACTTGTGTTTGTATGTATTAAGGAATTATTGGTGTATAATCAGTCATACACTGTGTAGGATTGGTTTTAATGGTGTATAACCAACCTGTGTATGTGTATGTTAAGTAATTAATGGTGTATAATCAATCATACACTGTGTAGAATTGGGTTTAATGGTGTATAACTAACTTTTGTAGACGTTTTTTAAGTAATTAGTAGTTTATGAGCAACCATACAGTGTGTATGATTTGTTTTTATGATGTACAACCAACCTGTGTATGTGTATGTTAAGTAATTAATGGTGTATAATCAATCATACACTGTGTACGATTGGTTTTAATGGTGTGAAATCAACTTGTGTAAATATTTTTTAAGTAATTAGTGGTTTATGAGCAATCATACAGTGTGTATGATTTGTTTTTATGGTGTATAACCAACCTGTGTATGTATATGTTAAGTAATTAATGGTGTATAATCAATCATACAATGTGTATGATTGGTTTTAATGGTGTGAAATCAACTTGTGTAAACGTTTTTTAAGTAATTAGTGGTTTATGAGCAACCATACAGTGTGTACGATTTGTTTGTATGGTGTATAACCAACCTGTGTATGTGTATGTTAAGTAATTAATGGTGTATAATCAATCATACACTATGTATGATTGGTTTTAATGGTGTGAAATCAACTTGTGTACATATTTTTTAAGTAATTAGTGGTTTATGAGCAACCATACAGTATGTATGATTTGTTTTTATGGTGTATAACCAACCTGTGTATGTGTATGTTAAGTAATTAATGGTGTATAGTCAATCATACACTGTGTATGATTGGTTTTAATGGTGTGAAATCAACTTGTGTAGATGTTTTTTAAGTAATTAGTAGTTTATGAGCAACCATACAGTGTGTATGATTTGTTTTATAGTGTATAACCAACCTGTGTATGTATATGTTAAGTAATTAATGGTGTATAATCAATCATACACTGTGTAAGATTGGTTTTAACGGTGTGAAATCAACTTGTGTTTGTGTATGTTAAGTCATTAATGGTGTATAATCAATCATACACTGTGTATGATAGGCTCTAATGGTTTGAAATCGACTTATTTAGGTGTGTTTCAAGTAATTACTAGGGTATGATCAATCATACACCGTGTATGATTGGTTTTAACTGTGTATGATAGCTTCAAAAGATTTGTGAGGAACTTGTTTTGAAGTGTTTCAGGAATAGAATGGGGCATATTAAACCATACACTGTGTATGATAGCTTCAAAGGGTGTATGATGAACTTGTTTTGGTACCTTTCAAGTACAGAATGGGGTATGGTTTACCATACACCGTGTATGATAGCTTTGATTGGTCTGTGATGAACCTGTTTTGGTGTCTTTCGTGTATAGAATGTGGTATCCTTAACCATAGACCGTGTATGATTGCTTTAAAAGGTGTGTGATGAACTCGTTTATGACTGTAATGCAAATCATGCACCATGTATTCTTTCTTAAAGTGGTGTTATTTGTGTATTATGGTTTTAAACCAATCATACACCGTTTATTAGTGGTTTCAATACTGTACTTTCATTCCACCCTAGTGTGTCTCATGTCATTTTTGCTTTGATATCATGTTTTTTTCTTGTCCACAGTAATGGGTGATGCTGCTGTTGCATGCGTTCTGTACGGTGGCCACTTTAAGGAGAGGGCAGAGTACGTTGGTGAAAAATTGGCTTATTTTTTTTGTGGATGAGAAAACTAACTTCGTTGGTTTGCAAAGGACTGTGGTAGAGGTGATTGGTGCTCAGTTGGATGTGGGTTCAAAGATGCATTTTCAATCTTTCACCGTCGTTCCGGCCGTGCCTTTGTACGATGTCGTTGACGATAGGTCCGTTATGTTTTGGAAGGCACTAGCCAAAGAAGATAGGGTGAAGCATCCTTTGATCGTAACTGTAGAGGCCTCTGGTGACAGGAATCCTAGCTTCGATTGGCAACAGACTCCCTTTCAAACAATTCCCGATGGTGACGAGAACAGTGGCCTTTCGCACCCTGAGGTTCCCAAGACTTCTGGTGGATGTATGGATGCGGGGATGGAAGAAGAAGCCCGTGTAGATGCATCTGATATAGATTTGAACATGCCTACTATGACGGTTGAGGCAACAATAATAGGTGGAGATTGGGAAAATTCCAATCAAAGTGCATGGGATAATTTGGACAATATCAATTTATCCTAGGTGCAACCGACTGTACCTGATGCATCACCTCTAGAGGGGCACATTTACGAGCATCGTAATATTTCACGTGAAGACCCTCTGATTGTCGAACCTGAATTGGAACGGAATGCGGAACCCAGCGGTCAACCGAATGTCCACCCCAACGTCTAAGCTGCTGGTGATCCTCGTTCTGATGATGATGCTGGCTCAGGTGATGAGAGGAGCCGGATTGACGGGGTATATGCGCAGGGCTGGATGGTTGAGAAAATTGAAGTCAATCAAATATTTATGATGCAGAGGGACTTGTTGACTAACCTGGCAGTGATTGTGCTTAGGGAAAAAATTTGAATTCAGGAGCTACAAGTCGAACAAATCCTTAACGGTTGTCCGCTGCACACAAGAGGGCTGCACATGGAGGGTTCGGACTATGTGTGTAGCAGATGGTGGCTGCTGGATGGTTACAAAAGTAGAAAAGAACCACAACCACCCTAGCGATCTCACCACTGTTAGACACAGGCAGGCAACCAGTTGGGTCGTCGGGGAGTGCGTCCGCAAGAAACTTATGAACCCCGGGAGAGTGTTCAAGCCACAGGATGTCATAGATGACATCCGCAGTTGCTACGGTGTCGATATAAGCTACAGTGTTGCTTGAAGGGCGAGAAAGTTTGCATACGACAATGTTAGATTGGGTACGGCCGAAGAGTCGTATACATTCTTGCCTGCCTATCTGCAAGTCCTCAAACAGACTGACCCTGGTGCCCCATTTTATTTACAAACAGATGATGAAAGTAGGTTTCAGTACCTCTTCATTGCGTTTGGTGCTTCACTGAATGGGTACCGGTTTTGCCGGCCGGTTGTGAGCATTGACGCAACACATCTGAAGGGAAAGTACCGGGGTGTTCTGTTCATGGCCGTTTGCCACGATGCCAACCAGCAAATTTTCCCGATTGCTGTCGGCATTGGTGATTCAGAGAATGATGCATCGTGGCATTGGTTCCTCAGTAGGTTGAAGGAAGTAACTGGGGAGCCTATTGGCCATGTCATTGTATCCGATAGACACCGAAGCATCCAACGCGTGGTGGAAGAACTTTTTCCCAACACATTTCACGGGCTCTGTATGTACCACTTGCTGAACAACTTGAAGGCCAAATTCAAGAGCAAATGGAAGCATTTGGATCAGTACTACTACAAAGCAGCCAAAGCATACAACATTCAAGAGTTCCATCGTTTGTTTTTCAGCTTATGTTGTGCCGTACCCGGGGCTAAAGATTACTTGGAAGATGTGGGACTGGACAAGTGGACTCGTTCCCACTCCCCTTGTCGTCGGTACAACATAATGACGACAAACATTTCAGAATCCATGAATGTTGTATTGGTCAAGGTGCGTGACTATTCAATTACAGCCCTTGTTGATGAGTTTAGGCTGTTGCAGAAGTGGTTTCACGAAAGAAGAGCCAAGGCTGGAGCTTGCACCAGTACAATGTCCCCCGACGTCGAAAAAAAAATTACATGACAGATTCAAGTTAGCAAGAACGTTGACGGTAAGCTCCGTACATATTGTCATGTTTAATCCCTACTACAAAGCATGTTTATAGCGCGTTTTAAGTTCTTAAGGGTGTAAGGCAGGATTTAATTGTATGTTACAAGTTTGAAACAGTGTGAAATCCGCTAATTTTGGTGCCCTTCGAGTGTTTCGTTGCTTATGTTTTGTTTTTTTTTTTTTGTTTTTTTTTCTTTTATTTTGCTTGCACCTTGGTTATTTGATGCGTTTGTCTATTCTTGTGGTAATGCAGTTATTGCAAGCTAATGATCATACTTTCGACATTATCGATTGGGAGAAGAATTTTTGCATAGATATGTCGCTCTGGACATGTACCTGCCGCAGGTTTCAGTTTGAGCAGCTTCCTTGTGAGCATGCGTTAGCCTTCGTACAACTGTACCACTTGTGCTCGCCGTACTACAGTAGAGAAAAATGGTACGAGTCGTATAGAGGTGTCGTCTACCCGATGCCGCACATAAGTGACTGGCGTATCCCGCGTGATGTAGCTGACATGAATCTTCTTCCAACCGACGTGCGAACCTCTTCTGGGAGGAGGCGGAAGAGGAGGATTCCGTCTATCAGTGAGAAGCGTGTTCATCAAAGGTGCAGTCAGTGCAAGGAACACGGGCATAACCGATCCACGTGCAAGAATCCAATTGCTCTGCGTCCTAGTGGCGAAGGCACCTCATCCAACTCCGGTGGTCCATCTCAAGTCCCTCCTCCAAATTAACTTACAGTCTTCAAATGTATAAATTTTACTTGTGACATACCTATATAAGTTCGTTTTACACCATTGTAATACATCGTACACTGTGATGTGTATATGTTATTGTATATTACCATAGGATTTACATTGTATTCAGTGTACTGAAAATTGTCGAAAGGTTGTGATGTGTATGTAATAGTGTAATGAAAATTGTGTATATTTCCATATTGTTGTATATTCATGTAATGAAAATTGTCAATGAATTGTTTTGAAGTTGGTCCCAATTGTGTGTTCTAAGTGGTTGATGTGTTTTTCAAGTGTGTTACGATGTATGTCAACACGCATGGATGGTGTGTCGACACACAGATCAGCATCAAAGGTGTCCACAGGTCTGTGTGTCGATACCAATAATTACCTGAACGTTTAAATTGGATGATGACAGATCAAACCCTTCGGTCATGTATTGCTGCCAACCTTTCCTGGTCATCAGAAAGCACGGGGAAAAGAGGAGAGAGAAAGACACAGTCTTTTTATTTCATCTTACCCACAAAACACTACAACAAAATCTATATATGTACACAGATGCAAACAGGCGGGAAAATCATAACTATCAACAAAACCCATATAAATATCTAAAATAAAATATCTGAAACTCATCATACACCGTGTATGATTCATCATACACCGCTTTTACTTCAAACACAACTGTATAAGCTGATATCACACCAATATAACCCATCATAAACCGTGTATGATTTATCGTACACCAATGATTTCTTCAAACACACCTATATAAGTTGATTTCATAGCATCACACCAGCAAAACCTGATAAGATGCATGCAAAAGTTGATTTTACACCCATAAAACTCATCATACACCGTGTATGATTCATCATATACCGCTATTTACTTCAAACACATTACAACAAGTTTACTTCACACCATCTAAAACTATCATACAAAGTGTACAGTATACAATTGCAAGAAATCTTTTATATTACCCTGCATACAAATTGATTCGCAAAGAGTTTTGCTTAATCACATACTTCCTCTAAAACACATTCAAGCAAAAGCCTTAACGAATCATGATCATCCAGGATTCATTGATCATTGGTAATTAGCAGGTCTGAACTCATTTGTAAAATGTCTGAGGAATCGATTATATTCATCAGTACAACATCACATCCTTTACATTCTCCTTGATCTGTGGAAGTGCTCGCACCTCCTTCATTAGTAAGCCAGAAGGGAAGTCTTCAACTATATACTGTACAAAAGCATACAAGGTATGGTTCTCCTTGCTATTTTGTCCAACTCCTCCATTTATAGGCAAAAGCATACAAGGTCCAAAAACATGGGGAGAACCGTAGAAGAGGGGTAGGATAAAATAGGTGGTAGTTGAGGTTATTAAATGTCTTGCCTGGGTGTCAATTATGACCCCTGAACTTTCAATGTTCAACGCCCAACTACCCTTGTACAAGTTGATTTCACACCATCAATACTTATCATACACGATGTATGGTAAGTCATACACCACTAAGTAGTTGAAACACACTTGTACAAGTTGATTTCACACCATTAATACTTATCATACACGGTGTATGTTAAGACATACACCACTAAGTAATTGAAACATACTTATACAAGTTGATTTTACACCATTAATACTTATCATACACAATGCATGGTAAGTCATACACCACTAAGTAGTTGAAACACACTTGTACAAGTTGATTTCACACCATTAATACTTAGCATACACGGTATATGGTAAGTCATATACCACTAAGTAGTTGAAACACACTTGTACAAGTTGATTTCACACCATTAATACTTATCATACATGGTGTATGGTAAGTCATACACCACTAAGTAATTGAAACACACTTATACAAGTTGATTTCACACCATTAATACTTATCATACACGATGTATGGTAAGTCATACACCACAAAGTAATTGAAACGCACTTGTACAATTAATTTATTACACTGTAATTGCCACAACTATCAATGAAATTGTGTACTATCAATATAAATGCCCTTGTTGATTTATATGGAGGAGGCTGACCGGTTGGGGTGGTTGGTGGTTGAACATTGAATATTCAGGGGTAATAATGGACTACTGAGCAAGACATTTAATAACCTCAACTACCACCTACTTTATCATACCCCTCTCCCACGGTTCTCCCCTATAAATGGATGAGATGGACAGGAAGCCAAGCATATACGGTTCCTCAATATATCCAGCCGTTTAAATTGCTAATGTAAGTGGTTCTAGCAGCGGCAGTGGTGGGCCAGTGACAGCTGAGACGCAGAGAGAGGTGGCACTTCTACAGATCATGTTTCATCAACAGTGTACCAAGCAATTAATGGTATATGATCAATCACACATGGTGTACGGTATATGATGAGCTATAATGATGTGAAGTGCATCCGCATGATAAGGATCTTGAACTTTGTACGCATGCAATGGATGCACTTTACAGACAACATATGCAGAGGGACAACTGTAAGTGGTTCCAGCAGTGGCACTGGTGGAACCAGTACTAAAACCACTTTCGTTTGCCCCTCTGCAAGAAATCCGTTCAGTTGTTCCATGACTTGCATAGCGCCTCTCAATCTCTGAATTTCCATCTCTAACACTTGTTTGCGATCGAGCTCTTTCTCGAGGGTGATTATATGTTTGTAAAGCGCCTCTTTTTCCCTATGTTACACCCTCGAGAAAGAGCTCGATCGCAAACATAGAGTTGGAAATTCAGAGATTGAGAGGCGCTGTACAAGTCATGGAACAACTGCAGATGGACAACCAAAAGTGGCTCTAGCAATGGCGGTGCTGGGCCAGTTATATATGTCCAGTTTGTCCTACAAATGGTGTAGGATGAGTTTTAATGGGTAAAAACAACTTTTGCACGTAGTTTTTCAGGTTTTGCTGGTATGATGCTGTGAAATCAACCTATATTGGTGGTCTGTAAGGATGTGTGTTGACACACCATCCCTGTGTGTCGACACACATTGTAACACATTTCAAGTAAGCATCAAACCCCAATAACACACAATTGCGACCAACTTCAAAAATTGACAATTTTCATTACACAATTTGAAAATACATCAATAGGAACATACAACAGTATCAAAATATACAATATTACATACAATTTTCAGTATAATGAATGCAATGTAAATCCTTTGGTGATATGGTCATATACAATAACATAATTTTATTCCCATGTACACATTTGCATCTGTTTATTTCTTCCATGTCTGTACAAGTGTACACATATATACAGCCGCAATTTTCCCATCTGCGCTTGCGTGCATTGGGAGATGCTCAGTCCATTTGTCAGCAAAAATTCAATGAACTTTACAACAAAAATTCCACAATCTGATCTGCAGTTCATAATAATACCGATGAGACAAGTCAGAAATTAAACATCATTACAAGTAATGACTATTTTGCATCCACTTCTTAACCAAAAGGCCAAATGAACGGAATAGTAAAACTGCATGGGAAGTAGATGTCATACCCCCTCTGTTGTGGACATTCATTCCGGTTGTATGTGACCAAGAAAGGCTTGCCTTTGAATTTTATGAGGTCCTTTCGGACATCCCAAAAATTAACCATATCTAGAGCATGTGGAAGCAATTTCGCAATTGGTTCCACATGTTCTAATCTTAATTCCCTGGCTGCGGTGGAGTACAAGGAATCAAATACCTGTATCCGCCATTCATTAAAATGGATGGCAGCAAGGAACCAATGTTGATTAGATTGATTAATGGGCATGTATATCCGATCCACGTCGTGGCAGCGGACCCCATATGTGGTATTCCAGGCAAGAAACTTAATGATCAGCGATTCAAAATCATCAATAGCTGACTCGATTGGGATTCCTCCATCTTGATTCAGTTTGAGTAGGGCTCCAAATTGAGGAGCAACCGTTGTAGGCGCGCATGTTGCCCTCTGGTCAAAATGCTCTGGCCACTGATGTTTCTTCTCCAGAATGTAGTGCAAAACTACATCCATTTCCTGCAATTCACCATTAATTAGTTGAGACACCCTAACACAAGTTGTTCTTGGACAAGTAAAACGTATCATACATGATGTACGATTAACCACACACCACTAATCACTTCAAACACACATAAACAAGGTGATTTTACACAATTAAACCCTATCATACATGGTGTATGACTAATCATACACCACTCTTTATTTAAAACACACTAACACGGGTTGATTTTACACTTTTAAAACCAATCATACATGGTGTATGACTAGTAATACAATACTTACTTACTTAATACACAATAACATAAGTCGATATACACCATTATGATCAATTATACACGGTGTATGATCAATCATACACCACTTATTACTTGAAACACACCTATACAAGTTGATTTCACACCAGAAATTAAAACCTATCATACACGGTATTATTATTCATCATACACCACTAATTAGTTGACACACCAACAAAGAAAAAAGGGGATCCAATTACAATAATCACACGACAAAATTATCATGATGGGAAACATACCTCATCCGTAAGCCAGGCGTCCTCGTTTTTCAACCGATACCAAAATTGCCCCGTCATCGCACTCAAAACAAAGAAATTCATTTGTTGATCACCAGGCAACATAAAGGGAGTATTCAAATCTCTGTAATATACAATACCAAGCATGATATATAAGCATACCATAAGAAAGATGCATTCTAGAAACATTTACATACTCATTATCAAAAAGCATAGTGTAAAATCACACTCACTTCTTGACCATTGTGTGGAAACTTTTGTAAAAATCATCAAATTGTTTGACGTCTTCCTTGGAGGGAGGCTTGAATGGATCGAAGGGCAGAACCGGCTCTGGTCCAGGATGGGTCATTCTTGCCCATTTGCTCTTACCCTTCACGGTCCATTCTTCGCCTTTGTACTTGGGGTTAGGCTTGGGGTCCCTCCTCTCTTGCCCCAATCTACAAACTGTCTCGGACAATGTCATCAAGTTTTCAACACCATCCACATGCGTTGACGATGGTTCCTTGAATACCTTTTCCTCGGCCCTAGATGGCATAGCAAATACCAAAG
Source organism: Simmondsia chinensis (assembly GCA_018398585.1). Classification (NCBI taxonomy): domain Eukaryota; kingdom Viridiplantae; phylum Streptophyta; class Magnoliopsida; order Caryophyllales; family Simmondsiaceae; genus Simmondsia; species Simmondsia chinensis. Next base: position 18,689,061 of record JAGTTD010000016.1, on the reverse strand, counting down.
TCAATAAGCATCAACATGCATGAAAATATAACAAATTGGGACACTAACAAGGAATCCATAGTGTCTTACCTAGTACGTGTAGGAGAAATTATAATGGCTTGCTCAATCGGGGATGGATGAGCGGAAGTCGGTGAACATATATATGGGGATGTGATATGTGGAGATGCGGCATGCGGTTTGACGGTCTGAGAGCTCCTTAATCATTGCCTCCTGAGCCTCAAACCGTCATTCGTACATTTGCAGCTGAAGCTGTTGCGCTTCAAGTCTGCTTTCAAAGTACATTTGCAGCTGATGCTGCTGCGCTTCAAGTCTGTTTTCGAAGTGCATCCGCATCATTTGCATATCTTTCTCCATTGCTCCGAGTCTCTCCATAACCTGCAATAAGTCCTCCAAATTGTCATAAACATGAATTTGAATAATATAGTATCCACAAGGATAAAAATGCAATTAAATAAACACAAAACGAAATGTCAATACCGATTGGTACGCCAAATTGGGTGACGTAGTATACGGTTCCTCCTGGGATGCCGGCAAGGGGCGTTGAGTTGCCAATGGTTGTGGCTCATCACCCGGATCTGCTGGCGTTGCCATAACAGGAGATTGAACCCCCTCCTCACCGTCCCCGGCATAGGGAATGCCTTGTAGATTAGGCTGACTGGCTTCCGCACTCGTCAGTCTAATCGGTTCGGCATTCAATTGCTGATCAAAGGAAGATACATCATATCAACGTTAGTAAAATTACAAATCATACTTCTAACCCAATAGATATGAAACAACCAGTAGTAAAACAATAACAACATAATGTATTATTACCTGATCAAATACCGTTGAGAGCAGAGCGGAGTACGAAACCTTACCGGGCATCTTCCAGTTAAGGATCCGCACAAAAGGCTGGTTGCCAACCCTCACCACCCCAATCTTGGCAAGTTCTGGAAGGGTTTTCAGGGCAAATATGGAAACCACATCATAGAACCCATGGACGGAGTAGGTCTTCTCCAAACCATGTTGCATTTCTGCTACGAAATCCTTGAGCTTCCGCACCAAGAATTTCCAGCTCAAGGATCCCCAGGCAACATTGTTGAAAGAGTCCACATCGTCCACGAGGGCCAGGATGTTCGGGTCAATGCATGTTCGCATGTGTTTGGCGAACAGTAGACCCTCAACCAGGTAAGCAATAGTAAGCTTAACCTGGTCCTCCATGATGGAGCAGGTTCTGCATGCATCAAACAGCTGCTGCCTAGTCATCCTCCCCCTCATGCCGTACTTGGCAACCAACATGTTGGGACCACCGCGTACCTCTTCCACACCGGCATATCCCAAGCCGGTGAGAATGCAAAACTCACTTCTCCCGAGGTGCACTAACTTCCCCCCAAATAAGAATGATAACTCCTCGGGATTGGGGTTGGCCAAGTGGTGGAGAAGGACAATGTGAATGAGACTATGCCAGAAGTAGATATTGGTCTCACTCAGCTCAAGTAGATGCCCGACATTGTATTGTGATGCAAGGGCAAGCTGTAATGCAAAACACTTTTAGTTAATATGGGATCATAAATATAATTGTAAAAAGTCAACAAAATTAAAATGGATACAGTGCCAAACCTTGGCTTCGTTGTCCTTCAAGATTTCATAAATCTCTGTAACAACCTTGGTTGACACACCCATTTGGTTAACCTGGAGGAATTTCCAGCAACTCCCCGGGAAAATATAATCAACCTCAACTGTAGGACTGCTCTTCCTGCGTGTGTAAAATGCCATCTGAAATAAAAGCAAAACACCATTAATTACTGAACACATACAAACACAAGTTGGTTATACACCCTTGAAACAAATCATACACAGTGTATGATTGATTATACACTACTAATTACTTAAAATACACAAACACAAGTTAGTTATGTACCATTAAAACCAATCATACACAGTGTATGATTGATTATACACCACTAATTACTTAACATACACAAACAAAAGTTGGTTATACACCATTAAACCCAATCCTACACAGTGTATGACTGATTATACACCATTAATTACTTAATATACACAAACACAAGTTGGTTATACACCATTGACACAAATCATACACACTGTATGGTATACCAATCATACACAATGTATGGTTGCTCATAAACCACTAATTACTTAAAAAACATCTACACAAGTTGATTTCACACCATTAAAACCAATCATACACAGTGTAGGATCGATTATACACCATTAATTACTTAACATACACATACACAGGTTGGTTATACACCATTAAAACAAATCATACACACTGTATGGTTGCTCATAAACCACTAATTACCTAAAAAACATCTACACAAGTTGGTTATACACCATTAAACCCAATCCTACACAGTGTATGATTGATTATACACCATTAATTACTTAACATACACATACACAGGTTGGTTATACACCATTAAAACCAGCCCTACACAGTGTATGACTGATTATACACCATTAATTACTTAACATACACAAACACAAGTTGGTTATACACCATTGAAACAAATCATACACACTATATGGTATACCAATCATACACAATGTATGGTTGCTCATAAACCACTAATTACTTAAAAAACATCTACACAAGTTGATTTCACACCATTAAAACCAATCATACACAATGTATGTTTGCTCATAAACCACTAATTACTTATAAAACGTCTACACAAGTTGATTTTAAGCCGTTAAAACCAATCATACACAGCGTATGATTAACCATATGCCATTAATTACTTAACACACACAAACACAAGTTGGTTATACACCATTAAAACCAATCTTACACAGTGTATGGTCGCTCATATGAAACATTCAGAAGTTCATTATACCACAAAGGTGGATTTTATATGAAAAAAATCATAAAACATACAGAAGATCATTTTACACAAATAAAAAACACTAGCTCTTACTCACAAAGCCACTAACACCAAAACCGTAAACCCTAACAAATACTATACACTATGTTCAGGAAATCATACGAAACAAACGCATATTATACATTTCCCTACAAAAATAACTCTTACTCGCCTTCGGAATTGGTGATTAAACACTGGAGCAGCTAGAGAGCAAGAATGAAGGTGTGAAAACAGAGGATAGACCCACGGGAACGAGAATCGCAGCTAAAGTAGAGGAGAAAGAGGATGAACAAGTGAGGGAAAGAGGAGAGAGAGAATGAACGGGTGAGAGAAAGATGAGAGAGACTGGTGGCTTGTAAAACAAGTTGCTTATGGGGAAGAGAGAAAGACGGGAAGGGGAGTGGGTAAAATTCAATTTTTACAGCTGTCAAAGTAAATGCGAGGAGAGAGAAGGGAGACGGATGGGATGGCGGCTACTGTGCGCATTAAATGAGGAGAGAGAAAGGGGACGGGTTGGATGGAAAAAGCCCCTTTAGAGGTCAAATCTCATTTGTAAAATATAATATATATATATATATATATATAAAATAGGCGGGAAAATCATAACTATCAACAAAACCCATATAAATATCTAAAATAAAATATCTGAAACTCATCATACACATTGTATGATTCATCATACACCAATAATTACTTGAAACATAACTATATAAGTTGATTTCACACCATTGTACCGCTAATTACTTGAAAAAAACCTGCAAAAGTTGATTTTATACCATTAAAACCTATCATACATTGTGTATGATAAGTCATTTACCACTAATTATTTGAAATATACCTATATAAGCTCATTTTACACCATTATAACCCATCATACATAGTGTATGATTCATCATACACCAATAATTACTTGAAACATAACTATATAAGTTGATTTCACACCATTGTACCACTAATTACTTGAAAAAAAACTGCAAAAGTTGATTTTATACCATTAAAACCTATTATACATTGTGTATGATAAGTCATTTACCACTAATTATTTCAAACATACCTATATAAGCTCATTTTACGCCATTATAACCCATCATACACAGTGTATGATTCATCATACGCCAATAATTTCTTGAAACAAAACTATATAAGTTGATTTCACACCATTGTACCACTAATTACTTGAAAAAAACCTGCAAAAGTTAATTTTATACCATTAAAACCTATCATACATTGTGTATGATAAGTCATTTACCACTAATTACTTCAAACATACCTATATAAGCTCATTTTACACCATTATAACCCATCATACACAGTGTATGATTCATCATACACCAATAATTACTTGAAACATAACTATATAAGTTGATTTCACACCATTGTACCACTAATTACTTGAAAAAAACTGCAAAAGTGGATTTTATACCATTAAAACCTATCATACATTGTGTATGATAAGTCATTTACCACTAATTATTTGAAACGTACCTATATAAGCTCATTTTACACCATTATAACCCATCATACACAATATATGATTCATCATACACCAATAATTACTTGAAACATAACTATATAAGTTGATTTAATACCATTATACCCCTAATTACTTGAAAAAAACTTGCAAAAGTTGATTTTATACCATTAAACTCTATCATACATTGTGTATGATAAGTCATTTACCACTAATTATTTGAAACATACCTAAATAAGTTCATTTTATACCATTATAACGCATCATACACAGTGTATGATTGATCATAAACCACGAAACACACCTAAACAAGTTGATTTCACACTATTAAAACTAATCATACACCATTAATGAATTGAAACACACCAAAAGAAAATTATAATACACCATTTACACCAATCATGCACCATAAATGACTTGTAACAAACCAATCTCATATGATAGAGACCCATTAACAACAATTGCATGAAATGATCATTTTACCAACCGTGAAATGTGTGATGACTCAACCCTGAACCTACCGCAATGCCACAATGCTTCAAGCCCGTTCTTACGAAGCCTTCTTCTTCTTCCAAAGCCACCACAAACAACTACCCAAGGGCCCAAGTAGGACAAGGAAACATGTAGGACGCTAAGAATGGAGCTCGAAAATTCGAAAATAATTTTTTTTTTTTTTGACAAAAAAATTCGAAAATAATAGAAGAAGAAGAAAGAAGAGGGAATGAGATATCTCTTTTCAAAAAAAAGAGAGAGAATGAGATATGAGAGGAGAAAGACAAATGGGCGGGAAAAAAATGAAGAAAAGAAAGAGTGAAAAAAGTCAAAAAAAGTGTCATTGAGAGAATGGGAGAGAGAGAGAGGACGGGTGGGAAGGTGAGGTGGGAGGGCATTTTTGACCAAAAATGGTTATTTAGGGTTAAGGGGGTCTAAAAAAGCATAAGTTGGGGCTGGGGGGCTTATTTCGTACGATTTCCTTATTTTTTTTTGTTAACTTTTTGTTTTTCAATTAAAAAAAAAACAATGTACTTTTTTTAAAGAGGTTTTTGGATGGTAGGGTACTGCTGTACCGTCCTATCCATTAATTTTTTAATTAAATTTTTTTTCTTTTGACCTTTTTTTTAAAGATTAATTAAGCACATTTTCAAGGAGTTTAACTAGAATTGTTAGATTCTGACAATTTAGAAGAGTTAAAGTTTCATTATTTAAAAATTTTAGGTTTTGTGGATTAAAGGGAATTCATGAATAATGCACTCGACTTCAAAACTTTTTTTTCATTTTTTTTTTTTTTTGTGACCGCATCATTTATCGAAATTGTTTAAAAATTTTTCAACACCCCAACATAGGATCTTTTGAATCCAATGGGGGTTAAAAAAAAAAAAGTTATTTCGGACCACGCCCACATAGGATTTTTCAATTCACCGTAGGTTAAAATTTACTGTACTTTCAGGCCACACCACGCAGGACTTTTCAATCCGTCATGGGTTAAAACAACCCCATGTAGGATTTTTTGATCTGTCAAGGGTTAAAATGGTTTAAAATTTAAGAGGACTTAAAAAAAAATTTTAAATCCCATTCGAATTTTTTTTTTTTAAAAATGATATAAACAAATGAAAATTATTTATTTACTTTTTTTTATTAAAAAAAAACTTCCATTCTTTCTCTCTCCTTCTTTCTTCTCCTTCAATGCCTTTTTTTTTAAACCGTAATCTCACGATTTGTTTTCTTTAACTCTTTTTTTTCTTTTTTCTTTTTTTGAAGTGGACAAATCCAATTAAAAGTGAGGGTGAAGGAAGTTAGTTTAAAGAAAATCAAATCTTCTTCCTAATTTAAAGAGATATGAAATTTTGTTCCTTAAATTCCACCGGAAAGAAATCAAAGTTTGCTTTAGAAATGGTAATACCAATTTGAAATGGAGTATAAATAAGTAATATTTTAAAGTAGAGAAAACGCAATCGAGAGTGGAGGGATAGGACATTGATAAAAAGAAAGTAAATTTCGTAGTATCAATATCTTAGACTTCTTGCAGATTTTATATATGAACAAGTGTTTTTTTGTTCAAAATTTTTTCTTTACCTCTTTCTCTCTCGTTCTCTCTTTTTAATCTCCCTTGCTTAAATTTTTTTTCCAGAGTTTTTCTTCTTTTTTTTTTCCTCTTTTGCTTTATTGATCCCCCTCTCTCACCTCCTTTTTCTCCCTCTCTCTCTCGATTCTCTCTCTTTTTTTTTCTATCTTCATTGTTGCCCTTTCTTTTCCTTCTCTCTCACTGATAACTCTCAAAACAACATCCAAATTAGTGACACTTGGCCACTGGGACACTACTGCATCTTGGGCTGAGGTACACCCTCGGAGGACGACCTTGGAACTCTACTTTCGACCAAGAATAAGGAAGTGCATCTCGCTAACAGGACACATTCCGAAACCCTAGCAGAAGAAGGCCTCCGAGTGAAGGAAACTCGCTCACTCGAATGCAAGTGCATCTCGGGCCGAAATACACTACCGGAGGACGATTTTGGAACTATAACTACACCCAAGAAGAGATAGATGCATCAGGCCAACAGGGAACATTCTGGCCCCCAAACAGTCTCGTGACAACACTTCGACGAAGCACGCACCTTGACTCCGCAGGGGCATCTCGCCCTGAGATGCCAACTCCCCTGAGGGCCAGCCAACCAATGACAACTACCCCGCACCTTGAATCAGACAGATGACAGCCCGAAGCTCGGAACCGAAGAGTCTCATGATGACACCCCAATGCAACACGCACCTCGGCTTCTGGAAGGCATCTCACCTCGAGATGCCCACTTCCCCGAGGACCCATTAGCAACGACTTACCGATACCGTGAGTCAGATAGGCAACCACCCGGAGTCGCAGGCCCAATGGCTAGGGATATCTCGCCCCCTGTTCAGCACCGGGCGAGATACACCCCCTCCCCTACGAAGCATTGCTCTTCAGGGAAAAAACTCTATAAATAGGGCTTCAAACCCTAAAGAAACCACAGGCTCACCACTTTCCCTTCACAGTCATCTGAAGGACCCCCCAGAGCAGTGACACCCCTCGTTTTTCTTTCCATTTCACTTGTAATCCCCCAAAAAATCCTTGTAATAAAACCGTTAATCAATAAAAACTTAATAAAAGATAAAAGGTCTGAGTTTGGCCTTTCATTAAAAGAACCTGTACCAAAATAGTTGGCACCTTCTGTGAGAAACGAAAATTTTCCCCAAAATAACTCTACAGGATCTCCCCCCTCCCCAAGATAACTCGCCGATCATGATCATTCTAGCAAGACCTCGTCGCATCCCGTACCACTGAATCTAGATGTGGTCGTCGAATCCCTTGCTTCCACGGAGCACGAAAGCCGCCGAAACCAACAAAGAAGAGAGAGGGAAAAGACGCCTCGTTGCCCCTACAAGCTTAGGAACACCCTAGCACGGGCCCATCCCTCGCTCGAGGCGGGCTTCGACACCGACTCAGAAGGAGCAGCGCGCGGGCTTATGGGGGGAATTCCTGTCACCCAATCACCCTTCACCCCTCGCATGCTCACCGGCCCCACGGGAAAAGTGAAGATGCCGAATTTGGAGCTGTTCGACCGGATGTAAGACCCGGACGACCACATCTCGGGATTTGCGGCACGAATGTACATACAAGACGCCTCCGAGGACGTGTGGTGCAAGTGTTTCCCGGCCACCTTCAAAGGCATGGCTCAGGCCTAGATTGCCTTTCTCCCTAACAGGTCCATACGAAGTCTCAAGGAGCTATCCGAGAAATTCACCTGCCACTTCCTTAGCAACAAAAGGAGAAAGAAGACTGATGCCCAGTTGATCCAGCTACAACAAGCTAAGAGTGAGCCCTTAAGGGCATTCGTGCGACGATTTTCGAAAGCAATAATCAACATCCCAAATTTAGCTGATCAAACTGCCATTACCACCTTCAATAACGACTCCAAAATAGCGAATTCAAGTTCTCTCTTGCCAAGGCACTCCCCACGACTGTGGATGCTCTTTGGACTAAGGCCGATAAATACATCATCTCCAAAGAGGTGATGGACAAAACGGAACCTCCTAGGCACGAGTACCAAAAACTTGAGACGCGTGCCTCGGGCTTTTACCCAAAGAATGAAAGAACAACGAATAATGTAGGGGGGTCCACAATGCAGGCCCTAGGTGAGCCCCTGGGCTGCTCTTGGAGGTTTAGAAACCGGAAGTAGAAAGGGACCAAGCTTTCGCAGGCCCAGTAGCCCGACATGGCCGAACCCGTGGTGTGAGTACCATGAAACTTCGGGGCATGACACTAAAGACTGTCAAGTACTCCGATACCGGATAGACGAATTGGAGAAAAAAGGTGATCATAGAAAATTCATGGAGGTGAAGAAACTCAAGCCTGGAACTTTTGGACCCGCCTGTAAGGAGCCGGACAATGCTGCTCACGCCCCAAGGCATGTGATTGCGGTCATAAAACAAAAACGGGAGGACACGGGTCTCAGTACTACGGGAGAGGAGGTGCCAAAGTCTGTAAATGTCGACCCTTAACCTTCTCGGAAGAAGTTTTTGAGAACATCAGATCTCCGCATGAAGATCCCATGGTCATCACCATGGACGTCCGTGACTACTCTCTTCAAAGGGCCTTGTTGGATCAAGGAAGTTTGGTCAACATACACTTCCTCCATTGATTTGAACAAATGGGAACACCGCTCGAGAAGTTGCTCCCCACGATAGGGACCCTTGCGGGATTCTCCGGAGAGGTGGTTGATCCGCTAGGCACCATAAAGCTCGATATCCTTCTGAGAGACAGAGAACAGGGACATTCACTAAATGCTTAATTTTATGTCATGGCGGCCCGCTCGGCATTCAACGCCATCTTAGGACGCCCGATGCTAAATTCATTAGATGGCATGGTGTCAACAAACCACCTCACCATGAAATTTGAAATTGACAAAGGGGACATCATGCTCGTGAGATGTTGTTAGCGAACAGCTCGCAGATGCTGCTACGCCCAAGATGTACCCAAAGCAGGGGAGACGAACAGCGGAGAGAAGATGGGCCGTGGACCGGAGAAAACAGTCAAAGTCAAAATAGGATCGGGGAAATCAGTCCAGGTTGGGACATAGACAGACACGGACGTAAGGGACCAGATCCAGCAAGTGCTTCGACAGCACCAGGAAGTCTTCGCGTATTCTGCCGAAGAGATGCCGAGAATAGATAGTTGGATCATCAGCCATCGCTTGAACATTTAGCCCAAAAAGAAGCCCGTAAAACAGAAGAAGCACAACTTCTGAGCTGAATAGAACAAGGTTATAAGTGAAGAAGTACAGAAATACCTAAAGGCCAGCTTCATACGAGAAGTGCTGTATCCGGATTGGTTAGCAAACATAATCCTGGTCAAGAAGCCGAATGGAAGCTAGCGAACGTGTATGGACTTCACCGACCTGAATAAAGCTTGCCCGAAGGACTCGTTCCCCCTCCCCAAGATAGACCAGCTAGTCGACTCTACGGCGGGGAACGTGCGGTTCAGTTTCCTAAATGCCTTCTCCGGATATCACCAGATCACGATGGGCGCGGAGGACAAGGAGAAGACTTCTTTCATCACCCATGAAGGCACATACTGCTTTCGAGTCATGCCGTTCGGGTTAAAAAATGCCAGAGCCACGTACCAATGCCTAGTGAACCACGTCTTTCGGCAATGGATAGGAAAGAACTTGGAGGTATACGTCGAAGATATGATCATAAAAAGTAAGGAGGCCTCCGATCACATAGGCAATTTGAAAGAGACTCTAGTAACGCTTAAGGCTCATGGGATGCATCTCAATCCGGACAAATGCACTTTCGCGGTCCCGGAAGGAAAATTCTTGGGCTTCATCGTGAGTGTAAGAGGGATAGAGGCCAATCCCGCCAAGATAGACGCTATGCTTAGGACGAAAACCCCAAAAACCCCGAGGGATATTCAGAAGCTTAATGGCTATTTGGCCGCACTCAATAGATTCATCAGCCGGTTAGCAGATCGATCGTTCCCATTCTTTAAAGTGTTACGAAGGAGAGAAGCCTTTAATTGGGACGAAAATTGTGAACAAGCCCTCCAAGAACTTAAGGAACACTTGGCAAAGCTCCCGATCATGTCAAAACCCATCTTGGGAGAGGATTTAATCCTCTACATCTTGGCATCCGACAACACGGTAAGTGCTATATTGATAGCCAAAAGGGAAAGCCTCCAGCTACCAATCTTCTTCGCGAGTCAGATATTGAGGGACGCCGAGACACGGTACCCCCACATTGAGAAGCTCGCCTATGCCATCATCAAAGCTGCACAGAAGCTCCGACCTTACTTTCAAGCGCATCGCATTCGAATACGAACCCACCAGCCCTTGAAGAAATCACTCCAACGACTGGAGTCCTTAGGAAGAATGCTATCATGGGTGGTCGAACTCTCCGAGTATGACATCCTGTTTAAATCACGGACCGCAATCAAGGCACAGGCTCTCGCCGACTTCTTAGCAGAATGCTCGTTCACCAACGTGGCGTCACTAAGCCCCGGACCTCGGGTTGCCCATGGAAGCTGTATATAGACAGATCTTCCAACAGCCAAGGAAGCGGAGTAGGCATTCTACTCATCTCACTCGAAAGGCAACACTTCTCTTACACCTTGAGGTTCAAGTTCAGAACTAGTAACAACGAGACCGAGTACGCAGCACTCTTCCACAGACTGAGAATGGCCCAAAAGGAAGGAGCATGCCAGGTGGAGGTATTCAGCGACTCTCAGCTAGTCGTCAAGCAGGTCCAAGGGATTTGCAGAGCAAGAAACATTGCCATGAAAGAGTATTTGGAAGTGGTAAACAAAGAAGCGGAAACTTTCTCTTTCTTTCAAATCCACCTCATACCGAGAACTGAGAACGTCAAAGTAGACAAGCTCAGCCGGATTGCCGGCTCAGAGACGGAGGAAAAAGGACCAGAACCCGCCATTCGGATGGAAGAGATCCAAATACTGTGCCAAAGTCTACCTCAGCTCTAGGAAATCGCTCAAATTCAGTCCCTGAATGACTGGCGGCATCCCTGCATCGAATTCATAAAAAGCGGAACTCTGCCAGAAGACCAGCTAGAGGCGAAGCATATATGAAGGAGAGCACCGTGGTTCGTGCTTGTCGACGAGGACCTTTACAAGAGATCATTCATGCATCCCCTATTGAATTGCGTCGAAGAAGAAGAAGGGAAGTACGTCTTGCGGGAAATCCACGAAGGCATTGACAGCACCTTGGCCACCGAGCTTTGACTAACAAAGCTTTACGATCAGGCTACTACTGGCCCACAATGAAAAAAGACGTGCTGGATCTCGTCCAAAAGTGTGAGAAGTGCCAAAAACACACTCCGATAATTCACATGCCTGCGTTTTTACTACATCGCATACTCAACCCCATCCCTTTCGCTCAGTAGGGGATGGACATCTCGGGATGGTACCCCAAAGCAACCAGACAAAGAAAGTATATCATCGTGGCGATAGATTATTCCAGCAAATTGATAGAAGCAAGCCCGTCGCATGGATCACGGACCAAGTCAGCCAGCACTTCCTCTGGAAAGGAATCATCACTCGATACTAGAACCCACAAGTCCTAGTCGCAGACAATGGCATTCAATTTAGCTCACAGAGATTCCGTGGCCATTGTGAGAGTTGGGGATTAAGATACACTACATCTCCGTGGCACATCCCCAAAGCAATGGACAGGTGGAATCTGCAAACAAGCACATACTGATAGGTTTGAAGCAAGACCTGGATGAAGCAAAAGGAAACTGGGCGGAGGAATTACCTATCATGTTGTGGGCGTACCGGATGATGATGATGAACGCCACAGGGGAGACCCCATACAACTTGGTCTACGACACAGAGGCAGTACTACTAAAGGAAATAGGAGAACCTAGTCCCCGAATTAGAGGCTACGACTAGGAGTGCAACGACGAAGCACTAAGACAATCGTTGGACGAGGTGGAGGAAACCCGCGAAAGCGCGCTGGTCAGGATGATCATACAAAAGCAGAAAATGGCAAAGTACTTCAACTCCAAAGCCAAAAGAAGAGCCTTTCAAGACGGAGAGTTGGTACTAAGACGAACAGAGTCGGCCAGACATCACCACGGAAAGGTATCTGCTAACTAGGAAGGGCCTTACCAAGTCTCTCGGATAACCAGGGAAGGAGAATATCGCCTACAATGACTAGACGGGACCCTGCTCCAACGAACATGGAATATTTTGAACTTGAAAAAATATTTTGTGTAAAAAACTGATCAAGGTGAATGAAGAAATGCTCCGTCTTTTGTAAGAACTTTTCTCCCATAACAAAAAAAAAATTGTGTATAAAATGACGACCAAAAAATCAAACCCCAAAAAACCGGATTAAAAAAAAACAAAATATATATATATATATGCACACAAAAAAAAGATAAGTAATCGAAGCAACAGTTATAATTAATAAATAAATCAAAACGATAAAGAAAAAACGTAAATGTTTGTGCCATGAGACCTTCCAAAACAGTTGGCATGAACGCTTAAGCCGTGAGGGCCGACCGCAGCAAGCATACCTCATCGGTCTCGTCCATGGCCACTGAGTCCGTAAGCATGGGTTTTATACGTCTCGCCCACAGCTCCTAAAATCCCGTGGATCCGTCCGGGGCAAACTAAGCCTGTTGCTCCATCCACGGCAAACTATACCCATAAGCCCAAATGGCTCTGTACATTAGCTGGATGAAAAGCCCATTGGTCTGTCCGCGGCAAACTATACCAGTAAGTAGAGGTGGCCAGTGGGCCGGGTCGGCTCAGAACTCGGCCCGACCCAGCTCATTTGGGCTAGGCCACCGGCCCCAAAAATTTTGGGGCCTGGCCAAGTCGGGCCTAAGCCCTGGCCCAGTTGGCCCAACGGCTCTTTAAAGAACTGTTGGGAGGGGGAAGCCGTTGCTCCCCCCTTCCTTTTTAATTAAAAAATATATATATTATCTATAAATACCCATCCCCCCATTCCATTTGCTCACAACAAATCTTCATCAAATTCTCTCTTCTCTCTCTACATTCATCTACTTCCTTCTACTTGCAAGAAATATGCACCAAATTAGCCACCTCTAGCTCATAGAATCTCGGTCAAGTTCGAATTTTATTGTTCACTTCGGTAATTTTAATATCAAAATTTTATTTATTTTGCATTTTTATCTACTTAATTTGCATTAGTAGTTTTAAATACTAATCATTAATACTACCATGGCACACAACGGATCTTCATCTGGAGCCGCTCTTTCTAGTTCTAGCTCTTCTCAACCGCCTAAAGTACCTAAGAGAGGTAGAGTTGTGGAACTTGATACTAATGAACGAGCATTTTTAGAACCAGGCCCATCACCTCCATACACGAACACCATAGATTGGGACCTCTAACAACAGCAGTACTACAACGACCAGGATTTTTCTGAGTCAGGTGGTTGTGGAGACTCACAGACTGAAGAGGAACCCACACCCACCACCGAAACCCGGTCCGCAAGAACTAGTACCAGTAGGCGTAGTACTAGTGGGGTATGGAAGCACTTCAACTTAGATAGGAATAATAATAAAGCGATTTGTAAATTATGTGACCCACCCAAGGCCTTTAGTCATCCACTGGGCAGTGGGACAGGCACATTAACTAAACATATAATTAGGTGTTACCCCGAATAAGACCCAGATATAGCCAAACAACAGTTAGTACAGCAAGCGACCGATGCGCTTGCTAACTTTTGGTTCTCCCAAGAAACTAATAGATGGGAACTAGCCAAATATATAATTAGGGCTGAAAAGTCTTTTAGCACCAGCGAAGACCCTAGTTTCGTAGAGTATCTCCAAACAGCGGTGAACCCCGCCATCGCAAGGGTTCCTCAAAGCGGGACGCATTTAAAGCTTACAATAAGATGAAAACTAAGGTCTTCAAAATTTTTAGGGCGAATACGGGCATGTTCTCGTTGACGTCCGACACTTAGAAGTCGAAACCCGGTGTGCTTTACTTGTGCGTAACTGCACACTGGATCGATTCCTCTTCCATCATTCAAAAACGAATAATTCATTTTGGATATTTAGATTATCCCCACATTGTCGACATAATCACGGGTGCGATTATGGAGGCAGTCCGCGAGTGGGGGATAGAGCGTCGTATTTTTAGTATCACATTCGACAATGCTACTAGTAATAACGAATCCATTAAACAACTAAGTAGGCATATGAAACCCGTGTTAGGTGGGCGGTGTTTTCATTTACGTTGCATCTGTCATATACTGCATTTAATGGTTATGGATGATTTAGGTCTAATAAATGCTTCTCTTTCCACTTAAGTCATATAACAGTAGCAATAAAATCATCCGACACCAAAAAGAGAAGATTTAAACTTTTCTATAGGACGCATGGGTTTGAGTATAAACAATTTAAATTAGACTCACCAACTAGGTGGTTATCAATCGTAGAAATGTTAGAGCTTATACTATCATACAAGGATGTCTGTCACCGTCATGATATTCCCTGGTCCATGACAGTGTCCAAGGACCGAGCTGGTAGTTGAGGTCCGTGTCAAGATCGCTTGTCAAGCCGTGTCAGGTCGCTGCCCAGGACCGTGCACTCGCGTGTCATGACAATGTCATGACACTGTCTCAGTCGCTGCCCAGGGTCCGTGCCCAGCCTTGTTGAGACACTGCCAGTGCGCTGCCCAGTCCATGTCCAGGGTCGTACCAGGTCCAGCGTCCCTGTCCTGTGCCGCGTCCCAGCCCCGTAGTGCCCAAATCTGCTCCTCCTGACCGTTAGACACTCCTCCCTACGAACCGTTGGAAAGATTCTCCAAGATTGTATTTTGTATTTTGATTCCTTTAGATATTTTTCAAATTTATTTGATATTTTAGTATTTTGATGTATTTCTATAAATAGAGAGTTGTATTACATTTTGTAATCATCCAATTCATTCAACAATTAATGAAATATCTCTCTTATTTACTCATCTAAATTCTCTCAACTCTCATCTTGCTCTACTTCTCTCTCATCTTACTCTAACTCTTCTCTCATCTAAACTCTATTTCTTTCTCTTTCTTAGCCTCTTGTCAATAAAACGAGCCTAAGTCCTACACTTTGGCCGTCACAACCTTGAGGATTGTGAGAAATTGGTATCAGAGCCATCTTTCGATCAGAGGCTCAAACCATCCTTTACGTTTTCGTTGATCTCATTTTCCAAAAAAAAAAACTACATTCATACTTATTCAAATTGGTATCAGAGCTATGCTCGAGCAAGTGGGCAAAATCAAGAATTCAAGATTTCATTACTGCCATAGTTGAGTAAGCCAAAGCTTTTTCAAAAAAAATTTTTAAAGAACGTCGATGAGATGGCCACGCTATTGGTTAAGGTTACGAATCTTCTTTATCCCATTACGAAGGATGTTCTCAACCAAGTGTTTTCTATCTATGGAGTCATTATGGAAATTGTTATCAACTCAACATCGTCTGTAAAGGTGGAAGCACAAGTAACGTACACTTCATGGAAGGATGCTAAAAGTGCACGCCAAGGGCTACATGGAAGAAATGTCTACGACCATTGTTGTGCACTAGACATTGAAATCTTCATGCCTCTTAAAGAAAGCATTGATAAGATCCACAATGAGCTCATTTATAACTATAAGGATGTGACAAAGGAGATGACAGCAACCCTCATTTCCTTGAATGAGAAGTTGAAGCGATACATGCGTAACCAAGGAATAGACCACAAGAAAGACGATCCTAACTTGGTCCCTTTAAAAGCCAAGGCTAAGGAAGAACCGGTTGAGTCATCTGCCCTTGACAAACCACAAGAAATAGGGGTAGGTGATGTCCTTGCTATGCCGGACAAGCCATTCTTTCAAGAATTGTCCTTTGTTATTGAGGACGAACCGGAGGAGCCCCCCATTGTTGAGGAATCGCATGAGCCACCAATGTGGGCAGCAAAGGTGCCCATGGAACTTCAAGCATCCGTTGGTGTCACCTTGACCCGTGGGCCTAAGCAATCGGGTAGTCGTGAGCAAGGCACACGAGAGGGGGCCACGCAACTCCAAGATGGGTCGTACAAGAAGCTGCCTATTTGGTCCGAGATGAAGTTACGAACAACACAACAGCAGCGGCAGCAACCAACGCAGCAGCAGCGTGGTAGGTTGCAAAAGAAAAGGATGAGCATGAAGAATGCCATGACCCTAGTCTGGACTATGTTGATCCGGGCCATGAAGAAGGGAACCGAGCTGAACACAAGAAGGAGGAAGGTCCGGTCATGGGAATGCTTCCCTAGAACGGGGATTGGAACTAGAAGCCCCAAAGGTCCGAGTCACCCATCTTGGCTGACGATCCTTGGAGACAAGGATCATCCGTTCGACCTGGGAATAAAGGTAAATGATATGGGTAATAACCGGGTGACAAAGGGACAAGCAAACGGAAGGGATCCGGGAGCTAAAGTTTGCACCGCCATCGCATCCTTGAGGACAAGGATGAACTTAAGGGGAAGGGAATGTCACGGTCATGATATTCCCTGGTCCGTGACAGTGTCCAAGGACCGAGCCGGTAGCCGAGGTCCGTGTCAAGATCGCTTGTCAAGCCATGTCAAGTCGCTGCCCAGGACCGTGCACTCGCATGTCATGACACTGTCTCAGTCGCTGCCCAAGGTCCGTGCCCAGCCTTGTCAAGACACTGCCAGTGCACTGCCCAGTCCTTGTCCAGGGCCGTCCTAGGCCCGCGTCCCCAGCGTCCCTGTCCTGTGCTGCGTCCCAGCCCAGCAGCGCCCAGATCCACTCCTCCTGACCGTTAGACGCTCCTCCCTACTAGCCGTTGGAAAGATTCTCCAAGATTGTATTTTGTATTTTGATTCCTTTAGATATTTTTCAAATTTATTTGATATTTTAGTATTTTTGATGTATTTCTATAAATAGAGAGTTGTATTACATTTTGTAATCATCCAATTCATTTAACAATTAATGAAATATCTCTCTCATTTACCATCTAAATTCTCTCAACTCTCATCTTGCGTTACTGCTCTCTCATCTTACTCTAACTCTTCTCTCATCTAAACTCTATTTCTTTCTCTTTCTTAGCCTGTTGTCAATGAAACTGGCCTAAGTCCTACACTTTGGCCGTCACAACCTTGAGGATTGTGACAATGTCCGAGTGGAATTTGTACAGGATACCCGTTCAGATTTAAGTGATTATAATCTGAATGATGTACACTGTGACATCATTAATGAAATTTGTAAATTTTTTACTATTTTTGGAGATGCTGCCACCTTTTTTTTAGGTGCTATTATCTGACCATACCACAAGCAATATCTAGATTGATTGATATTGTGTCATGGATGCCGGAGAATGAATCCAACCCCGTGTTGACTGAATCGATTAAGGAAATGAAAACGAAGTTTTATAAATATTATTTTGAACTACCCCTTACATACTGTTTTGCCACTATTTTGGATCCCCGTTGTAAACTCACGGGTTTAAATTTGTTTGCCAAATATTTTTACGGACAATTAAAATATGATTTCGATAACGAAAAATTCATTGCACAAGTTGATTCATACCTACACATTTTATTTTCCCATTATTCTCGAAGATTATCATTTGATAATCCACATGTTACTCCTACTACAATTGGATCTTCCACATCTAGTGGAAGTAGTGCGCACACGTCAATTACGTGGAAGCTATTAGGCCAATTCACGCCCACACAAGCTTCCACGTCATGTGACGAGTTATATTAGTATGCGCGGACGCCGCTAATCCATTTCTTCCCGACACCGGCAAATCTGCAATTTGATATTTTGAAATGGTGGTGTACAAATGAAACCCAGTATCCCGTGCTTTTCACCATGGCACGTGCTATACTAATGTGTCCGGTGTCTTCAGTAGAGTCGAAGTGTACGTTTAGTCTTGGTGGCAGGTTGCTCGGAACAAACAGGGCGAAGCTATCACCGTCCAGCTTGGAGATGTCTGTATGCTTAAAGGACTGGATGTACGCAGAGGCTAGGGAGCAAAACGTATTAAGGCTGGGTTCATCGAACGATGATGAAGATAACCGCACTATCAATACGTCACACAGAGGCACAGCAACCCCCTAACCAGCGTAGACTAATTTATTATTGTTGTACGTCTATATCTTGTTTGTATTTTTTAAAAAATATATTTGCACTTTTAAAGAGTAGGATCCAACTGCTGCAGTTGTATTTGTCATATTACTTATTATACATTTTATTTTCTTAAATATACTTAGCTTATTAATGATCGTGATGGATTGTATTTGTATCCTATATTATTCATCAATAAATTATAATAATTTTTGTACAAAATGAATTTGAATTTTTTAATTTTACATGTTTAAAAAAACCAAAAGGGGGGGAGGGGGGGGGGGGGGACGAGCCAACCTGGGTCCGGGCCGTGGCCACCTCTACCCGTAAGCCATAATGGCTCTGTACATTGGCTGGATGAAAAGCTGGTTGGTCCGTCCGCGGCAAGCTAAGCCTGTTGGTCCATCACGGCAAACTATACCCAAAAGCCCGAATGACTCTGTTCATCAGCTGGATGAAAGGCCCGTTGGTTCTTCCGCGGCAAACGAAGCCCATAAGCTAGTAAGATTCATCCGCGGCAGGCATTCCGTAACGAGTGTGCACCTTGTCGGTCCTGTCCACGCCCCCTTAAAGTCCATGGGTCCATTCGCGACAAACACAGACCTTAAGCTTGTAGGTCCGTCCGCGGTAGGCCAAAGCCCATGGATCTGTCCTTGGCAAACACAGAACGTAAGCCCGTAGGTCCGTCCGTTGCAAACGAAAATCGTAAGTTCGTGGCACCGCCCATGATACGATATAAACCCGTGGATCCATCTGCGGCGAACAAAGACCGTAAGTCCTTGGCACTGCCCGCGGCAGAATATAAACCCATGGATCCATCTGTGGCAAACAAAAACCATGAGTCCGTGGCACCACCCAAGGCAAGATATAAACCCATGGATCCGTCCGCGGTGAACGAAAACCGTAAGTTTGTGGCACCGTCCGCGGTACGGCGAACGAAAACTGTAAGTCCATGGCACCGCTCGCGGCAGGATATAAACCTATGGATCTGTCTGCCGCGAACAAAAACCGTAAGTCCGTGACACCGCCCGCGGCAGGATATAAACCCATGGATCCGTCCACGGCGAACGGAAATCATAAGTCCATGGCACCGCCTGCAATAGGATATAAACCCGTGGATCCGCCCGCGTCGAGCGAAAACGGTAAGCCTGTGGCGCCGCCCGTAGCAGGATATAAGCCCGTGGATCCGTCCACGGCGAACAAAGACTGTAAGTCCATGGCACCGCCCACGGCAGGATATATGCCCTTGGGTCCGTCAGCGGCGAACAAAGGCTGTAAGTCTGTTGCACCGCCCACGGCAGGATATAAACCCATGGTTCAATCCACGGCAAACATGGACCGTAAGTCCGTGGCACCACCTACGGCAGGATATAAACCCGTGGATCCATCCGCGGCAAACATAAACCATAAGTCCTTAGATCCTTCTATGGTAGGCCAAAGCCCATGGATCTGTCCACGGTAAACCTAGGCCATAAGTCCATAAATCCGTCTACAGCAGGCATAAAGCCCGCGGATCTACCCGCGGCAAGGTAACTTGTTTTTGATAGGTAACGCACCGATACTCAAAAATAGGAGCCCGCTTTAAGCACAAAAGATACCCAAGCCGTAAGCCCACTCAAGGCAAGCAAGAAGCCGATGTGTGAAGCCACGCGCCCCCTTGGGACGAGAAAAATATAAGCACAAGGCTTAGGTCCGCTCGAGCAAACACAAGCCGAAGGACCGCATGGAGCAACACGAGCTGAAAGCCCGTACGGGCCCGCATAAGCCAAGGGACCTCTTGGAGCTACGCAAGCCGAGGGTCCGCACCCATCAATGCAAGCTAAGAGCCCGTAAGGGGCAGTGCAAGTCGCAAGCTTACAAAGGGCAAGAAAAAATACCGATTTACGAGGCAATAAGCCTCCTCGAAGCATGACAAACACCCATACTTAGTCAAAAAACAAGCAAGATACCAGAAAGAGAGCAAAAGAGCGGATAGGCATTATAATGACAAATGACGAAGTAAATCCCGGATAAAACCATTCCTTCCACTTACGAAATACGTCCGAAAGCAAGGACGGAACTATCAAAAACTAATACAAAAAAAGGCTACCACCGAAAGCTTTAAAGACTAACCTATCCGTCACCTCCGACAAAATAAAAAAAAAAGAGGGATAGAAAAGAAAGAGCAGAACAAAGCCCTACTGAGGAGGGGCAGGGGAAGTGGGTTTCAAGGTATCCGACGATGAGGCCCCGCCGAGCCTCCCTCCTTTCGCGTCCTCAACAATAGAGCGGCAAACATCCTCGAGGAAGGGGATCCCAAGACTCGGCTCCAATAGCTTCGCCTTCCTCACCGCAAGGCTGACTCCCGTGTCGAAACCCTTCCAATACTGGCCAACACCGTGGTCTCGTAATTCAGGCCCCTCTTGTATTTAGCAACAGAGTGGGGCAACTCGCTCTGGGAAGTGGGAGATGACGGCATCTTGCTCTGACACATGAAGCTGTAATTATCGGAGCTGGGAATCCTGCCCCGCAATACGAGCTTGCAGCTCCATATTAGCTAGGCAAAGCTCCCTAGTCTCCTGCACGCTCCGTCTCCAACTTGAAATGGCAAATGCTAACCACGTAAAGAATTGACCAAAAAAAATACAACACAAAGAAAGTGGAAGTCAAAAGAAGACAAGAAAAACAATCGAAGATAACACAAAGGACGACAGAAGTACGATAAGCTACCTGGGACATAGAGACTAGGGCATTCTTAAGAGAAGGCATGGGTTTCATCACATTCAAACTCGAAGATCCCATAACCTCCGGAGTAGCCAAAACCCTCTCAACCGCTCCGAGAACAGGGAGTCCCACCACAGCTGCCGGAATCCCAGTAGGAATGACAGATTTCGGCACCGCATCACCACTGGCCAACATCCCAGGACGGGAAGTGTAAACATCGGCTGAATCTGGGGCCACCTCCCCTTGACGACGACATGGTCATTTGGCAGCCCGCGAAGTGGAAGAGTCGGTAGAAGGGTTCGGAGCGGGAAAGGCCACCGAAACCCCGAACTCTTGAGGAAGGTTCCTTCGCACTACAACAGGCGAAGCAATCACAAGCAGAACCGAAGCAGGACCCCGTTCCTTGAAGGGATCCAACAAAATAAACATGCTAGCAACATCAATGCTCACTAGCTTGTCAACTGGAAAGGACACAAGAAAAAAAGAAGAAAAAAGGTCAGTATAATATTACAAACTAAAAATGACAAAAGTGCCTATAACGTGCAAATGACAATCGCAAAAAAAACAACAACAAACAAACAAACGAACAAAAGGGGATGGGTGCACGAGAACAGGCAATCAATTACCTGAAAAAGGCTTTTGGGAAAGCACGGCCTTAACAAGCACCATTTCCAGCTTGAGTAGCTCTTTAGAAGTTGCAAATCTCTCGCTTGCGGAGTTCTTGTCAAAATAATGAACAATCCGCTTTGCATGGGAAGTCAGGAGACTTTCTTTCACTGGACGTGGGCGTTGCAGCATACCCCACATCGTCAAGAACGATGGGGCGAAGGGAGGTTTGATCCAAACAAACTTGTTTTGCCAATTCTTCACGTTAGTAGGGTTGTGCTTAGTGAAGGCAAACACCCCCCCCCCCCCCCCCGGGGGACTCTCAAAGACAGCCAGATGCCTAAAATATCAAATTTTAAAAAGAATATGAAAAACCCGAGAAGAGGGGGTAAAACCATTTACATAATGTGCGAGTAAAAAACCATGCACATTCCTCACCCCGTTAGGGGTAACTTGCCCCGAGCGCACATTACAACGAAGGAGCAACTCCTCCACTAAGGGAGGTTGGGGAAAACGAACGTCTGCCTCTAAAGAATCTATAGGAAGACTAAAACTACCCTCTCTTGGAGGAAATAACGGACAATCGTCCGGTCGAGGACCCCACACCTGGTGATCTTCCGGAAAATAATACTTAAAACGAATCATAGAGACACCACCCTCGCCTAAGGTACTCGACACAAAAGTCCCTAATGGACGAATTCGGGAAATCTCGAAAAATCTAAATTGTATGGGCAAACTTTCATATGGGCAACACCGTCCGAAGGAAAAAGCCTCGACAAAATTCTACTTGTGTTCCATCAAGAAAGGAGAAAACTGTAGAAGACAAATGAAAATAAAATACGCGTAAAAAACTTACTTGTATACAGAAAACCAGGATAGGCTGCAGTAAGGGTAGACGCGGCTGCCGAGGAGGAGTACCCAGCCTCCAAGGACCCCTCATTATCCCCAGTTACCGCGGTATCCTCAACCCAAAAGAGGACTCCGTCCAGCAACTCCTCTCTTGGCCCTCTTACCGCAAACAGTCGAAAGAAAAGTGAACAGGGTGGCGTGTCCAACACGACCCAACCAACCCGAGCCTCCGGGTGAACAAAATAAAACAAACTTTGCCCTGAGCCCACTCCCACGAAACATGTAAAAATAGGAACCCAAAAAACTCACCTGGAACGTGCTCAAGGGAAAAGAAACCACGCCAAAAACCACCTAACACAAAATACGCACACTCATCAAATGCTCAACCCAATTTTAATACACACACACACACACACATATATATATATATATAATAATAATAATAATAATAATAATAAATCTATATTTTCTCTTAACAAAAGACTAAGTTCGTAAAAAGCTAAAATAAAACAAAAGCCAAAACCGAGGCCCTAACTCGCCCCTAATTCCAAAAAAATATATATATAAAAAATATATATTTTCTCTTAACAAAAGACTCGGTTCATAAAAAGCTAAAATAAAACAAAAATCAAACAAAAGTCAAATCGGGGCCCTAACTCGCCCCTAATTCCAAAAAAAATAAAAAATATATAATGATAAATATATATTTTCTCTTAACAAAAGACTTAAGTTCGTAAAAAACTAAAATAAAACTCTTAACAGCAGACTTAAGTTCGTAAAAAGCTAAAACAAAACAAAAATCAAACAAAAGCAAAAAGCAAGGCCCTAACTCGTCCCTAATTCCAAAAAAAAAAAAACAAAAAAAGAAGAAAGGCCATGCATGTTCTAAGAACAGAGCCCCCTCTTAAAAAACCTCGAAAAACGACCCAATTTAGGTAGAAAATCCAAGAAACCTCGAGGCAAGAAGCAATCTTGCCCATAAAACTTACTCATCTCGCCTTTAAAAGCTCCAAAACAAGGGAAAACGTACCTTTGTAGCTGAGCCCACCCAAAATCCGAGCTTGAGAACTGCCAAAATGAGCCAAAACGGACAAAAAATACAAAGTAAAGAGGGAAGGGGGAGGGGGACGGCAAAGAGAGAGAGAAGGGAGAAAAAAGAATTAACAGCTTTAACACTTAAAGCATAAAGGTAAAAGAAAAAAAGTTTTAGATCAAAATGAAACAAGGGCCGACATCTCTCTGGAAAAACCAACACCCATAAACATAATAAACAAAATCAAGTACAGCAAAGAAAAAATGAAACATAATAAAAATAAAACACAAATCGAACGAGTCGACACAAGGGACATCTCGGATCGAAGCTGAAAAAAAGAGGGGGACCAACAAAGATGAAAAAACACTCGAATGATCGGATTCATTAATAGCCATGATGTCACTTATATCAGTTGGCATATGCCTCCCCACCGGGAATGACAAAAGACGGCAAGTCACAAAGCCCGAAGATACATCAAAAAGAAGATTACAAAAAAAAAAGATAGAAGAAGAAACAAATACAACAGGCTGACGCCACGTCCTAAAACGGCAAAGCCGCACTGGAAACTCGGGATAGAGAGTCCCCACATACGAAAATAGAGAAAGCAGGCCCCGATATGGATACTGTTCCATGCGCTCCAACATCCTGCGCCCTGGCCCGTCCAAACGACAACGCTATAATCCACCCCCACAGGCCATGATCATATATTGGCCCGAGACGAAGAACCCAGCAACAAGAAAGCCGTTGAACGCATTAGGGATCGGGAACCAATACTCGATGCTCCGATAAGGAAACCAAGAGGAGAAGTCGTTACGGTCATGAAGCAACAACACTCCAAAAAGGGAGCTGCTAAAACAAGACCAGACACAGCGAAGCGCCGAAGGTTGAAGGGCTGGTCCAGCAAAATAGACCCGCATCATCACTCCAGCAATGCTCTGATGAACCCGTGACAAAAAAAAACCAAAAACTCTGGCATGCTCGTGACAGTGTTCTTGCGAACCACATAAGTGCGATAAAAAGGAGAGCGGTCCGAAAGATAGGAACCTTAGTCTGACGTTATAAATATCATACCGTCAACACAAGCAGGGACGTGAAATAACAGGTTTCGCCCTTCGGCCTAAAGCTCGCCCTTGTAGACCCAGTCATGTTCCCAGGCGAACACCTTGTGAGAATTCGACCACTCCCCTCTGTCAGACTCTAAGGTAGAATCATAAACTAACAGATGAACCAAGAAGCCAAACGACTCGGCCGAACCCCGACATCTAAGAAGGCCGTCATAGGGCATCGAATAAGAGGGGCCAGGACCCCCTCGGTCAAGGAACCCAACGAAAGATAGAAACGAGTAGCGAGGTTGAAGATAGAGAGACGTGAGGGACCGACCGGGTTGAATTTCCGACACAGGACCAGTCCACCATGACATCCAAGGATTCTCCGATAGCCAGAGAGAAACTTCACCGATGACTGAGGAACAACCCTCCCCAGAGTAGGTGTATGGGGGAAGACGAAAATATCGTCCGAATCCACATAGCACCGAGAGTGGACTAGCACCCCGTCAACATACCGAGACAGGGAACGAGAAGCTTGGGAATTTATGAAGCAGCGTGTACTGATAAGGCGGGAATGGAAATGAGACAGGGTTCGAAGCCATAAGAGAGACTTTGCTAGAAGAAATGAAAAAATATCAAAAGTGACATCTTTCGAATCAGCCGTCGCTTGACCGAAGTACAATGATAAGAGAGGTAATATGGTGTGAGAATCAAAGGAGGGGGAGAGAGGATGACTTGGTGACTTGAGAAGACTCCATAGCCCCCATATTTATAAAAGAGGAACCTCCGCGAACCAAGTCGCAAACGAGAATCATTTAAGAAGCGGCGGGGGACTAACTGATAACTCTAAAAGTAGCATCCGAACAAGTGACACGTAGCCACCGGAACACAACCGCATCTCTGGTCGAGATACACCCTTGGAGGACGACCTCGGAACTCTACTTTTGACCAAGAAGAAGGGAGCGCACCTCCCCGACAGGACACATCCCGGAACCCGAGCAGAAGAAGGCCTCTGAGTGAAGGAAACGCGCTCACCCGAACACAAGTGCATCTCGGGCCGAGATGCACACCCGAGGGACGGTTTTCGAACTTTAACTGCACCTGAGAAGAGATAGATGCGTCAGGCCAACAGGGAACATTTTGGCCCCCAGACAGTCTCATGACAACACTTCGACGAAGCATGCACCTCGACTCCAAAGGGGCATCTTGCCCTGAGATGCCGGCTCCCCTGAGGGCCGGCCAACCAACAACAACTACTTGGCACCTTGATTCAGATAGATGACAGCCCGATGCTCGGAACTCAAAGGGTCTCGTGATGACAACACAACGCAACGTGCACCTCGGCTTTCGGAAGGCATCTCGCCTCGAGATGCCCGCTTCTCGGAGGACCCGTCAATAATGACTTCCCGATACCGTGAGTCAGCTAGGCAACCACTAGGAGTCGCAAGACCAATGGCCAAGGATATCTCGCCCCCGGTTCAGCACCGGGCGAGATACACCCCCCACAAAGCGCAGCTCTTTAGGGAAAAACTTTATAAATAGGGCTCAGAACCCTAAGAAAACCACAGGCTCACTGTTCTCCCTTCACAGTCATCTGAAGGACCCACTAGAGCCGCAATACCCCTCGGTTTTCTTTCCATTTCGCTTATAATCCCATAAAAAATCCTTGTAATAAAACCGTTAATTAATAAAAACTAATAAAAGATAAAAGGTCTGAGCTTAGCCTTCCATTAAAAGAACATGTACCAAAACACTCACTTTTTTTTTTAAACAAACCAAACCCAATTTAAGATGGGGTGTATAAAATATATTTATAGAAAATCAAATCTTCTTTATAATTTAGAGAAACATGGAATTTTGTTTCTTGAATTCCATAAGGAAGAAATCAAAGTTTTATTTTGAAAATAGTGAAACCTATTTGAGATTGAGTATAGAGAAAACGAGGTCAAAAGTTGAGGGATGAAATTAGGAGTTGAGGGGGGAAAAAAACAACTCATAAAAGAGAAATCATATACCGTTTCAATGACTCAAGCTTGTTGCCAATTGTTGAACAACTTTTGAATCTGAATTTTTTTTAAAACTCTTTCCCCCTCTAAGACTCTTTTCCTTCTCCTATTTTTCTTTCTCTTCTCTCTCTCTTTTTGTGGTTTCTTTTTTTTTTTTTTTTTTTTTTATACTAATTTCTCTTCTTCCCCTTTAATTCTTTTTTTTTTGAGCCTTTATTTATATACCTTGATAACCTCTCCCCACTCATTCTTCCACCTCTATAATATATGGGTACATGCAAGACATGGGGGTAAATTGGAGAGAACGGTTTCTATAGTATTTTTTTTATTTTTTTATTCCTTTTTGTAGATAAAGAAAATATTAGTTTAAATGGGTCTATCTAGTTACATAGACCAAAAATTGTTTAATTTGTTATGGTTTGGGTCAATTTCAAAACCAACCCTTTTCACTTGAGCCAAAAGCATTATAATTTTGGGCCCCTTTTCACACTTGTATAAGTTCACCAATAATGATTTAAGGTTGACCCATAATATGCATCATTTAATAAATACCAACTATAACAGCTAACATTTAACATCGAGAAATTTCACGTTCAACAAAGGACATGCCAATTTCCCTTTTGCACTCCATCCAAAGAGGATACCATAAGCCGGAAAATCATTGATAGTCCACAATAAGAAAGCGTGCAACTTAAAATTATGTTGTTTAGACGCATTGTAAGTCCCGACACTGAATTCCCACAGCTCTTTCAACTCCTCAATCAAAGGTTGTAGATAAACATCTATTGCATAACCATGACCCTTTGGACCAGGGATTAACATTTATAAAATAAAGTTAGATTGTTTCATACACATCCAAGCGGGTAAGTTGTATAAAACAAGTATAGCCAGCCAAATTCTATGTGGTGTTGTAGAATAAGAAAATGGTTAAAAACCATGCTTACCAAACCAAGTCTAACATTACGAGTCTCCAAGGAAAAGTTTTCATAAAGTTCATCAAAATGCTTCCGTGCCTTTGAATCAGCTGGATGTCTCATGATTCCATCTTTTATGCGGTTTTCGTCATGCCACCGCATATCAAATGCTGTCTTGGGAGACAAGAATAAACGTTGAAGCCTTGGCTTTAGTGGAAAATATTTCAAAATTTTCGATGGTATTATCTTACCCTTTATTTTTCTCTTGGTCTCCCCACTATGCCTTTAATCCTTCCACCTAGAAGCACCACACACCTTACAAGAATCAAGTGTTTCATCCTCCTTCCAGAACAATATACAATCATTGCTACAAGCATCAATCTTGTTATAAGAGAGCCCCAGGTCTTTAATCACTTTCTTTGCCTCGTACAAGAATCTGTCAAAACTGAATCACTAGGCAACAATTCAGTCTTAAGGAATTCCAGCAACATACTAAATGACTCATTACTTCACCTACCAAGGGATTTAATATGAAGCAATTTTATAATTGCAGTCAACTTTGAGCACTTACAACCTTGGCATGCAAATTATTCAAGGTCCCCCAATAGCCTATAGAACTTCTTCACATCATCATTAGGTTCTTCAACAGGCATATCACTATTAAAGATCTTAGGGCTTTCACAAGCACCATGAAAAGAAGGAAACATATACACTATCATGTCATCAATCTCATCATCACTTTGCACTTGCTCTAACTCCTCATCATCACTTTCAAATTTGGCTAAACTCTCGTCAGTTTCATCAATAAATTTTAGATCTACCTCTAATTGAGGCTCTCTAGATAATTCCCCATTCTGAAACTAAAATTTATAGGGTGATTTACATTTTAGTACCCCGATATTTTTAGAAATAGTAGAAAAAATCTTTACCTTTTTGGATTAATTAAAAGGCCTCTAACTTTTTGTCATATTAATAAAAAAGCCCCTAAGTTTTTGTTATATTAATAAAAATTCCCCTCTTCAGCATGATAATATCATTTTCTGTTGACTGAGCTGAAGTGACAACCTTTTTTTTTTAATTAATGCTACAATAAAATGACAAACATACCCTTCAATAACCATATTTTTAAACAAATTAAGCAAAAATAAAAAGTTTATGTATTTTACAACATCTCAAATTTTGTGTTAATAACATAATAATAAGAGTATTGAAAGGTTCTTTTGTCATTATCATTAATAAAAAAAATAGCAGTTGCCACGTCAGCTCTGGCGATGGAAAATAATGTTTTCAAACTGGAGAGGAGCCTTTTTATTAATACGACTAAAACTTAGAGGGCTTTTTATTAATTCAAAAAGGTCATGGGCCTTTTTATTATTTTCAAAAATATCGGGATTCTAAAATGTAAATAACCCAAATTTTAACTAAGAAGTATCCCATACTTGATAATATGTTCTTCAACAATATCACCAGAATACTCATTTGTGTTCTTTCATTTCATACATGAGCATTTGATCACCTTCGTCCTAAGGGTCTATATGCAAAACTAACAAATTTCTTAATACCTTTTCTCATATTCCTTGTTAAGGCGATCATCGACAAGTCTCATCCAATGCTTACTAGGAGCCATTACGATCAAATAATAGATATCTCATTACATAACACATAAAAAAAAAAAAAAAAAAAAACTCATCCAAAAAGGATTAAATAATGTATGTCATAATTATGTACCAAAAATCTTTATCTCAAAAACTTGGATAAATTCATATTAAGTAGATCTTCTATTTTAGAATGTAAAATTAGTTCTTGGGACTTCAATCGTAATTTCAGAGGCATGAGTGATTTATGTAACTTCCAACAATGATACAACAACAACAACAACAAACCCAATGCCTGCAAGGGCTCCCGCAAAAGCAGGGTCGGGGGGGGGGGGGGATGTATGCAGCCTTCCCCCTTCAGGGGGCTACCCTGAAGAGAGGCTATTTCCAAGGACCCCCAACCCGAGAAGCTGGTCCGCAGTATAGAGCATGTGACCTGGCAGCAGGAGAGCAACAATAACTTCCATTAATGATATAAAAACAAAATTCTCACAAACAACTTATGCACAAAATCTAAACTCATGATGATGTTTTTAATTCTTGAGTTTCACATTTTACTAGATGGTATAACTGTATGAAATAAAACTCTGAAAGAAAAAATACAATGGAATCAAACCCTAATCCTAGTACGCACGTAATCAAACTAATTATATAACCAAAAGAATTACACAATCAGTCGTTGAAAGGCCTAAACCTTGAAATCACAGAGGTACTCCAACAAAACTAACCATCCAAAAACCTAAAAACATTTATCCTAGTTTCATTCTCATTTTCGACTTATTGCTAGTGGATACAAAAAGATGCTAAAAAATTAAAGAAATTCATAAAAAGTTGAAATTGTAGTAACGCAAGAAATAAAATATATACTAAATTACATAATGTTAAAAGTCTCAAATGATTCCACTTTTGCCAAAATTTCACAGGTTCTAAATGAAATGTTAGATATTTATTATGTATTTTGTAATTTTTTTTAATATCTTTTACTGTATTTTTGTATTTTTCCTTTTCTAGTTTCTTGGTTTGTTTGCTGACAGCTGTAAGACACTTCTATATTTCCTCTTCTTTTGCTATTGGTTGCTTATGTAAGAATATCAGAAACTTATGGAGAATGGTTTAGCTCCTCCAGTTCTTTCTCTCTTTCATTCTCTTTCATCTCTACCTTTGTTTTTCATCAATGACAATTGATTTCAATTAGATTTTCTTGTTAACAGAGTTCCTAACACAAAATAAAACGTGTAAAAGCTAAAATAAAATGATGCATAGCATCTTACCAATTGGAATAATTGCAATGTAATTAGTTTCAAAGTGTCAGTAGTATAAATGGGGGTACATGTTCTTCATTAAAAGATAACAAATAAAACTCCTTTTCTCTCATTCTCTTTCCCTCATCCCCTTCTTCTAACTCTTTCTCTCACCTAACTCTAACTCACCCCAAATCCCTAACCCTAGGGTTGCTGCACCTACAATTGGTGTAACATTTGGTATCAGATTCAGGCCTAGAGCTGCGTGGATTCAACAATGGCAGAAGGGACTCGCAGCGTGTCGAATTTGCGTCGCTTGGAAAGTTGGTTGGACGACATAGAGAGCAGAATCGAAGTTCGCCTCCAAGACATGGATGTCTGATTTGGTTTAATTCAGACCGAGATGACTTCAATGATGAGTATTTTACGGGAACTACAGCAAACTCAGCGATCCGGCAATGGTTTGCTTGCTCGACCAACAAATTCCGTGCCGCCATCACCAACGCCACTGCGACCGCCGTCGCCGGTAACCACCTCGGTTCCAGTCTTTGGTATTGACTCGTCGGCTTCTTCTCATTATCAATTTCATACACGAATGTTTGATTTTCCTTGTTTTTCTGGTGGCTTGGCCATCAAGAATTGGATATGGAAGGTGGAGCAATTTTTCGAAATTGATCATACTCCTTCTTCAGTGCAAGTTAAACTTGCTTCTATGCATTTAGAGGAAGATGCCTTAAAGTGGCATCGTGCTTTTATCCGAACCCTAGATCGACCAATTGGGGAGGTTTTGTGGCCAGAGTATTCGACATTATTGATTGCGAGGTTTGGTCATAGTTATGAAGATCCTACGTCCGACTTAATGAACTTACGTCAAACTGGTACTGCTTCTGTATATTAGACTCAATTTGAGCATTTATCTGTTCAAAAAAAATTTTGAGTGTTTAGTTTCGCTCCTGAACTTGACTGAGGAACATTTGGTCTCTTGTTACGTCACGGGCCTTAAAGATTCAATTAGATACCCAGCCTTGATGTTACAACCTCGTACTTTACAGCATGCTATGCGTTTGTCTCGTTTACAAGAGGACAATTTGTTGATTGGCACACGACCTTCTTTTTCCGGGACCTATAAATCCCCGGCTTCACATGCTTCGGCAACATCACTAGCCCCTTCATCAGGGTCTGTGCTACGGTCCTCGTCGGAACCTAGTTATAATTCACGACCCCTTAAACGTGAGGGGCATACCATTTCAGCGGCTGAAATAGAAGATCGTCGTGAGCGCGATCTATGTTTCTTTTGTAGTGAGCCTTTTGTGCCGGGCCATATGAAAGTGTATAAGGTCCAGAATCCTCAATTACGTGAGATGTCTGGGGATTTGGATGACTCTAATGAAGACATGACCGAGGACTTAGGTATGGATCATACCGAATTAGACTCGGGTGGTGTGCCTCACATTTCTTGCAAAGCTTTGTCGAGTATATCTTCCTATAGTACTATGTGCATTACCGGTTTCCATAACCGCCAAGCCCTTCATATACTGATTGACAGTTGCAGTACGCATAACTTTCTTGACCGTGAGAAGGCTCGTTGGTTGGGTTGTGTGGCTGAGCCGGTTCCCCCATTTCGGGTGTTGTGGCTAACGGCAACCGTATATGTTGCACCAACATCTATCGTGCTTTTCAGTGGCATGCTCAAGGCACCGAGTTTGGATGTGATTTCCTTCTAATTGATTTGGATGGGTGTGATATGGTGCTCGGGATCCAGTGGCTCGCTCCTCTCGGGCTCATACTATGGGACTTCGGGAAGCTCAAAATGTTTTTCACTTGGGGGGCTAAACAATGTGTGCTCCGTGGACAAACTCCTACCGGCGGGAATGCGGGTAAGCGAAGTTTACATAAGCTCGGTACTTTCAATCCTTCTCTCCATGCATTATTACTTTCACCCTTTCCCCTTCGTTTATGTGTTATGGGGGTAACAACGGAAGCTTCCGGATTGATTACAAAAGTGCATTGGGTAGAACTTAATGATTTGTTGCTTGAGTTTTCATCAGTGTTTGAGACTCCTCGTGACCTTCCCCCATCGCGGCCGTTGTTTGATCACCACATTGTTCTTAAACCGGATGCCACTCCGGCCAATATCCGACCATACCACTAACCCTTGATTCAGAAAGATGCGATTGAAACAATGATCCAGGAAATGTTGGCTTCGGGTGTTATTCGACATAGCAACAGCCCGTTTGCTTCACCCGTGATCTTGGTCAAGAAAAAAGACGGGTCATGGCGTATGTGTGTTGACTACCGTGAATTGAATCGTAGTACAATTAAAGATAAGTTTCTGATTCCAATAGTTGAAGAATTACTCGATGAGTTACATGGCTCGGTTGTATTTTCCAAATTGGATCTCTGGAGTGGGTATCATCAGGTCTGGTTTGTGATTCTGATGTTTATAAGACCGCATTTCGTACGCATTAGGGCCATTGCAAATTTTGGGTGATGCCTTTCGGTCGTAACAATGCTCCCGCCACGTTTCAGGGGCTCATGAATTCAGTGTTTTGCCCCTTTCTACGGAAATTTGTCCTCGTCTTCTTTGATGACATTTTGGTTTATAGTCCTGATGCCGCGTCCCATTTATATCATCTCCGGTTGGTGTTTGAAGTGATGCACATGAACTGCTTATATGCCAACGGGTCTAAATGTGATTTTCTTTTAGAAGAAATCGATTATTTGGGGCATCGCATTTCGGCTCGTGGGATTTACATGGACCAGTCCAAGATAGAGGTTGTTCAGGATTGGCCGGTGCCGTCTTTCCTCAAACAGTTGCACGGGTTTCTCGGATTGGCCGGATATTATCGCCGTTTTATACTGGATTATGGCAAAATAAGCAAACCCCTTCCGGACCTCCTTAAACGTGATGCTTTCGGCTGGAATGAGGCGGCTCAACACGCGTTTAACACCTTAAAGCATGCTCTTGTCAATGCTCTTGTCCTCGCTCTTCCAGATTTTACCCATCCTTTTGTAGTTGAGACTGGTGGTGCTCGTTGTGCGAAAGTGGGAACATTATCTCTCCAATCGCCATTTCATTCTTTGTATCGACCAACAGAGCCTCAAGTTCTTATTGGATCAAAAAATCAACACCCCATTACAGCGAGCTTGGCTGTCTAAGCTCTTGGGTTTCACATATTCCATCGAATACAAAAAAGAGTGCAAAAATTTGGCTGCAGATGCTCTTTCTCGCCTTCCTACACCGAGCATTGAACTTCGTACGTTATTAACCAGTATCCACTCTCCTTTGTTAGATGAGATTCGAGACTCCTAGGTTCACGATCCCTCGATGCAGAAGCTTATTCAAGACTTACAGTCGAATCCGGAATCTCATCCCACTTTTGTTTGGTGTAATAACGAACTACGCAGGTTCGGCCGATTGGTCGTGGCTTCGTTGTCAGATTTTCGAGCTTTATCATGCTTCAGTTGTGGGAGGTCACTCGGGCGTTGATGTTACTTTTTGGAAGTTAAGCAGTTTTTTCTATTGGAAAGGCATGCGTCGTGATGTCCATTAGTTCATTTTTGAGTGCACCGTATGCCAACGTTGCAAGACCGGCAATGCTCCATATCCCGGGTTGCTCCAACCTCTCCCGATCCCGGACTTAGTTTGGAGTTCCATCTCGATGGATTTTATCGATGGCCTTCCTTGGTCTCACGGCCGTGATTCGTTTTTTGTGGTAGTCGATCGCTTGAGCAAATATGCTCACTTCATGCCACTTATTCACCCGTACTCAGCACAGACCGTGGCTCGGGTTTTCTTGGATTCAATTTTTCGCCTGCATGGATTACCGCGCGACATTGTTTCCGATTGCAGTTCTGTGTTTCTCAGTCTATTTTGGCAAGAGTTATTTCGGGTATTGGGAGTCAACTTACATATGTCTTCGGGGTATCATCCCCAAACCGACGGGCAAACCGAGGTGGTGAAGCGCAGCCTCGAGACGTATTTGCGCTGTTTTTGTTGCGATATGCCTTCTTCTTGGTCCACATATGTCCCTATGGCCGAATGGTGGTACAACACGTCTTTCCATTCCGCTATCCAGTCCACCCCATATGAGGTTTTGTACGGGCAAACTCCTCCTCTTCATATTCCGTATAATCCAGGGGAAACTAAGGTTCAAGCTGTGGATCATAGTTTAGTGGCTCGAGACGAGGCGATTTAATTGCTCAAGCATCATCTTTCTCGTGCCCAAGTTCGGATGAAGCAACTTGCTAATGCTCATCGTTCAGAACGACAGTTTGCTGTGGGTGATTGGGTATTTTTGAAATTACAGCCGGATCGTCAGCCTTCGGTACAAAGTCGCTCAAATGCCAAACTTGCCACCAAGTTCTATGGCCCCTACTGTTTGATAGCAAGAGTAGGACAGATTGCTTATACACTTGATTTTCCTTCCAATGTTAAAATACATCCTACTTTTTATGTTTCGCAGTTACGACGACACGTGGGCTCGGTCTCGGACAGGCATCCGAGTGTTCTTCCTCATCTGCCGGGAAATCAGTGGACGCCTGAGGCAGTGCTAGATCGTCGGTTGGTGAAACACCGGAACCAAGCGGTTACTCAAAGTCTCGTCAAATGGAAGGACCATGCTGTTGAGGATGCTACGTGGGAGGACTGTTACGAGTTGCGCCTTCGTTACCCCACCTTTCTTCTTTGAGGACAAGGAAGCTCTCAACCGGGGGGTAATGATGCGTAGTATCTTACCAATTGGAATAATTGCAATGTAATTAGTTTCAAAGTGTTAGTGGTATAAATAGGGGTATATGTTCTTCATTAAAAGATAACAAATAAAACTCCTTTTCTCTCAATCTCTTTCCCTCATCCCCTTCTTCTAACTCTTTCTCTCACCTAACTCTAACTCACCCCAAATCCCTAACCCTAGGGTTGTTGCACCTCCAATCGGTGTAACGTAAAATATATCCTATATTACATAATGCTAAAACTTTCAAATCATTCCACAATCAACTACTTGAGTCCCAATTCAGAGTAGAGGGGCGGTGGGGGAGCAGTGGCAGAGCAATGACAGAACCAGCGGACCAAAGCGTACATCGAGTAGAATAATAAGCGTTGACCAGAGCAGTGGTGTTGACCAGTATCGAGCGGCGTTGCGCAGAGGCGGAGGAGTTCGTGGTCAGGCATAAGTAAACCAGCGGAGAGTGAGGGTGGATTTGTCGAGACACTGTGAGAATAGTGAATGACGTTAGGGTTCTCTTTGGGAAAAATGAACGAAATTAGAAATTAAAATTGTGGTTTTAAAATACAAGTAAAGAAAACAAATGTTCTTAGAATGTGCGGGAAAGTAAAAAATTGGAGGGATGTCCTAAATAGTATTTTTCTTTTCGAAGGAGTTCGCTTCCATCGTAAAATATTTATCGTAAGTAGTATCCTTTTACGACATAAATTTTTTCCATCATAAAATGTTTGTCATAAATAGTATCTTTTCACGATGGAATTTTTTTTCCGTCGTACAATATTTGTCGTAAATAGTATCTTTCTACTACGGATTTTTTTTCAAATGTAAAATGTTTGTCATAAATAATAATCAAAAGGCGCCTAAAAAATGAGCCAAAATTTTTGTGAAATTTTGTAAGCCATTTACAACGGAAAATGAGACTTATCTATGACGGTATTTTAAAGCTGTCTTTGTGGCTCGTATCTTTTATGGCGGAGTGAAATTCCGTTATAAATAAAGCGTTATTTACAATAGAATTTTACTTTGTCCTATATAGTTTGTATGCATGCTTTTCTTGATACCTTATGATAAAGATATAAAAGTTAGACCTTATGATACCTCATTAAAGATTATGATTGAGGCAAAAATTAATGTAGTAGTATATGGAAGGGACTATGTTGAGTGAATGTACAACCGACATGACTCTCATTAATTTTTTTACTTAATTGTGATGTAACATTGAAACCAATATGCATGGTTATCAAACTCCTGATCTGGATCTTA
Organism: Simmondsia chinensis; assembly: GCA_018398585.1. Taxonomy (NCBI): domain Eukaryota; kingdom Viridiplantae; phylum Streptophyta; class Magnoliopsida; order Caryophyllales; family Simmondsiaceae; genus Simmondsia; species Simmondsia chinensis. Next base: position 18,652,637 of record JAGTTD010000016.1, on the reverse strand, counting down.
GAATCTTACGATTCTACGATCCTATAATTAGCAATCAATTTGGATTCTAAGTAGAATCTTAATTTTGTAGAATCTTACGATTCATTGATATTAAATGAAACTAATGGATCTGATCATAATATGATTTTATGATTCTACCAATCTCACCTCAATCCTACCAACCCGTACAAATAAAAAGTTAAAAAGTAAAAATTTCAAGCTTGTATAATACACGAACATACTTTCATACACCGAAGTAAGAGAAAGTTAATTAAGTCTTTATATACTCTTGCGAAACTTAAGCTTAATTTTGAAGTGTAACCTTAAAGTTTGATTAGAAAAATATATCCTGAAAGCTCTCATGATCATTTGAGCATATAATGACGCATCTATGTTATATATGATAATGTTTTACCATGTCTGAGGTATGTTTCTTATAATATATACCCTTGTAAGTTGAGGCCTTATATAAAACTTTTGTGAATCATGTAACTAATTTTAAGAAAGTAAGTATACTATACATTTTATAGAATCTTACAATTTTTAATTCCATCCTACAATTTCAATTCTGCAAGCCTCGAATGATCCTAAGTAACTTGATTCTAACAACCTTGCCAATATATAGTGGATTTAGCATAATATTATTGTGCACATTATGTTCACTAAACCATGAAGGAAGGATCATGTGGACTAGATAAGAGAATGTAAGAATAACTATGACCCGCTTGATTTTAATTAGTGCTTAATTTAATTGGTTTGTGAAGAGGTGTGACTCTTAATGAACGGGTATGTCTTTCAAGGAAAAGACATTGTCTTCATGAAAATACTTGACTTTGAATAAGGAGAGATGTCTCGTAATAAAAGACATGCCTTAATGCAAAGATATATGACATTTAGTAAAGAGAAATGCCATTAGTACAGATATGTCTATTAATTAAAAGGCATGTCTATTAATAAGGGTTCATTTACCAAGCATTAACACACTGGATCCCATTAAAACTCCAAAGTTAAGCATGCATGGACGAGAGTAGTATCAAGATGGGTGACCTCCTGGGAAGTCCTCATGTTGCCAATCCTGTCAGGGTGGGGTTCCTCAGAAACAGCCTCTCGCTAGGGTTACACCCTAAACAGGTAAGGCTGCGTACAACCACCCCTCCCAGACCCTGCTTATATGGGAGCCCTTGAGGCACAGGATATGTTGTTGTTGTTGTTGCATGTCTATTAATAAAGAGGCTTGTCTATTAGAGAAAAGACGTGTATATTCACAAAAAGACATGGCCCTTGATATTTTGATGGAAGGCACCTCTTTCTCCTTTATAAATAAGAATTTGGTTCTCTCTCTACCACAATACATGAACATGAAAGATAATTAAAGTATGATACTCCATCCTACATTGTACATTAAAGAAAACGGTTAAGAGAGAGAAATCATATTTCTTTTTCAATCATTCTCTTTTGCACGCTGATCAAGGCATGTCTTGATACTAATGTGTGAAAATCATGAGGTTTTAATATTTATGAGACTTAATGTTTTATGCCTTAATGTATATGCATGTAATTTAAGTCAATATATCATACATAAAGAATTTTACGTCACTCATTCCTGGTATCATAATTCATTTCCACCATGTTTTTATCAGTTCGTCTAATTATTTCCATACATCATACCTATAATTATGAAATTGTCAACTAGATTGTTGTATGCAATTTGTATGATTATTTACTTTATTATCTTGTATGCTCTTGCGCACTAGTTAGATATTTAAAGTAAGGTAGATATGTTATGTTCATTCTAACTTGCATGACATTCAGGTTTTTTTACTTGAAAAATAGATAGATTACTATAAAGTCCAATGAAGGACTTTATTCTCGTGAAGCAGATGTTATAAGAATGGGAGTGCCGAAACCAAATGGATGATCTGATCATATCGTGCTTAACTTGCATTCAGTTTTGGTTAATTAGACAGTTCATTTTAAGATTTTGGGTTAATCAGAACGGTCATTTCAACTTCTTGTTTAATTATTTAAGACAAATTTTTAGTTGAAATTGGGTCGGATGACGTGTTTTTCTGGTCAGGCTTCCGAGTCGGAATGAATTTGTCACCTCCAATAGAAAGGCTTAAGTTGTTTAAAAAGGAAAAAAAAATTCATATGTATATATATATAGTAAAACTATTAATTTATTAGGACTAATTAATTATTTTATTTTTATATTTTAATTATCTTTAATATATTGTATATTATATGTATTTAAATCATTATTCATTTGTACCACAAATATAAAATCTAATATGATTAAATAAAGGAGAACAATATGAAAAAACAGCACTGGATCCTCCCCTTTTGGTCAACCGTTCAATTACTTAAGAAAATAAAGAATAATGTTAGTCATGTTAGTGGTAACAGAAACATAACACATAATAAATGATTTCATACAATCAGTAATGCAAGCACATAGTAAATGATTTCATACAATCAATAATGTAAGAGTTAGGCTCCGTTTGTTTCAACGGAAATGCTTTTCCCCCGGAAATCAATTTCCTTTGGAAAAGGTTTTCTAAGGAAAATAAAATTCTTGTTTAAATTGTCCCCTGTTTGTTTTGAGGGAAAACATAATTCAAGAATGTCATTTTTCCTTGTTTGTTTTGGAGGAAAATAATATTCTAGAATGTCATTTTCCCTTATTTGTTTTGACATAAAACAAGATTCTACTACATAAATCATCATCCAAGTACTATTAGGCAATTGAGGAGGGAGGTCTAAACTTTACAACCATACTTCGAAATGACTTATAATTACTCGTCATGTCAATCGAAACTTAACAACGAATACTCAAAAATAATATCATTTACAGACAATCACAACATACAACCACAATTCATAACTTTTAACTAAAAAACAAATTACATACTCGTCTTACCAAAATTTTCAAGCTACATCTTCCTATGAGCTACACTTTTGGCAAGAAAAGCTTTGCCAAGCATTTGGTTTTGAACCAAGTGATCAAATGCCGATGCTAACAAGCTATCTTCAAATCCGTCAATCTTCATGATCTCTTCATATAGCTTATTAACGTCTAATCGGTCCTCCGAAAACCTCTTGAGGGCAGCCACCACCTCCCCGATTTGGTTTGAAATGGTAAGCATTACATCATCACCATCATCGGATAACTTCTTCTTTCAGTGCGACCGTGCCTTTGATGATGTGGTAGTTGAGCTTTCTATCTCCTTCCTCTTAGAAGTAGTGTCTTTTACTTCAATTGAGTCCTCTTGAGCACCCACTTGCGTTTGTGAATCAATTGCTGTATCAGCAAGGGACTTAGCAAAGTTCCCATGAGCGAGATCCTTACCGACAATAATAGCCAACTCGTCATACATCTCAAATTTTTGATTGAGGTATTTCTCATGAGTAGGATGAGCCTACAGATACATTACAACAAATTCAAATATTATAAAAGTAATTGTGTATCTGCATCAATATGTAAACATATACACACACAAAACCAAAAAAAGAGTGAGTTTTTACCTTGACATAATCATTAAAAATGGAAGGATCTCCAATAATCATCTTCAAGTTGTCATCCCAACCAAATCCGGATTCACCACGCATAAGGGTTATAGTGTTCTAAGAAGATCTCAAAGTTTTTAAGTGATTATCCACATGCTTCATGTGGCATTCAACACCAAACTTTTCGGAAATCTTTTCCGCTACATATGTATAGGAACTAGTCCTAAAAGCGTTGTTCGGCTTATTACCTTTCTTAACCTCCTCTGCAAGCAATCCTATCATAAACCAAGACATCGGTTTTGACCATTCAAGTTGATCCTTCTTTGATTCTTTGGTCCCTTTAATTTCACTTATGTTCTAATCAACACACAAACTTGAATTTTAATATCCCAATAACAACTAAATAGATCAAAGGAAAAAAGTAATACAAACAAGAAACAACTTCATTCATAAAACATATATTCACTTTCAACCAAAAGCAATTCAGTAATTATAAACAATAACAAGTTCATTAATGAAACACATTCGCTGTTTTCTACCCTCAATGCAAAGATACAAATAAAATAATAGTTAACTTTCATGACTAATGTAATCCCTAAACATTGCATGAGCTATGGCACTTCTTTTTCTATCCCACTCCATACTCTCAGCTCGTTCCTCTCTTTGTGACAATGAGACCCTTTGACTCCGGGTTTCCATCTCAATATTTGAACTCTTTTCAAATTCATCACCGGGATCAACACCCATTATGAAGTTGTGCAAAATACAACAGGCAAGCACAATATCCACTTGAGTTGTATAGGACCAAAAGGGCTCTGCGCCTAGAACACAAAAACGCTTCTTGAGAATCCCAAAGGCCATCTCAACAGCCATCCTTAAAGAAGAATGTCGAAGGTTGAACAACTCATTCTCATTCTTCGGAGCTAAGTCACTAAATTCCTTCAAATGATAGCGCACCCCACGATATGGAGGTATAAATCCCTTTAAGATTCCATAGCCAGCATCAACAAGAAAATATTTTCCTACACAAAAAATTTTATCGTACAATGATACTTTTTGAAAAAGGGAAAAAACAAAAAAGGGGTTACATTTTCTAATAATACTTTCTGGAACTTGAAGGCCTCGAGGCCTAGATAATGCATCATTCAAAATACTAGAGTCATGAGCTGATCCTTCCCAACCCGCAAGCACATGAGTAAATCTCTTATCAAAACTCACAGCAGCCAAAACATTTTGGGTTGCTCCCCCTTTCCTACCACGAAATCTACCTTGCATATGTATAGGAACAGAAGCACGTACATGTGTTCCATCAATAGCCCCAATACAATCCTATATCATACACAAATTTAATTATGAAACTACTAATGATAAATTAACTTAAAAACGTATTTAAGATTATATAGATGTTTTACCTCAAACCATGGATAAAACCTTGGATTGTCTCTTATTTCAGGAGGAGTGGTTAAACTTGGCAGCCTAACAACATCTTCATACAACTTGAGAATTGCTTGGAGCACAATATGAAAGTATCGATGCACAGTCCAACTTGACCTATGAAATCTACCCCCAACTACACGAAATCTAACATTATGTCCAATCAAATGTAGGAATGTAAGAACTTGCTCCCTCACAGTTATTTGAATACTCTCCTTCAAGAGGCCCTTTTGTATAAGGATGTCACATAACCTAAAAAATGCCATAGGTCTCACGAGTATTTGACCAAGGCAATGAGTGTCACCACAATACAAGATACTATTGATTTAACTTTCTCTTATGTGTCTTCTATGAATATTGGGTTCTTGGGGTATAAACTCAACATCTAAACTCTTTCGCTTTCTAATCATTCGCTTATACCTTTCAAGGACAACAATACCACAAGTAATGATAGTCGTTGTTGCTCCAATGACCATTCCACGGACTTCATCTTCATTCATAGACATCTATATTCAAAGACGATAAACAAGTAATTCAAGAAATTTCCTCAAGTACTAAACAGAAAACAATACCTAACATGCCCTTAATTTACAACAATTAATAGCCAACAATCCATTATTAATTTCACTCAAAGGACACTCCATTGACTTTTTTAAACCTCCATTATTACTTGTACTTGAAGATGGCCAAAAAAAGTTTTCTACAAAGATTCAAGAGATAGAACAAAAGTAGACCCATCCAACATTGGGCTTAGTTGCATAGTTCACACATCCAACATCATGATATATTATGACAAGCAAGCCCTAATTACATAAACAACCATCACACATCCAACATCAATATAGTTACGTTTAGTAACATAAAAAGAAAATTACATCAACGAAGCATGTAATTTCAATTATCAAAGTGTAAAATAAACAAAAATCATTCCAATTACAAAATGAAAGAGAGAGAAAGAAAGAAGTTCAAACCCTAGCAAAATTGATCCCAAAGCTTGCAACCTAGCAAAATCAACCGTGAGTAGAGACGATGTGGGTAGAGCCGCGAATAGAGAGAGAGAGAAATCGAACCTGAAGCCTACAAACCCTAGCGAAATTGGAGCTGATGTGAAAGTGGAGAGAGATAAACCCTAGCGAAACCCTAGAGACGCGAGTGGAGAGAGAGAGGAGAATTCTGAGAGTGGAGAGAGAGAGCAAAACCCTAGCGAGAGAGAGAGAGACGCGAGAGAGAGCGAGGAGAGAGAGAGAGTCACGCGAGAAGGAGAGAGGGTCACGCATGAGTCACGTGAAGAGAAAGAGGAGAGAGAGTGCATTTCTGGGCTTTGGGCCTCATTTCATGCGCCAAGAATGGCAACTTCTGGTGCAAAAATCCGGAAATGCTTTTCTAGGCTTTGGGGGAAAATATGATTACGAAGAATCATATTTTCTTTCAAAGTTTTTACAACAAACACCAGAAAATTTGAAAACTATTTCCTAGAATTGCATTTTCTAGGAAAACAAACGGAGCCTTAAAGTGATAAATTTAGCATAACGTAAAATGCGGATATTTAATTTAGTTGTAAGAATTAATTATTTTTAATTATCATTTATTTTTAAATGAAAAATACGAATACATGTTACAATACATGTATTATATGGATAACATAAACAACACATATTTTTTTATATAATTGACAATGCTATGTAAACGTCTTTTTTATACGAGATAACATACGTGTGCAAGCTGTATTTTATACGTAGACCTGGCAATATGGTCGGATAAGGTCAAGTTCGGATCGGATTACTATCACGTCGGGTTTATCTCGGATCGAATCAAAATTGGGTGGGGTCAGGCTTGGATTGGATTATCTTCGTGTTCGATCAATCTTAGGTGGGGTCAGTCTTAATTTGGGTTGACATCGAGTCGAGTCAACCTTGGTAGGGTTAACCTTGGGTCCAGTCATCCTTGGGTTTTGTTAGATTTTGAGGTTGACGCATTAGGTTATTTTGATAATATATTTATTTAATTTTAAAAATTATAACTAAAATTACAAAATAAATGACTATAATTAACATATTATTTAGATTCTATGATAATTTAGATTTTTGTTTAGGCCATTTTGGATTATAAAATAAGTTTAGTTCGGGTCTTAGGTTATTACGGGTTGGGTTAAACTTGGGTTAGGTCATTTCAAGTTAGGGGTTAGCTCGTGTCGGGTGAAATTCAAGTTGAGTGAAATTTATTTTTAAATTCAAGTCTCAATAAATTTTAAATTTTTTAATTTAGGTTCGGATCAAAAAAAGAGTCAAATAAATCGAATTATATATATATATATATATATATATATGTATATTTAACCAGCCCTAATTATACGTAATAGAGGCAGAAATAATATTGAAGTGGAAAAGAAGCAATCAGAAAACAAAACTTAGAAAGAAGCCACTTTTTTCCGTATCCGTCCAAACCCCCGTCGACTCATCCTCGCATTTCCTCTCTCTCCTCCCCTCCCTCTATGGATTCCCAATAATTTATTCTACAACAACTTTCCCTTTCCTTTAGGGTTTTGTTTTGTTCTTTTGTAATCGGGTATTTTAGTGAAGATTTGATCGTTAAATTTGCCCTTTGAGATTAATTTGATTAAATTTGGTGTGAAGTTGAGGGCTATTAATTGAAATGGACACGAATAATTGGAGGCCGGCGCAATCAGAGCCTCCGGCAGCAGCCATGGACGGCGGCGGCGATTGGCGGAGCCAGCTTCAGGCTGATTCCCGGCAAAGGATTGTCAACAAGATGTGAGTATTTTCTTCAAATTTTCCTCTTTTATTGAAAAAAATTTGCATAACTGTGGATAAAGGTTTGAACTTTCAGTGTTTTTTATGTTTGCTTTTGTGCATATATGTGAAATTTATGTTTCTGAATTTGAAACGACCTTCGTTTTGTTGGTATTAAATATACTATATCAGGGTTTGACATAAGCCCAACTAACATAAGCAATTGTTTGGAGCACCCGAATTTTGGGCCCCAAATTTTTCGGGTCTTTTTTTTTTTTTTTTTTAAAACCTCGGTTGTTAATATTAATAAGTTTCATGATTAAAATTTTTATAATTTGTTATATTTGTAAAAAAACTAGAAGAAAATACTTAAAACAATTTGGAGAGAATTGAATTGGATGATTTCATTATTAAAAACAAACTCCTATTTATACAAGCTCTAAGGACAAATGAAAGGTCTACTTACCAAAGAGAATCCTAAGTTAATTACATGAACAAGTAAATGAAGAAAATAATGACAAAGCAAAAACTCCCCCTCTCCCTCTTGATGGCATGCCCAGCCGGTTACATAGGGGAAATAATGGACCAAAATTAATTTTATGTCTACCCTATTAAATACGTAAAAATACTAAATACAAGAAAAATACAAGTAAAATACTATGTAATAATTTCAACACTCCCCCTCAAGTTGGAGCATGTAAATTTACAATGCCCAACTTGAAAAGAAGAGAAGAAAAGGATGGAGATGAAAGCCCTTTAGTGAAGATGTCGGCCACTTGTCCTGATGAACGCACGAAAGATGTCGAGATTTCTTTAGTCATCAACTTCTCTCGAACAAAATGACAATCGATCTCTATATGCTTGGTTTTTTCGTGGAAAACTGAATTCGAGGCTATGTGAAGCGCCGCTTGGTTGTCACCGAATAAAAGAGCGGGCTCTCGAACATCAACTACAAGATCAACAAGTAAACGCCTCACCAAACCAGCTCGCTTGTAACAGTGGCCATCGCACGGTATTCTGCTTTGGCAGAGGAACGAGAAACAACAGATTGTTTCTTAGAACGCCATGATATGGGAGCTTCTCCCAAAAATACAACAAACCTAGTAGTGGATCGTCTACTAGTAGGACAACCTGCCCAATCAGCGGCACAATATGCACGAATGTTAAAATCAGAATTATGTGGAAGGAAAATTCCTTGACCCGGTGTACCCTTGATATATCGAAGTACTCGGAAGGCGGCTTCGAGATGCGGAACTCGGGGATTGTGCATAAACTGACTAAGTATGCTAATGGCATAGCAAATGTCAGGACGAGTAATTGTGAGATAAAGAAGTCTTCCTACGAGTCTTCTATATTGCCCCGGATCCTTTACTAACTCCCCCTCTTCATCACTCAAATGGTGATTTTGAACAATTGGTGTAGTAACCGGTTTCCCACCTATAAGCCCGGTTTCACTCAAGATGTCGAGTGCATACTTTGGTTGACTCAAAATTAACCCCTTTCGAGAGCGTGCCACTTCTATCCCAAGGAAATATTTGACAGGTCCTAAGTTCTTAATGCCAAACTTGACATCAAGGTTTGATTTTACTTCTTCAATATGACTCAGATTGTTCCCAGTGATTACAACATCGTCAACATACACTAGTATAGCTGTATAAACGGTCCCCTTGGAATAAGTGAAAAGTGAATAATCGGACTTAGATTGGACAAAACCCATTTCAATAGGCGAGTTAGTAAATTTCTGATTCCAATTACGTGAGGCCTGTTTTAAACCGTATAATGATTTTCGTAAACGACAAACTTTACCGGCATGTTGTCTTTCAAAACCTTGCGGTAATTTCATGTAGACCTCCTCATCGAGGTCACCATGAAGGAAGGCATTATTCACATCTAATTGATGCATTATCCAATTCCTTGCTGCCGCAACTGCAAGTACACAACGAACGGTAACCAATTTAGCAACGGGAGCAAAAGTATCATGATAATCTATGCCCTCTACCTGGGTATAACCTTTGGCAACTAGCCTTGCCTTATACCTCTCAATGCTTCCATCAGATTTGTATTTGATTTTAGAGACCCATTTCAAGTCTATTGCTCGCTTTCCCGGGGGCAACTCCTCTAATGTCCAAGTGTTGTTTTGTTCTAATGCCGAAATCTCCTTCTCCATTGCTTCTCTCCAATAAGGCGACTCGACCACCTGTGCAAAGTTCTTTGGCTCATCACACGATGTGATGGCTTGTAGCAAATTAGACTGAGAGTTAGTAAACTGTGCATTAGAAACATAATTTGAAATAGGATAAACCGTACCTGAGTTAGCCGATGAAGGGGTATCACGAGGATGGGCTATTGAAGGTGGAACATCAGCCACATAATCTCGATATCTTGTAGGCATGGAATGAGCTCGGATCGGCCTCCCTGCGTCACCCAAATGTCGCTCCCCCTCACTGTTCTGACCAGGCACTGTTCAGTCACTGTGCTGACCGAACAATGTCTGGTCCATAGCAGCAGCACTGTCGTTTGACGGTGCTGCTGGAACGCTCACAGGCTCGGGCCCTCGTGTTTGCATCAAATCCCCATCATCATCATAACGTATTAAATCAAAAGCATCATTATACGAGCTATTTTCCTTCTCCGTTTCAACATAAGGAAATCTATTTTCGTGAAAGATTACATCCCGTGAGACCACAATCCTTTTATTGTCTAAGTCATACACCTTGTACCCCTTTTTGCCATGAGGGTAACCAATAAAAATACCACGAATTGCCCGACTTCCAAACTTATCTTTGCTACGGTCCTTATTATGAACATAACATAAGGAGCCAAAAACACGTAAATGTGTATATGAAGGAACTTTACCAAGTAGTGCCTCATACGGACTCTTGTTTTGCAGACGAGGAGTAGGCATGAGATTGATTAAATAAGCTGCTGTCAACACACATTCTCCCCAAAACTGAATGGGAAGACCGGCCTTGAACCTAAGGGCTCGAGCTACTTCGAGAAGATGACGATGCTTTCTTTCCACTACCCCATTTTGTTGAGGTGTATCATTGCAAGAATTTTGCACCTGTATGCCCTTTCCTGCATAAAAGTTAAGTAATGGCCCAAAAAGAAATTCCGCACCATTATCGCTACGAATCTGTTTAATCTGTGAACTGTACTGAGTCTGTACCATTTCACAAAAATCCATGAGAATTTTGTGTGACTGAGACTTGTTACGCATCAAGTACACCCAAGTACATCTACTAAATTCATCAACAATAGTGAGAAAAAAACGAGCTCCTGTCATAGATAGCGTACGGTATGGACCCCAAATGTCAACATGAAGCAAATCAAAACAAGCAACAAATTTACTAACAGAAATAGGGAAAGGCAACCGAGTCTGTTTAGCTCTATGACACGAGTCACAAACACTATCCAAAACAACACCAATGTCGAAACCGGAAAGACTAGACAATTTGTTAAACGGAACGTGACCCAACCGACGATGCCACAAAATTCCTTTATTAGTAACATCAGCAACATGAGCGGACTTCGGAATGACACCGCACTCCATGATGTATAGCCCATCTCGTTCTTTACCCACTCCAATCAGCTTCCTCGATGGCAGGTCCTGTATTACACAAAAATTTTTGAAAAATGTCAATGCACAATTTATATCCCTAGTCAATTTGCTTACTGAAAACAAATTGCAATGAAAACCCGGAATTTGTAACACATTCTCAAGTGTGATGTCGTCCGTGATTTTGGCACGTCCAACATGTGAAACCGGCAAACAAGTCCCGTTAGGTAGTCTAACGGGACGGATCTCGGCATTAACCTCTCTATCAAGTAAAAGAAAATCGGATGACACCATATGGTTCGTCGCACCCGTATCAATAATCCAACAATTACTACCAAACGATCTCTGACCTGTTAAGTTAACGCAAGGGGCACTATTTCTTGGGTTGAGTAAACACAACAATTGTTGATACTGTGTTGCTGAAAGACCCACAATCGGGCTTGCATCATCTCCCACCTCTCGATGCACGGGTGCCGGCAGCAGCAGCTGCTGCCCGGCTGCCGTACCTCCTGCCTGCTGCGCAGCAGCCGCAGCAGGCTTGCCGTTGCTGCTGCGTGGTTGCTTCCATCCCGGTGGGTATCCAACTAGCTCAAAACACCTGTCCCTTGTATGTCCCTGTTTCTTACAATAAGAGCAAACTGGGCGATTATTGCGCTTAGGTTGTGGTCCGTTTACTGACGACGAACCACCCCTAAAATTCATATTAGTTCCTTTAGCAACAAGGGCGGAAGCCTCGGGTATGACTATGCTACCGGATGCAACACATTGTTCTTTTTCTTCTTGACAAAGTGTTGAATAGGCACTAGCTGCGGAGGGTAAGGGTTTGGAATTCATCAACTGAGATCTCACAGTTGAAAAAGACGGGTCTAAACCCATCAAAAAATCAAGTAACCTCTCCATGTCCTGTATGGCCTCAAAAGCCTGACCCAATCCACACGTACACGGAGGGATGGCTACTAGAGTATAAAGCTCATCCCATAGAGCCCTTAATTTTGTAAAATAGTCGAAAATTGGCTTATTTTCTTGTTTTAAAAGTGAAATTTCGCGTTTGATCTCATAAATACGAGGAGTGTTCCCTTGAGAGAAACGCTCATTTAGATCTAACCAAATGTCGCGCGAGGTTTCAAAATATGCTATACTAGCGTTGATTTCTTTAGAGACGGAATTAGTGAGCCACGAAGAAACCATGGAGTTACAAGCGCTCCAATTTTCATAATCCGGTGAAGATTCATCCGGTTTGATAATAGTTCCATCAAGGAACCCAAGTTTTCTCTTAGCTTTAAAAACTTTGTAAATAGAACGCCTCCAGGCCGGAAAATTAGGACCCGTTAAAACGTCTTGCACAAAAACGAGGCCTGGATGGTCCGAAGGATGTAAGTAATAGGGCGAGTTCATATTTGGAACACCCCTTGACTTAACACTCGGTGCAACAATTTGATTAGTACTTTCTTCCGCCATTATGAATTAAACACGAAAAACACAAACAAGAAAATAAGTAGAAAACTCACAAAGGGAGAAGAAGGTGCACGTCTGGCACGGCTAGGGAGAAAAAAACGAGCTTCGATGATCCCGATTCAAACCTGCTCTGATACCATGTAAAAAAACTAGAAGAAAATACTTAGAACAATTTGGAGAGAATTGAATTGGATGATTTCATTATTAAAAACAAACTCCTATTTATACAAGCTCTAAGGACAAATGAAAGGTCTACTTACCAAAGAGAATTCTAAGTTAATTACATGAACAAGTAAATGAAGAAAATAATGACAATGCAAAAACTCCCCCTCTCCCTCTTGATGGCATGCCCAGCCGGTTACATAGGGGAAATAATGGACCAAAATTAATTTTATGTCTACCCTATTAAATACGTAAAAATACTAAATACAATACTAAATACAAGAAAAATACAAGTAAAATACTATGTAATAATTTCAACAATATTGGTGCTAGACCACTGTGTTGTTAAGCAAAGTTTTTTCTTATATGAAGGGTCTCATTTTAAACGTTTGCTTGGGGCTTTAAAAATATCAGGACCGGTCCTACACAAAATGCTATTTCTTATTATGATGGGGGATTGAGTGTGATAGCTAATGGACCCGAACCACACAACTTATGAACAAACAATCGAAATTATGAACTACGGGGTAGTAACGATGCCCTGTTAAGTATATTGTATATATGTATTGATGTATATATCTCCTATAACAGGAGTATTTAGAAGTATATAAGAGAAGGAGGGGGAGGAAGATGAAGAGTAATTAGGGAGAGAGAGAAACAGATCATCACAATGCTCATGCCCCTAACAACTTCTAATCCTCCTTATTTATATAACTACTAAGATATTTCTAGCCTTGCCACCTCAGCATATGACTAAGCATCTCTAATTAGGCTCAGGTGATTCGCCTCAGAGGTCTCGGGATTGGTTCCGGAAATATGTGTATCAATACCCCCCCCCCCCCCCCCCCCCCCCCCCCCCCCCCCCCCCAAAAAATGAGTCGACCCTTGTCCTTGAGGGTCGAATGTCGGGAAGCGTAGCTGAAAATCATGGAGGTATTCCCAAGTAGCATCATCTGGGGTGTGGCCGGACCATTGAATAAGGACCTGTGTGGCTGCTATACGATGCTTGACTAAACGTCGATCCAGAATAGCGAGCGGCTCTGGTGGCGCTGCAACAAGAGGCCACACGTGAGGGAGGGGAACACTGGCGGCGGGAATGCAATAGCAGCACTTCAATAGTGAAACATGGACAGTATGATGAATTAAAGCATGCGGCAGGAGTCCAGCCTATAAGCAATGGGTCCCACGCGATCGAGAATACGAAACGGGCCATATAATCGAGGGGACAACTTATGGAACCGACGTGTAGCAATACTCTGTTGTAGGTAAGGCTGTAACTTCAACCATACATAATCGCCGATTTGGAACTCATGATCAGAACGGTGACGGTCGGCAAACTGCATCATGCGGTTCTGAGCTTGGAATAAATGGTATCGAAGGCGCTGTATCGTCTCCTCACGAGCGGTCAACGTACGATCCACGGCTTCAACAGCGGACTCTCCTGGAAAGCACGGAAGATGGATTGGAGCGGGTTGACCATACAGAAGCTCGAATGGAGTAGCCTGAGTTGCGGACTGAAAAGTGGTGTTGTACCACCACTCAGCTAGGAGCAACCAACTATGCCACTGGTGCGGTTGCTTACTAATCATGCATCGGAGATATGTTTGTAAACAGCGATCGATGACCTCGATTTGCCCATCAGACTGAGGGTGGTAAGAGGAGGAGAGGTTGATCTGGGTACCCAACTGAGAGAACAGCTCCTGCCAAAATGTACTTGTGAAACACAGGATCACGGTCACTGATAATACTGTCGGGGAGTCCATGTAAGCGGTAAATATGATCGAGGAAGATCCAGGCCATGGAAGCAGCCGTATATGGATGTGGAAGGGAGTGAAAATGAGCATACTTCGATAGACGGTCCACCACTACGAGAATAACTGAGTGTCCTCCCGATAATGGAAGTCCCTCGATAAAATCCATGGATATGCTGCTCCAAACGATAGTGGGGACTGGTAACGGCTGTAAGAGACCGGTGGGGGCCGTAGTATCGTACTTGTGCTGTTGACAAGTCGGACATTGGCGAATGTAAGTAAGGACATCCTACCTCAGCCCCTTCCAATAAAATAAGGTATGAATGTGCCTGTATGTGGCGTCAACGCCGGAGTGGGCCACTTGAGCCGAGTCGTGCATCCATAAGAAGATCGAATGTTGGAGAGTAGAGTCGTTCCACCGATGAGACGGCCTCGGTAACGCAAGTTACCGTGCTGCCAAGAATAACGTGGGTGAGAGAGACTGTCCACGATGATGATACGAGATAAAATGTGGTCGGCATCACAAGAGGGCTGCAGCCGGGCCATAAAATCCGAAGAAATCGAAGATAAGGCCATACCAAGAATTTCGGTACCTGTTAAACGAGAAAGAGCATCGGCGGCTCTATTTTTGGTCCCCTTTTTGTGAACGATGTCATACTTGTAACCAATGAGTTGTGCTAACCATAAGTGTTGAAGAGATGTGGAAATATGCTGCTTAAGTAGATAATTGAGACTCTGCTGGTTAGTATGAATAATAAATCGGCAACCCTTCAAATACTGCTCCCATTTTACAACAGTGAAAACCACAGCAAGTAACTCGTGCTCATAAACGGAAAGGCCTTGATGCCGTGGGGAGAGGGATCGGCTGATGTAAGCTATAGGTCGTTCCTCTTGCATAAGAACTGCTCCAATACCGGTACCCGAACCGTCAGTCTCGACAACGAATGTTTTAGAGAAATCGGGAAGCGCGAGGACGGGTGCGGAAGTAAGAGCAAGCGTGAGCCGGTCAAAGGCCTGCTTAGCGGCTGGGTTCCATGAGAAATGATCGTGCTTCAATAAGTCAGTGAGTGGTTTGGCAAGCAATCCGTACTGGGCGATAAAATGACGATAATGCCCGGAAAGTCCGAGAAACCCACGGAGCTGCTTTAGAGTTGTCGGACGTTGCTAACTAGTGACCGCCTGGATCTTCTTTGGGTCGGCTTCGACCTCGGCACCCGAAACATAATGTCCCAAATATTCGATACGAGATGCTCCAAAGATAACACTTTCCTGGTTGGCTGTGAGGCGATTATTTCGAAGAATAGCAAAGGCCTTGTGAAGATGATCAAGTGAGCGGCCCACGAAGCACTATAAATAAGTATATTGTCAAAAAAAACCAAGACAAAGCGTCTTAAGTAAGGCCGAAAAATGTCGTTCATGAGACTCTGAAAAGTAGAAGGGGCGTTTGATAACCCGAATGGCATCACAGTAAACTCATAATGCCCGGAATGAGTTTTAAACGCGGTCTTGTGTATGTCTTAGGGGGCCATACGAATTTGCCAATAACCGGATTTCAGATCCAATTTTGAAAAATATGTGGAGCCACCCAATCATCAAGCAATTCTTCAATAATCGGTATTGGAAATTTATCTTTGACGGTCATGGTATTAAGAGCCCGGTAGTCTACACAAAGACGCCAGGTGCCATTCTTCTTCTTAACAAGAACAGGGGAGCAGCAAATGGTGAATTACTGTTGCATACCCTGCTTGTGACATCTCCTTAATTGAGGAATCAATGACATCTTTCTGAAAAACTGGGTAGGATTGGGTCTCAAATTAACCGGGTTGCTTCCTTCCTTGAGTGTCCTCGGAAACAGCCTCTCTTCAGGGTAGCCCCCTGAAGGGGGAAGGCTGCGTACATCTACCCCCCCAGACCCTGCTTAGGCGGGAGCCCTTGGAGGCACTGGGTTTGTTGTTGCTTCCTTCCTTGAGTAGTATACGATGGTCAGAAGCTGGTCAGGATGGCGGGAGACCGGGTATATCCGTATGAGCACATAACAGCTGTTGCAACTCCTCTGGCACACTATCTGCCTCGGTTTCTGCAGTAACCGAGAACTGCAGAGTAGAGAACGGGGCGATACACACCAAAATAGCAAAGAAGGATGCGGAATCAGAAACTAAAGCTGAAAGGGTATTGTCCGTAATTGTCTTAAGGGCGGTATTACGAATACCCCCGGAGAGTGTAATGCCGATCACAAAGAGTAAACTCCATCACGAGCTCCGAAAAATCCCAAGTAACTTTACCCGATGTCCGTAGCCATTGAATGCCAAGGACCATCTCGCAACCCGAAAGCGGAATAAGCAACATGTCGGATTGAAATGATGCTCCCTGTAGTGCCCAACTGAAATTTCGACAAATTTCGGCACAAAAAACAGTTTCTCGTTTGCGACGGTAACCGTCGGTCGTACGGACGTATCAACTAAACGCCCCAATAATGATGCGAACTAGGTATCTAAAAAGTTATGTGTACTGCCACTATCGATAAGAATGCTCACTGATGACGACCACATTGACCCGTCACTCGCATAGTATGACACTGAGTAAAACCTGCTAAAGCGTGAATCGAAATATGGGGATCGGGCGCCGGATCAGGATTTGGATTAGGCTCCGGGGGTTGGATTTCAGGGTTTGCCGATTCATCATCGGCTTCCAACCAAAAAACTCGAGCTCGATTTCGCATAGTACAATGATGTCCCGGTGTATAACGTTCTCGGCAATAGAAACACAAATGCTTATAAGAGAAGGAAGGGGAGGAAGATGAAGAGTAATTAGGGAGAGAGAGAAAGAGATCATCACAATGCTCATGCCCCTAACAACTTCTAATCCTCCTTATTTATATGACTACTAGGCTATTTCTAGCCTTGCCACCTCAGCGTATGACTAGGCATCTCTAATCCGGCTCGGGTAATCAGCCTCGGAGGTCTTGGGATTGGTTCTGGAAATATGCGTATCAGAGTGATTGGATAGATAGAGAAAAAGATTGATTGAAATTGTTTGATCTAGTAATGAATGGCGGATGTAGAACTTTAATTAAGGTGGTTTTGGATTGTAGGCTACACTTCTCCCTCTGTTCCTTCCTTTTTTTTTTGGGTTATTTACATTATAGTTTCCCAACATTTTTGGAAATAATAAAAAGGGCTCCGACCTTTTTGAATTATTAAAAAGGCCCCTGAGTTTTTGTCGTATCAATAAAAAGGCTCCTCTCAAGCGTGATGACGTCATTTTCCATCAACAAAGCTGACATGGTAATTGCTTTTATTAATGTTACAATAAAATGACCTAAAGTACGCTTCAACTCTCTTATTATTACTTTATAAGTACAAGATTCGAGATATTGTGTTATGTAGAAGCTATCTATTTTTGCTTAATTTGTTTTAAAATATGGTTATTAAAAGCTATTTTTGTCATTTTACTGTTGCATTAATATAAACACAGCTGTCACATCAGCTCTGTCGACAAAAAATGACATCATTACTTCAGAGAAAAGCTGTTTTCTTAATGCGACAAAAACTTAGGGGCCTTTTTATTAATACGACAAAAATTTAGGGGTTTTTTTAATAATTTAAAAAGGTCAGGGTCCTTTTTATTATTTTCAAAAATGTTAAGAGCACTAAAATGTAAATAACCCTTTTTTTTTTCTCGTTTCTTTGTTTGATTGTGACTTCCATACTAGTTTTTAACTTGCAATCAAAATGTTATACTTATATTGCTCCTCAATATATGAATGGAATAGCAGTCTTTGAAAATTGAAGTGGGCATAAACCATATATTTATGACAAAGGTATACAATTTCCATAATACATTTTGGCTAAAATTAGGGTTCTAACAGTCATATAAAAATTTTTAAGCAGCCGGTTTTTAATAGCAAATCCAAAATTTTTAACAACGGATTCAATAAATGTACAGAATAAAAAATTATGTTGAAGTTTCTATTTTTACCATCCAAATAGTCATATATAAGCTTCTTGTTGTCAATAATGGCCATTGAAAGGAGGTATGGTCGGCTAGGTATTTTTATAGGCTTCGATGAATCTACACTAGATGCAGTGAATAGGAGCTTTTTGGAGTTATAGCTGTAATTTATGGATAAGAATTGACAGAGAGGAAAGATAATCAAAGTCTTTTTTTCTTGTTATGCTGGATGGAATAAGTGGAGTTGAACCTTTAGACTCTTTGTGGAATGCGCTCAGCATAGACATTGTGTTTAACATTGAACCAAGCTTTCTAAGAGCATTTTTGACAAAAATTCTCTTAGTTAATATGCAAAATGAATTAATGAAAGCTAAGACATCAGCCTGTCTATCGCGTAATAATAGGACATATAGTCCTGTATGTGATAATTTTATAAATGATGTAGACCAAATCTTTATATTTTGCAAAAGAATCATGAAATGAAAATTGGATGAGCTTTATTAGTTTGCAAAAATATTGCGTTACTTAATTCGGATAGTATTAACTTAAAAACTAGATTGATTAGGCTTGGCGGTAAGAACAATTTATTATGTAAAGGAAAATGATATATGTGCTGATGCACATAAATTGGTACACAATTATAAGGGAAAAGAGATTATGGGGACACTAAAATAATATTTATAAATAATTAATTTTTTGTGATCTAATAATAATATAATATGTTATAAAATACAACAACAACAGTCCCAGTGCAACACGGGCTCCCGCATGAGTGGGGTCTGGAAGGGGGTTGGATGTATGCAGCCTTCCCTCTTTAGGGTGCTACCCTAAAGGGAGGCTGTTTCCCAGGACCTCCGACCTGAGGATCGTGTCATCATGAAAGCATAGTAGCCTGTAAGCATGAGAGCAACATAGTATTAGAGCAACACATAGCATAAGCCAAGCATAATAGTATGTTATAAAAGATTTAAATCATGTATGAATACCCCCCCCCCCCCCCCCTCCTCCTCTTACACACAAAAAAGCTGCAAGTTAAGGGTGCGCTTGGGCTCACCCTTAATTAAATGTGCGTCAGCCTCTGCTAGTAATAATAATAGTAATGGAACCTAACGGGAAGTCTTTACTGAATAATTTGGTACTTAGGGAAATAAATTGGCTGGTTATACAATCTTAGGATATAGGTTCACAAAGAACGTTATTCAAATGTACTAAAATGATTGGTCTCTGTTTGGAAATCAAAATAAGCTACTTGTCCCGTCCATGTTTTCTTATCCTATTCTTGGAGATCCCTTTATCCTGTGGGTCTTAGCATTTCTTCCCATCTTAATCCTATATAGGTAGATGCCATGTCCATCATAACAATTTCGTCATAAAACAATTCTGTCACGACCTGAGGAAGTCGAACAGCTATTTTCTTGCTTTTGATTTTTTGTAACAATTATGTAATGTAAATATATAGAATTAGTTAAGTATAAATTAGTTTGAATTTTGAATTTAGAAAGTGGAAGGGGGCCGGTTAGGAGGAAGAAAAGGAGGCAAAGGGAAAATCAAAATTGTAATGATAGGCTATGTATGTAGGGTCTAGGTTGCCTTCCCTCCATTTTTGTCTATTTAAACACTTGTAAGAATGCCTTTTGAATCATCAATAAAAATTACAAAATTTGCCTCTTATCTTTCTCTCTCCCTAACCGTCTCTCTCTCCCTTCTAATTCTATCTTCTTCTCCCTTCTAACCCTTCTAATTCTCTCTCTATTTCTACTCTCTTCCTCTAACTCCCATCTAATCTCCCCTCTATCTCAAATTCTAACCGAGTCACGGGCCTAGGTTCGTGACAAAGTGGTATCAGAGCCATCTTCCGATCCGGAAAAGGGCTTAACCTATCTTTTTCTCTCATCCGGTTAAAACCGAATCAAAAAAAAAAAAAAAAAAAAAACGGCTATAACAAGAAGCATGTCCTCAACCGGTCACACCGATACCAACGAGTGGGTCGACGCCGTTGATGATCGGATGGTCCGCTTGGAGGAAAGGATGGACCGACTGGAGGAGCAACAAAACCGAAACAACCACGAGATAAGAGCAGACATGGCGGACGTGAAGGCTGACCTGAGGGCCCTAACCGATGCCGTGGGTCGGTTGGTGAAGGCCCAGGAAAAGAGGACCGAGGTGGAGACCGTGGCACCAACCGTGGGAGGCCGTGACAATGCCGCGCTAGGAGGGTCAGGCACGTACCCGAGAACCGGCAATGGGATCCTACCGCCTCCAATACACTCTTCAGAATTCCGAAATAACCCGGCCCCACCGAGAGTCACGGATGAAGGGGACTTTAACCGAAGCCACGGAAGCAACCGCACCTGGACCTCCCATGCGCCCAAGCTCGAGATCCCAAGATTTGAAGGTACGAACCCGAGAGCCTGGATCCGTAAGTGCCTTAAATACTTTCGTTGGTACCAAGTGCCCGAAACCGAGTGGGTTGAATATGCTTCAAGCCACCTTCATGAACCCGGGGACATTTGGTTCCACGGACTAGAGCTTAGACACCCTCACATGATGTGGACCTTTTTCATGGACGAATTGTGCAAACGTTTTGGGGACCGATCACTCCAAGACATAGTAGAGGAGTTTAGCAAGATGTCACAAAACGGGCCGATTGAAGATTATATTTTGAAATTTGAAGAATTAAAGAGTTGGATGCTTATCCATCACCCGACATTGAGCGAGGCATACTTTGTCTCGAGCTTTATTAGCGGACTTAAGCCCGCCATTCGAGCATCCGTCAAGGCAAGCCGGCCGACCGAGCTTAGCATGGCCTTTGAACAGGCCAAACTCCAAGAGGTTGCGGTAGCCGAAATCAGGAATGCTGCCAGACCTGTCAACCGACCCAGTTTTAGTGCCCGACCAGGTTCCAGTAGCCGACCAGTGTCCTCGGCAGCGTCCCAAGGCTGGGCCCAGTCTCACGGGCCCGTGTCCAAGACCAGCGGCAGCAGCAACACGGGTCCCAGCGCCCCAAGACGAGAGCCGGGCCAATGTTACAAGTGCCATGAAAAATACTTTCCGGGGCACGTTTGTAAGAAGGCCTTCAAAGTATGGAAGGAGAAGAGGTCGAAGACGAAGCCCAAGAAGAGGAAGTTGTAGGTGAAGAGCAAACCGAAGGAGAAGACAACGGAGCTATGGAAATTTCTCTAAATGCACTTTCGGGCCGAGTCACGCACAACACCTTGAGATTGAAGGGCCTGATTAAGAAGCGGGAGGTAAATATCTTGATCGATAGCGGGTCCACTAATAGCTTCCTAGACGCTAATGTGGTCCGGGAGCTTCAGCTCGAAACCGTACCCACCGTCGTCATGACCGTGACGGTGGCGAACGGGGAGAGCCTCGTTAGTTATCAAAAATGCCCGGGCATAAGGTGGAAGGTCCAAGGCACAACGTTCGTTGATGACTTGAGGGTATTGGAACTCCGGGGCAGTGACATGGTCCTTGGGGTTGATTGGCTCCAACGATATGGACCCGTAACATTTGACTTCACCAACCTCAAGTTCGCTTGCTTCAAAGAGGGAAAGGCAGTCCGCTTACAAGGCACATCCGAAAAAGCCACCTTACAATCAATTTCGGGTAAAGGCCTCGCCAAGCTCTTCAAAAAGGCCGGACATGTGATGGGTCACCTCTTTATGGCTACCGCCGAGGAGGCCTCCAAATCCGTCACTCATCCGGAGATAGGACGCATCCTCGACCGCTATCAAGATGTTTTTGAGGAACCAAGGACCCTTCCTCCTCCTCGCTCACATGATCACCGCATTCCCACCTTGCCCGAAGCCAAGCCCGTGAACATAAGGCCCTACCGCTACCCGCACGGGCAAAAGAACGAGATCGAAAGGCAAGTCAAGGAAATGTTGGAAGCCTCCATCATCCAACCAAGCCGAAGCCCATTTGCTTCCCCGGTGCTCTTGGTCCGCAAAAAGGACGGGTCCTACCGTTTTTGCGTGGACTATCGGCAACTCAACAACATCACCATCAAAGATAAGTTTCCGATACTGGTCATCGACGACTTACTAGATGAGCTCAAGGGGTCTTCCATTTTCTCCAAGATCGATCTCCGCGCCGGTTATCATCAAATCCGAGTGTGTGAAGAAGACCAGCATAAGACCGCCTTCCGGACTCACCAAGGGCATTATGAGTTCCGTGTCATGCCTTTCGGACTCACTAACGCCCCCGCCTCCTTCCAAGCCTTGATGAACGAAGTCTTCGAGCCGTATCTACGCAAGTTTGTGCTCGTATTCTTTGACGACATCGTGGTCTATAGCCCGAGCCTTTCCGCACATCTTAGGCACTTGACCGAAGTGCTTGAGACCCTTCGTATGCACCGCCTCTATGCTAAACAGAGCAAGTGTACCTTCGGCCAAGATCGGGTAGAATACTTGGGACACGTAATCTCAAGAGAAGGGGTCGCAACCGAAGAAGGCAAGATCGAGGCCATGAAGAAGTGGCCAAGACCGAAGAATGTCAAGAGCCTCCGTGGGTTCTTGGGACTCACCGGATATTACCGGAAGTTCATCCGTGGGTATGGAACCGTGAGCAAGCCGTTGACCAACCTCCTCAAAAAAGGGGGATTTCTTTGGGATGAGAAAGCCGATCAAGCATTCGAGGCCTTGAAGGAGGCCATGACAACCGCCCCAGTCCTGGCACTTCCCGACTTCTCCAAGCCCTTTGTCCTTGAGACCGATGCTTGCGGGGTAGGGATTGGAGCGGTCCTATCGCAAGAGGGCCGACCCCTCGCCTACCTCAGTAAGGCCCTTAGCCCACGCCACTTGGGGCTTTCGGCCTACGAGAAAGAGCTCCTTGCAGTACTCATGGCGGTTGAAAAGTGGAGACACTATTTGATGGACCATCATTTCATCATCAAGACCGACCATGCCAGCCTCCGTCACTTACTCGAGCAAAGGATCACCACACAATTACAGCTCAAGGGGATGTCGAAGATGATGGGCCTACATTATAGCATCCTTTACCGCAAGGGAGCCGAAAACCGAGCTGCCGATGCACTCTCAAGACGGGATGAAGACGAAGCTATCGCCGCCTACGCCTTCATGACCACTTCGGTTCCCCTTTGGATACAAGAGCTCTCCCAAAGTTACGAAGATGAGGCCCATACCACCAAAAGAATAGAGCAACTTGTTCTTGACCCAACAAGCAACAAGCCTTACTCTTTCGAAGGGGGACTCCTCCGATACAAGGGAAGACTTTATGTGGGCAAGGATGGAGAAATGAGAGAAAAGATCCTACAAGCACTTCACGACTCTCCCACGGGGGGTCACTCAGGATCCTTTGGCACCTTAATGAGGGTCAAACGCATGTTTTACTGGCCCAACCTCAAAGACAGTGTCCAAGAATGGGTAAAGAAGTGTGATACTTGCCAACGCACCAAGCATGAAAATATGGCTTACCCGGGACTCCTACAACCACTACCCGTGCCCAACCAAGCATGGGAAAGTATTAGTATGGACTTCATCGAAGGCTTGCCCAAGTCCGGGGGCAAGGATGTCATTATGGTGGTTGTGGACCGACTCACCAAGTATGCTCACTTCATCGCCCTAACACATCCGTACACTGCGAGCAAGGTAGCCCAATTGTTCGTGGACCAGGTCTACCGACTTCATGGGTTGCCCAAGGATATTATTTCAGACCGAGACGCATCCTTCCAGAGCCTCTTTTGGAAGGAGCTCATGCGCCTAGCCGGGGTCGCGCTCAGAATGAGTAGGGCCTATCATCCACAATCCGACGGACAAACCGAACGGGTCAATCAGTGTCTTGAAAGTTATCTTCGAGCCATGGCCCTCCATAAACCAAAACAGTGGTCTCCCTGGCTTCCTTTGGCAGAATTCTGGTACAACACCCACTATCACTCATCATTGAAAGGGACACCGTTCCGCGCTCTCTACGGTTATGAACCCAAGTTCCTCGCCCTCGACGTCCCTTGCATCTCTACATCCGGGGATGTGGAGGACTTTGTCAATGAAAGGCAGAACTTGATTGGCCTATTAAAGGAGAACTTAAAAGAGGCTCAACACCGCTATAAACAGCAAGCCGACCATCGGAGGACCGAGAGAGTGTTCGAAGCAGGTGACTGGGTGTACCTTAAGCTGCAGCCATATCGACAAACCTCCGTCGCGTTACGAAGAAACCTAAAGCTAGCCGCTCGATACTATGGACCGTACCGAATTAAAGCCCGGATCGGGGAAGTGGCCTACAAACTCGAGCTCCCCGAAGGTTCCAAAATCCATCCAGTCTTCCATGTTTCCCGATTGAAGAAAAAGGTAGGAGACAACATACGCATCACTTCGGACCTTCCGCAGATTGACCAAAACGACGAAACCGAAGTCACTCCACAAGACATTCTCAATCAACGGACCGTAACCCGCAACAAAAGGAAGATCAAGCAAGTTCAAGTCCGATGGAAAAACATGGGGGAAGACGCCGTTACTTGGGAAGATTGGACCTTCGTTCGCAAACAATTTCCGACCTTCAATCCTTGAGGACAAGGATGATTTCAAGGGGAAGGGATTGTCACGACCCGAGGAAGTCGAACAGCTATTTTCTTGCTTTTGATTTTTTGTAACAATTATGTAATGTAAATATATAGAATTAGTTAAGTATAAATTAGTTTGAATTTTGAATTTAGAAAGTGGAAGGGGGCCGGTTAGGAGGAAGAAAAGGAGGCAAAGGGAAAATCAAAATTGTAATGATAGGCTATGTATGTAGGGTCTAGGTTGCCTTCCCTCCATTTTTGTCTATTTAAACACTTGTAAGAATGCCTTTTGAATCATCAATAAAAATTACAAAATTTGCCTCTTATCTTTCTCTCTCCCTAACCGTCTCTCTCTCCCTTCTAATTCTATCTTCTTCTCCCTTCTAACCCTTCTAATTCTCTCTCTATTTCTACTCTCTTCCTCTAACTCCCATCTAATCTCCCCTCTATCTCAAATTCTAACCGAGTCACGGGCCTAGGTTCGTGACAAATTCCAAATGTCTTAATTAATTGATTATAGCATGCATTTAGTTTGGCAATTTAACTTGGAAAACAAAGTTGGATAAGATATGGAGTCTTACCAGCATCAGAAATGAAGGAGAAGTGCGAGTCACACCTAGGTTTGCTGAGACTTCAAGTCTTGATTTAATATAACGTGTCACTGTGGAGTCCTCCATGGAGTGATACATTACTATTGAACATGGGGTCACAAAGGTTCTTGCTTGAGCAACAAGTGATAATTGTGTGAAGTATGGAAACAATGGAAAAGATGGCTGAGAATCTTGTGTAGAAACAGAGAGAAAAGAATGATACTAGTGGTTTTCTTTTTTCAGTAGTGTTAACAGTGACAAATATGGTGGAAAAAATGGAAACCATGTATAATAAATGAAGCTTTTTAAATTGACGGTAAATGAAACAGCTGATTCTTTCGTCATCTATAATGTCCAGTTATATTGATTTTTACGATTGCTACTTCTTGGTATCTCGTGGCATGGTTGAAGGGGCAGTAGTCTTGTGAATGTGGATGAACATGTGGCTTATTGGAGTACAACATTGTGTATATTCTTGCAGTAACTACTTTCTGTTTTGTTTCATCTAGAAGAAATCAATATTGTTCGTCCTTGTGCGGAAACTGTCTACTACTGAAGTAAATTCTCAGAATGAGGAAGTTTCGTATGCATTGCTTTGCTTCACAGTATTTATATTCTTTCCGGAAGCAGTTCTTTTAGGATACCTATGGCCTTCATGAAATGAATGTCACTAGTTACTTACGTTCGATTGAGTTCTTTTTACCATGCAATTTTATCATGTAATCTAATAAAATTCCCACATTTAATAGGTATAACCTTACGAAAGAACCTATTTAGTGCGTTGTATGATATTTGCTTGCAAAATGAGTATATGAGAAAAAGGAATTTAGAAACCCAATATGTCATTCATAATCTATAGTTTGGATCTGACAACACAGTTGAATCGTGGTGGGTAGTCTAATAGATGTGGGGCCGGTGCTGGTTTGGCCTCGGAAGCAAAAAGGTTAATGGAATCATGTTGGTGTATGCAAGTATTCTTATCTGAGTTGGGGTACTCTGATCTCTAATAGACTTGGGCCGGTGCTGGTTTGGCCTTGGAACCAAAAAGGTTAATGGATTCATGTTGTTTTATGCAAGTAATCTTATCTGAGGTGGGGTACTCTGATCTTGGGTGGACACATTGTCTTCAAATTCTCCAAAGCTAGGGAGCCGATTTTGCTCGTGTATAATTGTAGCAGAAGCACTGCATATGTGAGCTGGCCTACAAAATTGTATCCGAGACACTATAAAACACTCTTTCTATTTCACGGATGCACAAAATTGTATAACGCAGTTCCTCGAAGACGATGCTACAGCATGGATACGGGCATGATATCATAATGCAGCATCAACATGACATTTTCTTGTGTTATAGAATTTCACAGCTTGAGAGTTTTAGGTGCGTTTTGTACCCACTCTTCTTTACCAGGGAACACAGAGTGATTGCCACTCCTGACTAGTTCAGTATGACTTGAAAGAAAGATCTAAAATAGACCTAGGGGACAGTTAGCATGGAACAAGGAAGCTCAGGGTCTACTGGGCAACTGCTATTGCAGGAAATGGATGGAACATCCATAATTATTCTCTGCAGTAGGACCTGCATCTGTGACAAGAGCCTGGTGATGTGTCCCATGTCTTGACCTACTTGTAGAGAGATGATCTGAACGCAAATGGTGGTGCTTCAAGGAAATTACAATGATTGTTAATGCTGCTAAACTTTGACAGATATGAAGAAATCCATTTTATTGTGGCTCAGTAATAGAATCTGATCTTTGCTGCTATAGATACCGCCCAGTTGCACAATTTTATCTGAATAGCAACACGTAACTCATGTACTGAAGATATTCACATATTTTTATTTAGATCTGCTGTTTTCTTTTGGGGATGAGTGTTTGGAAGAGTGATTACTAAGATGAGTCTGTGGTCAGTTTACACTTATATCTTTTTGTATGATGATTATAGGCTGTATTGTCTCAAAAGGAGCAGGATCTAGCTTCTACATGGTGTATTGTCATCCCATTCTGGCTTGATACTGGGTGGCGAGAGTGCGTGTGTGTGTTGTAATTGTGTTTTTATCATGTGAAGGGTTTTAGAAAGGGGTTGACACAAGCGTCACATGCTCATTAATTGGGTCAAGTACCTCAACCCTAGCCCAACCCAATTTGATAAATAGGTCATTAGCATGTTACCAGTTCAGTTATATGTGCGACTTTCTTACATGACAACTCGCTAACTTACAAACATGATAAGAATATGGTCTTACAGTTGACAATAGCTATATGAATATGTGAACGATTTTTGATTGTGCAAAATAAGTTATAAGATTAGTACCAAACATAGTTTCAAATTCTCATGCTGACATCGGATAAAACACATATACATAGTGGTACTCCACAAACTTGACAGCTGTATGAATGAGTTAAAAGTGTTGAAGGTAGGTTGACCCTACCCAAACTCAAATTTGACCCAATTGCTTAAATGGGTCAAATGTGTTTAATCCAAATGCAACCCAACTCCAAAAACCCCGACCTAAACCTGCGATCTTTGTGCCATGTTATCCTACCATGTTGAATTTTGTTGTTGTTGTTGTCAGCTTGTAGATAAGAGTTCAATTGCTTATGCATTAGCTAATTCTACTGCAGAAGAAACATATATATATATATATATTTTTTTTTTTTTTTTTTCAAGGCGGGGGTTCGTTCAGGGTTTGTAGTGGGAAAGCTACTTGCTCATTATCAGGATTTTATTCCTTACTTGTAATGCTACTTTATTTAGGCAATCTAATAACGATTCATTCTTTTGTTGTAATCTAGAATGGAGACACTAAAGAGGCATCTTCCTTTTTCTGGACAAGAAGGGCTACAAGAACTTAAGAAAATTGCCGTGAGATTTGAGGAAAAGATTTATACTGCAGCTACAAGTCAGGTATTTCTTCCTTTTATGACTTCTCTAGCTTGTAGGGTGCAATACTTTGTGGTCTACTATGACATTGGAAACTTTTCTAGTTCTCAAGTAGACATGGTTAAGCTAAACCGAGCTTCATGTCACGGGATGCTTCTCTTGCATAAGCACACCCCCAATAGCATAATCGGAGGCATCTGTGTGAACTTCAAAAGGAAGCTCAAAGTTGGGCAAGCGTAGGACCGGCTCTTCCGTCACGGCCTTCTTCAACTCTTCAAAAGCTTCTTGGCACTTTTCATCCTAATGCCAAGAGGTCTTCTTCCTCAATAAATTGGTCAGAGGTGTGGCTCTGGCCGAGTACCCCATGATGAACCTCCTATAGTAGTTGACTAGGCCCAAAAAGGACCTTAGTTCACTGACTCCCCGTGGAGGCTTCCACTCTTCAATGGCTCGAATCTTGGCTGGATCCATGTGAATCCTCCCTTGGCCTATACGGTGGCCAAGGAAAGAAACCTCCCCTTGTGCAAAAGAACATTTCTCCTTCTTGACATACAACTGGTTCTCCTTTAGCGCTCGGAAAACCTCCTTCAAGTGCTCAACGTGTTCTTCCAATGACTCGCTATAGATAACGATGTCATCAATATAAGCAACCACGAACCAGTCAAGGAAAGGCTTTAGGACTCCGTTCATCAAAGTGCAAAAGGTTGCAGGAGCGTTTGTCAACCCGAATGGCATTACTAGGAACTCGTAGGCCCCATAGCGTGTCACGCAGGTGGTCTTTGGCTCATCTCCGGCTGCAATCCTCACTTGCCAATACCCCGACCTTAGATCAAGCTTCGTGAAGTAACGAGCCCTCCCAAGTCTATCAAACAAATCAGCAACGAGAGGGATGGGATACTTTTTCTTCACGGTTACCTTGTTGAGAGCTCGGTAATCTATGCACATCCTCAAAGACTCATCGTGCTTCTTTTGAAACAAAACAGGGGCACCATAAGGGGCTTTTGAGGGCCTTATGAATCCAGCGTCCAAGAGGTCCTTGAGTTGTCTTCACAAGCTTCCAACTCCGGAGGTGCCATGTGGTATGGTGCCATGGCGGGTGGCCTTGAGCCCGGCTCAAGTTCAATATGATGATCAACTTCCCTTCTCGGTGGAAGTTGCTTAGGCATTTCGGGTGGCATGACCTAGTGGAAGTATTCTAATACCTTGCACACTTTTTCGCGCACCTGTCCATACACGGTGTCTTCTTCCCCTTTTAAAACGGCAACGAATGTCACATGCGTCGTACGTACCCCCTTCTTGAATTGAACTGCGGAAAGGAGCTTGGTTTCAACCTTCTCCCTCAATAGCGGAATGGCATAGGACTCACGGTCTTGGGTTATCTCCATGACATTGTCCTTAGGGAAGGATAGAGGCTTCACCGAATCAAGGAACTCCATCCCAAGGACCATCTTGAAATCATCCATTGTCACCATGGTGAGGTCCACCACGCCCTTCCAATCCCCTAATTGAATGGGCACTCCCCTAGCGATCCCATGGATGGGCTTGGACGAGGCATTCAAAGTCTTCATCCAACCGGTTTCTTTGGCAAAGTCCAACTTCAGTTTTTCTGCTTCGAGTCTGGAAATGAAGTTGTAGGTGGCGCCCGTGTCAACAAGTGTCTTGACATCACACTCGTTAACCCGTGCGCACGCGTACATCAACCCCTTCCTCTGATGCGTCTTAGGTGCCCCACCTTAAGCACCCCCTTGGGCATCGTTTGGGCCTGGAAGGCCCTTCAAGGCATCGGTCCTGCTAGTTCGGGCCTCCTCCTGAACCGCTGTGCGCACCTGTGACACTGTCTGCTGCGGCTGGGCCTTTGTTGGGTCTCTTGCGCGCGTCTGCGCCTTGGCCCCTAGGCCCCGTGTCCTGGTCTGGGCCTCTGTGCGCCCCAGCGCCTCGGCCTCTGATACCTGCGCACCCAGTGAGCTGTCAAGCGCGTGGCTGCGTCTGTCTCGGCCCGGTCCCCGCACCTTCTGGGCTGCTCCCAAGAAGCGCATCGATCCCATGCTTGTACCTTGGGACTCCTGTTCTTGTGCGGCTACAATGGCATTGAGTGCCTTGCGTTGAGGGCACTCCTAGACATAATGAGGGCCCCCACACAAGAAACACTCGGTGCGCTTGGGCTTGGCATACTTCCCTTCATTTTGCTTTCCCTTGTCCTTATGATGAAAGGGCTTGTGAGGCTTCTCTCCCCCACCTTTCCCTTTGTTGTTCTTATGGTCCTTCTCCTTGTTGAAGTCCTTTTTGAACTCCACAAGGTTCTCGGCTTGGGAGATGGCTGAGGCAAGGTCTTGGACCCCCCTCCTCTTGAGTTCTATTTCGGCCCACGATTGTAATCCCTCCAAAAAGTAAAACAAATGTAGGGTCTTGGGTAGATCCGTTACCTCAAGCATGAGTGATTGGAACTCGGACACATAGTCTCTGATGGAACCGGTTTGCTTCAATCCTCGGAGCTTCTTCAAGGCTAGGCCTTCGGCATTTTCAGGGAAAAATTGCTTCTTGAACTCCCAAACAAAATCTCCCCATGTGTCAAGGGTGCACACCCCACGGGCTATGTCCCCATGACGCCTCCTCCACCATAACGCTGCATTGTCCCCCAAATACAACGTGGCGGTGCTGATTTTGGTTGCATCTTCCTCAATGTGAAGGGCCTTGAAGTATCTCTCCAAACTCCACAAGAAGTTGTCCACTTCTTTGGCATTACGTTTCCCCCTGAACACCGGAGGGTCCGGCACCCGCACCCGAGGTACCGTGTTAGCGCTTGCACTAGGGCCTCCCGAATATACAGCCTTGCACATAGCCACATCGGCCTTCATGTTGTCCAGGTCCTCCCTGAACAAGAACAAGGTCGAGGTCATCTTCTCGAGTTGATCCTCCAATCCGGACTTGACAATGTTGATGGTGGAGGAGGCGTCATGGGGACATAGCCCGTGGGGTGTGCACCCTTGACACATGGGGAGATTTTGTTCGGGAGTTCAAGAAACAATTTTTCCCTGAAAATGCCGAAGGCCTAGCCTTGAAGAAGCTCCGAGGATTGAATCAAACCGGCTCCATCAGAGAGTATGTGTCCGAGTTCCAATCACTCATGCTTGAGGTAACGGATCTACCCGAGACCCTACGTTTGTTTTACTTTTTGGACGGATTACAATCGTGGGCTGAAGTAGAACTCAAGAGGAGGGGGGTCCAAGACCTTGCCTCAGCCATCTCCGAAGCCGAGAACCTTGTGGAGTTCAAGAAGGACTTCAACAAGAAAGACCATAAGAACAACAAAGGGAAAGGTGGGGGAGAGAAGCCTCACAAGCCCTTTCATCATAAGGACAAGGGGAAGCAAAATGAAGGCAAGTATGACAAGTCCAAGCGCACCGAGTGTTTCTTGTGTGGGGGCCCTCATTATGTTCGGGAGTGCCCTCAACGCAAGGCACTCAATGCCATTGTAGCCGCACAAGAACAGGAGTCCGAAGGTACAAGCATGGGATCAATGCGCTTCTTGGGAGCAGCCCGGAAGGAGCGGGGACCGGGCCGAGACAGACGCAGCTGCGCGCTTGACAGCGCACTGGGTGCGCAGGTACTGAGGGCCGAGGCGCTGGGGCGCGCAGAGGCCCAGACCAGGGCACGGGCCCTAGGGGCCAAGGCTCAGATGCGCGCAGGAGACCCAACGAAGGCCCAGCCGCAGCAGTGTCACAGGTGCGCACAGAGGTTCGGGAGGAGGCTCGGACTACCAGGACTGATGCCTTGAAGGGCCTTCCAGGCCCAAACAATGCCCAAGGGGGTGCTCAAGGTGGGGCACCTAAGACGCATAAGAGGAAGGGGTTGATGTACGTGTGCGCACGGGTTAACGGGTGTGATGTCAAGACACTTGTTGACACGGGCGCCACCCACTACTTCATTTCCAGACTCGAAGCAGAAAAACTGATGTTGGACTTTGCCAAAGAAGCCGGTTGGATGAAGACTGTGAATGCCTCGTCCAAGCCCATCAATGGGATCTCTAGGGGAGTGCCCATTCAATTAGGGGATTGGAAGGGTGTGGTGGACCTCACCGTGGTGACAATGGATGATTTCAAGATGGTCCTTGGGATGGAGTTCCTTGATTCAGTGAAGCCTCTATCCTTCCCTAAGGACAATGTCATGGAGATAACCCAAGACCGTGAGTCCTATGCCATTTCGTTATTGAGGGAGAAGGTTGAAGCCAAGCTCCTTTCCGCAGTTCAATTCAAGAAGGGGGTACGTACGAAGCATGTGACATACGTTATTGCTTTAAAAGGGGAAGAAGACACCGTGTATGGAGAGGTGCCCGAAGAAGTGTGCAAGGTATTAGAAGACTTCCATGATGTCATGCCACCCGAACTGCCTAAGCAACTTCCACCGAGAAGGGAAGTTGATCATCATATTGAACTTGAGCCGGGCTTAAGGCCATCTTCCATGGCACCACACCGCATGGAACCTCCGGAGTTGGAAGAGTTGCGAAGACAACTCAAGGACCTCTTGGACGCTGGATTCATAAGGTCCTCAAAGGCCCCTTATGGTGCCCCTGTTTTGTTTCAAAAGAAGCACGATGGGTCTTTGAGGATGTGCATAGATTACCGAGCTCTCAACAAGGTAACCGTGAAGAACAAGTATCCCATTCCTCTCGTTGCTGATTTGTTTGATAGACTTGGGAGGGCTCGTTACTTCACGAAGCTTGATCTAAGGTGAGCCAAAGACCACCTGCGTGACACGCTATGGGGCCTACGAGTTCCTAGTAATGCCATTCGGGTTGACAAACGCTCCTGCAACCTTTTGCACTTTGATGAACGAAGTCCTAAAGCCTTTCCTTGACTGGTTCGTGGTTGCTTATCTTGATGACATCGTTATCTATAGCGAGTCATTGGAAGAACACGTTGAGCACTTGAAGGAGGTTTTCCGAGCGCTAAAGGAGAACCAATTGTATGTCAAGAAGGAGAAATGTTCTTTTGCACAAGGGAAGGTTTCTTTTCTTGGCCACCGTATAGGCCAAGGGAGGATTTGCATGGATCCAGCCAAGATTCGAGCCATTGAAGAGTGGGAGCTTCCGCGGGGAGTCAGTGAACTAAGGTCCTTTTTGGGCCTAGTCAACTACTATAGGAGGTTCATCATGGGGTACTCGGCCAGAGCCACGCCTCTGACCGATTTATTGAGGAAGAAGACCTCTTGGCATTGGGATGAAAAGTGCCAAGAAGCTTTTGAAGAGTTGAAGAAGGCCGTGACGGAAGAGCCGGTCCTACGCTTGCCCAACTTTGAGTTTCCTTTTGAAGTTCACACGGATGCCTCCGATTATGCTATTGGGGGTGTGCTTATGCAAGAGAAGCATCCTGTGACAATCTGGTATTAGAGCCTATTATGGTTTAGTTGGGATTAACGCAATGGAAGAGGGGAATGTTAGCACTTCCCGCGTGGGGGAAGAGAACCGAGGGAGACCGAAGACTCGTGCCAAGAAGTCCAACAAAAACAAGGATCCGTCCGTATCAAGGGACGCCCTTGTGGGGTTGGAGGCATGAATTGCTAGGTTAGAGTTGGCAATGGGGGGTTGCCATGAGAAGTTGGATACTGTAGCATCCATGGAGGATAGTGTAGCGGGGCTTGAAGACAAGGCCCTTGCATCCAATTTCAAACACTTCACTCTCTCTAGCATTTCTCTCCCTCTCTCTCTACCGTACATACTACTCTTTCTTTCCTTTGCATAATTTTCCAATTTTAAACCGGGGCATTATGCTTTGGGTTTGGGGTTTGCCTTACTTTGATGAGGGACTTTCGGGGTGAAGCCAAGTGGCATCACGGGTTTGACATGGTGAACGTGTCATCCCGTGACATTCAGCTCTTCATGCTTAGCTCACTGACATTTTTCTTGGCTTAAACTCCGTTCAGAACTTCGCAAGTTTGAAGACCTTAGTTAAGCTTACCACACTTGATTCGGTTGAGCTCGAACCTAGCTCTAAGACCTATTCAAGCTTAGCTCGTTTAGGCTCGTCAAGACTCAAACTAAGATGGTTTAAACATGTTAGGCTCGAAATCAAGCTTGAGAATGTCTGGCTGACTAGGCTTAGCTCGGTTTGAGGTCAAAATGAGTTGAGCTTTTCAAGCTATGATAGGCATATTTTCATCCTACCCTTGAGTATTGTAGAACGCGTAAGGATTGGAGTGAATGTATTATTGATTTTGGGTGAAATTGTCTGCTGCTTGTTTTCAGTCCGATTATCTGCGGAAGATATCCTTGAAGATGCTTACAATGGAGTCAAAATCTCAAGTCTCACTCCCTAATACTATGTCATCCAATTCAGCAGGTGTGAGCAAAAATCCACAAGATCCAGGTAGTGAAAAGGAAGATCATGATGCTTTTGTGTGTTTAGTGATGTGCTCATCCCCATTCATCCTCCCCCATCCCCCTCCCCCCCCCCCCCCCCCCCCCCGCCCCAAAAAAAAAAAACCCCAAAAAAAGGGAAAATAGAGAAGGGTAGTAAAGGACATTTCCTTTTTTTTTTTTTGTGGTTATGGTTGAATTTTTTGTTATTCGTGTTGTGCATGTCTGAAGCATCTTTAGCATCTTTAGGAAGTAGTAGATGGCATTATCCTTGTTTATATGCATTGACTATAATCCTTTGGAATGGAGTGAGAAGACCCCTTAGTGTTAGTCATTCATTCCACTATAGCTACCAAGCTTATCGTGAAGCCTATTATATTTCATTTTACCATACCCACCAATCTTATCTTGAAATTTTAACTGTTTGTTTCTAGCCGTATTTCAAAGAGGATGCTTATATTTACTTTCAGATGTGATGACTTGTTATGCCTGCCTTGTTGCTCTTTATGTTATGGCTGTAACCAAAAGCCAATCAATTTGAATGTATAAAAGATGCTCTTTAATTCTTGTTTTGATGTGAGCCTATTGGGGGGGTTCACTTGCCTTGCTCTCTCAGGTAAGATCTATCCGTTGTGGGACTCTGCGCTGAGGACATGTTGTTGGGTAGTATTTGATTACTCCATTCTCCCTTTGAACTACGTTGATTTTGATTCTTGTTGCTATTGTTGTGATAACTATATCCCTATGTTTTGTGCTTGTTTGTTTGCCTATTTGTGACTGGTGATAGTTTAGTTGATGAACTATAGTAGTAATGGAGCTCAAAACTTAAGGCCATCTTCAAAGGGGTTGGGGAGGGGGAGGAAGAGTCAACACGTCGAGGGAAGCTTGAGATTTTGAACATTAAATGTCGGCACATTAACAAAGAAGAGTTTTGAGGTGGTCCAAATGATGATGAAGAGAAAGATTAACATCATGTGCCTTTAAGAGACTAAATGGCTTGGCACGAAAGCCAGGGATGTGTTGGGATTTGAGTTGTGGTATGCGGGCAAAATCAGAGGTGGGAATGGAGTTGGTATTAGTGTGGATAGCTACCTTGAGGACAAAGTAGTGGGAGTGTCGAGGATTGGGATAGGATTATTGGCATCAAGTTGGTTTTAGATGGGGAGATTTTGAATGTCCTAGGTGTCTATGCATCACAGACTGGGCTAACAAAATAGGAGAAGGCCAACTTTTGGGAGGACTTTGACATGATGATGCAACGCATGCCCCGGAGTGAACAAGTAGTGATTGGCTGCAATTTCAATGGGCATGTGGGCGCAGCTGCAAAATGCACCCTATCATGGAGGCTTTGGTTTTGGATATAGGAATGCCGAGGGTAAAGCCCTTCTAGACTTTGCGGTCACTTTTGAGTTCACAATTGCGAACTCCTTTTTTAGAAAGCATGATGAGCACATCATCACGTATCAAAGTGGTGGGGGCAAGGACTTCGATTGATTGCATACTATTAAGGAAGAGGGAGCTTAAAGATTGCAGGGATTGCAAGGTTATTCCCGGGGAAGACCTATCTACACAGCATAGGGTATTGTGTGCTGATGTCAAGGCCAAGAGAAGGGGTAAGAAAACTAGGAAACTAGAGCACCCATGCACTCGTTGGAGGGACCTGAAGGGGGCCAAGTTTCAAATCTTTAAGGAAAGAGTAGAGGTTGAGCTCCGGTTTATAGGGGATATGAACCACATTTGGAACCAAGTGGCTTAAAAGATCAGAGTTTTGGCACGAGATTCTAGGAGTTTCAAAGGGTGGGGCACCATACAACAGAGAGTCTTGGTGGTGGTGTAGGGAGGTCCAAAAGAAAATTAAAGGACTGTTTCAAGGTGTGGGATCAAAGCGGAGATGAGGACAAGAGACTACAATATAAACAAGCCAAGGGGGAAGCAAAGATAGCAGTCAGAGAAGCACAATCCAAAGCCTATGAGGATTTCTACAAAAGGCTGGATATAGAGGAGGGAGTTAGGGACCTATATAGAATCGCAAAAGCAAGAGAGAGCAGGACTGGGGACCTAGATCAAATAAAGTGCATAAAGGGGGAGGATGGACAAGTGCTTTTGGATGAGCGACAAATTAAAGCTAGGTGGAAAGCCTACTTCCACGATTTGTTCAACAAATAGGGGGATAGAGATGTATCCCTAGGAGAACTACAAGCATCTAAGGAGCAATAGACCCATGGCAGGGTAAAGTAGTTGGTCCAGATGGAATATCCATTGAAGCATGGAAATGCATTGGAGAAAAGAGCATCAGATGGTTGACCAAACTATTCAACCAAATTCTTCAAGGTAAAAAGATGCCTGATGAGTGGAGGAAGAGCACATTAGTCCCGATCTATAAGAACAAAGGGGACATCTAGAGTTGTGCCAACTATAGAGTAATCAAACTAATGAGCCACATTCTGAAGCTATGGGAACGGATCATAGAGAGAAGGCTATGGCGACAAACAGGGGTCTCAGAAAACCAATTTAGATTTATGCCTGGTAGATTGACGATAGAAGCAATCCATCTTTTAAGGCGGTCGATAGAGCACTATAGAGATAGACAAAAGTACCTTCACACGGTTTCCATTGATTTGGAGAAGGCATATGATAGAGTGCCAAGGGCAGTCCTATGGAGGGTTTTGGAGAAGAAAGGCATTCCCTTGTCCTATATCTGAACCATTAAAGATATGTACGAAGATGCACTAACTAATATGCGCACCACGGAAGGTAAGATAGGTGCTTTCCCCATTACAGTTGGGGTACGCTAAGGATCAATCTTGAGTTCCTTTTTGTTCATCCTGGTTGTGGACAAGCTCACTAGGGACATGCTGTGGTGCATGCTTTTTGCTGATGATATAGTTCTGGTGGGAGAGTTTAGAGAAGAGGTGAATGACAAGCTGGAACTTTGGAGAATGACCTTGGAATCGAAAGGCTTAGGACTCAATAGATCCAATACTGAGTATATGGAACTGAAGTTCTGTACCTCAACCAGGCCTAGCATAGAAGAAGTTAAAGATTGGATTAGAGTGCTTACCCAAAAAAGAGTGCTTTAAATACTTGGGTTCCATGGTGCAACAAGACGGTGAAGTGGACGCGGATATCAACAACCGAATTAAAGTAGGTTGGCATAAATGGAGGATGGCCTTAGCGGTACTATGTGATAGAAAGTTCCCATTAAAGTTAAAGGGAAAATACTATAAGACGGTAGTGAGACCGGCTATGTCTCACGGGGCGGAGTGCTGGTCAGTTAAACAACAAGGAAGGATAAGATCGGAAATGATGTTATAAGGAGTAGATTGGGCGTGGCCCCAATCGACGATAAGCTGAGGGAGCAACGTATGCGTTGGTTTGGGCATGTTAGGAGGGGATCAACCACTGTCTCGGTTAGGAGTTGCGAACAATTCATATTACAAACGGGAAGAGAGGGAGAGGCTGGCCAAAGAAGAGTTGGATGGAGACAATTCGATAAGATCTCACTCATCTCTGCCTAAATGAGGAGATGGCAATAAATAGAGTTGAGTAGAGGGTAATATAGCGGGTTAGAATAGCAGAGCTCATCCAAGCTAGTACTAGTACTATGCCTGCTTGATTGTACGCAACTTTGGCCGTGTGTTGGTGCATTTTGTTATGTCGCTCTGTCGCGTTATTGCCTATTATTGTTGTATGCTCTCTATTGGCTTACTTTGTGTCATGTCCTATGCTCTTATGCTTAGATACTTGTATGCCTTTATACTTCTTAGGTTGGGGGTCCTCGGACACAGCCTCTTTTTAGGGTAGCACTCTGAAGGGGTAAGGCTACGTACATTCCACCCCTTTCAGACCCTGCATATGCGGGAGCCCTTGAGGCACTGAGTTTGTTGTTGTTATTGTGTAGTTGGAAATGGAAAGTTTCTTTGGGACAGCCCAAATTGAAAGTGGGATTTTTATTTGAACGGAAGGAGTGCTATTTCATACTTGCATTAGTCATGTTCCTTTTGTTCTACTGTCATATTTTTGGGTAGCAGAATGATGTTTGTCCCTTCTGATGTAAGTTGATTTCTTGCCATTTTAGTATTTCTTATCCACAGTAGACACTTCTCATCATGCATTTTTTTTTCCATCTTGAGACAAAAAAGCGTGTTTCATTTTTCTACAATATCTAATTGTAATCTTGTTCATGACAAACCTTGTGTCTTTTCTGTCATCTTTCTTTATTCTTCCTTATTGAGATACTAAGATATAGAGCAAGACTATCGCACAACAGCCTCCATTGAATCTTTAGGTGCTTTAAGCTCTGTAAAATTGACCGTTTCACTTGAACTGGAAGTTTCTTGAGTTGTGGATCATTGTGGATCATGTCTACCTGATTTGTCAAATCAAAATAATCTGATTGCAAAACTAGAAGTACTTGTCGTGTCTGAGCTTGAGATTCAGGGTATAGCTTTGTTCTAATATTATTTTGGAAACATAGACAATGTCATTTTGCTGAACATGTATTTGAATATGTTCTCCTTTTCATTTTTGCTAAGCATGAGGGAGATTCTATACTTCTATCCACAATGATCGATTATCATTTAATTTGTCAGTCTTGAATGCTGTTCTGATTAACTTTCCTTAATACAACCTTATTTTTTTGATGTCTAAGCTGAGACTCGGTGGTTCTGCCTTCATGTTGGTTGTTAATTGTTTTTGACTAGTTGATATTTTCCTCTAGTATCTGATTTGATTTTACTTTTATACAGCATCCCAAAACATGCAGCAACAATTGCAGAATCAAGGCCCGTCCCTTCCTCTCCCAATGGCTGCAAATCAGTCTCAAGCACGCCAACAGCTTCTTGCTCAGAACATTCAAAATAATATAATGCCTGTTGGAATGCAGAGTTCTTCGTCTTTGCCATCTTCTTTACCTTCTGTTAGTGGTCTGACTCAGAATTCCATGCCCAGTGTTCCTCAGAGTTCCAATCTTCAGAGTATCTCTGGGATTTCGCAGAACCCTTTGGCAAATTCAGTGGGTCATGGAATGACTACCAATATGTTTACTAATGCTCAGAGGCAGATGCAAGGGAGGCAGCCTGCACAGTCAGTTGGAACCCAACAGCAATCTCAACAGTCTCAAAATCCTCAGCAATTCATGTATCAACAGTTGCAGCAACAACTGATGACGCAGAAGCTACAGCCGGGAAATATGCAACAATCCCTTCTGCAACCTCAGTTGCAACAACAGCAGCAGCAAAATGTGCTACAAACTACCCCGTTACAGTCTTCTCAGCCGTCAGTAATGCAGCCGTCTATGATATCTGGGATGCAACAAAACCAACAGCCTTCGATTCAGCAGCCATCTCAGTCCGTACTGCAGCAGCACCGACAATCAGTCATGAGGCAACAACACCAGTCACAACAGACACAAACCCCTGTGGTTCATCAACAACAAGCACAAATGGCTCAGATGTCACCACAGCAGCAGCAGCAGCAGCTGATGGTCCAGCAGTCAAATGCTGCTAATGTACAGCAAACTCTACTTGGGCAGCAGAGTAGTAGTATTCAGGATCTGCAGCAGCAGCAGAGACTAGTTGGCCAGCAGAACAGTCTTCCGAGCCTACCACCCCAGCAGCATAATAATCATCAGAGCATGCAGCAGCCATATTTTATGGGTCAGCAAAGCCTCGCTAACTTGCATCAGCAGCAGTTGGGTTCTCAGAATCATGTTGACGGGCTTCAACAGCAGCAACAAGTACTTGGATCTCAGTCTGGTAACTCAAGCATGCAGACAAACCAACAATCAGTACACATGCTGCAACAATCCAAGATTCCAGTACAGCAGCAGACTCAGAATGCCTCTCCAATGTTGCCTAATGGAGGGCAGCAGTCACATCCACAGCAACAACATTTAATGTCCCAGCTCCAATCTCAGCCATCACAGTTGCAACAACAGTTGGGTCTGCAACAACAGCCAAATTCTCTACATAACAACATGCAAAGGCTTCAAACTTCAAGTCCCTTGCTACAGCAGCAGAACATGGTTGATCAGCAAAAGCAATTCTTCCAATCACAGAGAGCACCATCAGAGGCCCCCTCTAGTATGTTACTGTTGTAGATTCTCTTCCCCCCTTATGTGCTGTTATTTGTTTTCTGATATTATTTATTGTTTAGCATCATAATTTTGAAGTTTCTTTGTTCCATTTAGAGATTGTGTTGCCTTGATTTATTCTTTTAGAAACAACTTCTCTACAGGGTAGTATCCTGTAGGGGTAAGGCTGTATACATTTTACCCTCCCCAGATGCTGCGTTAGCAGGAGCCTTTTTGAGGCACTTGTTCATTGTTGTTGCCTTGATCTATTCTAGTTACCTGTCCTTCGATTTAAATTTCAGAATATACAAACTCCAACTCATATTCCTCAAGCATAATAGTTTGAGATACGTCATTTAAGAATCAATTCTTATCTGCCTGGTGTCCAGCAGATCATGGTTCCCTGACTAGGCTAAGTTAATATTTTCCTTGTACAGTGTACCCCATAACCATTCTGAATTTATTGTGGAGATGTGACGACCTAGGCAATTGTAATCTTGTATGCTTGTAGCATCTTTTTCCTGATTGCACAATTTAGAAAATACAAGTTGAGGGCACATCAAAATAAAATGGATAGCATGATTCTAGTAGAGTTGAATTATAGTCCATTATATCTAATTGGTTCATTCTTGTTGACCATGGTTTTGGAGCAAGCTTTGCATTTGACCCCCTTTTCTCGTTGTGCTCATGAAATGAATGATCAGCGAACTGTAATTTGCTTATGTTGTTGGGTATCTTGGAAGTTCAAGCACCTTTTTGACAAAAGTGAGCTTGTTCTCAGAATTAATTCCTCACATTTGCCATTATTTGCCAAGCATCTACTTGTTGATTCAGCTCTCATTGTGCTGTGTCATTTCCTCCTGTTTAACGCAATTGCTGGATCCGACTGAAGCTTTTAAATTTACTGGTTGGATTATTTCTGCTTGTATTTGTGTTGTTGATTGATCAATTTGACCATCTGACCAGTGCCATATTTCTTAATAATATGTTGGTCATCACTGCTTTTGGGCTGATGTGTTGCCCCATCTCTGTTTCATCCTCTCTTACTATGGGTGGCTTCTTGTTGGCTAACATGCGCTATATTTTTTCCCCTTCTGAAAGCTTCTTTAGATTCCACTGCTCAGACTGGTAATGGCAATGTTGGTGATTGGCAAGAGGAGATATTTCAGAAGGTAATATACTATTGTCCAGTTGTTGATTTGAGTTTGCTATTGTTTTTTCCCCCATAGGGGGTGGGAGAGTCTCATCTCAGATTCTGTTCAATTTGAAATGTATGTAATTCCAAGAATCTCTTGGAGTTCGTTGTAAGGAATGACATTTATTCGTTAATTGTTAGGACTTTTTCCTAAGATTTGCATGTATGGTCTGCTGTTCTTTACATAGAAAGGCATGATGATGGAGACCTCTATTGTGCAACGGGATACTGCAAAATCTGTAAGAAAACTTGGTGGTTGATTTCTCTGCTATGGATTAGAGGATTAAGCCTACTATTGGTTGTCCTATTGAGCAAAAAGACAGCCACACCATCTAATTCGGGCATCCCGGTGGTAGTTTCAGTCTGTAAGAACATGACGTTCTGCTAGTTTGCTATTGCTATGGTGCTGCTGAAAATTTTGGGCCTAACAAGTATGTGTTATCACATACTCCCTGCATCACGAGTACATTGGTTAAGCAGTCAAACTTCAATAGTTACTCCTTTTTTTTTAAGTATTGCTGATGATATGATTGAGGAGGTTTTAGAATGAAGAACTTTATTGAGGGCTAGTTACGGATAAATAGGGGAAAATGTCTATAACATGAACAGGGCCGGTCCTGACATTTTTGGGGCCCAACATAACATTTTAAATGGAGCCTTTCATATATAATAACATTTGTTTTAACAACATAGATAATGCAATAAATTATATAAAATTTAGTCATAAAACTTATTAATATTACTAACAATCGATGCTTTAAAAATAAATGCAAAAATAAAACAAGTAAACTTATATGTAATCGCTTTTGGCCTTTTGGGGGTTCCTACAAGAGGTTGCTTGAGGCAATGTCCGGCATTGAATATGAAAATGGTGAATTTTTCTGGGAAAGCCTAAAATAGACAGTCAGACAATGAGGGAGTAATAAGGTGTTTCGAAGTAAGATAAATGCATTTCACTTTCTGTTATTTGATAAATACAATTGACAAAAAAGAATAAGCAAAGCCTTGAATATCAGTTATGTTCTATAGGTATAAAGTTATAGAACGATCTATTTTGATAATGGAAATATAGCAATTGACTGATGGGTTTGATTGTGGGGTTTTAGTTGTTTCTCTTTAAGTCTATTTGGATTTAATTGTATCTTTCTGTTTGTTTCATGGTCATTTCTCTCGTTGGCTGGTTACTGAAACATGAAGCTGATGATTAACCTTTGAAAATTGGGCTTTACAGATCAAAGCTATGAAGGATGTGTACTTTGCAGATCTTAATGAGATGTTCCAGAAAATTTCTTTTAAGCTACAGCAGGTATGCTGTTCGATTCGTCTCTATTGGCCTTTTGGCATGGTCACCATTGAATCAATGTGTAGATACGAGAGATTATATTTGTTCTGTTGACAGCAGTTAATTATCAGCTGATGTTGTTACCTTCTGTCATGATGATGCTTATTGGTTACTGTTTACCAGCACGATTCTATCCAACCACCAGCAGCAGAGCAGTTGAATAGGCTCAGAGGTTTCAAGCAAATGTTGGAGCGTTTTATACAGTTCCTACAGCTTCCCAAGAACAATATTACACATGCTCATAAGGAGAAATTACCGTCATTTGAGAAGCACATAATCAATATACTCAATTCACACAGGCCGAGAAAGCCGATTTCCAACTTGCAGCAAGGACAGGTTCTTCCCCAGATGCAGTCAATGCAGCAGTCTCAGCAGCCTCACCCTCAAATTCCTCAAGCACAATCACATGACAATGGAATGAACCCTCAGCTACAATCAATGCATGTACAAGGTGCTGTCACTGCTGCGCAGCCGAGCAATGTGCCTAGCTTGCAGCAAAATTCTATGCCTTCTTTGTCTGGGGCCACTACTTCACAGCCGAACATGAACTCGGTTCAGCCTAGTTCGAGTTTGGATTCGGGACAGGGAAATTTACAGAACTCAATGCATCAGCTTCCTTCCAGTCTGCAACAAAATCAACAGGTTGGCATGAATTCATTACCGCCACAAAGTGGGGTTAACTTGTTGCAGCCAAACATGAATCCGCTTCAATCAAATCCAGGTGTGCTTCAAAACCAGCATCTTAAACCGCAGGATCACCAAATGATGCAGACTCAGCATTTGAAACCACAGATTCAACAGCGGCAGCTCCAGCATCAATTGCTGCAAAAACAGCATATGTTGCAACAGCAACAGCAGCAGCATCAGCAACAAATGCAATCAAAGTCGCAACAGCCAGCCCAAATGCAGGCACATCAAATGCCACAACTTCATCAGATGAATGATATGAATGACTTGAAGATGAGACAAGGAATGGGCCTTAAATCAGGTGCTTTGTCACATCTTCAGTCAGGTCAACGGTAT
Organism: Simmondsia chinensis; assembly: GCA_018398585.1. NCBI lineage: Eukaryota > Viridiplantae > Streptophyta > Magnoliopsida > Caryophyllales > Simmondsiaceae > Simmondsia > Simmondsia chinensis. The sequence goes on along the minus strand of JAGTTD010000016.1, from coordinate 18,608,114 downwards.
CCACATCAGCAGTTGAAACCTGCGGCCTCATTCCATATTTCTTCTCCGCAACTGCTTCAGGCTGTGTCTCCACAAATGAATCAGCATTCTTCTCCACAGATTGACCAGCAAAGCCTTATGCAATCCGTTTCCAGAGGTGCTACCCCCTTGCAATCTTCAAACTCACCTTATGTTCCATCTCCGTCAACTCCCTTAGCTCCGTCACCAATGCCTGGCGACACTGAGAAGCCTAACTCTGCCGTTTCCTCACTCTCGAATGCTGCAAATATTGGCCATCAACAGCCCTGTGCTACACCAGCAGTAACCTCGTCTCTTGCCATAGGCACTCCTGGGATATCAGCATCACCAATTCTTGCAGAGTGTACAGTTCCAGATGCTAATCATATTAGCGTCCCAAATATAGCTTCGGGCAAATCTGGCCTTGCTGAGCAGCCTCTTGAGCGCTTGATGAGAGCAGTAAGTATTCAAGACTGCAACTTGGATATTGGTATTTTTATTCTGCATTGACCTCACTGCTGAAAGTTTCTGGGAGCCAGTGATAGGTTATTTATATTATTTATGTTATACTACATCATGTTGCTGTCGTGGTTCTCAGGTCAAATCAATGTCGTCGAAAGCATTAAGTGCATCAGTCAGTGACATTGGCTCAGTTGTGAGCATGATTGATCGGATAGCAGGATCTGCACCGGGTAACGGTTCTAGAGCTGCAGTTGGCGAGGATCTAGTTGCCATGACAAAGTGCCGTTTGCAAGCTCGGAATTTTATCACACAAGACGGAAATAGTGGAATAAAAAGGATGAGACGCTACACAAGTGTTATGCCTTTGAATGTTGCTTCTTCAGTTGGCAGCATGAATGATAGTTTCAAGCAACTGACTGGGCCTGAAACGTCCGAGCTAGAGTCAACTGCAACATCTAGCATCAAGAGGCCCAGGACGGAGGTAGTGTCTATGTTAATAATTTTTCTTGCATGAATTGACTGCGTGGGCATGTTTTATGATCTGTTTCCTTGACGTTGAAGATTATTTCTATGTAATAATCATGTGCATATCACTAACTGAAGCTGTCTTCATTAGTACTAATATCACTGTTATCTTAAATAAAACAAAACATAAATCAATCTATCTAGATTTCCCTTGTCTATTACATGGCATAAAAATCATTCCTTTGGGAATCCACAACCCCAATCTTGACCCTTTAAAAAAAAAGAATGAAGGGGAACAAAGTTTGTTGTAGCCATTGAGAGAATCTTCTGCTGTGGCTCTGGAGTGACGTAAAGAAATGTGGCGGAAGAGAGAAGTCTTAATTTATACGAAATTTGAGGAAAATTGTAATGTTGTATTTTGTACTTTCCATGTTGCAATAATATAGTGCATAACCAATTTATTCTCGTGGTTGAAACGTTTTTGGGGGATTCCTCATTCTATGACTGATGTGTTCCTTCCTTTTTCTGAAATCTTTCTGATCAATAGCTTGTCATTTACTGGTTACATAATGGAGAGTAAGAACATGTTCATTTTATAAAATTTTCTGGGTAGCCAATTAATTTTCTAGAATCAGTTGTTTTTGCAGAAAATGTGTTTAAAAGACTAAGTGATGTTGGACAAGAGAAGGGAAAGGGGAAGGAAGAAGACAGAAAAAGAGAGAATAAGAGGGAGGGGAGAGTAGAGAGAATCCTTAGAAGGAGAAAACGGGCTTAAAAAATATTGTTTAAATCAATTTTGTATCTTATAAATTAGTAAGTATATACATAAGTTTATATAGGCATCCCTAAAGCGAAAATTATGAAACTAAATAACCTAGAATATGGAAACTTGGTAAAATATTCAAAATCTCGGAAATATTAAAACTTGCTAATATATTCGAAATCTCAAAATATGGGATCTTGCTAAAATGTTCAAAAATCCACAAAATAGGGAAATTGACAACTTAAAAGATTTTCCCAAAAACAATGAAACTTCCAAAAACTAGTGCAACAACAACAATCGCAGTGCCACACAGGCTCCCGTTGGAGCAGGGTTTGGGTGGGTGAGATTTACGCAGTATTACCCTTTCAGGGTATTACCCTAAAGAGAGGCTGTGTTCGAGTGCCCCCAACCCTAAAAAGCAAACTTTCAAAAACTAGTACCTTCCTAATATTTCTTCCGTCAAGTTTAAAATTTCAATAGTGTAGATGGCCTACGTGGTGCTGCATCTTAGTTTTTGTACATTTTCTTGGAAAACACAAATTTTCATTTTTCTTCTTTTTCAATTATGAGCCAACAAAATCTTTCCTTTGTTTTCTAACTTGTCTTATTATTATTTTATTTTTTCGGTGCTGCATCTTAGTTTTTCTACATTTTCTTGGAAAACACAAATTTCCATTTTTCTTCTTTTTCAATTATGAACCAAAAAAGCTTTCATTTGTTTTCTAACTTGTCTTATATTATTATTATTATTAATTTTTTTTTTTTTTTTTTTTTGCAGATTTCTCATTTCCAATAGAAAAGAAAATTTCCATGAACTTAACACACTCCAATGTTCTTTATGCAGGTCAATCATGTCCTTTTGGAAGAAATAAAGGAGATAAACGAGTGTCTAATAGATACAATAGTTGATATCAGTGATGAAGATGTTGATCGTTCTTTGACTGCTGCAGCTGCTGGTGGAGGTGAAGGATGTGTTGTTAAGTGCTGTTTCAGTGCGGTAGCACTCAGTCCGGACTTGAAATCGCAATATGCTTCAGCCCAGATGGTGGGATTCCGAGTTTTATTCTAGAATTCAATTTTCACCTACTTTTATTTCCTCCTCCTGCTAAATATTTATACTTGCTATCTTCCACTATAATGCAGTCGCCAATCCAGCCTTTGAAACTACTGGTTCCTGCGGATTATCCTAATTGTTCCCCAGTCTTGTTGGACAAGTTGCCAGTTGAAGTGAGGTAAGGATCTGATACTTGATTAGAAGATGGAGACATTCTTGTTTTGGGTAGAAATCGCAATTTCTTGTTTTGATAGCCTGTACAAATTGAAGGTCTTAGTTGATGACTTGACAGACTTTAGAATAAGAAAGTTCTAGAATAACAACCGCCACCTAGTGCCTAAAAGGGGTTTCGAGGCAAGGTATAGAATGAGAAAGTTCAACAGCAACAACCACCCCCCAGTACTTCAAAGAGGCTACCGCCAAGGCAGGGTTTAGAATAAGAGAGTTCATCCAAAATTATCAGGCAACATGTTGTATTTTGTTGATAAATCACTGTAAGTTTATTTACATGGTGAAACTATAAAAGCGAAGAAATTTTAATAACTACATGTCTATTTGTTCACAATTTTGCAACAGCTAGGCTTCAAAGAAATTTAAATTCCCTTCAGAAAAAACTCAATGTGAAACTGCGGCATGTAACGCTCATAACAGGCAACACTCAAGACTGCAACAAGACAACTGAGCTGCAATTTGCTTCAGTGGATGTATACATTCACACTATTTTTTCCTCCCTACCGTTCCAGTTCAGTACTGACGTCTCCATTCTACTTGTTTTGACACATTTCTTTGCAGTAAAGAGTACGAAGATCTCTCTGTGATGGCAAAGTCGAGATTCAACATCTCTCTCCGCAGTCTCTCACAACCCATGTCGCTTCGGGAGATAGCTAGGGCGTGGGACAATTGTGCACGTGCTGTTATTTCCGAGTATGCGCAGCAGAATGGTGGAGGCACCTTCAGCTCAAAGTACGGAAGCTGGGAGAACTGCCTCAGCACTGCTTGACCATTCTTGTGACCCGAACCACAAAGGAAAAAATGGTATACGGAGCCACTTGGGTACTGAATTATGTGACTTAAAATCATTGGATTATAGAAAGTATTATTGCATAATTACTTTTCTTATAAGCCAATGATTTCGCTCTGTATATATTGGTTATACAAATTGTTTACATTTCCATAAATTCGTAGTGCTATTTTGTGGTTGACAATGAACACAGTTCGCGGAGCTCTCTCTTGAAGCAACCAAAGCCGTCCAAAGGATTCATGAAATTTCCATCCTTGGAAGTCTCCAGGGCTGTTTTGGGTCATGGGTTCAACACGTATGTATATTTTATCTGTGAGTAACTTACTAAATTAAGCTGCTGGTGAGGATTTCCTGAGTGTTTATTAGTGCTTATTTTACTGGCAGTGTTTATGTCACAAATTTTTGACAAATGCAATTTCCCTGAAATATAGTAAAACAGCCATAATGTTGGATTATTTTTGTTGTGATGTTACGACTGTTTTTCTGGTAAGTAAACGTGAATGGGGCAAGGGGATTTGAATTTTTGACCTTTAGTTATAGCACCTTACTTGGACATGAATCTCCCTTTTGGCAAACTTAGATATAGCCTGAGAAAGATCCCTAAGGATTCCTTATTTATGTAATCAAGTAACTAAAAGAATTTCTACCATCTCTGGGGGAAAAAAACGATTCTCCTTTTCTTATTGCAGTTCTCTAGAGATCCAGATATAAATGTCATTGGTTCAAAATGAGTGCTAAAGTTCTAGCTAAAGGCGGATGGGTCTGTTGAATGGTGTAAAGGCGGGAATAGTTGTAAATTGGGGAAGAAGATCAAGCTTGCCCATGCAAATAGTTTGATGTGTTACTCTCTTCGACCCATCAAGTAAAATTCGAAGAAAAGGAGCTAAGGTTTCATTTAAGTTAGTCTTGGAATATTACTTTTGTTGGCGAATGTATTTTCTAAAAGAAACACGTCTTGGAAATGTTTTTCCTTTGCTTGGTTCGAAGAAATATTTTCTCAAACATACTCTTCAAGACAAGGGTGTTTGCCAATTAGCCTTATCCTTGACCCTTGATCCAGGCTTTTAATGTACCTTGTCTAGTTTTGTTGATGTTTAGACTAATCAATATCTTAAATATGATAAAGCATCTCTTATAAAACTTGGACCAGACTAATTGGATTTGGTCCAAGACCAGACGAGTAGGTATTACCTAATTCGATTCTTCACTCCACTTTGACTTCTGCTGGTGTTTGGTCACGTGTGGTCTAGATTTGGGCCAATGAGATAACTATTTAGCAATCCTAGACTTTGCTTACACGGGAGTCCTTGTGGCACTGGGCCTGTTGTTATTGTTGTTGTAGATAACTATTTAGCAAGGGAACTTTAAGGTGGAGTAAGATTTAAAATTTTGCAAAGATAATATTATCGGTAAGGGTGTTCAGGCACTGGTTCGAATTGTTAGACAAGATCGAAGTTGGTTGTTTGGTCTATAGGTGGATTAAGCTGGTTATTTTATTTGCTCTTTGGTTCTTGATTTGGATCCTCACTAACTTTTTTTTTTTTTTTTTTTTAACACTAAGAAGCCCGGAGGCCAAATTAAATTCCTTGAGCATCAAACATTACAAGCGCAGATAAAGATGGGGGAATGTTGTCCCACCAGTCGTCATTTCATGCATAAGTAAAATGCCCCTTAGCAGCAAAATGGGCAATCCTATTACAGGTTCTAGGGCACCACACAAAAGAAATAGAAGAAAAAGAAGAGGAAAGCGAATGAATGTCCTCCACAATGGCCTGGATCTCCCTTAACTCTGTCCCTTCACCATTAGTAACATCATTAAGGGTCTTGTTATCCGCTTCAAAGATAATGGAGCTTCAGATATGGCACTGTGCCATAGAACAAGCCGCTTTATGGGCAAGGGCTTCTGCTATTAAGGGGAGAGGAAGCATGGAAAGGTCCACACCACCCCCCAACAATAGAACCTGTAGAGTCCTTGGCTACCATTGCAGCTGCAGCCATGACATCCTTGGAATTCCAAGCCGCGTTAGTATTGATTTTGATTGTTTTCCTAGGCGGAGGGGACCATCGGGCTTGCGGAGAGGCTGACAATCGACTTAGGGGGGAAGTCATGTGCTGCAACTTTTGAATCTCTAGAAAACCTCTAAAAGAGGCATGAACAATTTGAGTCAGCTCCCTAGAGGTCCCTTGAAACGCAAAATCATTCATGTTCTTCCATAATTCCCAACATAAAAAAGCAACATATCTTAAGTTCATAATACAAAAGGATAAATTGTTACAAACATAATCCCACCACCAACTAAAACCCCTAAACCTCTCCTTTTGAAAACGAAAGCAAAATATAGAATCAAACTAGGCTGCCTTGGCCATGCACGTCGGGGTGGGGGGGGGGGGGGGGGGGGGAGGGGGGGGTGTTTCAACTGTTTCCTGATCCTCACCACAATGAGGACAAATAGTAGGACCCATAATTCTCTTTCTCCTCAAGTTGTCATGAGTGGCAAGAGCATTACTATAGGCTCTCCAAATGAAATGGCAAATCCTAGGAGTGGCTTGAAGGCGCCATATGAACTTAATGGCCTTGGTTGGGGGAGAACTATAAGAGGAAGGTGCGAAGGGAGAGGGAGTGTAGGGAGTGCCATATCCTTCGGGCATGAGGAAGAATGAGCTGATTAACAAAGTCAAGAGGGTAGCCCACCGGTCTCAAAACTGAAACTTTGAAGTCAGCGAGCTCGGAATCCACTTATTGGACCAAATATCAATATCGACACCACTAAGGACATTCCATCTAACTCCCCGGAGAAGGAAGTCACGACCCTCAATGACACTTCTCCACCCCTAAGATGGATTACAACCTAATTTAGCCTTGAGGAAGGAGCAATCGTGAAAATAAATCCCTTTAAGGATATGGATCCAGAAGGCCTTAGGGTTATGCAAGGCCCTCCACGCTTGGTTAGCCAACATTGAGATATTAACACCTTTCATGTCTCTGAAACCAATGCCTCCATGTGATTTTGGTCTCGATAATTTGTCTCAACTAACCCAATGAATACCTCTCTCTTCCAAGGAGCCCCTTTTTCCACCAAAATCGGGCAAAAAAGCTTTGTTTTTTCGAGCAAATGTGACCGGGATTTTGAAACAGAGCATGACATAAGATGGGATGGTGGGAAGAACTGACTTGATGAGAATTTCCCTTCCCCCTGTGAGAGAAGTTTGGATTTCCACCATTGAATCTTATTGCGAATGCGATCAAATAGGAAATTAAGGGCACTTTTTTTAGAGCGCCCCCCATAACACTTGGAGACCCAAGTAGCGATCTCCCTCACCCATCAATCCGATGCCCAAAAGAGAAAGAAGAGCATCCTCATGTTGGTTTAGTGTATTTGAAGAGAAAAAAGCCCGAGGCTTATCAAAATCGAAGGACTGACCGGAAGCCTCACAAAAGCAGGCAATGATGTCTTTAATCCTTTCTCCCCCACTTAAAGAAGCCTCGAAGAAAAGGAGGCAATCATTGGCAAAAAGGAGATGAGTGATGGGCGGGCAGGCCCTTTTGATGCGAAAACCCTTCCAATCACCATCAAGAGCGGCCTTGTCAATGAGGGAAGAAAAGCAATCCATCACTAACAAGAAGAGATAAGGGGAGAGAGGATCCCCTTACCTTAAGCCCCTCTTCATAAGGAAAGGTTTCAAGCGCTTACCATTAAGAACCAAGGAGACCCTAACAGACGTGACGCAAGCCATGACTTGATTAACAAAAATCTGATCAAAGCCTCGTTTGAGCAAAACTTTTTCTAGAAAAGAGCAATCCACTTGGTCATAAGATCTTGAAAGGTCAAATTTGACGGCCATAGTTGAAACACCCTCTTTCCCCTTGTTTTTTAAGACGTGGAATGCCTTGTGAAGTTTAACCTCGTTTACGTGTGAAGATATCAGTAAGGGGGAAAAAAAAATCAAATCTAGTAGTCCAGTCCAAAATAAAACCTAACTGGTCATATTTCGGTTCAATCTTTGTCTAATGCTGTGACCTTTGGTAGTCTAAGTTCTTGTTTGATTCATTTTGATATGGTCCATATTTGGACCATTGACCACATACAAGGTTTTTGGCCCACTATGAATGATGAGATTTCTTGTTTTACAATGGAAACCGTCAAAACTGTTTGTCACATAATGCGAGCAAAAGAAGGGAAATAAGGGAAACCAATTCCTAGGCTTTGTTTGGAATGTGAAAAATGTGATGCAAAGGGAAAAATATTGCATGGAAAGTGTTTTCTTGTGTTTGGATTAAGAGGGAAATTGGAGGAAAGAAAAAGAGATGAAAAAATGAGGAAAATTTTAGTTCAAGTCCCAAAATTTTATTTTCCTTCTAAATTTGTTAAGAAGATGAGGAAAAAATCGCAGGCATGCAAATCTTATGTATGTACCCTTTTGCAGCTGAAGAAACTAAGCTTTAATAGTCTCGTGTTGGATTAAAAACTTGGCGACTAAGTTATTTATTCTAGGGCCAGAATGAACCCATACAAAAATTAATCGAGTCTTGTCTTGAACAAAAATTTTCGATCAATCCAATTTCGGTATATGTCCATCAACTCGAACTTGGCTTAAACTTGGCCGAGGATTAGACCCTAGAACAATCATTATAATTGTTATAAAACTAGAGACAAATTCTACTCAACAGAACGAGGATAAAAATACAAACTCAAATATAATTAAAAAAAAAACAAGTATTTTATTCAAGAACTCGGAAACCTAAATAATGTTTACTCTCAAATATCTCTCAATTTCTCCTCCATTTCTTTTCTCCCGTTTTCCTTCACTGCAACCTCCAATTTATATATATAATGCACAAGTCTAAGCATGGTCATCCATTTCCTTCTCATGCATGCATAGACACGTGTGCAAATTTTTCACTCACGCAAATTTGAAAGATATGAGTCATCATTTTTTCTATTTAAGATGACAACATGTGCATTCTTATATATATACATCTTTTACATCATTTCTAATTCTTTAGAATATTTGATAATATCTAATATTGACCATAAAAATTATACATGAAGAATATCTAATATTTACAATACTTCCTCTTTGGATGTTCTCCTTAAAAATGTTGTGGGACAAAGACTTTTAAAAGAGTATAGTGTCTGAATTATATACGCTTTCTAAACTGCCTCGTTAAAAATTTTACCAAAAAAAAACCCAGTAGTAAAAACCATAGCTAAGGGAAAAAGAGTAAGTGCATATTTAACTCCCCCTTTAGGGGCGCACATTAACCAAAGGTGTCTTTGAGTTAGCTAATGACAAACTTGTAAACCATTTTCTCGAAAATTTGTTGTAGGTACTGTTTTCACGAATAACTCTCCCAGATCCTGGAGTGAATTTTTTTCAACACATATTTCACCCTTCTTCAGAAGCTCGGAAGTTAAAAGACCTTCATTGCAAGTATTATATACAAACAAGCTGTTATTACATTCATAAGACGCATACAGACACCACCATACCAATTGCACCCATTTCTTCTATATTTGTATATCCCATCTATTTATGGTCTCTATAGAGAACCTTGGGCTACGAGTCATGTTTTGTATTAAACCACCTCATTATTTTCACACCAGGCAGCCTACAAGTTTTACTCTTTAGGCATTTAAACTACCGGTCCAAAACAACACATCACTTATTCAGCCTGAATTGCATCTTTTTATTTCAACCAATCATTTCTTTTGTTGGCATTCTTGAATGAATTCCTGCTCAAGATTTTCAATTTCTTCAATCAGATCAGTAGCTATTGTACATACAAATATTTAATCATTTTTTTTCCGGTCCATCATATCCCTTAATTCATGGATATCTCTTTATCATCATAATTTTAATAGTTTCTATAGTTTTATTAGTCTCAGGTACTTGATAATCTTGAGGAATTTCATTTACATTCTCCTTGTATTATTATCTCTACATAGTTTTTCTCCTCAAGAGTTTCATAATAGAAGGACTAATTTTTTCTATTGCTCCTTTTCTTTCTCATATTATGTCTTTGGAACCGATATGTCTACCACATTTCTAGCATGCAACAGATGCATTTGTCAATATATTATAACGTCACTCGATTCGGATATTAATTTGAGTACGAGTATTTGTCATGTGCATGACTTTCCCAGCGCTATGACATTGTCATGACATTGTCAAAGGACCGTGTGTTCGTGTTCTGCGTCCATGTTCCAGTGCCATATCCAGTACATGCCCTGGGCCGTGCCCAGTTCAAGTCCCTAGCGCCCATTTCTTCCGTGTCCAATGGCCCCGCTCCTTGTCCCAGCGTCCAAGCACCCCAGTGCCCTGCCAACTGTCCCAGCCAGTACAATGATAGCTCAAAATCAGCTAGCTTTCAATAGTATAATAGTACAATTGGAATTATCCTCTCTTTTTGGAATTATCCTAGGTCTCTCTTTTTGGAATTATCATAGGTTTTTCTGATTTCTTTGATGATTAGGTTATTTTAGATATTTTCTTTTGAATTATTATATGTATTTGCTTTTAGTATAAATAGAGGAGAATAGCGTTGTAATGGGCATCATTTTGAATATCAATGAATCTTACTTTTCTCTCCTCTCTCTCTCTACCAGTTCTATTTTCTTCTTCCTCATCTAAAACCCTAAATCCTATTTCTTATCTTAACTCTGTCTATTTCACCTTCTCTTCTCATCCAACTCTAAATATCATCTATCTTTTTGGGTCACAACTCAAAGGACCATGACCCTTGCATTGTCACAACCCAAGGTCGTGATATTTGGTATAAAAGCTTTCTTGCGATCAAAGGGGGAAGCCCACGAATTTATCAAAAATTTTTTTTTCGTTGCATCTATTCTTCAATCGAGGAGATCCATGAGAGGCTGAAGTCTTCGGTTGATTCCCTAACCGAGCAAACACCCACCACAACCTCAAGAATGTCATTGTGCTGCTATGGAGAAATCGGTTGAGCCATCCCTTATGGAAGATTCACGTTGTGATGGTGTGGACAAACTGGTTGAGTCAACCATTGTTAAAGAACTGCATGAACCAGGGCTCAAAGTAGCGATGGTGTCCATGGAAATTGAGGAGCCACATAGCTCTACTGTGACTTGCAAACCATGGCACTTGAGTAACAAGAATCAGGATTCATGGGGAAGGACTGAGCAGCACAAGAATCATGGTCTGTGCAAGGAATTGTCCATTCTGCCCAAGCGGAGGAAGCAACTTGCGCAGCACAAGCGTGATGGACCATACAATGAACTGTCCACTCGGGCCAAGAGGAAGAAGCAACCAGCGTAGCGGAAGCATGGTAGTTTGTAGGGGAACAATGTTCGTGCTAGGTGGAAGGAACCTGTGCAGAGATGGCACCAATTTTGGCAGACGAATCTTGAGGACAGGGATTATCCTTTGACCCAGGATTACGAAGGGGAACCAAAAGCTGGAAGTTGTACCGCCATTCCATTCTTAAGGACGAGGTTGATTTGAAGGGGAAGGGTCCGTCATGTGCATGACTTTCCCAGCGCTATGACAATGTCATGACATTGTCAAAGGACCGTGTGTTCATGTCCTGCGTCCGTGTCCCAGTGCCGTACCCATTCCATGCCGTAGGCCATGCCCAGTTCGCGTCCCCAGCGCCCATTTCTTCCTTGTCCAGTGCCCTCGCACCTTGTCCCAGCGTCCAAGCACCCCAATGCCCTGCCAGCTGTCCCAGCCGGTATAATGACAGCTCAAAATCAGCCAGCTTTCAATAGTACAATAGTACATTTGGAATTATGCTCTCTTTTTGAAATTATCCTAGGTTTTTATGATTTCCTTGATGATTAGGTGATTTTAGATACTTTCTTTTGAATTATTATATGTATTTGCTTTTAGTATAGATAGAGGAGAATAGGGTTGTAATGGGCATCATTTTGAATATCAATAAAGTCTTACTTTTCTTTCTTTTCTCTCTCTCTACCGGTTCTATCTTCTTCTTCCTCCTCAGCTAAAACTCTAAATTCTATTTCTCATCTTAACTCTATCTATTTCACCTTCTCTTCTCATCCAACTCTAAATATTATCTATCTTTTTGGATCACAACTCAAAGGACCGTGATCCTTGCATTGTCACAACTCCGAGGTCGGGACAATATCTATAATGGGGATGTATTATTTGGTCACCCTCTTTCCATTACTGAATATATCTTGTGAATTGGGCTGTAATATTTCACAATTGAAAAATTTTCAAAACTTTTGTCCTGATAATGCATTCCACATAAATTCTCAATTTTCAACTTTTGCTTTTCTCTCCCTTAAATTGGAAATCCTATTTTGTTAAATTTACAAACAACAAACTATGCTGTAAAACATTTCCTGTTAGGTATTTTGTACTAACGGTAATTCAAACCCGATATAAATTCCAAGTCCTCGTTTTGGACCCATCTTTCTGCACTGATGTGGAGTAATTAGGACATACATTATATAATAAGATTTCATAGATGGGATATATATCTGGTTCTTTTCAGAGACAAGTTGTATTGGGAAGATCCATGTTAATCAGTTGGTCTAATATGAATAAGTGCTGCAGCATATATTATAACATGTTCCCATACAAGAGTAGACAATAATAATGGACTAGCGATTCGCTGTAGGCGTTTAATCAAAATGTATATGAGGGATGTATGGTAGTCAACTGTCATCCCTTACAATCATCATTAAATTTTGGGATGTGTATTCTCCTGCATTATCATCACATAATCCAATCCACGACTTGAGCTCATAGTCAAATCATTTATGCAAGGAGTTTGATAAATAACCCTTAATAAGTGGATTATTCACAAACATATGACTAACAGGTAGAGGCCTCTATTAAAATACCGAATTGGTCCACGTGATGAAATCATTAGTCTACATATATTCCATTTGTATTCCTTTAAATATATGGTACTCAAACCCTATTTCAATTGAGTATGACATAGTAATCGCTTTGCCTTAAGTGCAAGCAGCACATGATATTTTATCTTATTAAGAGTCTTTTAGTTCTTCAATAGGTGTGAGAATTTCAATTATTCTCTTAATCATTTTTATATCCGAATGACTCAAATAGTCATGTCATAAATGCCCTTGGTTCTGTTAACTTCTAGTCAACTATCATAATGGGTATCTCGAAATTAAATAGATAGCTTTACTTATGAAAAATGTTGTTTCTTCATAAAACATGATTTGTGCTCTTTTGAAGCCTTTAGTTAAGTTTTAAACACTCATTGTTGTTATATTATTTGTTGTTGTTATATTGTCTGTCATACATTAATTTCCACCATTCATATTTTTCAAATATAAAATACATATAAGCACTAACGAAAATGTATGCGTGATATCATAAAACACCTTAACTAACCATATTACGATAGTGGGTTTATAGTCTTCATAAATGGAGGCTTTAACTTCGCATATATTAAAAGAGTCATCATATCTGTGCTCAAAATTTTGGAAAACTTGTTCAAGTTTCACAGTTAGATTGATGTTTGAATGGAAAAACAATAGTAGATTGAGATTATAGTTGAATTTGTCCATCCTTCGCAGTAAGGCATATCAAAAATAATTCACACATGTGACAAAACATATATGTCATATAAAATATAAGATGGATGATGCCATTCTAGTTTGTACATAGTAAGGCAATATTATTTTGTTAAAGTTAAACATAGTTTAGTATAGAAGACAAGGCATAAAAACACAAACCTTAGTCAATTTAAACATTTTCATCACCTATTAGATGATCAATTCTTCCACTAAGATTTTCAAACAAATCAAAAACATCTAAATGTGTATTATTAAGTTGAGAATGATCTTCAATAAAATTAGTTTCTGAAGTTTTTCTTTCCCTTTCAACGATGACCGATAAAGGTCCACCAGGTGTTGGGCTATCAAACAAGTATGTATCCAATGACCTTTCATACTGCATCGGTAGCCATATGTTTCCAGATCATTTGACGAATTTTGTTCAAGAAATTTTCCCTTTCTATATTTCTCCTCATCATTAGTAGACTTCTTAAATGTTGATCCATTTGAGCACCATAATGCTAATCATTATGACCGCAATTATAACCTCGTCTACAGCCACCACCATGATCATGACCGCGTTTACGACCTCGACTGCGTCCATAATGGTCATATGTCGAAACATTCAATTTAGGAATGTTTTGGACCCAATTAGTCGTGACCGATATTTTTCATCAATAGTTCATTGTTTTGTTCAGCAATGAGGAGACATAATATTAACTTTGGGTATTTTTTAAATCCTCATTCTCGATATTGTTACTACAAGAGCACATTCGAGACACGAAAGGTAGAGAACGGTTTCTCTAGCAAATCCTCCTTGTAATATTTTCCCTGCATAGTTTTAATTGGGATGTAATGCTAAATACTGCAGAGTTATACTCGCTGATAATTTTAAGATCTTACAAATGCAGGTGAATCCATTTATAGCGAGCTTTAGGGAGGATCACATATTTTTTATGATCAAATCTCTCCTTTAAATTCGACTAAAGGACAAATGGGTCCTTTACAATAAGATATTCGACTTTCAATCCCCCATGGGTATGATGCCTTAGAAATATCATTGCTCTCGTACGATCCTGCAGGGATGTGATATTTCCCTTTTTAATTGTGTTTCTGAGATTCATAGCATCAAGGTGAATCTCAGCATCAAGGGTCTAAGGCAAATAATTTGTGCCAGTTATATCAAGAGCAATAAACTCAAGCTTAGTAAGATTAGCCAAATCACAAAGACTAGGGGATGATAACTTACCTCAAGCTTGTAATGATCCTTAGATGGCTAGAGACTCGTGCCGATAACGTATTATAAAACTAGAGACATATTATACTCAACATGACGAGAATAAAAATAACAAGAATAATAACATACAGACATACCCAGTGCCCCAAGGGCTCCCGCCTAAGCAGAGTCTTGGGGGGGGGGGGGGGGGGGGGGGGCAGATGTATGCAGCCTTCCCCCTTTAGGGTGTTACCCCTTAAGAGAAGTTGTTTCCGAATGCCCCCAACCTGAGGGTGAGGACTTCCCAAGAGGTCACCTGACGAGAATAAAAATACAAACTCAAATATAGATAAAAAGAAATAGCAAGTATATTATTCTAGAACTCAAAAACCTAAATAATGTTTACTCTCAAATATCTCTCAATTTCTCCATTTCTTTTCTCCCGTTTTCCTTCACTGCAACATCCATTTTATATATATGCACAAGTCTAAGCATGAGTCATCCATTTCCTTCTCATGCATAGACATGTGTGCATATTTGTCACTCACATAAATTTTAAAGATATGAGTTACCATCTTTTCTATTTTAGATGAAAGCATGTGCATTCTTCATATATAAATATATATATATAAGGCACAATTTTTACGAGAGTGTGAGAGGGGCAAATTTTGGCCATCCACTGCAATGGACGGTTACGATTGACCCTTTTTTTATGAAATACTTAAAAAAAACAATAAAAATTCCCCACCTTCCTACCCTCCCTACCCCCAACTCTTTCTTTCTCTCACTCCCCCCACCGCTCGCCGCTGCTAACATGGTCAACGCCGACCCCTGCCGTCCGCTGCCAGTCACTACTGACTGCCACTGCTACTGCCGTCTGCCACCACCGCCCCTCCTTTTCTCTCTCCCCCATATCCCTTCACTCTCACAGCAGGTGGTGGGGGTGAAGGGATATGGGGGAGAAAGAAGAGGGATTGGAAGAGAGAGAAAAGGAGGGGTGGCAGATAGGCGACGATTTTCGGGGGTGAATGGGGGGAGAGAGGGATCTTTGAAAAGAGAGGAAAATGAGGGGTGACGGTGGCCGGGGGGTTGGCGGTGATCGGTGGTAGCAGCGGTGTGCGGCGGTGGGCAGCAGGAGAGAGAGAGAGAAAGGAAGATTTGGGGAGGGGAAGGGAGGGGAGAGGAGGGGGTGGGGATTTTTTTTTTTTTTTTTTTATTTTATAAAAAAGGAGGTCAATCTTAACTATTTATAACAATGGATGGCTAATATTCGCCCCTTTCTTACTCTCACCTTCTTATAAAAATTGCAATATATATATATATAAAGATCTATTACATAATTTCTAATTATCTAGGATATTTGATAATATCTAATATTCACTATAAAAATTGTACTCGAAGAATATTCAATATGTACAACAATGATCTATTATTAAGTGGAATTTTTGATTTGTTTGGACATTTGTTTAATCATTAAATGTGCTTATTAGTTCAAATTTGAACTCAATATTGTTAAAAATCGAACTGCACGATGATTGTTTTGGTCTAACATTTGATTGAATTTTTTGTTCCAGTCCAATTTTCATATTTAATATTTTATATAAGTTCAATAATTGAAATATCAACAAGACTTAGATAAAGGCAGCATTTGATTCATCTTATTTTGACTTATTGTTCTTCAACTTCTTTGTTTTAATAAGATCCATTCATTTAAAATATTTATCTTTTTACTATGAACTGTTTGGCTGTGTAGTGTAGAAACATCTTTTTTATAGAATCCAGTTCTAGATACAAGTTTAAAAAAGAACTTAACTAATATAATAATGAGTAATAATGTTAATGGCTGATCATGGTAATGAAAGGCGGTGAGTATAACAACTCATGGGGTGAAAGGGTTGATGGCAGGTGCGGGTAGTGATAAGAAGTAAAAGTAGATCATAGTGGTAAAAATTTAATACTTTTATTGTTTTTTTAAAAACATTTTTTTAAAATAAGCTGTGGAAACGATCAAATTTTGCATTTTGTTTTGCTTAACTATAAGACAACCTTTTTTTTTTTTTTTCCTTCTAAGTTGTTAAAAAGTTAAACCAAGCATAGCCGAACCGGGTATAGGTCCACATTAAGGATATAAGATTAGCTATATGGCTGCTAGTTTGGTAGAAATTATAGTTCAAATGAGTAACTGAATATCTTTAGATATAAAGTTCATTTTTCCTACTTAATTATATTAGCTCAAAAATTTTCAAACTTTTAACAATTATATTGCAAAAAATCTCAGTGTCATTTTCTCCAAACAATTTTGAAAATTTCCTTAAATTTTTCTTTACCTCTAAACAAAGGAAAGAAAATAAAACTTCTTTCACTTTTTTTCCCTTTCAATTTCTTTTCATCATATATTTTTTCTTTTTAACAAAAGATTTCTTTGTTTCAAATGCAATCTTAAAACTTAGTTTTTCCCTTTACTAAAAGGAGCCAAAATCTTACAACATGTTATATTTGAGGGGCATAGTCATGGCGTCGAGTAGAGTAATTTTTTCTCCTTTTTCACATGACTTATTTGATATTAAATGATAATTTATTATTTAAGTATCTTGATGACTGGGTTGAAACATTTATCATTTAGGTAGCCTGACATTTAAATATATATAATAATATGTCATAAGGTTTCATAAAACTTTTATCACTTAAGTAACCTTTATTGTGCTAACCAAAAAAGAAAAAGAAAAGTAACCTTTGCTGGAAATTAGTGATTTTTTGTCAAACTTGATCAATTTTTACTATAAAATTTTGACGCGGTATATGATTCCAATAATATATATGAGTTATATTAATGTTTGAGGGAAAATGAAGCGGATTACTAGAAGTTTCTAATAAATTATGATGAAAGATGTTTATATATTAGCAAAACAATGTCATGTTAGCATTCTATGACAGAAAATCATAACATCATGATAGATGAAACCTATATATCGTTGTAATTATATTCCATGTCCGTAGAACTTGGAAAAAAAAGGGTACCTAATTAATAAAATTTTTAAACTTCAGGGGACTTGAGTGCTAAAATTTTGAAATATCAGGGCCGCTTATTGTATACATAGAAACATCAAGATACTAGGTGATAAATCTTCAAACTTTAGATACCTAAGTAATAAATTCCCTGTTTTGTATTTATTCTTTTATTTTTTTCAATAAACTAAAAATCAAGTAGTTTTTTTTTCCCAATAATTATTGGCATAGCTGTAGTACAAACAGGCAACTCGACTAGGCGAGCCCTTAGCCACCCCGTAAACGGTAGTGGGTACAGAAAAAAGACCAGAACAAACAGGAAAAAATAACATGCACCAAAACAACAACACAGGAAAAAAAATAAACATAGAAGGAGACCAGAACAAGCAGGGCAATGGATGGAGCTGAAGCAGATGCACACCCAGAAACACCACACAGGAAACGGAACGATGACCTCGAAGAGGGTGGAGGATAGGAAGAGAAAATCTCCCTCCCTCCCGCGGTGCGAGCAAGGTACCAGACAGGAGTAGACAGGAGTGGTACCGAGTCCACAACGCAGGAAAGGGGAAAGAGAATCCAGAAATGCAGGTGAGAGACGACGGGTCGACTGGATGCCTCTTGAGAAATTACATTGCCTGGGAGCGTCAACTGTTGGTGGGTCAAGTGGTTCACATCAACGGAACAAAATCCGAACCCAGCTAGACCGGATCTGCGGGGAGAGCGAGCACTGGCACAGGAGGGTTTTTCTGGTCTGGGACAAACGGGTTCATTGAGGGGAACCCATTTATTCATGCGAAAACAGAAAAAGAAAAAAGAAGAAAGAAAAATTAATCGGAGGGGAGAGGACCAGCGCGTCGGTGTGGTGGTTCGGGACAACTCGGAGGCGGAGAGAACTGGAACAACTCGGCAGTGGAGCGGTGAAGCCGATGAGCGGGAGAACTGGAGCGATGCGCGGTGAACATTGGACGGCCGCGAAGGCAGTGGAGGTGGGAGGAAGACGAAGAGTCTCCCCCAGAGACAGGAAGAGTGGTGGGGCCCGAAAATGGAGGTGGGTTACGGAGATGGATGTGGATTGAGGCGTCGGACGGAGATGGAGATGGCTGGAGGCTCAGAATGGTGGTGGACAGAGATGGAGGGGGAAGAAGGTGCGGGAGGGTGGCCGCGGCTGGCCGCGATGGACGGCGGTGGGGGGAGGGGAAGACGAAGGGTCCCTCACCCGGAGGCGTTCATGCGTTAGGGCTAGAGAGAAAGAGTTCCTAAAAATAGTGATTAGCCAAAAAAACCTTTTTCTAATATTTTATTGAGTTTCAATTATCTAGAAAATTTGATTAGCAAGAATATTATAACTTTTAGAAAATAAGGTACCTAACATGGAATAAAACTCGGGGAAATAACTAGACGTACGGTAGGTTTTAGTTTCAAGGGAAACTCTTGTTTAATTGGGCTGAGGCCATCCTTGCCTAGCACGGTACTAATTGCCACAGGTATTTTTGTAACTATCTGTGGTGGCAGCGGGCAATGACCCGCTTAGCCTAACCACATGCAAACACTATAATAGCAGCGGAAATTAAACATAAATTAACACAAATACAAGATATGAAACACAAGATACATGGGAAAACTTTTATTATTAAGCACACTTGATTTTTTCGTGGGAACCCTCACGTTTTTCCTTCCCAAGACTAAATACAATACTTAAACTCTCAACAATGCAGAATCCCTCACAATTATGGGCATACAACCCTATTTATAGACTTTTCTAGCCCTACCCCATGATCTGGTATTTAAGATACTGCCTTGGACACCCATTAGCACCAGAGCCACCCATGTTTACCTATGTTCCCTTGAGGGCTGCTCCACTAAGGGACTTTGACTGCAATTATTGCTTTAAAGTCGTTATAAAAAGGCTCCAGTGTAGATATCTCCGCCCAAGCGGCGGTTACCAAGTCAAAGGCGTGCCTAGGTGTCTAGACGCTTCCCCCCACGGTTGTTACTCAATCAAGATCTTGATCAAGAACTTCAATTAAGGTCATGGTCAAGGGTCTTCAATCAAAGATTCACGTCTTGTGCTCAATAACAATCAAGTCACGAGCCCCACATGTGCCAAGCGCCTTTTCCTATGCGCGAGGTTACCCAAGTGTTCAGGTATCTTGCATGGTCATGAGTAGCTACGGGTGCAGTAGCGACCATGCCTAGACCAAGGCGCGCATTGTAAGTGCCCATCCGTGTGCTGTGTGGCACACACTGTGCCCATGCTTGCTCACATGATCTTGGTGCGTCCCAGATGCAAATGCATCGTTGAGCACGTACGCTACGTGCCATAGTGCCCAGTGCGTATAGTGCCCCTGAACTGGCATGCAATGCGCCAGTGCACTGCACCTTGGTGCTGCATGCTGCATGCGTGAGCCTTGAACTTGTCTGTTGGTCAAGGCTCCAACCTAAAAGTGTCCACAAGGTTTCCCTAAATTACAAGGTCCTTTATACATCTTAATAAACTTTGACCACCACAACTCATGCCACAACCCCAAGCACCCATGCCTCAACCATCACCACCCCTGCTTCAGTCACCACCTTCCATGCCTTCAGCACCATCGCTGGCTTCCGACTGCTGCACCAAGCACCAAACCACCGACGCAACCATTAACACCACCATCATAACAAAAACCACTGACATCACCACAATCATTAAAACCACCACAACCATTAACTCCACCACAACCGGGATCATCACTAACAACCACTAATGCCATAGTCATAACCATTAACACCGCCACCAGATGTCTACCAATATCGCCTCCCAAACCTAGCATTAGTCACTAGTGCCACCCAAACCGGACGTTAGTCATTGAAGCCACCTAACAAGGTGTCAACCACCGCCTGACGCTTTGTATTCTGACCTCCAACCACCACGTGACTCTTCGTCTTTCGACCACCGTCGTCTCCTTCGAAAATGACTGTTGCGACGCTTCGAACCTAAATTCACCTAAAGCACTAAACTGTTTCACCAATCTAAGACCACATTCAAGCTTAGGCCTTGATTGTCAAATAAAACTTAACTTGCTGAAAGAGTTGAGAAAAGAGACTATGGGAGAAGGGGATACCTTCTTATACACTTGCATTGATCACCCGATTGTATTACCGGAAAGCAATGAAGCTACATGTAAAACTACTTCTATGAAAAGAAAAGATAAAGCAAAAGTGTGTTGTAAGATGAATAAATTCAAGAGGTCATGTAATGGTGCTTGGACCTTTTGCACAATTATGGGAGTCATTAATTTATAGACTAGGAAAATACCTATTGCGTCCTTGATTGGTGCCACTACCACCCTATGTTTGGCCTCCATGCTTCAAGATCTTGAAATAGCATCGAGAAGCCTTGAAACATGTGTTTGAGGTCAAATTGTCTTCCCTATATTCACCCATGTTTGCTTGACTATGCTTAAGGCCCATTCTTCCATTTCAAGCTCTTAATAACCAATTCTAGCTAATTAATTACCTTTCTTGTAGCAGTTTTGTCGACATCTTTGAGCTAGATGTCACGGGATGACACTTGAACCTAGTCACAGTCTGTGATGCCACTCAACTTCACTCCAAAAGTACCTCGTTAAGTCCGGTCCCGAAACCACAAAGTGTTCCGATTACAAAGTCAAGACAACAAAACGTTTAAGTACTGGAAAGAATGGAAATATGCCCAAGTATCACGGTTGAGCAAGAGAGATGAGAAAGAGTATTTTTGTGGATGAGTTGAGCAAATGCCCAACGTTCTTTATTTATAATTAAAGTGTTTAGTACATTGGTGAAACTCTTCCAAGCAAGAAGCTTCTAGATTTACAATTTAATGCATTGCCCTAACTAACTCCACTAAGCCAACCATGCACTTAATGCTCCAAGCCAACGGTCGCGGTTTGCTTATACTTCAAGGCTACTTTAGATGCTTCTAGATCCTTCTAGATTGTTCTACACTATTCTAGATTACTCTAGTACATTAAAGGGAAAATACATAAGGTAATTGAAATACAAAAGTAAAGTGAAGTACTAAATAAAATAAGTGATCCGTGACACTCTCCCCCACCCAAGCCATTGGAGTCCTCGTCAATGTTAAGTGGTCTTGAATGTCTTGATTGTGTCTTTGAATTGCCATAGATCATCCTCTTTTTCCCATGTTACTTTAGCATCTGTTTGTCCTTGCCATCGCACTAGATACTCAGTGAATCTTGGTGCACCTCTACGGCCCATGGTTCTTTTAGCAATTGTCTCATCTATCTTGTTGTCAAACGTTGTCACTACTATGGTAGGGGCCCGGCTTGACTCGTTCCGGCTAGGATCTTCCTCATCTTGATGATAAGGCTTCAAATAGCTCACATGAAAGACGGGATGAATTTTTAGTTTAGGTGACAGCTCCACTCGGTATGAAACCTTCCCAACCTTGGCAAGGATGGGAAAGGGTCCTTCATATCTCCGCACTAGGCCCTTGTGGACTTTGTGTAGAGCCTTGAATTGTTACGGTAGTAGCTTGATCATCACTAAGTCCCCTACCTGAAACTCTAGCAGCCTCGTCTTTTTGTCGGCCCATTTCTTCATTTTTTTGCTGTGCTTTGTCTAAGTGTGCTTTAGCAATGTCAAGTCATTCACTCCACCCCTTCACGATTTGGTAGTCAGCGGGGCTGCTACTTGTGTACCCGAAAGCAACGGCTTGGGGTGTCAAGGGTTGTTGCCCCGTTACCAGCTCGAATGGATTGTGGCTCGTGGACTCACACCGCTGTAGGTTGTATGAGAATTGAGCAACGTCTAGTAACCATGTCCAATCTCGTTGATTAGTACACACATAGTGCCTTAGACATAGTTCCTGTAAGGCGTTCACCCTCTCAGTCTACCCGTCCGTTTGTGGGTGAAAGCTAGTAGAATAATGAAGATTCGGGCCCATAAGTCTGAACAACTTGGCCCAAAACTTCCCCGTGAACCTCGAATCTCTATCACTCATTATGTTCCTTGGTAGTCCCCAATACTTGACAACATGTTTGAAAAACAAACGTGCTGCCTCAGCCGCGGTGCAATCTTTAGGTGCAGCAACAAAGGTCCCGTACTTAGAAAGCTGGTCCACTATCACCATAATAGAACTGCATCCTTCAGACCTTGGTAGGGTAGAAATGAAGTCCATAGAGATGCTCTCCCAAGGTCGATCCGGAATTGGCCAAGGTTCTAAGAGCCCCACGGGTAGCCTAAGTTCCACCTTGTCTTGTTGGCATATGAGACAAGTTTTCACAAAGGCCTTCACATTGTCCTGCATACTAGGCCAATAGTACAATTCTTCCATAAGTGCCATGGTCCTCTCTATTTTTGGATGCTCGGCCCACTGCGTGTCATGACACTCTTTCATTAAGTCCCGTCTTAGGCCCTCCCATCTTGGAACGTAAACTCGGTTGTCCATAGTGTATAACAGCCCATCCGCTGTCCAGAACTTTCGCGTCTTGCCCTCTATAGCAACCTTCAGTAAGGTTTAGGCCAGCGTGTCCCGTGTCATGCCCTCTCGGATCCGGTCCAGGACATTGCCCCGTGCGCTGCTGATCCCCGTGAGTGTGAACTTGCGGCTCAGCGCGTTAGCCATGACATTCATCTTCCCCGGTTTGTACTCAAGCCCGTAATCAAATTCGGCTAGAAAATCTTGCCAACGTGCCTGCTTGGGACTTAGCTTCTTCTGGTTCTGAAAGTAGCTTGTAGGAACGTTGTCCGTTTTAATCACGAGCCTCCCTCCAAGCAAGTAGTGATGCCACACCCTAAGGCAATGGATGATGGTTGTCATCTCCTTGTCATGGGTAGCATAGTGGTGCTCCGTGTCATTGAGTTCGCAAGACTCAAAGGCAACAGGGTGCCCCTTTTGCATAAGTACCCCTCCAATGACAAAGTCAGATGCATTGGTATGTACTACAAACGGGAGCCCAAAATTAGGCAAGCATAGGATCGGTTCCTCGGTGATAGCCCGCTTCAGCCCCTCAAACGCATCTTGACATGCTTCGTCCTAATGCCATTCGGTCTTTTTCAGCAACAAATTTGTCAGTGGGGTGGCCTTGGCTAAGTACCCCTATATGAACCTCCGGTAGTAATTGATTAAGCCCAAAAACGACCTTAGTTCATTTACTGCTTGGGCTTCCTAATCTTCAATGGCATGGATTTTTGAAGGATCCATGCTAATCTTCCCACAGCCTATTCGGTGACCAAGAAAGGACACCTCTTCTTGAGCAAACGAACATTTTTCTCTCTTCACGTAGAGTTGGTTGTCTTTCAAAGTTTGAAAGACCTTCTTCAAATGCTCTAAATGTTCCTCCAACATCTCACTGTACACCACGATATCATCGAGGTATACCACCACAAACTTGTCTAGAAAAGGGTTAAAGATCTCGTTCATAAGTGTGCAAAATGCAGCAGGTGTGTTTGTTAACCCAAACGGCATGACAAGGAACTCATAGGACCCATACCGAGTGACACACATTGTCTTTGGCTCATCCCCCTTAGTAATCCTCACTTGCCAATACTCTGACCTTAGATCCAGTTTTAAGAAGTAGCGTGCCTTCCCCAAACGGTCAAATAGGTCAGCAACCAACGGGATCGGATACCTGTTCTTCACGGTGACCTTATTCACGGCCCGATAGTCAATACACATCCTCAAGGTCCCATCGTGCTTCTTTTGAAACAAAACAGGAGCACCAAATGGGGCCTTTGAAGCCTTACGAACCGAGCATCCAATAGAGCTTTGAGCTGTCTCCGCAGCTCCTCAAGTTTGGGTGGGGCCATGCAGTAGGGACCCATGGCGGGTGGCCTAGCGCTTGGCTCCAACTCGATGCGGTGATCAACTTCCCTCCTTGGAGGAAGTTGTTTAGGCAACTCCGGTGGCATAACATCATGAAACTCCTCCAAAACCCCCGTGCACTTCTTTAGGCACCTCCATAGGAACGGGACCCTCATTCTCCACTAAAGTGGCCATGAAAGTCTCAGGCTTCTCATGGACCCCTTTCTTGAATTGCACAATCGAGAGCAACTTGGCCTCAACCTTCTCCCTTGGCAAGGGCACAGCATAAATCTCCAGGTCTTGAGTGATCTCCATGACATTGTCTCTTGGGAAAGACAAGGGATTCACCATATCGAGAAAGTCCATCCAAAGTACCACCTTAGGGTCGTCCATGGTCACCACATTCAGATCCAAGGTGCCGCGCTAGTCCCCCAACTGGACAGGCACTGCGCGCGCCACCCCATGTAGCCGTTTGGATGAAGCATTAATGGTCTTCATCCACCCCATCTCCTTAGTAAAGCTCACATTAAGCCTCGCTGCCTCTTGTTCTGAAATGAAGTTATGTGTGGCCCCGGTGTCCACCAGTGCCTTTGTTCCAACTTCATTCAACACGGCATTGACAAACATAAGTCCCTGTTTTGAGTGCGAACCACGTGCGCTGCCTTGCCCACCCCCTTACGCACCCTTCTGACCCTGATGGCCTGCCTGGGCCTTGATTGGCTTAGCCTGGGCACTCACTTGGGCTTCTTCGCGTACCTGGGCACTCGTCTGGGCCTTTGCGCGTCCCAGCACTATTGCCCTTGGTCCTGCGCACCCGGTGCGTTGTCACGCGCACTGCTGTGCCCGATCCCCTGGACATGCGTCCTGGCACCCGAAGCTGCACGCACGCCCGCCCTTGGACATAGTTCCATGGATGCGCATGGCTCCCATACCAGCACCTTCCGCTTCCTGTTCTTGGGCTGCCACCAGCGCATTCAAGGCCTTGCGCTGAAGGAACTCCCTAACGTACTAAGGTCCTCCGCATAGAAAATAGTCCCCGTTCTTAGGCTTGTCCTGCTTGTCCTCCCATTGCTTGGCTTTGTCTTTATGAGAGAAGGATTTGTGGGATTTCTCTCCCCCACCCTTCCCCTTGTTCCACTTGGGGTCCTTCTTCTTGGTGAAGTCTTTCTTGTACTCAATCAAGTTCTCTGCCTCCGCAATGGCACCTGCAAGGTCATGGACTCCCCTTCTTTTCAACTCCACTTCGGCCAATGATTGTAGGCCATCCGTCAAGTAGAAAAGTCGGATAGTCTCGGGCAAATCTGGAGCTTCAAGCATAAGGGATTGGAACTCGGAAACATAGTCCCGTAGGGACCCGGTGTGCTTCAATCCACGAAGCCTCTTCATAGCTTGATTTTCAGCAATCTCGGGAAAGAATTGCCTCTTAAAGTCCTTGACGAACTCCTCCCCTGTGCCCATGGTACAAAACTCCTTGGTTATGTGCCCATGGCATCTTCTCCACCAAAGCACGGCATCCCCCTCTAAATACATGGTAGCCATGCAGATTTTAGAAGGCTCGTCATTGATTCATAGTGCCTCAAAGTATCATTCAAGGCTCCATAGGAAGTTATCAACCTCCTTGGCATTGCGCTTCCCTTCGAACCTAAGTGGGTCCGGAACCTTAACCCGTGACACACCTCCGGTGCCACTTAAGCCAACTCCTCCAACGAGTGCGGTTTTGCATAGCACCGTGTCATCCTTTAGGATGTCAAGCTCCCCCCTGAGCCCGGACACCGCATCTGTTAGCTTGTCAAGCTGGTCCTCCACCGCAGCCCTGACAAGGTTGACAGCCTCAAGGATCTTGTCCTCCACTCCTCTAACATATCGAGTGTATCCAGCTGCTCATGGACCTCCCCCATGGCCAACTCTAATCTTGCAACCCGTGTGTCCAAGCTTGTAAGGGCCTTCCGTGGCAGGGACGGGTCCTTAGTCTTGCTGGACTTTTTGGCAGGGGTCTTGGTTCTCCCCCTTTTTGACTCCTCTACAACTTGTGACGTACTTACATTTCATTCTTCCATTATAAAGCTCCCAGTCATACACAAAAACTCGCTCTGATACCACGTTGTCATGGGATGACACTTTAACCTAGTCACGGCCCGTGATGCCACTCAACTTCACTCCGAAAGTACCGCATTAATTCTGGCCCCAAAACCCCAAAGTGTCCCGATTACAAAGTCAAGACAACAAAAGCGTTTAAGTATTGGAAAGAAAGGAAATATGCCCAAGTATCACGGTTGAGCAAGAGAGATGAGAAAGAGTATTTTTGTGGATGAGTTTAGCAAATGCCCAACCTTCTCTATTTATAATTAAAGTGTTTAGTACAATGGTGAGAATTTTCCAAGCAAGAAGCTTCTAGAATTACAATTTAATGCATTGCCCTAACCAACTCCACTAAGCCAGCGGCGCACTTAATGCTCCAAGCTAGAGGTGGCCAAATACAACGTTGGCTTTAAAAAAAAAAGAAGCAAAATTTAAATAATACAAAGTCAGTTTGTACTAAAATTATTATAATTCATTGATAAATAATATGAAATACAAATACATTTTTTCCCAAGCACTAATAATGCTAAATATACATGTTCAAAAAAAATAATGCTAAATATATGTAATAAAATAAAATATACAATAAGTAATAGTAAATAATGGTAAATATCTTATCAAAAAAAAATAATGGTAAATAAATAACGTAACAAGTACAAATACAACGCAATCGGAGCCTAATATTTAAAAGTACAAATTTGTTTATTAAAAAATACAAAGTTTGACGTATGGGGGGTGCGGTCGTCTTTTAACCTAAATATTTAAAAGTAAATAATTGACATACAAAAGTGTCGATATCAGTCGCATGGGGGGGTTGCTGTGCCATCGTTTGACGTATCAGTGGTGCGGTCGTCTTCTTCATCGCTCGATGAATCCAGCTTCATTCTCTGTTGATTCCTTGCCTCAGCTAGCAGCCAATCCTTCAAGCACACGGACATCTATAAGCTTGAGGGCAATAGCTTCGCCCTCTTCGTTCCAAGCAACTTGCCACTAAGGCTGAAAGCACACTTCGATGCTAGTGAAGACATCGGACAACTTAGTATATCACGTGCCATGGTGGAAAGCACGGGGTACTGGGCTTGGTTTGTATTCCACCATTGTAAAAGGTCAAAATGTGGGTTGGCCGGCCGCCCGAAAATATGGACCATCGGTGTCCGCAAATAATAATCTAGCTCGTCACATGACATGGGGGCTACTGTGGGCGTAAATTGCTCCAACAGCTTCCACGAATATGACGTGTGTGAACTACTTCCACTAGATGTGGAAGATCCTACTGCAGCAGTACTAGGATATAGATTATTGGACGCTAATTTTCGGGAATATTGAGAAAATAAACTATGCAAGTCGTTATCGATTTCGGCAATGAAAGTGTCGATATTGAGACTAGGATACAAATATTTGAAAAAATGTTGGCAAAACAAGTTTAAACCCCCGCGTTTACAACGAGGATCTAAAATAGTTGCTAATCAGTATGTAAGAGGTAGTTTAGAATAATATTTAGCAAACGTTTCTTTCATTGCCTTAATCGATTCGAACAAAATGGGGTTAGATTCATTACCCATCATCCAATTTACAACATCAAACAATCTTGATATTGCTTGAGGCATGGTCGGATGATTTAATAGATATTATTAAGCATCTTAAGGTGTTAAGGGATGCGTTTACAAACTCTAAACTATCCATTACCACTAAATGCAAAATGTGACAAATGCAACGAATATGGAAACACTTCCCACCTAACATGGGTCTCATGTGCCTAATCAAATGTGTAACGGATGCAGTGTTATTGGTAGCATTGTCGAACGTAATACTGAAGATACGTCGCTCTATGCCCCAGTCGCGGACTGCAGACATAATCACACCCGTAATTATCTCGGCAGTGTGGGGGCAATCTAAAATACCAAAATGAATTATTCTCTTTTGGAAGATGTAGAAGTCATCGATCCAGTGTGCCGTTATGCACATATAAGTTGGCCGGGTTTCGACTTCCATATGTCCGACGTCAACAAAAACATGCTCGTGTTCATCGCAAAAAGTGTTAAGACCTCAGCTTTCATCCTGTGGTACCACGTAAAAGCGTCCCGCTTTACGATATTCCGAGGAATCCTCACAATGGCGGGGTTCACCCATTGTTGGAGGTAGTCGATAAAATATGGGTTTTCGTCGGCATGGAAAGGCCTTTCACCCAAAATTATATATTTAGCTAGCCCCTTTCGGTTGCCCCTTGAGAGAACCTAAAATTAGCAAGTGCACCGGTCACTTGCTGTACTAGACGTTGTTGGCTCTTATCTAGGCATCGCTCGGGGTGCACCTAAGTATATGTTTGCTTAATGTGCCTGTCCCACTGCCAGGTTGATGGCTAAAAGTCCTAGGTGGGTCACATAATTTACAAGTTGTTTTATTAGTTGTCCTATTAAGGGTAAAGTGATTCCATACCCCACTAGTTGTATGCCTACTAGTAGAGGTACTACTTTCAGGCTGGGCTTCAGGGGTGGGCGTGGGTTCCTCATCAGTTTGTGAGTCTCCAACCCCACCACCCGACTCATGATAGTCTTGTTGTTGTTCAAAGTCCCAACTATGCTATCATCAGTGTATGAGGGTGATGGGCCTGGTTGTATAAAAACTCGTTCTTCCATATTAAGTTTGACAATTCTACTCCTTTTAGGGACTCTGGGTGGCCGAGAAGAGCTAGAACTAGCACGACCGGCTCCAGAGGATGATGAAGAGTTGTGTGCCATATTAGTATAAGTGATTAGTATTTATAAAATGCAAGTTAGTAATGCAAATTAAATAACTAAAAATGCGAACCAAATAAAATTGCAATACTAAAATTACCGAAACGAGCGAACAATGATGATAGCACAATGTTGCAATTAGCAAAGTTGAAGAAGATGGGAGATGATGAATGTATAGAGAGAGAAGAGAGGATTGAAGATTTGGTGAGGAAATGGGTTGGGGAGGATTAAGTATTTATAGAAACAAATTTAAAAAAAAAAAAAAAAAAAAATTTTAGAGTCGTGGCAACGACTCTCTGAGAGCCGGGCCCGGGCCCAGCTGCTCATTTTTTTTGGTCCATGGCCCGGCCCGAGGTAGACCGGGCTTGGGCCGGGCCGGTTTCCTGGCTGACCCGGCCCGTTGGCCACCACTACTCCAAGCCAAAGGTCACGGTTTGCTTATGCTTCAAGGCTACTCTAGATGCTTCTAGATCCTTCTAGACTGTTCTACACTATTTTAGATTACTCTAGTACATTAAAGGAAAAATACATAAGGTAAATGAAATGCAAAAATAAAGTAAAGTACTAAATAAAATAAGCGATCCGTGACATTGAGCTCATAATCTCAACAAACCATTTCGAGCAGCTATATTCTTAGAACTTCAGTTTTGTATTCATAACTCAGACGACGTTCCCAAATCTTAAACCCTCTTGATTTCGAGGGTAGCTCCACTTGTCTCATTATCTCAAAGCAATGTTGTTCAAACTCCTTCAAATTTGGGGTGTAAACAATATTGTTGACAAATATAGAAAAACATTCTTTTGAGATATGAAAGATTTGGATATGTGTTCAATATACCTGTTATACATGTTTGTTTACTAGTAAAGGTCAATGTCTATTGTTAGAAACTTAAGCATTAGCAAACAGTAATGCTGCACGGTACGAGAAGGGGGTGTATGAAATTGCCACGATTAGGGCATAGTGTGTCGTTAACGACAAACTACTTTCTAAGCATCTGTTTCTCGTGCCATTTTCGTGGCTTTTTTTTTTCTCGCGATGTACAGCATTTTTGATTAGCAAAAGAATTCTTTTTGAAATTTCATCCAAATGTCTCGAATGTCATGCTTATAAAGGAAGAATAAGAATGTTGAAATTAATATTAGAAAAATTTAAGGGCTTTTTAATAATTTAAAAAGGTTAGAGTCATTTTTATTATTTTAAAAAATGTAAGGGTCTAAAATTTAAATAACCTTTTTAAATATGTTTTAAGTTAAATACAATGTATTAATGCTAATAAAAGCGGATAAAGTATAGGAGAATTAATTGCATTTAATATTTGAACCTGTGTTTGAAAACAGATTTTACAAATCAAAACGCTAAAATTTAAGAATCAAATTTTTGTTTTTCATTTCTTTATTTTAATGAAACATTTAAATATTGAAAATATGGACTAAAATCTATATCTTAAAATCTGATTTTTATTTCTTCAAAAAATTAAGGGTAATTATATATTAGTATTATAAGATTTAGTGTATTAATTTTTTAGTTCAAAAATTTTGTAAAATAATTTTTTAGTTTAAAATGTTATATACATTTAATAATATAGTCCAAATAACGATATACGAAAATAAAAGCGGGGCCTATTAGGCACCCTTATACATTATTATTTGAGTTATTTTATTAAATATATATAATTTTTTAGATAAAAAATTATTGTACAAAATTTATGAACTAAAAAAATTAATATACCAAGTATTAAGTTACTAATATGTAAGATACCTGTGGCCAAAGAAAAAAAAAATGTAATTTACCCAAAATTAAAATGAAAGATGAAATACACATAGATAGAGCATAACAGGTGAACCATCCAAATAGAAAGGGTATGGTCGGTAGTGGTAGCTACTACGTTTTAGGATTGCGGGCTCACGAAGGCATTTACTCTTTTCACTGTCTTCTTAAATGACATTTAAACATTATAATTCTGATGGGCTGTCACCGGAAATGCACTCGCCGACACTCGTCCGTACCAGGCTTAAACAATTGACATTTTTTTTTTCAATATATATATATATATATATATATATATATATATATATATATTATTTAATTGTTTTTCAACATATATATAAATTAGACATATAAAATAATCAATATCAGTATATTTATATACTTAAATTTACATATTACTGACATCCAAATTTTATGTACTTTATTCTATATATTAATTTATCATGTATAGTGCTCAAGAGAGATAAGAAATAATAGGATGGAGGAGAGAGAAACGTTTCTCTCTCCTCACGCCCTAACCCACCCTGCTCCTTACCAATGCCCCTCTCTCGTCCATCCCCTCTGAAGCAATCTCTCAGGCACTCGAGCACCTCCTCCAATGGTGGCCGAGGTGCCGCTCGCCCCCCCCCCCCCCCCCCCCCCCCCCCCCCAAAAAAAAAAAGCCTAGTCTACACCATAGTCCACCCCCCCAAACGTCAAAAAGGAAAGGTCTTCACCAGATTTCGCCTTTCCCCCAAATCATTGCCTAGATCTAGTAGATTTAGGGCTGATTTCACCCTATCAAAACAAAGTAAACTCACCCCCATGCCCAATCACACATGCACGCCCAGATCTGATGTGCCAGACCCTTACTCGAGATGGAAGAAGAAGAAGCAGTGGAAGATCAGAAGAGGAAGCCCAAGATTGGAAATCCAAGGAGGTGCCGCCTCTATTATCCTGTGCATGCCCACCAGCCGTAAGTATTTTGTCCAGATTTCCATTATTACTTTCTTCTGGAAGACTTTACTTCTCTTTGTTGCCCTAATTATGGAAAATCTGATGCAAATATTTGAAATCAGTTTTTGTTGGAAGGAGAAGGCCAGGGCCTTTATAAGGGTTGATGGTTTGGTGGGTTATCCCATTAAATCCACACCCTCTCTCCCTTCACTTTCTCCATTGCCTAAGTCTATTACCCCCTTTCCACACATGCAACCTGAACAGTACCAAAATGACACACCATACAAGTCAATGGGTAGTTTTCCCGGTGACCTTCCTCCTGTCGGAGACCCTGAGCCACAAGATCCCACTGGAAGTCCAACTCTTGGTCCTTCCAACCGAAACCCAACAGCCCCCAGTTACAAATTTGCTCTACAGCACCCAAGTCAGGATAAGGGTCACGGTCCCCCTCTTAGTGATGGGGACGAAGGCCTTAACAGTTCTATGGGAGGTAATTCTAGACATCCCAATGTTGGACCAAATGATGACCTAGGTATAAGGGACTACCACAGTATTGAGGAAATGAGGGCGCTTTGGTTGTTAAGGAAAGTATGGGGAGACTCTATTCCCCTAAATGCCATCAGAGCCAAAAACCGTAGTGATTGGGACAAGGTAAGAGGCCGGGTTGATTATGTTGAACTAGGAAATAGTTGGATCCAAATTAAGTTTTCTAATGAAAATGATAAGAACTTTGTTTGGGGAGGAAGACCATGGTTTGTCCACTCTCTAAATTTCGTGCTGCGACAATGGCAAGAAATGTTTGACCCCTTTGAAACTGAAATTGAGGTGGTCGCTCAATGGATCCAGGTCCAAAGACTTCCACTTGAATTTCGGAACCGCGAGACTCTAACCAGGCTACTGGAACCTATAGGGCCTCTAATCAGGCTTGATGGATTCACGGAGCCCAGACTAAAAGGAAAATTTGCTAGAGCATGTGTGGAAATTAATGTAACCAAAACCCTACCTGGAAAGATTACAGTTAGGGGAACGCATATTGAAAAAGCCTTCCCTCTCACCTACGAGGGACTGTACGAAGTGTGTGCCCTATGCGGTATTGAAAACCATGGTATCGAAAACTGCCCAAACTATAATAAAACAACTAAAATGCACATTGTGGTTGAACGATTCCGTGAAGGAATTCCCTTAAGCGAACCTAGAGAGGATGACACGGAGAATACCACGACCAAAGAGAGGTGGATCCATGTCCACCCCAAAAAAAGGCCAAGACCCGAAAAACGGGGACCAAAACCTAGAAATATGAGGGGTGGACCGAATATAGTTTTGAGAGAACCAAGCTTTCAAGCGAGTTCAGGGGAAAAGACATCGAACGTTAACAGGGGCTCGGAGGGGGGCAGAGTGGATAGAAAAGGGAAGGGAAAAATTGATCCCTCCCACCCGGTATGTAGCTCCAAGGAAGATGAAAACTCAATAACGAAAACTGTACTAGGACCGATCAGAGAAGAGGAATATGAAAATGAAAATGAACCCAAAGATAACACCATAAATTTAATGCCTGTTAACATGTACCTGGATAAAGACCTCATGGTAGAGAACATAGAAAATGATCAAGCCAACATGGAAGAAGACCCAGAGGAAGATCTTGAACCGTCGGAGGAGGAGACCCCTAAGGAGTCTTCTAAAAAAAGAAGACTCTCAAGTGGGGACGATCCCCAACTTAGGGCCAGTGAGGAGCTATCCATTAATTCCTAGTTATGACTTCTCTAGCTATGTACTTCTCTTGCTATGTATTTTCTATGATGTATGTTGTTCGCAATCTTTTGTCGGTATTGTGGCTTTGGCTACCTTGGTGGTCACCTTTTGTTATCTTCTTTTTTTGTTTTTTTGCGTACCTCTTTTGGAGCGAGCTTCGGGCTCATGGAAATCTTTATGGAACTCAGGTACTTCATCGTGGGATACACGATGGTGTCTTTTGTTTTTGGCCTATGAAGGTGCTTCTTTTCTTTTTTCTGTCATTATGAAAATTCTATGTTGGAATATCCGAGGAGTGGCACGTTTGCCAGCCCAACAAGAACTCCATGGCTTAGTTAGAAAATTTAAACCTGACATGTTAACCATATTGGAGCCCCTTGCAAAAGAATAGACTATTAGGCAACTAACCCAGGTCATGGGATTTGATGGGTACCATTATTCCCCTCCCCAAAACCATGTGGGGGGTCTATGGATCATGTGGAATGCTTTAACATGTTACATGGACATCCTCTATTGCGATAGCCGTATTACTCACACATGCGTCCTTGACAAGACATCTGGCAAAAAGGGTCTTATTTCCTTTGTCTATGCCCCAACAAAAGAAAAAGGAAAGGACCAATTTTGGGATGCACTTCAGGACCTTCAACACTTCATGGGTAAACCTTGGTGTGTTATTGGAGACTTTAATGAACTTAAACACTTAAACGATAAATGGGGAGGATCTCCTCTAACTGTTAAACGTATTATACAATTAAATAACTTATGTCAACACCTCGAACTCGAAGATACGTCGTAGGCAGGTCAGGCCTTCACCTGGAGTAGGTCTATTAATGGGGCCTACATTTAGGAAAAGTTGGACCGAGCCCTTAATAACGAAGAATGGGCTCATCTTTTCCCAAAGTCGTTTGTGTACAACGGCTTTGGGCCCACCTCAGACCACACACCTCTTCTTTTATGCACGGAGGCAGACGAGCTTAAAAAGGCGGCCCCATTCCGTTTCCAAGCGGGATGGACCAAGTCTAAAACCACTGAGGACATCATAGAGATTGAAAAGGAACTTGAAATTCCAGGGATCGAGATTGTTCGAAATTGTTCAAAGACTAAAACATATCAAGAAAAAAATTAAAGAAAATGAAGCTCTAATGAAAGGATGGACTAAGAGCAAAGTCCATGAAAACGAAAGAAAAATCTGTGAGACCCAATCAAAACTAAACTATGACCCGTGTAATCCCTGCCTTAATAAAAAGCTGCAAAGACTACTTCTGCAACGCGAAAAAATTTTATTCAATAACCACAAGTTTTGGGCAAAATATTGGAGAAAAGAATGGATTACAAAAGGCGATCGTAACTCCAAATTCTTTTATGCAACAGTCCAAGCCAAGAGAAAAAGAAGAGCAATTGTCGAAATCCAAAATTCTATAGGGATTTCCATTACCGAAAAACAGGCCATAGAAGAAACATTTATTCAGGAATTTAAGGAAAGATTCAGATCAAATGGACCTAGAATCAACTTCCCGTCCCTAAAAAACATTAAAGAAAAAGGTAACGGACTCTGAAAATGAAAAACTTATTTCTGATTTCAGTGATAGTGAAATCAAAGAGGCGGTCTTTGATATGAACCCCCACAAAACCCCGGGCCCCAATGGGTTCTCGGCCCTTTTTTTTCCAAATTTACTGGAATCTTGTGGACAGGGACATCTGTCACGCTATCAGATCTGCCTTACGGGGAAGATCCCTTCTGAGACAGCTTAATCACACCTTCCTTACTCCGATCCCAAAAACTGACACACCACGTTATGTAAACCATTTTAGACCAATTAGTCTATGTAATGTTTTATATAAAGTCATCGCTAAAGTACTTGTTAATCGCATGAAACCTCTAATGCCCAACATTGTATCCAAGTGGCAAGCAGCCTTTGTTCCTAGGAGAAATATCCAAGACAACATCCTAGTTGCTCATGAAATCCTAACTGCTTTCAAAAAAAAGCAAGGAAAATTAGGATGGATAGCTACCAAGCTAGACATGGAAAAGGCTTTTGATAAAATTGAATGGCCCTTCCTTGAAAGGACCCTCCAGCAACTAGGATTTCATGATCAATGGATTCAATGGATCATGATGTGCATCACGACCACATCCTTTTCTGTCCTTGTGAATGATAAACCTATGGGGTTTTTCTCCCCTTCTAGAGGACTAAGACAAGGTGACCCCCTGTCCCCTTTTTTGTTTATTTTATGCCTCGATGTTTTAGCAACTAACCTGCAGGCTCTTACGGGAATAAAGAAGTCAGGAATTGGGGTAAAAATTAGTCGGAATGCATCACCGATCCCAGGCCTATTTTTCGCGGACGACTGCCTGCTCTTCTGTGACGCCAAAGTGGAGATGGTTCAGACTTTAAACAGGATCCTGCAGTTATTTGGTGAGGACTCAGGTCTTGTAATCAACAGATCCAAGTCGGCGGCGGTGTTCTCCGCCAACCTAGATAGGCAGCACAGACTGAGACTTTGTAACATATTGGAAATACCAGGTAACGCATCCCTGGGTAGATACCTGGGGTGTAATTTCACAACAGGGAGATTTGCGAGTTAGGTGGGAAATGAATTGATTCCGAAAATGGAAGGTAAAATAGCAAAATGGAGGGCAGGGAAACCGTCTAAAGCAGGCAGGGTTACGCTGATTCAGTCCTCAATTGAATCCATGCCGAGCCATGTAATGCAATGCTTTAAACTCCCCAAAAAGGTTTGCAAACAGGGGGATTCAATTAGCCGTCGGTTTTTCTGGAACAAAGAAAATACAAACGGAGTTCATATGGCTGCCTGGAGCAAGATCTGCAGACTTAAAGGGGCGGGTGGCCTAGGGCTGCATAAGTTGGAGGCGATTAATCAAACTTCCTGTGCAAACTTGGATGGCGAACACTTATGAACGAAAACAACTTATGGGTCCAGGTCATAAAGGATCGTTATCTACGTAATTCCTCTTTCTTTGACTATACTTGCAAAGGAACGGATTCCCCAGCCTGGAAGGGAATAATGGCTGCTAGGAACCTCATAAGAAAAGGAATCAAATGGAAAGTGGGGAATGGTGCTAAGATCAACTTCTGGAAGGACTGGTGGGTAGAGAA
The DNA here is from genome assembly GCA_018398585.1 of Simmondsia chinensis. NCBI lineage: Eukaryota > Viridiplantae > Streptophyta > Magnoliopsida > Caryophyllales > Simmondsiaceae > Simmondsia > Simmondsia chinensis. The sequence continues at coordinate 18,571,427 of JAGTTD010000016.1, read as the reverse complement.
GGGGCCTCTGGCGAAAAGCCTGAGGACTGCTCCTAGTGATATCGATTCCTCATTTTTGGTAGCTGACTACATCACTGAAGGGGAATGGAATAAGGAAGCTCTTGAACAAATTGTCCCCCAAGACATGGTCAACTCCATTATGGGCGTCCTAGTTCCCCTATCGCCCAGGGAAGACCAGTTCTACTGGGGATTCACGAGTACCGAAAAATTCAGTGTCAAGTCTGCCACTTGGCTTGCCCATAATCTTGAGTGGGACGACAGGAACAAGTGGGAGTTTAAGTGGAATTGGAACTTGGATATCCAACCCAAGATAAAAATATTTTTGTGGCAAGCCCTAAATGGGTTCTTGGCAACTGGGGATCAGATGCAAAAATGAATTCAAGATTGAAACCCTAATTGTACCTAGTATACTCAAAGTAGAGAGACAGTGTCCCATATACTTCTTAACTGCCCACGAGCCGAGGAGATTTGGCACGCCGCAAAGACTCAAAAGTGGATCACCTCCCTCCCCAACAAAAGCGGATTTAGGGGAGGAACTCCGCACTCGGAAAGGAAATGAAGGAATTGGTAAGTTTATAATGTTTTGCTGGAAAATATGGAAGGATAGAAACGCTGCTGTTTTTAGAAAAGAGACAACCCCGATTTCTCAAATGATCATTTGGGCCAATAGGACGTACTGGGAATGGGTATGCAGAAACACTATAGAGGGGGATTCATCGAACAATTCTGGGAATTCGAGCAAAAGAAGCAAGAACTTCTAGATATCCTGGTCCCCCCCAAAGGTTCGACTGGGTGAAAGTAAATTTCGATGGCGCTAAAAGAGGTTTTCAAGCAGCCTCTGGTTTTGTAATTCGTAACTCTAATGGTGAGGTTATCAAAACAGGGAGCAGAAGACTAAGAAATGCATCAGTCATTGTTGCTGAAGCAATTGCAGCTAGGGACGGGCTTAATGTGGCTGCCACCATAGGATACTCAAAGATAATCCTGGAAGGTGACAATAAAGTTGTCATAAACTCGTTAATGGGTCGTTCGACTGTCCCAGTGAAATCCACGTCATTAAGGACGAGATTGCAACTCTCGGTAAAAGGCTGACTCAAATTCACTTCTCTCATGTTTACCGCGAGGCCAATCAATTCGCCGATTTCATGGCATGCGAGGGCTTAGGAAGCATCAGTTTCAATTGTGAAGTTCGTGATCCTTCCACCGCCCTGCTGCGCATTTCTAATGCTGAGGCTTCCGGCCGCCCTGTTTTACGTGGGGGCGGTTCCCTCTGATTTGTCTTTACCATTGTTAAAAAAAAAAAATGTTAATTTATCATTTAGTCTTTTTGTAATTTATGTTGTGTTCATTTTATGTTATGCTATGAAATTTTTTACTAAAACGGCACACTTTTAAAAAAATTACCAAAATTGTATAATTGTAAAAATATTTATCAAATTGGCATATTTTACTATTCATTTGTCAATGTACACCGTTTCAAATGGTGTACAGCGAACAATTCTTTTTTTTTATTTTTATTTTTATGGAAGCACAGCTAATTTGTACTTTAAAAATTATTGTATTAAAACTATTTTACATAAATAATTTAATATTTTAATAATTTCTAAATACAATAAATTTTAGAATTTAATTTTTAAGAAAGTATATTAACTTCATCATAACATTGTATATGTCATTTTTTTTGACTGTCACATTATCTTACATATTCTTTTTGGTTGTCATATTATTTTTTGAGTAATAATATTTTTTAAAATAATATTAGTTGATACTTTTGTGGTCCTTTTCTAAATAATATTTTTCTTCTTGATCGTTTTTGTAAAGTATGTTGCCCTTATATAATATCATTTTTTAAAACTTTCACCATTTGTGTTTTCATCCAAAAAGTAATGCGTAATTTTCATGTATATAATATTGATTCAAAAAAAATTTAACGAGTACCTAAATGATAAAATGACATGTGTATATAATCGTTATTATTCACTATATTAAATATAGTAAATAGAAAGCAACATACATTCCGAGTGCCCCAAAGGCTCCCGCCTATGCAGAGTTTGAGGGGGCGGATGTACGCACTATTGTACTAATGTACATATAGGGTTCATTTACTAGGCACTAATGCAGCTGATCCCATTAGATTTCCAAAGTTAAGCGTACTTGGGCGAGAGTAGTACAAGGATGGGTGACCTCTTGGAAAGTTCTCGTATTGCCAACCCTATAATGTTGGGGGTCCTTAGAAACAGCCTCTTGGCAGGGTTACACCCTTAAGGGGTAAGGCTGCGTACATCCCACCCCCCCCCCCCCCCCCCCCCCCCCCCCCCCCCCCCCCCCCCCCCCCCTCTCCCAGCGGCGCCCGACCTTTCTTAGGCGGGAGTCCTTGAGGCATTGTGTCGGTTATTGTTGTTGTATTGTATTTTAAAAGTTACTAAAATTTAAATTATTTACGTAAAATAATTTTAATACAATAATTTTTGAAAAATAAATTAGTTGTGCTTCCGTAAAAAAATTACTGTTTATTGTACGCCGTTTGAAATGGCGTACATTGACAAATGAACAATAAAGTGTGCCAGTTTGGTAAATATTTTTGCAATTATGCCATTTTTGTAATTTTTTTTAAAAGCGTGCCATTTTGGTAAAAAACTCTATGTTATGATATGAACCAAATGGTTCTCACACTGAATTCAATCAATACCACCAGTTAATCAACACAATCAATCAATCCACAACTACAAGAGTAATAGAATTCATATAGTATATGATGTGGTTTTAATGAGTGCCTAAAACTTTGTACTTGCAAGCGTACGAGCAAGTCGTATGTAGCGAGTCTACATGTGTCATATCCACATGAAATTGCTGTAAAGTTAAATTTAATAATTATCAAGCAGTTAAAATCAATGTTTTAGTCAAAGGTTGGATATTAAACAAAAGGAATTAAATTGAATCGCAAATTACCAATTGATCAAAGGTGGTTTAGGATAGCAATTAGGGCTAGCCTAAATTTGATCCCATCGTTATACTTTGTCATAACAATGACTTTTATTGATTTAGGCTACAAGATCTAAACCGAGATTAATACTTAAGTTAGCGCTTATGGTAATGAAAAAGTCTAAGAGCATAATCCATCTAATCATACTCTAGGTGTAGCATGGATTATCTCATTAGCCCTAGCCAAGGCCTTTATCACTCCTAATTTAGTTTTAATTTTGTATACAAATTGTGTTTCGAATTGGGTACAACCTCGTCCCTCACTACTCATGAAGAACCAATTAATATCATAGTCAAGGCCATAAGCGATATACAACACACAATAAAATTGGAAATCAAAATATAGCTACAAGCACATAATAGGAAAGCCAATCTTAAAATATAAAACTCCCCATAGGGGTGTAGAAGTTGTTGGGACGAATTTCAAAATTTTCCCTAATTTATTAAAGTTAACGCGCCAGAAGGGTTCAAAATTCCTAATTTTAAACTTATAGTTGATTTAAAATTCATAATTTTAAATTTACAGGCCTCTACTCTATTACATTCATAATAATAACATGAATATAAAACAAGCATATTAAGAATACTATAAATATACCTGAAAAAGCTCCAAAATAAAGAAAACCAGAAAAACTCGAGACCCAGAAGCCTTCTGCGCAATCTCCTCGAAAAACCTGGAGTGTGGGCTCTGAAAAATGTTAAACTTAAGATAAAATTTCAACAGAAATTTTACATGAATTTTAAACAATGTGGCACGGTCCTATTGGTCAGCACTCGAAGGTGCGGATCGCCCCCTTGGTCGCATGCTGATTGGCTGCTTGAGTTTGGCATGGATCGCGAGCTATTTTTCAATTTCTAAATTTTTTTATTTTATTTTCCAAATGTAAAAATTCATCTTATGAATTTTAATTTTAAAATTAGTTTATTTTATAACTTTTAACTTTTATTCATCTCATGAATAATGTTTAACAAGATTAAATTTATTCATCTAATGAGTAAATAACTCATCTCATTAATTCTTTAATATTTTTCTGATGGCATTAAAAAACAGAGGCTTGCCCAGGGACCTTAGGATAATTTAAATCTAGCTCCAAATGGGTTAAATTAATTACCATCTCATGACAAAATTTAATTACCATTTAATGGGACTTAATTTCACTAAATAAATCCCACTGCACTCTAGACTTAAATCATTTATTCGATAATTCCCAAATAGATTATATTGATAACAAAAACCCCTCTTTTAGATATTCATGATGAAAAATAATTCGGACTACTATCATTATTTTTCTTACATCTTCTCCAATATTTACCGACTCGGCCTTTTCTGAATAATTCATTTATACTTGAACAAATTCACAGTATAAATTTCAAATGTCAAACACTTGAAACACTTTGGCCAAAGTTTTGAATTAATTCAAATACTTGTGAATCGACAAAGGGTGTTGGGAAAAGCATAAAGATTTTGTTGGAAAATAAACTCTGATACCGACTATTAGGGTCATAGTTCTCAACTATGGTCACAACAATAGGCACCTATGAGAGCACTTAGAGTAGGAGACTCTTCTCTCTACCTAAGCCTCAGGTCGGAGAGTCACGCTTCGTGACACCTCACGTGCGAGAGTTCCCGGGAATAGATTTATCTCTATAAACCTTTTGCCCTAATACCGGTTGTTGGGATGAATTTCAAAAATTCTCCCTAAAGATTACGCAGCGGACCAGGTTTAGAATTCATAACTCTAAACCTAGGGTTGATTTAAAATTCTTAATTTTAAATCTACTGACTTAAATTCATAATTTAAATCAACAGATCTAAATTCTTAATTTATATCTACAGGCCTTTTACTCTAATATATTCATAACAATACATAAACTTAAACTGGTATAATAACGAATAGTGTTAATAAATAGAAAAGCGAAACTGAAAGAAGAAGGAAAGAAACACATACCTGGAATTGCTCCAATAAAAAAAAAGAGCAGAAAGAGAATAATATTCTTTAAAACCGAGACCCCGAGACCTTCTACGCAATAACCTTGAACTGCCCGGAGGGTGGGCTCCGAAAAATATTAAACTGAATCTCCGAAACAATTTCAGAAACCCTCAAGAATTATTTGGACTCGAATGCCAAACCTCGGAATAAGCCCCTCTATTTATAGAAATATTCCGGAGCGAAAAATCTAGTTATAATAAAAAAAGGATTGCACAGTTAACTTCAAAACGCGTCGTATTGTTCAATTAACCAATTAAAACGCCCCGTTTCAATGCACAGTACGCGTGTTCTGGCTTACCACACCATGCCGCGTGTCAGCACGTGATTGGTCCGCACCCGAAGGTGCGGATTAATCCCTGCGGCCATCCACGCGTGACACGTGTCGCGCACAGATTGGTCAGTGGCGTTCGACGCGGATTAAGCCTGTTAAAACGTGAATTTTTTTTTTTGGCTTTGTTTCTCACATGTAAAAAATTCATCTTATGAATTTTAATTTTCAAAATTATTTTATTTTATAATTTTTAACTCTTATTCATCTCATGAATAATGTTTGGCAAAATTAATTTACCCATCGTATGGATAAATAATTCATCTCATAAATTCTTTAATATTTTTTCAATGGCAATAAAATATAGAGGCTTGCGTAGGGACCCCAGGGACAATTTAAATCTAGCTCCAAACGGGTTAAATTAAATCATCTCATGATATTAATTTAATTATCATTTAATAAGACTTAATTCCACTAAATAAATCTTACTGCACTCCAGACTTAAATTATTTATTCAATATCTCCCTAATATACTGTATTGATGACAACAACCCCTCCACGAGATGTCCATGACAAAGGATAAATATAACCACCACCATTATCCTTCTCATAGCTTCTCCATTAGTTACCGACTCGCCCTTCACTGAATAATTTATTTATACTTGAACATATTCATAGTATAAATTCTAAATGTCAAACACTTGGAATACTTTGGCCAAAGTTTTCGAACCATTCAGACATTTGCGAATCAATTAAGGGGACATTTGTATCTCATAAAAGACTGTAGATTCCCTATTGAATACCTGATCCTTGTCACACTTCACGCCGCTACCCAGTGTACGTGGGATTTCAGTCATTCGTTTTAGACCTTACTTATAGTACACCAAAGTAACTAACGATCCATGCATAAGTCTAGAATACCCTCAGGATTTAGAGTCGTCATTCAAACAGTACAATGTGAATCACTCATCTCTGATAGTAGTCTAGAAATAAGTAACTCACATGGTCCAACTCAGTGTGTCAAACACACTAACTTAACACTTTTGGATCTCCATCCACATGACCAAGACAAGCCATCTAAAGTGTCTCGTTATAGTCTTAACATACAAGTGGTCCAGACTTATCTTCGACTATGAGTCTTTCAAACAACAATCCATATCAGTTGTTCCAAGTCTATCTGTGTCTTAGTCTCATAAACCACTTAGAACAAACATGTAAATTGTGGTCTGAGGACTGCACCCATCTAATGGATGCCTCTCAAAAGAAAATCACATGTAGTATAAATGCTCAATTACAAAAATTTAACTAGGAAAAAATTGGAAATTCAATTTTATTTATTAATTAAAATAATATATCCAGAATAAATCTGAATTTCAGGACACTGTTCCTAACAATCTTCCACTTGTCCTAAATCCAATTTCTGACAAAGTCCATACTCACCCCTTTTAAGTTTGAACTAGAAATCTACTGAGCCTAACCCTTAGTGAGCACAATTACTTTATTGTGAAGTCAGCAATACAATACTGCTTGACATTCCCTTCACTAATGGCTCCTACTCCAAGGGTCAAGACATACTTAGACGTCGAACGTCTATCATATTAATCTGACTGGAAGTTTTAAATTAGTGTAACCAATTGGAACCAGCTCATCACCTTGAAAGATCAACATAGGATCTCTAGTTCTTCTCAAGAACTAGAGAAAACACCTCACTGCCACCTAGTCTATTGGACCCAAATTAGACCAACATCTGCATACTATCACATAGCATGGCAGACATCAAGTCTCATGCACAACATGGCATACCTGAGGCTCCCACTGCTAAAGTATATGAAATATTCCTCAATTGCTCCTCCTATTGAGGTGTTCTAGAACACTACTCAAAAGAAATAGATACTCCATGCTATACCTTGACAACATCTTGTCAATATAAGTGGCTAAAGAAAGACCCAACACCCTACTCTTACGACCTCGCAGAAGCTTAATCCTAAGAGTAGAGCTGGCTTCTCCTATGCCTTTCATATTGAGCTATCATGACAACCAAGTCTTTATAGCTAATGACACCCTTACATCATTCTTAATGAGTAGTATATCGTTGACATACAATACTAAGAAAGTCACTACTCTCTCTTAATATCATTTGTCCACGCATGATTTGAGCAACGGATTGCACAAAACTAGAACACTTTATTGCTTCATTGTGGCTAAAAGGATCAGATTCAATACCACGGTCAACCACTAAGGCTCCCGCTATGAACATGTCAGGTGTCCTGACAATCCTCCCACTACACCTAAGCTTTCATGTACCTGGAACATTCTTGTTCCTATTAATAGATGCATCTAATGCTCCCACTATAACTTAAGTTGTGTGTAGCTGTTTAGAATTATTGTCATTTTCCTTTAATAATATTTTGTTTTCGTTGTTGTAGCTTACTTGCAAAATCCTTCTCTAAGAATTTAGCATTGTATTTACAAAAGACCTTTTAAGTCAAAAATTATGGAAAAAACCGTCCGTGTTCGTTTTATTTGTAACACCATTCTGTTGTGGTGTAACCGGAGCAGAAAGCTGAGATCCTATCTCATTTGCAATTAGGAAACTCAGCTAAAAAATATTCACCACCTCGATCTGATCAAAGTGATTTAATTTGTTTACCTAATAGCTTTTAAAATTCAGCTTTGTACTATTTAAACTTTTCAAAAGAGTCCAACTAATATTTAATTAGGTAAACATATACATGCCTTGAGTAATCATCACTAAAAGTGAATAAGTACTCATACCCACCTCTTGCTTGAACACGTATTGGTCCACATACATCTATGTGAACCAGTTCAAGCAAGCCACCAACCCTGTTGCCTTTACTCTTAAAGACAGAATTGGTCACCTTTCATTCTATGCAGAGTTCGCAAACTGGTAATGACTTCAAGTCCAAAAACTCTATCAGTCCATCTTTCACCAGTCTTTGGATCCTGTTCGAATTAGTGTGACCTAAACGTTGGTGCCATGTGTAGGCAATATCACATTCAGGGTGTTTTCTTTTAAAAGATTGAACAAGTGAACTTACGTTAAATTCACTTAAACAATTACCATAGTTTTGATAAGGAAATAACATGAATAAACAATTTATTCAAGTACATGTGTAAATAAACAACTTATTTCTCATATTAAAATTTTCATTATCAAAATCAATTGAATAACAATTATTCATAAAACAAGACATAGAAATCAAATTCCTGTGTAGAGAAGGTTTAAATAATCAATCCTTTAAAACAAAAATCTATCACTAAAGTCTAAGCTAACATCTCCTACACTTAAGACCACCATTATTGTACTATCCCTGACCATCAGATACAACACCTGTCGTGTAGCCTTTAGCCTAGTCTGAGATCCTGTAACATATTACAGATATGGTTAGTTGAACCTGAGTCCACCCATCAGGAATCTGGTGAACTCCCAACTACACAAGACTGAAATTAGTGAGATATCAACATACCTACACCAGATGGCTTAGCAGTCTTAGTGGGAAGAGTAGTTATGTACTTAGTGTAGTTTCTTTTTCAGTGGCCTAGTTTTCTTGTAAAAGAAAAACTTTTCTTTTGCTGACTTCCTTATGGACTTGGTTGCTACAATAGCAACCTTGCCCTTTCCTTTTTTTCTCGTAAGTCCCTTGTGAGTAATAATCAAGTCTAACTTGTTTTTCAAGGCAAAGTAATTTGGTTCAGTGAGTACATTATGTATTTAAAAAAACAAGCAAAGTTCGCCAGCCCTATCCATATAAAATATTGTAAATGCAAACATATGTGTAATTGTCTAACAAGAGTCATGTATAATGCAATGATATATATATTCTTTCAATTTAGCATACACAATAAGTAAGATATCCACCAACTGTACTATCATGTATACAATGATGACCCAAACAAACCACTCCTTACTCCCTGGCAGCGGGGTCGTACAAAGCTAGTTCAGGTGAGAACTATTCTCAATTAACTTGTTTTTCTTGTAACTCTTACTAAACATGATTAACTCACCACTTTACCTTAGTCTCTAACATGACACAACAGAGCTCCTCGGGGAGGCTAATGCATCACGCTAGTCAAGTGTAAACCATTACCTAAATCTCCATACAAATACACAAAATACTCCATGGCAGCGTGGTCGCATCAGTTCTTTGCACTTTGGTTTATCCTAAAGAAGTCTAACCCTATAATCTGCAAACCGACATCCTCCGTAGGGAGGTCTATCGATCTACTATACTGCTAGAGGGGTAATGGAGACCGTGAGGTTACAACAATTGAAAACTCGCTCCCACTTGATTTTTACAACTAGTGGTTTTTAATTAATTTCCATTTACAACCTGGATTATCTCATAATCCCCTTTAGAATCTCATTCTAAAATTAACCAAAATTAATTAATTAATTTATTCAAAATATACTATCGTTTTCAAGCATAGATTATCTTATAATCTCGCATTAGAAATCTCATTCTAAAACCAATCAATAAAATTAATTAATTAATTTTAATTAAAATAATACCAATATTTAATTTAGATTATCACATAATCTACTTTTCAAAATCTAATTCCAAAATTAAATTAAAGTAATTTTATTTAAAAACAGTAGCAATTTGTGCTTAGACTATCCCATAGTCTATTTTAGAATCCTATTCTAAAATTAAACAAGCTTAGACTATCCAATAGTCTAGTTTAGAATCTCATTTTAAAATTTAATTAACAAAATTTAACTTTTATTTTAAAATAAAGTTTAACATAGACTATCTTATAGTCTATTTCAGAATCTTATTCTAAAATAATTTCAAATAACTTTTATTTAAAATAACACTGATTTATAAATTAAACTATCTCATAATTTAATTTAGAATCTCATTCTAAAAGAAAATTAATTAATATAATAATTAACTTAATTATTATGTAAATCAGTCTTGGCATCTTTACGTCCCAAAATAAAAAATAAAAATACATTTTTTTTTTACTTTTGCTGACGTCAGCGTCAGCCTGACGCTGACAAAATGCTTCATAATTTTTTATTTTTTTTAATTTTAAAATAAAAATATTTAATTTTAAAAATAAACTGAATTTAATCTCATTAAATCAATTTTATCCGATTTCGTATGAAATAATTAAATCTAATCCCATTAGATCAACTTTATCCAATAAAAAAAATATTTAAATCTAATCTTATTAGATCAATTTTATCTGAATTTATAAAATTATTTGAATCTAATCCTATTAGATCAAATTTGTCAGATTTCGTAAATCATGACTGAGAACGTACAATCTTATTATACGAACAGCACAATCGCAAATTTGTGGGTTGTTCTGAATTAACGATTAATTCGTTAACGATTTAAACAATTTAAATCTTTACTATAAACAACCTAGTTAACTATTAAATCTTTTAACCGATTTAAATAATTTAAATCAATACTTTAAATAATCTAGTTAACTATTAATTCTTTTAACATATTTAAACAATTTAAATCGTTACATTAAAAATAGTCTAGTTAACAATTAACTAATTTGATGATTCAAACAATTTAAATCATAAATACAAACAATAATCTAAATTAACTGTTAATTCCTTATGATTTAAACAATTTAAACCAAATCGTCAAATTAAACTTACTTTCCTTTTTAATAAAATCTCTATTTTATTAAATCGCAAATTTACTTATTTCGAACTTATTATACCTAGTCATGTATGTTATGAATGTAATCAGAGGCTGGCTCTGATACCAATTGTTGGGAAGAGCATATGAAATTTTGTTGGAAAATAAACTCTAACACCAACTATTGGGTTCACAGTTCTCAACTATAGTCACAATAATAGGCACCTATTAGAGCACTTGGAGTAGGAGACTCTTCTCTCTACCTAAGCCCCCGGTCGGAGAGTCACGCTTCGTGACACCTCACGTGCGAGAGTTCCCGGGAATAGGTTTATCTCTATAAACCTTTTGCCCTAATACCGGTTGTTGGGATGAATTTCAAAAATTTTCCCTAAAGATTACGCAGCGGAACAGGTTTAGAATTCATAACTCTAAACCTAGGGTTGATTTAAAATTCTTAATTTTAAATCTACTAACTTAAATTCATAATTTAAATCAACAGATCTAAATTCTCAATTTAGATCTACAGGCCTTTTACTCTAATACATTCATAACAATACATAAACTTAAACAGGTATAATAATGAATAGTGTTAATAAATAGAAAAGTGAAACTAAAAGAAGAAGGAAAGAAATACATACCTAAAATTGCTCCAATAAAAAAAAGAGCAGAAAGAGAATAATATTCTTCAAAACCGAGACCCCGAGACTTTCTACACAATAACCTCGAACTGCCCGGAGGGTGGGCTCCGAAAAATATTAAAATGAATCTCCGAAAAAATTTCAGAAACCCTCAAGAATTATTTGGACTCGAATGCCAAACTTCGGAATAAGCCCCTCTATTTATAGAAATATTCCGGAGCGAAAAATCTAATTATAATAAAAAACGGATTGCACAGTTAACTTCAAAACGAGTCGTATTGTTCAAATAACCAATTAAAACGCTGCGTTTCAATGCACAGTACGCGTGTTCTGGCTTATCACAACATGCCGCGTGTCGGCACGTGATTGGTCCGCACCCGAAGGCACGGATCCATCCCTGCTGGCCATCCACGCGTGACACGTGTCGCGCACTGATTGGTCAGTGGCGTTCGACGTGGATTAAGCCTATTACAACCTGATTTTTTTTTTTTGGCTTTGTTTCTCATATGTAAAAAATTCATCTTATGAATTTTAATTTTCAAAATTATTTTATTTTATAATTTTTAACTTTTATTCATCTTATGAATAATGTTTGGCAAAATTAATTTACGCATCGTATGGATAAATAACTCATCTCATGAATTCTTTAATATTTTTCCAATGGCAATAAAATACAGAGGCTTGCGTAGGGACCCCGGGGACAATTTAAATCTAGCTCCAAACGGGTTGAATTAAATTATCTCATGATATTAAATTAATTACCATTTAATGAGACTTAATTCTACTAAATAAATCTCACTGCACTCCAGACTTAAATTATTTATTCGATATCTCCCTAATATACTGTATTGATAACAACAACCCCTCCACGAGATGCCCATGACAAAGGATAAATATAACCACTACCATTATCCTTCTCACAGCTTCTCCATTAGTTACCGACTCGCCCTTCACTGAATGATTCATTTATACTTGATCATAATCACCGTATAAATTCCAAATGTCAAACACTTGGAATACTTTGGCCAAATTTTTCGAACCATTCAGACATTTGTGAATCAACTAAGGGGACATCTGTATCTCATACAAGACTGTAGATTCCCTATTGAATACCTGATCCTTGTCACACTTCACGCCGCTACCCAGTGTACGTGGGATTTCAGTCATTCTTTTTAGACCTTAATTATAGTACACCAAAGTAACTAACGCTCCATGCACAAGTCCAGAGTACCCTTAGGATTTAGAGTCGTCGTTCAAACAGTACAATGTGAATCACTCATCTCCGATAGTAGTCTAGAAATAAGTAACCCACATGGTCCAACTCAGTGTGTCAAACACACTAACTTAACACTTTTGGATCTCCATCCACATGACCAAGACAAGCCATCTAAAGTGTCTCGTTATAGTCTTAACATACAAGTGGTCCAGACTTGTCTTCGACTACGAGTCTTTCAAATAACAATCCATATCAGTTGTTCCAATTCTATCTGTGGCTTAGTCTCATAAACCACTTAGAACAAACATGAAAATTGTGGTCTGAGGACTACACCCATCTCATGGATGCCTCTCAAAAGAAAATCACATGTAGTATAAATGCTCAAACACACAAATTTAACTAGGAAACGACTGAAACTTTAATTTTATTTATTAATTAAAATAATATGTCCAGAATAAATCTGGAATTCAGGACACTGTTCCTAACAAAGGGAACATCTATATCTCATAAGAGACAATAGATTTCTTATTGAATACCTGATCCTGTTCACACTTCATGTAGTTACCCAATGCACGTGGGATTTCGGCCATGTATCAAGACCTTACTTATAGTACACCAAAGTAACTAACATTCCATGCATAGGTACAGAATACTCTCAGAATTTAGAGTCGTTGTTCCAATAGTACAACATGAATATCGTTGTTCAAATAGTACAACATGAATCACTCACTTTTGATAGTCGTAAAGAAGCAAGTAACTCATATGGTCTAACTCAGTGTATTAATCTTATTGAACACATCAACATAATGCTTCTGGACCACCATCCACATGACTAGGACAGGTCATCTAAAGTGTTACGTTATAGTCTTAGCAGATAAGTAGTCCAAACTCATCACCGACTATGAGTTTTTCAAGTAACTTTCCATTCCATTTGCTCCAAGTCTATTGGTGGCTTAATCTCATAAAACCACTTACAACAAACATGTAAAAAGTAATCCGAGGACTACATCCATCTCATGGATAAAATCACATGCAAGGTATATGCTCATTTACACAAATTTAACAGGGAAATGACTGGAACTTCAATTTCATTCATTTAATAAAGTAACATTTACAGAATAAATTTGATTTTTATGACACTAGTCCTTACATTCTCCCACTTGTTCTAAATCCAGTTTACTATATACTTTATACCCATTCCCTCTGAGTGTGATTCAAAAATATTATGAGTCAATGTCTTTGTAAAAGGATCTGCAAAGTCTCGTATCTATCTGAAACGTTCTGAGCCAACAAGCCTCTTTTGCAGCTTCTAAAGCTGCAAAGTACTCGTCTTCCATGGTTGAGTTAGCAATACAAGACTACTTGACATTCCTCCAACTATTGGCTCCCCCTCCAAGGGTAAAAACATATCTAGACGTCGAACATCTGGCATCTTAATCTGACTGAAAATCTAAATAAGTATAGCCAACTGGAACCTGCTGTCACTGTGAAAGATCTGCATATAATTTCTAGTTCTTCTCAAGTGCTTAGTGAATAGGTTAGACTGATATCTACTTACCATACCAACAGCATAGAAGATATCTGGTCTCATGAACAACATGGTATACGTGAGACTTCCCACAGCCGAAGCACATGGAACATTCCGTATCTGCTCTTCCTCTTGAGGTGTCTTAGGACATTGCTCTAAAGAAAGAGGGACTCCATGCCTGAAAGGAAAAAGCCCTTTCTTAGAGTCCTTCTTGCGATACCTTAACAACATCTTGTCAATATAAGTGGCTTGAGAAAGACCCAAGATCCTACTCTTACAATCTCGCAAAAGCTTGATCCCTAGAATATAGTTGGCTTCTCCAAGGTCCTTTATATCGAACTGACATGGCAACCAAATCTTTACAGCTATAAGACACCTACATTATTCCCAATGAGTAGTATATCATCCACATACAACACTAAGAAGGTCACTACTTTCTCATGATGTCGTTTGTACACGCATGGTTCATCATTCAATTGCTCAAAACCATAAGACTTAATTGCTTCATTGCTTCTAATATTCCATGAGCATGATGCTTGCTTCAGTCCATATACGGACTTCTTCAGTTTACATAGCATATGCTCTGATTTTTGCATATGAAACCGTCTGGTTGAACCATTTAGATGTCTTCTTCAATACGACCATTCAAAAAAGCTGTTTTGACATCCATTTGAGAAATTTCATAATCATAATGAGCTGCAATGGATAGGAGTATCTTTATGGACTTTTGCATGGCTACTGAAGAGAAGATCTCATCATAATTGATTCCTTTCTTTTGGGTAAAACCCTTAGTAACCAATCTTGCCATGAACATCTCTACCTTACCGTCCATTCCCCTTTTCCTCTTGTAGACCAATTTATATCCAATGGGCTTAATGCATTTAGAAGCCTCTACAAGTTCCTAGACCTGATTACAATGCATAGATCCTATCTCAGATTTCTTTACTAGGACCCATTGATCAGCATCCTTGTCTTCAATTGCCATATTGTAGCTGAGAGGATCAGATTCAATGTCATGGTCAACTATAAAGGTCCCGCAATGAACCTGTCGGGTGCCTTGACAATCCTACCATTACGCCTAGGCTCTCATGTACTTGGAACATTCTCGGCCCTATTCTTAGGTGTGTCTAATACATCCACTGTGGCCCGAGATGTGTCTAGTTGTTTAGAATTAGCTTCATTCTCTCCGAATTCCTCTAACACTACTTGCTTTTGCTTTTGTAGTCTACTACAGAATTCTCCTCTAAATATTTTGTATTCGCACTAACAAAAACCTTTTGCTCAGAAGGACTGTAGAAAACACCACCTTTTGTTTTTTTGGGATAGTCCACAAACACACACACCCCTCCGTCCTTGATTCCAACTTGCTAGGATTGTTTTTCAACACATGTACTAGGCACCCCCAAATTCGATGGTATCCTAGACTTGGCTTTTGCCCAGTCCATAATTCCACAAGCATTTTAGGAACTGACTTAGATGGAACTGAGTTAAGGAGATATGATGTTGTTTCCAAGGCATAACCCCAAAAGGAGATTGGCAAGGTAGCATGACTCATCAGGGACCTTACTATCTCCAACAATGTCCTATTCCTTCTTTCTACAATACCATTCTGCTGCGGTGTACCCAGATTAGAATGCTGAGATCTTATCCCATTTACAGTTAGGAAATCCAAAAATTCACCTGAAAGGTATTCTCCAGCTCAATCTGATCAAAGTGACTTGACTTGTTTACCTACTTGCTTTTCAACTTCAGCTTTATACCCTTTGAACTTTTTAAAAGAGTCCGACTTATGTCTTATTAGGTAAATATATCCATACTGGAGTAATCATTAGTGAATGTGATGAAGTATTCATGCCCACCCCTTTCTTGAGTATTCATTGGTCCACTTACATCTGTGTGAACTAGTTCAAACAAATCACCAACCCTGTTACATTTGCTCTTAAAGACAGACTTGATCATCTTTCCTTCTATACATGATTCGCAGACTGGCAAGGACTTTAAGTACAAAGGTTCTATCAGTTCATCTTTTACCAGTCTTTGGATCCTGTTAGATATAATGTGACCTAAACATTGGTGCCATGTGTAGGCATTATCCCTTTCAGGGTGCTTTTCTTAAGAGATTGAACAGGTGAACTTGTGTTAGATTCATTCAATCATATATTATAGTTTTGATCAGGAAATAACATAAATAAACCATCCACACTTGTACCTTTGCAAATAAACAATTTATTTCTCATAATAAATAGTTTAGAAATAAAATTTAATGAATAACCATTATCCACCAAATGAGAGACAGAAATCAAATTCCTGCGTTATGTAGGTACAAATAAACAATCCTTTAAAATCAAAACCCTACCACTAAAAATTAAGCCAATATCTCCTACTATTAAGATTGCTACTCTTGTACTATCTCCAAACGTCAGGTAGGCATCTTCATCATGCAGCCTCCTGGTTAGCCTGAGCATCTGTAATACATTACAAACATGGTCAGTTGAACTTGAGTCCACATACCAAGAACCTGGTGGACTCTCAATTGTGCATGACTCAACTAAGTGAGATATCAACATACCTTCACTAGATGGTTTTCCAGTTTTGGCAGGAAGAGTTCGTGCAATCCGCAGTCCAGTGGCCCTTATCCCCGTAAAGAGAACCCTTTCTCTCAGCTTTCTCACTCGTCTTTGATGCCTGGGTTGATTGGACAGTTCATTCGACCCATAACCGGTCCTTTGTCTCTTGCAAGTCTTTGATTAGCTTTGGCAACGAATAGTTCTTATTACCTATAGAAACATTCAGCCTGAACTGAGTGAATGAGCTGGACAGAGAATTGAGGATGATAACCTGCTTAGTTTGATAATCAAACTCAGCCTTAAGGGCTTCTAGTTTAGAAAAACATGCCATCAAATTCATGATGTGTTCCTCAACTGGCATTCCTTCGGACATCCTCATATTGAACAACTTTCTGATCAGATCTTTCCTAGCTGCTCTATTCTATTATTCAAACATTTCTTCTAAATGTTTCATCATCTCAGCTGCTGTGTGCATCTAAAGCATCTGATGCTTAAGAACATCTGACATAGACATCAATATGTGGCATATGGCTAACTCATTAGCCTTGTTCCGGTGTTCATAATGGTCTTTAACAACAACTGTACAATCGTTAGTAGAAACAATAGGATGAGCATTAGTGAGAACAAAGTCAAGACCCTTTGAATTAGTATGATGTCCAAACTCCTTTTCCAGGTAAAACAATTTGGTCCATTGAGTACATTAAGCTTAAAAATTGAATGAAGTATATCAGTCACAGCCATCATTAATCTCTGTAAATGCACACATTTGTGTAATGTGAATCTTGTACAATGTAGTGATATCTATGCTTTTAATTTTAGCAAACACAATGAGTCAGGCATCCACAAAACTGAACTATTATGTATGCAATGATGATCCAAACACACCAGTCCCTACCCCTCGGCAGCGGGGTCGTATGAACTTAGTTTAGGTAAGAACTATTCTCAATTAACATATTTTCTTGTAACTCTTACTAAACATGATTAACTCACCACTTTCCCTTAGTCTATAATGTGACACAACAGAGCTCCTCCGGGAGGTTAATGTATTACGCTAGTCAAGTGTAAACCATTACCTAAAACCTCCATACAATACGCGAAATACTCCACGGCAGCATGGTGACATTGCTTCTTTGCACCTTTGTTTATCGTATTAGAAGTCTAACCTTGTAACTTACAAACTAACACCCTCCGCGAGGATTGCTATTGATTCACTATACTGCTAGACCAGTAAAGGAGACCGTGCGGTTTCAACAATTGAACCTCGCTCCCACTTAAATTTTATATACTAGTGGTTTTATTTTAAATTGCATTTAGAACTTGATTATCTCATAATCACCATTAGAATCTCATTCTAAAATAAATTAATTAATAAAAATTAATTTTTAATTATTATTTTTTAATTCAGTATTGACATCTCCACGACCCAAATTTTTTAATTTATTTTTTTAAATGTGCCATGTCAGCGCTGACGTCAGCGTCATCACTCATTTAAAAAATATATATTTTTTTGTATATTAAAAAAATATGGACTCTAATCTCATTAGATCAATCCAACCGATTTTGTTAACCTTAAACAATATATGCATAATCACATCATATGTAATCTAAATATAAATGTGATTTTAAAAATCTACATCTATAGATCTGAATTAACTATTAATTCAAATAATTTTTTTAAACAATTTAAAACCATGTTTACTTTTATGATCAATATCGAATTAAACGATCTTTCCTTTCTATTTTAATAAAATCTCTAATTTATTAAATTACAAGTCTATTTGTTTCGATCTTAATATACCTGTCATATATATTATGAATGCAATCAGATGCTGCCTCTACTACCAATTGGTGGGACGAATTTTAAAATTTTTCCTTAATTTATTAAAGTTTATGTAGCGGAAGGGTTTAAAATCCACAGTTGATTTAAAAGTCCTAATTTTAAATCTGCAGGCTTCTACTCTAATACATTCATAATAATAATATGAATACAAAATTAGCATAATAAGAATATTGTAAACAAATATAAAAGCAAAAAAACTAAACGAAAAGGAAAAGAAGATTATCTGAAAAAGCTCCAAAATAATGAAAACTTGAAACACCCGGAGTGTGGGCTCTGAAAAATATTAAACTTACGAGAATAAATTTAGATGAAAGTTTTCTCTCTTTTAGATCTCCTAAAGTTAACACTTTCAGGAAACCTTTTAATTTAAAATTGGATGCTAAACTCTACCTCAAAAACCCCCATTTATAGTAGGCTACTGAAGTGGGAAAACAAAAAAATACCAATGTGGTATTAGTTCAAAATGTGTAAAACTAATCAAAACGACGTCGTTTCATTAACCATACAAACTGCGTTCTTCAATTACCCAGCACATGCCACGTGGCAGCCAACGATTGGCCGATGCCCGTACACGCTGATTGCCCCTGTGGGCTGCCCAGGAGCGTGCCACCTATTGGTCAGCCCCTGAAGCAGCGGATCACCCCCTATGGGCATGTGTTGCATGCTGATTGGTTGCCTGGGTTTGACATGGATCGCGCGGTGTTTTCCCATTTTTTTTTGTTTCCACATGTAAAAATTCATCTTATGAATTTTAATTTTAAAATTATTTTATTTTACAGTTTTTAACTTTTAATCATCTCATGAATAACTTTTAGCAAAATTAAATTTATTCACCTCATGAACAAATAATTCATCTCATGAATTCTTTAATATTTTTCTAATGGCATTAAAAAACAGAGGCTTGCGTAGGGGCCTCAGGGACAATTTAAATCTAGCTCCAAATGTGTTATATTAATTAGCATCTTATTGAACACACCAATATAACACTTATGAATCATCATCCACATGACAAGGATAAGTCATATAAAGTTTCACGTTTAGTCTTAGCAGACCAGTAGTCCAAACTTATCACTGACCATGAGTTTTTCAAATTCTTTCCAATCCATTTGCTCCAAGTCTATATGTGGCTTAATCTCATCAACCACTTAGGACAAACATATAAAAAGTAATATAAGGACTACATCCATCTCATGGATGTTACTTAGAAGAAAATCACATGCAAGATATATGCTTACTAATACAAATTTAACAAAAAAACATATGGAACTTAAATTTATTCATTTAATAAAGTAACATTTATAGGGAAAATTTGAATTTTCAGAACACTATTCCTAACAGAAGTAGTATAACAAAAGTCTTTATTGCAAATAAAACATAATCGCAAAATCCCTTTGTCCTTGGCCCCTAAACCATGAGTTGACTCCTCTATGGGAGTTTTACGAATCACTAGTTCAAAGAGAAAAGGGAAAGAAAACTCATTGATTGATGAACTCCCTTGATCAGTGTTGACTTGACTATTGCCTCGCTGTACTATGACCACTTCAGCTTCGGCATTAGTGAAAATTGAGTCTCTCTTGGAGGCTTGGGAAAGGAGGAGAAGTGAATGGAGAACAAAAAGTAGGAAAAAAATAGGTCACCTCCCCCTTTTATATACAGGCAGCTTGCTCTAGAGGCACCGCTTGTCATCACAGATTGATAATGTAGACGGCGGATCTATTAGCGCCATATTGCACAAGGCGCTAACGCTAGCCAATTGATCATCCTCCATTTTAGCAGCGCACGTAGTTTACATGAAAAGTGTGTATCTTTTGATCTGTAAGGAGTTAAGGATCAAATTGCACATTAAAACGTAGCTCTCAAAGAGATCTGAGCGATATTAGTAGAATTATCAGTGGAATTTGATATTATTGGGATAGTTTTTTATCCTTTTTCTCGTTTTAAGCTTGATCGATTGCCAAAATGCTTGGAATGCACACATCTAATGGGAGACTTTTCTTAGCTGAATGATGTCCCGGTATATATTTTTCTCATTTGTTGTCAGGTTTCTCAACATAGTCTTTGAATTTGTTCATTTTTGCTTATTCTTCACCGCTTTCCAAGTTGTCTTCACTTTAACATGTTCCCAACATAAATACACCTAGATCATGCCACAATGCACTTATAATAGCTGGAAATATCATAAGAATGGGGTATAAAACATATAAAATATGAGACACATCACATCCCCAAACCCAAACATCGCTTGTTCTCAAGCAAGATCCATTTCAAAGAAGCTAAATGTAGTAAAGATTTAATAAGTAATATGGTTGTATGAATAACTTCTGATCAATATTTATGAATGCATCTGAGAAAGAAATAAAGTAGGAAAATTCTCATTTAATGATGCTAGCTCATTGGTTCTAACTAGAGGTTTCACCAATGATGTTTTTCTAATAGTTAATTGATTTACAACTTTCTGTTGCCTCTCTTACTTCAAACCTTTCACATTTAAATGAATAGTGGGAATAATTAAAGGAATGAATAACACTAACACATAGAAAACTCAATTATTTTCTTTCCCTTTTTTTTTTTTTTACCCTAGAACATTAACTTCACCTTTTCTTCATTCTTTTTTCTTTAAAAGTAACTATGGTTAGGTGTGCCTTTCGAGGACCCATGTAGCAAGTTTTTGGTTGGTGGCTCCTGATTTAGTTGGCTCAAGGCACCGATGATGTGCATCAGAACTAATGGCTTGAGTCATAGAAATTAATAACCTAAGATGTCACCAGCACATACCTTAAAATAATATTTGACTCATATTTGCCAGTGACGCTTATTAGGATGACATATAGAAGTTAGCACTTCTTAAGCTTTCTCTGTTGTTTGTGTAGCATGCTTTCGATAGGTAGCTCCCAATCCCGCTAGCTAAATGTACCAGGGGTCAAAACACCCCCACGGGTTTACTTACTCGAGAAATAGGAGGTACGGGAACCAACTAAAGCCAAAAGGTGATTTCTAGGCTCGAGGTAGTCATTTGAAGTGCATATCAAGGAACATGGGAGTCACGTACATTCAAAGAAGAGTGGATGAACATGGGAAGACCAAGGGTGCCTCGCGCCCGTGTGTCAATGCACGTTAAATATAAATTCAATGCTATATAGGGAATTTAGGCTAAACGTCGGATATATATGCCACATTATAAGCACGCAACAGCTATATTCGTAGGCTATAAATAAAGGGCTCTATTTATGTTGTAAAGGATCTAATCCCAAACATACAAAATTTTTTCAATCACACTTGTGCTTTATTTCTTTTCCTTTCCTTAGGAGTACTGTAATTGTACTCTCTAGTTTAGTTTCTTCAAGGGAATAAAATTGTTCTAACTCTATTCCCAATAATAGATGAGTTAAGTTTAGTGCCATTAGTTTAGGGCTTTGACAAGTAAGCCTTTGAGTTTGATTGCGTTGGTCTTAAATTGGATCACAGCTTAGTAAGCCGGATGAATTTAGGTTTGAGTCGCAGTTTCAGAGCTCTAACAACCAAGGGTTTTGACCTTGATTGCATTGGTCTTAATCCAGTGACAAATACGGTTCACTCCACCTTAGTAAAAGGTGCTAGGCCTAAAAATATGTAGACTCAAGTTTGTGAATTGACTATTGAGCTTTTGAATTTGTCTCCACCCCTGTTTCTAGCTCTTAAATATATGAGGTAAGGTGTCTGTGGGCTTTGCTTTGTCATCCCAGCTACCACTTGGGCTAGATCCATGTCCCTTTGATTTATTTTAGCAATATAAGCACCTAAGAATCCATAAACATATATAATTAAGTCTCCTTAATTGGAGCAAGCGCAAAATCCACATAATTATAGCAAATCGAAGTCGGATTAACCAAAAGCACCCACCTGCACTAGAGGTGATTGATTGAGGTTAAACACGTGCATTACGATGTTTAGGGTCGGTCCTAAGGCAAGGTGAGTCCCTTTCTGCATGTTTGTTTGATTTTGTGTTTTATGTCGACCACACACATAAAAAGAAAACAAAAAGAGCAAACACAAATGTAAGAATGTGTTTGATGGCGTCAATCAACGTTAAGTTGATTTTGACATCCTTAGACAAGTCCATGAGTGCAGTCCTCTTTGGGTCGTCCTTCTCCTTTGGCCCTACTAAAACCGAAAGGAAAGGAAAAACATCTTCATACGCCCTATCTTGTTATGCCTTTCTATTAGCCGTGGAAGGGGGAGCACATCCTTCTCAATCCCAACCTCAAATTACCTAGGATTCTCCTCTTATGACACTAACACAACCTTAACTTGCTCATAAGAGAAAGCTAGGGTCAGAACTAGTTGACCCTATCGAGTTTGTGAGTGGTTGGGAGGGTGACCTCCCTTTCTCTCTTTTATTCGATGCTTGGGCCAACTACCCTCTTTAGTTTTCTAATTTGGCAATGAACATAGAGTAAGATCGAACAAGCTGTGTGATTCCCTCCATTGAAATGTGAAGTATAACCACCCCCCCCCCCCCCCCCCCCCCCGGGGGGGGGGGGGGTGTTAGGAATAGTGTCCTGAAAATCCAGATTTATTGTGTAATTATTACTTTATTATAGAATGAAATTTATGATCTAGTGGCTTCCTCGTTAAATTTGTGTAGGTAAACATATATTGCATGTGATTTTCTTTTAAGTAGCATCCATGAGATGGATGAAGTCCTTAGACTACATTTACATGTTTGTGCTAAGTGAATTATGAGATTAAGCCATAGATAGACTTGGAACAAATGGAAGGAAATGTTATTTGAAAAAAAAAAAAACTCGTAGTTAGTGACAAGTTTAGGCTACTTGTCTATTAAGACTATAAAATGACACTTTAGGTGACCTGTCCTGGTCATGTTGATGGTGATCTAAAAGTGTTATGTTCGTATGTGCAATAAAATTAATACACTGAATTGGACCATGTAAGTTACTTGTTTCTAGACTATTATTCATGGTGTATTGTTTGAATGACGACTCTAAATACTGAGAGTATTATGGACCTGTGCGTGGAATGTTAGTTATCTTGGTGCACTATAAGTAAGGTCTCAATAAATGGCCAAAGTCCCATGTGCACTGGATAACAGCATGAAGTGTGACAAGGATCATGTATTCAATATGGAGTCTGTAGCCTCTTATGAGATACAGATGTCCCCATAGTTGATTTGCAAGCATTTGAATTAATTCAGAAACTTTGGCCAAAGTTTTTCAAGTGTTTGACCTTTGAAAATAATATTGTGAATTTGTTTAAGTATAAATAAATTATTCAGAAAATAGTGCGTCGATAACTAATGGAAAAGCTGTGAGAAAACTAATAGTAGTGGTTCTAATTATTTTTCGTCTTGGATATTTCATAGAGAGGTTGTTGTTATCAATATAGTCTATTTGGGAATTATTGAATAAATAATTTAGCACTAGAGTGTAGTGGATTTATTTAGTGGAATTAAATCCTATTAAAAGGTAATTAAATTTTATCATGAGATGGTAATTAATTTAGCCCATTTGGAACTAGATTTATCTTATCCCTGAGGTCCATGCGCAAGTCTCTTTTTTAAATGCCATCAGAAAATATTAAAGAATTCATGAGAAAAAATTATTTATTAGTGAGATGAGTAAATTTATTTTGCTAAACATTATTCATTTGATGTATAAAAGTTAAAATTATAAAATAAAATATATATATATATATATATATATATATATATATATATATATATATATTTTAATTTAAAATTTATAAGATAATTTTTTACATGTGGAAAATAAAACAAAAAAAGTAAAAAAAAAAAAAGGAAAAAGAAAAACAAAACTGGCCGTTATTTGTTTGTGCCAAATGGTATTGTCGCATGCTGCTGGTCTTATACCAGTGATCCGCGGCTTAGGGTGCGGACTAATCAGAGCGTGCATGACACATGCAATCTGCACCCCTGTGCACGGACAAATAGGAAGCTGCCATGTGGTAGCGTTGACTTGACAAACGAACGCGGATTTTGCAATGATTGAAACGGCGTCATTTTGCGATGTTTTATTTTTGTTTTGTTGAATCCCACATCTATTTTGTGGTATTTGTTTTCTCTGATAGCCTACTATAGATAGGGGTATTGAAGTTAAGGTTTAGCATTCAATCGAAATTAAAGTTTTTTAAAAGTATTGACTTTCAGAGAACTAAAAGAGGGAAAATTTCTGTTAAAATTTTTTTCTCTTGAGTTTAATATTTTTTGGAGCCCAGACACTGGTATTTGAGGTCATTACATAGAAGGCTTCCAGGTCTCGAGTTTTCTTTGGTTTTCTTTGTTGGAGAAATTTTCAGGTATTCTTCTTTCCTTTTCCTTTTAGTTTTTCACTTTTTTATTTATTTATAATATTCTTATTATGCTAGTTTATATTCATGTTATTATTATGTATGTCTTACAGTAGAGGCCTATAGATTTAAAATTCGGAATTTTAAACCATTTTGCTGCATAGGAAAAAAATTTTAAAATTCAGCCCAACAATTGGTATAAGAGCCAACTTTTGATTACCTTCGTTATATACATGATAGTTAAGATCAAAATAAATATACTAGTGATTTAATAAAATAGAGATTTTATTAAATTAGAGAGGAAAAATAATTTAGTTCGATATTGATCATTATTGTAGATCTGATTTTAAATTGTTAAAACTTTAATTGGATTAATAGTTATTTCATATATGTAGATCTTAATTCATATTTAGTTTACGTATGATGGGATTGTGTGTATATGGTTAAGATTAACGAAATTGGATAGACTGATCTAATAAGATTAGAGTCAATACTTTTTTTAAATTTTAAAAACTTATTTTTTAAACAAATACTGCCACTGACGTCAGCGATGATGTGGAAATTTCAAAAAATTTGTTTTTTGGGGACGTGTAGATGTCAGTACTGAATTAAATAGTAATAGTTAATAATTATTTTATTAATTGATTTATTTTATAATATGATTCTAACGTAGATCATGAGATAATCAAGTTGTAAATACAATTTAAATAAAACCACTAGTTTATAAAATTCAAGTGGGAGCAAGGTTTAATTGTTGAACCTTGTGGTCTCCATTGTCAGTCTAGTGGTATAGTGAGTCGACATCACTCCCCGTGGAGGGTTTCGGTTTGCAGGTTACAAGGTTAGACTTCTAATAGGATAAACTAAAGTGCAAATAAGTGATGTGACCACGCTACCATGGAGTATTAGGTGTATTTGTATTGAGGTTTAGGTAATGGTTTACACTTGACGAGCATGATACATTAGCCTCCCCAAGGAGCTCTGTTGTGTCGCGTTAGAGAATAAGGAAAAGTGGTGGATTAATTATGTTTAGTAAGAGTTACAAGAAAACATATTAATTAAGAATAGTTCTCACCTCAACTAATTTCATATGGCCCTACTATCGAGGAGTAAGAAGTGGTGTGTTTGGGTCATTATTACATGCATGATAGTTCAGTTTTGGAACACCTGACTCATTGTGTTTGCTAAAAATAAAAAGAATAGAAATTATTGCATTATAATGACTCATTTTGTATAGTTACACAAATGTTTGCATTTACAGAGATTAATAATGGCTGCGGCTGGTGCACTTCATTCAATTCTTAAGTATAGTATACTCATTGGGCGAAATTATTTTAGCTAGAAAAAGAATTTGGACCTCATTCTAATTCAAGAGGGTCTCAAGTTCGTTCTCAGTGATACTAATCATACAGTTGCTATTGAAGAGCGTCAAGAATGCTAGCATAAAGCTAATGAGTTAGTCAAATGCTATATATTGAGCTCTGTTTCAGATGTTCTTAAACATTAGATGCTGGAGATGCAAACATCATCTAAGATGATGAAACATTTAGAAGAAATGTTCGAAGAACAGTATATAGCAGCAAGGAAAGATCTGATCAGAAAGTTGCTCAACCTGAGGATGTCCGAAGGAATGCCAGTTTGATGGCGCGTTTTTCTGAATTGGAAATCCTTTGAGCTGAGTTTGATAGTCAAAGTAAGCAAGATATCATCCTCGGTTCCTTGTCCAGCTCATTCACTCAGTTCAGGCTGAATTTTTCTATAAATAACAAGAATTAGTCAATGCTTGAGCTAATGAAAGAGCTGCAAGTAAAAGAGGAGTTGTTATGAGTCGAATGAAATGTCCACTTGGCCCAAGGATCAAGGACGCATGAGAGTAAGCATGGCGAAGAAAAGTGTTTTCTTCGCGAAAAAATGTGCAGGTAGAAAAGGGACTGCAGTAAGGACTTAGCTACCCTTCCTGCCAAGATTGACAATCCATCTGGTGAGGGTATGTTGATAATTCACTTAGTTGAGTCATGCATAGTTGAGAGTCCACTAGGTTCTTGGTGTATGGACTCAAGTTCAACTGGCCATGTCTGTAACAATTTACACAGACTTAGGCTACCCAGGAGGCTGCATGATGGAGATGTGTACCTGACGGTTGGAGACGGTAGAAGAGTTGCGGTCTTAGGAGTAGTAGATGTTAGCTTAGTTTTTAGTGATAGGGTTTTGATTTTGAAGGATTGTTTATTTGTACCTGTATCGCGCAAGAATTTAATTTTTGTGTCTTGATTAGTGAATAATGGTTATTCAGTTAATTTTCGTTCTAAACTTGTTATCACAAGAAATAAATTGTTTATTTATATTGGTACATGTGTGGATGGTTTATTCATGTTATTTTCTTATCAAAACTTTGATAATAGTTTGAATGAATCTAAGACAAGCTCACTTGTTCAATCTCTTAAAAGAAAACACCCTGAAAGGGATAATGCCTTCACATGGCACCAATATTTAGGTCACATTAATTCTAACAGGATTCAAGGACTGGTAAAAGATGGACTGATAGAATCTTTGGACTTAAAGTCCTTGCCAGTTTACGAATCCTGTATAGAGGCAAGATGACCAAGTTTGTGTTTATTATTAAAGGCAACAGGATTGGTGACTTGCTTGAGCTGGTTCACACAGATATATGTGGAACAATGAATGTTCAAGAGGTGAGTATGAGTACTTCATCACATTCACTGATGATTACTCTAGATATGGATATATTTACCTAATGAGACATAAGTCAGACTCTTTTGAACAGTTCAAAGAGTACAAAGCTGAAGTTGAAAAGAAATTAGATAAACAAGTCAAGTTACTTCGATCAGATCGAGGTGGAGAATACCTTTCAGGAGAATTTTTGGATTTCCTAACTATAAATGGAGTAAGATCTCAGCTTTCTACTTTGAGTACACCGCATTAGAATGGTGTTGTAAAACAAAGGAGTAGGACATTGTTGGAGAAGGTAAGGTCCATGATGAGTCATGCTACTTTAACAATCTTTTTTTGGGGTTATGCCTTCGAAACATTAGCATATCTCCTTAACTTTGTTTCATCTAAGTCAGTTCCTAAAATGCATGTGAAGTTGAGGACTAGACGAAAGCCTAATTTAGGGTACCTTTGTATTTGGAGGTGCCCAGCACACGTGTTGAAAAAGAACTTTGACAAGTTGGAATCAAGGACAGAGGAGTGTATGTTTGTAGGTTATCCCAAAGGAACACAGAGTCATCTTTTCTATAGTTCTTCTATTCAAAAGGTGTTCGTGAGTGCAAATGTGAAATATTTAGATGAGGATTTGTAGTAGACTACAAAATAAAAAGTAAAGTAGTGTTAGAGGAACTGAAAGATCATGACACTATTTTTGAATAGATAGACTCATCTCGGGACATAGTTGATGTATTAGATACACCTGCGGATAGAGCTGAGGATGTTACAAGTACATAAGGGTATAGGCATAGTGGGAAGATTGTCAGGGCACCTCATAGATTCATGGTGGGACCTTTAATGTTTGACCATGACATTGAGTTCGATCCTCTTACCTACAATGAGGCAATTAAAGACAAGGATGCTGGTCAGTGGGTCTTGGCAATGAAATTTGAGATGCGGTTTATGTATTCTAATCGGGTCTGGGAACTTGAAGAGGCGCCGGAAGGCATTAAACCCATTGGATGTAAATGGGTCTTCAAGAAGAAAAGAGGAGTGGACGGGAAGGTAGAGAGCTTCAAGACTGGTTGCTAAGGGTTTTACAAGAAAGGAATCGATTATGATGAGACCTTCTCACCAGTAGCCATGTTAAAGTCCATAATGATACTCCTTTCCACTGCAGCTCATTGTGATTATGAGATTTGGAAAATGGATGTTAAAACGGCTTTTTTGAATGATCATCTCGAAGAAGAAATCTGTATGGTGCAACCAGATGGTTTTATTGGCAAAAATCATGCAAACTGAAGATATCCATATATGGGCTGAAGCAAGCATCACGCTCATGGAATATTAGATTCAATGAAGCTATGAAGTCTTATGAATTTGAGCAATTGGTTGATAAACCATGCGTGCACCAGCGACATCAAGAGAAAGTAGTGATTTTTTTATTGTTGTATTTGGACGACATACTACTCATTGGGAGTAATGTAGGTGTCTTATGAAATGTAAAGATTTGGTTGCCAAATTAATTTGATATGAAGGACCTTGGAGAAGCTAGCTGTATTCTTGGGATCAAGCTTTTGCGAGATCGTAAGAATAGGATGGTAGGCCTTTCTCAAGCCTCTTATATTGACAAGATGTTGTTAGAGTATTACATAGAGGACTCTAAGCAAGGGCTTTTATCTTTCAGGCATAGGGTCTCTCTTTCTTTAGAAAAGTGTCCTAAGACACCTTAAGAGGAGGAGTAGATGAGGAATATTCCATATGCTTTGGCTGTGTGAAGCCTCATGTATGCCATGCCATACACGAGACCAGATATCTGCTATGCTATAGGCATGGCGAGTAGATATATTTCTAACGCGGGTTTGATGCACTGGGTGGCAGAGAAGCATATTCTCAAGTACTTGAGAAGAACTGGAGATTATATGCTAATCTTTTATAGTAACGAGCTGGTTCTAGTTGGCTATATTGATTCATATTTTTAGTCAGATAGAGATGCTATAGTAACTAGCTAGTCCTAGTTGGATATGTCTTGACCCTTGGAGGTGGAGCCATCAGTTAGAGGAGTGTCAAGCAGTCTTTTATTGCTGACTCAACCGTGGAAGTCAAATATGTTGCAGCTTTAGAAACTGCAAGGAGGCATGTTGGCTTAAGAAATTCCTAAAAGATTCTGAGGTAGTAAGAGATGGTCTAACACCAGCTACAGTCTTTTGTGACGACTTGGGCGTGGTGGCTAATTCTAAAGAGCCTCGAAGACACAAGACATCCAAACACATTGAAAGGAAATACCACCTCATCAGAGACTACGTGGAGAAGGATGAGACATCGATCTTAAAGATAGATACAAGCAATAACCTTGCATATGTTTTTACTAAGACTTTGACTTGGAAGACCTCTGAATCACATTTAGAATGGATGGGAATAAAGTGTAGTAAATTGGATTTAGGGCAAGTGGAAAATTGTTATGAAATTTAAGTTGCAGTCGCTTCCTCGTTAAATTTATGTAAGTGAGTATATATTGCATGTGATTTTCTTTTAAGTAACATCCATGAGATGGATGTAGTCCTCAGACTACATTTACATGTTTATTCTAAGTGGATTATGAGATTAAGCCATAGATAGACTTGGAACAAACAGAATGAAATGTTGTTTAAAAAAACTCGTGGTCAGTGACCAGTTTGGACTACTTGCTGCATAGGCTATAGTGTAATACTTTAGATGGCCTGTCTTGGTCATGTGGATGGTGATCCAAAAGTGTTATGTTGGTGTGTGCAATAAGATTAATACACTAAGTTGGACCATGTGAATTACTTACTTCTAGACTACTATCAGAAATGAGTGATTTATGATATATTATTTGAACGATGGCTCTAAATCCTGTAAGTATTCTAGACTTATGCATGGAATGTTAGTTATCTTGGTGCACTATAAGTAAGGTCTCGATAAATGGCCGATGTCCCATGTGCACTGGGTAACGGCATGAAGTGTGACAGGGATCAGATATTCAATATGGAATCTATAGTCTCTTAGAGATACAAATGTCCCATCCATTGGTTCACAAGTGTTTGAATTAATTTTAAAACTTTAGCCAAAATGTTCTAAGTGTTTGACATTTGGAATTTATACTGTGAATTTATTCGAGTATAAATGAATTATTTGTAAAAGGGTGAGTTAGTAACTAATGGAAAGCCGTGAGAAAAATAATGGTAATGGTTATTGTTAGGAATAGTGTCCTAAAATCCTATTATGTTAATATTATTTTATTAAAGAATAAAATTGAAGTCCAGTGGTTTCCCTGTTAAATTTGTATAAGCGAGCATTTATACTGCATGTAATTTTCTTTTTGGAAACATCCATGAGATGAGTGTAGTCCTCAAACTAAGATTTACACGTTTGTTCTAAGTGGTTTATGAGATTAACCCACAGATAGACTTGGAACAAATTGTATGGATTGTTATTTAAAAGACTCGTAGTCAAAGACAAATCTAAATTATTCAAATAAAATGGCGGGAAAATAACCAATACTTCAAATAATGGAGGGAAAGGGGATTATTCAAATAATTGGAGGGAAAAACGGTTAGGGGAGCATCCCACTTGGCTATTTCCATATTCTTCTAGATGCGTCCAGAATTAGGTGCGCCTATGGAGTTTGTTGGAACAGTTGCATCAGTCGTTTGAAGCTGAAAGCTAGCCTCTGGACACTATCGGGTGCTACGGAAGAACCCATGGCACTGCCTGGCCGCACCCTTGACATTGTCGGCTAGCGAACTGGCCCGGCCCTGACCTGAACCTCTGCGACCCTTGACATGCCCTGCTGCGAACCCCTGGACCTGATGCGGTCCCGGTAGCGAACCAGCCCTTGTCTTGACCCAACTGCTAGGCCTTCCTTGTCAACCTCTAAAATGACTTATTTTTATTGTTTGTTGTCCTAGCTAATGTGTTGGACCATGTCATGGCTAGGATCATGACATTGCCGCCCTCTCGAATTAATCCTTGTCCTCAAGGATTGAAGTCCAAAAATTGCTTTCGAACCTCAGACAGGTCTTCCCATGTTTCCCCCTTAGTCCAATTGGCCCATTACACTAAGACTTGACGCACTCTCCTTCCATTGCGTTTGATCCAACGGCGTTCCAGAATGTTCATGGGCTCAATGTTAACGACCTCTTCTTTTGTCTTTTTAAATCGGTCTATCAGTCATCCCACTTTGTTTTTGATGGCTTTCGCTATGTGTTGTCCGGTTGATGTATTCATGGTAGCTTTCTGCTTTATTCCTCGAAGCTAGATCTTCTTTCCTTCTTGGTAGCATGCGAACTCAAGTGCCTTGAAGTCGAATGTTATTGGCCCGTGCTTTTGGAGCCAATCCTCCCCAAGGATCATGTCGCTTCCTCGTAGCTTGAGTGCCCGAAAGTCATCTTCGAATGTTTGGCCTTGTACCTTCCACCCGACCCCTAGACAACTTAAGTAACTCATAAGAACCTCACCGTTTGCCGCTGTGACCGTCATTGCTGCTGTTGGCAGGGTCGGTAATTTCAATTTCGTAGCCAAGTTCTTGTTAATGAAGCTAAGTGCTTCCGCTATCCCCCAAGATCGTCATAGGTCTTCGTTTAATGCTTCCCTTCAATTTGAGGTGTCGTGCGTGACATTACCCTCCAAGGCACAAAGTGAAACTTCCGTTTCCTCGCCTTGCAATTGCTCCTCGTCCTCATAGTCCGTCTCTTTTATTTCCACCATGCCGTTTATGCTGTTCAGTTGCTTTTCCTTACATCGGTGTCCTGGAAAATAACGTTCTTGACATCTATAACACTTTCGGTGGTCACGGCCTGGTTGTGAGGAACTCGTGGACACGGTTTGCCCCTCCCTGGACACTGCTGGCTTGACCCCCGAACTGACAGTCTGCTGCGGCTGCTGGATCGGGTTGGTCACTGCGGTCCTGGACACGGTGTCGTCCCTGCGCGACTGGCCCGGACTGCGTGTGGGCTGCATAAGGATTTTCTGTTCGTCCATGGCAATTTCCTGCAGTCGTGCTTGTTCAAATGCGGTACTCAAGTCAGGTGGCTTACCGACCTTAACAATAGCTCTCATTGCTGGTTTTAATCCGCTAATGAAGCTCGAAACGAAGTAATCTTCACTTAAGTTTGAATCGTAGATTAACATCCATCTTTTTAATTCCTCAAAGTGAATGACATAGTCCTCCACGGATCTGGTTTGAGTCATTTTAGTAAATTCCTCCACAACATCTTGTAGAGTGCGGTCCCCAAACCTTTTGCATAGTTCGTCCACGAAGAATTTCCATGTCATGAGAGGATGCCTCAATTCCAAAGCGTGGAACCAAGAATCTCCCACGTCATGGAGGTGACTGGAAGCATATTCCACCCATTCGTCCACTGGAACGTGGTACCAACGGAAGTACTTGAGACACTTTCTGATCCACGCCCTCGGGTTAGTGCCGTCAAACCTTGGTAAATCCAGTTTCGGTGTATGATGCGCACCCCAGGACCGTTGCTTCCATTATTACGACTGTGGTCTCATTTTTCGATGCTGCGTGAGTGGCTCCTATCCTCCCTCAGTTCTGGTGCGGAGGAGGCATCATTTCTTGACCACCAAGTCTTGTATAGTTGCTGGATCCCCCCGTTTCTTGGTGCGGCATAACTGGAGGTGCTACTTCGTGTTCTACCTCTAGCCTTGATTGTTTGTTGTAGTCCTTTTATGATTTCGGCCAAGGCATCTACTGAACTCCTAACCTCGGTCATTCCCGACCTAAACTTTTCGTTGATGAGGTGCTGCTCCTCCCGATCCTTTGCTCGGTCTTGTTGCCATGTGCGAGACATGACGTCAAGGCATTTGTTCAATGACTGCGATTCTCTCTTGAGTTGCATTGGTCTCTTCGGATGAAGACATAGTCAAGGCAGCACGGTAGCTTCTAGTGATGGCCAGATTGATTGAGGAGCTCGGATGTGATCAATACCGGATGAATTGTAGCAGATTTTTTTTTTAATACGAACGAATATTTTTTTTTTTTTGATAACAAGCCTCTTGAACGAGATGGCTCTGATACCACTTGTCACGATCCTCGATTCGTGACCTTGAGTTAGTGGCTCGAGATTTGATTGATATTGAGAATTGATAGAGTTTTAGAGAGTATGGGATGAGAAAGAAGGTGAATTTAGACTTAGATGAGAAAACGAAGTAGAGTTAGATGAGAGAAAGAATAGAGAGTATGAGCTGAGAGAGAATTAAGAGTTGAACTCTTGAATTTCATTCATATTTTCCTTCATTGCCTTTACAAGTGTTTTCTTTTCTATTTATAGAATTCTAGCAAATTATTCTAGAGATTTCCTAAGCTATTACAAATATGAATTATTCAAATAAAATGGCGGGAAAATAACCAACTGTTCAAATAATGGAGGGAAAGGGGATTATTCAAATAATTGGAGGGAAAAACGGTTAGGGGAGCGTCCCACATGGCTATTTCCAGATTCTTCTAGATGCTTCCCGAATTAGGCGCGCCTATGGAGTTTGTTGGAACACTTGCATCAGTCGTTTGAAGCTGAAAGCCAGCCTCTGGACACTATTGGGTGCTACGGACGGACCAATGGCACTGCCTGGCCGCACCCTTGACATTGTCGGCTCGCGAACTGGCCCGGACCTGACCCGAACCTTTGCGACCCTTGACATGCCCTGCTGCGAACCCCTGGGCCTGATGCGGTCCCGGTAGCGAACTAGCCTTTGTCTTGACCCAACTGCTAGGCCTTCCTTGTCAACCTCTAAAATGACTTATTTTTATTGTTTGTTGTCCTAGCTAATGTGTTGGACCATGTCATGGCTAGGATCATGACAGTTTGAGTCCCTACCCATGGGTGAAATCATCTTGGGAGGACCTTTAACAAAGGTTCTTAGTCAAATTTTAATCTAAGGCTAGAACTATGGCTGTTAGGCGCGCTATTAATAACTTTGAGGAAAACGACCAAGGGCAATTTCACGAGAGTTGGGACTTGGGACAAGTTCAAGGAGCTTCTTAGGCGCTGTCCCCACCACAAGTCTCCCACGTGGGCTCTAGTGCAAAATTTCTATGATGGTCTCACTACGTCTAACAAACAAATGGTGAATGTTTCAGGCGAGGGAGCATTTAACCAAGAGGCTGAGAATGAAGCGTGGATCCTATTTGAGCGTCTTAATGAGCACTCCCTTCAACAGACCTCCTCTGCTAGGGTGGTTAGGGGAGGTACACATGGTGTCTATGGGGTGGCACCAATCGATGACACTGTATTTACGTTAGAAGCGCTTGGCAGGAAAGTTGATCAAATCATAGCATCTTAGGCAAATCCTACTAGCTTGCGTGCAATTAATGCTGCTGAGTCATCATATGGTGCTAACACCTGTGGTGTTTGTTCTAGCGTTGACCATTCTGTATTTAACTACCTTTATGACTCATAATTTCCCAAATTTGTGTAGGAACATGTTTATGCGGCGCAGGGCTTTTCGAAGAGTGTTGACCTATTCTCAAACACCGACAATCCTGGATGGCGCAACTACCCAAAATTCTCATGGAGACAGAACGACCATCAAAATCCACCCACGAGACAATAGAATCCCAGCTTTGTAGGTAACGAACACCATCCCGCCTTTTCGGGAGGGTAGAGGTATGTTTCTCAACCTACCCATCCTGTTTTGCATGTTGAACCCCCTCCCCCACCTCCGGGATATTCGTCTCAGTTTGAGGAGAGTATACTCCGATTCATGGAGGACACCACATAACTATTGCTAAAATAGAGGACCAAATTGGAATATTGGGCCATGCTCTTGATAGGTGAGAGGAAGAAAATTACCCTTTCAACCTCTCACAGACCCGATAGGGTCCACTAGTTCTAACCCTAACTTGCTTACTCACGAGCAAGTTAAGATTGTGTCAGTGACTGGAGGGGGAAACCTTAGAGATGTGGAAGTTGAGGTTGAGAAGAAGAGCATGGATCCTTCTCCCACAGCTAAAGGGGAGGGCCTACACGGTAGGACATATGAACCTGCTGTCCCTTTTCCTTCGGCCCTTATAGGACCGAAGAAAAAGGATGACCCAAAGAGAGATGAGCTCATATATGTTTTGTAGAATGTGAATATCAACTTGTCGTTGATCGAAGCCATTAAACACATTCTTATGTATGCCAAGTTCCTGAAGGACCTCTGCGTGAAAAAGTAGAGCGCCCAGGAGCACACTCCTAAGAAGGTCCGACTCACCAAGAAGGTGAGAGGCATTCTTGCAACGCGCACCCTGCCCAAGTTTAGTGATCCCGGGGCCTTTTCGGTCCCGTGTGTCCTTAGGGAACAATACACTAGTCGGGCACTCCTTGACATAGGAGCGAGTTTCAACCTTATCCCTTACTCGATTTTTTTGGAATTGGGTATAGGAAACCTTAAGCCAACCAGTGCTACACTTCAATTGGCTAATAGGATAGGGCGGGTACCTCTGTTAAGGTTTCGAAGATTAGGTCTTGAAACTTAACCTTGGTTGGGATAGTGAGAGTGTGAGATGATGGAGAATATAGAGTTTAGATGAGAGAAAGAAGGGAAATTAGATGAGAAAATAGAGAGAGTTAGATGAGAGAGAGAATATTGATCTCAAAATGAGATTGTATTTGATATTTGACTGAATAATTCTGAAAATACACTTCCCAGCTACTTATAGGCAAGAAGCAAAGCTAATCCAATGTATCTAGACACCCTTGATAACCAACTTGCCCAAAATATCTAAACATGAAAATATCTGATACTAACTACCTAAACTAACAGCCTAAAAGGACCCCCCCTGCTGCAGTACTGCTGGTTCACCATGCAGAAATTACAATGCCGATTATTACATTAGCAAAACCCCAAGCAACTAGACTAACTAACAACCCACACACACTTACTAAGTAATGCTAACAACAATATAACAGCAATAACAGAACATAATGCAGCAGCAGCAGCAGCAACGTATCAGCAGAACATCACAGCAGCAGCATATCGGTAACCAGATGCAACATACCATGATTTCCATACCTCGGTTTCTCGAATCATAGCATTCCCTTCCCCTTAAGAACATTCTTGTCCTCAAGAATAGAAGAGAGTTGTAACAATGAAGACACTTATTGCATATGAAAATACATCTGAGGTGGTGAGGTGTGCTGAAATCTGCAGCTGAGACTACCAATAAGCACTTCAGTTTATCGTGATGCCATGTCGGTGTTTTGAGTACATAACGTTCTTCAGGAGGTCTACTATGATCAAACCAAACATCACCAACACATTCCGAACCTCTCTTGTTGCAGTTAACATGGCTCAACACCCAGATTCGCTGCTGAAATTCCCCAAATGCAGATACCATTTTGTTTTTATGCAAGTAGTAAGCTACATTACTGATTTTGTGTATTTTTGTCTCAATTAAATTGCATATGAAGTCCTTGAGCATCTCGGGAGGCCTTCCAAACTCAAACCAAGAGAGACAAACATTAAATTCTGCTTGTAAACACTCCCAAATGCCATTCGAACAGCTCTAAAACAGAATTATTTCATTCCGAACTTGCCGATCGGCATGCCGAAACTGCATTTTAGCTATTGGAACTTGATTCTTTGCTGAATTAACATGTCTTGCTGCAATGATTTTTAAAAAATTCAGCTCACACAACCATCTACCAACCCAACTCATGACATGACCAATAAATCCTTGATGGCTCTCCAATTGCACCATCATTGCTGCAACATCCAGAAACTCAACAGTACAAACCTGATGCAATTCATAACAACATTTTGTAGCTCGGTGTATGTCCATGTGGAAGCTACTTGAAGTGAACAAGTTATTACACCATCTAAAAGGCATAATAGCACCAACCAAACTTAATCTGATCAGCTTATTCACTACCAACAGTGACGAATTTCTCCAAGAATTTTCTGCATCTTCCAAAACGACTTTTGGTGGAATATTGAAAGTAAACTTGTAAGATTTCAAAACTCCAACCATTTCTTCGCAAACGCTTGCTTAAGACACACGAACTATGAACTCAATATCCATTGTGGAATGCCAAATGCACAATGTCATAACTTGATCACCCAAAACATACCCAAGGATTCTTCCAATGCTGCAGCTCTTCCTTTGTGAACTGTACAGCAGATTACTTGTTACCCACAGCTTAACCAGCCACCACTCTTGCCTCAAATGACCAAGCTTTACTTCATTATCAACCAACACAAGCATAAGTAACAAATATAACAAGTGAGGACACCAATAAAGCTCTTGAACAACTGGAAATTTCTTCCTACATCCTGCAGTTCTGTCCCGATCTTCCTTGCTGATTTTTTCACTGATGTTAGCCAGAGTAGTCCCCAATCTTGCGTTGATTCTTTTCATCAAAACATTAAGGACATATTGGAGCTTATGCAAATGATTTTTCCACTCAAAACAGTCACAACAAATCACCCCAGACCTGATTGGAATCTGCATTACATCATTACCAGTCACTTGCGGTTGATTCCAATTATCAAATGCTAACATCTCTATGTTTACTTGGCTTCGTGCACTGACATTGGACTGCACTGCATTTTCCTTCAGCATAATACAACGTTTATACACATCCAACAACCCAATAGCTCGCATAAGAAACAAGCTTGGTTTGTTGTGAACCTTGAAACGCAGTCTCGCAGCTCGAGTGCTTCTTTTCAGCAAGGATTCGACTCTTCTCAGCTTCATATAGCCTTGAGAACCTTCTCTCGGATCAGGCGGTAACCTACCATAGGAGCTTGCCCTTGGATAAGTCATAACTCTACTCACATAAAGGAATAACGCATGTCGAACTTGCTGATCGGCGTGCCGATAGTACATTTCAGCCACTATACCTTCGTAATCTCTTTCTCAACACAAGAGACCTTGCTCAGCCTCCAAGATGATGTTGTTCTGGTCCCAAGTTAACACTTCATTATGCCTAAAAATGAACTTAGACACGCCCTGCTCTATAGTTGATGACAATGCATCAGAAACAACAGAATAGCATTGCTTATCAATGAAAGCATTTCGGTTCAGCCCTCCATCTTGCCATGGAGTATCACTTGACTGATTTGGAGATGTATTAAGGGATATGGCAGTGGTAACATCTAGTTTTTCAGTTGAAGTCTCAGATTCTGCTGCACCCAACCCTTGTATACCAACACGACTTTCAAACTCTTGTAAACCAGCATGTAGATCAGTAGAAGCAACATCTTGAGTTAGTCCTTGCTGATCATCTAGCATCATAGGCTGAAACACAAACCTCACGCTTTAATTTTGGCTTGGACAACTTCTTTTTACCCACAACATCTCCCAATGCTTCACTTAGATAATTTCTCTTCGACTTACTCTTTGCTGCCTTAATCATTCCTCGGACCTGTGAATCATATTTCCAATCCAGACGTTCGTCATATTGTGTCTCAACATTGTCAAGAGACACTAACTCTCGCATAGAGTCTTCATAAGAATCATCTTGTTCAAACTCAGGTTCCTCTAGCTTGTGTTCTTCACTTTCGGCATTGTCATGGCTGAGTTCCTCTTCAATAACAACAGATTGTACCTCCTCTTTCTGCTCAACAACAAACTCTTGCGGTAGAACCACTTCCGTAGGTGGAACAATCTCAATTTGTTGCAACCGACCTTGCCCCTTTGCATCCTTTGCATCTTTGTCCATTAACAATGACAGAATTTGATCCATCTTTTGATCAAAACCTTTCTGTAAATCTTCAAGGTCCTCTTTAGTAGCATTCTGAGATCCGATCATAACATATACACCAAATTCAGATCGAATTATCTCTCCATCAGCCATATTTGCAAATGAACAACAACTTCGATCTAGAATTAGCACTTTCGCAGAGTACAATATCGAAATTCGCAGAAATATCAAACTTGTTTCACAACTCTTCAACAATCGATTGCTTAATAAAATTCTACTCCTTAGTTCGCACAAACACGCACTTGCTATCGGTTCTATGCTCGTCAATGATTATAATCCCTAACTGGTAAATTTCGAACAGAACACCAAAAAACCCTAACCTCGAGTGACTTCTGACAGAAACGTTTAATCGAGTTATTCGACTCACACTTCTAAATTAGGCTCAAATTTAACTCAAAATCAAGTTCTTAACACAACACTCAAGCAATCTCAACGAACGAAATCGGATTTCAACACTTTCGCTTCCTATCAGATTATCGCCTCTGCTGACAAAATTTCGCCTAAGCAAAATCTCGACTCAATAACATGTAATTCTCAAAGTTCACCGTAGATTCTGATGAATTCTCACTATTTTTATGCTTATCAACACAATTTCGACATAATCCAACAACAACCTCAATTCTTCAACGAATTACAACTTGAAGATCAGAAATCCCTTACCTCAATCTTCAACTTCTGAATTGCAACTTTTGTAATCATCTCCATTCCGATTATCTCTGCTATTTTGATGATGATCAAGTATAATGTGGATCATATAGCTCAATTCAAACTTCTTTCTCAACCGATCAAATGGATGATTGATTAAGTAGCTCAGCACCAATTTCAGCACTGCAACTACTTCATTTCTCCACTTCTGCAGCAATTGCTTGATCGATGCTATTGAATTTCGTTCTGAATAAGCATGATGTTGATTGTACTCAACAATTACTGATAAATGGAGCTTACTTCAATGTAATTTGATCACTTAAAGTCCCAATCGAAAGCAATCTGCCCAGGCTGATGCAGTACTGCCAAAACTCTTCAATCAATTTAGATTTGAATTTCTGATCACCAAATCTGAATTAAATCAATATCCAACCTTCTTTTGTTGATTAATTGCAACACAATTAATCAGATTTTATAATTTTTTTCAGATATGAGCTTGATTCGGAAGCCAAATCATGGCTCTGATACCAATTGTTAAGGTTTCGAAGATTAGGTCTTGAAACTTAACCTTGGTTGGGATAGTGAGAGTATGAGATGTGGAAGAACATAGAGTTTAGATGAGAGAAATAAGGGAAATTAGATGAGAAAATAGAGAGAGTTGGATGAGAGAGAGAATATTGATCTCAAAATGAGATTGTATTTGATATTTGATTGAATAATTCTGAAAATACACTTCCCAGCTACTTATAAGCAAGAAGCAAAGCTAATCCAATGTATCTGGACACCCTTGATAACCAACTTGCCCAAAATATCTAAATATGAAAATATCTGATACTAACTACCTAAACTAACAGCCTAAAAGGACCCCCCCTGCTGCAGTACTGCTGGTTCACCATGCAGAAATTACAATGCCGATTATTACATTAGCAAAACACCAAGCAACTAGACTAACTAACAACCCACACACACTTACTAAGTAATGCTAACAACAATATAACAGCAATAACAGAACACAATGCAGCAGTAGCAGCAACGTATCAGCAGAACATCACAGCAGCAGCATATCAGTAACCAGATGCAACATACCATGATTTCCATGCCTCGGTTTCTCGAATCATAACTACCTCATGAGGTAGTGGAAGATGTACTTGCCAAGGTTGATAAGTTTGTCTTCCCTGTTGATTTTATTGTCTTAGATATGGACCCTATTATTAGGCAGAACTACAATACTCCTACTATTCTAGGCCAACCATTCCTAACAACAGTTGACGCTATGATTTACTGTAGGACAGGAGTGCTGGGGGTTTCATTTGGAAACTTCAAGGGAAAATTGAAAGTCTTTTACGTTGTTCGACATCCTAAGATAGAGGATGAGTTAGAGTGCTACAGGGTTGAAGGTATTTACTCTTTTGGCAGAATTAGGTATGCCCGATTCTATTAAAAATGCTGATTTGAGTAATGTCCCTATCTGTGTTGATAACTATGCATCATCGCCTAGACTTGATAGGATAGAGATTCGAGACGTCAATGCTGACCATGTTCTTCTTCTGATAGTCCCAGGCCTAGAAATGATGTTGGGTTTGGGGATCGTCCCTACAGGCTCAATCTAAAATCTATGGTAAACATTGCCTCAGATTTTGGTTGGCATTACGCTTTACCTTGCATACGGCTGAAGACGTTAAACTTAACGCTCTTAGAACGCAACCCAACCTACTTTTATGTGTGTTGTGTGTTTTAATTTGTTTCTTCAAATTGGACTCTCTTTCATTTGAAGATCCTTTTGTTATCCATATCATGCTAACTTTGTGTCTCTTTTACTAAACACTTGTACGATCATGATTTCTAACACTACTAGCAAGTTTGTTTAGTATTCTTTCTTCTATGTCTTCGGTTGTAGCTTGCTATTTCCACCTTTCCTTTTTGGATTTGCTCACCATGCATAGCTAAATATATCTTACCCCAGGTCATCTCTTTCCTTTCCTCACTTGTGTTTACTTTCATTGATTTGCATTGAACAATGCATGGTTTAGATTTGGGGATGGCATGTACGACGTGAATTTTTGATTGTCCTTTTAGCATCCTTTTGCTTTAATTATCTGAGTTTTTGCATGGATTAGCATAGAATTATGGTGACTTGTATTAAAGTTCAAATTTAAGATGTACTATAATGATTAGAATATTTATGTAATGAGATTATTCATGGATCTAACTGTTGAATTAGTATTTTTGTCTGTTAACTAGTCAGAGAGATTATTTCTTTTTA
Organism: Simmondsia chinensis; assembly: GCA_018398585.1. Classification (NCBI taxonomy): domain Eukaryota; kingdom Viridiplantae; phylum Streptophyta; class Magnoliopsida; order Caryophyllales; family Simmondsiaceae; genus Simmondsia; species Simmondsia chinensis. The sequence goes on along the minus strand of JAGTTD010000016.1, from coordinate 18,529,175 downwards.
CTCTTAGTCTTATGACTTAACCTACAGTGTAGGTTGTGATAGCGGGAATAATTTTAGGAATTTGAATCCATTATTTTACCCTTAATGGTGTTGAAATCAATTTTTATCTCATTATCTTGAATTATTCTAGAAAAAAGAAAAAAAAGGGCACTAATGCCTGTGAATTAGGTAAGTACCTGTGACTTGTTGGTTCTTGTTGCCCTAGTGTCTCGAACAAGTAAGCCCGTAGGGGCGTCTTAACACTTGGTACCTTGAGCCAACGGAGTCGGGAGCTTCCGGTCAAAAACTCGTTACACAAGCCACAGGAAAGCTTAAGAAGAATCAACTACTTTGAGTCATTGTAATAAGCACTAATGGCTAATTTAAAATTAAAAAAAAAAAAGAGATGAATTAAGGTATGTGCTAGTAACGGCTTAGGCTGTGAATTCCTTTGACTTGAGCCGTTAGGTCCGAGGATTGCTTTCACTCGATGCCTTGAGCAAATTGGATCGGGAGTCACCGATCGAAAACTCGCTACATGGGTCCGAGGGACACACGCCTAACCGTGAGTTACTTCAAAAAAAGAAAAGGAAAAAAAAGAGGAAAAATGAAGGAAACAAGAAAAAAGGAGAAACCTTTTGATATTTTCCTTGATTAGAAGTGAATTGTTTAGATATCTGATTCTTTTGATTATTCTCTCTATTCGTCTTAAAGTTGGAGGGTTAGAAATAAAAAAAAAAGGGGGGGAGAGAAGTGCTAAACTCACTTTCTAGGCAAAAGACTTGAATCATGAGAACTTGAGTTGGAACCAGTGTAATAACAACATTACTTAAAGATTCTCTACTCTCAGGTATATCTTCAAATATGCATGGAAATAGTTTTCACAATTAATTCTTGCTATTACATGCATGATCAAAATTTTCATCTTTAGCTAGTTTGAGCTGAATTCGGCTTAAGGACAAGCAAGGAGTGGGTTTTGGGATGTGCCTTATATTTACATATTTTATTTCTCATACCTGCATCATGTGTGCTTTGTTGTAATCTTGGTACATTTAGGCTCTGAGTGCAACGGAGCAAACAAATATTGAAAAAAGCAGAATCATGCATAATCGAGGCATATTTGAAGACTACTTTGAGAAACTGGACCACGTGCATGAAAGAATGACCAATTGGATCGTAATTTGGTAACTTAAATAGGTCTTGTAAAGTTTTGGGTACAAAACGATCAGTCGACACGAAGTACTAATCGGTCAAGTGCCAGTAGCAATATGGGACTTACAGTGGGGCTGTTGATCTATTAGGAAATAGGGCCGATCAATTGGTTGAGTATAGATAAAGGTGGGGAGACTATTTTCTTGACATCTATTGCCACGCCTCCTCTTCTACTCTCCTTCTTGAAGCCGCTACGAGATCCAAAGGGCTCTCAAACACCGAAGGGCAGGTGGTCGGAGTGCTAGGGGAATCAAAGCAAGGATCAACCTCAGCATCAAGTGGGGGAGTCATCAATTCCCAGTTTTTATTCATTGTTTTATGTTTTTAGATTTTAACGATATGTAAAACTTCCATGGAGGATTAGACTTTTAGTTTAGGGATGAAGGGCGGGTAGCCGTTCGTATCCCATGTTTACATTATGCTTTTAACAATGGTTTTGTTATGTTATATACACACCCTTGTGGGGAATTTATGATTGTTGTTGGGTTTTCTTTGTATTTGCTTGTAGCTGATGCGTCTCGTATTTACGCATCTTTTAATTGTTACTTTAATTATTTTGCACCTATTTAATTATAGTTCTACACTCATTTTGGGAATTTTTATGTTTAACAGGTTTGAAATTAAAGTTACGAAAATTGTCAAATTTGGATGCAAATAAGATAAATTTGACACTCAAACAATTAAATCAAATCAATCAAAATTCGGGACAACAACGTATAAGCCCGACCCGCACTAGCACTGTTTATCATCTTCAACCCAAAGCCACCGCACCAGCACTGTTCACCGACCCAAGACACCAGCAGCGGCCCAACAACACCAGCAGTAGCCCAACAACACCAGCACCAGCCCACGACACCACCATCACCGATGCAGGCCCTGTTCCCCAGCCGCTCTAGCCCAACTCCGGCCCAGCCCAAACACAGACCATCACGAACACAAAGCCCACGACCCCTGCCATCTTCAACCTCAGCCTAACGCAGGCCCACGAGCAGCACCGGCCCAACCACCAGCATCCCAACAGTAACGCAGATCCACCCTCACCCTAGGGCCAACACAAGCACCAGCGTCCGACACGCCACAGACACCGACTTGGGGTTTCGTCTCGATTTAAAAGGAAGAGGGGTTTCGATTTTGGGCGGGGGGTCTCGGTTCACCGTTTCAGCTCTGGTCGTCCGCCTCTTCTTCTTTCCCTCAGCTTTCTCTCTCTCTTGCAGACTTTTTTTCTTTTTTTTCTTTATTTTAATTTTTCGTTAAATTGGAACGGGAGAGAAATTAGCGTGGAGATCAACATGAGTTTGTTCAACTTCTTCTTCACCGGATCATCCTTGATAGAGAGCTAACTTTCTCTCTGGGGTTAGATGAAATCTTAGCCTTTACTTTTGTTTACTTTTAATTCGGGTTAATTTGATTGTTTATATGAATTGCTCGGTTGAGATAAATACTTTGAAGTATTATATTTTTGTTGTTTATTCAATTGATATGATTATTGAGTTTGTAACCTTTAATTATTGATATTGATACCTATAAATTAATTCTTTGTGCTTGTAGCCTTAGGATTAATTAATCAAGCAATAGTATTAACCGAATTGTTAATTAAAGCCTATCTTCCCTATGCTTTAGTTAGATAGGGTCAATACGTAATAATTAACAATACGTTAGGTAGAGCCTATTTTCCTTATGCTTTAGTTAGATAGGGTCAATACGCAATACTAACGACATTACCTTAGTAGGTTGAAGCTTGTAGCCTAAACCACTAACTGTGTAACAATCAATAATCCCAATTTAAGAGTTAACACAAAAATAATTGGCTAATGATGGATTCGAAACCCTAGGCTCCAATTTAATACACATCCCCGATTAGTAGTAGATTATTTTAGTTTAATTGTCGTTTCTAGATTAATTAACACAAAAATAACACTTTTCCTTAAATCAATTTGGATCATAGATTAAATTCACGCACGCTTAGTCCCTGTGGTTCGACACCCTCTCGCCCTACACTTCAATTTAGGTGTGTTTAATAGATAGGGTTTTATATTAAATTTTGATAGACGTAGAAAAACACATCAGTAGCCCTGTTAGGATCTCTGAATTATTAGCGTTCGTTTACGAGCTTATAGCCTAGACCAGAACATAATTGGTTCTCACGCGTGGTTAGGGTTGAGATTGTATCCAACCCTGAACACAATCTCTTATATAAACTAATACTTATCTAGGAGTAAGAAAGGAATTTGTTAGTGTTATTGAGATAATCCGTGCTACACCTAAGGCGATAAGATGGATTATGCCTTTAGACTAGTTCAATATCCTTAGCCCTAGTTTAAGTATTAATTTAGGTTTAATATTTTATTAGCATGCTTGAGTGAGAGTAGTACCAGGATGGGTGACCTCCTGAGAAGTCCTAGTGTTGCCAACCCTATAAGGTTGGGGATCCTCGGAAACAGCCTCTCTGCAGGTTTATACCCTGAAGGGGTATGGCTGCGTACATCCACCCCTCCTAGACCCTGCTTATGCGGGAGTCCTTGAGGCATTGGGTCTGTTGTTGTTGTTGTTATTGAATTAGAAGCAAGAAAGGAATTAAGTAGTACTAATAAGATAATATTTGATAAATGTAGAGTGATATGGTACATTATGCCTTTAGACTAGCTCATCACCCTATGTCCTAGTTTAAATATTAGTGCTTGTTTTAGCCTAAGCCTCCTAAATCATTGTTATAATAGAATATAATGACGAGATTTGAGTAAAGCTACCCTAAATTCATTTTCTAAACTAACCTCAATTGAATTGACACGTTAGTATAAATTTTATTGCTTTCTTTAGTTAACTTTCCAAATAATCGACAAAACCCAAAAATTAAACCGCTTATCAATAACAAAATCTGACTTAACTCCGATTCGCTATGGACACGACCCGTATACCTGATTTAGCTACGGCGATCTCCCACTCTTGCAAGTATGCAGTTTTCAAAACCTTTAAAACTACATCAATGAGTCAGAATCTAGTAGATCCTTACTAAAATCCTTGCTAGAGACTTGATATTGAGTGCAAGTAAAGAGATGGGGCTTAAACCTGTCATTATTAGTCACCCGTGATGGACCCTCAACCCAACGCCTAGTACAATACTAGGTCTTGCGATCAATGAGAGAGTTCCATCATTCGTGTGATAGCAAGCACTAAAAGTAACATACCATCCTAGGTGTAGTGCTTGGTTACTTGTGCCAAAAAAGAAGGAGGTTGAGCGTTTGCTCTTAATGGACTCAAAGAATTTATTGAGTGTCGTGTTGCTGGGACATGATCAACAGGGTCTATCTAAGTGAGTGTGAAAATTGGCCTCTTCAAGGAGTGCGTTTATGACATGGGTTTGACTCTGCTATGCTCATGAAGGGTATGGGACACAAGGCCTAAAATTTGTAGTCGAAGAAGAGGGTTGTTGTGGAAAGTAAGTCTTGTGTGCAAAGACATGCATGGTTAGTCATATAGACACTTATGGTTTCAAAGGTTAGTCTACAATTACGCTCTGATTAATTGTAACATGTATTCACTAAGTGAGGGTTCAATCAGAAGACAATCTCATTTATACATATAGACTTCTTTTAATTCTTAGATGTTGTTTAGATTGTACGAGAATGGATGTATTTTGAAAATGGTGGGGAATATTGATATATTTTCAAAATAAAGTATTCAATATGTTTAAATGTGATTTATTTTGGATTAAATATGCAGAAAAACCTTCAGGGGGTTGAGTGTGTCGACACACAGACTTATGAAACCCAGGCTTTGGGTTTATGTGTCGATACACAAAGCAGCTATGGCCATTATTTTGGTGCTCCAATTTTTGATTTTTTGGAAAATTAATTATTAATTTTGGACGGATGCATCCCTTGGTTTTTAACATGTGTTATTAGTAATTAAACATGTGATTTTGATTATCAACATGTGCTTAATATGTTTATGGATGTGTCTCTGCACAATAGACACATTGTCCTCTATTCAAAGCCCCCTTTTGTCATTTGCAAAACACCAAGAAAAGTTCGTTCTCTCTTTCTCTCATTAAAAAAAAAATTTCTTGGTCATTTTTCTCTCTCTACACTCTTACACTCACTTTGTTGTTCATTGTATCCCTTAGACCATTTTGATATCCAAGAAATAAGTCTTAAGAAAAATGGTTCGCTAAGTGTCTTGAAACCAGTGATTGTGATTGATACCTATTGTTTCGGACAATAGTAAGGGGGTTCTTTAATTGAGGGCGATAATACATGCCCTTATCTTCATTTAAATTTTTATTAATTATGAACGTTTTTATTACAAGGATTTTTGATGAAATACAGGAAAATAAAGAAAAAACAAGTGGGGTCCCACTACTCCGAGAGCCCTTCAGTCGAGTCCCAAGGGAGGATAGAGAGGACGTCCAAGAGTGAAGTGGAAGTGTGGAGTTGGCTTATGTTTAGTTGAGGTTTTTGGGTGTGGATTGGATGATCCAAATGAGGGGTCTAGGCCTCCTTTTATAGGAAAACTGGCCTCCAGAAAACGGGACTTTGGAAGCTGATCCGGTGTGTTTTCGGGGCATGTCCATTAGAGGTCGGGCCCAAAGAGATGTCCGGAGCTGTTTTCGGAGCCTTGTGTGGTGTTTGAGGCCGTGTTCGGAGAAAACCGTGTCCGAAGATGTGTCCGGGGCAGCATTCGGAGCCTCAAGGTGTATCCGTTGAGGTGTTCGAAGGAAACCGTGTCAAAAGATGTGTCCGGGGCTGTATCCAGAGCCTCTAGGCATATCTGTTGAGATGTTCGAAGGAACCCGTGTTCGAAGAAGTGTCTGGAGCTATATCCAGAGCCGTTAGGCATGTCCGGAGGAAACCATACCCGAAGATGTGTCCGAAGCTGTATCCGGAGCCGTTAGGCATATCCGTTGAGGTGTCTGGAGGAAACCGTGTCCAAAGAAGTGTCTGAAGCTGTATCCGGAGCTGTTAGGCGTGTCCGGTGAGGTGTCTGAAGGAAACTGTATTCGAAGATGTGTCCAGGGCTGTATCCGGAGCCTCTAGGCCTATCCGTTGAGGTGTCCGGAGGAAACCGTATCCGAAGATGTGTACAGGGCTGCTTCTGGAGCCTCTAGGCGTATCGGTTTAGGTGTTCAGAGGAAATCATATCCGAAGACGTGTCTGGGACTGTATCCGGAGCCTCTAGGCTTATCCGTTGAGGTGTCCGGAGGAAACCGTATCCGAAGATGTGTCTGGGGCTATTTCCGGAGCCTCTAGGCATATCCTTTGAGGTGCTTGGAGGAAACCGTGTCCGAAGTTGTATCCGGAGCCGTTAGGCATGTCCGGGGTGGTGTCCAGAGGAAACCGTATCCGAAGATGTGTCCGAAGCTGTATCCGGAGCCTCTAGGCGTGTCCGGAGGATACCGTGTCTGAAGACGTGTCTAGAACTGTATCCGGTGCCTCTAGGCATGTCCGGTGAGGTGTCTAGAGGAAGCCGTATCCGAAGATGTGCTCGGAGCTATATCCGCAGCCGTTAGACATGGCCTGCGAAGTGTCCGGAGGAAATGGTATCTGAAGATGTGTCTGGAGCTATATTCGGAGCCGTTAGGTGTGTCCGTTGAGGTGTTCGAAGCCTTTGGAAAAGGTATTCCTCCGTAGGAGCTATGTTCGGAGCCTTCGGAAAGGCGCTCTTCGATAAGAGCTATGTTTAGAGCCTTCGGAAAGGGCACTTCTTGGCAAGAGCTATGTCTGGAGCCTTCGGAAAGTGCACTCTTTGTTAGAGGCTATGTCCGGATCCTTGGAAAAGGCACTATTTTACATGAGATACTTTCAGAACCCCCGGAAAAGGCAGTGTTCAGCATGGGTCACATCTGGAACCCTCGGAAAAGGTACTATTCGACAAGGGATATGCCCGGAACCCTTGGAAAAGGTACTGTTTGGCATGGGACAGTTACGGAACCCTCGGAAAAGGCACTAGTCGACATGGTATACATCCGGAACCCTCTAAAATGGTACTATTCAGCATGGGATACATGCGGAACCCTCGGAAAAGGTACTATTCAGCATGGGATACGTCCGGAACCCTTGGAAAAGGTACTGTTCAACAAGGGATATGCCCCCTCAGAAAAGGCACGATTCGACATGGCATATGACCGGAACTCTCGGAAAAGGTAGTGTTCGACAACGGATATACTCGGAACCCTCGAAAAAGGTATTGTTTTACCAGGGATATGCTTGGAACCCTCGGAAAAGGTACTGTTCAACATGAGATACTTCCGGAATCCTCGGAAAAGGTACTGTTCAGCATAGGTCACGTTCGGAACCCTCAGAAAGGGTACAATTCCACAAGGGTTATGCCTGGAACCCTCGGAAGAGGTACTACTTGGCAAGGCTCTTTGAGTTTTGGGCATCGAGTTGTCGTCCACCCGAGTTGTGACGCTGTGTAGTCGTTTATTGCTCGGCCGGCTTTTGTAGGGGGATCCCTAGGGTGAGACGCATGCCGTGTCCACGAGCCACACATCACTCCATCATTCGCAGTGCCCAGAAGCCACGTGTCATCCCTTTGTTGCAGTTTCGAGGGGCCACGTGCCTATTTTTTCTGGGTGCGATTTCTTGGTCTCAATAATTAGTCCCCCGCCAGTTCGCAAATGATTTTCATTTGCGACTTAGATGGCTGAGATCCTCTTGTTTATAAGTATGGGGGCCTAGTCTTTGGTTTCTCCCATCAAATGCTCTTCTCTTGTCTTCTAACTTCCTACCTCGTTTCCTTCTTCGCTCTTAACTCTGATGGCACGATGGTTGACTCGGAAGATGTTACCTACAACATCTTTTCATGTCTCCCTGCCAAATCCCTTCTACGGTTTCAAACCCTGTCTCGGTTTCATGCTTTATCGAGGCCCAAGCGTGCCACTTGCTGTCTCGGTACGTTGATGGTGTGTTGATTCAGTCTCGGTGTTATATAGACCCAGATGACATCTCTGTTTTTTCGGGTGTACCTGAGACGGGGAGGGTGATTCCTCCTTTTTCTGTGGAGCTCCTTTCCAGTTATCGGCAGATACTTGGGTGCAACGGGGGGATTGGTCCTGTGTCGGGAGTTCGACCCGAATAGTTTTTCTCATCTCTCTATCTTTAACCCGGCTACTCGCTTCTGACTTCCGCTGGGTTCCCTGACTAAGGGAGTTCCAGCTCCGTTGTCCCAATGTCCCATGATGGCCATCATCGGATGTCGGGGCCCGGGTGAGTCTTTTAGTTTCTAGGTGCACTTGCTTGTTTATGACTCTGCTCTGGAGACCGATCGGGGGAGGTGGTCGAATTCCCATAAGGTTTTCGCATGGGAAGATGACTGTGTCTTCAAAGGTGAGCTTAACGATTGGGGCCGAAACCTGTTGTTGCACGTTGCTGTCTGTATTGATGATTTGATCTTTCTGCTGTCGGACTGGGGTTCTTATCTCTCGACTCGCTCTCCCGTCTATTATTCGTACGTAGTCCATTGGGATACGACCACAAGCACCACAACGTTCTTTTTCTTCCCGCCACAAGTTCATCGAAGTATCACGGAGTGTGAGGATGAGGGTCTATTTCATTGGGACGGCCCTCTGACTATTGAGATGTCGTTATGTCTGGTCCTGGTCTACGGCTTCTCTTTTAAGATATGGCTATTTCGTGATTGGAGTGATTTCTCCTCATGGTTCCTGTATCAGAACATTGAGTACTGGTTCCATAGGTCTGGGGGACGCGGCTGTCTTCTAGTGGCCAGGTTTTGCATCTTGGCTCGTATTTGATCATGGCTTATAGTGGCAGTCTCTACCATTGTTGTATGGACAGACCAGATCATGGCATGTTGGAGCTTCTATGAGCCTACCCTTATTGTGGTTGGCTTTCCTTGTTCCCATATGTGGGAACACTTTTCCCCGAGCTGCTGAGCGCGGCGTAGTAGTAGCATTGTCTTGCTATTTTGTTGGTTTTTACTATTGCTATTGTAGTTGTTTATGTTCCCAGTTGAGGTGTGTGTTTTAACGGAACTTTCTTTAATGAATTTCGGTTTGCTATTTTGGCACTTTTTTCTGTTTGTATATTTTATAGTTGATTTTATTATGTATGTTGTGTGTGTGTGTGTGTGTATATATATATATATATATATATATATATATTTGGTGCGGTTTTTTTTGACCCGAGTAGGTTCTCGACTTTTTATTTTCCTATTGTATTGTTATTCGTTGTTCGTACGAGTGGATTGGTCGAGGAAATGCTTGGCCAAGGTCGCTTTCCCAGTTCGAGGCTAACTTCTTTCATCCATTGATGGGACCAGATATGTCCTGTCAATCATGATTAAGCTAACTTCTACAAATAACCCCCATTCCTCTCTCTTGTCTCTCTCTCTCTCTCTCTCTCTCTCTCTCTCTCTCTCTCTCTCTCTCTCTCCCCTGTTGTCCTCTCTCTCTCTACCGTCCCTCTCCCCCATTTTTGGCTCGATTTCGCTTCATTTTTGCGGTGGTTTAAGCTTAGGTTTAGGGTAAGCATGGTCCTGAGGTACGTTTCTTCCTTTTTTTTTTTTTTGCCTTTTTCAGAGTTTGAAATCAGCTCGTTCTTTGAGGAAGATCGCATCTTGTCCCGTGCGTTTTTCTTTGGGGAAGTGCTTTCAAGTTTTGGGACCGTTTTGGGTCATTTTTCGATGTGAGTTTGACTCCGAGGACATCCATAAAGTTTGAATGAGAAAAATATTATATAAATATATATATATATATATATTTTGAACCGATCTAGGGGGTGAGTAGGAGAGAGCGTTCTTGAGTTTTTTGACACGAATAGGGTCGTTTTTTGAGTATTTGGAGTGGGACTCGAATTTGGAGACATGCATGGCGTTTGTATGTAAAAATTTATTATTATATTTATTTTTTTTCCGAGCTAGGCTGAGTGGGGTCTCGCTCGGGGCTCCGTTTGTTTTTCGTAGTGTTTTAACTTGAGTTTTTTGTCCTAAGTTTTTTGGTTTAAAGACAAGATATTGTTACTTTTATTATTATTATCTTAATTTATTATTATGGTTATTTATTATTTTATTTATTTATTTTTGAACCGGGAGTGAGATGAAGTCTTGGTTCTGGACCTTGTTCGATTTTTGGTTTAAACTCAAGTCTTTTGTTAAGAATTTTATTACTGCATCTTTATATGTGTTATTATTACTACTACTACTACTACTACTACTACTACTACTACTACTACTATTATTATTATTTTATTTTATTTTATTTTTTTGGCGGTGCGGGTCCGAGGGCGCGATAGTGCCCCATTCCTGTTTTTGCGATACCTTTTCTTTTGGATTTAAGTATTTGATTTATGTATTTTTTGGCGTTTCAGGTGGCCTTTTCCAGCGCAGTTTTCTTTTTTACCTCAAGTGAGCTTTTGGGCTGTTGTTTTTAGTGCCTTTCGGGAGCGGGTCGAGAATAAAGGATGGTATTTCTCATTTATCCAGTATCCGGGCGAGAGGGAAAATGTCGGACGAAGTCCTCTGGATTGGGGTGTTGCGGTGACAAGGGGAGACGGGGAGTCCTCGGAGGTCGAGAACCCCTCCTCGGCGGTTACATTTGCTCTTACCGTCGTCTGTCCCGGTTTCATGTATATGAGTAAGTCTGAATTTTTTTATACATATACCGTTTATTTAATTTTCATGTTACAACCTTCTCTTTTGGATGCGAGCGGGAATTTTTTGGCCACCTCGGCTTCGGAGGCTCGAAGAGACCGCAGCTTGTCTTTCGAGGCTGAGGGTATAGCTGCGGTGCCACTAAGTCGGCATTCTCTCGACGAAAGTGTACCCTTACAACTTATGTTTCCAAAGATCGCCCTAATCCGTCCATTAGGGACATTTATGTCGAGTATTTTAGGTGAGGGTGGTGTCTCTAGGATTCCCTTTAAGTAGTACTTCTCGGAGGATTACGAGGTGTGGGGCCCTCAACCGGACGATTGTCCGCTGTTTCCTCCGGAAGCGGGTTGTGTTAGTATTTCTTTGGACTCTTTAGAGGAAGGGGTTTGTTTTCCCCTACCTCCCTTAGTAGAAGAATTGCTTATTCATTATAATGTGTACCCAAGGTAGATTACCCCTGACGGGTTTACAAATGTGTGGCATTTTGCTTACGTGTTCTGTAAAAGGTTTTATTCCTTCCTCGTGGGTTTTTGACATTCTTTTTAGGATTAGGTGTCCTAGGTGTATGGTCGGTTTTGAGAGTGGAGGAGGTTGGCCTTTGTGGGGAATGCCCCTACTAATGCCAGGAATTGGGAGAGAAAATTCGTTTGGGTTAAACCTCTCGTAGCCTCGTCGTTCTTGACGACATGGGGGGTGCTACAACATCCGCGCCCCGTGAAGGGGGGCGCCCTAACCCCCCCTGAAAAATGGATTGTCTGTTATTTTGATAAGGGCTCTATAGGCGAGCAGCTTATAGCTTCGAAGGAGCAATTCGAGCGGGAAATAATGCTCGCTAAGGCTGGACTCTCGCAAAAGCCTTTCCCAGGTATGCGGTTGCCTGCCATGGCGTCTGTTTTTTGTTTTGTTGGTTGCTTAAGCTTTTGCGTATCTTATGTATTTTTTGATTAGGTCATTTTGACTTTTAATGTTTTGATGGCTTAGTCATTGCGTTTGGCATTTTATTACTAACCTTTCCCTTGTGTCTTTTTCAATGGATGATTTGATGAGTGTTGACATGGATAGCATGTTTTCTCTGCTACCTCTCTCTGAGGAACCGAGATTCCTGCCAGTTGGGGGTGTGCTGGCTTTGCCGGCAGTGTCATTATTGGATCATCCTCGGGGCCTGGGAAGGTCGGCGGGCCCATCGAGTGGCTCATCCTCTTGTCGCGTGGCGAAGGGAACGCTGGTGCATCACACGAAGGTGGTTCCGAACTCGGTCGATGGGGAGCCGGTGTTGGAGTCCGTCCTCTCTATGGTGTGGCTATGGCTACGAGGGGACCTCCTAGTTCTGTCAAGACCGCAGTGATGACAGTGGCTGTCGAGGTCACAGGGTCTTCCGATTCTAGGGCGATGGTGGTGATTTCGGACCTGTCGTTCGGCGCGGGAGTATTCAAGACGTATGCACCGGGTACTGGGAAAGCTGCCTCTCCGTTGGTCCCTCCCAGCGCCTCTCATTTGGGCGACGCCGAAATAGGCTGGGAGATGTGCTCGCGGTTTCTTTTGCCCACTGACATAGCGAGTTTGTCGAAGGTGACCTATGGGGACGCACCGGCCTTTCTATCTCAGGTTAGTTGCCACACTTTTATCGTCTTTTTACGCTTCTCTTTGAGTTTCCTTTTTGTTGCCTTTTCGCTTGACTTACTTTTGTTTTTGTCAGCTTGTCGCACGGTTAGGGCTGGGTACCTCGAGCTGGAGGCAGAACGAGTAGGAAAACAAGGAGCTTTGCTTGGCCAACTAGGCATTGTAGGCCCAAGCTGTAGCACAGGGTTCCCGGATCCGAAAGCTGGAGCTTCGAGTGTCATAGCAAGATGTGGCCATTTCTCGCTTGTTTGACCAAGTCGTCCAAAGGGAGGCCGAGTACAGGAAGGGCCCAAGGCTTCGAGACCATTCAGAGACTGGTTTTGCTGCTCCTCCTTAGCAGGATTCTGTCCCGTTGCTTGTTTTTATCGGTCTTTTGTATATGAATGGTTGTGTTCGAGTCGTCGTGATTAATGCATTGACCATCACCTTTTTGTGCTTTTTCCACCTTTTCGTTTGTTTTTCGACTTTGTAGAGGTACTTGTCATGCTTCGTAGAGGCCTGCGACTTGTGTTGATTCTTTTCCTCGCCATGAGGGGCGTGTGGTTCGGCCTTTCGCCTGCCTTGAGCGGGCTTATGGCTTGCATGTTTTTTTTCTGATTCAAGCCGGCTCCCGATTTTAAGCATGGGTGCATTCCCTATCAAAAAAAGGGTAAGCTTGCCGTGGACGAACCCGCGGATTTCGTGCTTGTCGTAGACTGATCTACGAATTTGAGGTCTATTGCAGTGGACAAAATCTACAGACTTTAGCCTGCCTTAGACGGATCTACGGACTTAGGGTCTATTGGTCGTGGACAAATCCACAGACTTTTAACTTGCCATGGATGGATCCACGGGCTTATGTTGTGGCACGTCCCTTGGCCTTAAGAGGACTTACAAAGTTAGGCGCATCACCCGGCCTGAAGAGGGCTTATGGGATCATCGTATACCGCAGACGGATCTACGGACTTTAACCTGCCGTGGATGGATCCACGGGCTTATGTTGTGGTGCGTCCCTCGGCCTTAAGAGGACTTACGAAGTTAAGCGCATCACCTGGCCTGAAGAGGGCTTATGGGATCATCGTCTGCTACAGATGGATCTACGGACTTTGACCTGTGGGCTTACGTTGTGGTGTATCCCTCGGCCTTAAGAGGACTTACGAGGTCAAGTGCATCACCTGGCTTGAAGAGGGCTTATGGGGTTTTATCGTTTGCTGTAGATGGATCTACGGGTTTTATCCTGCTGTGGAGAGGTCCATGGGCTTACGTTCTCAGTGGGTTTAGCCTGTCGTAGACGGTTCTATGGGGTTAGGGTCTGTGGCGTGGAAAGGTCCACGGGCTTAGCCCGCCTCCAACGGATTTACGGGCTTAGGGTCTGTGTGTCGCAGATGGATCTACGGACCTTTTCCAGCCAGTGTGCAGAGCCCTCCAGAGTTGTGGGCTTATTGCTAATGTACAAAGCCATCAGGACTTATCCTGTCGTGGATGGACCAACTGGCTTACGGTTTAGTTTGACCCACTTCGGAAGGGCGTGTGTAGTAATCGAGCTATTGAGAATCCAACCAAGTTGTGGTATGCCCATGTCAGAAGAGCACATATTTTTTCCGTGGACGTGCCAACGGGCTTAGATGCCGTGGCAGATCACTGGCTTAAGGGGCCTTGGACCAATAGGCATGATTTGTCGTGAGCAGTCCAGTAGGCTTGGTTTGCAATGGACGTCCCTGTGGGCTTTGTAGGGGCCGTGGGTGAGTCCAGTGGGTTTTATTTGCCCGGAGTGGACCTGCCCTTATGGCTTAAGTGCATGGAAGCCTCCCTCTTATTGGTAGGACTTATAACATAGACGCTTACAATTTTAGTAGGCCATGGGCAGAATCGACGAGGTGAGCTTGCCACGGTCAACCCTTATGGCTTAAGCGTTCATGCCGAGGATTTTGGAAGGTCCTTCGGTATAAACGTTTGCGTTTGCTTTTGGCTTTTGAGGTGTTTGCCGACCATGATTGTCGGTTCGATCACTTATGTATATTTATGCTTTGTGCTTATATTTTGTTACTGTCCCATCCTATTTTTTGGAGGTTTGATTTTTTGGTCGTGCAGTTGACATATGTTTTTATCAAGTTATGGAGCCGAAACCTTTCATCAAAAAAGTGTGGCATTTTCCTTGATTACCTCGATCAGTTATACAAAATATTTTTTCAAGTCCAAAACATTCCATGTTCGAGGGAGCGGGGTCCCATCCAGTTGTCCCAGGCAATAGGCTCCTTCTTTGGTGGTCCGAGAGGCTTGGTAAGGCCCTTCCCAGTTAGCGAATAGCTTTCCGGGCTGGTGCCCGGTTGACACGACTCGTCGTAGTACCAGTTCTCCATCTTGAAAGGTTCTTCCTCGGATCTTGGAGTTAAAGTACTTTGCCACTTTCTACTTTTGTGCGACCATCCTGATTAGCGTGTTCTTACAGGTCTCTTCTATTCCTTCTAACGATTGGCTTAGTGCTTCTTCATTGCGTGCTTGGTCATAGCTTCGAACTTAGAGGCTAGATGCTCTTATCTCCACCGGCAACACCGCCTTTGTGCCGTATACCAGGTTATAGCGGGTTTCTACGGTGGCGCTCTGGGTTGTTGTTCGGTAGGGCCACAACACGCTTGGCAATTCTTCCGCCTAGTTCCCCTTGGCTTCATCCAATCGCCACTTCAAACCTGTCAATATGTGTTTGTTTGCGGATTCCGCTTGTCCGTTGCTATAAGGGTGCGCTACGGAAGCGTAATGTATCTTGATTCCCAAGTTTTCATAATGTTCGCGGAACCTTCGTGAGCTGAATTGAGTGCCGTTATCCGTGACTAGGACTTGAGGGATTTCATATCCGGTGATGATCCCTTTCTATAGGAAGCGCTGGACGGCTTGATCCGTGATTTGTGAATGGGTTCAGCCTCTATCCATTTGCTGAAGTAATCCACGGCTATTATGATGTACCTTTGTTGTCCGGCAGCTTTGTGATATGGTCCCGAGATGTCCATCCCCCATTGAGCGAAGGGAATGGGACTAAGCATAGGTTGCAATAGGGCTGCAGGCATATGGATTATCGGAGCATGATTCTGCAACCTTTCGCACGTTTGGACAAGGTCTCGTGCGCCGGTCTTCATGGTGGGCCAATAGTAATAGCCTGATAGTAGGGCCTTGTTGGTCAAGGCTCGATAGCCGAGATGCTGACCGCAAATTCCTTCGTGAATTTCCCGTAAGACGAACTTCCCCTTTTCCCCCCCGATGCATTTCAGCAAGGGGTGTACAAACGATCTTTTGTAGAAGTCTTCATCAATTATCATGAACCACGGCCCACGTCTTCGAATGTATTTTGCTTCCAGCTAGTCCTCGGGCAGAGTCCCATTGTTTACGAGCTCGACGATGGGCCGCCGCCAATCGTCCAAAGACTGGACTTGGGCGATTCCAGTGGGCTGAGGTAGGTGTCGGCATGGTGTCTGAATCTCCTCTATCTGAACGGCGGGTTCCAGTCCTATCTCCTCGGCTGTCGAACTGGCGATCCTGCTGAGTTCGTCGGCTTTAATATTTTCAGCTTCGGGAATGAGGTGGATTATGAAGAAGGAGAAGGTTTTCACTTCTTCTTTCACCACCCCCGAGTATTCCATCATGGTGGCACTCTTTGCTCCGTAAATATTTTGTACCTGTTTGACTATTAACCGAGAATCGTTGTACGCCTCTACCTGACGCGCACCTACTTTGTGGGCCATCCTTAATCCGTGAAAGAGCGCTTCGTACTCGGCCTTGTTGTTTCTGGTCTTAAATTTGAACCCTAAGGCATGGAGGAAGTGCTGCTTCTCAGGCGAGATAGATACCAACCCCGCTTCCTTGGTTGTTGGAAGACCCGTCCACATACAGCTTCCATGATCCTTCCGGTGTACCTCGTGGTTCGGAGCAAGGTGAAGTTGTAGTAGCGAACGAGCATTCCGCTAAGAAGTCTGCTAGGGCTTATGCCTTAATTTCCATCTGTGACTCAAATAGGATGTCATATTCTGAAAGTTCGACTGCCCAGTATAGTATCCTTCCCGAACACTCCAGGCGTTGGAGTGATTTTTGTAAGGGCTGGTTGGTTCATATCCGAATGTGGTGCCCTTGGAAGTAAGGTCAGAGCTTTCATGCAGCTATGATGACAGCATAGATGAGTTTTTCGATGTGAGGGTACCACGTCTCGGCGTCCTTCAGTATGTGACTCGCGAAGTAAATCGGAAGCTAGAGGCCTTCTCTTTCGGATATCAGTACGAAATTCACGATGTCGTCCGACACTGAGGCATAGAGAATTAAGTCCTCGCCCGAGATGGGCTTAGACATGATCGGGAGTTTGGCCAAGTGTTCCTTGAGTTTGGCCAGTATGTTAGCTGAGTGTCCTTGATCTACCAAGACCCTTCGGAGGGTACAGTCACTAACGGCCATGGTGATGACCATGGGGTTCTCGTCCGGAGTGCGGACGTTCTCTAAGTCTTCTTGAAAGAAGGTTAGGGGTCGGCATCTTTTAACCCTGCCTTCTCTCCTCACGGTGGCGAGACCCGTGTTCTCCCACTTCTGTTTTATGGCCGAGATCACGAGTTTCATTGTATGAGCTGAGTTGCCGGGCTCTTCGCAGGTGGGGTCGGAGGTTCCACTTTTGAGCTTCTTTAAGTCCACAAACCTCCGGAGGTCCCCTTTTTTCTTTGCCTCATCCAGCCGACTTCGAAGTACTCGACAATCCTGGGTATCGTGTCCGGTGGTTCCGTGGTACTCCAACCACGGGTTCGGACCACGTGGGTCCACTGGCCTTAGGGGGACTTGATTTCACCCTACTTCCAGCTTTTTAACTTCCAAGAGGATGTTGGGTGATCTCCTCAGTCCGGCATTGCGAGTCCCCCGTGTGTTCCTTACTACTTTCTCATTCTTCGGGTTGAACCTCGGGGCATGAGTCTCAGGCTTCGGGTAGTTGTGCTGGGGAGGCCCCGTTTTACCCATCACATCCTCGGCAATGATGTATTTATCGGCTTTATCCCTGAGCGTGTCTGCGGTTGTGGCGAGAGAGAACTTAAAGTCGCTATTTCGGAGGCCGTTGATGACCGTGGTTATGGCGGTTTGATCAACAAAGTTTGGGATGCTGATCATTGCCTTCGAAAACTGCCGTATGAACTCCCTTAAGGACTCGTCCTCGGCCTACTACAATCGGATCAACTGGGCGGTAGTTTTTCTCCTCCTGTTGTTGCTGAGGAAGTGGCGGGTGAAATTATTGGATAGTTCTTGGAAGCTACGGATGGATTCGTTGGGAAGTGATGCAAACCAAGCCTGGGCCACGCCCTTGAGAGTGGCCGAGAAGCATTTGCACTACACGTCCTCGGAGGCGTCCTGTACTTACATGTGTGCTACGAACCCCGTGATGTGGTCTTCGGGGTCTTGCGTTCCATCAAATAGCTCTAAGCTCAACATCTTCACTTTCCCCATTGGGGCGGCGAGGATACGAGGGGTGAAGAGCGAATGGGTGATAGGAATTTTTCCCATGAGCCAATTCACCGCGTCGTGTGAGTAGGTGTCGGAGCTTGCCTCGGCCAGGAGTGGGGCGCTCGCGGGGGCATCCCCAGGTCAGTCAGGGCCATGAGAGGCCCTCTTCCTTTCTCCCTCTGGCTGGCTGCGATTGTTCCCGTGTTCCGTGGAGGCAAGGGACTCGACAACCACCTTCGGGTTCTGCGGTACGGAGCTCGTGGAGCTGGCTATGAGTGATGTAGCAATCTTAAGACCGCCTCGGGGAGGGGGGTGATCCTGCGGTGTTGTTTTGAGGGAAATTTTCCATTTCCCACAACTGGCGCCAACTGTTTCGGACAACAGTAAGGGGGTTCTTTAATGGAAGGCGATAATACAAGCCCTTAATCTTTATTTAAATTTTTATTAATTATGAACATTTTTATTACAAGGATTTTTGATTAGAGACAAGAAAATAAAGAAAAAACGGGGGGGTCCCACTACTTCGAGAGCCCTTCAGTCGGGTCCTAGGAGAGGACTGAGAGGATGTTCAAGAGTGGAGTGTAAGGGTAGAGTTGGCTTCTGTTTAGTTGAGGTTTTTGGGTGTGGATTAGATGATCCAAATGAGGGGGCTAGGCCTCCTTTTATAGGAAAACTAGGCTTCGAAAAACGAGTCTTTGGAAGACGGGTCTTCAGAAGCAGCTCCGGCATGTTTCCGGGCATGTCCATCAGAGGTCGTGCCCGAACATGTGTGCGGAGCAGTTTTCGGAGCTGTTTCCGGAGCCATGGGCTGTGTTCGGGCCGTGTCCTGAGAAAACTGTGTCAAAAGATGTGTCTCTGGCTGCATCCGGAGCCTCTAGGTATATCCATTGAGGTGTCCGGAGGATACCGTGTCCAAAGATGTGTCCGAGGCTGTATCTGGAGCCTCCAGGCGTATCCGTTGAGGTGTCCGGAGGAAACCGTGTAGAAAGAACTATATCTGAAGCCTTTGGGTGTGTCCTATGAGGTTTTCAGAGGAAACCGTATCTGAAGATGCATCTAAAGCTGTATTCAAAGCATTTAGGCATATCCGTTGAGGTGTCTGGAGGAAACTGTGTCCAAAGATGTGTTCGGAGCTGTATCCGGAGCCATTAGACGTGTCCAGTGAGGTGCCTGGAGGAAACCGTATCCAAAGATGTGCCCGGGGCTGTATCCGGAGCCTCTAGGCGTATCCGTTGAGGTGTCTGAAGGAAGTTGTATCTGAAGAAGTGTCTGGGGCTATTTCCGGAGCCTGTAGGCGTATCCGTTGAGGTGTCCGGAGGAAACCGTATCCGAAAATGTGCCCGGTGCTGTATCTGGAGCCGCTAGGCGCACCTATTGAGGTGTCCGAAGGAAACCATATCCGAAGATGTGTTCGGAGCTATTTCCGGAGCCTCTAGGCGTATCCATTGAGATGTACAGAGGAAACTGTGTCAGAAGACATGTCCGAAGCTGTATCTAGAGCCGTTAGGCATGTCCGGTGAGGTGTCCGGAGGAAACCGTATCCGAAGATGAGTCCGGAGCTGTATCCAGATCCTCTAGGCTTGTCCGGATGAAACCGTGTCCGAAGACGTGTCTGTAGCTGTATCTAGGTCCAGAGCCTTTGGCTATGTCCGGAGCCTTCGAAAAGGCACTATTTGATATGAGATACTTTCGGAACCCTAGGAAAGGGCACTATTCAGCATGGATCATGTCCGGAACCCTCGGAAAAGGGACTGTTCAACAAGGGATATGCCCGGAACCCTCAGAAGAAGTACTACTTGGCAAGGCTCTTTGAAATTTGAGCATCGAGTCGTCGTCCACTCGAGTTGTGATGCTGTGTAGTCATTTATTGCTCGACCGGCTTCTGGAGGGGGCTTCCTAGGGTGAGATGCGTGTGGCATCCTGGAGCCACGAGTCACTCCATCATTCGTGGTGCCCGGAAGCCACGTGTCGTCCCTTTGTTGCAGTTTCTAGGGCCCACGTGTCGATTTTTTCTGGGTGCAATTTTTTGGTCTCAACACCTGTTTTTTAATTTCTCTAACAAATTTGTGCATTTCTTCAAATTGTTCTAACAAAATAAATACTTTGGTTAGGGTTTAGGATAATGAACTAGTTTAAGAGCATAACCTATCTAATCACTCCAGGTGTAGCATGTATTATTTCAATAGCACTAACAAATTCTTTTGTCACTCCCAACTTAGTATTAATTTGTATATAGATTGCATTCAAGGTTAGGCATAGCTCAACCCTGACCACATATGAAGAGCTTGTTACACTACAATCTAGGCTATAAACACAAGACAACACACAAATAAAATTGAATATCAAAGCATTGGTACAAGCATATAATAAAAAAATAAATCATAACATATATAACTTCCCATTGGAACGTGGAAGTAGTATAAAAAGAGTCATCATCACAAATAAAACATAAATCCTTGATTTGGGTAGCTACCCGCTTTTCACCCTTAAAATATTAGTTTACTCCTCCATGATAGTTTTACAAGTCACTAATTCAAAAGAGAGAAGGGAAAGAAAACTTATAATTAATGAACTTCCTTAATCAGTGTTGACTCTTACTTTAAGTCCCCCCGACTTTGGCCACTTGCTTTTTGGCCTTTGCGAGAATTAGGTCTCTCTCTGTTGCTCGCGAGAGGAGGAGAGTGAATAATATAGGAAAAAATAGGTCATCCCTCCCCTTTATATAGAGGCGGTGCTCCCTAGAGGCATGTCGAGTCGTTGCCGATCAATCAGTGCCTGCTAGCCGATTGATGAACACCTTATCGTGCTAGAAGCTATTGCCAGCTGATCAATTAGCCGCTATTATGGTGGAGTGTGCAATTTACTTAAAACACGCGTAATGTTTGATTCGTAAGAACCATAAGAAGTTATGGGTTGAATTACATGTCAAAAAGAAGCTCTCAAAGAGATCTTCACGATTCTGGGGGTATTGCATGGGGAATTTGATATTATTGGGTCGTGGATACTCTTCTTTCAACCTTTTACTTGGTTCAAGCTTAACTGATTGCAAAAATGAATGGTCAATCAATCCGCGCACCCAAGTGTAGACTTTTCTTGGCCGGATTATGTCCACGGTTGATCTTTTTCTCACACTTGGTCAGGTTTCTCAACGTAGTCTTTGAATTTCTCCATTTTCGCTCGTTCTTTAGCACCTTCCTAGTTGTCCTATCTCCAACATGTTTCAAGCCTAAATACACATAGATCATGTCATAACGCACATGTAATAGCCGATGATACCATAGGAGTGGGTTATAAAACATATAAAATATTAGACATATCAACATATTGTATTATTCTCAGTATCGATTGTAAATCGTAGTATAATAGAGCTTTACATGTATAAAATTAGGGAGATGAACCAAAGAGAGATAAGAGAGAGAGGGAGGGAAACCGAGAAGAGAGAGGAGAGAGGAACGAGAGAAACTCAGCTGCACATCCACCTTGCTCTACAATGAAGGCCCTTATTTTTAAAGTTAAGAAGTGGCATAATTGGACATGACAATGCGGCTTAAAGGATTTAGCTAATTTAATTAATGCCTAAACTTACCCTCAAGGGTCAAAATAAAAATGCCCATTGATATTCCTTGCGGGTCGAATACATCTATTCATTCCTCTGTTAGGGATAGATCGCCACTTCCCAACCAAAGACCCTTGTTCTCAGGGGGTTAGGGTTAAACACTGTACGTACTAATTGTAATTGTAGAAAAAGAGTAAAGTTGAGCCTTAAAAGGAAAAAAAAATGGGACAAAGTTAATAAAATATTTTTATCCCTACATCGAGCGCAATACACAAAAGTGCTCACCACATACACTAGTGAATTTATTTAAGTACCTGGGGGAATTTTTGTAAATTTGGGTCCCTAGGGTTTTGCTTCTTTGTGTAGAAAAATGGAGACCCTTCTTCTCCACCACACAACTCACGGCCATCGTTGAGACCTTACACCGACAATATTGTCCAACTAGATTATGGCTAGTCATCCACCATCACCCACACCAGCATATCGTCGGGTGAGGAGAATCGGAACCCCAAAGCAAGTTGAGGAGGTGGCTCGAGCGTCTTGTTCGACCCTTCCATGCTCACCATCTCGATAACGCAATCGAAATCACTAGCGCCGGCGTCACTTCCACCATCAACACATTTAAACTCTTCTCAGCCTCCGGCCACACCTTGGATTCCGCCACATCTCCCTCGACCATCATCGGATCCAAATTCAACGTCTCCTACTCAACCACTATTACAGGGCAAAACCCGATCAGACCCTCAAACATGAATCCACATACCAAAAACTGAGAATTATATTGATAAAATCTAAAAAGGGGAGGATTACATAAATATTATAAGAGAGAAAGGTGGGAGAAGTAGAATAAGATAGATAGGGGAAGAGTTAGAGAGAAATTAGAGGAAGAGAGAGAGATTGTTTATCATTTTTGTCTGCCTCTCATCTTCCTCTAACCTTCTATTTATAGAGTTAGAGGGGGGTGTTACTTTAATTAATAACTTAACCTATATTTATTTATACCTAAATTATCTATCACTTAACTACTATATTTTTTACTGTATCAATACATTTCCCCTTTAAAGATCCTTGCCTTCAAAGATCTAGATATTGATACTTGAATTAGTAACCCTCCCGGAACAAATACAAAAATTACAAAAATTAAAATATTTAAGTAAAAATTAGGGGCAAAAAGGTAAATATCACAACTAATTCTCAGTCCCAATTCCCCCTTCGTTCTTAGCGAAGACCACCCCCAAGCTGAAACCCTAACTCCATGGGACGTTCACAGCGGCAGTTTTCGGCCAGCGGCGGGCGGTACGACTCCAAAGCGGTGGCGGCGAGGGAGGTGTGAATCGGACTGGAGGTGGTGGTCGTGAGTCTCAATCATCGTGGCATTGCTCCGCTCCTCTGAAATGACGGCCAGTACGCATGAAGGAGGTGGTTCCTCGACGATTGGTGACTGTTCGTCTGCTTCCGGTGGCTCCGGCGCCCTCGTCTGGGTCCGATCGTCCATTCCTTCCAGATTTATGGTCTCTTCGCTGCCGAAATTGATGCTCGGTGACAGAGGTTCCGAAGCCTCAACCTCAACTCCATTTTCGACCAGATCTGGTGGCTCCGGAGCTTCATCTACCTCGATACTGTTACAGTAAATCTCAAATTGATCCTTTACTTGTGAGTACTCCTCTTCGCGCCGAGTTTTAATTTTCAGGCGTAAATTTAACAGTCTAGTCATTGTCAGATATAGTGATTCAACATAAACCTAATCTTTAATCCCATTTAAACTCACCCATAAGCAGACCCTTAAAAATTTAGCCGCCAAATTGATGTCAATTTACTCAAAAAAAAAATTTAAGCAATGTAAATTATAAATAGATTAAATTAATATGATCAAAAGTAAAAGGAATATATGACTTAGTAAATATTTTATATATTATGATGGATAATCAAAGAATAAGCATATATATATAATAATTTAAATTTTGTAATTGAGTTAGACTTAATATATGTATACACTTTATCTCTAACTTTTAAATGCTATTTACGAGCTAATTAATCTTTACATATATTATACTTAAGTTATCCCCTCAAAAACTATCAAATATCAATCCTAAGGAACGAGTTTTTAATTCTCCAAGGTGAAAAAAAAAAAACCTATCAACTTTAGCAGTTGAGCCCTCTCCCCGAATTCTTATTAATTATGCTAAAGAATTATGTCGCTTCCCAAATACTGTAGAACTTTTATCTCTAAAGTAAATGGAAAACAAATCTCCAGTAAATTACTATTTCTATGAATTTTTTTAATAAAGGATTAGGAAATTGAAAATTTTTTTTTGTAAACAGTAATTTGAATATGTAAATTTTTGAGGACTCTACATGTGAGTCTTGTGAAATCCCTCGTTAGAGTTGATAAAAAGAAGAGATCACCTTATTAGCCTAATGGGTTACTCCACTTAATGCCAATTGATTTTAGGATGAAACCACACTTGGGCTTATATGTGAATCTCATGTGTGTCAACTCTGTGGGTTGGGCCTGAAGGTCTGATGAAAATTTAACATGGTATCAGAGTAGGTTGACGATCCTGATATCTTGTTTGTCGCACAGAGTCCTCAAGAAGAGGGGTGCATTCGTGTTTTGTGCGCCAAGGGCCTCTCCAGTATGTTAGATCCAGTTGGATCGAAGAAGGTAAGAAGTGCGTTTGTCATAGACTCACATGTGAGGGGAGTGTTGAGGACTCCATATGTGAGTCATGTGAAATCCCACATTAGAGCCGAAAGAAAGAAGAGATCACCTTATAGGCCTAGTAGGTTACTCCACTTAATGAAAATTGGTTTTAGGATGGAACCATACTTGGGCTTATATGCAGATCTCATGTTGGTCAACTCTGTGGGTTGGGCCCAAAGGCCTGATGAAAATTTAACATAAATAAAGATATGAATGTGAATATATAGAAAGGTATTGAAGAAAATGTGAATATATAAAAAGAAAAATGTAGGAGATCAAAATAAACTTTAGAATTTCAGAAATGAACCCAAGAGTTGGAACAATTTTAAGGAATTATTCAGTCAAAGACAAAAATTTCTGGGTGTTGAACTCAATTTGTAAATAACATGACAAATTAAAGTAGAAAGAAAAAAAAGCAAAACATCAAAACAAATTTAAAAACAGGCTGCATGCTAATTAGGTAACCTAAAAAAAAATTAAATTATAAAAGAAAATTCTAAAACTACCTCACCTCTCCCCTCTCACGTTTCTCTCTCTCTTTCACACTCATAGTTGAAGGTAATTTATTTCTTGTATTTTGTAATTAAAATTAATTTTTCTTAATTTTATTGTATTTTGCTTAATTTTATTCATATTTAAGTTTTTTTTAAGGGGAAAGAGAAATGTTGAGAAATTAGGATTTTTGGATTGAAAACCTCAATGAAACAATACAAGTATCGCCTAGCCGCCAATACGTCTCGCTCGGCTATCGCCACTACTGCTACCGCCATATGTCCCTTCCCATCTTGCTATCTTGGCCGCCAAGCTGCCACACCTAGCGTCACCACAACATATAACCCAATACTGCCAAGATGCCATCAAAATCCCACACCACGGCAGCACCGCTATCAACAACCTCCTTCCAAAACCTTCCAAGGGCTGCTACCTCACCTCCAAGATATTTGTAGATATTTTGGGGGGTTTCTTCTATAAATAGGGAGTTAGGGATTAGAGTTTGGATATGTTGAATGATTTATGTGTTTCCTTCTTCTTCTCCCTCATACTCTAAATCTATGTCTTCTCCCCTTTCTTCTATGTAAAATACTCTATTATTAGAGGTAATCTATCAAATATAATACTATTAGCTTGAGATTTCCAGTTGATTTCAGTTTATTCTGTATCAATTGGTATCATAGCAGTCCTTCCTCGGACCAACCATCATCATCGCTGCAGAAATTCGAGGGTGGTCATCACCGATTCATCTTCATCACCGATCCTCACCTCTGCCGTCGCCGGGATCATCACCATCATCGGTCATCATCATCTTCACCACCATCATTAGTCAGTCACCATCGCTGAATCACCATCACCATCATCATCCATTCACCATCGTCATCGATTGGGCTTTTGATCATCACCCCCACCATCGGACTCCACAAACAGCAGCACCAACTGCCCCTGATTTGCAGAACATCAGAACCCCCTCTCTTCAGCTCACCATTATCACCGACATCCCACCTTCAACCACCATCAACGTTAAACCCATCATCATCATTCCATCGTGACCCTCCCATCACCATCGTCATCTCCATCAACAAACCTCCCACACCTCACTATTAAAACAGAACAGTAACAAAAAAAAAAAAAAAAGGAAACACCCCCCCCCCCCCCCCCCCAACCAATCCTCACCATACACCAATCATCAAACAACATCATCTTCAAATACCACCAACTGAGTTTCGATTGACTCAAACCCTAACTTGCACACAAGTGTTTGATAAAATGCCTTAACCATTTTTTCCATTTTTTTTACCGCCAACCATCACCCATGGCTGAAGGAAATCAGGTCCAGACCTTGATGAGAAAGAGAGAGAGGAAGATAACATGCATCACCTCACATCAATCAAGCACAATATACAAAGGCTAATTGAAGTGAGGAATGCCTAGTCAATTCGAACATTGAAATCGTTCAGCTCATCGCCATTGATAACTCACGCACAGAGCTCATGAAGCTTTGCCAAACGGGTAGTGTTGGTGAGTACTTCAGTCGATTTGAGTCTTTAGTAGACATTTGTGGGTCGACGGAAAGGCAAAAGTTGGAAGTGCTCATAGGTGCATTGCGGGAAGAGATAGATGAAGGCGTCACCTTATTCATGCACCAAATAGTGCGTGACACCAAATTGTTGGCCAAGCAGCGGGAACACTACCTCGACTATCTTGAGAAGTTAGCCGCCAAGGGATCTCTGAGTGCGGTGCCCATCATGCCCATGCCAAGTCCCATGAGAGCCAATCCCGCAAACCCTGTACCCCAGCATCTTCCGCCAACGTCCGACAGACCTATGAGCCAGCTGATTGTGATACCTGCCCTACTCACATAAGATGATGCCTCTCCTTCACAGCCGGCTTCAGACTTGGGCCCTAACCCCATCTCGGATACCGCCATTGTCCCACCTTTTGGCACATCCATGGATGTTGCTAATAGTCCTTCCGAGGTGGAGGGAAAACATATTGCCTCTACAACCGCTTCACTCATTGCCATCTTCGTAACTCCCACCTCTATCCCACCTCTATTGCCCACAATCAGCTTAGAGCTGCCAACCGAGTTAGATCTTCCAGCGTTTCAATGGCTGATTTCCGAGTTTGAGCATGTTGTCACGACCTCTGCCAAGCTTCCACTTCCCTGCCAACCCCTCGACTGCCGAACACATTTTAGGGATAACAAAGACCCGGATAACCTCATGGTTTGTGTCTTGTTGAACTTCCAAAAGATAGTGTTTGATCCCGGAGGATCGTCTATACTCCGGAATTGGCTCGGCGTCCATGACCCTTGGGGGCAATGGCCTTTGGAGGGGAAAGAAGTGATACGAGCCAAAATGGAATTTGGTGTACAGAAAGACGTCTTCCCATTAGTCCCCATCCGCCTGGGCGGCTACCTTACTCTCAATCCTCGAGGATGAGGATCATTTCAAGGGGGCGGTATTGATAAAATATGAGTATCGCCTAGCCGCCAATATGTCTCGCCCGGTTACAGCCACTGCTGCTACTGCCATATGTCCCTTCCCATCTTGCCATTCTGGCCAACAAGCTGCTATACTTGCCGTCACCACAACATACAACCTGATATCGCCAAGATGCCACCAATACCTCACACCACGGCAACACCGCCATTAGCAACCTCCTTCCAGAACCTTCCAAGGGCTGCCACCTCACCCCAAGATATTTGTAGATATTTTGGGGGGTTTCTTCTATAAATACGGAGTTATGGATTAGGGTTTGGATATGTTGAATGAGTTATGTGTTTTCTTCTTCCTCTCCATCACACTCAAAATCTATGTCTTCGCCCCTTTCTTCTATGTAAAATCCTCTATTATTAGAGGTAATCTATCAAATATAATACTATTAGCTTGAGATTCTAGTTGATTTCAATTTATGTTGTATCACTTAACTTGTCAATTGATTATGAATTTTGTGTGATTAGGAAAGCCTTCTAGGTAGGGTTCGCAAAATTAGACATGAAATAGAGATAGAAGATTTCAGTCGGAGTTATTGAAGTTGGTTTGAATTCGGGTTGGCCCCTTTAACCCATTTAGATAATTTGGTTGAATTTGGATTTGACCAGTGTAACCCGTTTTCGACATGCTTAATTTGTTTATATAGTTATGCTATGTATTTGAGAGAGATACTATTGTTATTATATATAACCTATCTAATCTAAGATAATTTGAACTATTTTTAGTATTGCTAATTTGATAATTTAATTTAACAATTATAAATATGTCATGCTAATTTAATAATTTGATCTATTTTACAACCTACAATATTGAGGTGTATTAACATGTTTGTAAGTTGACAAACTAGCTTTTAATGAAAAAAGTCGCCTTAGATAAGTCAGTTTCGTTGTTCTTCAATTTTAACTTATTGTCATTAATTGGCATTAGTGACAGGAATTACCTGCGATCACCACTTGAATTACCTGCGATAACCATAGGAATTACCTGCGATCACCACAAGAATTACTTGGGATCACCACAGGAATTACCTGCACTCACAAAAGGAATTACTCGCGATCACCACAGGAATTACTTGTAATGGATTCAACTTCACTACTTGACTCTTTCTAACAATCATTTAGATTTGATTACTCGTACTCATTTCAAACCAAAAATTCACTAGAACTACTAAAAAATTTTAAATCCTCAAAAAACACCTATAAAATTTACAATGTATTGACGACCGTAATTGACAATCTTAACTCCCAAATTTTTTTCTTTCCTCATGCACACAAAACCAAGAGTGAAATTGGATAAATCTCTTCCTATTTTCATTTTTCATTCCATCTCTCTATTATTTATACGGATTTTATTCAACTCATCTCAATCTCTATAATTCAGGGTATCGTTTCCTATTTGATCCCTTTGAATCAATGCAGGGCCGAGATGCACATTATTACTGCGACATCACTAAGTTTTTGTTGAATTATACAAAAAGGAAATCAAAAAATAACTATTGAACTACTTTAATTTTATCATAAAAAGAGTACATAAGGAACCTAATATTAACATTTGGAGTGATACTAGGCGCTATTGTCATTATAAAGTGTCCATCACCACCATGTAAAACTTCTTCAAGTTTTTCTTTACAACACAATTATGCTTTTATCCTAGGAGTAGCACAACTTAGCCAAGTCTAGCGTAGTATAGCTTGTACTTGCTTTCCTTCAAGGCAACACAAATTTTGAGTTTTTGGTACGAACTCTATTTTAATCCGTTTCCAAAAATTGATAAGTTGAGATTTGAGGCATTGATTAAAGGCTTTATTGGGCAAGGCCTAAGTTTGATTTGCGTTTGGTCTTAACATCGGTATCACTACTTGACAAGTGAGGTGAATTTAGTTTGATTTATCGCTTAAGGGCTTTGATGGCCAAGGCTTGACCTTGATTGCATTGGTTCTAATCCAGTGACCTAAATATGGCATGCTCCACCTAAATCTTGTCAAACTATAACTCATTCGAGTTATTGCAAGTTAGGGGTGCCAGGCTTAAAAACCTGATAAACTCGGGCGTGTAAGTGGACTAATAAGCTCTTGAGTTTACCTCCACCCTACTTCCTAGCTTTTAAGTGTACAGGGTAAGGTGTTTGTGTGCTCAGCTCTGTCACTCCAACTACCACTTGAGCTAGGTCTATAACCATTTACATTTCTATGGAATTATTAAGCTAAAAAAAAAATTTAAATTAAACTCTCCTTAATTGGAGAATGTGTAAAATCCACATTAATATTGCAAATTGAAGTTAGATTTATCAAAAGCACAAACCCTTTTTAGAGGTGATTGGTTGATGTCAAACATGTGCAGTTTGGAATTTAGGCTCACTAAATAAGCAAAATGAGCAAACAATCTTGATTTGATGTTTTTGGCACTATAAGTAAAAAAAAAAGATATCATAATAGACAAAAGGAATTTTTTCAGCTTTACATGACACAAACTATTTTTTTAAACACTATATAGTGTCTAGCACTTTTTTTTTCCGATAATTATCGAAGTGGTGTCTAGTACTTGCTCATATGCTTACAGACCTGATATGATTGTGACTTCCACTCGATTGTTATATACTCTATTTGAGTATTCTAATTATCAATTGTTATGGCAACATGACGTTTTATATTTCCCTCCCTTTCTCCACTACTTAACTTGATTGTATGACAAATAAATCAATCACGTGTATGAGTATTTTTTTGTAATTTAATGTATTTTTGCTCCGAAAATACGGAGATGGAACTCAACTTTGACAATATATTGGTACATTTTGTTCTAATTAGGTAAATGTTTAATGGAGTTCAACAAATTTTGTACCGAAATGCTAAGATGACAAATATATATTGAGGTTATCTGTGTCGCAGTAGCAATTTCTATGTAAAATCTGTCAGATTTTTATAAAGACTTTGCAAATATATATTATGGTAATTTATGACACATTAGCATAAATACTTGTGTAAAACTTGATTAAATTGGAGCATACCAAGATAATAAAACTATTAAACATTACTATACTTTATCGTATATATATTAAGATATGCAAGTATTTAGATGATAAATCATCAAATCTCAAAATACCTAGGTTATAAAGTTCCTAAACTTTATATAAAATATCAGCAACTCGAATATTAATATGAAAGATAATACACAATAGCACAAGAAAACACACTTAAAATTCATTCTTTTGTATCATGCCAATCAAACATTATGAGATGGATAACAATCAAACATGTGGGGACAAGAGCTAATCACCATATAGTGTTCAAAAAATTTAGTTTATGTATAATGTAACGCTGAAAAGTTCATTTTGGCAAGTATAATATATTTTTTTCATTGTGCAAGTATTAGCGCTAAAAACATATTTAATTAATTATTTTTTATATATTAAATATGTTCATAATTTCTTCCCACTTGCAAAGGTGGCAAGTGGGTTTCAATCCCCACCACTAGTGCTAAAACAATTAGCCAATTCCGAGTTTGGTGCCAGCAAAAGTTCATTAATACTAGTAAAATACCTTTCTTATTTAATTTTGCAAGTGCAGTGCTAAAAAACTCTTATAAGCACAGTTTAGTATTTTTAATCATTCTTCCTGTAAATAATACATCAGAAACCCAAAAACAATCTACAATACAAATAAATTTAAGAATTACTAAGAGATTAAATCCATTTATTTTTAAATAAAGAACCCAATTTTTTTTTAAAAGAACAATAATATTTATAGATCCAAGCATCCCCCAGCCCGCATGCAGGAGGAATAAATATAACAATAAGAATATTATTTATATTTTAGTACCCTGACATTTATAAAAATAATAAAAAGCCCCGTAATCTTTATGATTTATTATTTTAGCATATTAAATTTTCTTCATTAATAAATACGACCATCTCCGGAGTTCCCCTATCGAAAACATGGAATGACGAAATTGCACATCAACAAAACAATGTGGTTTTGGTTCCAGACATGGAAGTTTAGCAAAATGACTAATCTTTTGTTCCCGATCCCAAATAAGTGTAGTGTTTGAAAAAAAAAAGGATGAAGAGTAAGAAAGTTTCGAGTTGCTTCTGCCAAGCTCTCTTTGGGTGTATTTATAACAATGCAATACATAAGGAGATTTAAGAATAAAAATAACCAGATTAATATTAAAATAGAATAATGAAATAATAAGCCTTAAATTAAATAAAAAAATACAAAAGGATAAAACCCCACCCGTTTCCCTCTCTCCCGTGTTCCCTTTTATTTCTTTTCTCTTTCCTCTCTGTCTCCTCTCTCCTCTCACCCACACATCACTCCTCTCTCTCCACCACGCCGATACCATCTGGCCACCATGACGGTACCCGCCTGGACCACCTCGCCGACACCACCATGCCGGTACCGCCCGACCTCCCCGCCGGCACCACCACGCCGGTACCGCCCCTCCTCTCTCTCTCCACCACGCCGGTACCGTCCAACCACCATGATTGTACGGCCTGGACTACCTCGCCGGTATCGCCTCTTACCACCAGCACCGCCCCTACCACAATGGTACTGCCCAGCACCACCAGTACCGCCCCTACCTCGCCGGTACCCGCCTCCCACTGCCAGCACCGCCCCTACCACGCCAGCACCACCTTCTATCACCATCTATAAATACCTCTTCCCCTCTCTTTATCCAGACCAAGCCCAACCGGGCCTTCTTCTCTCTCCCAGTTACAACAACCCCACAAGGGTCCCCTCTTCTCTCTCTCCTCTATACCTCCACACCAAGTTCTCCTCCTCTCCTCTTTGTCATTTTACTTCAACACGAGGCTTGGTCCCCTTTTTCCTTTCTCATCAAGAGCTTGAGTTTGGCTCTCCTTAAAAGAACCTACTTGGGGCACTTGGGTCTGGCTCTCAACTTAAGCTATCTGCTCCAACCAAAAAACCTCAAAACAGGAGAGTACATACATATCTAAACATATTGATAGCACTTAGTATACATCTGATACTCTTCTGATCTCATGGGATTTTGGATATTTATTTTGATATGCTTGCAATCTCATGTGATGCTTGATTTTGATTTTCTGAGTTGTTGGTGATATTGTGGGATGCTTGGTAAACTTCCTTTGCACTCCCTCTCAAGCTTGGCAGGGGAGGATAGGAGATGCCGAGCTTGACGCGTAAAGATGTAAAGGAGTCCTCAGGAAATGGCTTAGTAAATGCATCAACGAGTTGACAGAACGAGGGAACATAACTAGTAACAAGGGAGCCAACAGCAACGCATTCTCGAACAAAGTGATAGTCCACCTCAATATGCTTGGTATGAGCCTTTTAGAATTGGGTTGATTCTGAGGCATAAGGTGCTCATGTTATCACAGTATAGTGTAAGTGGATGAAAAAGGGAGACACCAATAACACAAAGAATGTCGGTGATCCTCGTCAATTTTGCAGTTCTAGAGGCAAGTGAGTGATACTCAAGTTCCTTGCTTGATTGTGCAACTACACCTTGTTTCTTGGAGGATCACGGGACACAATTTATGCCAAAGAAGATGGAAAAACCTATAGTTGATTGCTGTGTTTAACCACAACCAGCCCAATCAGCATAAGAATATGTAGTCACATTGAGAGATGAGGTGGATAGAAATCAAATGCCATAATCCATAGTTCTTTTTAGATATCGAAGTATCCTCTTTACTGCCTGAAAATGAATGATGGTTGGATGGTGCATGAATTTACATACAAGTTTAACAGAGTTAGCAATGTCTGACGTGGTCAGAGTAAGATATTGTAAAGCACACATGATAGTATGGTACTCAGCGGGATAAATAAATGAAATATTAGGCTGATATAACTCATGATTTTGGGCCATGGGAGTGGACACTGATTTGCAATTCAGCATGGATGCCTTTTGTAGAATAACTTGTAGATATCATTGTTTGGATAGATACGACCTCCAGGCAAGTGGAAAACCTCAATGCCAAGAAAATAATGCAAAAGAACCAAGTCCTTCATTGCAAATTCCTTTTGCAAGTAGGGAAGTAAAGGTCTGAAGAGAATAGCGTTATTACTTATTCGAGAATATCATTCAC
This sequence comes from Simmondsia chinensis, assembly GCA_018398585.1. Lineage (NCBI taxonomy): Eukaryota > Viridiplantae > Streptophyta > Magnoliopsida > Caryophyllales > Simmondsiaceae > Simmondsia > Simmondsia chinensis. The sequence continues at coordinate 18,496,003 of JAGTTD010000016.1, read as the reverse complement.
AAAAAGAAGTAAACTAATTGTGCCTTCAGTAGTGTGTCAAACAAATAGAAACGAGTTGGCTGAGCTACAAAAGAAACCCAATTGAAGGAGAAATAGAGTAAAGCGATTGAGCCGAGCTTAGAGAGCTTGTTTAAGGCATAACGAGCATGTTTAAGTCGACAAATGATTAGAAAATAATGGACGAGTGAACCCAGGCGGTTGAGCCATATAAATAGTTTCTTTAAGATAGCCATGCAATAATGCATTCTTGACGTCCAATTGATGGGTAGTGTTTGTAATTCAGAAAAAAAAAATTCAAAAATTAACACAATTCGCCCAGTAGGGATAAAAACAACATAATTTGCACAATAGAGGGAAAAACAACATGATTCGTCCAGTAAGGGTAAAAAAAAAAAAAAACAACACAATTCGCGCACTAGGGACAAAAATCAACATAATTCGCCCACTAGAAGAAAAAAACACAATTTGCCCACTATGTGGACAAAAACAACATAATTCTCCAAGTAGAAAAAAAAAGCAATACAATTTTTCCAGTAGAGGTCAAGAACAACATAATTCACCCAGTAGGGGGTAAAAAAAAATAACATAATTCACCCAATAGGGGTAAAAACAACACAATTAGCGCAGTAGAGGTAAAAAATAACATAATTTGCCCAATATAAGAAAAAGCAACACAAATCGTCAAGTTGGGGTAAAAACAACACAATTCGTCCAGTAGGGGGTAAAAAACAACACAATTCGCCCAGTATAAGGAAAAACAACACAATTCACCCAGTAAGGGTAAAAAACAACATAATTCGCCCATTAGGATAAAAACCAACGTAATTCGCCCAGATAAAAGCAAAACAACATAACATATCCACTTTTACTTCTTTAAAGACACATTTAAAATAAAGACTAAAAAAGAGACTTAACTTGCAAGAAAAAAGGGACACTTGTCCTCTCACCCATATAAAGAATAACACATAAGCCCCTCTATAGTACTATAAATAAAGAAAGAAAGAAAGAAAGAAAAGCAAAGCAAAGGAAAAAAAAGGGGATCTCGATAATCTTTAAAAGTAGCTTGAGTTTAGCTTCTTCCCAACTACCTACTAAACACCACAAACATAATCACCGTCTATGGGAAAACGATATGACCGAATTATCGAAATCCTTGGATCTCCCAACTCAACATAATGAAATTGAATAAGTTCCAAAAGCTTAACTCCAAAACATACAAACAACTTATGGAAAAGTTAACAGGACAATGGCTCGAAAATAACTCGAACCCTAAAAATGTAAGGTCACCAGGAGTTGGGCATGATTAGGCTCAAGAATCTTGGCAAAAGGAAAAATATGAAAGAGGAAGAGTTTATCCTTACCATGAACCCGATTGTAACAACAAAAATTCAAAAAAATTTATAGATGGACCACGGTAGCATGGAGGACGAATCCACGACAAACTTCAACATTGGACACAAAAACTAGCTAGACCTTACCCATTTTTTGAAGAGGCAAAGATCTACTTAGTTCCAGAAGTTCCGGGTATGTACTCTCCTTTTTCACTAAGAATTTTGTCTTTTCCTGGGGAAAAAGTTAAGGTTCTCAACATGGACCTCTTAGATGGATCTTAAGATCTAGAGGACCATCTATCGGGCTTTAAGTCCATGATGTACATACAAAATGCTTCGGAAGAAGTGCGGTGTAAGTGCTTTCCAACCACCTTAAAGGGAGTAGCCCAATCTTGATTTTCTTTCCTGCCTCCTAGTTCAATCGATGGTTTTGCATAGTTAGGCGGAGCGCTTCTCTAAGCACTTTGTAAGTAATAAGAGAACAAGAAAGACGGCAGCACAGTTGATACAGTTGCAGCGAAAAGAGTCCGAAACTTTAAGAGACTATGTTAGGCGATTCACTAGAGAAATGATAGATATACCAGGATTAACAGATGAAACCATCATTGGTGCCTTTACCAATGGACTAAAACATTCGAACTTCAAATTCGCCCGAGCTAAAAAACAACAAGAGACCATTGACGAGCTATGGAGTCAAGCCAATACGTACATATCAGCCGAGGATGTTATGATCATAGCAGGAAGAATGCGGCTGGGAGTCTCGGGAAAGTAATGGGAGAAGTCAGAAGTGTCTCACTTGACAAGGCCAAGGGCACCGGAGATGACTTTAAAACCAAAAGTACAAGTGCGAAGACCTAGAGGACGCTTTGCTTATGAGATATAGAAAAAATTGGCACATTGACCTCTCCCTTATAAGAGGATGTCCTGTGGGTCAAAAACGCCCATCAATCCACAAGCCAAATCAAAGTGGTGTAACTACCATCAATTCTATGACCATACAATGGAAAAAACCCGTGACGGTCAGGCTAGGATGGCTAACCCCCACATACAATCAAAAGAGTCAAATAGTAGGGCATTGATACCAGCATCTCCAAGAGAATTAATGGAACTACCTAAAAAGACGATTGCCATGATACCCCGGACTTTGCATCCTAGTAACGTTTGTTCACTCGAACTAGAAGGAGAACAGGTTAGAAGAATCCGACCCCTGTTGAAAATCACCTTTAATGAAGAAGACTTAAGTGACGTTTATGTCTCACATGACGATCCTCTAGTTAGCACTCTTTGAAATAGGACAATATTGCGTGCATCGGGTGTTGGTTGATCAAGGAAGCTCGGTAAACGTACTTTTCTACCGATGTTTTAGTAAATGGAAATGTCAGATAGTGATATTTCCCCGGTTCAGTACCCTTGGCGGGCTTCACAAGAGAAGCAGTTAAACCATTAGGAGCAGTTACCATGAACGTTGTGTTTCGAGGACAAAAGGCTACCAAGAAAACTAGAATTGAATTCCTAGTTATAGATCTACCCTCCCCTTATAATGCAATACTCAGTCGACCTGCCCTAAATTGCATATGAGCTGTAATCTCTACCTATCACCTCTTAATGAAGCTTGAATCAGACAACATAAAAATAACGGCCATTCGAGGAAACCAAAAGATAGCTCATGAATGCTGTTACGCATCTTTGAAAGATAACGGTTATGAAGTCTCATTCGAAGTAGACGCGGGAGAATTTAGCCTTTCCAGGGAAAGCAAGTAAGAAAATTCAGACCAGGACTTGGGAAAGTTAGAAGAGATAGAAGTGGAGGAGTGAGAAACTATAAGATTGGGGCACTGGTTACTAGAAGAGATAAATAAAAGAGTTAACTTTGCTGTTAAAACAGTACCAAGATGTCTTTGCATATAACACTGATGAGATGACAGGAATTAATCTGGAGGTTATGGTTGATAAACTAAATGTTCTAGTAGGACTTCTCCTATTAAACAAAAGAAAAGAAGCTTTTTGTGCTGAAAGAGGGGAGCTATCAAAACAGAGTAAACAAACTATTGCCGTCGGGATTTATAAGAGAGGTTAGATATGCCGAATGGTTAGCTATTGTATTGCTGGTAAGGAAGCCAAACGGAACTTGGCGAATGTGTATCGATTTCACTGATCTGAATAAATTCTATCCAAAATAATCCTATCCCCTTCCCAAGATCGACCAACTGGTAGACTCCACGGCAAGAAAAGAGATATGAAGCTTCATGGATGCCTTCTTGGGCTACCACCAAATAAAAATGAACAGCAGGGAACCTACCATTACAAGGTAATGCCCTTTGGCCTAATGAATTCATGTGTGACATATAAATGGTTGGTTAACACAGCATTCACGCAACAGATTGGACGTAATGTGGAGGTTTACGTTGATGATATGATTGTCAAGTCGCGTACCAAAGAAAATCATGTAAAGGACCTATAGGATACTCTATCAAACCTTGCGAGAATATCAAATGAAACTAAACCCCAACAAGTGTTCATTCAGCATACCTAAGGGAAAACTTTTGGGTTACATCGTTAGTGCCCGGGGGATAGAGGCTAATCCAACAAAAATAAAAGCCACCCAGGAAATGGGAACTCCGAAAATGATTAACAACGTACAGCCACTTACGGGGCAGTTAGCGTCACCCAATATATTTATCAGTAAGTCCACCGAGAAAGCGCTTCCGTTCTTTCGAGTGGCCCAAAAGAAAAGAAGTCAGCTATGGGACGAGGAATGCGAGCATGCCTTCCAACATGTTAAAGAACATCTTGCACGTCTTCTTTCTATGGCTAAACCTAATCCAAGAGAGATCTTGATTTTGTATGTAGCAGCCATAAATAAGACCATTAGTGCAGTCTTGGCAACCAATCAATCAAAGGAACAGATATCGGTATATTTTGTCAGACAGGTATTGAAGGAGGCCGAATTAAGATATCCTCTGTTAGAGAAAATGGTGTTTGCCATTATAATGGCCTCAAAAAAACCTTGATCCTACTTTCAAGCACATATTATAATTATACTAACAGATCAACTCGTAAAGAAACTACTGTCAAAGTTAGAATGCTCGGGTGGATTGTTAGCATGGACTGTATAGTTGTTAGAATATGATTTACATTACCTACCACAAACTGCTATAAAAGTATAAGCCCTGGCAGACTTTCTTGCTGAATGCAACTTCAATGCAGAGCCAAGTCCTGAACTAGAGAATATTATCGAGGAAAAGAAAGAAAAGATCGAAGATTCAAGTGCCGAGACGCTGGATAAAATAGAAAAATTTCCAGTATGGAACATATTTGTAGATGGTTCTTCGTGCCAGGAGGGTTCGGGAGCTGGAATTTTCATTCAAGATCCAGAAGGGGTAACATATCGCTACGCCTTGCATTTCCACTACCCGCTAAACAATAATGAAACTGAGTACGAAGCCTTAATGCAGGGAGTGGGTCTTGAGTAGGCCGCTGGAGCTCGGTCTGTAAGAATTTATAGTGATTCACAATAGTTAGCCAAGTAAATGGAGAATACAAAGCTAAAGACCTAACATGGTTAGATACCTCAAAATATTTCTAGAATTGGCTGCGAACTTTGTAAAGGTAAAGTGACATACATTGATAGGAATGATAATCATATAGCGGATGAGTTGAGCAAATCAGCTAGCTCTCATCAAGCAGCTTCTGAAAACGTCGAGGTAATGGTCAAACGAATATGTCCCCAAGATTCTGCGGGGGAGGTCATGAATAGGGTACATTATCTTGGAACGCCACCCGGTTGGACGCGACAAGTAATTGAATATCTCCGTCACGCAAACCAACCTTCGGATTCTCTTGAAGCCAAGAGGTTGAGACTTCAGGCTTCTTGATTTGTGCTTATAGAGGACCAGCTTTATAAGCTATCTCACTCTCATCCCTTACCCATAGGAGGACACGCACTCACAAATAAAACTCTGCTAGCAGGATACTTCTGGCCCACTTTGAAAAAAGATGCTAAGGATTTAGTACGTCATTGCAAAGCTTGCCAACGATTTGCCCCAATCTACCATGCGCCTCTCACCACTTTACAGACTTTAATCAGCCCGCTGCCTTTTGCACAACGGGGAATTGATATACTAGGTGCCTTTTCCCTAGCCTCTGGACTTCACCAAATGGGTCAAAGCAGAGCCAGTGGCAAAGATAACAGACCAAGGGGCACAACGCTTCCTTTAGAAGAACATTATTACCCAATTCGGGATGTCCAGAATACTCGTGGCAAATAATGGATCCCAGTTTAGCTCAATAAGGTTTCAGACATACTGTGAAGAAGTTGGCATCAGTCTTTACTTCTATGCAATAGCTCATCCACAATGTAATGGGCAGATCGAGGCAGCTAACAAGGAAATACTAAAAAGCATTAAGAGAAGGTTAGACAGAGCAAATGGCTTATGGGTCGAATAGCTGCCCAGTATACTATGGTCCTACTGAACCACCGCAAAAAGGGTAACTAGTGAAACCCCTTTTATGTTAACATATAGGACAGAAGCTATCCTGCCAATAGAAGTACAGAAACCCCTTACTATGCATGGTGGCATAGAAACAAGCAATGGCTGAATATTTCAATCGTAGAGTTAAACCACGACAATTGCAAAAAGGTGATTTCGTTTTAAGACATATAAAAGTCGCGAGAATGGGCGCGGGGTGTGGAAAACTCACACCCAACTGGGAGGGTCCTTACAAAGTGATCCGAGTCCTAAGAGATGGGAGTTATCTATTATGCCGCTTAGATGGGACTGAAATATCTAGAAGCTGGAATGCACAGAACTTCAAAAAGTACTATCCATAACTATGCAGTATCCATGTGATGATCTTTCTTTTGTATAATCATACGTTCGCTGTCTTGTACATTTGTAACACACATTGAATAAATGCGATAGCAGTTATATAAAGCATACGAGTCTTCTCTTTTCATTGGTATTAAGAATTAAATTTAAATGGAAAGATATTGTGTGCATTTTACATTACAAGTAAATAAAGCCATAATCAATAATACGAAAGAGTGGAGAGATGCAAGTACTTATTTTCACCTATTAAAGGTGCAACTCTTCATGTATTAAAGGTGCAACAATTCACCTATTAAAGGTGCAACCTTTCACCTATTAAAGGTGCAACCATTCACCTGTATAAAGATACAACCATTCACCTTTCAAATGTGCAATTACATATTATCATTCACTTGTACAAAGATACAACCATTCAGCTGTTAAAGGTGCAATTACATATTATCATACAATTATTCTCCTGTATAAAAATACAGCCATTCACCTGTTAAAGGTGCAATTACATATTATCATACAATCACTCACCTGTATAAGGATACAACCCTTCACCTGTTAAAAAGATGCCACCATACACCTATTAAAGGTACAACTATACATTCAAACATGTAAAAAGGTACCATCAAATCATATGTTCTCACTCATCAACAGCCAAATAAGTACGAAACCATGCATATCCACTCGCAAAACAAAAGTACAATCACCCATTTTGACATACAGACGTTCCCACATGCGAAGTTGCGACCACCTATATTCATTGATCCTATGGACAGTAAAGTCATCACATTGCCAACAAAACAGAAAGAGAGAATATACTATAACATTATGAAACTTATGCTCGTGAATGAGCATTACCTCCAGCTGAAGGAGAAGCGTCCCTCCGAGATAGCTCTCCATTGATCTCACCAGTAATTTGGGAAATTTAAGAGTCTATCATGGGCATAGTAAAGTTAGGACCGCCTTCGCAGAGTTTCTGAGATAAACGAGCAAAGGATGAATCCACGCCTACCCAATAAAAATCACCCTGCGCAATTTGAAATTTAGAACTGGACTTGAAACTACCAACGGCCTCCTCACGGGCCAAAGCAGCGTGGCTTAAAGGTCATTAATCTGTGTGTCCTTACTATGTAAATCTCCCGCTTGACGACAATTGTCAGCCCGCGCATCATCTAACATCCTTTGAAGTTGTTCTAACTCGCGGTGAAGGTTTTCTTGTTGCTTCAAAGATGTACTCCGAAAAGCCTAAAATTCTTCCTAAAGGCTCTGATAGCGAGATGTTTCGTTTGCGCAAGACATGGTCACCTAACACAAGTAACCAAAGACGCCCATATGCTGCAAAAGCAACACCACACAAATGCACACAGAATAAATAATAACAAAAAAAAGAGTAGGGAAGGCAGATGCAAGTTATCATCTCTGACACAGTAAACGAACTCTAAAAACGGATGGTCTCGGGAAGTGAGAAATCCTCAAGAACTTTGAATAAGGACTCAAAATCTGTTATGGAATGAGAGAAGGCAGAAGTATCCCTGTCATGGGTCAAAGTCTCAGCTGTAGCAGAATCTTTCATGGGAGGAGAAGAGGGAAGCGGTGGTAAATGAATAATGACAGGTGCATCCAGCTTAGTGAGGTTTTGTACTAATTTAGAACGCGCGAGAGCTTTCCTCCCTTCAAGGTGCAGGTCCAACTGAGCGGATTGACCCCGATGAGGTAGCTGAGGGATGTCACTGCGCACACGACGGCATACAGAACCTTCACTCTCAGAAACATGCTGTGTGATGGGAAGAGAAAGACCCTCGGGAGGAGACTGCATCAATGGCTCGGCGGAGGCACCCATGTTAGTATGCTCATAACTACCTAGAGGAGAATCCGAAACCGAATAGCGGACAATATCTAAATTGTCAACTTCCTCGACTGCATTAAAGAGAGAAGTGGCAATAAGAGTTAGAAATGATAAACACTCACTACTACATAAGGAAAATAAAGTTCCCCAATATAAAAGGACAAGAATTTGAGGTACACATACCTGGAAAGGGTTTCTCGCTAAGCCCAGCCTTCACGAGCACTATCTCCTTCTTAAGAAGTGCACAGGTAGTTACAAAATGATCCCTGTCAGAATTCTCCCCAAAATAAATGATGACCGCCCCGTCTTCCAAAGCCAACTCTTCCAGGCGTGGCTTAGGGGAGCGAGTTTTTGTGCCACACCACATGATACCTAAGAAGAGTAGGCGGTTGAACCCATATAAACTTGTTCAGCTGGTTCTTAAGGATCGAGGGATTATCCTCAACAGAATGACAACCTCCACTACTTTCAAAAGAAAAGATGCTTCGGCTCTTTTTAACTTTAAACAAATAGTCAAAAGCCTTGTCGGGAACTTGAAAACCCTTAATAAAAACAAGCAATTAATAACCCATATACATTCCGGACACCATTAGGGGTCATTTGACTAGGACACATGATATGCCGCTCCAACAGATTAGATACAAAAAGTGGTAATGGAAACCTTAGTCCAACGCTTATAGATTCCAAAGTTACAACGAAACAGTCATGCCGAGAAGGAAATAATAAAATATCATTCTTATTGGGAGCCCATATTTCATACTCTGGAAGAAAATAATAATTTTCTCTAAGAAGGGCGATTCCTTCTTCGCTCAAATAATGCTGGGCGAATCGCCTAAAAGGTTTAACATCCATAATATGTGGGAATTGGGCTCGTATTCTAGATTCATCAAAGGTTACAACTGTGGAAGCAAGGATAGATGCGGGCCCAGGGATGGAGGGTCGATTATCAGCGTGATCCCCTCGACTCGCACTTCGAGTCCTACTTCTACCCTGAACCATTTTTTTATCTGCTTTAAAATTACCCTAATAAACACAATATTAAAAAAATATATACGTAAATGAATGGAGACAACGCTCCTCCCTCTGGGGTGCACAAAGAAGGTAGAGACAAAGCGGTAACCGCTCCCCGGTTCACAGGAGATAATATATCTTCTAGCCTACTCAGAATTGCAGGATTACCTAGAATACACCGATAGTAGGAGGAACTATGGATGTTGGCACCCATACTCATTTGTAGCCCATTTTTATAAATAAAGCCACCTTAAGCATAGCAGGAAAAATTGCTTCTTTATTTAGGACAAACAAAGCAAAGTAACAAATGAGGTTTTAATCAAAATCATGCAAACTAAAGCTGTTAACATCTGCAAATCAACAAAGAAGGGCACATGTTACATTAAGACAAATGATGTTTTAATCAAAGTCATGGAAGCTGAAGTTGTCAACATCCGCAAATCAACACAATAGGGCACCCATTACAAGCAAAGTGACAAGTTACGTTTTAACGGAGGTCATATAAACAAAGATATTAAGCACCTACAAGCTAACATGACAAGAAGAAAACAGGTACAACTCACAAAACCACAATATACTCAAAAGATAAATTCTTTTGTGAAGTTTTTAGTTAAAATAAGTTAGAATCAAAATTAGAACTTAAACTAAAACTCAATCCACACAAAAATTATCAAAAATCGTAGCAAGCCACTTCCATTTCAACATGCAATAAAAGACCCATCTATTCCTATGAAATTAGTGAAAAAAGGACAAGAAACACCATATCTAACGCCAAAACCAAATGAAAATGACATAAAATAAAGGAAAAACGAGCTAATAACCACCGTGTAGAGGGGTAAAGGAAGCATGGGAAGGAAGAAAGTGAAAGGAGAGAGAAAGAGAAGAGAAAACGGTGAAGAAAGAAGGAGAAAAAAAAAAAGAGAAGAAGAGGAAAACAGGGAAAGAGAAAAAAAAAAAAAAGAAAAATAAAAGTATAATTTATATTAGCATAAAAATGGCACCTGTGTAAAAGTGAAAGTTATAAGTGATTTTATGAAAATGAGAGTTATAAGTGATTTTATAAAAATTGAAGTTATAAGTTACTTTTTACACTGGGAGCTACGTAAAATGCCCACCAGTGTAAAAATGGGAGTTATAAGTGATTTTACATAAAATTGGAGTTATAAGTTATTTTATACACTAGGGGCTACATGAAACGCCCATCAGTGTAAAATTTTGAGTTATAAGTTATTTTATATACTGGGAGCTACGTAAAACGCCCACCATTGAAAAATTTTGAATTGTAAGTTATTTTATACAGTGGAAGCTACGTAAAACGTCTACCAGTGTAAAAAATTGAGTGGTAAGTTATTTTTACACTGGGGGCTACGTAAAATGCCCATCAGTGTAAAAATGGGAGTTATAAGTGATTTTACGAAAATGGGAGTTATAAGCGATTTTACATAAAATTGGAATTTTAAGTTGTTTTATACGCTGCGGGCTACATAAAACGCTCACCACCTTAAAAATTTGAGTTATAAGTTATTTTATACACTGGAGACTATGTAAAATGCCCACCTGTGTAAAAATTTGAATTGTAAGTTATTTTATATACTGGGGTCTACGTAAAATGCCCAAGAGTGTAAAAATTGAGTTGTAAGTCATTTTTACATTGGAGGCTATGTAAACGCCTACCAGTGTAAAAGTGGAGTTATAAATGATTTTACATAAAATTGGAGTTATAAGTTGTTTTGTACACTGGAGGCTACGTAAAACGCCTGCTAGTGTAAAAGGGAGTTATAAGTGATTTTACGAAAGTGGGAGTTATAAGTGATTTTACATAAAATTGGAGATATAAGTTGTTTTATACACGGGGGGCGAAGTAAAAGGCCCACCAATGTAAAAATTTGAGTTATAAGTTATTTTATACACTGGGAGCTACGTAAAACGTCCAATAGTGTAAAAATTTGAATTGGAAGTTATTTTATACACTGGGGGCTACGTAAAACACCTATCAGTGTAAAATTTTGTGTTGTAAGTTATTCTTACAATGGGGTCACGTAAAGCCCCACCAGTGTAAAAATGGGATTTATAAGTAATTTTATGAAAATGAGAGTTATTAGTGATTTTGCATAAAATTGGAGTTATAAGTTGTTTTATACATTGGAGCCTACGTAAAACACCCACCAGTGTAAAAATTTGAGTTATAAGTTACTTTATACACTGGGGGCTACGTTAAACGCCCACCATGGTAAAAAGCAAAGTCATGTGTAATTTTGTGCATGAAAAGGTACACAAAACGTCCACCAACACAAAAATTGAAGTTATAGACCATATCACATGTTAAAAATTATTTGGGGTCTATAATGGAACCACTTGCCATTGTGAATAAATGGGTAACTCAAGTCACTACCAGGATAAAAATTGTTGACAATTGCACAGAAATCACCTCTCTATCACATAACCAAAACATTGTATTTCATTCATCAAAACCACAAAGATACAAGTACAGTAGTACAACGAGCTCAAGTAAATAACATACTTGTAATAGCTTGTCAAACAGATCGAAACCAAGTTCAAGATAGAAAACAACTACGAGCCAAAAACGGCAACAAAGTACAGAGTTATTTACAACGACCTACCTTTCTTACATACAAAAGGTTGTCAAAACAAAATAGCAACAACACACTCAAACAGAGAAATTACAAAGCATATTTGCACAGGCTAAGTGCGATGCACACTTTAGTCATAGAGTAACCCACAAGAAAAAAAGGGGCACCACAGGGATGAAGTGAACTCCAATAGGCATACAAGCGCGCCCATTCCCCATACCCATGGGGACATGTAACTCGAAGTGCCCCATTATGAGTTTCAAAAAAGGCATAATTGTAAACCCTAAACTCAGTAGAAAAGATTACAAGGGAATCTGTCACTGTAAAACCTGTCACACCTACATTTCCCTGCACACTTGAATGACAAATATTGAAGAAAATATTTCAAACCAAAAACCAGGAATTCGCGTCCCTCTGACTGGAAGACTCCACAAGGAAAGGGCCAAACCACGTAAAGCAACCAAACAAAGAAGCCCGTGCAAACGGAAAATTCATAAACTTTGGCTACGGACAGCTTCGTCAAGAATATTCGGAGGAAGGAATAGGAGTATAGCAGAGTCCTCAGTTATATCCTGTGACACTATATATGGATAAAAATACGGGGAATCCGGGGTCAAGTTACCACTTCACTGGGGTAAAAAATACAATACCCCATCACAAAACACCAGACGAGTAAAGTCTATTGTACCCCCACTTGTGTTAATATCCGTCCAATAATGCCAAATTCCACGATCAAAGTAAAAAAAACGGAGTACCAATCCCCTTCAGCCCAGGAATCGTTTATGAAATTAGGTTCAAGATTAAAAACAAACACGAAAATATGATAATTAAAAGGATAGCAGGAGGTATCTTCAGAACACGCAAACACAATATTAGAGTACTGACTAGGTAGCGCAACTCCTCAGGTAAGAAAAATGAAGATGCGTTCGGGTAGCTGGATTGCACACAAACAAGCCCATAGGTCCATAAAAAGGGATGCCTCAACATAAGACCGTCCCCTTACTCCCACAATTTCCTTATCGTCCGACAAAAAATGTAGAGACCCAGGAGTGAGACAGGGTGTGAAAAAGGGCGAGTGTAACGATTGTACCTCTACATGGTCACTTGAAGGAGATCGATACCCATTTTGGATAAGCACACCATCTTCTGCAAACCGGAAACAGTTCATAGATTGTTCCTTAATAAAACTCTCTCGTAGGAAAAGTTGACGACAAAATCGAGAAATTATGCGGCATCGATTTAGGACCTTAACAGACAACCACGAGAATATTAGAGACAAAACATCTTCCAAAAATATTTTCATCCTAAGCATTCAAAGCCAAAAATTTTATTTTAATAATAATAATAATAAAAATAAAAAAATTAAATTATTACAAGTAAGAGAGGAATTACCACACTTTAAAGGAGTATTTATAAAGATAAAAAGGGGATAGTAATTTACAAACAAGAGAATAATTACCCTACTTTAAAGGAGTATTTATAGAGAAGAAAAAGCACAGTAACAAGTTGACACTTTCCAAACAAAAAGGACAAAAATTTGTTTGAAAAGTGGGGGACTAATATATTTGTAATTCAAAAAACAAATAAAAAATTAACACAATTTGCCCAGTAGGGGTAAAAATAACATAATTTGCCCAGTAGAAGGAAAAATAATACAATTTGCCCAGTAGGAGAAAAACCAATGTAATTCACCCAGTAGGGATAAAAAATAACACAATTCATTCAGTAAGGATAAAAATCAACATAATTTACCCAATAGAAGAAAAAGCAACACAATTTACCCAGTAGGGGTAAAAAACAACATAATTCGCCCAGTAGGGGTGAAAAACACAATTCGCCTAGTAGGGAAAAAACAACACAATTCACCCAGTACGGGTAAAAAATAACATAATTCGCCCAGTATAAGGAAAAGCAACACAATTCGCCCAGTATGGGTAAAAACAACACAATTCGCCCAGTAAGGGTAAAAAATAACACAGTTCGCCCAATAGAAGGAAAAACGACACAATTCGCCCAATAAGGGTAAAAAACAACACAATTTGCCCAGTAGGAAAAAAAACCAACGTAATTCGCCCAGTAGGGACAAAAATCAACGTAATTCGCCCAGATAAAGACAAAATAATATAACTTATCCACTTGTACTTCTTTTAAGACACATCTAAAATAAAGACAAAAGAAGACTTTACTTGCAAGCAAAAAGGGGCACTTGTTCTCTCACCCATATGAAAAATAACACATATCTCCTCCATAGTACTATAAATAGAAAGAAAGAAAAAAGAAAAACAAAGGAAAAAAAGGGGATCTCAATAATCTTTAAAAGTAGCTTGAGTTTAGCTTCTTTTCAATCACCTACTAAACACCACAAACAGATAGGCCACCCTAAAATCTTAACAATGGAAAGAATAGTTCGTATTGTAGTTGGTTTAACTATAGGACTATAAGTTTCATCAAAGTCAAGCCCTTCAAGTTGATTGTAGCCTTTGGCAATTTCAGCTTAGTTTTGCAAACCCACTTGCAAGTAATAACATTCATGGCTGAGTCATAAGGTATAAGGTCCCATGTACCGATGTCTACAAGGGCTTGCATTTTTTCTTCCATTGCAGAACGCCAATGACGAATAGTAAAAGCTTTGCAAACAGAAGATGGCTTTGCATATAAATCAACATGCTTTGCAGAGAGGCCATGATGTAGAGATTTTGATTGGATCGTCTTAGGATGCACATTGGTAGAGTTAGTAGGACGACTAAAGCGACTGCGGAGCTATACCAAAGAAGATGGATGAGGTGCTGATGGTTGCACTGATAATATAGGATTAGATGACGGTGACACCGGGGATACTTCTGGTACTGTATCTATCTGTTCTGTTGTAGCATCGACCTGTTCGGGTGGAGTATAGGACATATTCTCCATAGCTTCTGATGATAGGCCATGGGTATTGGCTGGTACTAAAACTGGAGAGCCAGAAGGATTGACGGGTTTGGTGGTCGACTCACAAGGAATATTTGGAGGTGTTGGAGCTCATGCCGTAAGTAATGAAAGCACATGGACATCTTTGTCTGGTACTTCACATTGATCAAAAGTGTTGTCCAGGTCGTCAGCATTGAGTAATTCAGAGAATGTTGTGACAACCACATTTTCAGAAATCTGTGAAGTCTAATTTGATTGCTCTGCACACGGAAAATGATTTTCATGAAAGATAATACGTCGAGAGATAAATACCCGTCAACTTTGGGGATGATAACAACAATATCTCTTGTGGAGAGAACTATAACCTACCAAGATACATGGATAGCTCATTGGGACAAATCTGTTAGCAATCTTCCTTCAAAGATACAGAAAACACCGGCAACCGAATACTTTCAAGGAGGAGTAATCGAGATCCTTTCCAATTAATTTGTGGAAGGGATTATCAAATTGGAGAACAGGAGTAGGGAGTTAATTAATTAAAAATACTGTTGTAAAAATGCTTCCACCCAAAGATATAATGGCAAATTTGCATGAAATAGGATGGTTAAACCAGCTTCTATGATGTGCCTATGCTTTTGTTCTGCTACGCTGCCTTATGATTCCACATTGCATTAAATGCTGTAAAAATTCAGTTTTAGCAAATTCTCCACCCCCTTCACATTGAAAGATCTTAATTCTCTATGAGAATTGGTGCTCCACCATCTTTTGGAATTTTATAAACACAGTGTAGAAGTCAATTTTTTGACGCAGGGGATATAACCATGTATATCGAGTGCAGTCATAGATGAAAACCACATAAAATCACATGGATTGAGAGGATCGTATTGGAGCCGGTCCCCAAAGATCACAATGTATTCTTGCTAAAGGAACGTCAGCAGCACGTTTATGTAAAACAGAAGACAACTTGCAACTTTTACCCATTTGACAGCTAGCATAAACTTTTGTCGGATTTTGCGAACTACTAATGTCAACAAATTTATTCCTACACAAAACTGTCAAAACTTCAGAACGTGAATGTCCGAGTCTCCGATGCTAAATCTCTTTAGATGCTTTGCCAGACATAATTGCAGGTAGGGCTGGAATACCTGCATGTTTTCCCTCTAGTGCATACAAGCTTCCTCGCTTACTCCCCCTATCCAAGATCCGATTGGCTTCCCTGTCCTTAACAACAAAATTATCATTAGTGAATTCAATGGTACAACAATTTTCGGGCTAATTTACTGACAGAGACAAGAATATACTTCAATTAGGGAACCACTAATACATCCTTTAGATGCAAATTCCCATTTGGTGTTGGTTAGAGACATATCACTAGTATGTGTTGTTGGAAATGTAACAAAGGTTAGCAAATTAATTAATGAAGTCCTAAGCTAAAACCCACATCCCACATGGATATTTTAGTTAAGCAAGGGGTAGTTTATATATGACATTGTAACAGGAAATACTTGGACTAAGTAACGGGTGAGAGAATTGTGGGAACCACATGCGCATGCATCGCCAGCCTGCCGTGCCGTGCTCGGGCATAGATGTCCTCTTTTATTACCGGTAGTTTTATTTTATCGGAAGTCATTCTCCACCTGTTATTAATGCCCCTCGTAGAGACGCGCTTGCCTTCACTACGTAGCTTCCCCAAGAAACACCCCCATTACTACCTCACTCTCTCCCATAGGACACACCACCGTTGGAAGGCCTTAGCTACTCCCAACAGGCACCACTAGAGCTATAAATACTGACATTTTGACAGCCTTATGAATCATCCAAAAATTGCTTTCTATGTGACAGAATGGGCAGTGGATACTGGCGCTACTAGACATATCTGTGCACATCAGAACATGTTTGAAGAATTCCAGATGGTAAATGACGGCAACATGGTCTACATGGGAAATTCAACAGCCCGTGCCCATCCTCGAAAAAGGAAAGATTTCTTTAAAACTCACTTATGGTAAAATGCTTAAATTAACTAATGTGCTGCATGTGGCTGATATGAGTAGAAACCTGATTTCTGGTAGTCTTCTCATTAAAGCTAGTTTAAAATTAGCTTTTGATTCTGATAGACTCGTGGTCACTAGGAACGGTGAATTTGTGGGGAAGGGTTACTATAACGTGGGTCTGTATATTCTTGACACAAAATGTGCTAATGAAATGAATGCCAATACTTCTTCTGCTTATATCACTAAATTCCTTGATTTATGGCATGCTCTTTCAGGACATGTGAATGTTAACTCTATTAAACGACTACAGAAAATGAGTTTAATCCCTAATTTCAACAATACGGATTGTTCTAAATGTGAAGTGTGCGTTGAAGCTAAATACACTAAAAATACCATTTAAATCTGTAGAAAGACGCACCGAATTGCTGGAATTGGTCCACAGCGACTTAGGGGACTTTAAAAGAACAATAAGTAAATGAGTAAGGGCGATAGAAAATATTGCATAACCTTCGTAGATGACCACTCTAGATATACCATGGTATACCTTCTAAGGAGTAAAGATGAAGCTGAACAAATGCTTTTAAAATATAAAGCCGAGGTTGAAAACTAACTAGGAAGAAAAATAAAAAGACTTAGGTCAGATTGAAGAGGTGAATATGACCCCACTTCCCTAGAGAAACATTGTGAAGAAAGAGGAATAATACATGAAAGAACACCCCCTTACTATCCAGAGTCAAATGGCATTACAGAGAGGAAAAATAGAACCTTAAAAAACATGATGAACGCTATGCTAATAAGTGCTGGACTTCGTAATAGTATATGGGGGGAGACGATTTTATTTGCTTGTCACGTACTAAACCGTGTACCTCATAAGAAACTTGATAAAACACCTTATGAATTATGGAAAGACTACGCCTCTAATTTAAAATACCTTAAAATGTGGGGGTGACTGGCCAAAGTTGGACTGCCAAACTCTAAAAGAAGCAAAATTGGACACAAGACCATTGATTCCATCTTTACTGCATATGCATACCATAATGCGGCATATAGGTTTTTAATTAAAGGCGAAAATGACTCCTTTGCACGTGGTAGTATAATGGAATCTAGAGATGCCGAATTCTTCAGACACATATTTCCCATGAAGTCTAATGTTCAGTCTGTAACTCCTAACCCTCTTCCCTCTAGTGTTGAGAATACTGATTGAACTGATACACTAGAAATAAGAAGGAGTAAATAGCTAGAAAAGAAAATAGTTTTGGACTAGACTTTATTATCTTCTTAACTGAACATAATGAGATAAATGAGGAAATAGTGTGTGCCTATATGCTAGAAAATGATCCAAAAATGTATGAAGAAGCCATGATATATGTTGACTCCACATTTTGGAAAGAAGCCATTAACAATGAATTAGAGTTAATCCTGAATAACCATACTTGGGAATTGGTAGACATCCCTAGATGATGCAAACTGATTGGCTGTAAGTGGGTATTCAAAAGAAAAGTAAAGTATGATGGGTCAATATATAAATTTAAATCTAGACTAGTGGCTAAGGGATTTATACAAAGAAAGGGAGTCGATTATTTTGATACATACTTACCTGTAACTAAAATAGCCACTATTAGGACCTTGATTGCTATCACTTCTATTCATAATTTGTTTGTCTATCAAATGGATGTTAAAATTGCTTTTCTGAATGGTGACTTAGATAAAGAAATATATATGAAACAACCAGAGGGGTTTATAGTTCCAGGCTAAGAACAAAAAGTGTGTAGATTAATTAAATCTCTATATGGCCTACAACAAGCACCAAAGCAGTGGCATGAAAAATTTAATATCATCTTGATTGCTAACAACTTCTGTGTGAATGACGAAGACTCTTGTCTATACTCTAAGTCTGATTGTAATGGGTGTGTTATTATCTGCTTATACGTTGATGATACGCTGTTTTTTGGCATAACTCTAAGCATTGTCACTAAGACTAAAAACTTTCTAAGTTTCAAATTTGTTATGAAGGACCTAGGTGAGGCGGACATAATTTTAGGAGTTAAAATTTTGAGGACACCTGAAGGCATCAGCCTTAATCAGTCTCACTATGTGGAAAAAAATATTTAGAAAGTTTGACATGTTTGATGTCGATTCTGTAAAAACACCTTATGATCCTATTATACACCTGACTAAACATAAAGGTGTTGCAATATGCCAATCTGAATATGCTAAGATAATTGGAAGTATTATGTTCTTAATGAACTATACCAGGCCTGAAATTGCATATGCGGTAAGCAAGCTTAGTAGATATACTCATAATCCAAATGAAGAACACTGGAATGCTTTAAGAAGATTTCTTAAATATCTAAAAGAGACCATGGATTGGGGACTTCACTTTACAAAGTTTCCTGTTGTATTAGAAGGATATAGTGATGCTAACTAGGTATCTGATAACATTGAAATTAATTCCACTAGTGGCTATGTTTTTACACTAGGTGGAGGTGCTATATCCTAGAAGTCGTCTAAGCAATCTTGTACTACCAGGTCTACCATGGAATCAGAATTCATTACTCTTAAGTTGGCAGGACATGAAGCCAAATGGCTGAGAAGCTTACTTGCAGATGTGCCATTGTGGGGGCATCCAGCTTTATCGGTCGTATTTCACTGTGACAATTAGGCAGCCATAGCTATAGCAAAGAACAAATTGTACAATGGCAAGAAAAGACATATTTGTCTCAGACATAAAATTGTAAAAAGTCTTTTAGAAAGTGGGGTGATATCACTAGACTATGTGAGGTCAAAAAAGAACCTCGCAGATCTGTTAACGAAAGGTCTTTGTCAAAAAATTGTATTAGAAACATTGAGGGGGATGGGATTAAAGTTTGTAAAATGAATTGACTGTGATGTATCTCAACCTGGTTTATATAGGTTCAATGAGTAAGTTATAGTTCAGTTCGATTGTGCACTATAATAAATAATTGTCCTCCCTAGTTTTGGTGGTGTGAGCTGAGTCACAATTGATGGAACCCATAAATTGTTACTAAGATGATAAGGATGAGCATCAGCTCTTAATGGACTCATAGCCATTATTTGGTAGTGTGAAATAACACACCCTTGATGGGATCTACCTATGTTGGTGTGGGGGTGTGGCCACTCCCTATGAAGGTTGGAGACTTGCCTTCTAGAGCACCTATGAGAATCTAGAACGGATGCATGCCCAATAAAGGCGTCAAACTTCGGGATTTGTCGAGATACTTTGAGCTTGGTATGTGCTCAGGTAAAAGAGTATACAAACTCTTGTCATGTTCAAAACGAAAGTTACCTACAGGCTGTTGGCCTTACACTTGTTATGTACTAGGTGTCGATTCAAGTCGCGAGACATCGACATTGAAAAGCTAAGCTCGCCCTTTTGCCTAGACTAATCTCCTTTCTTTAGCTTTGTGATATTTGTGGAGGACTGTTGGAAATGTAACAAAGATTAGCCAAATTGAATATTGAAGTCCTAAGCTAAAACCCACATCCTACATGGATAATTTAGTGAAGGAATGGGTAGTTTATATATGAAATTGTAACGAGGAATACTTGAACTAAGTAATGGGTGAGAGAATGGTGGGAACCACACGCGCACACGTGCCGCCCTCCAGCCGTGTCGTGCTCGGGCGTGGGTGTCCTTTTTTATTACTGGTATTTTTATTTTATCAGAAATAATTCTCCATCGGGTATTAATGCGCCTCGTAGAGATGCGCTTGCCTTCACTGCACAACTTCTCCAAGCAACACTCCCATTATTGACTCACTCTCTCCCATGAGACACACCCAGTCAAAGATAACCATTGGAGGGCCTTAGCTACTCCCAACATGCACCACTACACCTATAAATACTAACATTTTTATATCCTTATGAATCATCCAAAAATTGCTTTCCTCTCTTCTCAAATAAGCTAAGTTTTGGCAAATATCTCTTGGCATCCTACCCGGCTTCTAACGGGTGCACGTTAAAGGTCCGATCGCGTAAATCCTGGAGGACGGCCACCAGTTGATTTGTGTGTACCCTAGCAACAACAGATAACTCTAAATTAGTATATAGTTATTTATATTATTTTGATATATTTTTAACCATTTTACATCAAACTTCTATCACTTTTGCTCGGTTTTGCTCGTTTTGATCTATTTTACAATTTTCTTGTAAAAACACACATTTTATATTAAATCTTGCTAGGTTTTATCCTTAACATCAACAATTAAAAGCAAAATACATCAAATAAATACAAAAAATTAGCAAAATACCTCATTTACACGCCTAAATGTAGTTTTTACATAAAATAACAAGCTTTTTGCCACAAGTTGCATTGGGCGGCTATTTTTTTCACATTTTTTTTACTCAAATTCATTGTATTATGCATGAACACAAACACTTTGATTTGAAATAGCAGGTTTGGGTCGTGAAAAGCAAAGAAATTACATAAATTAAGCAAGTTATGCAAGTTGAAGAAGGGGTGGCAAGATTGGCAAATGAGGATGAAGATTGAAGATATTTTTTACATTCTTTATTCACCCCTCAAACACTATAAATAGAAGTGTTTTGGGTAGTTTTTCATCCTTCATTAAACAAAAAAAATACATACAAAGTGAAAGAAAGAAGAAAAAAACGAGAGGAAGAAAGAAGGAAATGAGGGAAGAAAGTTTGGTTTGTAATTTTGTATTTTTAGTTCTTTCTATCCTTTTTTTCCTAAGTTCATAAATTTTGTGTTAGTTATGTTTTATATTAAGTTTATCATTAACTAATTTTGTTATTCCAAGGCTACGATGTAGCCTAAGTTGTAATATACGCTTATTTTTAATTCAAAGTATTCAATGTTTTGTCATTGCATTGTTGAAGTGTTTATCATTGTTTTTCATGAGTTTTAAATGCTTGATCACCATTTAAGGCCTATAATGATTCATAATGAGTCTAAGAGGAAATTTATGATGATTGCTAAGGTATAAGCACCACAAATTGAGCGAATGCTCGAGAGAGATTAACGCGATTTGTGTGATTTTTAAGTAAAAATCATAGAGCTTTAAAAGCTCTTTTCTTATTTAAATTCATGCATGAGAGTGATGGGTTAATATGTAAAAGAGCATGCTAAATGTCGCTCGAGAGAGAATATTTAGTAAATTAGGGTTTTCAACCATCAACACGTAATAACAACTTGAATAACGAGAATAGAAAGTCGTATTGATGCAACTAGGTGAAATCGGATGCCTTGGATATTATTAAATCATAAAAACTTCATAAAAATTAGTAAGCCTTTCTTAAAAATCTGTTAACATCTTTTATTTCTTTTTATTTTATTTTTTTTCAAATCAACATTTCAATTTTCAGTTTTTCAAATAGCATCAAAGGTACTAATTTTGGTACTCACTTAATAACAATCCTCATGGGAATGATACTCTACTCATTACTTTATTACTTGATATGACTAGTGCACTTGCTATCGCATACACAAAGTAAGCATCAAGTTTTTGGTGCCGTTACCGGGGATTGTCTCTATTTGAGTGATATCAATACCAACTAGTCTTAGTGCTAATTTGAAATTGTTAATAATTTGTAAATTTTATTTAAGTTTTAGAAAATTTTCATTTGATTCATTTGTAAAGATAAATTCTTTTTGGTTTTGTGTTATTTTGTTATTTTTCTTATATTTTGTCTTTATTTTTATCTTTATTTTGCTATTAAGTTCACTTTGTTAGGGTTTTTAAAAGTTAAATTTGATAATTTTAAGTTTTACAAAACATTAGGGTTACTACCCTTATCTTTTTCTTTAAAATTTGTGTTTTGTTAACTTTTATTTTATATTGTTGTATTCTTAGGCTTTCTAATCAATTGCAACTTTATTTTAATTTCATTTTATCATCCAAATAGGTTTTTCAAAGTTAGACTTGTTATCTCTAATTTTTTTCAAAACCTTTAGTAGTACCTGTTTTTCCCTTAAAATTTGGCTTTGTTAAAATTTTGTGTTATACTTTTGTAACTTTTAAAAGATTTCGCTTTATTGTTATCCTTGCCTTTAACTTTATAGTGGTTTATTTTCACTTTGTATGCAAAACTAAAACGAAAAAGAAATAACTCTTTTTGATCCTGAAATCGAAAAAACACTTCGACTAATTAGGAAAACAAAAAGGACTGAAACCATGGCTAATAATACTAGAAATGATGATGAAGGGACCTTAAAAGATTATGTTGTACCTACTATTGGAGGGTGCAATTCCAGCATTTGACGTCCACCAATACAAGCAAACAATTCGAAATTAAACCCGCTATTATGTAAATGATTCAACAAATTGTACAATTCGGCGGTCTACCAAGTGGGCACCCAAACCTGCATATCGCTAACTTCTTGGAGATATGTGATACATTTAAGCATAATGGTGTCAGCAACGATGCCATTCGCTTAAGGCTGTTTCCGTTCTCACTGAGAGAAAAAGCCAAAGCATGGTTAATGTCATGACCTCCAGGAACCATCACCACTTGAGATGATTTGACTCAAAAATTTCTTACTAAATATTTTCCACTAGCCAAATCAGCTAAGATGAGGAATAATATTACCTCATTTGTACAATACGATACAGAATCTTTGTATGAGGCATGGAAACGTTACAAAGAACTTTTGAGAAGGTGCCCACATCATGGTTTGCCAGTTTGGAAGCAAGTCTAAACTTTTTACAATAGGTTGGCACCTAATACTCAAACAATGATAGATGCGGCTGCGGGAGGATCCCTAAATCACAAAACTCCAGATGAAGCGTATGAATTGCTAGAAGTAATATCTAGCAATAACTATGCAAGGGCAACTGAACAAAAGAAACCTGCAGGAATATACGAGCTGGATGCAATAACAAAGTTGACTGGCCAGGTTTCAATGCTTCAAAAATAGATGAACATGAACGTGAATGCCATAAATTCTCTTGTACTCACGTGTGAATTTTGTGCGGGGAATCATCCTAGCATAGAATGCCAAACAGGAAATCCTTTTGCCTCATCAAGCCACGAACAAGCTACTTTTGTTTCAAATTTTCAAAAACAACAAAATAATCCCTATTCCAACACTTATAATCCTTGGTGGAGAAACCATCCAAATTTTTGTGGAATAATCAAGGGATACAAAAATAACCTTTTCAGCCCCCTGAAAGAAAGATTGATCTCAAAGAATTGTTTAGTAAGTTTATGCAAGATACTAGAAGTTTCATACAAAACACTGAAGCAACTCTTCGAAATCAAGAAACCTTGATTCGCAATCAGGAAGCGACCATTAGAAACTTTGAGACCCAAATTGGGCAAATTTCAAATCACCTTTTTGAAAGATCTCGAGGTTCTTTACCTAGTAACACTTTTATTAACCCACGAGAGCAAGTAAAAGCAATAGAATTACGAAGTGGAAAAATTTTGAAAGAACCAACTTAGGTACTCCAAACCATGCCAATTGAACAACCCATAATTGACCTATCCACTGCTACAAATCAGGAATTGGAAAATGAGGAAGGGACAATAGTCCAAGAAGAAAATGAACCAAAAAGGGTTGAACCTCAACCCTACAAACCAAAGGTCCCATTCCCTCAACACCCGAGAAAGTCAAAAGCGAACGAACAATTTGCTAAATTTTTGGAAATTTTCAAAAAGTTACACATTAATGTCCCTTTTGCGGACATGTTAGAATAGATGCCCAAGTATGCAAAATTCGTGAAAGAAATCCTGTCTAAGCAAAAGGAAATTGGGAGAGTTCAAAACGGTAGCACTTACTGAAGAATGCAGTGCCATACTGCAAAAGAAGTTTCCTCCCAAGTTAAAAGATCCAGGGAGTTTCACGATACCTTGCACCATTGGCTCCATTATTTTCGATAAGGTTTTGTGTGATTTAGGTTCAAGTATAAATTTAATGCCTCTCTTTGTTTTAGGAAGCTTGGGTTAGGAGAAGTGAAGCCTACCACTGTATCTCTCCAACTTGCGGACAGATCAATCAAGTATCCTAGAGGTGTAATTGAAGACGTCCTTGTGAAGGTTGATAAATTCATCTTCCCAGGTGACTTCATAGTGCTTGATATGGAAGAGGATCGGGAGATACCTCTTATTCTAGGCCGACCCTTCCTTGCTACAGGAAGAACCCTGATAGACGTACAATAAGGAAAGCTGATCCTAAGGGTACAAGATGAACAGGTAACCTTCAGCGTCTTTAATGCCATTCGATTTCCCTCTAACATGGATTCTTGTTTTGAGATTGATATTGTAGATGAGTTGCTCACTGAGACATTCAGGGACACATTCCCCAAGTTACCCCTTGAAGTGTGTCTTACAAAGTCAGGGACCATAGGCACCGAAGACGAGTTAATAAGGAAATGTGCCCAATACTTGAAAAGCTACGAACCTTTCGATTCGCACCACAGAACAAGAGTGGAAGACATTCGAACAATTGCAATTCAGCAGAGATAGGAAGAAGAAGAGCCACCGAACTTAGAGCTGAAGCCATTGCCACCACATCTCATATATGCCTATCTTGGTAATTCTAACACTTATCCTGTTATTATTAATGCCTCATTGAGTAATATTGAACAGGAAAGGTAGATTAGGGTTCTTAAAGAGCATAGAACAGCAATCGGATGGATCCTTTCGGATATCAAGGGAATTAGCCCTTCCATATGCATGCAAAAAATTCTCATGGAGGATATCTTCAAACCTTCTGTGCAACCTCAGCGGCGGTTAAACCCTGCCATGAAATAGGTAGTAAGAAAAGAAGTTATCAAATTATTAGATGCTGGGATCATCTGTCCCATATCTGATAGCCCATGGGTTAGCCCAGTGCAAGTAGTTCAAAGGGGGGGATAACTGGAGTAGAAAATGAAAACAATGAGCCCATCCCTACTAGGATCGTCACCGGGTGGAGGGTTTGCATAGATTATCGAAAACTTACTGATGCCACCCGAAAGGACCACTTCCTCTTACCATTCATTGATCAAATGTTAGAAAAACTGGCGGGTCATTCGTATTACTGTTTTCTTGATGGATATTCAGGGTACAATCAAATTCCCATAGCCCCGGAATATCAGGAAAAGACCACTTTCACTTTTCCTTATGGTACCTTTGCCTATAGGAGAATGCTTTTTGGGTTATGCAATGCCCCTGCAACTTTTCAAAGATGTATGATGGCAATCTTTAGTGATATGGTGGAAAATTTCATAGAGGTGTTTATGGATGATTTTTCTATCTTTGGAGCCTCATTTGATGATTGTTTAGCACACCTATCTATGGTTTTGTAAAGATGTACTAACACTAATCTTGTCTTAAATTGGGAGAAATGTCATTTTATGGTACAAGAAGTAATTCTATTAGGACATATGATTTCAAAAAGAGGAATTGAGGTTGATAGAGCAAAAACTGAAGTGATAGAGAGATTACCACCCCCTACTAATGTTAAGGGCATTTGGAGTTTCTTAGGACATGCAGGTTTCTACGTAAGGTTCATTAAGGACTTCTCGAAGATCGCTAAGCCTCTTTGCAATTTATTGATGAAAGATGTCCCTTTTAACTTTGATAGTGACTGCATGCATGCCTTTGAAACCTTGAAGAAGAAACTAGTGTTAGCACCAATAATTGCAGCACCCGATTGGACCTTACACTTTGAACTTATGTGCGACGCAAGTGATTATGCTGTAGGGGCTGTGCTAGGACAAAGAAGGAACAAAAATTTTCATGTAATTTACTATGCTAGTAAAACTTTGACAGATGCACAGATTAAAAAAGCTACTACCGAGAGAGAATTACTAGCTGTAGTGTTTGCATTTGATAAATTTCATTCCTACCTGCTCAATTCAAAGATAATTGTTTACACTGACCGTTCTGGTCTAAAATACCTTTTTGCAAAACAGGATGCAAAACCGAGACTAATTAGATGGATTCTCTTGCTTCAGAAATTTGATTTAGAAATCTGGGATAAAAAGGGTACAGAAAATGTTGTGGCACATCATCTGTCACGTCTCGAACGAGAGGACAAAGGTCCCTCTATTAACAAAAAATTCCCAGATGAAAGTCTTATGATGGTAAGCAAGAATCCTAATTATCCATGGTACGCTGACATTGTTAACTATTCGATTGCACAGGAACAGCCCAAGGACATGACCTATCAACAAAAGAAGAAGTTCTTCCCTGAGTTAAAGCATTATTTCTGGGAAGAACCATTCTTGTATAAGTATTGTGCAAACCAGATTATCAGAAGATGTGTACCTGAGGAGGAAATGGAGAACATTCTGCGCCACTGCCACTCTCTTGAAACTGGTGGCCATTATGGTGGGACAAAAACTGCAGCTAAGGTTTTACAATCTGGGTTTTATTGGCCTACACTCTTTAAAGATGCTTTTAAATTTGTTAGTAAATGTGATAGATGTCAAAGGACAGGTAACATCTCCAAGAAACATGAAATGCCCCTAAACAACATTTTGGTTGTTGAATTATTTGACGTTTGGGGGATTGATTTCATGGGTCCTTTCCCCTCATCATTTTCTAACAGATTTATTTTGGTTGCTGTAGATTATGTGTCAAAATGGGTCGAAGCAGCTGCTTTTCCAACCAATGATGCTAGAGTTGTAGTGAACTTTGTTAGAAAAAATATCTTTTCTTGATTTGGAACTCCTAGAGCAATTATAAGTGATGGCGGAAAATATTTTCGTGACCACCAACTTAAAGCTTTATTGAGTAAGTATAGAGTTACACACTATGTGGGTGCTCCATACCATCCTTAAACAAGTGGACAAGTGGAAATTTCAAACCAAGAATTGAAAGTTATTCTTAAAAAAACAGTCAGTGCCTCTAGAAAGGATTGGTCGAAAAAGTTAGATGACGCACTTTGGGCATATAGAACAGCATTCAAAACACCTATTTGAATGTCTCCATATCGACTGGTTTATGGCAAGGCATGTCATTTACCAGTAGAATTGGAACACAAAGCATACTGGGCCATAAAAACCTTGAACTTCAATTTAACATCTACAGGCGAAAAGAGGTTGCTACAAATCAATGAGATGGACGAGTTCAAAAATGAGGCTTATAAAAATGCTCGAATTTACAAAGACCGAACCAAAGGATGGCATGACAAGCACATTCTGAACAAAGAGTTCGTAGTGGGACAAAAGGTTCTACGGTTTAACTCCCGCTTATGACTTTTCCCAGGAAAGTTGCACTCTCGATGGTCAGGACCCTTTATTGTATCCCGTGTTTTTCCATACGGCACGATTGAGATTCAGGATGAGAAAAAGGGTACTTTCAAAGTCAATGGGCAAAGACTGAAACCTTACATTGATGGAGAGCTCAAACCTCAGAAAACTTCCATTCATCTCACCAATGTCGAATAAGCCACTTAGAAAGTCAAGCTAACAACTATAACTAAAGTGCTTCTTGAGAGGCAACCCAAGTATTTCTATCCTTACTTATCTTATTTTTCCTCTCATTATTTATTATTATTATTATTATTATTATTATTATTATTATTATTATTATTATTATTATTGTCTCATGTTTATGCATATTTTTGTTTAAACAAGTATTTTACAACAAGTTTGGGGGTAGCGAGATATCAACATACACCATCAACAAGCAATCCTCAAACTTGGGAAGTATTTCTCACCTGACTTAATCTTTGTAGTTTTTTTAACAATAAGAACAATGTTAACTCAAAGATTGGGGGTGGGAAAAGCAATTTTTAAAGTTTTGAAACAAAATTATTTCGAAAAGTTTTCCTGTTTTATGCTTTAGAGTTGGCTTTAGTGCCTCCTAGAGTTCGGAGCCTTTGTATGGGGATGTAAATAGTATCGGCCAACAAAAAGATTGTCTATTTTCTACAGTTTTAACCTTTAGTCTTTTAAAAATTTCATTAAAAATTTCACAAAAAAAAAAAGAGAGAATTTATCATCATACTCTTTAGGCAATTTTTTTACTCTTTTTAGCTAGTTTACTTTAATTAGATTTGAATAACCTAAGAATCAATTGATTTTGTGTTCTAATTGCAAAACAGGATCTAATCTAAGGCACTATCTTGATAAAGCCATGGTATTTAACTTCACTAGTTAGCATGGCTGTTTTACTTTTCTTTCTGATTAAAAGATGCTCAAATTTGAATAGATTGTATTATGATTATCATTTACATAATAGATTTTGAAGAGTTATGCTAAATTTAAATAAAAGAAAAATATAATAAAAATAGAGGGAGAGAATCACAAAGCATCGCTATCCTGTTAAAAACGTCTATCATTTGGATATGTGCTATGGTGTGATGGTTTCGTGCCTTGGTACTCGAGCAAGTAGATCTGGAGGGGTGTTTCAACACTTGGTACCCTGAGCCATCTAGAACGGGAGTTTCCGCATTAAAAGCTCACTACAAGGGGTACTTAGAAAGCTAACAAAGAACCAAGCACGAAAAAAAAAAAAAAAAAAAATTGGAAGATGAAGGAAATCATCTCTAGCATCACTATCCCATTTATAAACATTTTAAAGATATGTGCTACCCATTATGAGGACGTCTTAGTGGTGGCTTCTCTTACTTATGGGTCATCGCCTAGGAGTCGGAGCTTGATTCTCACTAAAGATATACTCGGGAAGTCATAATGAAGGCATCTCAATGGTGGCTTGTCTTACTTATGGGTCATCGCCCAGGAATCGGAGCTTGATTCTCGCTGCAGATATGCTCATGAGCCGAAATGACTTAAGTAAATAAATTCCTCCAAAAGAAAAAAAAAAGGTGCAAAAATATTTAGTTTTGGGTTACTTGATAAGTCTTGTTATGAGTGGTACAATTTTTGTCCTCTATTCGGTTTGGATATCTTAAGATTAGAAAGAACGGATAAACTTAATTTGCTTAGCTAACTTTTGAATTCAATTACTTAGGTAATTGACATATTTTTCCATGAAAAAATGGTTTTGCCTTTAGAACCTTAAACTATGAGCCTCAATTATTATTCTCTAATTTAGAGTGTGCCTGCTTTGACTTGTGGAAAAATTCTTAAAAAGCATGAGATCTTGCGCTTTAATATTTAACCTTTGCTCGAGGACGAGCAAGATTTAAGTTTTGGGGTATTTTGATATCTCTAAATAATTATATAGTTATTTATATTATTTTGATATGTTTTTAACCATTTTACATCAAACTTCTATCGCTTTTGCTCGGTTTTGCTCGTTTTGAACTATTTTTCTATTTTCTTGTAAAAACACCCATTTTATATTAAATATTGCTAGGTTTTATCCTTAACATCAACAAGTAAAAGCAAGATACATCAAATAAATACAAAAAATTGGCAAAATACCTCGTTTACACGCCTAAGTGCAGTTTTTACATAAAATAACAAGCTTTTTGCCACAAGTTGCTTTGGGCGGCTATTTTTTTCACATTTTTTTACTCAAATTTATTGTATTATGCATGAACACCATCACATTGATCTGAAATAGCAGGTTTGGGTGGTGAAAAGCAAAGAAAATACATAAAATAAAGCAAGTTATGCAAGTTGAAGAAGGGGTGGCAAGATTGGCAAATGAGGATGAAGATTGAAGATATTTTTTACATTCTTTATTCACCCCTCAAACACTATAAATAGAAGTGTTTTGGAATGAGTTTTTCATCCTTCATTCAACAAAAAAAATACATACAAAGTGAAAGAAAGAAGAAGAAAACGAGAGGAAGAAAGAAGGAAAGAAGGGAAGAAAGTTTGGTTTGTAATTTTGTATTTTTAGTTCTTTCTATCCTTTTTTTTTTCCTAAGTTCATGAATTTTGTGTCACTGCTTATGTTTATATTAAGTTTATCATGAACTAATTCTGTTATACCAAGGCTACGATGTAACCTAAGTTGTAATAAACGCTTATTTCTAACTCAAAGTATTCAATATTTTGTCATTGCGTTGTTGAAGTGTTTATCATTGTTCTTCATGAGTTTTAAATGCTTGATCATTATTTAAGGCCTATAATGATTCATAATGAGTCCGATAGGAGATTTATGATGATTGCTAAGGTGATAAGCACCACAAATTGAGCGAATGCTTGAAAGAGATTAACGTAATTTGTGTAATTTTTAAGTGAAAATCATAGAGCTTTAAAAGCTCTTTTCTTATTTAAATTCATACATGAGAGTGATGGGTTAATACGTAAAAGAGCATGCTAAATGTTGCTCGAGAGAGAATATTTAGTAAATTAGGGTTTTCAACCATCAACACGTAATAACAACTTAAATAAAAAGAATAGAAAGGCGTATTGATGCAACTGGGTGAAATCGGATGCCTTGGATATTAGTAAATCATAAAAACTTCATAAAAATCAGTAAGCCTTACTTTAAAATCAGTTAACATATTTTGTTTCTTTTTTATTTTATTTTATTTCATATCAACATCTCAATTTTCGGTTTTTCAAATAGCATCAAAGCTACTAATTTTGGTACTCACTCAATAACAATCCTCGTGGGAACGATACTCTACTTATTACTTTATTACTTGATACGACTAGTGCACTTGCTAACGCATATGCAAAGTCAGCATCAGCAGGGAAATCATCTTTTAGAAAAGTGGCTTTTACTACGGTGCCGTTACTTAATTTATACGATCTTTCCTCACTTAATTGATTTCGTTGTTGTGTTTGACCTGCTACTGTAATTGCTTACTGTTTTGGACAACATGTGTACTATCAAGTTTCTTTCCATTAGAGACAATTATGTTGTCGGGACCCATACAAGAGGATAATTCATTAGATTTCCTTTTGAGCTCACCATGTGTGAAGATGCACTAGTATCAACATGCATGGTTGTAGAAAAAATCCAGAGCCTCATGATTAAAACGTCTACAAATTTGACATAACGATTTTCCATCTTCATGTGATGCACCTATTTGGAAGCACATCAAAGCATTAGGGAGAATTAGAAGATAATTAGGATTTTAGAAGAAGAAAGAGAAGGGTTAGATATAGAAGAGAGAAAGAGGGGAAGTTGAGAAAGAAGAGAGGAGAGAGAAGAGAGAGAAAATTGTGTTTGTTATTGCCCAAAAAATGAACCATTACAATCCTTTTATAATATTTTCTTCCTAAAAGAGATTAATATCCCTTATTACATGTAAAAATACCCCTGCCCCACAAGAATTTCCTTGTCCTCAAGGAAAAAGAACTTCGAAAAATGGACAAAACTCGGAATAGCCCCAAAAATGGCACAATCGTGGCCCAAGTCAAGCATTGATCGAGCATCATTTGAGAGAAAAGCCGGTGCACCACTATTGCAGTCTCATCATTCATCAAGGAGTCTCCGTCAATTATTGGACTCAATTTCGTGTTGGCATATAACTCCTTCAAGTGTGCAACAACAGTTACAGAAGCAGTTACACTTAGAAGTCCACCAAGCCACAATGAGATCTTCCAACTCCAGTTGTACGGAAAAGTGAGCTGCAATGCAGATTTACAATAGAAAGTTGATATCAAGACACCAGCACTGCTTGATTTGGTGCATGTCCAGTGAGAATGAACTAGCAAACAGGAGAACCAAAAGAAACACAACCAATAAAAGAACGAGATTGTCATGGTCCCAGAGACGTTTGCCATCCTCGAACTTGCTGAGACCAAGGCTTGTACCATATTCAGTATTACGAATCGAAGAAGACTGGCCACGCAACACCCGCTGCTTTTCTTGCCAATTGAACGACATTTGTAAATGATTAAAGTCCCAAATAATAGTACCAAGGGTAGTCAACTATGGAATACCTAAGACCAGGTTGTAGTCGACCAAATCAAGCAAAAGGACGGCTCCGTCAAAATCATAACCCTGAGCACTCCAATGGAAACCGCGGCATATCTCGGAACAAGGAATCCGATGGCCACCCGCCACCACCACTAACAATACCGGAAGCGAAGTGATCACACACCCAACCAACAGGCTGTAGAAGAATCAAGGAAATTATGTGTACTACCACTATCCACAAGAATGCGAAGTGGTTTACGATAGTAGTTGCCTATAATTCGCATAGTACTATAAGAAGCAGCACCGGTCAAAGAATGACACAATAGTGGCGGACTGGCCTCTAGCAATGGTTCACCTAGATCTAGCATCAAGTCATTGGGATATATATATTTGCGGTCTCATTAATGGTGCCATAAATCATCTTCAATTGAGGGCTCTTGACTTTACAAACTCTCAGGTGGCCCGGAGTAAAAGAGTTGTTACAAAAGAGACAAGGGCCTTTCTGTCTACATACGACCCTCATGGTTAAGAGTACGGGACCCCATGCCAGAGTTCGATGAAACACGGACAGCAGAACCTTATGTTGAGGAGGAGATGGTAGGACCACCTGTAGTAGGAAATGAAGTGGAGCAGGCATAGCCACTTGTCGATCCACGAGTAGTGGATAGTAGATGAGCCTCCTGTAACCAGGCTAATTGCATAGCTTGCGGTAATGTAGTAGGCTGAAGCGCGAGGACCGGATATTGAATGGATTCTTTCAATCCAGTAACAAAACATGAAACCAAGTAGGACTCGAATAGACTTAAACAAGGCACCAAATGCTCAAACTGAGATTGATCGTCCAAAACACTACCAACTTGCTGCAGTTTCATCAAATCAGCCATAGGATTTTTGTAAACGTTACCAAATCTTTGAATCATCATAGCCGAATAATCGGACCAAGCGACCTCCTCAATAAGACGGTTTTGCTTTTTAATAAACGTACGGTGCCATTCTAACTCGTCCTCCTCAAGATGCATTGATGCAAGCTTAAATTTTATGGTTTCAGGAGTATTATCAATATGGAAAAATTGGTCAGCCTTCCACACCAAATTCTTAACCATCTTACCGCCGGAGAATAGTGGAAAATTAATTTTTGACAAAAGAATATGAAATTGATAAGGAGAAGTAGTGGAGGACGATATACCAGGGCCGGTCACTGAGGCGATTACAAAAATAAGAGGCGGATCTGAAAGTCGGCCAAGAATACCATCACTAGGTCTCCACCATCCAGCTTTGCTCCTGCTTGATCGAGGAGATGTCCGATTGCACACGATCTTCGAATGCTTGGAATTGCTCATCCATGGAACGGTGTAAATGAACATCAGTTTCTTCTAATCGAGCCTCAAGCTGCCGTAAATCAGCAACACTGCGTGTGCCATCCGCCATGATTAAGGAAGAAAATACAGCACGAACCTGAAATCTGATACCAATTGATGCACTTATTTAGAGGCACGTGGAAGGATTAGGGAGAATTAGAAGAGAATTAGGGTGTTAGAAGAAGAAAGAGAGAGATTAGGGTTAGAGATAGAAGAGAGAAAAGGGGGAAATTGAGAAAGAAGAGAGGAGAGAGAAGAGAGAGAAAATTGAGTTTTTTTTTGCTTCATAAATGAACCATTACAATTCTTTTATAATATTTGTTTCCTAAAAGAGATTAATGTCCCTTATTACATGCAACATCATGTTTTAATTGAAACTCCTTGTCATTTGTGGCATGAAAAAAATTCTCCTCGAACACGCACCACATTTTTTTTTGCGGTTGTGCATCCAACAACAAGAAATAAGCAATCCTCTATAAGTGTTCCGATGAACCAACTTCGGAGGAGAGTATCCAATTCGCTCCATTCTTCATATTTGGGATTGGGCACTTCTTTGTTATCTTTATTAAGGACCCACTTTTGTTGGTGGCTGCTCTTCCACAAGATGGAAAACTTTCATGATTTCCATTAGATTTTCCATTTGAGTTCGCCATTACAAATACAAGATTGTGGAACACTCAAGTTTAGCAGTGCAAATTTTTATTAAGCTATGGAGATTACTTGAGGAAAGTGTAAAGAGGAATCCATGGTGTGTTGCTGATTTTTTTTCTTTTTTTAGTAACGCTCTAATACCATGAAGAAAAAATGGATGAAGAGTAAGGAAGTCTCGGGTTGCTGCTACCAAGCTCTCTTTGGGTGTATTTATAATAATGCAATACATAAGGAGAGTACAAACATATTTAAACATATTGATAGCATTTTGTATACATTTGATACTCTTCTGATCTCTTAGGATTTTGGATATTGATTTTGATATGCTTCCAATATCATGTGATTCTTGATTTTGATTTGCTAAGTTGTTGCTGATTTTGTGGGATGCTTGGTAAACTTCCTTTTTAGTGTTCGGGCATTCAAATAATTAAAATGGTGTCATTTTGATATTCATTTAAAATGCCCCAAGGAGTTCAAGGGAAATTTTCATCAATATAATGTATTGGATATTTACAATGATTTATCATGTCAACTTTTTTCCTAGATTATGACACCTTCTTGCGGTAGAGCAGCCTATTTATTAATAGGGGAAAAAAATCTACGGTATATAAAAAATAAATAAAAAGATCAATGGCCTTGTAATTATTTCCAGGAACATTCAGATATTGAAATATAAATAACCTTGAAAAAGTCATCACATTTACATAAAATAATCTTACTAACAATTTCATTTCTCTAAATTGCTGAGCAATGGAAATACTAATTTAGCCTATGCAAACACTACATTCAAAAAATTATGGTACAAGACATTTTTTAAACAAAATATTATCATACATTATAATTTGGTACAATAAATATAATTTATTTTCTTATCAAATAACTACTATAGACTTTAAGTTTTTTAAATTTCAAACATCACCCGTGCATCACATGGAAATCCACTAATAATTATATATTACTTATATGTAATATACCAATAAAATAACACATATATGATTAACGTATTATTAATGTAGAAGGTAATTGTTTACTCTTGTTTTTTAACATGTATTAGTTTTTCTAATAATTATATATTTTGATAGACGCGGAGTCCTCTTCTCGTGGAAAAAAGAAATTTTCTATTGAAAACAATTTTCAAGTAAAATCAAATTCCACTTGCATTTCTCCGTTGTTTGTTTCAATGGTAACAATACTTCATTTATGATGTTACGTTATTTACAAACATCTTTGACCAATCATCCCATATATTATAATAGGATAACATAAGTAACATATAGCAATATACATGATAAATAATAAAAATAATAAAATTGAACACTTTCCAAGCTAAATATATGAGATCATCCAATGATAGATCGAAATGATAAAAAAATTGTTATGTCGGAACAATGACAAAGTAAATCTATGCAACACTCTGTTGTGAATGAGTTATCTTTTAGTGGAAAATATACGTCATGAGACAGCGTTTTCCAAGAAAAAATTGTGTAACATTAGTTTATGTTGTCAATTTGAAGTAAATTATTTCTAGTTATGGTATCAACATTGATACGTCTCCTAGGAATAGAGCGTAGTGGTGAAAAACGCCAATGGCCAACCACGCCAACCGAGTTCGAATCCCGACTAGGAAGTAGTGGCTCTCCCCATTCCCTCCCCCATCAAGGACCACAAAATGTTACCCTGACTGATCAAATCAATGTATCCCCAAAGCCTTATAGACTAGTTGGAATGATGATTTATGCTACTTCACTAAGGAAGTCATTTTTATCTAATGGATGAAAAAACATTTCACTCAAAAAATATTTTTCCATTTAAAAGTATACACTAAATAACCCAAAAAAGAGAAGCTAATTTATGGAATCTATTTTTCGTGCAACAAAAACTTGGGGCTTGTTTGGAATTATTGTGAAAAAATTGCTTTTTTTGAAAACACTTTTTGTAAAAGTACTTTTGTAAAAGTACTATTTCAAATAAGCAGTTGGTGTTTGGCCAACCAGTAAAGAAACGCTTATGGTATTATTGCGAGTGTTTAGCCAATGTTAAAAAAAGTATTTTTTCCATAAAGTTACCAGAAAAGACACTAACAGAAGTCTTTTATAGTTGAAAAAAAGTTATCCATAAACATTCTAAATATTTAAAATATTTTTTCATTATTTAAAATACTTTCTAAATATATAAATATTTCTTAAATACTTAAAATATTTTTAATATTTATAAAATATTTTCTCAATATTTTAAAAATACTTAATTTTTAAAAAAAACTAATATATTTTCAAATATTTAAAATATTTTTTTAAATATTTGAAATATTTTCTAAACATCTTAAATATATTATTAATTGTTAAAATATTTTTCATATTTATATATTTTTTTAAAGTAATATAAACTATTTGTGCAATATATAAATTATTTTTTAAATATATTAATAAATTTCAGGGTACCCGAAATAAACTCTCAATTATTCTTTCTTCTGATTAAAAAAATAAGCACAAAATTTCTATTTCTATTTAAGAGTAAAAAAAAATAACTTCTACTTTTAATAAAAAAATTTTTTTCTTAGTTATCAAATACTTTCAAATATTAAATATTTATAAAATAAGTAATTTTAAATCGGCCCTTAATATAGTTTTGTAGGGCACAACTGGCTTCACAATTGGCATTTTAATGATTCACCATGCAATCCTAAACAGCCAATGATATTCCGCCACGTCAAACCATGCCCCTCCATGCTTTCACTTTTGTATTTGATTGCTGCCTCATTTTATTGACTTTTTTTTTTTTCATATTATCACAATTTTAAAAAAAATTTAACAAAATATAATAATTTTAAAAATATTTAACAAAGTATTATATTTTACTGTAGTACACTAGGTACAGAATGTATGGAAAGGTGTGCACCCACTGTTGCACGACATCCCGTACGGCGTACAACAGTGAACATTTTTTTTTCTTAAGTTTTACATCTTTAAAATTTTTAAAAAAATTAATAATTTTTTTTATTTAAATTATTTTTATTTTTAATTTTATAATTTCAATCACTAAATACATATATTTTTATTTTTAATTACGAGTCAGGGAAGTCCTCACCCTCAGGTTGGGGGCACTGGGAAACGGTCTCTCTTCAGGTTAACACCCTGAAGGGGGGAGGCTGCATATATCCTTCCCCCCCAGACCCTGCGTAAACAAATATTTTATATAGTTCAAATTATACATGAATTTTTAAAATATATTTTATAAACTATATGAGGGACACATTTAAATGAAGAGATGTTGATGTTTTCAATAAAAAATTACGAGTTTATGCATTTGTATATTATTATTTAAACTATTTTATTAGATATATGTAACTTAAAAACTAAAAAATTATTTCATATAGTTTATAAAATATATTTTAAAAATTCATATATAATTTGAGCTATATGAAATGATTGTGTACGCAGGGTCTGGGGGGGCGGATGTACGCAGCCTACCCCCTTCAGGGTGTTAACCTGAAGAGAGGTTGCTTCCCAATGCCTCAACCTGAGGGTGAGGACTTCCCAGACCCGTAATTAAAAATAAAAATATATATATTTAGCGATTCAAATTATAAAATTAAAAATAAAAACAATTTAAATGAAAAAAAAATTTTTTTTTTTTTAAATTTTAAAGATGTGAAACTTTAAAAAAAAAAAAAATATATATATATATATATATGTTCACAGTGGCACGCCATACGGGACGGCGTGCAACAGTGCCGACGTTGCACGACGCACGGGACGTCGTGCAACAGTGGGTGCACGCCTTCCCGTACGTTGTGCACCCAGTGTTCAACGATAAAATGTGATAGTTTGCTAAATATTTTTAAAGTTATGATATTTTGCTAAAAAAAATTTTCAATTGTTATAATATGCTAAAAAAGTCTCATTTATTGGGTTGTCCTGATCATTCAGCAGTCGAATCCCAATATTTACGAATAATATCTAAGAGGATCTTTTATTAAAATATACCTAAACATTATGTTTAATTTTTAAAAATTATCTCTAGTTTCTAAATTTTAATATTATATCTAAACTTTAAAAAAATTTTCAATGTCACATTTACTTATTTTTTTAGATATTTAAAATACTTTTAGATGAAAATTTTATTTATTTTTTAATTCTTTCCTCTTTTTATCAAAATGTCATGTCAGCAGAAACTAATAGATGTTAATGGTATAACATGAATGTGTGACATAAAAAACTTTTGGAATATTTAGGTGTAACATTGAAATATTTTAAAAGTCTAGGTAATTTTTAGTCAAAAAACACCATTTAATATATACATTTTGAGATAAGAAAAAGAGTTAGAGTGCATTTGATTCATCTTATTTCAACTTTTTTTTTTTTTTCTAACTTATTTGTTTCAATAAGATTTATGTGTTTAACATTTGTATCTTTTTACAATAATTGTTTGGTTATATGATGCAAAAAGGTTTTTTTTTTTTTTATATAGAATAAATTGTTTGGATACAAGTTTATAAAAAAAAAGTCTAAAATAACAAAAAAAATGGCTTTAACAATATAAATTAACAAACAATAATACGTAAGAGAGAGTTATAATAATGGCTAGTTGTGTAGTGGAAGGTGGTGAATGTAGCGCCAATTGGGGTCAAAGGGATGGTGGTACGAGTGGCAATGACAAGTAAAAGTAAGTCATGTTAGTGAAGCTTTAATACTAATGTAGCCTTTTTAAAACATTTTTCTAAAATAAGCTGTCAATAAGATTTAGTTTTACCTCATTTTCTACTTATTTATAAAACAACTTTTTGATCTTCGTACTTATGATGTGGAAACATTTAAAAATATCTTTTTAGTCAACCAAAAGCAAATCTTAAACTCAATTGGAGTTTTTTTATAATTTTAAATTGGTAAAAAGTTGAACCAAACACAACCTTAATATGATATCATGCAATACCATACCTCTCACTGCATCATAATATCTAGTTTGATTATTTACATGATGACCTAATAGGGAGCAGGGATGGCAATTGGACCCGAATTCATCGGATATCTATCCAACTCAATCAGTTTATAATGGATTTGGATTTGGATGTTGAAAAAGGGTTTTGGGTTGGTTATTTGGATGACATCAAACCCAACCCAAACTCAACCTAAATCTGACATGGGATTATGTTTAATGAAAGATAAAATTCTAAAATTACTAAACTTTAAGTCTTTAATATGTTAAACTATATTCCAACATTATTTTATTGTGCCAACATTTAGAAGTTTGTTCTAGCACTATAATAATTTTTTTTATAAAACCATGATGTGATACGATCCAACAATAACAAAGTTCCAATCAACTCAATAATGATATGATCCAACAATAACAAAGCTCCAATCAACTCAGTTCAATCAATCAACAATCACAATTGGTCAAGCTCAATGGAAATTATAATGCTATTAAGTATAGTGAGAGGCAATTATAAGTATAGAGTATATGAGTATGTAGAGTATAAGTATGAGAAAGGGATTTGGAAGAAGAAGAAGAATAAAACTTGGGCAAGAGTAGTACCAGGATGGGTGACCTCCTGGGAAGTCCTCACCCTCAGGTTTGGGGCACTGGGAAACATCCTCTCTTCAGGATAACACCCTGAAAGGGGAAGGCTGCGTACATCCCCCCCCCCCCCCCCCCCCCTAGACCCTGCGTATGCGGGAGCCCATGAGGCACTGGGTATGTTCCTTAAGAAGAATAAAACTTGGGAGAAGAGAGAAAATAAAGGGTAAGAGAGAATGCTCAATATCAATCAACATAATCCCTCATCTTACCCCTAAGACCTTATTTATACCACTTACGAATTTGTCTATTAATAATAGCTAAGTACCCCTAATCAAGCAGCTTAATATAGCCTCATGTGTGGGTCACATGCTATGTTGGTTGGGCGGAGTCACCAGCTGAGTCATGAGCCGAGTTAGGCGTGTCAGTCCTAGCATTCGTACTATGATGTAACAAATGCATATATAAAATTTACTTGTTTAGAGATATTGGAATTGTCAAGGAACCATTTTTCCCAAAAGCTTAAGCTGATAGGTTAAGGCCCAGGAATAGTTATATACTCTAACATGCCCCCTCACGCAAGGGACCACTGACTTGAATCGTGGATAGTATACAGGGCTACATCATATCTTGTACTTAAATTGCTTTTAATATTGAAAGTGGGGGCTATTGAAATTCGAACTCGTGACCTCTCAGTCAACAAGGCTCTGATACCATGTCCAGGAATCATCTTTCTCAAAAGTTTAAGCTGATGGATGAAGGCCTAGGAATAGTTATATACTCTAACAGGAATGATTGCCTAATATTGCACAACTATTATATTTAGACATATTACTAAAGAGGGCATCAAACACGCCATTACCGGATTCTATTAGAACTCCAAAGTGAAGCAGGCTTGGGCAAGAGCAGTACCAGGATGGGTGACCTCCTGGGAAGTCATCACCCTCATGTTGGGGGCACTGGGAAACAGTCTCTCTTCAGGTTTACACCTTAAAGGGGAAAGGCTGCGTACATCCGCCCCCCAGACCCTGCGTAGGCAAGAGGCCTTGAAGCACTGGGTATGTTCCTTATTAGACATATTAAATAAAAAAAAGAAATACATATCGCAATTTGTCCAAATATTAGTTTTTGAGGTATTATTATTGCATTATTATAGTCGTATATATTAATATTAAATTGTAATATTATAATTTGTTCTATAAATTAAATGGGTTATGGATATGGGTTGAATATCCATTCCACCCGTTGCATTTGTATTTTGATTGAATTTTTATGAAATAAATGAATTTTTTTTCTAGATTTGGGTTGGATCGGGTTTTTTATGGGTTGGATCTGGATGAAGGCAAACCCGACCCAAGCCTGATTCATTGTCATCTCTAATAGGGGTTCATCCATTTTAATTCAGCTGCCTCTATGCAAAAAGATGGTAGGAAGGATGAAACAACCTTTCTTTGATTCAACTTGTTAAAATTAAGAATAATTAAGAAAAATAAATTCAACTTGAAACTTTGGCAGACACCAAAAAAGGGAACTAACATACAAAATTTTATACAAGGGAAAAATTTGTCAAATCAAGAATTACAAGCCTATTTTATAGGGTATTTTCCAGTACTCAATACAAATCCTCCTAATTAGATTACAAGGCAAAAAGACCTGAAACTTAAGGAACAACCCCACTCAATTTAGGATCCTAACTTCTACACGAAGAAAAAAAAAAATGTGCAAAACAAGGTGGAATTCAATCCCTAACTTGAATTTGGGCTTTTGGAAGGTGTACGCTCCTATTGTTTTCCAACTTTTTAGTTGCCAACTCCCTTCTCACCAAGTCATTTGGTGAGTTCTCCCTTGAGATTGTATCTCGATATGCATCCCACACTAGCTTATCTTCATCTTTCTCACCGAGTTAGGGAGCAAGATGCTCCATGATGAAGACTTCTGAGGTTTGTATGCCACTCGATAACTTAAGGAGATGGGCGTTAAAGTTGATCTTCTCCATCATATGCAAAGGGCAAATCTGTTTGGCTAAGAGCTTACTATACTCCCACGCCAGATACCTATCTCGAGTCAAATTTCCCAAACATGATCATTCGTATTTAGTTTCGTCGCTCAGTGCTTTCTTTTTGTTGCTGCCATATACTTTGCATCCCCCTCCTGTAATCGCTCATGGGCCTACTTTCATATTTTCTAAAGATAGATGATGAAAAACTAAACATTATTGTGGTTAAATGTGAGGTTGAAATCGGTGAAATGTGAAGTGGTGAACGGGAAAGGAAATCATAGACAACAAGGAAGGAGGGAGCAATGTACTATGGTTGACGAAATAGCTATAGATGAACTCCGCTTGGTAGAACTTCTAGTCCCAGTTATGTACAATCTCAGCTACAAGACATATCAACAAGTTTCATAAGGCCATTTAGTAATCTCTATCTACCTATCCTTTTTATCAATAAGGAATGGTGCAAAACTGCAGAGATGTATTCGCCAGTTTTCCAAGCCCCTCTATATGTGGTCAAAAAAAAATTCCCTGATAGAAATAATGGTAGCATTTAGGCTATGAAGGAAGTATATCTCCTTAAAGTGTAGTTGTGGAACATACACTATGAAATCGACTCTTTTGTAGGTCAGCAAAAAGCGTCACCTTTGAGAGCTAGTTAACAACCAGGAAACTACAATAAGCTCCATGATGCGTCCTAGTCAATGAGGTACAAAATGTATGCTAATATATGTCCAAAGTTGGCTTGAAACTAGCAAGGGCATTTAAAGTCCGGCATTGGTTAAGGCTCCTTTAAGACTTAGCTAATTTGACATCTTCTAAAGAAGCAATTAACCTCCTTCCGCATACTCGACAAGTAATATGTACTCAATACAAGCTTGTACAATTTGTCTCAAC
This sequence comes from Simmondsia chinensis, assembly GCA_018398585.1. Taxonomy (NCBI): domain Eukaryota; kingdom Viridiplantae; phylum Streptophyta; class Magnoliopsida; order Caryophyllales; family Simmondsiaceae; genus Simmondsia; species Simmondsia chinensis. The sequence goes on along the minus strand of JAGTTD010000016.1, from coordinate 18,453,385 downwards.
CCATGTGTCCTTCATCGCTCTTCTCTTGGATAATTAGTTGTCTGGTGGTGGGTGCATAGATGATTCCTCTTGAAAGGGAACCCCCTCATGTATCGTGTAAACCCTTTGCTGCTGTCGGGTTTGCTTCTTTCAAAATAGCTCCAATTGTGGGATTATCTCAGTACTACTATGGTAGCGTGTCAAATCTAAATATTATTGCTAGGCTGCTGGTAAAAAATAACTTTATTCGATTTAAAAGATATCTGCAACCTTATTTTTTGCTACTAATTTGTGCCCAAGGCAAAAATGAAAAAAACTTAATGAGTACCACCCACTAAAGCATGCCTCTTTGAAGTATTTTTCGACTATTGATGCACTTAAGCACAACATTATCTATGTAATGTACAAACTTGTTGTTAGTAAGATATGACTTCAAATGCTTTGGCGCTCATACCAAAGCTTGGGACTCCAATTCAAACGTCAAGTACCTAAGTGTACTACCACTAAGCTTCATTGAAGTCGAAACTCAACTTTCCCCCTTGGATGAGTGTTGCACCAATCATTGACTTCAAGGCATCAATGTGTAAATTTAATGTCTTCTAGAAGCCAAAAATAGGAAGGATGATTGTTTTGGTTTACTTTTGCTTCATCATCTCAAGTGCACCTTATGCCTGTGGTGTCCACGTATTCTCTGCCAACATGCATAGGTGCAAAACTTTGCTGAAGTGCGATATGCATCTCCAATAAAAAATAAGAAAGTCTATAAAAAATGTGAACCTCTGACAAATTACTTGGTTGTGGCCAATCCAAGGTTCCTTCCACCCTATTTTCATCTATTGCTATGTCGTCCATCGATACCATGAAACCATGGAATATTAGTTGGTCAGATGCACACTTCTTTATGACATTAAGTAGGTATTGTTTCCTTAAGGTACTAAGTACTACTCTAAGGATGCTTCTCTACTCGGACTATAAATCAATATATCATAAAGTACACTATCAAGGCTTCCGAATGTAAGGACATAATACCTAGTTCATGAATTAAATGAATGTACTCAAAGCATCGAATAACCCAAATGATATAACCATCCACTTCTTAGGCATAAATGTTATCTTCCGTCCCTTTTCCGGTAAGATGCAAATTTTATGCGACCCGCTGTTGAACTTCAACTTACTAAATATCTTCAAGCTGCTCAATGGATCCAACAAATCATTGAGACTTGGGATCATAAATCTATAGTGCACCGTTACCTTGTAGATTGCCAAAATATAGCCTCCAAGTGCCATCCTTCTTTATCGCTAAGAGGGCAGGAACTAGACACGTACTTAATTTGTCTCATATGAAACCATGGGCGAGTAAGTCCTCCACCTGGTCCCTTGGCTCCCCATTATCTATTGGACTTAATGTGGTCAATTTCTCAATGCGGTGCCCGACATAAGATCAATCCCATGCTACATGCCATTGAATGATGGTAAGGAACTTGGTAACTCATCATGGGAAAACATCGGTGAATTCCTCTAACAATTTCCTCAAACTGTTTGTCATCTCTATCTAGTTTCCTAAACACTCCTTCTCTATGAAAACATAAACTATTCAGGTCGCACAAACTTCTTCTGCGAACATGGGTCTAAATTGAAGGTGGGGTTTCTCGATTGCAGCTATTTGGGGTGCCTTTAGAGGTTCACATGGTCCGATTTGGTGGATTTTGGTTATCAAAGTGCACCAAACCATAAAAGTACAGTTGGATAATTTATAATCTAAAACTGAACCGTTTTGTCTTAGATACGAAATTGGACCAAACCGTAAAGTATGTTTGGTTCAGTCCGATTTACAGTTTCTGACACAATAATACAAATATTATGATAAACATTAATATGAATCTAATCAAGCTATCAAAAATGAATATTAGAATCATTATCAATCATAAACATTCAAACATATGGAGACATTACTTCTCTACCCAATTTATAATATAAAATATACTTATGCAATACTTTTATAAACATGAACTAAAAACAAAAGTTACTACAAGCCATCGATAGTCCCATAAGTGTATGTTTTTGACAATAGCTGCTTCCAATTTCCATGCGTCCAAACTGTAGTAGCCTACAGCCTTTCATCTTTTAGGAGAAACTAACGTCAAATTCAACAAAAAAATGTACGTCAATATCATAAATCATAATTGGATAAAGGGAAATTATCCCTTAGATATTCTGAAGTTTGGACATTTTTTATCACCTAGGTAGTTTGATACATTAATATATATAATGAGGTACCTTAAAATTCTAAAATTTTATCATCTAAATATCCTATGTAGGAAATTAATGAATTTTTCAAAATTCGACTAATTTTCACCGTAAAATGTTGATGTGGTGCACGATTGTGACAATACATACGTGCATTGAGATTTTTCCTTCATTTATTTCAAAGGAAAACTTGCTTTGGCATTGTGATATTTTTTTTGCATGGTTTGAAAGAATATTCATTAATCATTCTACATGTTATTATAGGATAATATAAGTAATAATACAACATCTATGAAAAGTAACAAAAAAAATAAAAGTAACTAACAAAGGTCAAAAAAAAAAAAAAAAAAATACCCTAAAGTTTGAATATTTATTATTTAAATAATCTCTTACTTTATATATACAATGAGGCACTATGTGACATTAAATGTTATCACATAGATATATACCACATGTCTGACAATTTTGGTCACTTTAATATATCAATTTTTTGTTATTTTTAGTTCGTCATACATTTCTTGATTCTAAATTTTTTAAATATATTCCTTGAACTGCCATTTTAAAATATTTATTATATTTTATTTTATGGCATAATTAGTTTCTCGTCTTTTGCTTTTTTTTTTTTTTTTTTTTTTTTTTGCCAATTTCAGTAAGCAGATGAGGACTAATTTGTTTACAAAATAAAATATTAAGAACTATTTTAAAAAAAAATTTGAGGACTAATGAGATAAATAATTCAAAAAGATATGATAAAATTTGTTATTTTTTATTTGGGTGATGTATATCATTTTAAAATCACTTTAGTGACCAAAATTAGTTTTTACTTGAAATTGGGTGATGAAATTCCAATTTTTTTTAATTGGGTGATTAGTGTCCGTTTAAAACTACTTGAGTGGCTAAATGTGACTTTTCATATTACTTGATTAACTAAATTGTACTTTTATGAGAAGTTGAGTGACTGAGGGGCTGTTTGATAATAAAAAAATTTTAATTATTAGAAAATTTTCTTGAAGAACTAAAAAAGTTGTTTACTCACTCAATTTTCAAGGAGCACAGTTTTCCAATGTTCGTCACTCTTTTGGAAAATTTTGAAAATTGTTTAACTAAAATTTTCTACATATGTGTTCCTTACAAGTTTCTTTTTTTCTCCCTCACTCTCAGCTTCTTCTCTTTCTCTTTTTGCGCACGCCATCCTTTCTCTTTCTCTTACCTGATCACGTTCTCACATCCTTACTATCAATTCTAAATGCCGGCCCACAACTCATCCTTCAAGGGTGAAGACGCATAAGAGGACAATGTGAGGTTTTTTTAATGACACTCATCTTTGTGAAAAGTAATACAGAACTTAATTTGTGTACTTAACTCTAAGTTCCCCATTTTAAAGCAAAACTTGCTTGGAGGAACTCATTAACAAAAGTATAATTCCAATATTATGTGAATAAATGACAAAACAAATGCATCATTTACTTTGTATTGTGGAGAAGGAGTGACGGTCCATAATGAGAATGATATTCTCGTTGTATGAGACGGCATAAAGGGGAATATGTCCCAAAAATTCAAGAATTAGCTTGCTTTATCTGTAGGTTATTTGTTTTATAGAAAAATGAATTACTTTCTCTTTGTATGAGATTAAACAGTACAATTACGTGGTCTACACTTTAGAATTGTGTATCAAAGAGATACTTGTACTTAGGACCGGTGATATAGTTGTTTGGATCGGGTTTGAATCATATTATTCGATTTTTGTAATTATAATATTACTTATGTATAAATTTCAATTTTCAGAATATTAGAAAATTGTATCAATGGAACGCATTTTTTAGTTTTTTATAGTGGAAAACTGTCATGATTTTCCATCCTTAAACATGCTTTCCAAATGGACAATGGAAAAGGAAAATTGGAGATCAAAAGGAAAACTAAAAATGGAAAAGGGAAATAGTTTTCTGCTATCAAACAACCCCTTAAATTTTCCAAAACTTGATTTGGGGACCAACTTGTTCATTATTAGCCAAACCGGTAACCAAAAGTGGACATCACTTGGTCTTTTTTAAAGAAAAATACTTTCAAAAGTAATCATTTTTCACTTAATCACCAGAACTTTTCAATTTTTAGAAAAACTATCTTCAAAAGTCTAAATATTTTCAATTAATCACTTGTAGTAACACCTTTAGTATTTTGGCTAGGTAATATGTGTGGATTTACTTAGTTTATATATAAAATTAGGAAAAATATAACCGATATTGATTTTGGCATCTTAGTCAAAGTATTATACTAGTAAAGTATCCCCATGTGCAGGTTCAAATATTTTTACACAATATCATGTAGTGGGATTTGAACCCACAGATATAAACTATTAAGGGAATATTATTTTACCAAGTGAACTCACATCAACACATGCTTTTATTTCTTTTTGTTTATCATTAGAAAATAAAAAATTACACTTGTAGTCTTAATGGAAACCTAATGGCGTCAATATAGGTGGTTAATTGATAGACATTAAACTTTTGAACATGACTTTCTGAAAAATAAAAGGTGTGGTGGCTAAGTGTAAAATGACAACTTTTGAATCTGATTTTCTGGGGAAAAAAAAAAAGAACCCCATAATCTGTCATGATCCTTTATGCAAAAATTCATTTGGTTTATAGTATGAAAAATGCACAAATTCAACTTATACAGTATTTTCAAACTTGAAACTCCATGAACAAAATTCTGATACCATACTAACTGATTGTATACTCTAAAACTATGTTTTCTATTAGCCACATGCAAAATAATATTTCAAACCTCTTTTTTTCATAACGTCATTGATGGAACAGAAAATGAAGAGCTTGGCCTCACGGCCGCTGGTCTCCATGTTGGGCTCGGAAAGGATGTAATGAGTCGTGGGTGGGATTACCTGATCAAGCCACCGGTGTTGATACCACCTAAACAAGGGAAGTTGTTGAAATTATATGTATTAGCCTCTGTTGAGTATGTGGGCTGTCTTTTAGTCAGGATAACGAGCAAGAACTTGACCAGGTTGTATTTTATTTATGTCGTTGTCTAAATGATTATGAGTAAAATAGGCTTCCATTTAAATGTTTTATTTGCCTTTGTATTTTGCATATGTCAAGCTAAGTTTTACTCAGTTGCATTCACAATATATTCAGTTACCAAATGGATGTTTTGAAATACATGTTAGATAAACCACTAATGAGAGGGAGGTCGAACAAATGGAGTGGTGCTATGCTTCAGTATGATCTCGCGCATGTGTCATGAAATTCGATAAAGGGCCAAGCTTTGGCTGACTTCCTAGTTGACCATCCTAACCTAGAGAGTGAGGGCCTAATGTGGTTTTAAATGAGTATAAAAATTGAGCACTCATAAGCGTAGAAGCCAATCATAGCTATGGCGAATATACAAGTGTTGTATCCACTGAGAATTAGTACAAAGTCATATTTAGTAATTATTCATCAGTTACAATTCTACTTTAGTTGTGAGAGTTGACAATTAACTAAATTAACAGAAGGAAACATTAAAGTTAAGGTGCCAAATAGATCAACGGTAATTTAGGGAATGATTATAGGTTAGCATATCTGGGATCCTTATATTTCACCACGACAATGACTTCAAAGATTTAGGCTACAAGTTCTAAATTAAGATTAATACTTAATTAGAGTTTAGGGTAATGCATTAGTTTGAGGGCATAACTCATATAACTACCACTACTATTGCATGAATTATCTCAATATCACGACTTATTTCTTTTGTTACGCCTGCTCTAGTTTTAATTTATTTAAATGGTTGTATTCAAGTTTGGATACAACCTCAATTCTAACTGCTCATGAAAACTTGTGATACTCTAGTCAGGCTACAAGCATTTAAAAACACGCAAATGAATTGAAAATTCAAATCGTAGCTACAAGCATAAAAAAGGAACATACCCAGTGCCTCAAGGGCTCCCGCCTGCGCAGGGTCTGGGGGGGTAGATGTACACAGCCTTCCCCCTACAGGCTGTTAACCTAAAGAGAGGCTGTTTCCCAGTGCCCCCAACCTGAGGGTGAGCACTTCCTAGGAGGTCACCCATCCTGGCACTACTCTCGCCCAAGCATGTTTAACTTCAAAGTTCTAATGGGACTCGGTGACGGCGTGTTGGTGCCCTCTTTGGTTCATAGCTACAAGCATATGAGAGAAAAATAAATCTAATAATTAAGACTCCCACAGGGGTGTGAAGAAAGTGTAACACAAGTCATTATCTCAATAAAAACACAAAACCTAGATCTAGTTGACTAATCGTCCTTCACCAAAAATTAATGGCCTACTCTTCCATAGGAGTTTTAGAAATCAAAACCTTAAAAACAAACGAGAAGAGGAAACTCATGAATGGAGACTCCCTTGATGTTGTTGACACCACTCATGCAGGAATTCCCCAAAGATTCTGATTGCTTACACTTTAGCATCCGTGAGAACTTGTCTTTCAAGGAAGGAGGGGAGTAGAAAATAAAGCAAAAGTTACAAAAATCTAGAAGGGCTTCCCTTTCTATAGGGGCAGTGTGCCCTAGGACCTTGGATCGCCAACGATCATATAACATAAAATACGTGTAACTTTGATTTCTACGGAGTTATGAGGAAATTACATGTCAAAGCAAAGCTATGGAAGAGATTTACATGGTAGCAGTGGCGACATCATAGGCATTGGGTATTATTGTATCATGTATACTCTTCCTTAACCTTTTTTTTCCCTTAATTTTGGCTTCATAGGAGGCAAGAATGCTTAGCCAATTGATCTGTTGTTTGGCGAATCGATTCCCACACCCAAGGGAAGATTTTTATTGGCCTTATCTTTGACCTGCTTCGTGGTTTTCTCACATGTTGTCCAAACATTTGTTCATTTTCCCTAATTCTTCTCGCTTTTTAGGCCTCTTTCATTCCAGCACATTCGAAGCCTATTAAGACGAAATTGCATCAAAGTACGCATGTAATCACCCAAAATATCATGGTATAGGGGAAAAGGGCATGTTTTGCATTTTTTGAAAAAAAATTGCTTTTTTAAAATACGTTTTTTGTAAAAGTATTTTTATAAAAATATTGTTTCAAATAAGCAGTTTGTGTTTAGCAGAACCAATAAAGAAGCGCTTATTATAGTATAGTGAGTGTTTGGTCAATGTTTAAAAAATACTTTTTTTCTATAAAATTAACAAAGATGACATTAACAAAAGTCTTTTATAGTTGAAAAAAATCACCCAAGAATCATTTTAAATATTTAATATATATTTTAAATATTTAAAATATTTTTTAAATATATAAATATCATTCAAATACTTAAAATAACTTTTAATATTTTAAATATATCTTTTCCATATTCTTAAAATATTTGATTTTTTAAAATATAAAAACTAGTTTTTAAATATATAAATTATGTTTCAAATATATAAATTATTTTTAAATATATTAACAAACTTCATGATACATACACCAAGTTTTTTTCAATTATTTAATTTCTGCTTCTACTTAAAAGGAGAAGCACAAAATTTCTGCTTCTCCTTAAAAAAAAAAAAAAAAAAAAAAAAGCTTATGTTGTTAATAAAAAGTGTTTGTTCATGGTTGCTAAACACCCTCCAATTCTCAAAAAAGTACAAAACACTTTTGTTCCCAAATTAAGCTAAGCCAAATAGGCCAAAACATGTAAAAATCTAGCACATTAACATCCCAAAACCAAACCTTACTTGTCCTTAAACAAGATTCATTTTAAACTAGCTGAAATTATTAAGCAAAGAGTTTAATTATGCACATGGTTATATGAATTAGTTTCGAAAAATATTTTGCTATGCATCTGAGAATGAAAATTGGAATTAAAACAATGCAAAATGCGAAAGCAAATTTACAATGATTCGCTCTAATACCAGTTGATTCAAATTAGTCTAAAGATCTCACCTGCTGCTTCAAACCTTGACGACGTTTGGTGGAAAGGATAGATCCTCTAGCCCGTTGATCGTAGCCAATGATGCCGAATTAAGAGGGATCGACTTAAATTCATTGAATCTGTGAATACTCAAGCTATAACTTAAAAAGGAGCTATGTACTTTTATTTAATAAAATAACAAAGATCAACTCCAAACATGAAACTCATTGAATTATTTCAATTCATCAAAAGCTCTTGAAAAATAAGAAACTAATGGCGTATTACTAGGCCTTACTAAACCCTGCTCCTAATCAAATTAAACTCTAAAAAGAAGCATATTCTAATACTAAGTAAACCTAATATAATCTCCATACAACTAAAAAAATCCTAAATCTAATTACCAAATTCAGTAAAAAAATAAATAAATAAATGAACCCTAGCAAATAAAATATTAATTAAATAAAAGATCTAAACCTAATTAAGTAAAAATACCCTAAAATCCTAATCATAATAAAATCACATCTCGCACTACTTTTCTAGCTCGGATGTGATTTCTACAATTCCTGGGATCCGTTTTCTTTCATTCTTGTCTTCATCGGGCTATTTTCATCCCTATTTACTTTTTACACCTCAAACCTAGGGTAGTCGGGATGATGCTATTTGGTGATAAAAGACACGTGTCTGCCACGTGGGGTCATCCTTGAGGAATGTCTGGCCTTTAAATATTAAGATAGACATCTCAAGCGCAGGCTCCAAATGAGTTAAATCCGTATTGGGATAGCGACCTCTCAAGAAGGTTGATTGTGTAAAGAAGGCTTGAGCTCCAAGTACATCCAAACAACTGTGGGGCATCTAGAAGAGTCTCTAGCAAATTATACGGATGTGAGGCTTTCCGAAAGAGCCTACACGTTTACAGGGCATGATCAACGCCAATTCATCGTGCCAAAGAGGAGTTGAGATAGTCGTGGAGTAGATATGCCAAAATCGTAGGATGAAGTAGTTATTTAGTTTTCTGTAAAAATGAGACACTTTTGTAGTTGTAAAATGTCCAGCACCACCATACAGAGCTTCTTCAAGCTTTTTTTTACAGCACACTTGTGCTTTTAACCTAGGAGTAGTGTAACTTAGCCAAGTCTAGCGCAGCGTAGCATAGGTTGTACTTGCTTTCCTTCAAGACATTACAAATTTTGGGTTTCATGTATGAACTATCTGTTTTAATATGTTCCCAACAATCGACAATTTGAGATTTGGGGCATAGGTTCAAGGCTTTGACGGCCAAGGCTTAACCTTGATTGTGTTGGTATTAACACTGGTGTCCCTACCTGATAAGCAAGGTGAATTTAGGCTTGAGTCATCGTTTAAGGACTTTGACACCAAGGCTTAACCTTAATTGTGTTGGTCCTCATCCAGTGATACAAATACAATTCACTTCGCATAAATCTTGTAAGTGAACTATTGGGCTCTTGAGTTCGTTTTCACCCCAATTCATATATTTTAAGTGTACAAGGTAAGGTGTTTGTGGACTAAGCTCCGTGACTCCAACTGCCGCTTGAGCCAGGTCCATATTCCTTTGCGTTTTTGTTGAAATATCAAATCCAAAAAATCCACAAATAATATATTTAAAAAGTCATTTTAATTGGAGCATGTGTAGGATCCACATTAAGGCTCCATTTGTTTTGACGAAAAAGTAGAATCTAAGAATTGATTTCTCTTTGGAAAAGGTTTTCCAAGGAATTATAAATTCCGAGTGGGGTTTTTCGTTGTTTGTTCCAAAGGAAAACTTAATTCCCCATTGTTATGTCTTCTTGTATATTTAAAAAAAAAAGACATTTTTCACCAATCATTTTATATCTAGTTATAGGACAATATAAGTAACAATATAACATATATGCAGTAACAAAAATAAAAAAAAGTTAACTATCAAAGCTGTATAAATTAGGAAAACTGTATCTTAGATATTTTAAAATTTGAGCATTTATCATCTAAATTCCATGTTATTTTAATATATACAATGAGGTGCCTTGAGATAAGAAATTTTATTATTTGTGTGTATATTGTGATAAAATCTAGTGAATTTTTAATAAAATTCAGCTAATTTTTGCCAAAAAAGCTGATATGGTATAAACTATTATTACATTATCAAAAGGTTGTCCACATTCTAACAAAAATTACTTATTTATTATCAAAAGACTTGTGTCATGTTAGCATTTTCGGACAAAAGAAACTATCGCATTATGATAGAGGATACAGATAGAATGTTGTTTTCATTTAAAATCTACTAAATTTTGGCAAAAGATACCTAATTCATGAGAAAATTTTTAAACTTCAGGGTGCGTCATTGTATATTACTGAAATATCATAGTACTTATGTAATAAATGTTAAAATATTAGGGCACCTAGGCAATTTTCTTGTATAATATTATATAACAATTTAACTTAATTAAAATTATTTTGTTGCAACTATAACAAAGGAACATCCAAGCTGCATTTAATTATTCAATTTAATTCTTGTCCAATGTTGTGACGTTAAATGTCTATAGTCTAGTGTGGTTTCTCTTGATTCAATCCAGATTTGCATGATGATTACAATGAAGATTTTTGGGCCACTTAGAATCATGATTTCCCCCGTTTTGAAAGGAAAGTAATTTTCCCTCATTTAAGGGAAAAGGTTTTCCAAAAAACTTTTTCTGTAAGCAAAAGACATGCCGAACAATGGAAAAGAGGAAAACCACTTCCTAGAATGTGGTTTTTCCACTAAACAAACGGAGCCTACAGTTGCAAACTAAAGTCGAATTCACCAAAAACACCAACCCTTGTAAGAGGTGATTGGTTGAGGTGAAACACGTGTGGTGTGGAATTTAGGCTCACTCCTAAGTCGCTGTGTGTACCATTTGTGCACATTTGTTTGATTTTGTATTTATAGCAATCACACACACAAAAAACATTAAAAAAAAGGTGCAAAAACACCTTTTGGCAATCACAGCGAGAGACACTATACAAGATGTTACTATCTTAAACCCCGTCATGGATGATTATAATATTGTCTCAGACCTTTCGTCGATGGCTAGAACTAGGAGAGCTAATGCTCTTAAGCATGAGGAACTCGAATGGCTGGCCTTGACAAGGCTACCACTAGAGCATCTCTCATAACAAACCCCCATATCAAAGGGGATAAAACAAGTCACAACCACAATAATGAAGCGGAGGTGATGAAGACATCCTAGAAGACGAGCATATTAGGGTCAATAGCTATTCTCGAAAGTGTTTTATGGCCATTCTCAAATTCAGGATGGAGCTTTTTAAACAAAGGATTAAGCAAGCCATGAAAGAGGCCTATCAAGAACAACGTGTTGAAACAGAACGCACTCTAGTGGCCTAGTTTGAAAACTTTGCCGCAATGAGAGCTATAATTAATGACGTTGGGACCTTGATGAATGAAAAGCTTCATAGAGAAACCGACAGAGCCTTGGTTGATATGAACTCAACCCTGTCTCCTACTACTACCTTATAACTAAGGATGTGGCAAGACAGACAATAGTAAAAGTTGAGCCCATATTAGTTGGGCCAGTTGAGACTCATAATGGCTTGTTCAAGCCGTTAGAGAGGATATTAGGCAACTCAAGCCTATTCCTCCTCCTTAAGTTCCAACTGGGTATCCTCATGATGTTCCTTGCTCACAGATGCCAGTTATTAGGTTAACAGTCCTTGAGAGAACGGGAAACCCAGTGGTGGCTAACCAAGGTGTCGCTCACTTGGAGATTGGCCATAGAGCTAATAATGCATCCACTAGGGTAGCAGGGCCTTTGAACTAGGGATACTCTCTGGTCTCGAGGGATCTCAATTCCAATGTTTAAGTAATGCCTATCTTTGAGATTGGGGGGGCGGGGGGCGGGGGGCGGGGGGCGGGCGGGCACGCAGCATAACCATTCATATCCTCCTCATGATGGAGAGGTCACTTTGAGGCGTACCCAAGACCTTGGAATAAGTGTGCAGGGACAAGCACCTAGTCCTGGGGACCAGGCCCTTCCTCCTAGACCTTTTCCCACTTCTGATACTAGGGGCAAGTTAACTACCCACAATCTCAAGATCAAAACTTGGAGGTGGGTCAAGCAAGGATGGCCCAACAGCCTGTCAATGCAGGTATGCCTCCAGGCATGCTACATAACCAAGATTTGTTGCAACATGCTTCATGGCCAATCAAATGAGTGGCCAGAATGATCAAGAGGGTGTCTATGCTAAGTATGTGGGGCAACAGTTGTTCCCGCATCCAATTGCAATGGGAGCTTAGGGGTATCCTGCTGATCCCCCTCAAGACCCTCAACTACTTGGGGGGGTAATGATGGACACATAACCATGTGCTTAACTTACCCCTCTAAGACCAGCTGGCCGCCCTAATCAAGCAGATGTATGTGCGAGGCCTCAGGAGGGTCCACAAACCATTATACAGTAAACCATACCCTGACTACATTGACTGCGATTATCCTTTTCCTCGAGGGTGCAAAATCCCTGAGTTTACCCTTTTTCCATAAGAAGGAAGCATGTCTGCTCTCGAGAATTTGGCAAGTTTTAACTACCAATGTAGGGAAGTGCCTGATAACCCATATCTAAAAGTTAGACTATTCTCTAATTCTCTATCAGGGACTACCTTTCAATGGTATATGAGCTTACCACCCAATTCCATCTATTGTTGGGATGACATAGCTAGGCAATTCCAAGTCCAATTCCCAAGGATGGAGCTTGGAACTTCTATGTTTGACTTGGCTCTAATGTGACAAAAGCCAAATGAATTCATGAAGGATTACATCAACCAATTCCAAAGGGCTAGGTTAAAGTGCACAGTGGCTCTTCCTGAAGTTGAATATACCAAGCTAGCTTTAAATGGCTTGTATATTGAATTTGTGTAGAAATTTGAAGGCTAAAACTTCACAACTCTCCTACAACTGGTAGAATGTGCCGCAAGATATGAGCCTATTTTGAAAGAACAAAGCCCCAAGAAAAATAGCGTGTATGTGACTTACATACATGACTTGATTGACGTGGATGAAGATCCTTCATATGAAATTGATGTTGCCGAGTACGTCAAGGGGCCTCCTATAGTTTGTAATCCTTTGGTCAAGAAGGATATCAAATTTTGGAAGTCTTACCAATCCCAAGAATTGAGGAAGTACTCATTTCACCTCTCACTAGCCGATATTATATTTGATTGGCTTAAGGCAAATAGTAAGCTTAAGATCAGGGGCAAAAAAAGAAAACCTAACCAGAATTCACTAAAGGGGAAGGCATACTATAAATGGCATGATTCCTTGACTCACTCAATGAAGAACTGCATAATCTTTAGGAACGTGGTCTTGCATGCCATTGAAGCAAGGGAACTAATCTTCCCTAGAGAAGGAAAGATAGGTTTTGCCTCATGTTTTATTTTACCTTTCCAGGTCTCTAATTCCTAAGATAGATGCTTAGCTAAGTAAACTTTTCCCTTAGTTCGCATGACACCTTTTCTCTCAAACTGTGCCTTCATTAGCTCAAACAAAAAGTAATTTTAAACTGAACTTATTGAAGGACCTTGATAAGCAAGTTAGGATCATATCCTGTTCATATTGGCTATCAATATTTGCGTGAAGAACTCCAGTTCAATTAAATAACCCATCATCATATGACATGCTATTGAACTGAACTTTCTTAACACAATTGAGTGTCTATCATCTTTCTCATAAGTTGTTCTTGTACTACTTATTTTATCATCAAATATTTCTTTCAAATATCTGATCATCTCTACTATAGTTGACATTTCAAGAATCTAATACTAGAACACGTTCGACATCTAATGTTCGAATCTTGCATCTGACTAATTCATTAGTTTAGTCTAACGTTCTAAATGTTCTTTGTACTTAGTAGACATTTGAGAAGCATACAAGAAAACATTGAGCATCTACAAGTGCTCCACATGTATTGAGACATATTATACTTTGGTAGGTAGGATAGAATAGGCAAGTAATATATATAAGTCATGCATTATAAGTCATGTAGATTGCCATGCTAAATATAATGAACAGTCAAAATTTGAATTTGTAAATAAATAGAGGATTAATTTTCTTAGTTTTAGCGAACAATCAAAGTATGGAGTTCACAATCTGACAGTTGCATATATGCCGTGGTGACCCAACACTCTCTGTTGGCAGGGTCGAACTGGTATATCAGTAGGGTGAAAACATTTCTCAATAAATATGTTTTCATGTAAGCTCCTACTAAACATATTTAACACACCACACTTCTCTCAGCCTCTAAGGTCATACAACAGAGCTCCTCGGGGAGACTAATGCAACACCCTAGTCAAGTGTACACCGCTACCTAGATCTCCATACAAGTCCACAAAGTACTCCACGGCGGCGGCGTGGTTGCAGCCCTTTTCTTGCACTTTAGTTTATCTCCTAGAGGTCTAACCTTGTACTCTGTAAATGAACACATTCCTCAGGGAGTGGCGCCCACCTAATCTACTGCTAGATCGCTACTGGAGAATATGAGCATTCGTTCAGAAGCTCTCTCCCACTTGATGTTTTGAGTCTAGTGAATCTTTTTAATAATTTTAGCATACTAACAAAGTACAGAATCCACCTAACCATTCTCTGTGTGTGCAGCAATAACCTAACCAATCTACTCATTACTCCCTTAGGAGCGAGGTCGCACTGAATTATTAGTAAGGTGAGAACTATTCTTAATTAATATGTTTTCTAAATGTAGTTGGCTCACCATTTCTACTTTGCCTCTAAAATAATATCACAATGCTTCTTAGGAGACTAACATACTATCTTAGTCAAGTGTACCATTGTCGAGATATTGGTACAAGTTAACATAATACTCCATGACAACATGGTCGCATCTGTTTTCCCCTACCTTTGTCTATCCTTAAAGAAGTCTAACCCTATATTCCTTTAATAAATTCCGTCCTCGAGAAGTAGTGCTATTTACTATACTACGGTGGCCATGAGGATGGTGGCCGTGAGGATTCAACTCTTGAACCTTACTCCCACTTGAAATTTTAAATATTGGATCTTTTTTTTACATTTGATTATCTCATAATCATTATTAGAATCACATTCTAAATTTTATCTAACTATTAAATAAAATTTTAATCATATTAGTTTTCTTTAATTATCTAACCTATGTAATATAATCTTATTAGATATTTCATGAGAATTTTCTTTTCAAATAATTCAGTTATTTAATTTTCCAATCTCATTAGACCCATTTGAAAAAAAATTCTCCTCAATGAAATTAAATATTTCATGAAGTTACATATTTAAATGGCCCGTCTAAATTTATTCACATTACATATATAAAATTTAACTCATTTAAAAAATATTAAATATGTGAATAAAATTTAATAAGTACTATGTTATCAAACTTCTTTGAATAACATTACTTAAGGCATAAAAGAAATTGGAATATTTAAAGATTTTTCTAAACATATTTAAAATTGATTATCATATAATCCTTACTAATATATCATTTTGTTATAAAACTATAGAGATATTATACTCTATAGAAAGGTAATAAAAAGACAAACCCAAATATAATTAACGAAAAATAACAAGTATTTTGTATTAGATTGAGATTATTTTATTTTATAATTTTTTTTTCTCTTGTTTTTTTTTCCTTTATTTTCTCTTCCCTTTCCTCTCTTTTCTTTTCTTTTCTTTTCTTTTCTTCTTCTTCTTCTTTTTCTGTGTTGTTGTGTGTGTATATATAGTAAGAGAGAGAAGAGAGGGGGGGGGGGGGGGGGGGGGGGGGGGGTGTCATATGATGACTTAGTTGTGATAAGTGTCACAATTTGATTTGTGTTTAAATACCCATTTATATATATGTATATGTATATATACGTAAATTTCTAATTTTCTATCATATTTAATAATATCCAAACTAGACTCTAAAATTTGTACCCGAAAAATATCCAATATTTACAACACTCTCCCTTTGGATATTTTCCGCTATAACGGAACATAGTATCCAAGTTAGATATGCCTACCTCGTTAAAAACCTTGCCAGGAAAACCTAGTGGGAAAAACCATAGCGAAGGGAAAAAGAGTACAACACATATTTAACTCTCCCTCATGTGAACATATTAGTAAGGGGCATTTCTAAGTCGATACATACCAATCTTGTGAACTAATTTCTGAAAAATTGTTGTTGGTAATGCTTTTGTCAACAAATCTATCAGGTTCTCACTTGAGCAAACTTGTTGAACATCTATTTCACTCATCTTCCGAAGCTCGTGTGTAAAGAAGAACTTCGGTGAGAGATGCTTAGTTCTGTCGCCTTTCTTAAAATATGTGCGGGACATAATACTCTTGGAAGTGTATATTGTCCGAGTTATACACGCTTCTTGAACTGCCTCGTTAAAAAAACTTTTGCTAGGAAAAAACCTAGTGGGAAAAACCATAGCCAAGGAATAAGAGTATAGTGTGTAGTTAACTTTTCTTTAGGGGCGCACATTAATCAAGGATGTCTCGGAGTTGGCGAATGCCAATTTTGTGCCAATTTCTTGAAAATTTGTTGTAGACAATGTTTTCGCAAGTAACTCCTGCAGGCGAACATGTACTTCATTTTTCTTCAGGAAGCTTGAGAGTAAAAATAATTTCTTTGAAGTGCATTGGCTCTATGAACTCTCTTTTGCTTGAACAATGCAGACTTATCTTCATATGGTACTATCGGACTCCCCTTGATTGTTGGAAGCTTAAAATATGTTGGATCAAGGGCCTTGATGTTACCAGTTCTCTACCTGCTCATAAAGCGCAAGTGTTTCGGCAATAGCTGCAATTGTTAGTATATTGACAAAACATAGCAATACAGTTATATAAAGAAATATCACACTTTGTCACTTACCTTATGTGTTTCAAATAAATAAGCAGTACTTGCATATAAAATCAATTACAATTTTAACATAACATGATAATGTATGTTGGTTGATCCATCAAGATAAATATTTAACCACATATTATATACTAGTGACAAGTTAACCAACGAGGCTATATCTGGTTGTGTGATAACTATATTAATGCGTCAAATATACCAAGGCGTGGTATTTCTAAGACCAAGGATTCATTCTTTACCTCATTGACGACCGAAAGAGCCTTTAATTTTATTAAACAAAATTGAGGCACTAAACAACATAATGAAACACTTAAGTGACGTACTGGTATGATTGATCAATAGAGTAATACTCTATCATGTTAGTGCTCGATCTACCGGTCGCGACAAAATCTTCCCTTTTTCGAGATCCTCAATCTGGAGTTATCAGTTTAGGTTTATAACAGCTTCTTTAAACTCTTCAAGAGTGGTGATGACATTGACATCTCTCTCTTTTAGTAGATATGTACCGTGGTTTTGAATTAAATTCTTCTGGCATCTTTTGTCCTTCAGGTATTTTCATATAAATATAATCATAAGTAATAAATACAAACAAGCTGTTATTACATCCATAAGACGCATACAGAGACCACCAGATCAATTACATCCATTTCTCATATGTATGTCCCATCAATTTCTGGTCTCTATGATAAACCTTGGGCTACAAATTATGCTTTTTACCACCTCATTATTTTCTGCACCAACATTTACATGTAGCATATAGGTTTTATTCATTAGGCATTTGAACTTCATGTCCAAAAATTACACATGGCTAATTTTAGCCTGAATTGTGCCTTTCTATTATAGCCAATCATTTCTTTGTTGTCATTCTTGAACAAACACTAGTTCAAGATTTTAATTTCTTTGATCAGATCAATAGCTACTATATATACAAATATTTGATCAATTTTTATTTCGGTTTCATCTTATCCCATATTTCATAGAGATCTCTTTATCATCATAATTTCAATATTTGACTATTTTAATAGTCTCATAGAGCTTCAGGTACCTGATAATCTCGAGAAATTTCATATTATTATCATTGTAGAGTTTTTCTCCTCAAAAGCTTCATAATAGACGGACCAATCTTTTCTATTGCTCCTTTTTTTTAGATTCAAATCTTTGGAACCGATATATCTACCACGCTTCTGCCGTGCAATGGATGCATTTATCAATATGTCAGAATATTGCTCGATTGGGATATTAATTCGAGCAGGAGCATTTATAGTGGGGAAATATAATTTGGTCACTCTCTTTCCATTAGTGAATACATTTGTGAATTGGCTTGTAATAATTTACAAGTGAACAATTTTTTGAACTTCTGGTTCAATGATGCATTCCACGTAAATTCTCATTTTCGTTTTTTTCTCCCCCTGATTTTGGAAACCTTGTTTCGTAAAATTGACAATCAGTAAATGATGCTTGTCAAATGTTTCCAATTAGTTTCTTCCTATAATTTTAAGTCCTTTTATTTATACTCATCTTTCAACATTTGAGGGGGAGTAATTTTGACATACAGTATATAATCAAATTCATAGATGGAATATATATCTGGACCTTGTCAGAGACAAGTTAAATTGGGAAGATCCATAATTAGTGCTGCAACATGTATCATAACATGTATCCATGTGGAAAGTTGGCAATAATAATGGTCTAACAATTTGCTGCAGGCATTTAATTAGAGATTCTGCAAGACCATTTTGTATATGCTGGTGAGCCACATGGTGCTTAACTGTAATCCCAATGGACATACAATAGTCATTAAAAGCTTGGGATGTAAATTCTCCTGCATTATCAAAACAGATTTTCTGGATTGCGTAATCCAAAATTGAGCCCGTACTCGGATTATTTGTGCAAGGAGTCTCGCAAATGCCACATTGCGAGTAGATAATAGCCAAACATGTGACCAACGTGTTGAGGCGTCTATTAAAACCATAAAATATCGAAATGGTCCACATGATGGAACAATAGGCCCACATATGTCTCTTTGTATTCTTTCCAGAAAGTTAGGAGATTCAAACCCAATTTTAGTTGGGGATGCCCTAGTAATCATTTTGCCTTGAGCACAGGCAGCACATGAAATATCATCAGGAGAAAGAATCTTCAGGTCCTTTAATAAGTGCCCATGAGAACTTTCAATAATTTTTCTCATCATTGTTACACCTGGATGGCCCAAACGGTCATGCCACAGGGTGAATGTTTTGCAATCAGTGAACATTGGTTAACCACTATATTTGATTCAATCAGGTTTATGTAAATATAATATAACCTGGAAGAGAGTGCAGGAAATTTCTCCACTATTTTCTTTCTTCCTGAAGTAAGTGATGTGATATAAAGATATTCTTTATCATCCTCATTTATTGTCTCAATGTGATAACCATTACGGCGAATATCTTAAAAACTGATCAAGTTTCTCTGTAATATACTGGAAAATAGAGCGTCGCTTATGTTTAGTTTTGTCTCTTCAGGGAACATAACAGGTGCTCTTCCGGAGCCTTCAACCAAATTTGAAACAAAATCTTCTAGTTTTTAATGGGTGTGAGAATTTCAACGATTCTCTTAACCATATTTATACCCGGATGACTCAAATAGTTATGTCATATAATAAAAGCCTTCTGGGTCTATTAACTTCTAGTTAATCATCCCAACAGATATATTAAAATTAATTATTGTTTCTTCAAGAAACATGATAATGCTCTTCTGGAGCCTTTAATAAATTATCAAATAGATTGGTTGAGAAATGTAGCCATATGAATAACAAAAAATAAGTAGGCGGCATAGCCGACCATATGAATAACAGATAATAAGTAGGTGACATAGCCGACCATATAAATAATAAACGAGTAATAAAAAGTAGGTGGTTCAACCAGGCATGAATATGCAAAATAGAAAATACGAAAAACTAAAGTTTTTGTCTTTCTATGTCTCTTCTTGTCATTAGTGGACTTCTTAAATTTTGGTCCATTCAGGGTACCGTAGTGCCAGTTATTATGACCACGACTATAACCTTGTCTACAGCCCTGACCACGTCCACAACTACGACCACTTTTATAACATCGACCATGTCCCTAATGGTCGTATGTCGAAGCATTCACTTCAGGGAATGGTTTGAATCCAGTTGGTCATGTCTGATAATTTTTATCAACAATTCATTACTTTGTTCAGCAACGAGGAGACAGATATCAACTCTGAGTATTATTTAAATCCTCGATCTCGATATTGCTACTGCAAGAGCATATTCGAAACACGAAATGTCGAAAATGTTTTTTTCTAACATATCCTCATCAGTAATATTTCCACCTCATAATTGCAGTCCGGAGGAAATACTAATCACTGCAGAGTTATACTTGCTGACAGTTTTAAAATCCTACAGCCGCATGTGAATCCATTCATAACGAGCTTTAGAGGGGATCATAGACATTTAGTGATCAAACCTCCCCTTTAAATTCAATCAAAGGACATACGGGCCTTTTTAATAACATACTCAGCTTTGAATCCTTCGGGATAAGATGCCTAAGAAATATCATTGTTTTGACGCGATCCTACTAGGATGCGTTATTTACCTTTTTTAATTGTCCGAGATTCACAGCATCAGGGTGTATCTCAATATTAAGGGTCTAAGGCAAATAATTTTTGCTAGTAATATCAAGAACAGTAAACTCAAGATTAGTAAAATTATAAATCACAAAGATTAGGGAAGGAAAACTTACCTCGGGTATAGAACAATCAACTGGCTAGAGACTCGTGCTGATAACGTGTTATAAAACTATAGAGATATTATACTCTATAGAAAGGTAATAAAAGGACAAACCCAAATATAATTAACAAAAAATAACAAGTATTTTGTATTAGATCGAGATTATTTTATTTATGATTTTCTTTTTTCTCTTCCTTTTCTTTTCTTTTCTTCTTCTTCTTTTTCTTTTTTTGTGTTGTTGCTAGGTGTGTATATATATATAGTGTGTGTGTGTGTGTGTGTGTGTGTGTGTGTGTGTGTGTGTCGCGGGGGGGGGGGGGGGGGGGGGACAAGTGTCATAATTTGATTTGTATTTAAATATTCATTTATATATATGTATATGCATATATACGTAAATAGGTATTTTACATAATTTCTAATGTTCTATCATATTTAATAATATCCAAACTCGACTCTAAAATTTGTATCCAAAAAATATCCAATATTTATAACGTATTCAAATTAATCATTTATTTATTTAAAATAAATAAAATTAAAATATTAAAGACAAAACGCCGTCGTACATATAAAAAAATGTGAGTTTTAAATACCAATAAAATTGCCACATGTAGATTCTCATCTCAATTGCCCCACATTGACAACTTCGAAAGTGCCACACAGTGTCCAACGATTGGATAACAGTGTTTGCCACGGATTGCTCCTTAAGCGCGCATGTGTCATCCGAACATTGGCCAATTTGGAGAGGCTCAGATTGAGGCCTGGTTTTTTATGCGTGTGTGTGTGTGCTTTTTTTTTAAACATTAATTTTAGATTAATAAATGTTAAATATTAATCTCATTAGATCATAATATTTTAAATAATCAAACATCTATAAACTATCAAAACGGCAATGTCCTTTTAATTTGCTAGTGCCTGCCATGTGTCATGCAAGTATTGGTGAAGACAGTTGACAGCGGATAACAGGCATGCACGACACGTGTAGTGCCGCCATTCGTCGGTGGCTATTCCGGCGGATAATCAAGCGAGATGTATCTCGATACGTCGCACATCGCTGTTTGATTGGTCATTATGGTGTGACGTAGATCTTGACCTGATTTGCTTTCATGCGTTCTCTTTTTTCTTTTTTATATTTTCACCTGTATAAAATTTATTTCATGGATATTATTTAATAAAATAAATTTATTTATTTTATATATAAATAATTCATCTAATGAATTTTTATTTAGCAAAATAAATTTTCTCATCTCATAAATTCATTTAACATTTATTTTTCCAACCGGTGCACTTCTAGAAGCTTGTAGAGGGACCTCAAGGATAATTTAATTCTAGCTCCAAATGATTCAAATGTGAACACTTAATAAGATTGATTAAAATTTAGCAATATTTAATTCTAGTAATAAATATTATTGCACTCCAAAATTAAATATAATTATACAATAATTTTCAAATAACTTTTATTATGATAATTAACCCATCGATTACATATCCATGAGAAAAATTAACTTTAAATAGTATCATTATTTGTCTCACATCTTTCACTGTAGTTCCCGACTCGCCATTCTCGAGTAATTCCTTAATATAGAAAATAATTTCTTTACTAATTCCAAATGCCAAACATATGGAATACTTTGGTCAATGATTCTTGAATCTATTCATGTATTTATGAATCAATTAAGGGAACATCTTTATCTCGCAAGAGACAATAGGCACCTAGAAAAATATTTGTTCATGCTACACTTCATGCCGTTACCCAACTCACGTAAAATTTCAGTCATGTGTTGTGGCCTAATCCTTTTAGCACATCAAAGCAACAAACATTCCGTGCACGAGTTCAGACTATTTTTTTGGATTGAAAGTTATTGTCTTAAAGAATTAATTCTTTCGTATAGCAATTAAGAAATAAATAATTCAAATGGTCCAAACTCAGCATTCCAATCTTATAGACAACACCAATACAAAACTTTTGGATCCCTATCCAAATGACTAAGACAAGTCATCTAAAGTGTCATATTATAGTTTTATCGGACAAGTTGTCCAAACTTATCACCAGCTACGAATATACTTTGACTACATATCACTAATTTGATTTAAATCTATGTGGCTCCATCTCATTGACCACATCAAACAAAACTTGACATATCATGTAGGATTACGTCCATCTCATTGAAAGTTTTAGAAAATAGTTACACGTATATTTGACTCATAAACCATGATAAGAAAATAAAATAAATAAAATAATTTTATTTAATAAAATAATTGAGTTTGATCCCAACAGTTAAGGTGCAAAGGAAAGCCCGCAGGCACCTTACCTTGTACACTTAAGAGTTAGGAATTGGAGTGGAGACAAGTCCATTTACAAGCCCTAGTCTACAGGTTTTTAAGCCTGACACCCTTAACTTGAGATAGGTTAGATGAATTAGGACTTGACCAGATTAAGGCGGAGTGAACCGTAGTTGGGCCATTGGATTATGACCAATGCAGTTAAGGTCAAAGCCATGGAACTGTGCCTCAAACCTAAATTCACCAAGCTTTCTAAGCCTTCTTACCAATAGAAGACCAACGCAATCAGGCTCCAGGGCTTACCTGTCAAATCTTCAAACCAATTATGATCAACTTGACTCGTTGAATTTGTGAGAACATAAACTATGCACGAAAAGTCATACCTTCATTATCAAAAACCAAAGTGTATTGCTCGAGAAAGCAAGACGAAAGCTACAATTATAGCTACTTCTAAGGAAAGGAAAAAGAAATAAAAGCACAAGTATGGTGTAGAAAACTTGAAAAACTTTTCTAGGATGGTGCTAGGAGCCTTTATAATGTGACTAGAGTCCTTAATTTATAGCATAAAATTCTAACTATTGCATCCTTGAATTATTGCATTTATGTCCCGTGTTTGGCCTCCATGCCTTCATGAAGTTGATTTGGTGTTGAACGTGCTTTGACACACACGCACGAGGCCTCCCTCGACTTCCTACATTCATCCATTCTCCCTTGAATGTCTTTGAGACCCACGTCTCTGATACATGCTTTAAATATCCTTCCCGAGCTTGATACTTACCTTTCCTGCAACACTCTTGATAATTCACTCATGCTCGAGATTGCTGTACCCCCATCAGCCATCTAGAGTGGATTTTATAGTGAGGATTTAGTTAATGGAGTAGCTGGACTCGAGACGTCGTTGTTTCCATTAGTTAAGGTTTTCGTGCCTCAAGTGTCATAATTTGATTTGTATTTAAATATTCATTTATATATATGTATATGCATATATACGTAAATAGGTATTTTACATAATTTCTAATGTTCTATCATATTTAATAATATCCAAACTCGACTCTAAAATTTGTATCCAAAAAATATCCAATATTTATAACGTATTCAAATTAATCATTTATTTATTTAAAATAAATAAAATTAAAATATTAAAGACAAAACGCCGTCGTACATATAAAAAAATGTGAGTTTTAAATACCAATAAAATTGCCACATGTAGATTCTCATCTCAATTGCCCCACATTGACAACTTCGAAAGTGCCACACAGTGTCCAACGATTGGATAACAGTGTTTGCCACGGATTGCTCCTTAAGCGCGCATGTGTCATCCGAACATTGGCCAATTTGGAGAGGCTCAGATTGAGGCCTGGTTTTTTATGCGTGTGTGTGTGTGCTTTTTTTTTAAACATTAATTTTAGATTAATAAATGTTAAATATTAATCTCATTAGATCATAATATTTTAAATAATCAAACATCTATAAACTATCAAAACGGCAATGTCCTTTTAATTTGCTAGTGCCTGCCATGTGTCATGCAAGTATTGGTGAAGACAGTTGACAGCGGATAACAGGCATGCACGACACGTGTAGTGCCGCCATTCGTCGGTGGCTATTCCGGCGGATAATCAAGCGAGATGTATCTCGATACGTCGCACATCGCTGTTTGATTGGTCATTATGGTGTGACGTAGATCTTGACCTGATTTGCTTTCATGCGTTCTCTTTTTTCTTTTTTATATTTTCACCTGTATAAAATTTATTTCATGGATATTATTTAATAAAATAAATTTATTTATTTTATATATAAATAATTCATCTAATGAATTTTTATTTAGCAAAATAAATTTTCTCATCTCATAAATTCATTTAACATTTATTTTTCCAACCGGTGCACTTCTAGAAGCTTGTAGAGGGACCTCAAGGATAATTTAATTCTAGCTCCAAATGATTCAAATGTGAACACTTAATAAGATTGATTAAAATTTAGCAATATTTAATTCTAGTAATAAATATTATTGCACTCCAAAATTAAATATAATTATACAATAATTTTCAAATAACTTTTATTATGATAATTAACCCATCGATTACATATCCATGAGAAAAATTAACTTTAAATAGTATCATTATTTGTCTCACATCTTTCACTGTAGTTCCCGACTCGCCATTCTCGAGTAATTCCTTAATATAGAAAATAATTTCTTTACTAATTCCAAATGCCAAACATATGGAATACTTTGGTCAATGATTCTTGAATCTATTCATGTATTTATGAATCAATTAAGGGAACATCTTTATCTCGCAAGAGACAATAGGCACCTAGAAAAATATTTGTTCATGCTACACTTCATGCCGTTACCCAACTCACGTAAAATTTCAGTCATGTGTTGTGGCCTAATCCTTTTAGCACATCAAAGCAACAAACATTCCGTGCACGAGTTCAGACTATTTTTTTGGATTGAAAGTTATTGTCTTAAAGAATTAATTCTTTCGTATAGCAATTAAGAAATAAATAATTCAAATGGTCCAAACTCAGCATTCCAATCTTATAGACAACACCAATACAAAACTTTTGGATCCCTATCCAAATGACTAAGACAAGTCATCTAAAGTGTCATATTATAGTTTTATCGGACAAGTTGTCCAAACTTATCACCAGCTACGAATATACTTTGACTACATATCACTAATTTGATTTAAATCTATGTGGCTCCATCTCATTGACCACATCAAACAAAACTTGACATATCATGTAGGATTACGTCCATCTCATTGAAAGTTTTAGAAAATAGTTACACGTATATTTGACTCATAAACCATGATAAGAAAATAAAATAAATAAAATAATTTTATTTAATAAAATAATTGAGTTTGATCCCAACAGTTAAGGTGCAAAGGAAAGCCCGCAGGCACCTTACCTTGTACACTTAAGAGTTAGGAATTGGAGTGGAGACAAGTCCATTTACAAGCCCTAGTCTACAGGTTTTTAAGCCTGACACCCTTAACTTGAGATAGGTTAGATGAATTAGGACTTGACCAGATTAAGGCGGAGTGAACCGTAGTTGGGCCATTGGATTATGACCAATGCAGTTAAGGTCAAAGCCATGGAACTGTGCCTCAAACCTAAATTCACCAAGCTTTCTAAGCCTTCTTACCAATAGAAGACCAACGCAATCAGGCTCCAGGGCTTACCTGTCAAATCTTCAAACCAATTATGATCAACTTGACTCGTTGAATTTGTGAGAACATAAACTATGCACGAAAAGTCATACCTTCATTATCAAAAACCAAAGTGTATTGCTCGAGAAAGCAAGACGAAAGCTACAATTATAGCTACTTCTAAGGAAAGGAAAAAGAAATAAAAGCACAAGTATGGTGTAGAAAACTTGAAAAACTTTTCTAGGATGGTGCTAGGAGCCTTTATAATGTGACTAGAGTCCTTAATTTATAGCATAAAATTCTAACTATTGCATCCTTGAATTATTGCATTTATGTCCCGTGTTTGGCCTCCATGCCTTCATGAAGTTGATTTGGTGTTGAACGTGCTTTGACACACACGCACGAGGCCTCCCTCGACTTCCTACATTCATCCATTCTCCCTTGAATGTCTTTGAGACCCACGTCTCTGATACATGCTTTAAATATCCTTCCCGAGCTTGATACTTACCTTTCCTGCAACACTCTTGATAATTCACTCATGCTCGAGATTGCTGTACCCCCATCAGCCATCTAGAGTGGATTTTATAGTGAGGATTTAGTTAATGGAGTAGCTGGACTCGAGACGTCGTTGTTTCCATTAGTTAAGGTTTTCGTGCCTCAAGCATGGCTGCACCTGCTTCGCACGCGCCCTATTATCCCAAGACATTGTTCCAACCCCCTCAAATTTGGAGTGTAAATAGTTATTAGAGAGACGGGTGCCAGGACTTATAGGATTCTATAATCTCGGGCTCAAGATAGACTGTTAAGCTCTTAAACTTGTCTCCACTACAAGTGTTAAATATTAAGTGTACGATGTAAGATGTCCATGGGCTTGACTTCATCACTCCAAGTGCCACTTCGGCTAGGTCCACATCCTTTTTACTTTTCTACATCTAATTTACTAAAAACACCCAAAATCTTTAATCAAAGTCTCCTCAATTGAAGTATTAACAGAATCCACTATTAATTACAAATCGATGTTGATTTACCAAAACTATCAACCCTTATTCCAGAGAGATTAATTGAGGTCAAAAATGTGCAGTTCAAAATTAGACTTACTCTAAAGTCGTAGTAACTTCCATTTTGTATGTTATTTGATTTGTTTTTTGTTGGAGATTACTCACACACACCAACCGACCGAAACAAAAACAAACAATATATTTTGCTAGTTATAGATTTCTTAAGCAAGTAGGTCACGTTTTGGCGCTTACTCATGATTTTTGACCTGGTGATGCTGTTGGTTTTGTTCATGGATTACATATATATCCTCGATGGAATCCCCTAGTATATTGTTATGAATCATATTTCAATTTTTCTTAGTATTTTTTGGCAAAAGAGTTTTCATATTCAAGGGGTTTAGTTATACATTTCCACAGCCTATCATCTGCACTCTGATAATCAGATAGACGTACTCAATCATTGACTAGAGTCTTACCTACGCTGCATGTGATGTGATTCCTCGCTGCAATTGCCCTCCTTTTTATCTTTGGAAGAGTGATGTATAATACCACCTATCATACCACTATTCAATATACCCTGCATGAGGTTCTTTATAGTCAACTCCCTCCCTTACATTTGTTGGAATTGGTGTCCTAGAAAACCCAATTAGTTAGTTTTGAATATTAAATAAATGAAATTATTTTATGCATTTATTGTCTGATTAAGTTTTACTAGTCAACATGCATGTCATTGTTTTCTAAAACATTTTATGAGATAGAGGTAGTCCAAAATGATATGTCAGGTTTTGTTTAAGTGGTCAATGAGATTGAACCACAGATAAACTTAGATCAAATTAGTGATATGTTATCAAAGTATGTTCATAGTCGGTGATAAGTTTCAACAACTTGTCTGATAAGACTATAATATGATACTTTTGACAACTTATCTGGGTCATGTGGATAGGGATCGAAAAGTATTATGTAGGTGTTTTCAATAAGATTGGAATACTAAGCAGGACCACCTGAATTATTTTTTCTTAACTTCTATCAAAAACAATTAATTTTGAAAGACGATGACTCTGAATCCAAAAAATGGCCTGAACTCGCACATGGATTATTCATTGCTTTGAGGTGCTAAAAAGATTAGTAAAAGTGCGCCAACTTGAATCTTACGTTCGTTGTGTAACAGCATGAAGTATAGCAGGAACAGTTGTTTTACATGGAATCTATAGTCTCTAATGAGATAAAAATATCCCTTTAGTTGATTCGCAAATATACTAACAGATTCTAGAATCTTTGGAAAATGCATTCCATATATTTGACATTTGGAATTAGTACGAAAAATATTTCTGTATTATTGAATTGTTTGAGAAGGGCAAGTTGGGAACTATGACGTAAGATGTGAGAAAAGTAATGATAGTAGCTAAAGTTTCTTTTGCTCACGGATATCTAATAGAGGGGTTGATTGTTATAATAAAAGTTATTTGGGAAATTCTTGAGTGAACATATTTAATTCTATGGTGCAATAAAACTTATTTAGTTGAATTAAGTTTTAATAAACGGTAATTAATTATTTTCATGAGATGATAATCATATTTGACCTAATTTAGGCTAGAGTTAAATTGTCCAAGAGGCCCCTTTGTAAGCCTCAACTTAAGCGTCGTTTAAAAATATTTAAATTAAATTCACGGGATGGATTATTTGTTCATAAGATGAATAAATTAATTTTGCTAAATATAATTAATGAGATGAATTATTTATATTCATAAGATAAATAAATTTAGTTTTTTTAAATAATATTCATGAGATGAATTTTATACATGTGGATATTTACTCCAAAAAAAGGAAAATCACATTTGAAACACAAGGGCTCTATCTGTGTCAAGCGATTTTAGCCAATCATGCAACGACACGTAGTGCAACATGACTAGTGGAGTGTGCCTCATCAGCTATCCGTGTATGCCTTGGATACGCCTATCAGGTGGCGCCACATGGTGTGGCAGTTGTTTATTTTTTGCATATTTAAGCGCTTTTGACATGAGTAAAATTAATTAAGTTTAGGGTTTTGGAACCTGACTTTCTCCCTTGATGAAAACCCTAAAATTATTTTAGGGATTTTCTAAATTATGTTTAGCGTAATTTTTTTGAAAATTTATTTTTTAGAATAATTAAAGAAAAAATTTTATTCTGAAATTTTTTCTAAAATAAATATTTTGGGAGCCCACAGTCCCGGTACTAGAAGAGGTCATTGCTTAAAAGACCTTGAGATGTCAAGAAATCTTCTTCTAAATTTAGATCTTCAAGTTGGAGTTGGGATTCACACTTCGGGTATGTTTTAATTAAAAAATTTATATTTAAATTATTTTTTCTTTATTTTATTTATTCTATATATCATGTGTATACTTGTTTTATATGATATTTTGTTTGCCATATTATGAACCTATTGGAGTAAGATCTAGATCTAATTAAATAGTGTAGTTAGGTCAGAGCTTTAGATTTAACATTAATAATTTTAAATTAGTTTTCCGTTGCACCCGCTCAAACCAATATAGGGAAATATGTTTGAAATATGTTCCCAACAATTGGTATTAGAACCAACTCTGAATACATTTATGATTGACCTTAAAACATCAAGTTTGATAAAATTTGAGAATGTAAAATTATGAAAGTATTAAATTGGAAATTTCATTAAAGGAAAAAGATAACCCTAAAGTTTGTTGTTAAAAGAGTTTAATCATAAGATTGAATGTTCTTTAAAGTTTTAAATTTTTTATAATTTTATATGAGTCAGAATCAATGAAGGTGCATAATTCTAAATCGGATATAATGAGATTAGATATTCAAAAAGTTGAACGATTTAGATTAATTAATCTAATGAGATTAGATTTTAAACAAGGTATGAAATATTAATTGTTGAATATTTTATGATAATCCAAAATAAAGAATATCTAATAGAATTAGATATTCAGTTTATGATCTAATGATAATAAGATTGGATTTATCTAAAATAAAGAATATCTGATAGAATTAGATATTTGGTTTACGATTTAATGAGATTAAAATCGAATTTAATTATTTATTTAAAAATAAAAAAGGGAGAGTAATGCTGGGCATTATGTCCCATATCAATAAAAAAAAATTTTTTCATTTTATTATTTAAATAATTTTAATAAATAAATAATTAATTAGAATAAGATTTTAATTAAGATTATATGATAATCTTTTCTAAAAATATTCTAGAAAATCTTTAATTACTCCAACCTTTAGGCCTTAAGTGTTGTTATTCAAATTATTTGATAACATGACATTTATTAAATTTTAGTTCTCACGTTCAATATTAGTTAAATGAGTTAAATATTATGTACAATGTGAATAAAGTAATAAGGCCATATAACTTGGTGAAATATTTGATTTCATCGAGTGTGAGAAGTTTTTTAAATAGATCTAATATGATTAGATAATTCAATAGTTGAATTATTTGAAAGAATAATTCTCATAATGTATCTAATAAGATTAGATTACTTTGGTTAAACAATTGAAGGAACCTAATATGAATAAGGTTTTACTTAATGGTTAAATAAAAGTTAGACTATGATTTAATTATTGATTATGAGATAATCAAATTTAAATGAAAGATCCACAGTTAAAATTTCAAGTGGGAGTGAGGTACAGGAATTGTTTCCTCATGGTCTCCATTGCCGGCCTAATAGTATAGTGGATAGGCGCTACTCCTTGAGGAGGGCGTTTGTTTGCGAAATATAGAGTTAGGCTTCTTTATGACAGATGGAGGTACAGGGAAACAGATATGACCGCGTATTGGTGGTGTATCTTATTCACTTTTACAATCTTAATAATGGTATACACTTGACTAGGATAGTATGATAGTCTCCTAAGGAATATTGTGATGTTGTTTAAGAGGCCAAGGAAGAAACGGTGAGTTCAGTATGTTTAGGAAATATATTAATTGAAAATAGTTCTCACTTGACTAATAACCTGTTAGCCCCTCTCCCATAGTTTTGTAGTAGATTGGTTAGCTCATTGTTGCACACACATAGAAAATGGTTAGGTGGATTCCATGCTTTCTTTGTTTAATTAAATTATTAAGAGGTTTATAAGACTCAAAATTTCAAGTGGGAGCGAGCTTCCTGATGAATGCTCATGGCCTCCATTATCGATCTAGCAATATAGTAGGTGAACACGACTCCTGAGGAGAGCGTTCATTTGCAGAATACAAGATTAGATCTCTTATAATAGACTGAAGTGCTGGGAAAATGGGTGCTACCACGCCGACATGGAATAATTCATGGACTTGTATGGATGTCGAGGTAGCAGTGTACACTTGACTAGGGTCCATATTAGCCTCCCCAAGGAGCTCTGTTGTATGATCTTAGAGGCTAAGGGAAAATGGTATGTTGAAATGTTGAGTAAAAATTTTACAAGAAAACATATTTATTGAGAAATATTCTCACTCTTCTGATATCTCAATTCGGCCTCGCCGAAGTGAAGTTTTAGGTTAGTGTCCGATTGTGAAATCTGAATTTTGATTATTTGCTAAAGGCAAAAATTTAATCATGTATGTTATATGACATGTTTTATAGTTTTTGATTTCAAACTGGTTGTTAAACTTTTGCATTGTGATCAATACTGGTATGTCATACTTGTCTATTCTGTTATGCTTACTACGATATGATATATTTTAGTACATGTAGAGCACTATGAGATGCTCAGAATTGTCTAGGTTTCTACTGGTATAAAGGATGTAGGGAACGTTAAACTAGACTAATGAGTTAGTCGGATGCAAGATTCGAACATTAGATGTCAAACATTTTTCTAATATTAGATACTTGAAAATTCAACTGTAGTAAAGATGATCAAATTTTTGAAATAAGTGTTTGATTAGGGAACTGGTGGCATGAGAACATCTAATGAGAGAGATGATCGACACATGATTGCGTTAGGAAAGTTCAGTTCTATAGCGTGTCATATGATGATGGCTTATTCGATTAACTAGATTTTTGATGCAAATATGGATAGCCAATCTCAACAAGATAGGATCCCGACTTTCCTATCAAGGTCTTTCAATCAGTTTAGACTGGATACATTGAATAATATAGATTGTTCATTGTCTGAACAGATGAAGGTATAGTTTGAGAGAAAAGGTGTCATGAGAACTAAGGGAAGAGTTACCTTAGTGTAGGCATCTATCTCAGGAATTAGCAATCTTAAGACGGTAAATATAACATGAGTCAAAATAGTTTTGTCTCTTTTATAAAAGCATTGGACATTAATATTTAAAAGGAATTCTCTAGGTAATTAGATACTATTGTTGCCAAGACAGAAAGGCAACATGATAGGGCATTCAATATCCTATCTCCTCTAATTGTGACTGGTAGATAGTTTACTAATGTTCTAGTGAATAGGCTTTCAGTAAGGGCATCAAGAGACAGTAGTCGAAGAATGTAGTTTATGATTCTAGTAACTATCTTATTGTACTAGTTTCTTTAGAAATTTGATTTCTATTTGCTATTAGTTTCAAAATAATTTTGCAGTTATTTTTCTAAAAAATAGACTGATGGTTAAGTAAATAAAGTGTTTATTAGAAAGGGCACATTGATACACGGTTGACTTATTATAATCAAAACTATGTTAATGGCAATTTATTCGTCTAATACAAGCTAAGTTGGTGTAATTATATAAAAGAAGAATTTCCTGAAGTCCATATAACTTTTTAGTGGCACTTAATCTTAATTCACATTAATCTGGTATGATTCGAAACTAGTTTTATTTGTCTTATGGTATCATTAGGTACTAAAATGATAACTGGTATGGGAATCATGTTCAAATTAATGGTGACTGAAATAGTCTTTAGCAATAAGGACAGTATAACCATTAAGTTGCTAGAACTTATTCATAAAATATTTATGGATTGCAAAAGTTCAAGTGAGCGGAAGCGATGAGTATTTCATAAAATGTTTATGAATGATTGCTCAATTAGTTGATGTATGGATATACCTATGAAGACTGAAGTCTTGAATCCTTTGAAAGGTTCAAATAATTAAAGACTAAAGTTGAGATTAGTTAGAGAATTATATCAAGTCACTTGGATTAGATTAGAGTGGTGGTTTCAGGAAAATTCTTATCTTTCCTTATTACAAAGAGTTGTAGAAATAATCAATAATATTTTATTGAATATGGTAAGATTCATATGATAATTCACATATACATGTCAAAAGGTCTGTTATATAAAAGGTTTTAGAAAGTGTTCTAAAAGTACAACAGATAGCATGTGTTAGATAGTTTAACAGTATGAGATATTGTGTCCCTACAGCCTGATACCACTTATAGTGTAAATGGTGTATTAGATATATCTTCAACCAAGTTATTATCACACTAAGTATATGAGAGCTTTGGTGTAGTGGAATTTTCAGTCTTAATAGTTAAGCATGATGGTAAATCTGATCATTTAGACTACACTGAAAGACTTAAGTATAATGATATAGACCAATGGGTCAGGGTAATAAAAGCTAAGTTAAAATAATCGTATTTTAACTTAGTATGAAAACTTGTAGAGACGTCGAAAAATATTAAGTCTATTAGATTGGATCGAAATGTATCTACGAGTATAAAGAGTTCATTGGACAAGAAGGTTGAGTTCTTCTAGGCTAGATTGATGATAGTGGATCATACCCTCAAGGAAGGAATCATCTTTCACGAGACCTTCTAGCCAGATGTTATGCTTAAGTCCACAAGGCTGCTCTTATCCATTGTATCTCATTGTGATGAGGCATGGAAATGGAAATCAAGACGACATTCTCTGAATGTCTATGTTGATAAGCTTATGTATATGATATAACCAGACAAGTTTTTTTGCCAAGAGTTAGGAGCATATAGTATGCAAACTGAGGAAGTCTATTTGTAGACTTAGATTAGCATCTTGTTCATTAAATAGTAGATTCGATGATGGCTAATCAAATTCCTAGGGATTTGAATCAATTGTTTTTGTATTAGGAATGTATTTCAAAAATTTTTCCCTAGACAACTAGAACGGGCGCAGCGGAAAACTAATTTGAAAATTTTAATTTTAATTCTAATGCTCTGATTTAATTAAACTATTCAATTAAACATATATCTTACTCTAATAGGCTCATAATATAACAATCAAAACACCAAATAAAACAAGTATAAATATGGTACGTAGAATAAACGAAATAAATAAAAGAACAAAATAAATATCAAATACTTAATTTAGCCATACCTGAAGCACAAATCCAAACTCCGAGTTTGTATATCTAAAATTAAAAGAAGAAGCTTCTTGATGCCTCGAGATCTTCTTCACAATGACCTCTATTAACACCGGAGTATAAATTTTCAAAATATTTAATTCAGGAAAAAGTTTGTTCCAAAAGTTTTCCTTCTAATCTTTTAAAAAAATAATTTTTAAAATTATATTAACCATTAATTTAAAAAAAAATAAAATAATTTTGATTTTTTGCCAATGGAAACCCTTATGATACTAGGCATGTTGTTGTATGTTGTCGGAGAAGACTAGGGTCAAAAACATAAAACCAATATCCTAAACTCATGGCCAAATTCACACTCTATATATTTGAAAAAAAAAAAAAAAGAATAATTAAATTGCATGTGGGCCCCGCATGTGGCCCACTTAAAATCAACCTGCGCTGAGCATTGCCAGCGCATTATATATAATTAAATTTTTTCTTTTTTCTTTTTGTTTTGTTAAAAATGATGCAATTTATAACATTAAATAATCATCTCATAAATATTTATTTAGTATAAAAATTTATGTATCTCATGAATTCAATTTAAATATTTTTAAATAGTGCTTAAGTTGAGGCTTGCGGAGAGACCTCAGGGACAGTCTAACTCTAGC
Organism: Simmondsia chinensis; assembly: GCA_018398585.1. Classification (NCBI taxonomy): domain Eukaryota; kingdom Viridiplantae; phylum Streptophyta; class Magnoliopsida; order Caryophyllales; family Simmondsiaceae; genus Simmondsia; species Simmondsia chinensis. The sequence goes on along the minus strand of JAGTTD010000016.1, from coordinate 18,418,380 downwards.
TCCAAATACGTCAAATCTGATTATCATCTCGCGATAACAATTGATTGTCATTTAATAAAACTTAATTCTACTAAATAAATTTTATTGCATTCTAGAATTAAGTATATTCACTCAAGAATTTTTCAAATAATTTTATTATTACTATTGCGACAATTAACCCCTCTATTAGATTTCCTTGTGCAAAAACAACCCCGACTACTATCGTTATTTTTCTCACCTCTGTCACGGTAGTTCATAACTCTCCCTTCTCGAACAATTCATAATACATAAACAATTTTCGTAGTAATTCCAAATGTAAACGAATGGAATACTTTGGCCAAAGATTCTAGAATATGTTCGTATATTTACGAATCAACTAGGGGGACATCTGCGGTTGTAGATTCCTAGTAAAATATCCATTTCTGTCACACTTCAGGCAATTGCTCAACGACTTAAGATCCTGGTTATTCAATTTCAACCTCATCATTTGGGGCACCAAATCAATTAACATTCCATATATGAGTTCGGACTATTTCCCAAATTTAGAGTTATCGTCTTACATAATTAATTATTTCTGATAGAAATAAAGAAACAACTAATTCAGGTGGTTCTACTTAGTATTCCAATCTTATTGAGAACACCAACACAATACTCTTGAATCCCCATCTACATGACTAAGACAAGTCATCAAAAGTATCATATTATAGTCTTATTAGACAAGTTGTCCAAACTTATTACTAACTACGAACATACTTTAACAATATGTCACTAGTTTAATCTAAGTCTTTCTGTGATTCAATCTCATTGACAACTTAAATCAAACCTAAAACGTCATATTGGACAACGTCCATCTCAAGGAATGTTTCAGAAAAACAATCACGCATATTTGACTCGTAAAATATAATCACACAATAAATAAATAAACCAGTTTCATTTATTTAATATTTAAAACTAACTAATTGGGTTTTTCTAGGACACCTATTCCAACAATCTCCCACTTCTCCGTAAACCCAAATAGTCTGCATTGCATAACTATTCGATAGTGATCTATCAATTCTTTGACTATAAACTTGAACAATCCTGATGTGTCACTATCTCAATCTTTTGCTCACATGCTTTCATCTATAAGGAACCTTATGAAGCAAGTAGTCTACTTAAAAACTCCCTAGCTGTCAAGTACCCGACTTCCATGATGAAGTAAGCAATACAAGACTGCTTCATTCTACATCATCTAATGACTCCGACTACAAGGGTAAACAGGAATTCTGGCATCAAACATATAAAACCCCTTTTAAAACAAACGACCCATTATGAACTGAACATCATTTCTTTTAAATCTCGCCAAAGCTTGACCCTAATAACGTAGTTGGTTCATCTTAGATCTTTTGCTTTTTATTAATTGACTGGATAATAAAATTTAACAGCTCATAACAATTATACACCATTCTCAATGAGTAGAATGACATCTATATACAACACTTAGAAAGTCTCTAGATTCATGTCATGTCACTTGTATACTAACGGTTCACTAACCATTGACTAAAATCCCTATGAATTGATTAACCGTCATTGAATCTGCTATTCAATGAACAAGATGCTTATATAAATCTACAAACAGACTCCCTTAGTTTGCATACTATATGCTCCCAACTTTTGACAACAAACTTGGTTGTATCATATACATAACCTTTCAAGATAACCATTCAGAGAAGGTCGTCTTGACTTCCATTCCCATACCTCATTACAATGAGATACAATGGAAAGGAGCAGCCTTACAAACTTGAGCATAGTATTTGGCTAGAAGGCAACATCAAAGATGATTCCTTCAAATAGGGTATTAACCCACTGCCATCAATATAGCGTTGAAGGTCTCTACCCTCTTGTCCAAAGGACTCTTTATACTTGTAGATCCATTTAGATCCAATCTAATGGACTTAATATCTTTCGATGCCTCTACAAACTCCACACTTAGTTAAAATGCAATTACTTTAACTTTAACTTTTATTGCCCTGACCCAATTGTCTGCACCTTTATACTTGAGAGCTACTTGTAGTCTAAAGGATCATATTTATCATCATTCCTAACCATTAAGATTGAAGACAAGAATTCGGTAGGTGACCTTGACTATCCTCCCACTACACCAAAGCTCTCACATACCTAGTGTGACAATAACCTAATCGAAGCTGTATCTAATACATTATTTACACTATAGTTTGTATTAAGCTGTAGAGACATAATATCTCATACTATCAATCTAACATAAGCTATCTGTTTTACTTTTAGAGCACTTTCTAAAACATCTTACATAGCAAACCCTTTGATATGTAAATGTGACTCATTATACGAATCTTACCTTATTTAATAACACATTATTGATCATTTCCACAACTCTCTGTAATAAGAAAAATAAGAATTTCCTTAACCTACGAGTGACTTGATATAGTTACCTAATAAATTCCAACTTAAGTCTCTAATTCTTTGACCCTTTCAAGGAATTCAAGACTTCAGTCTTCATAGTTATATTCATAAACATTTTATGAAATACTCATCAACACTTCCGCTCACTTGAACTTTTAGCATCCATAAGCATTCTATGAATAAGTCCTAGCAGCTTATTGGTTCTATTACCTGTATACTTAAAAGCTCTTTCAGTTACCATTAATTCGAACATGATTCACATACCGGTTATCATTCAAGTATTTCATGATCCATAAGACAAATGAAACCAGTTTCAAATCATATTGGATTAATGTGACCTAAGATTAAGTACCACTTAAAAGCTATATGTTTTCCAAAATTTCTTCTTTATATGGTTACATAGACTAGCTTGTATTAAACTAATAAATCGCTGCTAATGTGGTTTTGATCAAAATGAGCCAACCATCTAATAATGTACCTTTTTAATCAAACAATTTATTTATACAACTATCAGTCTATTTTTTAGAAACATAACTGAAAGTCTATTTCAAAAAAGCGAATAGAAATCAAATTTCTAAAGTATATCAAGATAGTTACTTAAATACAAAACTACTTTCCTAACTTAAGCTATTATCGCTTGATGCCCTTACTAAAAACCCATTCACCAGAACACTAGTGAACTACCTACTAGTCACAATAAGAGCAGACGGATATCATATAACTTGTCATGTTGGCTTTTGATCTTGGCAACAATAGTATCTAAGTACCTGGGCAATTCCTATTAAATTTTAAAGTCCAATGCTTTTGTTAAAAAAAAAAGGCAAAACTATTTTGACTTACGTTTTATTTTACCCTTTCGAGGTTCCTAATTCTTGAGATAGATGTTTACACTAAGCGGACTCTTCTCTTAGTTTTCATGACAACTTTTCTCATAAATTGCTATCATGCTACTAGTTCTCTGACTAAACACTTCTCTCAAGTATCTGATCGTCTCTATTACAATTGACAATTCAAGTATCTAATACTAGAATAAGTTCGATACCTAATGTCCTAATCTTGTATCCAACTAACTCTTTAGTCTTGCATAACGTTCCTAGCATTCTTTTCAACTTTGTAGATCTACTACTAGCAATCTAGAGAACTCTATCTCTTAGTGCTCTACATGTGTTAAAACATATCATATTATAGCAAACAAAACACAATGGACAAGACATACCGGTATTAATCATAATGCATAATCTAACAACTAATCTGAAAACAAAAACTGTAAAACAAGTCATATAACATATATGATTACTTTTCTTACATTGTCACAAACGATCAAAATTCAGAGTTCACATTCTGACACTTACATGTATGCCGTGGAGACCCAACCGAACCAGCCAAAACTCCCCATTGGCGAGGCTGAATTGAGACATCAGAAGGGTGAGAACATTCCTCAATAAATATGTTTTCTTGTAAACTCTTTACTAAACACATTTAGCACACCACTTTCCTTCAGCCTCTAGGGTCCTACAATAGAGCTCCTCGGGAAGGCTAATGTAGACCCGAGTCAAGTGTACACCATTTTGTACACTCATACAAGGTCTCGATATACTCCACGTTAGTGTGGCCATGCTCGATTGCTTGGACTTTAGTTCATCTCTTGGACGACTAACTTTGTATCCTGCAAATGAACACTATCCTTGAAGAGTTCTGCCCAACTACTATGTTGTTAGACCGGTAATGGGGCCCATGACCAGTCATTTAGAAGCTCGCTCCCACTTGATATTTTGAGTCTTGTGAACTTTTTAGTAACTTTAGCAAACAAACAAAGCATGGATCCACCTAATCCTTCTCTGTGTGTGTGCAACGATGAGCTAACCAATCTACTTGTTATTATAGGAGAGGCGTAACAAGTAATTAGTCAAATGAGAACTATTCTCAAATAACATGTTTCCTAAACATATTTAACTCGCGCATTTCTACATTCATCTCTAAGACAGTATCATAATGCTCTCTAGTAGAGTATCATACTATCTTATTCAAGTGCATACCATTACCTAGACATTAATCCCAGTAAACAAGATACTCCATGTCAGTGTGGCCGCACTTGTTTTTCCCGTATCTTTATCTATCATGAAGCAGTCTAACCTTGTATCCTGCAAACAAACGCCCTCATCGGGAGTAGCGCCTATCCACTATACTATTAGGTTGGTAATGGAGACCGTGAGAAATCAACTCTTAATCGTCGCTCCCAATTGAAATTTACAATGACGGATCTTTTTTTTTAATTTGATTATCTCATAGTCAATGTTAGAATCTCATTCTAAATTTTATTTAACAATTGAATAAAGTCCTAATCATATTAGGTTCCTTTAATCATCCAATCTATGTAATCTAATCACATTAAATACATAATGAGAATTTTCTTTTCAAATAATTCAACTCTTGAATTATTTAATCTAATTAGACTTATTTGAAAAAAAAAATTCTCCCACTAGGTGAAATCAAATATTTGAACAAGTTATATGGCCTTATAATTTTATTCACATCATAAATAATATTTAACTCTTTAAATAATATAAAATATGTGAACCATCTGTCACCAAATAATTAGAATAATAACACTTAAGGCCTTAAAGTTGGAGCAATTAAAGATTTTTCTAAATTCTTTTAAAAAAGATTATCACATAATCTTAATTAGAATCTAATCCTAATTATTTATTTATTCAAAGTTATTTAAATAATAAAATAACATAAAATAATATTTTTTTTTTATAGGAAGGGGCAGCTCTGGGCACCCAGTTTTCAAATTTTTTATTTTTATTTTAATATTATTAATTAAATAAATAAATCATTAAACCCCATCTTAATCTCATTAAATCATAAATTGAACATTTAATCCAATTAGATACTCTATGTGACGTTGTATATATCTAAATCATTCACTTACTTGAATATCTAATCTCATTAGATTATTTAGAAATATATGCCCACTATTTTAATTATAGTTCATCCTAATTTAAACAATTTAAATTTGATGAACAACAATCTTATTATCAAACTCTTAAATAACACAATCAAGTATTCTTGATTTTGAATTATCATAAAATATTCAACAATTGAATATTTCAAACCTAGTTTCAAAATCTAATCACATTATATTAATAATCTAAGTTGTTCAATTCTTTGAATATCTAATCCAATTAGATTTGATTTAGAATTGCTCTTCTTGAATGAATCTTGACTTATATAAAATTTTAAACAACATAAAACTTTAAGAACTTTCAATCATATTATTAAACTCCTTGAACAACAATATTCAGGATGATCTTTTTCCTTTAATGAAATTTCTAATTTCATACCTTTCGTAATTTTGCATAGCCCAATTTTATGAAATCTGATGTTTTAATGTCAATTATAAATGTATTAAGAGTTGACTCTGATACCAGTTGTTGGGAACATATTTCAAAAAATTTTCCCCAAGGGACTAGAGTGGGAGCAGCGGAAAACTAATTTAAAATTTTTAATTTTAAAACTAATGCCTTGATTTAATTAAACTATTTAATATGGGCTCATAATATAACAATCAAAACATCGAATGAAACAAGTGTAAACATGGCACGTAGAATAAATGAAATAAAGGAAAGAACAAATTAAATATCAAATACTTAATATGTACATACCTCTTTTTTTTCATAATTAGCGAGGATAAACTCGCGATATAAAAGCCGATGCCTCAAACAAGAGACCCAAAAGGTACACATAAAGTGTGGGAAGGGGAAATAACAAGAAACCTGCAAAATAAGAGAGAGCCCGACCCCCAGAACAACACTAAAACAAGGAAAAGAAAACAACAGAGCAAACAAAAAATCCACCTCGAACCCACAGCATCAGACGTCAAAGAAAGGCAACCAACTACAAGAAGCTCGAGACAAATCAAGAAAGCCCCACCAAACAAGCACCAAAGACAAACTCCTAGAAGCAGGGACAACCACACTTCGAAATACTGAAATGGAACTAGAAAGAAACGCCCGAGCAGGCCCCAACCAAGCAGTAAAAGAACAAACAACATCATCCAACTTAGACTCAAATTACTCAACTTCCTTTGTAATCATGTCCCCAAGGAGCTCCGGAGACAACTATTTGGCTTTTTTGTCACACTTTTTTCTAGCTCTTCGATTCTTCATAGAGTTCGGCTGCAAGTTAATAAATTTAAATTGCCCAAACATCTCGTAGTTTGTCTTTTTCTTTCTAGATTTCGAGTTCCTACTGACCTTAACACGCTCGACCATATCATTAACACTAAGCTGGTAAGATGATTCATCACTGTCATGATTAACAAACGCTGCATCGGGGCCAAAACTGGCAGGTAAGGGGGCTAAAAATCCACACTGTCATAGGATGCCCACACTAGACCGAGTCCAAAGGACGGGAAGGTTGATACTGGCACAAAGTTTGTCTTTGCATAATCTAATCCATAGGAAGGGAAGGAGCTACCTAACTGTCCTCCATGATATCAGTGTTGTGCTCTAAACCCTCGGATTCTAGCCTCGAAGGCATGGTGAAACCATGCTCTACATCATCTAGCAATTGATCCTCCACAGTTCGGCCCTCCTATTGCACACCAGCCATCGCCAGACGTCTAATAACTCCATCCACAAAAACACGAAAATTATGGCTAACTAAATCAACCATGTCATCAAGAACAAGTTGCAAGGCAAGCTCATCTATAAATTCTTTCTTGACCAAAATAAAGTGAATATTACCATTGATTACCATAGATATAACCTCTTGAATAGGAGACAATGCATCCGTTTCCACCAAAATATTTGCGCTACCTAAATAATTCATCGACAAGGAACCGTCATCCACTTTAACCATGTCTCCCAAAGCTCCGCAATCTTTTGAAAGTTTGAAAGGGACCATGCACTTGGAGGAATACCATAACAACTAATCCATGTTTTCCTTGGCAATGTCTCAGAAGAGATCCAACGTCTTACTAACTTGAAAAAAACTCCCCGATAAGGTAGGACCTTCATCTAAAAAATCAATACACTCTTGTGTAGAGGCACATGTAATCAAGAAAGTCCTACAATTGAAAACTTTAACCTATGCATTTTCAACACCTGCAAAACTTAGAGCTTGCTTACACTCTTTCATAGAAACAGGATCATTTGTCACAGCTAGCATACTCCTCTCTAGCCATTCCATAGTATTTTGGTATACCTCACCAATGACAGAACTTCTAGAAGTTATTGTATGACGCAAACCCTCTTTCCCCAATAAAGGGTCTTCAGTAGCCTGTGACTGAAAGGTTCTTGAAACCCTTTGATGAGTACACTCCTCTCGAACAACCTCAGCAAAAGGACCTTTTATCCACAAAATTACTTCTTATTGTAGGCTCGACTATAGGAAGAGATGAACAAGAGGAGAATCTCCATTTCTAGTTTTCTTTCTTTCATACTTAGCCCACTGCACAAGCAATCATAACTTACCCAATAATTTTCCATCCATTTCCGTAATAGCCAAATCTGCATCATCTTTTTAGCAAATCTCACAAAATCAAACCTACCTTTTCAGCCTTCTCTAACCTTTTTTGGAACAAAAGCATAAAAAATAGTACCAAATTTTTTGAATAAGTTTTTAAGCCACCAATTGCAAATAAACTCAGGTAAACCATCCACAAAAATAGAAAAAGATTCAATAGTAGAGTGAGACCTAAGGGGATCCATGACTAAATACAGATAATATGTTAGAATGAACTCTTGCAAAACTCGCAAGAACGGGTATCCTAGAGATCTCAGGTGTCAAGGCTGAGTAGTCACTTTCCTTAAGACTTATTTCAGTGTAGGAAATACTCTCAGGGATACAACAACAACCAAAATGATGAAGTAAAAGTGTGTAAAGGGAGAGAAAAAAAAAATGAATGAGAATTACGTTTTTGCCCAAGAACTTTCAACACTTTAATCACAAGTTCTTACAATATTATCACTTATGTATTTCAAATGATTCAAGTAATTTTAAATCTAATGAAAGGGGAGTACTTATGTTAAAACAATGAAGAGAGCCATCCCAAGAAACACCCCAAAAAGGGGCGCCAAAAACTGGGAAAAGTCGCGAACCAAAACTGCCAAAAACCGGCCCTGTGTGTCTACACACAGCTCTATGTGTCGACACACAACTCTGTTCCACGTGTTTTTGTAAGATTGTGTGTCGACACACAACTATGCATTTTTGTTCTGTAAGATTGTGTGTCGACACACGAGCCATGTGTGTCGACACACATCCCATACAAGCAAAAAACACTTTAATAACATCGGGACAAATCTCAAACACTTCATTAACAATTCTCATTTTAAAAATACATCAACAATCCCCCACCATTTTCAAAACATAAATATTCTCACAAACAACATCTCTAAATTAGGCCTTAATTTGCATCAATGAGAGCGTCTCTCAATTGAACCCCCGGCTAGTGAAAAGATTGTTACAGTTAATCGGATCAAAAATGGTAGACTAAGCTTTGAACCATACAACCCGTTTGACTAACCGACTATCTAATCACGCATAAGGTGTACTCCCCATGCACACCCTATGACTCCTAGATCGACACATATAAAGCTTTGTATCCTGTACCCTTCGCGAGTGTTTCAGGGCCAAACCTTTGTCAAAAATCACCCCTTGAAGTGGCCAAACTTCACACTCACTAAGGTGGACCCCACTGATCATGTCCCTGCGACTCGACGTTCAGTAATAATATAAAACCAGGTCCATTAAGAGCATACGCTCATCCTCTTAGATTCTCTGACGCAGGTAACCAAGCACTTTCCACATGGGATGGAAAATTTTTTCTTTTGGTGCTTACAATCACACGGAAGATAAGTCTCACTCATTGAACGCGAGACCTGACGTCATACCAAGCGTCGAGTTGAGGGCCTATCATGGGCTACTAACAATGACAGGTTTCAACCCCATCCCTTCACTAGTTTTCAGGACCAAGTCTCTAGCTAGGCCTTTTGTAAACGGATCTGCTAGATTCTAACTAGTTCTCACAAAGTCCACAGTGATGAAACCTTGTTGAATAAGTTGTCTCACTATACTGTGTCTTACACCTATGTGTCTGGACTTTTCGTTGTACACCTCACTGTACACTTTCGATAGCGTAGCCTGATTATCACAATGGATAGATATCAGTGAGATCAGCTTTTGCCACAAAGGAATCTCATACAAGAGATCCTTTAACCAGTCGACTTCTTTAGCCACAGAAGCAAGAGCTATAAATTCTTCCGCCATTGTAGAATCAGATATACAAGTCTATTTCTTGGAACCCCAAGAAACCGCACCCCCACCAAGCAGAAATACCCATCCGCTTGTGAATGCAGGATCTTCCACATCGGAGATTCAACTGGTATCAGAGTATCCTTCCAAAATGGGTGGATAACCTACACAAGAAATACCATAATTCATGGTACTCTTAAGGTACTTCAGTACTCTATACACCGCATGCCAATGTAGTTTACTCGGACTGCTAGTATATCTACTTAGTTTTCCCACAGCATAGGCTATATCAGGCCTAGTGCTAGTTATGGCATACATAAGACATCCAATGACTCGGGCATACTCTAACTGAGATATAGGAGTTCCCACATTCGGTACTAGTTTTACAGTAGGGTCCATTGGTGTGGACACCGGCGCACAAGCACCAATGTTGAATCTATTCAACACATTTTCAATGTAGTGAGACTGTGTCAAGGAAATATTATCTCCATTCCTTATAATCCTTATACCGAGGATTACCTCAGCCTCACCCATGTCTTTCATAGAAAAGTTCATCGAGAGAAACTATTTAGTTTTCTCTACTTGTTCCAAATCAGTACCAAAAATCAGCATGTCATCGACATACAAACAGATTATGAGACCTTTGCCATTCTCGAACTTGCTATAGACACATTTGTTTGATTCATTATAATGAATCCGTTGTTTAGAATAACTTGATCAAACTTCTTGTGCCATTGTTTCGGGACTTGCTTTAGCCCATACTGAGTTTACATACCTTTCTCTCTTGGCCCGGGACAATAAAACCTTCTGGTTGTGTCATGTACACATCCTCTTCTAGTTTAACATTTAGGAATGCCGCTTTGACATCCATTTGATGAATCACTAGGTTATAAATGGAGGCAAGAGCAATTAAAACTCTTACAGTAGATATTCTCACCACCTAGGCTTATGTATCAAAGTAGTTTAACCCATATTTTTAGGTAAACCCTTTAACTACCAATCGGGATTTGAACTTATCTATAGTTCCATCGACTTTTATCTTCTCTTTGAAGATCCATTTACACCCAATAGGCTTGCTACCTCGTGGAAGATCCACCAATACCCAGGTATTGTTGCCCATGATAGAATCCATCTCATCATTTATCGCCTCTTGCCAAAAGGAGGCATCATGAGACCTCACGGCCTCATCAAACGTCATGGGGTTAGCCTCCATGACACAATAATATGGAGTCATGGGGTCCATGTCATTATTCAAACCTTCTACCAAAAATGTGTAGAAGTCCGATCAGAAAGATTTTTCTTTCCTCGCTCTCTTACTCCTTTGGAGTTTTAGAGCAGTCTCAGGGACTTGTTCCCTCTCATGATGATCATCATCACCATACGACACTAGAGTGTCATTCTCAACCGGCACATAATCGCTTGGTCTAGGGATAGAGGTAAACCGATTCTCATCAAAAATGGCATCTCTCGATTTATTATGGTATTAACGTTGATATAATCGTTTGGCTCAATTATATGCCTTACTATGTGGCGCATATCCAACAAACATAGTGTCGATGCCTCTCTCACCTAACTTTTTACTTTTAGGTTCAGGGACTTTAACGACTACCCTACGCTCCCACACTTTAATATAACTCAACTTCGGGGTTCGACCATTCCAATGTTCACACGGGGTTATTTTGCTTTTCTTGTTTTGAACTCAATTTAAAATATGAAAGGCTATTAACATAGCCTCATCGCGAAACCCATCGCTGATATTGGAGTAGGACAACATTGAATTAACCATTTTAGTTAGAATCCGAATTTTTCTCTCAGCCACGCCATTTTTTTGTGGCTTATAAGGTGCTATGATTTCATGCACTATACCGGTGGTTTCAAAATACTTGGGATCATAGTATTCTCCACCACAGTTCGATCTAAGTCATTTGCGGAAAGTCTCACAGTGTAGTTCAGTTTTCGCTTTATATGCCTTAAACCTCTCTAGTGACTCATCTTTATGATTGATTAAATGTACATAGCAAAATCTCGAGGAATCATCAATGAATGCTATAAACTATCTTTTTCCTCCTATGGTCGGAGTGCTTTTGAAGTCACACAGATCGCTATGTACTAAATCAAGTAAAATCGTTTCTCTTTTAACCAATGGAAATGGTAACTTCGTTATTTTCGTTAACATACACATTTTGCATTTATCATCCACTTTATCAATATGTGATGAATTAACCATTTCATGCATCCTATGGAAATTCACATGTCCTAATCTTTGATGCCATAAATACAAAGAGTCAAGAATATAAACTGAACTATTTATTTTATATAATTTAAACATTCCATTACACAGGTATCCCTTACCCACAAAGACACCCCCCCTTCGACAAAACAACCTTATTGGCCTCGAAGACCAACTTGAACCCAAACCTATTCAGTAGGCCACCAGACACTAGGTTCTTCTTAACATCCGAGGCATAGCATACATCGGTTAGGGTAGGGTTTTCCTGGAAGTGAAAAGTAAGTCAACTTTCCCTTGCCCTTAACCGATACACTCGCTCCATTGTCCATAGACAACACAGTTATGTTGTTTATGGGTTCTAAAACTTTGAAGAAACCCTTGTCTTTAGAAACGTGTTTTGTGGCCCCCAAGTCAATCCACCAAGAGTCATCACTCTCGACTAGATTGATCTCCGATATCATCGCCACGAACCAATCGTTCGAATTTTTGTTGCGATAATCAAGCCCCTTGCCTTTCTTGTTCTTTAGGTGAAAATAGCCCCTCCTTAGGTGACCAGGCTTCTGACACTCCCAACAGACCACTTTGGCCTTCTTCTCATTTTTCTTTTTTTTGGGAATGTTCGGTTCTTTTGGTTTCTTGACTCGATTGGCCTTCTTTTGTAACATTAATTTTCCCAAAGTCACCGGGGCGTTCCTTGTGGTCATCTTGTAACCTGTAACCTTCCTCAATTCGTAAATGGTTGCCAACTCTTCGATTGACATATCTTCCCTGTGTTTGAAAGACTTCTTGATGTCTCTCCACGAAGGGGGAAGTTTGTCAATCAAAGAAGGCACAACGATGGTATAGTCCATATTCATGCTATGTTGTTTAAAATTATTTAAAATTCTTTCAATTTCTTGGAATTGCTCCATGACTGGACGTTTATCAATCATCTTGTAATTATTAAACTGACTAACTAAAAATTTCTTACCTGTGGCGTCCTCCGCCATATAGCGTGCCTCAAGAGCGTTCCATAACTCCTTTGCGGTAAGCACATTGGAGTAGATGTCGAAGAGGGCATCCGTCATCCCGTTGAGTATGTTCCCTCTACAGATGTAATCATCATTCTCCCATTTCAACCGGGCTCGTTGCTCAGCCAACGTCTCCTCCTCCACAGTAGCAGGGGTAGGGAATGGTGTATTCAGGACATACACAACATTCTGGGTAGTGATCAGGAAGTGCATCTTCCTCTATCATAGACGAAAATTACTGCCATCAAAATGGTCCAACTTCACAAACTTTGCTGTCATTTCCCTCAATGACGAAGCCATATCAAACCAAGATCACAAAACAAGAATATGTCTTAAGATTGTTAGAGTAAACTCTTGCAAAACTCGCAAGAATGTGTATTCTAAAGATCTCAGGTGTCGAGGCCGCGTAGTCAATTTCCTTCAGACTTATTTCAGCGTAGGAAATAGTCTTGGGGATACAACGACAACCAAAATGATGAAGTGAAAGTGCGTAAAGGGAAAGACAAAAGAGATGAATGGGTATGATGTTTTTGCCGAAGAACTTTCAACACTTTAATCACAAGTTATTACAATATTCTCTCTTATGTTTTTCAAATGATTCAAGTAATTTTAAATTTGATGAAAGGGGAGTATTTATGTGAAAACAATGAAGAGAGCTATCCCAAGAAAAACCCCAAAAAGGGCGCCAAAAATCGGGAAAAGCCGCTAACTGAAACTGCCAAAAACCAGCCCTGTGTGTCGACACACAGCTCTGTTCCGTGTGTTTCTATAAGATTATGTGTCGACACACGGGCTCTGTGTGTCCACACACGACTCTGCATTTTCATTATGTAAGACTACGTGTCAACACACGAGCCCTGCGTGTCGACACACATCCCATACAAGCAAAAAACATTTTAAATAACATTGGGACAAATCTCAAACACTTCATTAACAATTCTCATTTTGAAAATACATCAACATAATAAGCCTGTGGTTGAGGCGACGGACAATAGGCTGCTGCACGGCAACAGCCTCGGGTTCGATGTTTGGAGCTTCGTCGCTAGGTAACAACTGTGGTGATCTGCTCTGCTCCGCGCGAAATTGAGGTTCTGTTGACCATGGATGGGGGTTCGAAGACAAGATTCGATGAGATTGGGTGTCGGTGGTTCACCTTGGTGGTCTGACAGAGACAGTGATGCAAGCGGTGGTGCCAGTCCGTGGTGCCGAAAACTCAGAGAAACCGGTGAGAGTGGGAGACGGGAGGTGACAGAGGCAGTGGTGGTTGGTGTGGGGGAGGTGGTGGCCGGCGGCGCCAGCAGAGGACCGACGGTGGAAGCGATGCGGTGCAATGTATTTTACCGTTGGGTTGCAAAGGCTTTGTCAGAGGTGATAGAGACTTTAATATGTACATATCTGAAGCGCAAATCCAAACTCCTAATTTGTAAATATGAAATTAAAAGAAGAAACTTCTTGACACCTCGAGATCTTCTTCTCAATAAACTCTATTAACACCGGAGTATGGGCTCCCAAAATATTTAATTTAGGAAAAGTTTGTTCAAAAATTTTTCTTTTAAATCTTTTCAAAAAAAATAATTTTTTTGGAAAAATTAGGTTAAACATTTATTTAAAATAAAGGTGAGATAATTTTAGATCTTTTGTCATGGAGAAGACTAGGTTCCAAAACCTATAACCAATATACGAAAATATTCTAGAATTTTTATCCAAAGTATTCCATATGTTTGACATTTGAAATTAGTATGGAAATTGTTTATGTATTATTAAACTGTCTGAGAAGGGCGAGTTGGGAACTACGGCGAGAGATGTGAGAAATTAACAATAGTAGTTAAAGTTACTTTTGTGCACATATATCTAATAGATGGGTTAATTGTCGTAATAAAATTTTTGAGTGGATATATTTAATTCTATGGTGCAGTAAAACTTATTTAGTGGAGTTAAATTTTACTAAATGGTAATCAATGGTTATCATGAGATGATAATTAGATTTGACCCATTTGGAGCTAGAGTTAAATTGTCCTTAAGGTCCCTTCGCAAGCCCTAACTTAATCATCATCTGGAAATATGTAAATTAAACTCATGGGATGGATTATTTGTTCATAAAATGAATAAATTACATAAAATTCCCTGTCTTTTATTTCAAAAATAGAAAACCCCCATCACAAATTAAAGCACTCACAAAACTCCCTCACTTTTAAAAATTTACCATTTAACCCCCATAAAGCTTTTTTTGATCATTTTGCCCCTTAAAAATAAGAGGGTTAAATGTTTAATTATATTTATAGAAGGGAGTTTTATATTATTAGGCAAAAAATAGAAAAAATTTATATTTTTTGTAATAGAATTAAGAAAATTTATATATTTATAATAGATATAATTATTTTAGTTAATTATAGTAATAATATTATAAGTTTATAAGATAACAAATATTTTTATAATTTTTATAATATATGTTATGAGATAAAATATAATATTTTTGTTGATATTATAGTGTCATTACTATATTATTAATTAAAATAATAATTTTTATAAATATATAAATTCCCTTTTTTTTATAAATATGAAAAAAAATTCTTATTTTTCCTCAAAACATAAAATCTTACTTAAAAATAAAATTAGATACTTAACTATTTTATTTTGTGGAGCAAAATAGTAAAAAAAAAAAAAAAAAAAAAATGGCTATTTAGGGACAAAGTGATATTTTTTAAAAGTGAGGGATTTAAATGAGTGATTTTATTTGTCATGGGGGTTTTCTATTTTTAAAGCAAAAGTCAGGGGAGTACTCTATCATTTACCCAATTAATTTTGCTAAACATAATTACTGATGAATTATTTATTCATAACATAAATAAATTTATTTTTTAAAATAATATTCATGAGATAAATTTTATACATGTAGGAATTTAAAAAAGAGGAAAATCACATTTGAAAAGTGTCAAACATTTTCAAACAATCACGCAGCGACATGTGGTGCAACATGACTGGTGGAGCATATTGACACTCCCTCTATCTCTCCCCCCTTTTCTCTAGTTTCTCCCCCTTTCTTCTATATCTCCCCGTTTCCCTTATACTTGTATTTATCTTATACATATTGGTGCTTCTGAGGATGCTGCCATCTCCACTACAACGCCACCCTCCGCCATCTCTACCCCAGTCTCGGTTCCGCCTCTCATACTCACTGCCAGTACAGATCCACCAACTGGGTCAGATCGTCCTAAGCTTCAGCCGCCATTAGTTGTGTTTGAGGATGCTCTCCCAGTTACCGCTAAGCTCTCTTTCTCCTACCAACTACTCACCTACGTCGTATACTTCGCGGACTTCAGTAACCCAGTTGAGTTCACGACCCATATCTTACTAAAGTTCCAAAAGATGGTATTCGACCCAGGAGGATCATCTACCTTCCGGAGCCAACTCGTTGTCCATGACCCTTGGGGCAAGTGTCTTTGTAGGGGAAAGAAGTGATGCGAGCCAGAATGAGATTTGGCCTATAGAAGAATGCCATCCCACTAAGTCTCTACCGCCTAGGCAGCTACCTTGCTTCTGATCCTTGAGGACGAGGATCTTTTCAAGGGGGCGGTATTGTTATGAACCGAGTATGGCCAGCCGCCAAGAACGCATTTGTAGCTGCCGCCATCTTCTCTACAACCAGACGCCCACCCTTTCTACCGCCAACCAGGCCTCCGTATATGGCATCACGCCAACCCGCATCAAGCTACCGCTATTAGCTGCGGTATTCCCATTCACCCGCCAACCTGAGCTGCCACCTCCACCATTCTAGATGTTTCCACCAGCTTTTAAAATGTTCCATAATATGCCACCTCACACCCACAATTACTGGTATAAATAGACGATGGATTGGTAGGGTAGAGCATGCTAATATGATGTAAGAGTGTAAAGATCCCCCTCTATCTCTCCCGCCTATTTCTCTAGTTTCTCCCTCTTCTTCCGTATCTCCGCCCTTTCCCATGAATCTTGTATCTATCCTTACTATCCAATATATACATATATATATATATATATCAAGGGATAGCAATCTAGCTATCCCGCGGCCCTTATTTGATTGGTTATGTGTTTGATTGTGTTGATTTGAGTGTGGATTGAGCTCGTTGGATAGGATCGGATCCCGGTCTGTAACACCTCATCAACTACCTTTTGTATGCCTTTGGATACACCTATCAGGTGGTGCCATGTGGCGCGGCAGTTGTTTATTTTTTGCCTATTTAAGCGCATTTAACGTGATTAAAATTAATTAAGTTTAGGGATTTGGAACTTGATTTTCTCCCGTAACGAAAAACCCTAAAATTATTTTACCGATTTTCTAAATTATTGTTTAGCGTAATTTTTTCGAAAAATTATTTTTCAGCAAGATAGAAGGAAAAATTTTGTTTCGAAATTTTTCCTAAATTAAATATTTTGGGAGCTCACGCTCCCAATGCAGAAGAGGTTATTGCCTAGAAGACCTTGAGGTATCAAGAAATCTTGTTCTAAATTCAGATCTTCAAGTCGGAGTTGGGATTCGTGCTTTAGATATGTTTTAATTAAATATTTGATATTCAATTTATTTTTCTCTTATTTCGTTTATTCTACATTCCATGTGTATACTTGTTTTACATAATATCTTGTTTGTCATATTCTGAAACTATAAGAGTAAGATCTAGATCTAACTAAATAATTTAATTAGGTCAAGACTTTAGATTTAAAATTAATAATTGTAAATTATTTTACGTTGCGCCCGCTCTATGAAACTTGCGGGGGCGAGTCTTGTGGATGTTGTTGGTCATAATATGGAGGCTCGTGAGAATGCTCTTGCTCTTATGAAGCATCATGTTCATCGTGCTTAGCAACATATGAATATTTTGGTTGATCATCACCATTGCCAGCTTTTAGTATCACTGTACTCCGATCAGAAGTTCACTGCCAATAATATCATCCTTTCAAGTATTGGCTTTGGTTGGTCACGTTGCTTATGCTTTAGCTTTGCCTGCATTTCGAGTTGCACAAGTTAAACAACATATTGAATGTACTTCGCTTTCAAATTTATCATCTTCATTGTTGGACTTTGATACTTCACTTTGGGAGCCTCAGGAAATTCTTGATCTCCGTTTGATAAACCATAATGATCTTGTTGTCACCAAGTTTTGGTACACTAAATGATCTTTCACAAGGAAGCTAACTTGGGAACATTTTTGGGATTTTTACTTACAAAAGAGTCTTCCTATAGGCGGTCGCTCAAGGAGGCTACCTTGGGAAGACTTTTTGGATTTTTATTAAATTTATATTTTAACTATTTATTAATTAGATATTTGTTAAATTTTTACTGAAAATAAAAATTTAACAGAGATATAATTAATAAATAATTTATATTATAAATTTATATTTTGACTATTTATTAATTAGGTATCCGTTAAATTTTTTTTGAAAACATCAAATGGCAATAAAAATTTAACAGATTTCTAATTAATAAATAGTCAAAATAAAAATTTATATAAATTCAATAATTTTAAAATAATTAAATTTTAAAATTTAAAAAAATTCGACACTCTCACTATCTCTCTCTGTTTGGCAGTGTGGCTGCCACTTGCCACAGTCGCAGCACCAAATCCTCACCCGCTCCCTACTGCACTCGCTTAAGATGGCTAGACTGCATTCTCTCTCTCTCTCTCTCTCTCTCTCTCGCTCTTGCTATGTGGTTGCCACCTGCCAAAGTAGTTGTTGGAAAATGATACAAGAAAAACTAGGATAAAAACTAAGTGAAGTAGTAAGCACTCACATAAACAAAAGAGGGGAGGTTTTTTGGGTTTATATATGGATATGTTAGTCCTACCCTTTGAATTAATTCATGGATGAGAGAATGGACACCATGCGCGTGTGCCTCCTGCCCGCCCGCCCGCCCTCCGGGTGTGGGTGTATTTTTTATTACAGGGTACATTTATTTTGTGGAAACAAAATTAAAAAAAAAAAAAAAAAAAACCTGCCATTGTAACGTTGGGATCGGTTAAGCAAATCTCGGTTTCTCTGTTGTAACATTGGATCAATTAAGCAAAACCCGGATATGGCTGTTTAGTGGTTGCTTTTTAGGGCTTCAGTTGCAACAAACCATGGGCTTAATACTACAATAAATAGGGCTTTTCCTTGCGATTTTTCAATCATCCAAAACAGTTCATCCTCTTCTTCTTCTGCTTAAGCCTTCTCTCTTTATTAACTGGGCAAAGTTCTTAAGGCTCCCCTACCCGGTCGCTCTTGAGTGCACGTTAACGGTCGAATCGTGTTAATCCTGGAGGACGGCCGCCAATATAGTTGTTTGCACCGAAGCAATGACGAAATCATCTTTTAGGACAGTGGTACTTCCTACGACACAGTGTATTCGGTATTGTATTGAATCTCTCAATCTTTTTGGTATTATTTTTTGCTATGTTTAGATATATTACGTCAAATTTGTACTGTGACCTACAGCGTTATATCGCGTTTATTTATGGAAAATTTTGCTGAAATTTTGACCGTATTTTTCTGCGTATTTATACAGTATTTCCTGCTGTATTTTTTTTGTATTTTCCTTAGTTTTTACTGGTATTATACTACAAAACTTTAAACGTGTCTCACTGCAATTAACTGTCTTTTTTCACTGCGTTTTTCGCTATAGGTGCACTGTCTATTTAATAATTCTATAATAATCTAAAAGACGACTTATTTTACATAGCTCTATTTAAACATGGAAACCAAATTACCTCTTCCGATTGAACCTCTTGACAGGAAAAACTACAAAAGATAGTCTCAAAAAATCTCGTTTTTCCTACAATAAGTTTATATCGATTATGTACTCTATGGAAAAAAGGAAACTAAGGGTGAAAATGAGAAAAAAGCCTATGAAGAAAAAAAATTCACCGCAGACGACCGAACTTGTAGGGGAAATTTGTTACATTACATGAGTGATGGTCTTTTCGATATTTATGTAAAATTACGTTCATCAAAAGAAATATGGGATTCCCTGTGGCAAAAATATGGGGGTGACGATGCAAGAACTCAAAAAATATGCGATTAGTAATAGGCTAAATTTGAAGTTCGTGGACAATAAATCAATAATTGATCAAGTCCATGAGTATGAAAACATAATAACTACTCTTTTGTCAGAAGACCTTAAAATTTGCGAAATAACTTAAGCCTATGTTTTTATTGAAAAACTTCTGCCGTCTTGGAAGGATTATTGAAATCTGCTTATGCATAAAAAGAACGACCTGACATTAGAGGAGTTAATCAACCACTTGAAGATCAAAGAAGAAAATAGGCTTAAGGACGGGGGGTATTCTTACTCAGATCTTTCTAAAGCTAATATTGTAGAGACTAGGACCAGTGCATCAATCAGGTTTAAGAATAAAGGAAAAAAACATTATTCAAACTTCAAACCTGGTGGAAAGATTCAAAAGCCAAATAGTTAATTTCTCTGAGATTGCTATCACTGTGGAAAACGCGGACATATGGCCAAGGATTGTAGAATAAAAAAGAACTAGTCTAAGGATCCAAAGCACAAAGCTCATCTTGTAGAAACAGAGAACATTGTAGCTGCTGTTTCAGAGGTGAACAATATGACTGAATGGATCATGGACACCAGGGCTACCAAGCATATCTGCACAAACCAAAACATGTTCTAAAAATACCAGACAATGTCCGATGGGGAGGTAGTCTTCATGGGCAATTCTACAGCAGCACCTATCTTCGGAAAAAGGAAGATTTCTCTAAAACTCACTTCTAGAAAATTTCTCACTTTAACGAATGTGCTGCATGTGACTGAAATGCGTAGGAACCTGATTTCGGGTAGTCTCTTGATTAAAGTTGGCTTAAAACTGTCTTTTGACTCAGACAAATTAGCCCTAACTAGGAATGGAGAATTTGTGGGTAAGGAATTTTGTAACAGTGGTCTTTTTGTCCTTGATGTTGTTTGCATGAATAATAATGATGGTACCTCTTCTACTTATATTGTTGAATCGCTTGAATTGTAGCATGCTCGCTTAGGACACATAAATTTTGAGTCAGTTAAATGACTTAAGAAAATGAATATGATTCCTAACTTCAGTAATACTGGCTTTAATAAGTGTGAAGTATGTGTATAAGCTAAATATGCTAAAAAAAACCCTTTAAGTCTATCAAGAGACAATCTAAACTTCTTGAGCTAGTTCACACTAATTTAGGAGACTATAAAAGCCTAATCAGTAGAGGTGGAAAAAGATACTATACGACCTTTGTATATGATCACTCTGAATACTCAATAGTATATCTCTTAAGTACTAAAGATAAAGTCAAAGAAATGTTTTTAAAATATAAAGTTGAAGTAGAAAATCAACTAGGAACGAAAATAAAAAGAGTTAGGTCCAATAGAGGAGGAGAATATGATCCAACTTCTATAGAAAACTTTTGTGAGGAAAATGGCATAATACATGAGCGAATCCCTTCATACTGTCTATAATCTAACGGCATCCCTGAAAGAAAAAATAGAACTTTAAAGAATATGATGAATGCTATGCTTATTAGTTCTGGACTACCTAATAACATGTGGGGGGGAGGCAATTTTATCTGCTTGTTACGTACTTAATAGAGTTCCTCATAAAGAACTAGATAAAACCCTATATGAGATGTGGAAAGATTATGTGCCTAATCTAAAACACTTAAAAGTGTGGGGGTGTCTAGCAAAGGTTGGATTACCTGACTTTAAAAGGAGTAAAATTGGACCTAAAACTATTGAATCTATTTTTATCGGATATGCTTATGATAGTGCTGCGTATCGATTTTTAATCAAAGGGTCCAATAATTCATATTCATGTGGTAGTATCATTGAATCTAGAGATGCTGAATTCTTTGAACATATATTTCCCTTGAATTAAGGATACGCAACTACAAGTTTGCCTTCTTATACTGTAACTGATAACCATGATCGTACTAACGATATCGACACTCCTGAAATTAGAAGGAGTAAAAGGGCTGGGAAAGAAACCAATTTCGGGCCCAATTATATTACTACTTTCCTAACAGAAGATAACTTCATAAATAAGGAAATAGTGAGTGTATATATGTTAGAAGAAGACCCTAAAACCTACGATGAGGCTATTAGATCGGTTGACTCCACCTTTTGGAAAGAGGCTGTTAATAGTGAACTAGAATCAATTATGAGCAATCACACATGGAAATTGGTAGACCTTCCTAGAGGTTGTAAACCAACAAATTGTAAATGGGTCTTTAGAAGGAAAACAAAGGCTTATGGGACAATAGATAAGTTTAAGGCAAGGTTAGTGGCTAAGGGTTACACCCAGAAAGAGGGGGTAGACCATTTGGATACTTATTCACCGGTCGCCAAAATAGCAACGATTAGAACTTTGTTTGCTCTTGCGTCTGCTCTTGATTTGGTAGTACATCAAATGGATATCAAAAAAACATTTCTTAATAGTCAAGTAGACGAAGAGATTTACATGGAACAACCTAAGGGCTTTGTCGCCTCTAGTAATGAAAAGAAAGTTTGTAAACTTATTAAATCTCAATATGGTCTTAAATGAGCACCTAAACAGTAGTATAAGAAATTTAATAGCACACTAATTGCTAACAATTTCCGTGTAAATAATGGAGACTCTTGTGTGTAGCTTAAGACTGATTTAAATGGATATGTAATAATTTGTCTAGATGTTGATGATATGTTAATATTTGGCACGAACTTGAATGTTGTCAATGAAATGAAAAACTTTCTGTGTTCTAAATTTGATGTGAAAGATTTGGGTGAGGTAGACGTAATTTTAGGAGTTAAAATTGTGAGAACTCCGAAAAGCATAATGCTAAACCAGTCTCACTATGTTGAGAAGATACTTAGAAAGTTTGACGTGATGAATGATGATCCTGTAAGAACGCCTTATAATCCCGGTATACATTTAACTAAACATAAATGTGTTGCTATGTGCCAATCTGAGTATGCTAAAATAATTGGTAGTGTTATGTTTGTGACGAACTACACTAGACCTGGCATTGCATATGTTGTAAGCAGACTCGGTAAGTACACACATAATCCTAATCAAGAGCATTGGAACGTATTAAAAAGATTGTTTAAATATCTGAAAGGAACTATGGATTGGGGACTTCACTATGGAAAGTTTTCCGCTATTTTAGAAGGATATTGTGATGCCAATTGAGTGTCTGATAATGATGAAATTAACTCCATTAGTGGGTATGTATTCACACTAGCTGGAGGTGCTATATCCTAGAAATCTTCTAAGCCATCTTGTACTGCTCCTTCTACTATGGAATCTGAGTTCATTGCTCTTGAGTTGGCAGGTCATGAAGCTGAGTGATTAAGAAGTTTATTAGAAGAAGTGCCATTGTGGGGGCTTCCAGCTCCTTCAGTGTCACGTTACTGTGACAGTCAAGCTACAATTACTATAGCTAAGAATAAGGTTTACAATGGCAAGAGGAGACACATTCATCTTAGGCATAAGATCGTGAAGGATCTTCTAGAGAGTGGAGTGATATCACTGGACTATGTAAAGTCTGAAAAGAATCTTGCGAATCCGTTGACAAAAGGTTTAAAGTCTTCATATGAATAAATTATGATGTATCCAACTTGGTTTTAACAGGTTCAATGTGAAAAAGTCATAATTTGATTCTAGAAATGCACTGTGTTTTTTGCTGCTCCTCCCTATGGTGTGATAGTGCGGAGACGGGTTCATAGCCATATGTTTGGTGGTATAAGTAAGGCTTGCACTTGATGGACATTGTCTGCATGTTATGAAGGGGTTAGGTTGAGCTTTGGCTCTTAATGGACCATATCCATATGTTTGGTGGTATGCGGTAACACACACTTGATGGGATCCACCTATGTAGGTGTGGGAGTGTAGCCGCGCCCTATGAAGGTTTAACACTTACCTTCTAGAACGCCTATGAATATTCAGGACGAGCGCATGGCCGATAAAACGCTCCAAATCGTAGGAGCTACCGAGATTTGGAGTTTGGTATGTGTGCAAGTGGAAGATTATGCAACCCCTTATGAGGTTCAAGACAAAAGTCATCTTGCAAGATCTTAGGTCCTAAACTTGGGTTACACTAGGTGATGATTCAAGTTGTAAGACATCGGCACTGAAAAACTTAACTCCCTTTACCCAATCTATCTTTCTTTCTCTTCTATTCTTGTATCCTTTATGGAGGATTGTGGGAAAATGATACAAGAAAAACTAGGATAAAAACTAAGTGAAGTAGCAAGCACTCACATACCACATACCACATCGCACATAGACAAAAGAGAGGAGGGTTTTTGGGTTTATATATGGATATGTTAATCCTACCCTTTGAATTAATTCACGGGTGAGAGAATGGAGACCACACGCGCGCACACGGCCAGCCTACCGGGCCCGGGCATGGATGTGGGTGTACTTTTTATTATCGGGCACATTTATTTTGCGGAAACAAAAAAAAAAAAAAAAAAAAAACTGCTATTGTAACGTTGGGATCGGTTAAGCAAATCCCGGTTTCTCTGTTGTAACGTTGAATAAGTTAAGCAAAACCCGGATATGGCCGTTTAGTGGCTGCTTTTTAGGGCTTCAGTTGCTACAAACCATAGGCTTAATACTCCTATAAATAGGCCTTTTCCTCGCCATTTATCAATCATCCAAAATAGTTCATCCTCTTCTTCTTCTGCTTCGGCCTTCTCTCTTTATTAACTGGGCAAAGTTCTTAAGGCTCTCCTACCCAGTCGCTATCGAGTGCATATTAGTGGTTGAATCATGTTAATACTGAAGGACGGCTGCCAATACAGCTATTTGCACTGAAGCAGTGGCGAAATAGTTTTTTAGAATAGTGGTACTTCCCATGACACGGTGTTTTCGGTATTGTATTCAATCTCTCAATCTTTTGGTATTATTTGTTGCTGTATTTAGATATATTACGTCAAAATTGTACTGTGATCTACAGCGTTATATCGCGTTTATTTATGGAAAATTTCGCTGAAATTCTGACCGCATTTTTCTGCATATTTATACAGTATTTTGCTGCTGTATTTTTTCTGTATTTTCCTGGGGTATTGTCCTGAGTTTTTACTGGTATTATACTACAAAATTTTAAACGTATCTCACTGTAATTGACTGATCTTTTTTTACTGCATTTTTTGCTGTAGGTGCACTGTCTGCTTAATAATTCTGCAACAGTCGCAGCACCAGATTCTCATCCACTGCCTACTGCACTCGCCTAAGATGACTAGACTGCATTTTTCTAATATTTATATGTTGATATGTGTTGTATTAAAATTAAATGTAAAATTTTATCTACAGTATATTTTAAATAGATTATATGATACATGTAAATTATAAAATAGTATTGCAATACCAAAAAAAAGTAAGTGATTAAGTATCATTTGTATATAATTCAATAAGGAATTTATTATCGATGTATCCTAACTTTCAATATATATAATAATGACATATAATTTTAAACGTCTATCATTTGGTAATTTGAAATTTAAAAAATTTTATCAATTAAATATCTTCCATAAAAGTTTGTTAGATTTTTGTTAGAAATCATTGATGTGGAAAATGATTCTAGATATCCTTAATTGAATGAATTTTTATCATAATCTGTTGGATTTTTTAAAAAAGTAGTAATATGATTTATATATATTGTCTTAATCAATTACGAAATCATCATGCTTTTGGTGAAAACTAGCTTCATTTTGGTAAAGTTTAACGAGTTGAGCTAAGCCGAGTATCGAACACACATCTTATCGAACTGAGCTTGAACAAGGATTGGAAAAGCTTGATAAGAGTTTGGCTAGAACATGAGCTCGATTTAGAATAAAGGCGTGCTTGATTCGGTTCCGCTCATTTACATCCGTTAGTGGAGCACTGGGCGACTGCCATGGAAACACTCCCTTTATAAATAGTGGGAGCATTTCATATAAGCAAGCACAAACATATTACAATCTTTATTTTATCAAGATTCATTTTTCTCCATTGTTCTCCTTATGTATCTAGTCTAGTTGTAGTAGGGTGTAATCTCTAGTAAAAAAATTGAGTATTGATTCAGTTTATGTATTATTTACTATTTACTTAGATTTAAATTAAAAAAAAAAACATAAGTACTCAATTTGTTAATTAACTAGTTGATCAATTAGCATAAATAGAACACCTTGTCATAAAAATAAGTAATTAACTTGTGCACTTTGAACAAACCAACTATGCAAATTGGCTGTGACATATATGCTAATGATAACATGTATGTCATTTAGAGGGGTGAACTCAAATGCCTCAAAGGAAGTTTAGCTACATCAAGTAGAACATGTACAACCTTACCTCATAAATTAACCTAAGTGTTCACATTGTCATTTACTAGGCGACACTACAGTATATATATGATCCACTGAATAGTATTTTATTGTCAAACTAGAAACAAGTTGTGCATACCCACAACATCATTCTAATGAAAAAGGCAGAAAAGTAAACTTTGTGAGAAGAATAATAATAAAAAATTTATACAATTATTCTTCATAAAAGCCAAACAATTTGAGTACACAATTAGGTGGTAAACAATATTTACACCATATAAAGACAATACTAAATAATCTTTCTATAATCTAATGCTAATTTACCACATGAATTGAGTATTCAAATTAAATAAAATACCAAAGTATCTTCACCATTGCTTTTATTCTTTTAGTCAAAGAGAAAATTCTACTTTTCCTTTCGGTAATCATAATGCTTTTTGGATATATATACACCAAGTGATGTGACAAATAGCTGGTAAAAAAACAAAAAAACAATGTAAGAGAGTTATATTTTAGCCGATAGACTTAAATGCCACGTCATCTAGGGTATATATCATTATACATTGAATTTGTTTCTTATTCATCACAAAAGCCCATTGACCGGGATAAGACTATTAGAGCTTGAGAATATCAGGGATATAAACCGGGTATCGATCGATGCAATCAACCCAAGGCCCATAGACCGGTGTTTCAATAGATCGATTACAAACCCAAACTGCACTGTTACACTTAAACCCACTTCCGATTGCAATCTGCCAAATCCTATCTCCCTTCTTCATCCTGCCTTTAGCTTCAATGTAGCCCATTTCATACCACAATGACGATGAAGATGTATTGCCGAACCTGTGCAATGTCATTCTTGATGCTTCCACGTGCTCTGCAGTCAGCTGAAGGTTTTTCTGGAGTTCATCAATCACTGCCCGGCCACCGGCGTGGATACAGAAGTGATCAAACGCTTGTTTGAAATCAGGAATGTATGGTTTCCATTTAGGATTTATGATTTTGCGGCCCATTAGGGAGAAGAGGAAGAGGATTTGCTCTGAGGCGGGTAATACTAGAGGTCCAATTGTAGTGATATTCGATTTGAGTGCTTCACCCGCGATAGCCATTAGATCTTTGGAGAGTGAGATGCCAACTTTTCTTTCTGGGTCTTCTTCTTCAAAGACACAACGGTAGGCTTTGTCATCAGCTCCTTTGTGAGTGCGCACGCAGTGGAGGAGGCGGTACTTGGAACGACGACGCTCACGGCGCTTGTTGGAGAGGAGGATGGCTGCGCAACCCATGCGGAAGAGGCAATTAGGTAAGAGCATTGCTCTCTGGTTTCCTCTGTAGTAGTTTGGAGTGATGATTTCTGTGCTTATAACGAGAGCATATGAATTAGGATGAACTTGGAGTAAATCCCTAGCTAGATCAATGGAGATAGGGCTGCAGCTACAACCCATGCCCGACAAATTGAAACTCTTAATGTTGCTTCTGAGCTTGTACTTGTTTACAACCATGGCGGATAGCGATGGTGTTGGAGCAAACAAGCTACAATTCACGATTAAAATGTCGATGTCCTTTGGTTTAACACCTGTTGATACGAGCGCAAATTTCAGTTAGTTTATTATGTAAGTTTTACATGGGCATTTTAGGGGAAACAACATGTAAATACAGTGTAGTACTATGTTTTAATAACAAGAGTATTATACTACAACAGCCACAAAAATTTCATGTGCTCCCATCAGGGTAGGGTCTAAAGGTAAGATATATACAACCTTATCTCTTTAAGGTATTATTCATGTTGGGTATTTCTTTTACCTCAAAATTTATTATATGAAAAAAAAATAGAAAAAAAAAGAAAAAAAGAAAAAAAAAATGAAAAGTTCACTTGGATAAGTTTTAGGGTATAGTTAGAGGATGGGAAGTTTACTTTTATAAGTAAATTAGTATATCTTGACTCATCTTTTGTCTTGTTGTATTTTTTTATATAAAATGATGTGTTGTGAAGTGTAGAGTGGAGAAGGGAGAAAAAGAAATAGAG
This sequence comes from Simmondsia chinensis, assembly GCA_018398585.1. Taxonomy (NCBI): domain Eukaryota; kingdom Viridiplantae; phylum Streptophyta; class Magnoliopsida; order Caryophyllales; family Simmondsiaceae; genus Simmondsia; species Simmondsia chinensis. The sequence continues at coordinate 18,390,181 of JAGTTD010000016.1, read as the reverse complement.
AGGAAAATTGAGGGAGATTGAATGTGGGTTTGGGTTTGGGTTTCAATTAGACATTATAATCCAAATTTATAGTGAAAGTTTGACTCCCAATTGGGTCGTGGTTTTTCCCTCTAGTTGATAGAGGGTTTTCCGTGTAAAAATTTCGTGTGTTTTTTCGTTGTTTGTTTTTTTTTTTTATTGTTATTTTCTCAACAAGTGGTATCAGAGCGTGTTTGATCTTGAGACCTAGAAATGTTGAAGATTGTAAGTTTATTCAGAGGTATCAAATTCGAGATTGAATTGTTTGATGGCAAGAAAAATTTTTCTTTATGGTAGAGTATGGTGAAAGATCTCCTTGTTCAACCAGGATTGCACAAGGTCCTACTTGATAAAAGGCCTGAGAAGATAAGTGATGATTGAGAGGAATTACAAATGAAAATTGTAAGTACTATTCGTCTCGCTCTTACCCCGGATGTTAAGTACACTGTGCTAGATTAGAAATCGCCAAAATCTTTGTGGGATAAATTGGAAAAAATTTATATGTCAAAATCTCCCACATATAAGTTGTATTTGAAGAGGGGTTTATACCGTTTGAGGATGGAAGAGGGCAGCGATTTGAGAGATCATTTAAATGTGTTCAATAGATTGATCTCTCAATTGGCTAGCTTGGATGAAAAGTTCAAGGAAGAAGATAAAGCTTTGATTTTGTTGGCTTCTCTCCCAAAGTCTTATGAAATCGTGATGACAACATTGTTGGTCGGAAAAACAACTTTAAAATTGGATGAAACTACAGCGGTCTTGTTAGAAAACGAAAAATTGGTGAAAGGGGATAAATTTAGAAATGATGAAAGAGCCGCTTTGGCGGCTAGTTCGGGTAGGGGGAGGAGTTGCACTCGTGGATATGGCGGTAGAGACTATAGTAGGTCAAGTTCTAGACCTAGGATGGATTTTAGCAACAAAGAGTGTTACTATTGTCATTAGATGGACCATATTCAAGTGTTTCGCAAGAAAATGAAAGCTGACTTAGAAGAGTAAAAGAAAACTCGTGAAAAGGGGGAGATGGGCAAGGGGGAGACAAGTAAGGGAGAAAAGGGTGAGATATCCACCAATGTAGCCTTAGATAATAGAGATGACCTCTTTTTAGTGCAAGATAGAAAAACAAGTGAGGATTCATGGATCCTCGATCCAGGGTGCTCCCATCATGTATGCACAAAAAAGGAGATGTTTGCTTCGTATGAGGAATGTGATGGGACAGTGATGTTAGCCAATGATGAAGAGGTCAAGATCGAAGGCGTTGGGACCGTTCAAATTAAGATACATGATGGCAAGTTGAGAATGTTGCCCAAAGTTCGATATGTGCCACGACTCTGGAAAAATTTGATCTCCTTGGGTAGGCTTGATGAGTTGGGTTATGGCTACTCCACTCAAAATGGAAGAATGACGGTTGCGAAGGGGCAATTGGTTATGATGAAAGCAAGTAAGAACTCGAAGAACTTGTATGTGCTTGAAGAGAGTGGTTTGATGAGCAACAATAGGGCAAATTCGACTTCAAAAAGAGTGCGCTTTGTGGATGTGGAAGAAGTGTCGATTTGGCGCTAGAGCATCAAGACTTCAAAAGGGTAAAAGGAAAAAAAAAATTTATTTTTTTTGGTGTGTGAAAAATTAATTTTGAAGTAAGGGGGAGATTTGTTAGGTATTTCTTTTACCTCAAAAGTAATTGTATGCAAAATGAAAATAGAAAAAAGAAGAAAAAGAAGGAAAAGAAAAATGAGAAGTTCACTTGTATAACTTTTAGGGTATAGGTATAGGTTGGGAAGTTTACTTTTACAAGTAAACTAGTATGTCTTGAGTCATCTTTTGTCTTCTTGTATTTTTGATATAAAGTAATGTGTTGTGAAGTGTAGAGTGGAGAAGAGAGAAAAAGAAATAGAGAGGAAAATTGAGTGAGATTGAATGTGGGTTTGGGTTTGGGTTTCAATTAGAGATTGTAATCCAAAATTTATAATAAAAGTTTGACACCCAATTGGGTCGTGGTTTTTCCTTCTAGTTGAGAGAGGGTTTTCCACGTAAAAATTTTGTGTGTTGTTTCGTTGTTTGTTTTTTTGATTGTTATTTTCCCAACAACTCGAAAGGAAGGCTGTGTTCTAGAATTCCCACCCTAAAAAGCATAGAAGGAAACGGAACAAAAAGCACAATCAAGCAGCAATTGACCAAGCATAAAGGCAAAGCACAAACCATACAACCGTAATAAGGGAAATATAACATTTTTCTTAAATAAAGATACCAACATTTGGAAATAAGAAATATGTTTCTAACCAAGACACTGGAAATTGTTTTTTATATCAAGTGTGTGGGCTCTTATTTGGCAACAATTATAAAACCCAGCATGAACATGTATATAGATCTCTGATGCATGAACTCTTTGAATTATGCTAAAGAACCAACCACTCTTTAAAAGTATAAGTTGAAGATGAAGGTCCAGAAATGAGTTTATACTTTAATATTGATACAGATCAAAGGAGATTTCATCTCAAAACTAATTGGCAATGCGTAGAATAGCTCCTTGGGTATATATATTGACATTTTCTTAGCTGCCCAAATAATGCGGGACAACTATTTTGTCTGTATTAGACCATGCTCTGCATCTTGGATTTATGCGAGTTGGCTTTGCACTAGATTTCCAGTCCTAGGCAAACATTGCAATTCCAACGTCACCCCCATGCAATGGACATGGCTTTGCACAAGAGTTTCTAGTCCTGAGCAAACACTGCAATACCAGCATCACCAATTGAGACTCCGGATGAGAGACTGTACAACTACGTCGACCAGAGCCCAAGACTTTACTAGGTCGAGATCAACTCCAGATTAAACTCAGGGATTTCCATGAGACTAAGAATGAGCTCTTTCGAATGTGACATTCAACTTTGCAACACATCACATAGAGGCCCTCCATAAGACTAATGAATAGCTTTGCGTGCCCCCCATATGACAGGTGAACAGCATCAGCTCCCCATATGACCAGCAATCCACAGCGCAAGATCGACGGCTCTTATACCAATAATATAGACCAGAGGAGGTTCAATCCCAAAATTAATTGGCAATGGGTAGATTAGCTCGTTAGGTATATATATTAGCATTTGCTTAGCTACCCAACCGATATGGGACAATTATTTTGTCTATATCAAATATGCTTATACTATAGGATAAATATCAAAGAGACTCCCGAACTATTGGTGACTATCAAAGTGACCCCCTCAACTTCTAATTCATCAAGCACACCCTCTGAACTATTGGACAAAATCAATGTGATCCGCTCCCCAACTTTTAAATTCATCAAAAACACCCCCGAACTATTAACTAAAATCAATTTTAACAACTCCTTCAGATTAAACCCAGGGACTCCCATGAGACTAGGAATGAGCTCCTTGAAATGTGGCGTTCGATTTTGCAACACATCACACATAGGCGCTTAATAAGACCACTGAATGATGTTGGGCCCTCATATGACCAGTGAACGACATTGTCATGACCCTAGCCCTGACAAAGATTTGCGCAGCAGCCGAAGACGGAGGCTCGGTGTCACGCGATGGTTAAACAAGGTGCCTGAGCTCACTAATGGTGCACATAAGTGCCCACCACTTACGTTGGATCGCGCATCACCTGTGCATACCATTGCCAACATGGCGCCAGGCTGCGCCTCAATGGGGCATTGCATGACAAGGAGGAGATGGCCCAGCCAGGTCTGTGATAATGTCATGACAAGCCTGCAGGTCCGTGTCCAGAGTTCCCCAACGCCGCGCCCAGCGTGCCCCAGCCGGTCCCGTGCCACAATAGCTCCCGTGCTAGAGCATGTCAAGGGGTAAGTCAAGATAGTGTCAGGAAAGCGTCTAGGTCCGTGTCAGGTGTGCCTCAGGTGTACGTCAAGACAGTGTCAAGGCCGTGTCCCAGTGCCATGTCAAGGCCCTGTCTAGACCGTGTCCCAGGCTCGCTCCCAGCTCAATACCAGCCCTTTGCCAACTGTCCAACCAGTACAATAACAGCCCAATTAGCCAGCTCAGCATAGTACACATAGTATCTTCCTATTTTTTTTTTGCATTTTCCTTTGTATTTATCTTTTATTTTCATATTTTAGTATTTTTAATATTTAGATAATATTTTCAGATTTATGAGGCATTTTTTATGTTTTTAGAAGCTTCTGGAATTTCCTTGAGTTTTGTATAAATAGAGTGCCAAGCTTATGTAAACAATCAATCAAATGAAATGAATGCATTCTCTATTTTTCTCTCCCTAGCCATCTCTTCTTCTTATCTAAAACCCTAAATTTCTATCTTCTCATCTTAATGATTTCTCTATTTCTTAACTCATCTAACTCTATTTCACCTTCTTTTCTCATCTAACTCTCAAATCTATCCCTTCGTGTGTAATGAACAACAAGGTTCGCTACATTTGGTATCAAAGCTATTTTTCGATCAAGAGGCTCGTTATATTATATTAATGCAACCACGTCTTCAATCGAGGAGATCACAGCCATCCGATCTGCTAACCTGGAATATCGATCTACTCAAGAGGAACTCCAATCCGACCTGAGGGAGATAAAAACTTCCATGTATTCCTTGGTCGAAATGATGAATCAAATCTTGCACAACCAAGGATTGGAACCCGAAGGTGACCCAGACATTGCCCTCAATGTCAAGGCGAAGGAGGAACCGGTTGAACCACCCTCTGTTGATCCATCCCTTGTTGAGGAACCGAGTGAAGCAGAGCTGGAGGCACCACCTAGCGCAATCATAACCTGTGAATTGCAGCAACTGGGTGATAGTAAGCAAGGTGGTCAGTGCATTGAACTACCCACTCAGGCCCAGAAGCAACAGCTGACTGCGCAACACCAAAAGAAGGAACCTGATCACGGGCTCTCTACTCGGACCAAGAAGAAGCAACAAACAACGCATCAGCAGCATGGTAGTGGTCCTAATGGGATCCACATGGATGCCCAAAGGCTGTGCCTTGGTGCCCATACTTGCGCATAGGTTGCGTTGGGCGGTGCATGTGTTGCACAAGGGTGCGCATGGGTTGCACTGGAATGTGCATTGGGTGCGCATGACTGCGCATGGGACGCGCATGAGTGAGCATGATGGTAATGGTCGTACCGAGAAACCAGTGCAGCAGCAGCACAAGGATCTGCAAGGGGAGAAAGTCCATAGATTCAACAAAGAGGCCGAGAAAATGCAGGTACGGGGACACTTCCCGAGAACCGGGATTGGTATGAGAAGATCAACACACCGACACCAGCTTTGGTAGTTCATCCATGGGGACAAGGGTTATCTCTTCAATCTGGGAATAAGGGATGAAGGTGTTAAACAAGGAGGCAACGAATGGGAACCAAAGGTTAGAAGTTGCACCGACATTACATCCTTGAGGACAAGGATGACTTCAAGGGGAAGGGAATGTCATGACTCTAGACCTGATAAGGATTTGCGCAGTAGCCGAGGACACCGAAAACGAAGGCTCGGTGTCAAGCGATGGTTAACCAAGGCGCCTGAGCTCACTAATGGTGCACATCAGTGCGCACCACTTGTGTTGGAGTGTGCATCACCTGCACATACCAGCGTGAACATAACGTCAGGTTGTACCTAAATGGAGCATCGCATAACAAGGAGGAGACGGCCTAGCCGGGTCTGTGACACTGTCATGACAAGCCTGCAGGTCTGTGTCCAGAGTTCCCCAGCACGCCCCAGCCGGTCCCGTGTCACAATAGCTCTAGCACTAGAGCATGTCAAGGGGTATGTCAGGACAGTGTCGAGGTCCGTGTCAGGTGCGCCTCAGATATATGTCAAGACAGTGTCATGACAGTGTCAAGACAGTGTGAAGGCCGTGTCCCAGCGCCATGTCAAGGCCCTATCAAGACCGTGTCCTAGGCTCGCTCCCAGCTCATTGCCAGCCCTTTGCCAGCTGTCCAGCCAGTACAATAACAGCCCAATCAGCCAACTCAGCATAGTACACATAGTACCGTCCTATTTTTTGGCATTTTCCTTTGTATTTATCTTTTATTTTTAGATTTTAGTATTTTTAGCATTTAGATAATATTTTCAGATTCAGGAGGTATTTCTTATGTTTTTAGAAGCTTCTTGAATTTCCTTGAGTTTTCTATAAATAGAGTGCCAAGCTTATGTAAATAATCAATAAAATGAAATGAATGAATTCTCTATTTTTCTCTCCCTAACCATCTCTTCTTCTTCCTCTCATCTAAAACCCTAAATTTCTATCTTCTCATCTTAGTGATTTCTCTATTTCTTATCTCATCTAACTCTATTTCACCTTCTTTTTCTCATCTAACTCTCAAATCTATCCCTTCGAGTGTAATGAACAACAAGGTTCGCTACAGACATAGGCTTCCCATATGATTAGCAATCCACAATGCAAGATTGACGGCTCTGATACCAATGATATATACCAGAGGAGGCTCCATCCTAAAACCATTGGCAATGGGTGGAGCAGCTCGTTAGGTATACATATTAGTATTTGCTTAGCTATCCAACCGATGTGGGACAACTATTTTGTCTATATCATATATGCTTATACTATAGGATAAATACCAAAGAGACCTCCCAAACTATTGGTGAATATTTAAGTGACCCCCTCAACTTCTAATTTTATCAAACACACCCTCTAAACTATTGGTCAAAATTAATGTGACCCCCCTCCCCCAACTTTTAATTTAATCAAAGATACCCCCGAACTATTAAGTAAAATCAATTTCATTTCCCCCCCCCCCCCCCAACAAAACTTCTAATTTTATTGAAGACACTCTATAATCCAACTTTTAACTTTTCTAAAAGATTTGAGTAACTTATTTAAATATCTAATTTATATATATAATATCATGATAAAAAAAATATATATTAGATTATAAAAAATGATAAAAAATTATTTATTATTTTACAAAACAGTTATTTTTGTTTTATATATTAAATATATTTTAATAGTTAAAATTTTACTAAAGAAAGGAATTTGAACCGCCATCTTCTTGTGGAGCATCGGGTCATAACAAATATAGGATTATTTGCACGAAAAGTCCTTGTGCTTTATCTGTGGTGTCAATTTAATTTATGTACTATTTTCTTTATGTCAATTTAGTCTCTAAAGTAAAATTCGCATCGAGTTGGTGATGTAATTTTTAATGCTCGATCGACGGGTGAGTTTAAATTGAGTTAATGAATGGATTTTTATCAGGTCATTTGTATTTTAAATAACAAAATCGTTAAAACCTACATCATTAATTTAACTTCAATTTCCATTATAGGACTAAATTGACACAATTTGAATCGTACAGGAATGGTCAAGTACAAGAAGCTTTCGTGTAAATATTGCAAAAGTATATTAAGAAATTTTAACTGTTAAAAATTATTTCTTTAGTTAAATATTAACTAATAAAAAATATATTTAATATATAAAATAAAAGTAATTAGTTTATAAAAGAATAATTTTATATCACTCTTTTTGAATTTAATATTTTTATCATAATATTGGATATATAAATTAGATATTTAAATAAGTTATTTTAATATGTTAAAGAAGTTCAACACTTAGGGGCAAATAATTTTAATTAATAGTTTGGGGGTGTTTTTAAGGAGTTAGGGGGTCAAATTGATTTTAGCTAGTAGTTCGGGATTGTATTTAAGGAAATTAGAAGTTGGGGGTCACCCAGGTCTTTAGCTCTTTGCAGCGGAACAGCTTCTCAGGCAGAAACAGCCTCTCTTCAGGGTAGCCCCCTGGAGGGGAAAGGCTGCATACATATACCCCCCCAGACCCTGTTTTTGCGGGAGCCCTTGGAGGCACTGGGTTTGTTGTTGTTGTAGAAGTTGGGGGTCACATTGATTTTGATTAATAGTTTGGAAGGTATGTTTGATAAAATTAAAAGTTGAGAGTCACGTTGATATTTACTAATAGCTCAAGGGATCTCTCTGGTACTTATCCTATCTTATATCATGAATTAAAGTGTAAATTGTTTGCATACCAACCTTGGTGATTATTTAAATTAAAACTCAACTCCTCTCAATTAATTATTTGACACTCTACACCAGAACAATAGATGTTAATTATTTCAAAATTTCTTAGTTCAAGAAAATTTAATTATTTAAGAATTTTAAATTTTAGGTAATGGAGTTAGAAAAATTTAATTATTTAAGAATTTTAAATTTTAGGTAATGGAGTTAGAACTCCGAAGTTAAGCGTGATTGGGCAAGAGTAGTACTAGGATGGGTGACTTCCTAGGAAGTCCTCGCCCTCAGGTTGGGGGCACTGGAAAATAGCCTTTCTTCAGGTTAACACCCTAAAGGAGGAAGACTGCGTACATCCACCCCCCGACCCTGAGTAGGCGGGAGCGCTTGAGGCACTGGGTATGTTCCTTCCTTTCCGTTTGGAGTAATGGCTTATTAAACACAAAAGAATTATGTGAATACCTACGGTTTAAGAAACCTACGTCATTTAAATGAAAACAAAATTACAATCAATAACAATAGGTCTTGTTTTGAAATGCAGTATGAAAGATCTATTTGGTATCATTTATTGCTGTTTCTCATTATAAAAAATAAAAATTATTATTTGAAATATAACTATTTTATATTTTGTTTACAACTTTTTACTTTATACTAGAGAAAAAAGCGACGAATAAATTATCTTTTTAAATATAAATTTTTAGAGTCCAAGCTAATTTTTAGCGTCGTTGTGTTCAAAATATACTAGAAAATATAACACATATTGATTTGGGTCACTAGGTAATTTTTTTATACCTCTAAAATAAACATGTATATGTGTGTCTATGTGTATATGCGAATTGGGTATGTGTGTGTGAGTGTGTGCATGTGCGTTTTTATCTCTCCATAGTATAAGAAAACCTAAAGTTAACTAACTACTTTAATATATGAGATTAATAGAAAATATTTAAACTTTGAAAATGATTTTCTTAAAAATAAAAAGTTGTGATAGTTTAATAAAAAAAAAAAAGAAAAAAAAACTTTAGAGGTAATTTCTCTAAAATAAACAATATATTTTATCATGCTTCTTTATGGAAATATTAATTTGGTTTAAAGCTGAAAAATGTACAAATTCATCTACTGTACTATTTTCAAACCTGTGATCCTTAATTAATAAAACTCTGATGCCATATTACGTAATTATATACTCTAATAAATTTCTCAGGTTGGGAGTCCTCGGAAACAACCTCTCTTCAGGGTAGTTCCCCTGAAAGGGGAAGGCTGCGTATATCTACCCCCGAGACCCTGCTTATGCGGAAGCGCTTTGAGGCACTGGGTCTCTTGTTGTATATACTCTAATAAATATGCACTCTAATATTTTTCCAACCTGTTTTCTTCATAACGTCATCGATGGAAGAAAAAATTACGAGCTCAGCCTCGCAGCGGGCGGCATCCATGTTGGGCTCGGGTGGGATGTAATGAATCGCGGGAGGGAGACAAGTCTCCTCACCCAATCCTGACCTCTCCAAAATCTTCATCTGAAAATCAACACTTTTGGGATTGTCCTTGAGATTAAGCCGGCTGTGCTCCATGAAAGTGGCGAAGGGGACTCTGAAACTCACTGGCGGCTTGTAGCACGCGTAGTCCACCAGGTACACTGCGCGTGGCTTTGACATGAAGTAGACAGTGCCGGCAATGGTTATGACAAAGGCGGAGCAGAGCATCTGCACCGTGTCAAGGCGCAGCGAGCCCAGCACGCGCAGGATCTCCGCTGGGCCCTGGCGCAGGAGCTCAGCGCCCACGGCGGTGATGACTGGGACTAACAGGAAGCTCATGATGTGGTTGACTAAGTACTGGTATCCTAGCTTCACGTACTTGAGCTTCACTGAGGCATTGGACACCATTTTTAATCTGGCTTCTTTTCCTTCCCCGTTGATTTTTGTTTATTTTGGAGCTTGATTACTTGGTTGGGGTTTTCATTTAATATCTTTAGATTAGCAAGGACGTGTTAGGAGGGTAGAGGGAGGTTGGGCTGATGGGGAAATAAATGTTACTAGTGAATTTATATTGAAGTTAGGTATAAAATAATAATTGGTGAATGTCACAATAAAGGGTTTAGTTGGGCATTGCAAAAGTTCTTTTTTTTTTTTAATATAATAAAAATTTCGAAAGAAATTTTAAAAATAACTTATTAATTATAATCACAAAAAATAATTTTATAATATATTCTTTAATAATAGTAAGTAGAAGATAATTATGATAATAGTTGGTTAAGATAGTGGAGAGTTGTGAACGTAACGACCCATAGGGGTAGGGTGTTGGTAGGTGGGAATGGTGATGGCAAGTGTGAAGATTTAATACTTGTGTAGTTTTTCTATAACATTTTTCTACAATAAGCTTTGAAAAAGATTTATTTTTGCATCTTTTTCTACATAGTTATAAAATAGCTTTTTCATCTTTCTAACTAAACTGTGAAAAAGATGTAAAAAGATCTTTTATATTTACCAAACACAAGCCTTACAGTCAATTAGAACTTTTTTGTAGCTTTCAATTGTTGAAAAGTTGTACTAAACGCAGCTTTGGAGCATGTTTGGTTCAGCTTAGTTTAACTTATCTTTTTTTAGCTTACCTGTTTCAATAAGATTTGTATCTTTACACATTTGAGTGTTTGGTTGTGTAATGCAGAAACATCTTTTTACATAATAAAGTATTTGGATTCGGGGTGTATTTGAGCAGAGTCGAGCCCGAGCCTACAAGGCTCGAGGCTCAACTCGTATGCATTAAGCTCGGCGTTCAAGCTCAAGCTCGGCTTGTCAAAAGCTCGGGCTTGGTTCGGCATGATCTAAGCTCAGCGAGCTTTAAATTAAACTTGCAATATTTTGACCTAATTAAGCTCAATTTAGGCTTGTTTCGACTCGTTCAAATTCAGGCTCGGCTCATTTAGGCTCAAATTTGGCTTCATTGGGCATTATTTAATCAAATATATTATATTAAGAAAAGTTTGCTTAAGCTCATTTAAGCTTGTGAGCCTACGAGCTTGAGCTTCATTAGGCTTGGGCTCAGCTTGATAAATTAAATGAGCTGACTCGGCTAGGCTTGAGCTCAAAACAAGCCTAACCTTTCAAGCTTTATGAGCTTGCCTCATTTATACCCCTAGTTTGGACACAAGTTTAAAAAAGGAAAGTTATCTGTTATAATCATAAAAATAACTTAATAATAGAAATCAATTAATAATAGCAGGTAGGAGATAATCATAATAATAGTTGATTATAGTAGTGGATACTTGTACGGGTAATGACCCATGGGCGTAAAAGGAGTGTTGGTAGGTGGGGATGGTGATAACAAGTAATAGTAATTCATAATGGTAAACATTTAATATTAATATAATCTTTTTAAAGTATTTTTCTGAAATAAGTTGTGAAAAAGATATAATTTTGCATCTTTTTCTGTTTAGTTATAAAAAAGCTTTTTCATCTTTTCAGTTAAGCTTTGAAAAAGATATAAAAAGACCTTTTACATCAACCAAATGCAAGTCTCACAGTCAATTATATTTTTTTTTCACAGCTTTAAGTTGTTAAACAGCTTAACTAAACGCAACCTAGGCTCTTCGGCCGTAAGCTGGTTAAGAATGTAAAAAATAAAAAGTAGATGGAACCAAACTCATGATGATTCAAAGCGAAGTGTGAGTGCTCATTCACCAAGCTATATCTTATAAACACAATCATAATACTATTATAAATCTAATAATTGGTTTGTTCCGTTAAATTCAGTATAATCCATGAGCCATGACTATCCAAATTAATGCCATATTTTACTGTTTCTGTAATCAAACCATTTGTTCCAACTCATTAACCAAAATTTTTGGTTCAATTTTCTCATTCCTGTTCAATTTTTCCGGTTTCATGTTTTTGTGAACACCCTCACTCAAAGATACTTGCTAGAAAGAAAATCCATGTTAAATGTTATTAAATAATACATAATGAAACATTATGTAAATAGTTAATCATTATAAATTAATATATAAAATTAAATATGCTGTAAAATATTAAAATTAAAGGAATTAAGTAATATCTAACATTGGTGCTCAAAAAAAAAAAAAAAAAAAAAAAAAAAAAAAAAAAAAAAAACAATAGTAGTATCTAATATATTGCTTTTAAACGAGGGGTGGATGGAGAGAATTTAATGGAGGTCTCCACGTCATGCAATGCTCTCTTAGCTGGACCTTTTATGTCTCTGAACACATTTTAGGTATTCAATTTACATATATATATATATATATATAATTTTTTTTTTCTTATTCCAAAAAAAAAGTTACATATTTTTAGTATATATAGTATTATTGTCATAATAGCAAAATTAAAGTTTTTAAGGCAATTTTATAATTTTTATTATTTGTAAGTCACATTTTTTCTTTGATAATAACAATTCTTTTCTTAATAATAACCACCCACTTAGTATATATTAAATATTAAAAGGTATTGTGCTATAAAAATACAGTATGTAATTATTTTTATAATTTTAATCATTTTTAATTTATATTAAATACTTAAATTAAATAAGTATACAGGAGCATTTATGATGCTTCTTCTCTAGGTCCCGTTGTTTACACCCCATTTTCGAAAGGGGTAGGGATGACGTTGTTTTGAGCAAAATGTCATGTGCTTAACATGTGAGGCTTTCCTCGAGGAGAATTACGCCTTTAGGTGCTAATATAACGGTGTCTCTAGCTCAACATCCTGAGAGAATTATTACCCTTGACAAGGGTGTCAACCACTCGAGGCTTGAGATGGTTTAGGGGTGAAGGGAGCTTGAGCTTGAGGGACTGCTAGGAAGGCTGCAAGACATGTGGATTCTAGGCTCGACACAGTTACTTGGAGTGCAATCTCAGATACTTGGGCACTAAGCTTAATCCAAAAGGACGTGGGGTTTCTAGAAGGGACTTTTGCTAAGATTAGGGGACGTGTACACAAAGGATTTCCCTCCAACACTGAATTCAGGACAAGTTCATTGAAGATTGGAGAGAAAACAAGAAGCTTAGTGGCCAGACATGGGTGAAGTTGCTGTAGAAATAGGAAGCCACTATTTTCAGTTTTCCATAATAAAGGACTCTACGTCAGTCCAAAGTAGTACACACCCTCATTACAAAACTTTTTCAAGTTTTCTTTTATAACACAATTGTGCTTTTTCCCTAGAAGTAGTGTAACTTAGTTAGGCATAGCAGAACATAGATATCTGCTGTACTTACCTTCATAGTAATATAGTTTCTCGGGCTTTAGGTACGACTTTTTAGTTTTAATCTGTTCCCACAAATCGACAAGTTGAGACTTGAGCTTTAGTTTAAGACTTTGACGGTCAAGGTTTGACTAGGGGTGTTCAAGAAGATCCGTAACCGAAATACTGAACCGAATTTCTGAAATACCACATGAAACTGCGGTTAATCATACCAAATTTTTGGGTGGGTTAACCGAACCGAAAATTTTTGAGGTATTTCGGGACGGTAGCGATTAGTGATTTTGTCCATTTTGGTTAACCGATTTACAGATAGTATACATCATCTATATATTTTTACATGTTCATAATATTAATTGTTAATAAAGTATGTTTTTCTAGCATATAGGTGACTATTCCATAATGCATGATCAATTTTATCTTTTTCTTCCAATTTATCTCCTCGCATCGAGTATTGGTGTCTCACCGTTATATCCTAAGTATTAACTAAGCACTACTTTACTACAATGCAATTTTATTCGTTTGCCCACATGTTGGTTAAAATAAGATATTATATTTTTAACTTTTTAGAATTGGATTATAAGCTCATAATTTGTTGAATATTCTCACAATTTTTTTGGCATTTACAAACTTTCAAGGTGATTGACCATATAGAATGAAAGAGCGTTGTATTACTTTTTTGGTTGCCGAACCGAATTATTGATTTACTGAAAGTCGATTAACCAATGTTTTTAGTTATGGTAACGGTTAGAGATTTTTGAGTATTTTGGTTACGGTTAACTGAACGAAAATAGTTTTGATACGGTTAACCGAACCATGAACACCCCTAGGCTTGACCCTTAATTACATTGGTCTTACCACTACTGTCCCTCCTTAATAAGTCAAGTGAACTTGGGTTCGCGCTATTGAGTAAGGCTTTGATGGCCAAGGCTTGTCCTTTGATTGTGTTGGTTCTGATCTAGTGACTTGAATATGGTTTGCTCCATCTTAATCTTGTCAGACCTAAACTCATTTGAGTTATTATAATTCAAGGGTGCCAAGCTTGAAAACCTGATTGACTCGAGCTTAGAAGTGAACTACTTAGCTTTTGGGTTTGTCTCTACCCCAGTTCCCAACTTTTAAGTGTCTGAGGAAAGGTGTCTCAATCCCAACCGCTCGGCTTCCTTCTCGGATATGAAATTATGCAAGGCTCCCGTGTCCACCAGCACCTTAGTCTCAACCTTATTTATTGTAGCGCTGACAAACATCAACCCACCAGCGGGATGCACCTTCTGTCTAGTCGTTGGCACATCCTTCCGCACGTCTCCTGTGTGCACTATGCGGGCCTCCTTAGTTATGGAACCAAGGACACGCATCGAACCCATCCACGTCTCCTCGGTCTTGGATTGATTGCAGCAATCATGGCGTTAAGTGCCTTCCTCTGTGGGCACTCCCGCACATAGTGTGGTCCTCCACATAGGAAGCAACCCCTACTCCCATACCTCGGCTCCTTCCCACTATCATGCCGGCTTTCTTTCTCTTTTCATTTGGGTGGTTTGTGGGGCCTTTCTCCCCCACGTTTCTACTATTCACCCCTCTTCTCCCTCCTAGAAAAGTCTCGTTTGAACTCTACCAAACTTTCGGCTTCGGCAATGGCATGTGCCAAGTCTTGCACACCCCTACGCCTTAACTCTAACTCGGCCCACGATTGTAGACCGCCCATGAAGTAAAAGAGGTGGTTCGCCTCCGTCATGTCCGGGATCTCTAGCATCAAGGACTGAAACTTCGTGTCATAGTCCTTAATGGACCCTGTATGCTTCAACCCCCAGAGCTTCTTCATAGCAATTCCTTCAGCATTCTCCGGAAAGAACTGCTTCTTAAGCTCCTTATTGAAATGCTCCCATGTGTCCATGGTGCACAGCCCTCAGCTAATGTCACCATGACATCTCCTCCACCACAGTGCAGTGTTATCATGTAAATACATCATTTTGGATGCATCATTGTCAGGGTACATCGCCTCAAAGTACCTTTCTAAGCACTAAATGAAATTATCAACTTCTTTAGTATTGCGTTTTTCCCCATATCTAGGCAGGTCGGGTACCTTGATACGCTGCACCTCTCGGGCACCCGCACCTCCTGCTACGATAGCTTCGCATAAGGTGCAATCAGCCTTCACACTATCCAGCTCCTCTCGGAGCTCCAGCACTGCGGCACTCAGCTTGTCAAGCTGCTCTTCCAGTGCAGTCTTGACAGCATTGACAGCACCCAGCACCTTGTCTTCTAACTCTGTGACACTTTCCTCCAAAGTCATGACATCGTCCAACGGCTCATGGACATCACCCATGGCTAATTCGAGCTTCGCAACCCGAGCATCCAGGCTGGACAAGGCAACCTTGGAGACCGAGGGATCCTTGCCCTTAGTCTTCTTCATGCACGTCTCAGGTCTACCCCATTGCTCGTCTGGGTTCTGGGTCACCCCACTCACGTTCACATCCTCCATATTCACACTAGCCATGCGCTACCCCTGCGAACTCAAGAGCAAGCCACACGCACCACAAGCGCACGTCGACAGCACTGCTTTGCACGAATCGTGTGTTACTCCAATGCACCACAAGTGCACCCCTGCGCAAACCTGTGTAACCCCACGCAACACTTGAGCACTATCGGACCCCGACGCACCCCAAGTGCGTTCCTTGGTACAACCCTTGCGTAACCCCAGCAAAAACCTAGCTCTGATACCACATTGTCACAGGATGACTGTTTAGACCTTCGTCACCTCGTGCGCCACCTAGTGGCACCTCCGCTTGTGACACTGAGTCAGGCTACCGACACACCTAAGGCATGAGACCTTAGTAAGCAGCAGAAGATTGAAGTAAGAGACTTGGATAGATGTGAGGAAATAAGAAGAGATGAATATATTACAAAAGGAATGAGTATGTACAAGTATACTTGGCCTTGGAGCTTTGGTTGGTGGATGCCCAAATGAGAGCCCTCCACCCCTATTTATACCAGTAACCCCCTCTCCTTCCCTTGGTTGGTTGGAAGGTTCTAGGCCCTCCTAGGAACCTTGTCCTTCTAGCTTGCCCTAGAAGCTTCCTTCCCTCTTAAGGTTCCTTGGCCATGTGAGCATGAGAAGCTTCTAGAGAGCTCTACAAAACTCTAGTACATACAAGACTATACAAGAATGATCTGGAATGTTTCGGATAACTCTAGAACATTCTATATACATCTAGAACACTCCGAATATGAATTTTTCTATACATTTAGCGACTTGTGACATGAGGCTCATAATGGCTTGGTCCAAGTCATTAGGGAGGATATCAGGCAGCTGAGGCCTGTGCCTATTCCATTAGTACCAATTGGATATCCTCACGAGACTTCCTCGAACTCACGGTTTCCAGCTGCTGAGGCTGACTACAGTGTCCCTGAGAGAAAAGGAAAACCCAGCTGTGGCTAAGCCAAGTGTTACATTCTAGGAATCTAGCCATAGAAACGACAACGTGCCCCTTGGGGTTGTTGCACCTTCGAATTAGAGTTCTTCTCTAGCCTTGAAGCATCTCAATGCTAATGTGCCGGTGTTACCTGTTCTCGAGACAGGAGGACATAGCCATTCATACCCTCCTTAGGTAGTAGAGGTTGCCTTGAGACCCACTCAAGGCCTTAAAATAGGAGTGCAAGGACAGGTCACCACTTATGGGAACTAGACTTTTCATCCTAGAACTCTTCATGCTGAGCTTACAGGGGGGCGAAGTAACCCCCCACTTCCTCAAAATCAAGACTTGGGGATTGATAAGGCAAGGATGAACCAACAGCCTACTAACACTAGTGTGCTTCTAGGCATGCCATGTAACCTTGGTCCTGCTGGAGCATCCTTCATGGCTAACCAAGCACATGGTCATTAAAATCAAGGGAATCACCCAGGGTTTGGGGGGCAACAAGAGTTCCCACAGGCGATTGTGATGGGTGCTTAAGGGTATCATGCAGATCCCCCTCGAGATCCTTACCCACTTAGGGGACAATGGCAGGGGCATAATAATTTGCGTAACCTACCCCTACATGACCAATTGGCAGCCCTCATTGAGCAAATGTATCGGCCTGGTCTGGCAAGGGTCAACAGACTTTTGTATAACATACCTTACCTTGACCATATAGACAGGAATTACCTCTTTCCTTAAGGATACAAAATTCCCGAGTTTACCCTCTTTTTAGGGGAGGGATGGTGTTTGCCCTCGAGCACTTGGCAATATTTAATTACCAGTGTAGGGAAGAGGCTGAGAATCAATATCTCAAGCTTAAGCTATTCCCTAGTTCCCTAACTGGGATCGCTTTTCAGTGGTACATTGGCCTACTCCTAATTCCATTTTCTATTGGGATGACATGGTCAGGCAAATCCAGGCCCAATTCCTAAGAATGGATATAGGAACTTCCGTGTCCAACTTGGCTCAAATGAAACAAAAGCCAAGAGAGTTGGTGGAAGATTAAATTAATCGGTTCAAGAGAGCCAGGTTAAAATGCACTGTAACTCTTTTTAAATTTGAGTATGCCAAGCTAGCCCTAAATGGCTTGGATATTGAATTTAGGAAGAAATTCAAAGGCTCAAACTTTATGATGCTTCTTCAGTTGGAAGAATGTGGTGCTATATATGAGGTTGTCTTAAAAGAGGAGAACCTTAAGAAAAACAGCGTGTATGGAACTTATGTACAAGACTTAATTGAAGAAAAAGAAGATCCTCCATATGAAATTAAAGTTGCTGAATATGTTGAAGGACTTCCTATGGTTTGTAATCCTTTGATCAGCAAGGACATGAAAGCTAGGGAGTCTTATCAATCCCAAGACTTGAGAAAGTATTCATTTGACCCCTCAAAAGCCAGTGTAATATTTGATTCGCTTAAGGAGAATAATAAACTCAAGATCAGGGGAAAAAACAGGAAGCCTGACCTCAACTCTAATAAGGGGAAGGTGTACTATAAATGGCACAATTCGTTGAATCATTCAAGAAAGAATTGCATGATCTTTAAAAAAGCAGTTCAAGATGCCATAGAAGCAAGGGAATTGATCTTATGAGGAGAAGGACATATAGGCATCGACAAAGACCCTTTTCCTAGTCCTCTTTAAGTCATTGTCATCGACACTGTTGATAAAATTAAGCCCTGTTGTGTCCAGACTAATCCTTTTCCCCCTTTTAGAAGAAAATGGTCCTTAACAATGCTTAGAAAGTAAGGGTTGCAAACCACCTATTTGAATGCTTGGTCATTAAAGGGATATTGGGCTTCCCAAGACTAGTGTGCATATTGGACGATGGAATATGCCATTGGCATATCACTGAGCTCCATCCTACAAATCGGTGTGCCATTTTAAAGAACTTGTTGATCAAGCTCCGTAATAACTCTGCCATCACATTGACAGTGGCACAAGAGTTGGCTATGGGGATTAGTGGTAACCAGGGGTCCTCTCAAGACCTCATAAACCGAGAGAAAATATCTCAAAATCTGGAACGGATATTGTATACGGCATGTTAGCAATGTTGTGGGAGGATATAAGCTACAAAGGGGAAACTCAGGTTACTTCCTCAGTATATTTCCCCTGCTGACCTTCTTTTAGAGCTAAAGATGCCGTATGAAAAGTCCCAAAGATATGGGCTTATGAGGACTGGGCATCCCAAAAGAGTCCGAAATATCACCTACTGTACATGGACACCAGTTAGGCACCACGACAGTCTGGACACCAACCTTCTAGGGTTCGATTGGTAATGTTTGGAGAAGAAATCACCTTGATTAAGATGAGACTAGTCCCTTTGGCCTTACCAGAACTAAGAAAAGGAGGCAACTGAAGAAAAATGTAGCTCAACGGAGGACTCTGCTTGATACTTACTTAATTAGGCTTTCACGAGAGGAAGCTAAGGTTCGCAAGGGCAAGCAAACTAAGTGTATGGATCTTGAAGATCCAATGATTGAGTCCAAGCTTTTTACTATTGATGGTAAAGGGAAAACACAAAAGAAGCTCGAGAGATGGGCAAGTCTCTCATCTTCTGAAGAGTAAGTGTCTTGGTGGGATTAGCTTGCCAAGAATTTCCTAGCTCAAAGAATGGCTTAGGACAAGGAGGAATACTCCCCTCTCAGCATTAACTTAATGGAACCTCTAGATCGTGTTAGCCTGACATGGTCTGATATAGGGAATGAATTCCATCAAGAGAATTTCCCCCCAACGTAAATTGGAGGAGTTACTTGCCAGAGGTTTTATCACAGAGAGTTTGAGTCCTTGAGTGGTTCCTGCTCTCTTGACACTAAGGAGGGATGATAGTTGGCGTATGTGTGTGGATAGCAGACCCATCAACAAGATCATGGTACATTACCTATTCCCTTTTTCAAGATTGGATGACATACTTGGTCAGCTATAGAATTCAAGGGTATTCAGCAAGTTAGACCTGAAAAGCAGATATCATCAAATCCACATCTCACCAAGGGAAGACTGCCTTCAAGACATGGGAAGGATTGTATGGGTGGCTAGTCATGCCACTCGAGTTGTCTAATGTTCCATGCACATTCATGCAGTTCATGAACCAGGTTTTACATCCGTTCATCGGGAGAATTGTTGTAGTCTACTTTGATGATATCTTGATCTACAGCCGGAGCCCAGTTGAACACTTGGAGCATCTAAAGGAAGTACTTGGAACCTTGAGGGAACTTATTCACCGCTTTGAAGAAGTGTGAGTTCATGAAGGACCATTTCCTTGGGCTTGTAGTGTCTAAGGATGGCATCGCAGCTGACGAAGGAAAGATTGAGACAATTCGAGATTGGACATATTTCATGGGCTAGAGTCTTTCTATTGGAGGTTTATGCAAAACTTGAGTTCATTCATGGCGCCAATCATGAATTGCATGAAGGGGAGTTCCTTTGATTGGACTCTAGCAGTAGCTGATGCCTTTGAGAAGATAAAGTAGAGATTGACCATGACATCAGTATTAGCCTTACCAAATTTTTAAAACACTTTTGAGCTTCACACTGATATCTCCAAGATTGGCATTGGCATAGTACTTAGTCAGGAGGGGTGTCCTATCACGTATTTCAGTAAGAAACTCAATGGGAGTAGGCTAAACTATTCAACTTACGATGTTGAGTTTAATGCTGTGGTGATAGTGTTGAGGCATTGGAAGTCTCATCTAGCCAATAAGGAATTCGCCTTATAATCAGATAACGTTGCATTGAAGTACATCAATAGCCAAGACAAGCTATATGAATGGCATGCAAAGTGGGCAAGTTCCATTCAGCTCTTTCACTTTGTGATTAAACACGAGTCAGGCGCATTGAATAGGGTGGTGGATGCATTGAGTAGGCTTAATCTTGTCATATCACACCGCAGAGATTACGTGGTTGGGTTTGATCAGTTGGCGGCACAGTACAAGGATGATCTTGCCTTTGGGGAGATTTGGCGGGAAGCTCAATCCGGTTCAGTACCCAGATACTCTATACATGACGGGTTTCTCTATAAGGAAAATCAACTGTGCATCCCAGAGTCATGCTTATGCCTCAAGATCGTCCGAGAGAAGCACAATGAAGGGCATATGGAAAGAAACAAGACGCTCCAATTGGTGAGCACCAACTACTTTTGGCCTTCATTATGAAAAGAGGTGGAGAGGTTTGTCAAATGATGCCGAATTTGTCAGATGCTAAAAGGTGGGGTGTTCAATGCAGGGCTATACCTACCTTTTTAGATTCCGAGTCAGCTTTGGGTGGACATTAGTGTGGATTTTGTGATCGGGTTGCCGATAATGTGGGGAGTTATTGATTCGATCTTCATTGTTGTGAATCGATTCTCCAAGATGGCGCATTTCATAGGGTACAAGAAAACCACTGATGCTGTACATGTGGCAGAGTTGTACTTCTGGGAAGTGTATAAGCTTCATGGGTTGCCAACAAGCATAGTTTCGGAAAGAGGTGCTATTTTTGAATAACTTCTGGAAGACCTTGTGAAAGATGGCGAATATCTCTCTTGTCTTTAGCATGGTACATCACCCTTAGATGGATGGCCAAACATAGGTAAAAATCGCTGTTTGGGTAACTTACTTCATTGCTGGGAATGTCAAGGGATGGGAGTAGAAGTTGTACCAAGCCAAGTTCACTTGCAATAGCTTGGTTAATCAGGGCACGGTTATTCCACCGTTCAAAGTTGTTTATGGCTTTGTTCCTCCATCTCCGATAGATCTGGCACCAGTCCTTGACCTTACTCGTTCTCATGACAAGGCGGAAGACTTCATATCCAACCTACAAGACATTCATGAGCAGACCCGAGCAAGGTTACTAGAAGCATGCGCCAAGTACAAGTTGGCTAGTGACAAGCGGCATAGGGTAGTGCAGCTGTAGGTTGGTGATCAAGTTTTGGCAATTCTGACTAGGGAGTGCATTCAGGCATGGGAGTACAACAAATTAATGCCATGAAAGATTGGTCCTATACGGTTTCTAGAGAAAATCAATGACAACGCCTACCGACTACAATTGCCAAATGGAATGAGAACTTCAGATGTATTCAACATGAAGCATCTCGTCTCATTCTTCGGAAAGAATGTTGTGAAAGATCCACTGATAAATTCGAGGGCGAATTCTCTCCAACCTCGGGAGGATCATGTAGCCCCACCAGTTGGTGGATGACTTGGCAAGTACGTCTTGGCGAGTAGGATCATTTGGCGAGTTCCTTGGAAACGCAGCTTAAGAGTTTAACATAAAATAGGATATTTAGCATTTGACTAATAGATAATAATTAACTATTTTATATCTATCTTTAAGGCTTTTAGTCTTCTTAAATTAGCTCCTCTATTTGAGCAAGAAGAGATATAGGGTTTAGTCAGTTAATACATGGATTTTTTCATTATTTTCGAGAGCTTTCTCCCATTCTTGGATTATAAGAATTTGAGTTACTATTCTTCCTTTTTGTAAAATTTTGCTGACTACTAACATAACTTATTATGATTCGGATGATGTAAATAATCATTGAATTCTTTAGTTTATGGTTTTTATATCGGTTTAAATTTGGTTTTAAACCATACCTAAATCGTAAATTCTAATGACCAAAATTTTCTAAACCAAACCATAATTTTTCAAACCATGAAAACCAAATCAACTAAACCAAACCATTTTTTACAGTTTTGTTCAATTTTGGATTATGGTTATGGTGCAGCGCTTAGATGGAAATTAATGGGAAATAGGAAGGTTCAACCACATTCCCTTAATTTCTATTACTAGAGCAATAAGACAACCCCATAAAAATAATTAGGGTTATTTACACTAAAGGTGTTCGTACTTTTGTGATTGTTTCAACTTAGTCCTTGTACTATTAATTATGTTAATTTAGTTCCTTTAGAATTTATAATATTTCAATTTAGTCATTTGGTCAAATTTAATGTAAGCTAAACATGTAATTTTTAACGATACAATCATATTTGTTTTTTACCATAATAACCCGGCATGAGGTTGCAACCACACAATTATATTAGATGCAAGTAAAATCCACTCGTCAATTCAATTTAGGGACTTTGAGGTTTGAGCATTTATTATTTAGATACCCTACCATTTCAATATATACAATGAGGTATCCTGAGTTTTAGACATTTATCATTGAGGTACCCTGAAATTTTAAACTTTTATTGACTAGGTACCATTTAGTCAAACATTTGATGGATTTTCGAAAGAAAATTCTAAAATTGGAAATAATTTCAATAATATATAGTATTTTCATTAAAATTTGATAATTTTTTGCCAAAAATTGCGAAAATAACACATAACTATGGTAACTTTTAGATGGTTTACATCAATATTCTGTGAATATTTTATCAAAATTTGCTGAATTTTTGATGAAAACATTGGCTCTAACTTATATATATTTCACGTATTATATTAACATTTTTTGTATAAAATTGATTAGGTTGTTAGAAAAATTCATCAAATTCTGTCATATGGTACCTAAGTGATAAAATATTCAAACCTTAGGGTACCCCATTGTAGATATTGAAACTTCAGGGTACATAAGTGATAAATGCTCAGACCTCAGGGTACCTAAGTGATAATTTTCCTTCAATTTGACCTAATCTATGACTGACCCACTAAATATTTCATTAACAACTTAACATAATTTTACTCTAAAAACTAAATTTACACAATACACTTGTATATGGATTAAATTGACACAATTAGCACTATAAAGACTAAATCAATAAAATGGGCAAAGTATAGAAACCTTTGGAGTAAATAATCCAAAAATATTACCATTGAAATTTTGTTCCATTAATGTTTATACATAGATAACTAAGTTAGGAAGTTAATAATATATAACAACTTTGAAAATTAATCGTTCAAACACGGACCAAATCTCAAAGACTAGTAAATGTTTAAATGCAAATTGTACAAAGCAGTACGAGTCCAATCATATTTTGTATCAAATTACCTGGTTTAATGGTTATGGTAAATTTCGAATTGAGTTATATTGGAGAGAAGGCCAATGTATACAAGATTTAGGATAGAGGAATGAAATAGATTGGTAAAAGGCTAAAATCTAGTTTAAGGATTCATATTCAAATCCAAAAGTAACTAGTTTAATTTGGTTCTAGACAAAATGACCCGACCCAATCCAGTCCAAATTATAGAGCCAATCTAGTATTTGAGCAGACTTAGTGACAATGTAGTTATAGATTTGATTAAAATCTATAAAATCTAATTTGACAAGAAAATTGTTCATTATAATTCGATATATTACTTTGACAGTTACGACAAATAAGTTTATATCAAATTTTCTTTATGCTTGAATATTCGATACATTCATCTAATTCAATAAATAAATCAAACCTAGAAAACTAAATTGTGTTTCACATATCTACTTTATATAGTTGATCATTTCTCACGTTATAGTTGTCTCAACATTTTAATCTACATTATATACTAACGTATGTATTTTTTTTATTATTACGGTTAAACCATAACCAAACCAAACCAAATTGTATTTTATAGTTTGGTTTAAAATGTTATATAGTTTGGTTTGGTTTGAAAAATTTTTCAAGCCGTTTTTTACGGTTTGGCTTGGTTTACTGCGGTTTCATTAGAGATGAATCGTGCACACCCCTAATCTAGACCAAGTGAAGCCTTGTTCCACTAGGTGGGGTTTCCAATTTGACTCATATTAGGCATCGGTGTTTATTAGGATGACTTATAAACTTGGCTTTTCTTAAGCTTTCGACGTGGCCCTTGTAGCGAGCTTTCAAGTAGTAGCTCTCGATCCAGTTGGCTCAGGGTACCAAGTGTTAAAACACCCCTATGGGTTTATTTGCTCGAGACACAGGGGCTACAGGAACAAACTGATCATAGGTACTTACCTAATTACTGATCCCTAAAAATATTTGTACATATCATCAAGAATGCACTGCAGAAAGGAATAAGCTAGTGATTTCAACATTTTTAGAAGTAAAGCATTCAAGTCCATGTTCTTACAATTATTCGTACTAATACAACTTCGTATGTGAGGTTTGTCGAAAGTTTGAATGTGAAAGAAGTAAACCCTCAAACTAGTTTAAAGACAAAAATGGTTAGTTAATAGTAGAATATATGAATGATCACATTGCATAAAAAAATTTAATTCTTCAGACATATCAAATTTGAACTCAATATGATTCGCATAAATTCATAGCTAACCATTTAAAAATTCAGGTAATTTAAAGCAAATCATGCTAAAAAGACAAAACAAGAATATAACAAAAAAAATCAAACTATGCATGTCATCCTCAAACTCAAACCTTGAATTGTTCTCAAAGCAAAGTGCATAAAAATAAACAATGCAAGAAAAGGAAAGAGATAACCTAAGTAGTAACGTATAATAATTGAATACGACAAACAAAGACAAACTTACCGAGAAAACTAATTAAAAGTGTTAGCAAAAATTTGAAATACAAGTTCTCGGTTCATCAGAGAAACAAAGTAATCAATTGTCGAGGAAAAGGAGTCATGGAACACAAAAAGAAATCAATCTAGAAATCAAACTAAACTATAAAACTAAAACATGTTGGGTTGTCTCCCAGGAGGGCTAAATTTAACATCTTTAGTCGGACGCAATGTAGAACAATTAGTTAACAAAAATCTAAGGTGACGCCCTTGAAATGAATCATTTTAAGCTTGTAAGGACAATCTCATATCACAACAACGTTTCAAGTATGGTGGTAATTTAAGGTGAGTACTTGGCCAACATTCAGGTCTTGAATTTTTATCCTATTATACTTAGATGACGACTTATCAATTAACAGAAATTCAATAACATACACAGGGACATTACTCAAATTAACACTTTTGATAAAATCATGTGCATCTAACCCTACGAAAGGTTCAATATCATCCATCTTGTAGCACTTTAACTCATCCTTAGGCTGCAAAGTGTCGAGCATCATTCAACACATTCAACTTTTCCTTTAGATTACTGAAAGAAACGTCTAATACTCGAACCTTACAATGAATCACAACATTTGTTGTTGCCAAGAATGGTCGGCCTAGAATTATAGGAATGTGGTTATTTTGCTGAGGAATGGGGTCCATATCTAAAATAAAGAAATCTACTGGGAAGACAAATTTGCTAACTTTAACAAGTACATCCTCCCATACATCACGAGGTATGCGTACGCTCTAATGTATTGACCAACTTAAGTGTCACATTAGTTGGCCTGAGGTCTCTCATACTTAATGCCTGAAAAATTGCGAACCGATGATGTTTACGCTCTATTCTAGATCTAATAGGGCTTGACTAGTGTAATTCTCCCTTATGACATATACGACCCAGAATGCCCTGAGATCTTTAAACTTGGGTGGGGCACCGATGCCAAAATGGTGCTCACCATCTCATTGAGTCGAACATTCTTCGGAGTATGTGTCTGTGTGCTCTTCTTTTTGACACAGAGGTCCTTGAGGCTTTTCGCATACATTAGGACTTATTTTATAGCATCAATCAATGGCAAGTTAATTTAGCGTTCTTAAACAGATCAATGAGCGAAGTTTTCCTTGGGTCCTCCTTTTCATTTGCTCTAACTAAGATTGAAGGAAAAGGTATGATAGGTTCATACATGCTTTCTTGTTATTCCTCCCTATTAGCAGTGGGAGAGGCAACGACATCCTTCTTTTAAATCTCAACCTCTTAACGTCCTTAATATTTTCCTCTCCTGATATTGGCACAATCTTAACTTGCTAGTGAGTGAGCAAGTTTGGGTTAGAACTATTCGACCCCGTCGGGGTTGTGAGTGGTTGGGAGGGTAATCTCGCTTCCTCTTTCCTACTCAGGATTTCAACCAGCTGTCCTAACTAGTTCTCTAAATTAGCAATAGACTAGGAGTGAGACTGACTAGTCCTCCATAAAGTGGAGCACATGCTCCTCAAACTGTGACATTTATTCTGGAGGCGAGGGATTGGGTCTGATAGTCGTTTTGTCTCCATGAGAAGTTAGAATGGCTTTTCCATCTTGGATTGTACTTGGTGTTGTGATTGTGAATCAAATGTTTAGTTTTAAATGAATCGCGTGCTTTGGTGTTATTTGATATTTTGGTGGGAATGTTGTGTGGAAATAAACAATACTCCCAGTATACAATCGAATCAAATACAACAACAGATCGAGAAATAAATGGACTAAAAGAGAAACGAAACAATCGACACAATGATTTACGTGGAAACCCCTTTACAATCGAAAGGGGAGAAAACCATGGGTTAAGATTGGAGCTTTTATTATTGAATCAAAAGAAGACTTACAATATTCTCTCTCACACTCAATTTTATTGGTGGCGGTGCCACTGGGGAAAATCTCACTTTGAATTGGATAAATAATGACGTAACCCTACGTCCATATTTATAGGCGTGCAGGAAACGCGGTTCCCGATCGATCAGCCTGCTCTCTGGAGGCGTCCTTCTTTTACGTAACTTTCCCAATTGATCGAGCTCCCCCTCGATCGATTGACCTCCTCATGGCCTTTCTACTTAATATCCCAAGTAATTTTGAGACATTTTCCTAACAAATCTCCACCTTGGCTCAAAATTAACATCAACAGTAAAACAACTCCACCTTCTCCACAAACGCCCCCTCAACCGGGGCTAACATACATCAAACTGAAAGACCCACCAAATTCGAGCAATGCTCGAACTTGCTTCCTGGTAGAACCTTAGTGAACATGTCAGCTGGATTGTCCTCAGTCCCAATCTTCTTCAACTCCACCTTCCGCTCGTCAATTAGATCTCTAATAAAGTGATGCTTTACATCTATATGCTTCGTTCGGTCATGATGTGACATCTGATCTTTTGCTAAGTGAATGGCGGACTGACTATCACAGTAGACTCTAACGGTACCCTGCTCGACACTGATTTCACTGATCAAACCTCTCAACCAGATGGCTTCTTTGAATGCTTCTGTAACTACTATATACTCGGCCTCGGTAGTAGACTGTACTGTAACAGACTGTAAACACGCTCTCTAACTGATAGATGTGTCACCTAAACAAAACACATACCCTGATGTGGACTTTCTCTTATCGAGGTCTCCACCATAATCAGAATCTACATACCCAACCAAATAACACTTACTTTTCCCATATTCCAAACACAAATTAGAAGTTCCACAGAGATATACGAGAATCCACTTCACAGCATGCCGGTGTTCTTTACCTGGATTCGCCATGTACCTACTAACTCTGCTCATTGCAAAAGCAATATCTGGACGCGTACAAACCATCGCATACATAATACTGCCCACTGCACTAGAATAGGGAATCTGAGACATATACCTGACGTCCTTCTCAGTCTAAGGCGAATCTAGTGCTAAGAGTCTAAAGTGAGTTGCTAAGGGCGTGCTAATTGGATTAGTATCCTTCATATGAAACTTGTCTAACACCTTCTCAATATACTTCTCCTAAGACAAGTATAATTTTCTGGCTTCTCGGTCTCTACGAATTTCCATGCCTAAGAACTTTTTAGCTGCTCCAAGATCTTTCATCTCAAACTCACTCTTCAACATAGATTTTAAATCATCAACATCTTTCATGTCTCGTGCTGCAATCAACATATCATCAACATATAAAAGCAAATAAACGAAGCCTGAATAAGTCTTTCTGAATTACACACAACTATCATACTTACTCCTTATGTACCCATGACCTGTCATGAGCTGATCAAATCTCTTATACCACTGCCTAGGAGATTGCTTCAAACCATATAAAGACTTTTTAAGCAAACACACATGGTCTTCTTTTCCTTCTACAACAAAACCCTCGGGCTGATGCATAAAGATACTTTCTTCTAGTTCACCATGCAAAAATGCAGTCTTTACATCTAACTGCTCAAGGTCTAAGTCATGCATAGCAACCAAAGACAACAGTGCACGAATCGAAGTATGTCTAACTATAGGTGAGAATGTATCATGAAAATCAACACCCTGTACCTGACTGTAGCCTTGAGCTACCAAACGTGCCTTGTATCTTGCATCTTCAACTCCAGGAATGCCCTCTTTTCTTTTGAAGACCCATTTGCAACCAATCAGTCTTTTCCCTATTGGAGGCTTCACCAGTTCCCAAGTCTGATTCTTATGAAGAGACTGCATCTCTTCATTCATAGAAACGAGCCACTTCTTAGCATCTGATCTTGATACAGCCTCTGAATATGAAGTCGGCTCACTGTCATCTAAAGACTCAGCAGTGGTAAGGGCATAAGCAATCATCTCCTCATACCCATATCTCTCTAGAGGCCTGATCTGTCACCTCGGTCTACCACCAACTATAGTGTAATTTTCCACCTACTGACCTGTTTCTACATTATCAGTTACAACATCAGAAACCCGTACCTGAGGTGCTGGAATACTCTCTAGCTGAACAACCTGCTGATCTGGCTGTATCTCTGTAACATCAGGTGTCTCAACCTGAACTGAATCACTGTTAATGGAGGGTGTGTGTGGCGGATGTAGTAGAGCAGACTCATCAAAGGTAACGTCTCTACTAGTCAGGAACTTCTGAGCACTGGAATCCCACAGTCTATATCCCTTCACACTTGACGAATAACCAAGAAAGATGCATTTCTTGGCCTAGGCTCCAGCTTTCCTTCATTCACATATGCATATGCAAGACAACCAAAAACTTTAATCTGAGAATAATCAGAAGTAGAACCAGGTCATATCTCCTCAGGTGTCTTCATTTGCAATGAAGAATGCGGTGTCTTGTTCACAAGATAGCAAGCCATGCTAACTGCTTCTGCCCACCATTCTCTGTTTAAACCTGCATTTGAAAGCATACATCGAGCCTTCTCAAGTAACGTCCTGTTTAACCTTTCAGCCACTCCATTTTGTTGAGGTCGACCTGTACATGTCCTATGTCTGACTATACCCTGATCTTCACAAAATCTAGTGAAGTCACCTTCAACAAACTCAAGACCATTATCAGTCCTTAACCTCTTGATCGGCTTCCCTGTCTGTTTTTCAAGCAAAATCTTCCATTTCTTGAAGACATCATACACTTCATTTTTCTGCCTGAGAAAATGGAACCAAACTTTGCATGAGTAATCATCAGTAAACGTTAGAAGATACCTGGACCCACCTTTAGAAGCCACTCTGGAAGGTCCCCACAGATCAAAATGTACGTAATCTAATGTTCCCTTGGTCTTATGCACTGCTGACTTGAAGCTGACTCTCTTCTGCTTCCCATAATGCAGTGCTCACAGAATTCCATCAGTCCTGTTGACTAACCACAAAGCAGTCCCCTCTTACTCAGCTCAGACAATGCCTTATCACCAATGTGATCCATTCTCATGTGCCACAGTCTTGTGATCTCTGCATCTGTCATAGTAGATGTGGAAACAGCAACTGAACCTGTCACGGTAGTACCTGTAAGCTCATACAAAGTACCAACCCTATTTCCTTTCATCACAACTAAAGCACCCTTACTGACCCGCATGACTCCACCTTCAGCTGTGTACTTATACCCGCTAGACTCAAGGGTACCTAGAGAAATCAAGTTCTTCTTTAAGTCCGGGACGTGACGTACATCACTCAAGGTTCTAATAGCCCCATCAAACATTCTCACACGGACTGTCCCAATCCCCACTACCTTAAAAGCAGCTTCATTACCCATCAAGACAACTCCACCCTGTGTAGACTTATACGTGAAAAACAAGTCTCTATTTGGAGTAACGTGATATGAACAACCCGAATCCATGACCCACTTATCCTTAGGCCTGGATTGAGAATCAACAACTAATAGAAACTCCCCTTCACTATCCTTCTCTACAACACTAGCCTCAGTGGACTTGTCTTTGCCCTGGTCACCCCTGTTACCCTCTTTCGATTTATTTTGTATTTGTAACAATCTTTCTTTATGTGCACTTTCTTGTGACAATAATGACACGACAGGTTCTTATATCTAGATTTAGATCGAGAATTTTTTCCACCATTAGATCCCCTATGATCTGGTCTACCTCTCACATGCAAACCACTACCTGAGTCATTCATTGAGTTAGATAACTCACTATCTACCTGTTCTTTACTCACAAGGTTTCTTTCACCTCATCAATAGTAATGGTTGGCCTACCCCCGTATATCATGCTTTCTACGAAGCCCTTATACGAATTAGAGAGCAAACACAGTAATATCATAGCATAATCCTCGTCCTTAGGGACATCATCCAATTCCTTTAATTCTTGTATAATAGAGGAAAACTCACTAAGATGGTTTTTAAGAGATGTACCTTCTGTCATACGGAAAGTGAACAACCGACGCTTCACTGCTAGTTTGTTGAAGACTGACTTGTGGCAAAACATGTCTAACAATTTCTCCCATAACTCCTTTGCGGTTTCCATCTCCAAAACCTCTGATAGAACATCATCAGCCAAACACATCTGAATCACTGTGAGAGCCTTATCATCCATCTCTTCTCGTTGTGCCTTGGTCATAGTCTCGGATTTCTTCTCTTTCCTCTCCAGTGCTTTCTTCAAGTCGTTCTGAGTCAGGAGTCCTTTCACATGGACTTGCCATGAGCTGAAGCTTCCCTGACCACTAAACTTCTCTACCTCGGTTTTAATACCTGATGCCATTGTATCAATTTGAAGGACCAGGCTCTGATACCAATGTGTGCGGAAACAAACAATACTCCCTGTATATAATAGAATCAAATACCACGGCAAATCGAGAAATAAATGGACTAAAAGAAAAACGAAACAATCGACACAATGATTTACGTGGAAACCCCTTTACAATCGAAAGGGGGAAAACCACTGGCGAAGATTGGAGCTTTTATTATTGAATCAAAAGAAGAATTACAATATTCTCTCTCACACTCAATTTTATTGGTGGCGGCGCCGCTGGGGAAAACCTCACTTTGAATTGGATAAATAATGACGTAACCCTACGTCCATATTTATAGGCGCGCAGGAAACGCGGTTCCCGATCGATCGGGGTCCCCATCGATCGGCCTGCTCTTTGGAGGCATCCTTCTTTTACGTAACTTTCCCGATTGATCGAGGTGAGTTACGTAACTACCTCGATCAATTGACCTCCTCACGGCCCTTCTCCTTAATATGCCAAGTAATTTTGAGACATTTTCCTAACAAAGGTTAGTTGAATAAGTTAAGTGTTGAGTTATCTAGTATTAGTTAGATTTTGTATTTTCCACCTTAAGCTTTAGGAAGTATAAGTACTTTGATTCTATCATTGTAACGATCATCCAAGTAAATGAAAATATCTTCTCTTCTCATCTAATTCTCTCAAATTCTTCCTCATCTCATGTTCTCTCTCCTAGGTTATGATCTAAGAAGATCTTAGATCATAACAATTGATATCAGAGCATGTGTAATTGCCTTTGATCAAGCTAAATTGGCATCCGATTAAGCTGGCCAGAGGTAAAAAACAAGCTAACATGGTCAGTGATGCAGCTACTGGTTCAAATTAGGCAGAGTAGATAGCTCAAGTGCAGCAACAGTTGAAAGCTTTGATTCTGGCAATAGGTTATATGCATCAATCGCAGCATCAAGTGTAATAAAAGCTAGTAGGAATGCAGGAGCAGATTAATTGCTAAGCTGCACCTGCGAGAGGTGGAATACTTTCATCAAGAAATCATCAAGGAAGGCCTCCTTTAGTTCCTAGATCGTCTGAGGAGAGTGGAGAAGGGTTGCCTGTGGTCAGAAATTTAGGATTTCGCTAGCCTAAAGTGGAAATTGATACATTTGATGGAGTGTAACCTCAATCTTGGATTAGAAGATGCGAAAGGTACTTTGGTTTCTATGATGTTGTTGATTCCCAAAAGGTGGAGTTGGCTGCAATTCACCTTCATGGAGATCAAGAAGTGTGGTTCCATAGCTTGATACTTAGCAAACTGTCCCTTACTTGGCATGAGTTTGTGGATAAATTGTGTGAGAGGTATGGGGATGAGAATGTAGGAGATGTTATTGACAATTTTAACAAGGTAGCTCAGACTACTTCTATTAAAGAATACATGATTCGCTTTGAACATTTGAGGGAAAGAATGATGGCTGTAAATCCAGGAGCAAGTGAGACTTATTATGTTTCTAGCTTCATTATGGCCTTAAACCCAAGATTAAGAATCTTGTCAAAGCATTGAACTGCTTGACCTTATATACGGCTTATTCTAAAACAAGGTTATTTGAGTCCATTGTCCTAGCTATACCTGATGGAGGTCAAAGGAGTAAGAGTGGACATTCAGCTCCATCTTTGCATCAGACAGCTTTAGTGACTCCCAAACCCTTGAGTTTGGAAGAGAAGAATGCTCAAAGGTTGTGTTTCAAATGTAATCAAAGGTATTTCTTTGGGCACAAATACAATCCCAAGCTGCTGATGTCAGTTACAGGAGCCGAGGCCGAAGAAGAACAGGAAGAGTAGGACATGGAACTAGACTCCAGTGTTCAGATTGAGGAAATGCAAGATGATTCAGAAGAGGATGATATGGAAATTTCAGTGAGAGACTTGACTGGAAATGGCACTCACAACACAATAAAGATCAAAGGGGAAGCAAACCCCAAGCTGTTATTGATATTAATTGATAGTGGTAGCACACATAGTTTTGTAGATCTTAAATTGGTCATGAGCTGATCAAGACAAGCCCCTTGTCTGTGACAGTTCTAGATGGGAATTCTATGCTAACACAGACTAAATGCAAACATTTTGGATGGGAAATGCAAGGCCATCAATTTGCATACGATTTTAGAGTGCTGAGGCTTGGCGGTTGCGATATGGTTCTTAGTGTTGATTGGATGAAGACAATTAGTCCCTTGGTGTTTGATTTTACTTACTTGTCTGTATCCTTTAGGAGTAATGACATATCTGTCAGGTTGTAAGGCATAGTAAAACAAGGTTAGATGCAAATGATGAGTGGTAGGAGGTTGGAAGGAGTAATCAGGAAGAGTGCTTGTCACTGGATTGGCCAATTGTTCTCCCTCAATGCCGAACCTTTGGGAGCTAAGGTGAATTATATCCCATCAATGAGCAAGTTAATACATGATTTCAGGGATCTATTTGAGTAACCAACCTTACTTCCACCAAAAAGAACCTTAGATCATGCTATTCCCCCCAAAACTAACTTGAATCCAGTTAATCTTAAGGCCCTACAAGTACCCTAACTCACAGAAAAGCAAAATAGAGAAACAAGTGGTGGAGCTTTTGAAAACCAATTTCATTAGGCATAGCCATAGTCCCTTTGCTTCCCCCATTATTGTAGTCAAAAAGAAAGATGGAACTTCAAGAATGTGCATCGACTATAGACAACTCAATTCCCTTACAATAAAAGATAAATTCCTAGTTCCCATAATTGATGACCTTTTGGATGAGCCCCAATACTTTTCTCAGCTGGATTTAAGGCATGGGTACTAATAAATTTGAGTGGTAGACCAAGACATACACAAAATTGCTTTTAGAAACCATGATGGAATTCTGAATTTATGGTTATGTCATTCGGTTTATCAAAGGCTCCTACCACTTTTCAAGCCTTAATGAACTCGATCTTTAAACCATTTTTAGGGAAGTTTGTTCTTATATTCTTTGATGATATACTTGTGTATAGTCCTTCACTGGACTCTCATGTGACCCATCTCTACCAAGTATTCAAAATAACGCACAAACATAAGTGTTTTGCTAAACTCTCCAAATGTTCCTTTTCCCAACCTCAAGTAGAGTACTTGGGTCGTGTAATATCTTGCAATGAGGTAGGAACCGATGCAACCAAAGTTCAGGCTATGAGACAGTGGCCAACTCTTATATCTCTCAAGCAATTAAGAGGTTTTTTAGGGCTCGCTGGATGTTACAGAAAGTTTGTGGCTAGTTATGGTGTGAAGCCTAAACCTCTAACTAACCTTCTCAAGAAGGATGCATTTGTGTGGTTTGATACAGCTCAAGAAGCATTTGACAACTTGAAAGCAGCTATGTGCATAACTCCAGTTCTAACAATGCCAGACTTTAGTGAGCCTTTCATCATTGAGATAGATGCTTGTAGTAAAGGTGTGGGTGCAGTTTTGTCTCAGAAGGGAAGGCCTGTGGTTTATCTTAGCCAATCACTCAGTCCTAAGCATCTGAAATTGTCAATTTATGAGGACTACTTGGCAATCGTCATAGCAGTGTAAAAATGGAGACACTACCTCGAAGGCCATCATTTCATTATTAGGACTAATCACCAAAGTCTTAAGTACTTGCTAGAGTAAAAGATCACAACAAGAGTGCAACACAGGGGCCTTATGAAGATGTTAGGGTTGGATTACTTGATTGAGAATTTCAGAGGAAAAGAAAATCAGGCAGCAGATGCTTTGTTAATGAAGCAAGAAGAAGTGGGATTAGCTTTCTGCCATGCTATCTCACTTGTTTTGCCTTCCTGGATGCAGGAAGTTCACAAATCTTATGCAGGAGAGAGCTTTGCTCAAGATTCCATCATAGCTTTCAGCATTAAGGATTCCTTAGCTGATGTATCTAATGTAAATGCTACTAAGGGCATTGTGAGAATGAAAGGGAAGGTGTAATTTGGCTTTACCACAAATTTGAGGAAGCAAGTCATTCCCACCTTCCATGCTTCAGCTTGGGGAGGTCATTCTGGAATTGAGGGTACTTACCAAAGACTTAAGCAGTATTTTCAGAGGCCAGGCATGAAGAAGGACGTGGGGAAGTGTATTCAAGTTTGTGATGTATGTCATTGCACCAAAAGTGACTATGTGCCTTATCAAGGGTTACTTCAACCCCTTCCTATTCCTGATTGAGCTTGGCAACACATTAGCATGGATTTTATAGAGGGATTGCCCAAGTCAGAAGGGAGGGAGATCATATGGGTTGTGGTGGACCGCTTCACTAAGTTTGGTCATTTCATTGCCCGCAATCATCCTATTTTAGCTGAACACCTTGCTAAAATGTTCTTGAATAACATATACAAACTTCATGGCTTGCCTTAATCAATTACTTCAGACCATGACAGATTGTTCACCAGTAATTCTTGGCATGAGCTGTTCTTATAGCTAGGTTCCACTCTTGCTTTAAGTTCTTCTCATTATCCTCAAACGGATGGTCATAAAGAAAGAGTGAACTAATGTGTTGAACAGTATTCACGAAGCATGACATTCCTCCATTCCAAGCATTAGCACAAGTGACTGTCTTTGGCTGAGTTTTGGTACAATACACATGCCCATTCTTTATTGGGAACAACTCCCTTCAAGGCCCTCTATGGCTATAACCCTCCTTTCCCTATTGTCTCTCAAGGTACTTCATCTTCTGTGATGGAAGTGCATGATTTGCTATAACAGAGGAGGCAATTGATGCAGCAGCTCAAGGACAATCTACAAGTAACTCAATCGAGGATGAAATTTGTTACAAATTAATAAATTTCACTTGTAATACATTTAATTTCTTAGTATTACTTTTTATTAGAGTCTATATGATGTAATACAATTAAAGAGAGCACCGGTTAAAATGTATTTGAAGCACCAAATGACAGCAGTGCACACGCGAGGCTACTGTGCAAAGTTAGTTGCTGATTTTGGAGGGAAAATTAGTTACAGCGCAAGGGTTTAGGCAGGAACTCCAGCTGTGGGTTTTATGATCTGATATCTTGTATAAATTGAGAGCTTAAAGTGTAATTTGATCATCAAATTAAATAAAATCTTATTCCTAAGGGAAATTCTCTAATTCTCATCTCCTTCCCTTCTTTTCTCATATCAAACTCTCTTCTACAAGGTTAGATTTTCAAATTGAATTTTGGAGGCTAACAATTAGTACCAGAGCTAGTTTAACAATCCCTTAATTGATTAAGCTAGCAAAAAATTCAGAAAACAACAAAAAAATCATGGCCGATGGTGTTAGAACCAGATCTGGAGCTAGTGGAGCCAATGCAACCGGTTTAAATACGGATTTCATAGCTGCGGTTACTGGAAATACAACGATCGGACCTCAAAATGCAACTAAAGAAGACCTTCATGAGTTACAGCAAGGTTTTAATCCCAAGATGGATCAAATTCTGGCATTGTTGTTGGATAAAGATGAAAAGGATGCAAAAGTTTAGGACCGATTGCAACAAATTGAGGAAAAAATTGAGCACTTGCAAGATCAAGTTAACAAGCAAGGTGAATCGAGTGTTGAAGCCATCCTTAAGCCCGCAAGCCAGATACATAAATCAGTTGAAGTAGATCAACAACAAGCAAGTACAGATTAGCCGCAAGCAAGCACAGACCGATCTGAAGGAGTAATGCACACCCGAGGTAAATCTCCTATGATGCAACATGGTGTAGGACCATCAATTAACATTAGATCAGTTGCAAATCAACCTATTCACCCTGAAGTTAATATAGAAAATCCAGATCGTGCTTCTGGACCTGTTAATTACAGAACATATGTTGAAAATTCAGAACAAAACAACAGGCCGCATGTTTCTGTTATGCACCAAAATGTTGTAGCTGAGGTGTTCGAACATATGGTTAGACCACCTGATCGCCCATATCAGCATAGAACCGTGACCAATGACAACACAATTGGGGGTAGGAGTGGCTCTTACTGGCAGCCAAGGGTAGAAATTGATCCATTTGATGGAAAACAACCGGAATCTTGGCTTAGGAGGTGTGATCAATACTTCTTATATTACAATATACCTGAGGAAGAGAAGCTCCAGTTGGCCGCAGTCCATCTTCATGGTGATCATGAGGTTTGGTACTATAGTTTGTTGAAAAGCAAACCACATCTTTCTTGGGGCCATTTTGTAGAAGAGATGTGTGAACGGTATGGTGAAGGAGAATCAACAGATGTTGTGGATAACTTCAACAAGTTGGTCCAAACATCAAGTGTGAGAGAATACATGCTTAGATTTGAGAATTTGAGAGCCAATTTGATGTCAGTTCTGGCCATTGTTCCCGAGGATGCCGAATCCTACTATGTCTCTTGCTTTGTGGGTGGCCTTAAGCCTAGGATTAAAAACATGGTGAAAGCCATTGGTCCTAAGACTTTATCAAGCGCTTACAACAAGGCCAAATTGATAGAAGCTACTCAAGTTCCTTCATATGACAAAGGGAAGCAGCATGGCAGCAACAAACCGAGACAGTTATAGCAGCAGAACAAGAGCTTCAGCAGTAAAAACAGTGACAAAATTTCAGCAAGGCTTTGTTTTCGTTGCAACCAACCGTATCAGCCCGCACATAGGTGCAAATCACAAGCACTTATGTATGCAAAAGGAGTCTGAATCCCTGCTGAAAATGACAGTACCGATTCAGATGTAGATGCAGATGAAACCGAGTGCATTTCTCAAGGAAATTCAAGCGAAGATGAGGTCGAGTATTCTATGAAAGCTCTAACAGGAAGTGGAGCTCATAACACAATCAAAATCAAGGGACGGGCTAGAAAACATTCCATTATTATTCTAGTTGATAGTGGGAGCACTCACAGTTTCATTGACCCGAAGTTGATTAAGAAGGTCAAGCACGAAGTGACGAAAACACACCCTTTGGCGGTAATGGTGGCTGATGGTAACTCCTTAACAACTCAAAATAAGTGCATAAAATTCCCATGGTCTATACAAAACCATCAATTCACTTTTGACTTTAGAGTTATTCCTTTGGGTGGTTGCGATATGGTGCTCGGGGTCAATTAGATGAGAACCTTCAACCCGGTTGTATTTGATTTTGACAAAATGACCGTGGAATTCGAGGTTCATGCTATCAAAGTATCCTTGCAAGGCATGTCCGAGGAAGCTCAGCTCAAATTGATTGAAGCTAAGGGAGTGCAAAGCGGAATTAAAAAGAAGGCGATCCAATGGATTGGGCAATTGTTCATGATTGGCTCGGTTTCGGTGCAGCAGGACCTACTTCCTGATGTACGGTCTTTGATCAATGAATTTGGGGACATCTTTGAGGAGCCAAAGAGTCTTCCGCCCCAAAGGAGTTTGGATCATGCTATTCCCTTACGAGGAGATGCCGATCCGTTCAAAATTAGGCCATATCGGTATCCTCATGGCCAAAAGGCCGAAATAGAAAGACAAGTGGAGAAGCTTCTTCATTTGAGCTTCATTAGACCGAGCCAAAGTCCTTTTGCCTCTCCCGTGATCCTTGTAAAGAAGAAGGATGGGATAGCCCGTATGTGCATCGATTACCGCCGTTTGAATGCTTTGACCGTAAAAGACAAGTTTTCGATTCCGATCATAGATGACTTGCTTAACGAGCTTCATGGGGCTTGTTTCTTTTCCAAGCTAGACTTAAGGCAAGGATATCATCAGATCCGAGTCTTCGAATCAGATATTTTCAAAACCGCTTTTCAAACTCATCATGGCCATTTCGAGTTCGTTGTTATGCCGTTCGGTTTAACAAATGCTCCGGCCACCTTCCAAGCGGCTATGAATGATGTCTTCAAGCCTTATCTGAGGAAGTTGGTGCTAGTGTTCTTTGATGACATATTGATTTACAGTCCCACCTACGAAGCTCACCTCACACACCTCCGGCAAGTGTTCGTGTTGATGCGACAACACAGGTTTTTTGCAAAATTGTCCAAGTGCTCGTTTGCTCAAAGGAGGCTCGAATATTTGGGCCATATCATCTCATCAGAGGGCGTAGCTACTGATCCTAACAAGATCCGAGCAATGCAAGAATGGCCAATCTCGATCACTTTGAAGCAATTGCCTGGGTTCTTGGGGTTGACCGGATATTACCGAAAATTTATTAAAGGTTATGGCTCCATTGCCAAACCTTTAACAGAGCTCTTGAAGAAGGATGCTTTTGGGTGGAACAAGAAGTCTCAGGCTTCTTTTCAAGCCCTCAAAGCAGCTATGTGTGCAGCACCGGTCTTGACAATGCAGAACTTCATCGAAAGCTTCGTTTTGGAGACCGATGCAAGTGGTACTAGTATTGGGGCTGTTATCTCTCAAAGAGGAAGGCCTATTGCATATCTAAGTCAAGCTCTAAGTCCCAAACATCAGGCAATGACGAATTATGAAAAGGAGTACCTTGCGATTCTCTTAGTCGTAGAGAAATGGAGGCATTACTTGGAAGGTCACAAGTTCACCATTTGAACAGATCACCAAAGCCTAAAACATCTCCTAGAGCAGAAAATCGTGTCGAGAATTCAAAAGAAAGGCTTGATGAAAATGTTAAGCCTTGATTACGACATCGAGTATAGAAGTGGCAAAGAAAACACAGCTGCAGATGCACTGTCAAGGCGTTTTGAGGACACTGTTTCAAGCTCATGTTTAGCCATTTCGGTGGTAATTTCTTCTTGGGTTGAAGAGCTACACAAGTACTATGAGGAAGATCCATTTGCTCGTGAAAAGCTGGCTGCTGCAGTGCTCAAACCCGACGCAAAAACTGCTGCAGAACACCGAGAGCTGACAGTTCAGAATGGGCTGTTGCGGGTCCAAGGCAAGCTATATGTCGGATCTGCTACTGAATTAAGAAAACAGGTCATCCAAGCCTCACACGACGCTGCTTGGGGAGGTCACGAGGGTGTGGAAGGCACCTATCAACGAATGAAAGCATATTTTACTTGGCCGAGCATGAAAAAAGATGTGAACGACTATGTGAAGTCTTGTGAAGTATGTCAACAAACGAAATTGGGAGATCCTCGATACAAGGGACTTCTTCAACCCCTCCCCATTCCGGACGGAGCTTGGGTTCATATTAGCATGGACTTCATCGAGGGACTACCAAAGTCTGAAAGCAAGGAGGTCATATGGGTCGTGGTGGATCGTTTCACCAAATATAGTCATTTTATTGCCCTTGCTCGACCTGTTACTGCTGAAAAGTTGGCAAGGCTCTTCCTTGACAACATTTACAAGCTACACGGGTTGCCTCAATCCATCGTGTCGGACCGAGACAAAATCTTCACAAGCACTTTTTGGAGAGAATTGTTCAAGCTAATGGGAACCACGTTGGCTCTTAGTTCTTCCTATCATCCTCAAACGGATGGACAAACTGAACGAATCAACCAATGTGTGGAGCAATATCTTCGGAGTATGGTCTTCTTGAGGCCCAAAGAGTGGAACCGTTGGCTTTCCTTAGCCTAATTTTAGTTCAATACACACTTCCACACAACCATTGGCACTACACCCTGCCGAGCATTGTATGGATACTCTCCACCTTCTCCTATGATGATACAACAACCGAGGATTGCTGATTCTGCAACAACCGAACTGGAGTAGCAGAGGAGACAGATCGTGCAATCACTTAAGGAAAATCTCCAACAAGCTCGGGCTCGAATGAAGCATTATGCGGATAAGAAGAGGGTAGAAAAGAACTATCAAGTTGGGGACATGGTCTACCTTAAATTGCAACCCTATAGGCAATCAACGGTGGCTGTCCGACGCAACGTCAAGTTGTGTGCTCGTTATTTCTGTCCATACAAAATTCTGGAGAAAATTGGCAATGTGGCATACAAGCTCGACTTACCATCGCATTCTTACATTCACCCCGTGTTTCATGTGTCCCTCCTTAAAAAAAAGGTTAAAAGAAATGCTGATACGACTCAAAAGCTGCCCATAGCTGAAGCAAATGGAGTTCTTCTGCAGCAACCGAACTCTGTCCAGTCCGAACGAGTGCTGCAGCTTAACAACAGGAAGGTTCACCAAGTCCTAGTCACTTGGAGCAACTTAAACAAGAACTTTACAACATGGGAGGACTACAACTTCTTGAAGAGTCTATTTCCGAGCTTTATTTCTTGAGGACAAGAAGCTTCTCAAGAGGAAGGGAATGTTACAAATTAATAAATTTCACTTGTAATACATTTAATTTCTTAGTATTACTTTTTATTAGAGTCTATATGATGTAATACAATTAAAGAGAGCACCGGTTAAAATGTATTTGAAGCATCAAATGACAGCAGTGCACACGCGAGGCTACTGTGCAAAGTTAGTTACTAATTTTGGAGGGAAAAGTAGTTACAGCGCAAGGGTTTAGGCGGGAACTCCAGCTGTGGGTTTTATGATCTGATTTCTTGTATAAATTGAGAGCTTAAAGTGTAATTTGATCATCAAATTAAATGAAATCTTATTCCTAAGGGAAATTCTCTAATTCTCATCTCAATTCTCTATTTTCTCATCCCCTTCCCTTCTTTTCTCATCTCAAACTCTCTTCTACAGGGTTAGATTTTCAAATTGAATTTGGAGCCTAACAAAATTCTTTGCTGACAAAAAGAGATTAGATAGGCCCTTTCAAGTTTTTGACTTGGTGTACTTAAAGCTACAAACTTATAGACAGTCATCAGCGGCTATATGCAAGAATATCAAGCTGTGTGCTCATTGTTTTGGACCTTACAAGGTGTTGGAGAAGCTGGGGGCTGTTGCTTATAAACTGGAGTTGCCTTCTGATGCCTCTGTCCATCCGGTGTTTCATGTGTCATTGTTGGAGAAACATGTTGCTGATGGTATTTTAAGCTCATCCACACCTCCTGTATCTTTTTCCAAAGTTATAATACGCTAAGAAACTTTAGCTATCTTGGACTCTCATATAATACAGCAGCAGGGTAAGACGATTGGTCAAGGTTTGGTTCAGTGGGAAAATCTAAGAAAGGAAGATGCAACATGGAGGAGTTAAAGTTCACCAAGAGTCAATTTCCTACTTTCCATTTGTGAGATAAGAATGTTTTCAAAGGATGGAGTATTGCTGTGATTGTGAATCGAATGTTTAGTTTTAACTGAAGCGTGTGCTTTGGGGTTAGTTGAATAAGTTGAGGGTTGAGTTAGCTTGTATTAGTTAGATATTTTTTATTTGCTGCCTTAAGCTTAGGAAGTATAAGTACTTTGATTCTATCACTGTAATGGTCATCCAAGTAAATGAAAATATCTTCTCTTCTCATTTAATTCTTTCAATTCTTCCTCATCTCATATTCTCTCTCCTAGGTTACAATCTCAGATCTTCTTAGATCACAACACTTGGACGGGTATGAGTTCATTTTCGTGTAGCCCTGTACTGAGCAAACCTAGTCCTGCACCAAATTCATGATATTTTTAGGCACAAGGACAATCAAAGATAGAATGAGCAACACTAGAACAAATACCACAAAGGTTAGCACCACTCGATGATTAAGTGACATTAATTGCCTGCATATTAGTAGAACTGGCCTAAGAAGTCACTATCTGATCCATTTTCCTAATAAGAGCTTCGATTTGAAGCGCTACGTCATTGCTTGGTGTCACCTTGTAGACACTTCATGTACTTCCCCTAACCACCCTTGCAAGGCGGCTTGGTCAAGGGGGTGCTCGCTAAGGCTCTCAAATATAGTCCATGCCTCATCCTCATCCTTTTAGTTGAATGCTCCCTTGCATGAAACATTCATTGTATGACATAGTCAGACCAACATTAAAGTGCTAAATTAAAGCTCACTTGGGTGACCTATGGTGAAGACAGTTTCTTAAAAGCTCTTTGAACCTGTCCCATCTCTCATGAAACTATTCTTAGTTTAATTTTTTGCAGTTGTTTATGGCAAGCCTAATTGTCGTAGGCCTAGCTTAGGGTCAAATCTGTCTAAGAACTATTCTTGTAGGTCATTCCTAGTTGTTATTTCAATCGTCGTTAAGGATTAAAACTACTATTTAGTTGTGTCTTTTAGCAAGATCAGGAAAAGACATAGCCTAACTATGTCATTCGAGACACCTTTATAATGGCACATTTCAAAATTTCTAGAAAAGTGTCAAGGTGATTGTACGGGCTCTCTTTCGGCTTCCCATAGAATATGGGAAGCATGTTGATGATCCTGGGATTTATTTCGAAGTCCACATTTCTGACGGCAAGTAATGCAACTCCAGATGGTGTAGTGTATGTTTGGGGAGCAAAATGATCCCCATTCGTACGCGATGCTTTGTTAGCCATGGCTTTAGTTGAATTTAAAATTTCATTGTATCGTCTCAAAGTAAACTATGTTAAAATAAAATTTTCTAATCAATAGGAATAAATTTGGGATTGAGTGATCGGCTACCATGCATGCACCATAGAGCGAGCTCAATCAACTCGAATCACAAGCCTCAACCCATGCGAAAAGTAATGAAAATAAATGAAAAAATAGCAATAAAAAAAAAAAAATTGTCAATCACTAAATTGA
Organism: Simmondsia chinensis; assembly: GCA_018398585.1. Classification (NCBI taxonomy): domain Eukaryota; kingdom Viridiplantae; phylum Streptophyta; class Magnoliopsida; order Caryophyllales; family Simmondsiaceae; genus Simmondsia; species Simmondsia chinensis. The sequence goes on along the minus strand of JAGTTD010000016.1, from coordinate 18,346,492 downwards.
AGTTTTACTATCGGTTCTCCTCTAACAGTACCAAAAACATGATATGGTTTTAGTAGACTGTTAAAACCTTGTAATCATAAGCGTACGAGAAAGTCGTAGCTGTAGCAAATACATGGGTGCCGTATCTGAAGGGAATCGTTATAAAGTTTTATTCAATGATTAATGAACATTTAAAATCAGTGTTTTCAGTGAAGAATGAATATTCAACTAAAATTGTTTACTCCCCAAACTCAAGGGAGTTTGAACGACACTGTTAGGAGGAAAATAGGGCAGGTGCATAACACGTTAATCCATACTCAAGGAATAAATGATTGTAAATATAAGAATAATGGCATCTTGAGTTAACCTGTTTAATGAACTAAAGGCCCAAAATGGAAGCATCGTGTAATGATTGATGGAGATAAGGATCTTGAGTTCGATGTAGTTATCAGGGGTGTTGTGAAAAAGATAATGGTGAACCTCATGGTAGTTAGTTCGAGCGCATATCAATGAACATGGGTCTCAAGTACATTTAAAGGAGAATGGATGAACATGGAAAGACTAAGAGGGTCTCGAGCACGTGTGTTAATGCATGTTCAACACCAATTCTGCAGTATGGAGGCATTGAGGTTGAACGTGGGACAATTATGCCACATTTTCAGGGTGCAACAGTTAGATTTTTAGGCTATGGAGAAGGGCTCTAGTTATTTTGTAAAGGGTCCACCAAGAAACATATATAACTTTATCAAGTTTTTCAACAACACGCTTGTGCTTTATTTCTTTTCCTTTTCTTTGGAGTGGCCCACTTTTAGCTTTCGTCTTGCTTTTGTCAAGGCATTACACGTATGACATTTTTTCCACAGTCTCTAATCCCAAAATCAACAAGTAAAGTTTAGCATCATTGGTTCAAGGCTTTGACGGGCAAGCCCAAGAGCTTGATTGTGTTGATCTGAAATTGGTGTCAAAGCTTAGTACGCTAGGTGCGTTTAGGTTTCAATCATAGTTTAAGGGATTTGACGACCAAGGCTTTGATGCTAAGTTGGTCCTAATCTAGTGACTTGAAGACGGTTCTCTTCATCTTATTCTTGTCAAGTTTTAACTCATTCGTGTTATCATAAGTCAAGGGTGCTTAGACAAAAAAATATGTAAACTCGGGCTTGGAAGTGGACTGCTAAACCCCTGTTCCTAGCTCTTAAATGTACGAGGTAAGGTGTCTATGGACTCTACTGCATTAGCCTAAGTGCACTTAGGCCAGGTCCAAATCCTTTTAATTTATTGCAACGAGATAATTAACTTAAGAAACCCGTAAAATATAAAATTAAGTCTCCTTTATTGGAGACTGAGCAGAATCTAGATACTGCAGCAAACTGAAGTGGACTTCACCAAAAGCATCAACCCCCTTATGAGGTGTTTAATTGAGGTTAAGCACGTGAGGTTCAAAATTTGGACTTCCTCCCAAGTTGAGGCAAGTCATTTTTTGCATGTTCACTTTATTTTATATTTACGGTTACCAGATACATTGAAAGCAAACAAAAGTATAAGACACACATTTTGATGACTACATTGGGAGGCACTATAGTGTCTAACCCCATTGTGGATTTTAAAAACATAATCTCAAGCCATTCCCCAAAGTTCTGAACCACAAGAGATAGTGCTCTAAAGGTTGAGGTGCCAAAAGGGTTGGCCTTGATTGGATCACCAATTGAGCATCCTTTGGAAACAATTCCCACCTCGTGAGAGGATGAAAATAGTCACAAGCGTAGTATTGAAAGCGGGGGTGATGAGGACATCGCAAAAAATGAATGCATTGGACTTGATAGCTATCCTCAATAGCATTTTATGGCAATGCTCAAGTAAAGAAATTAACTTGGGGATGAAAGACTTGAGCAATCTCTAAAGAAGTTATACCCGAAGATTGAGCATATTGTGACTGCCACGCAAGAAAATGCGGACTAAGAAGTTGAACCCATTTGAATAAGGCAGGTTGAGAAACATAACGATCTTGTTCAAGTGGTTAGAGAATAAGTTAGGCAGTTAAGGCCAGTTCTTCCTCCTTCAACCATTTTTGGTTATCCTTGTGCTCCTTCTTTGAGTGCACAACTATTGGTAGGAAGAGATGTCAATATAACAACTGAAGGTAGAGCAAACATTGTAATGGTTAGTCCAGGCATTATATGACTGGATTCGAACTCAAGGACTGAATGTTTGACACCAAGGGTGTCTGAATGCTCAAACCAAGAACAAACCATCACTTCTAAGGACCTAAAACCCCTGTTCAGGGAAACCCGTCCCTCGAGGCTAGGGGTAGGGTCACATCTCTCCCCTTAATATAAAGGAAGCCATTACGAGATAAAGTAAATCCCCTCAGTTAATGGCAAGGACAGGCATCCATTATAGGGCACCAGCGATCCATGACCCAACTGAGACCAACTCAAGAAATATGAAGGCATGAGTTAACACCCTCTCCTTATGTAACTCTAGCCCCATAGGGGTATGGCTTATGTTAACGTATCCATTGGCAGGAATAGGTACCCATCACGGGTGACCAGTAACTTCCTCTCAGGGTCGGCCTAATATTTGAGACCAGGGGCAATTAAATTCACTAAACTCTCGTGAATACTCACTTGGGATGGAACAATTAAGGGTTTCCCACCAACTCACGAGTGCAAGGGTGCCCTCCACCATTCCTAAAGCTTAAATATCTTTAGGATCCTGTATGCCACCAAATTCCCTGGTTCGCAATGTTGACCATGGAGGGTATGATCTGGCTTATGAAGGCCTACATGCACCTTTGCATCCGATGGTCACATGGGCTCAGGGATATCCAATAGACCCTACGAGAGGTGCACAACCTCTTAGGGGGAAATGGTAAGTGCACAACAAGGCACTAACCTTCCCCTCCATGATCAATTCAAAGCAGTTGTACGAGCTAGGCCTTCGAAGGGTCAATGAACCCATTTACAACAAGCCGTACCCCGATTATGTTGATAGGGATTAGCCATTCCCAAGGAGGTAAAAGATACTTGAGTTCACCCTTTTCTCTAAGGACGGAACATATTGACTCTTGAGCACTTGGTGAAGTTTAATTGAAGGTGTAGAGAAGCGGCATACAACCCTTGTTTGAAATTAAGGTTATTTGCTAGCTCTTTGACAAGAAAAACTGTTTAAAGGCATATACGTTTGCCACCTAATTCCATTCATAGCTGGAATGACATGGCCAGGAAATTTCAGGCCCAATTCTTAAGGATGGAGCTAGGGAACTCTGTCTCTAGCTTGGACCAGATGAAACAGAAGCTAGGAGAATCAAAAGAGGATTATTTCAACTAATTTAAGAGAGCTATGCTAAAATGTATTGTGGCCCTCTTCGAGCTCGAATCTGCCAAGCTGGCTATGAACGGCTTGGACATTGACCTTAAAATGAAGTTTGAGGGGTTAAACATCTCTAGTTTGCTCCAGCTAGCAAAATTTGCCACTTGTATGGAACCTTCATGCATGAGTAGTAGATGAGGATGAGATTCATCCCTATTTAAAATGGCTGAATACATTAAGGAACCTCCAGTTGTCTATAATCTTTTAGTCAAAAATCCTAAGATTTGAGGAAATATTCAATTGATTTGTCAAGACTTAACATAATTTTTGAGTAGCTCGAGGCAAAAAATAAACTTAAAATCTAACAAAAATTCAAGAAACTTGATCCCAACTCTTTAAGAGGGAAGGTTTATTATACGTGGCATCATTCTTTCACTCACTCAACAAAGAACTACGTCATATTTAGAATGTAGTCCAGGACACCATAAAGGTAAGGGAACTTATTTTCCCTAACAAGGGCTCGATGGGTGTTGAAAAACCCATTCCTAGGTCTTGAGCAAGTGAATGTGATTGAGAAAATTGATCCTTGGGATAGTCATGACATCCTTACTAATGAAAGGTTCCTTACTAAGAAGAGCCAAAACTATTGCTTGGTCGGGTTTGAAACCAACAATGATCCATGACTAATAGGTCAATGACCTATTAGTGTCCATTTTTGTAATGTCTGGAGAAGAAACCAACCTAGTCAAGGGAATGGTGGATCCAACAGACTCATCAGAACATAGAAGCATAAGTTGCTTCAGAAGAAGGCAACAGAGAAGCGGGTTCAGCTTGACAATGGCTAGCAAAAGATCCCTCTGAGAATGAATTGAGCATTAAGCACATTGGACTAAGTAGCTTGAAGCACGTGGATATTGATGATCCCAAGAAGAAGTTGAACTCTTAGCCCACAAAAGCCAAGAGACAACCATGCAAAAATTCCGAAAGTTGGGCCAGCATTTCTTCGTAAGAATGGGAAGAATCTTGGTGGGAGCAATTTTCCAAGGACTTATAGGCCCAAAAATTATCATATGATGAGGAGGATTATAGTCCTCTTTATGTTAATTTAGCAGAGCTTCTAAGTCGGGTGAACGCGACTTGGTTGGATATACAGAAAGATTTCCACGACAAGAACTACCCTCGACTTATGGAGGGATGAGGTGCTTGAGAGGTTGGAATTGACGCTCAACCTCAAGACCAAGATACAAAGATTGAGAAAAGTCTCAAAGAAGAGATAGTCAAGAAGATTCATATCCAGTTTGGTTCCATGCTCGACGAAGCTAAAGATACACCTGCATTACTCCTGCCGTGCGAGTTTATTGATAAAGAAGCTCAAGTCAACCTCGAAGGAGATTTCTTACTTGTTGGTGGAGCATCTTAAGTGGAACTAATGGTTGAAGTAACGACCTTTATAGGTAATCCTAGACCCTCATCTTTTCAATTCAAGTCCGCAATCTCAAAATTAACCAATGATCATCCTTATGTAATGAAGATCATATTTGATACGCCTACCATTTCTAGGAAACAAATTAAGGCCAAGTTTGATGGCATTTTTATAAATAGGGTTTAAGTGGCTGACGATGTGACCGTTAATATCTTACCTTCATATATGTTGGGGATCATCGGTAAATCTCGAAATGAGTTAATCACTTTGGATGTGGCAATTTTGTGGATTTCTGGAGCCACTACTAAGTCTGAAGGGGTCATCCCAATTGAATTGACTGTTGCGAGTTGAGTAAGCTAACAAGCTTCTTTGTGGTAGATACAAACTCAAGTTATAAGCATTATTTTGGAGAGATTGGCTTTAAGACAACTATAGTGTTCATCCTCTTTACATCAATTACTGATTTTTTGGAACCATTACAAATATGATGCTGTTATGGCACATGATAAGCCATTAATGGCTTGTTCTAACTTTTTCAAGGAATTGTTTTATGAAGACAGGGTGGGACCATCGATGTTTTCCAAGACCACTCCTCTTGTGGGGCTCACCCGAGAAGCACATTAAGAAGATGACCCAACCATTATTGAGAACCTATTCGTCAAGGGAGAAGCTGACTAGGCAAAAGTGGAAGAATCTTGAGATGGCTGGTGAGGCTAAGGAAGCTTGAGCTCGAGGTACTCACTAGGAGTGCTACATCAAAGGTAATGGCCAAGCTCGAGGCAGTTATTTAGAGTGTGTATCAAGGATTGTGTGCCCCGACTACATACAAAGGAGAGTGGCTGAAAATAGGAAGACTAAGGGAGTCTCAAGCACGTGTGTCAATGGAAGTTCAACACTAATTCAACGTTATGGAAGGAATTGAGACTGAAGGTGGGAAAGATAGGCCATATTTCAAGGGTGAAACTGTTATATTCTTAAGCTATAAATAAATGGATCTAGTTATACTGTAAGGTTTAGGACAAAAAAAAAAAAAAAACAAAACTTCATCAGTTTTTTCTACATTACACTTGTGCTTATTTCTTCTTCTTTTCTTAGGAGTCTAGTAATTGTGGATTTCATCTTGCTTTTATCAAAGTAATACATTTTTATGTTTCCAGCATGGCATTCTTGCCATAATCTTTGTTCCCAAATTCAATGAGTTAAGTTTAGTGCATTGTTTTAAGGCTTTAACAACCAAGCCCATGAGCTTGATTGCAAAGCTCTTAAATTGGTGTCATTTCATAGTAAGTCAGGTGAATTTAGGTTTGAGTCACAGTTTCAGGTCTTTCACGGCCAACGCATTTACCTTAATTGCGTTTGTCGAAATACAATGACCTAAATAAGTTTTGCTCCACCTTAATCTTGTCAATTTTTCACTCATTCGAGTTATTATAAGTCAAGGATGCGACACCCAAAAATCATTAGACTCGAGCTTATGAGTGGACTAATGAGCTCTTAAACGTATCTCCAACCGAATTTCTAGCTCTTAACTATATAAGATGAGGAGTTTGTCTGCTCCATCACCCCAACTATAACTTGGGCTAAGTTCGTATCCTTTTAATTTATCACAACGAGATAATTAACTTAAAAACCCCCCAAAAATGCAATTAAGTCTCCTTAATTAGAGAGTGTGCAGAATCCACATTATTGCTGCAAACCAAAGTCGAAATGAGAAAAAGCATCAGCCCTCTTTTGTGGTAAATGATTAAGGTCAAACACGTGCGGTTCAAAAAATTTAGACTCTCTCCCAAGTCGAGGACAATCCCTTTTTGTATGATTGTTTTATTTTGTGTTGAAAATGGTTCCTATATATACAAACTATAAATTAACTAAAGATCAAAACACATAACCTATTTAAAAATATAACCAAAACACAGCGCTTCATATTGTATAACTAAGAGTGGCATTATTGTAACTAATATAAAAATCAGTGATCTTTATAATCCTAGAATGGCTTTCAAACTTCTTCTTGGTTAATTATGGTTATACCCTTGCCCTCACTACCCGTATCGCAGATTCTTTACTGTCTTGTCTCCACCCATGGTTGCTTGTCCTCGAAGCATCCCCTAGAAGCCTTGAGGTGTCTTCATTTGGTTCTCTTGGTCTTTTGACACGTGTCTTCATCTGGAGGCCCCTTTTTGTCTTTGGGAGGCCCCTTCATCTGGGGTTGCACAAGGATCGCAATTGCCCACTATATAGGGGTGGGTTTTCAGGCAATTGAGAACTTTTTCAGTTTCTCTCACCTCGTATTTTTGAGTTTTCTTTCTCCTGTGCCATTTCTCTCTCCTCTTCCTTGGATCCATGTGGAATTAACTCTAACTAGGGTTTAGAGGCAAGTCAAGCTCTTCTTGGATGGCTTCCATGGCATCTTGGTGAAGTGTCTAGTAGAGGTTCATGTACTCTTTTAAGTTTCCACCTTAGAAGCTTCCTGGAAAGAGTCTAAAATTCACTAGTTAGCATTGGAATTGGTCTATAACTTGTAATAATTTCATTTTACTAGTGAAGAGACCTCTCTAATGGTAGGAGACTTGTGGATGTAGGCCATTCAGGATTGAACCACGTAAATCTAGTGTTTTTTGGTTCTTTCTTATTTTTGTTGTAATCTTCCATCGTAGCTTGTTAGCTCTAAGTCCAACTTTGCTTAACTATTATTAAGAAAGTGAAAAATAGGATAACTGAAATCCAACATTTTGTATTTACATCGAGCACACAAAAACTAAAAGCAAAGAAAAGAAGCAAACAGAAATAATGGAAATCAAATAGCAATTAAGGTTGTCAAATGATCAGAGATAGTTTAGGGTATGAATTTAGGTTAGCCAAAATCAAATCCCATCATTAAATTTTTTCACAATAATAACTTTTAAAGTTTAGACCACATGCTCTAAACTTAGGTTAACAATTAAAATAGGGCTTAGGGTAAAAAGTAGTGTAAGTGCATAATCCATCTAATCACTCTAGGTATAGCATGGATTATCTCAAGAGTACTACTAAATTCATTTAGGATACTTAATTAAATGTTAATTTATATAAAAGATTATATTCAGGGTTGGGTACAACATAAACCCTTACAACTCATGAAAACCTTTCGTACTACAACTCATGCAACAAGCACAAGACAACACATGCATAAAATTGGAAATCAATCATGACTACAAACACATAACAAGAAATCCAATCTCAAAAATAAAATTTCCATAGGGGTTAAAAATAGTGTAAATAACTCCTTATCGTAAATGAAACATCTGGGTCTGAATGGCTACTTGTCCGTCACCCTAAACTACAAGTCTACTCCTCCATAGGAGTTTTACAAATCACAAATTCCCCCTCTTTTTACAGGTGCAGTGTGCCCCAGGGCACATCATAACTTCTGAGTTGTAGGAGATATTGACATGATCCAAGTGGTGTCATATGTGGAATTAGATATTGCTGGGTTATGAATACTCTTCTTTCAACCTTATGCTCATTTTAAGCTCGACTAATTGTCAACAAGCATGTCCGATCAATCTGCACCTAGGGGAGACTTTTCTTGCCATAATTTTGTCCTGGTTGGTACTTTGCTCACACATAGTCAGATTTATCAACTTAGTCTTTGAATTTGTTCATTTTCAATCGTTCTTCACCGCTTTCCAAGTTGTCCTCGCTCTGGTACATTCCAAGTGCAAATGCACTTAGATCATTCCATAACGCACATATACTAGCCTAAAAATCATAAGAATGGGGTAAAAAAAAACACATAAAATAGGGGACATATTAGTGTGCAATTATCATGAATTTAAGAAATAAACTTGATAAAAAATTCATGCAATTTGTTGTTAGTTAAGTTCGGACTCATACCATGGATTATAACCTGATATGAACGAATACAAGATGGTAATAAGACCGGCTATGTCTTTTAGGGCGGAGAGTTGGCCAATGAAACAATATCATACACAAAAGATGAAGGTGAAAAAGTTGAGGATACGGTGGATGTACAGATGTACAAAAAAGGATATGATTAGAAACAATGTCATAAGAGCCAAATTGGCCATTGCATTGATTGAGGATAAATTAAGGGACCATCATTTGAGGTGGTTCGGCCAAGTTAGGAGGAGACCAACCACTATGTCAGTTAGGGGATGTGAGCAGCCCCATAGTATGCTAGGGAGGAGAGGGAGAGGTAGGCTAAAGAAGAGATGGATGGAGATATCCGACAGGACCTCACCCACCTAAACCTACGGAAGAAGATGGCCTTAGATAGAGCTCGGTGGAGGGCTAGCATAGGGGTAGCCGATATAGCGGCATAGAGTAGTGCATCTTTTTTGCTTGTATTAGTGTTTTTAGGTGTCTTGTCTCCCTCTTTGGTGCATGTTTTGGAGCATTTATTTGTTTATTGGTGCACTTGAGCACTTACATACTTGTCGACTAATTGCCAGCAGTACCTTCCTTTGAGTTTTGCTTTGGCGCTTGGCTTGTGCTATGTATTGCTCTCATACTACGTTGCTCTTGTGCTTTCAGGATCTAGACTTCAATGATGACACGCTCCTCAGGTTGGGGGTCCTCGAAAACAACATCCCTTCAAGGTAGCACCTAAAAGGAGAAGGCTGCGTACATCCATACCCCCCTCGACCCTAGTATGTGGGAGCCCTTGTGGCGCTGGAATTGTTGTTGCTGTTGTTGTTGTATGAATGAAAGTCTCACACAAAAATTCAATCAACATAATCAATAGATCAGCAAATCACACAAAGAGAGGAATTTTGTATAGGATACTCTATAAATCCAAGTGTAATCCATATAACATAGTATGAGAAGAAGAAGAAAGGGGAGAGGAGGATGGGAGAGAGAAAGAGAAGGGGACTCTTATTGCAATATTAACTTCTCCCTTGTATCGGAGTGAATAGCCTCATTGTAATAAACAACATTACCCATACCTTTGCAGGGTCCCTTTATATTCAGTCGGCTATAATCTATCCCTTCGGGTTGAACACAACTATTAATATCTCTCTTATGCATATATCGCTACTTACCCCACAAAAGACACCTGTCCTCAAGGGTCGTTGGTGATTTTTTGATCTTTTCCCTAGATCGACTACCATAGGTTATAATTGAGGTTTTGTAGGAGAATAAGATAATAGCCAAACATGAAACCTTCTACCTAGTTCAAAAGGATAAGATTGAGACTCTATCAAATAAGGGAAATCAAATATCCCATTTTGCAACCTCCGATCACAATGTATGTTATGCTATGTTGGACTCCGCAAGCCCTCCTTTGGCCACTATGAGATTGTAGCAGATTTTGCTCTTGCACACTTAATCAAAATTTTCCATTCTTTGATATGCAAGACAAGAATAATGTTCCTTCAGCTTTCCAGCAAAGTCAATATATTCTTCTCAGACCTGCTCTGTAGCCTTTGATAACTCTTCTACTATTTTTCGCATTTTGACTGGTATCAAAGGATCTATTAAGACTTCAATAGTGAAACTAGGACCATGCCTTTATTTCTTCAATTGTTAAAAATTTGGGCGTGAGTGTTGAATTTTGAACTGTGGCATTTTATCGAAAATCTTATGTGAAACATTGAGCAAGGCTCACAACCACTGCAAGACTTCCAATTCTTTTCAACTACGTTCAAATTGCAAAAATAAATCTCCAAAATTCTTTAAGCAAAGTCGATTAACTTTTGATGATAGTGCACAAGGATGCAATGTGACGAGCTTTAATAAAATGTGAATTTCAAGCCTCACCAATAACTTCAAATTGATTTTGGTTTCTTAGAAAATTATGGTCATGCTTGATCCGTGAAGGCCCAAAGAGCAACCTAGAGAGAGGGGGGGGGGGGGGGGGGGGGGGGGGGGGGGGGGGAAGGAAGAAGGAGAATAAAATAGGTTTTTTGGGGATAAAATAAAAATTTAAACTTTAATAACCAACAATTAAATTGAAATCTAAACAATGAATCTAAAATGTAAAAAAATAAAGGCAAGAAGAAAAACAATGCACAAGGATTTTTGTAATGGTTCACTTCCAATCCAGAAGTAAATCCACTCCTCAAGTGACTACTCTTCGTTACTTAAGCATTTAATTAAGCTTGATAGTCCTTTTTAAAATTAGGCTCGAGATCCAATCTTTAAAACTGGTCTTTTCATACATAGGCTCAACCAACCCTTTTGTAATTGTAGGCTCATGATCCAACCTTTACATTAAAATGAATCAAATCAATGAAAAAATTAAAGCGCATAAATTCTTCACTCTTTTAAAATAGGAGAATAAAATAGGTTTTTTGGGGATAAAATAAAAATTTAAACTTTAATAACCAACAATTAAATTGAAATCTAAACAATGAATCTAAAATGTAAAAAAATAAAGGCAAGAAGAAAAACAATGCACAAGGATTTTTGTAATGGTTCACTTCCAATCCAGAAGTAAATCCACTCCTCAAGTGACTACTCTTCGTCACTTAAGCATTTAATTAAGCTTGATAGTCCTTTTTAAAATTAGGCTCAAGATCCAATCTTTAAAACTGGTCTTTTCAGACATAGGCTCAACCAACCCTTTTGTAATTGTAGGCTCATGATCCAACCTTTACATTAAAATGAATCAAATCAATGAAAAAATTAAAGCGCAGAAATTCTTCACTCTTTTAACAGTGAATTGACAATCGATCAAGCTTAGCCAAAGCTAAGGGTATGCCAATTAAGGTTAATGATCAACAATAAAGAAAACTAGTGATGCTAGAAAAAAAGAAAATCAAGAAAAACAGAAGATTAAAACATTAAAGTGCAAGTAAAACTCATAAATTTTTGATCAATAAAAGCTTAAATAATTGGATGATTTATTAAATGATTTAATCCCTATTTATAGCCCAAGATGACATAGGATTCGTTAGGAAACCTTTAAAAGAAATTGGAAAGAAATCGAATTTAAAATGTAGCCGTTAGTGCTATTGCAGTTCTGTGTGTTGACACACACAATAGCCTCTATATGTCGACACATAACAGCTTTAGATGGCTACTATATGATTGTGTGTAAACACATCCCGTCTGTGTATCGACACTCCGCATGCCATGGTGGATTTGAACAATTTGATCTTTTAGCTTGTGATTGATTGATTGAATTACCATATAAGCGTAATTTTGAATTAATTTCTATGTTTGCTCATTCTTTCAAATGATTGATTTATTCAATCAAGCAAATAAATCACCCTATTAAAATTTGATCTTGTTAGATTTCAGCATGCTTTTCATAATACCAATCTTGTTAGATTTGAGCATGTTTTTCAAAATTGTTCCAAATAGTCATGATAAATTTAGAGATTTGCACAAAATTATTCAAGAAAATGAAATTTTGTGAAAATAGATGATTTTTCACTTAGAAAAGCAAGAAAACTGAAGAAAAACAAGCAATTTTAAAAGAATTATGGTTCTTTTTTTTTTTTTTTTTTTGGTTAGATTTTGTGAGAAAGACGAACTTTTTTATAAAAATATAAGGTTTTAATGTCAAAAAGAAATAAAAACTTGATTTTAAAAATACCCTTTTGTTTTTAAGTGCTAAATCTTTGTATGATTTTTTTAATTGAAAATACCTATTTTTTGTTTTAAATAGTCAAAGTTCTGATATCTATGAGTTGTATAAGAATATTTGGTTTGTTGGAGCTCTTTCATGTTGAGTGTTGAAACTCAATGTTTGAATGCAAATGATGGATGCAAGTAATTAAGGTCAAGTAGATAAATTACACATGCCAATTTTCGTTCTAATATTACAAAATATTTCTTCATCTAGAGGTTTATTGGAATGTTCGCTAATTGATCATTCATGGGGAAAAATTTCCCAATAACGTCTCTTTTAAGCACATGATCATGAATGAAATGATGTCTAACCTCAATATACTTTGTTCTAGAATGTTGGGCCAGGTTTTAGTTAAGCATATATAGCATTAGTGTGATTGCACATTATGGGAGCACGATCAACATGAATGCTATAGTCATTTAATTGATGCATTAACCACAATATTTGAGCGCAAGAACATCCACATGCAACATATTCAGCCTTGGCGGTGGATAAAGCAACAAAATTTTGCTTTTTTCTAAACCATGACACCTAAGCGTGACCAAGAAGTTGACTAGTACCACTGGTCGATTTTTGGTCCATTTTGTATCCGAAAAAATCCGCATCACTATATTTAACTAGATCAAAGAAATCACATTTTTGATTGAATAAGCCTGGGGTAGGAGTACCAATTAGGTATCGAAAGGTTCTTTTTACGGCACATAAGTGAGATTGTTTTGGACATGCTTGAAATCAAGCACATAACCATACACTAAATAGAATATTAAGCCTACTAGTAGCAAGGTAAAGAAGGGATCCGATCATACTTCTATATAGCTTGTGATCCACTTTTTTAACCTTTTTCGTCAATGTCTAGCTTGTGTGTTGAGCTCATTGGGGTTGAGATTGTCTTGGAATTTTCTATGCCAAATTTCTTAAGCATTTCCAAAAAAGTAGTTGAGTCCTCCCATCATACTCATTTTGAATTTCCTACTCATAATATTTGCAAATTCTTCACAAAGAAATAGATTAGTATCACCAAACATTATATCATCAATATAAATCTGCACAATGAGAATACTCTTTGAGTGTTTGATAACAAGTATTGTGTAAACCTTTCCTCTTAAAAATCCATTTTGCATTAGAAAAGAACTCATTACTCATGCTAAGCTCTAGCAGCTTGTTTTAATCTATAGAGAGCCTTTCTGAGTTTATAAATATAGTTGGAAAATTTGTCATCCTTAAATCTGAGTCATTGTTCAACATAAACTTCTTCTTCAATAAAACCATTTAAAATTGCAATTTTCATATCCATTTGAAAGAGTTTAAAATTTTTAAATAAAGCAAGGGAACAAAGAGTCTAATAGCTTCTAATCTAACAATAGGTGCAAAGTTCTCTTCATAGTCTATACGTTCTTGTTGATTATAGCTATTAGCTACAATCCTTTCCTTGCTTCTTACAACATTGAGAGGAATCACCGATGATTTGACTTATTGGGTGATCCTTCAAGAATTTGCAATCACATGTAGTATGTCTTCCTGTTTGGATTCTACATTTTTGTCTTTCAGTTCATCTATTCGAGCTTCGAGTTTGTCCTTTTCTTGCTCCTTAGATGAGGTGTGATGTTTATTGGTTTGATTACTATATCACCATAATCATAAGGAATTCTAGAGGACAAGACATTAGTTACATCAAAAACCACATGTATAGGCACTTCTATAACTTTTGTCATTTCATTATAGATCTATATGCTTTGCTTGTTAGAGCATATCTAATAAAAATAACGTCATCCATTCATGGATCAAATTTACCAAAGTTTGTTTTACCATTGTTGTGAGTGAAGCCTTTACACCCAAAAGGTATACATGTGGAATATTTGGATATCTTTCTTTCTAAAGTTCATAGGGTGTTTTCTTTAAAATAAGCCTCATTAAACGTTATTTAAAATGTAGCAAACGATGTTATTGACTTCGGCCCAAAATGAATTTGGTTAATTGTTTTCACAAAGCATGGTTTTTTTTTTCCAATTTGTTCAAGGGTTCTATATATACTTTTTTTTTTAACCCCTCCGTTTTGATGAGAAAATGTAGGAGTTGAGAAATACTGGTGGAGTCAAAATTAATCACAACATGTTTCAAAATCATGTTTTTCAAATTCTCTTCCATGGTCTTCTAATTGAAACAATTGTCAAATCTTTTTCATTTTGTACTCATTTGCAAAACTTTTTCAAATTTATCAATGATTTCACTCTTATGAGTAAGCACCAAGAAAAATGGGAGTAATCATCAATGATTACAAGTCCATATGCTTTTCACTACGGCTCAAATGTCGAGTACAATCAAACAAGTCCATATGCAAGAGTTCGAGATGCCTTGAGATAGGAACTACATCCTTAGGTTTAAATGAAGATCTCTTTTTTTTTTCATATTGAAATGCATCATCGAATATGATCTTTTTCAAATTAAGCTTTGGTAGTTGTCAAACAATATCATTTTTTTAAGGTTTTGAAATTAAGCCCATACCATGTTCAAATCTTCTATGTCAAATCCAAGGATCATTTTCCTTCAAGATACTAAGACATTTCACAAAGTTTATACATTCAAGATCAATAGTATAGACATTGTCACATCCTAATCAATCAAGTAGCGCTTCGTTCATTTAAGCCTATGCCGCTACATATTTAGATGACTCAAGATTTCACACAATAAACTCTATCATATAATTGACTAATGTTAAGAAAATTATGCACAAGACCATGAAAAAGTAAAGCATCATATATGCAAGGAGTAGAGTTAGGGGCAACGTTACTGATACAAAGAATTTTTCTTTTCTTGTTGTCACCAAAAGTGGCATATACTTTCCTTTGTTTGATAAAAGTGGACTTGGACTTATCTCAGGTTTATGGCTTGTAAACCACTATCCAAGCATCACTTTCGATAATTATTCTCAATCTTCAAGCATACCTATACAATTTAACGAACTTTTGGTACCCAAATTTTCTTCGGTCCTTCATTATTAGTCTTGAAATTTGGAGGCCGAGATCCCTTAGGAACCCAAACCATCTTGATTTTTCTCAAATTCTTTTTAAATGGACATTGATGCACAATATGCCCATGATCACCACAATAATGACATCTTATAAAGTTTATCAATGGTGAGGAGGCTTTGACAAAAAGTATATTCAATGTTTTTTTTTTTTAAGCATTTTTATTATAGCTGATTCCCTATTTATTGTTAGTGGGTCTTTGAGAAGAGAGTATTTTTTTTCAAGTGTTTCTTTCCTCTTGAGAAACTTAATTGAAAATTTTAAGAGTTCTTCCACTTTTCCTTTCAAAGACTATTCTCTTTAATCAATAATTCATCTTTCTTAGATTAATTATTTTTACTTTTGCTTGAAAGGAGCTTTTCTTCCTAGAATTGGTTTTCATTAACCAAGTTTCAACTTGATCATTTAATGATTCTATTTTTGTTTTCAAATATTCATTTTCATATATGTGAATCTTTTCCTCTAAGGATTGTATTTCATTATATAATTTCATCATTCAAAGATTCATTCTTTTGCTTTAAAGATTCTTTTTCTATTCAAGCAATAAAACCTGTTTTGACTATTTTTCTTGACCTGTTTTTTTTTTAGATCCTTTATGAAAGCGTTGTGTCATTTTTTTCAATTTCTAATGTTTCACATACAATTCATGGAAGCTGACAACAAGTTTATCATAGGGTAGATCAGCTACCTCTTCTTCTTCAATGCTTTCATCATCAATGGCCATGTGACTTGAATTCACTTGCTCCTCTTCACTTGTATTAAGAGATTCTTCATCCCACTTTCTTTAAAATTCTGCTTCAAGTTTGTCCCAAATCTCTTTTGCAGTCTTGCAACTTTGAACATGATGAAGTACATTGGGAGTAATAGCACATAATAATAGGAAATGAGCTTTAGCATTTTTTTCGAGCTTTATCTTATCATATTGGATAAGCTCATTTTCAAACTTATCAACAATCGCATTTCTTTCATTCATTGAAGAAAAAAAATCACCATTTTTATTAATTTGCTACAAGTAAAAATTAATAGATGAAATAAGAAGTATCATCCTAAGTTTCCAATAGGGGAAATTATCCACATCAAAAGGAGGAGGCTTGTTAGTCAATTGACCCTCAGCCAAGAAAGGAGTGTATATTTCCATTTGGATCACTCTAAGGTTATTAGACCAAAAAGGAAAAAAAAAAAAAGAGTACTAGCTCTAACACCAATTGAAGGCCTAAAGAGCAAACTAGGGGGTGAATTAAGTTCTTTTGAGATAAAATAAAAAAATTTAAACTTTAAGAACCAACATCTAAATTGAAAGCTAAACAATGAATATAAAATGTAAAAACTAAAGGCAAGAAGAATATTTGCACAAGGATTTTTTTAGAGGTTTATTTCCAACTCGAAAGCTAGTCCACTTCTCAAGTTTCTGCCTTTCATCACTTGAGCTTTTAACTAAGTTTGATGATCCTTTTCAAAATTAGGCTCATGATCCAATCTTTACAATCGGCCTTTTTATACGTAGGCTCAAAAGCCAACCCTAACAACCGAACCTTTTGTAACTATAGGCTCATGATCCAGCCTTTACATTAAAATGAATGAAACCAATGAAAGAATTAAAGCACGGAAATTCTTCACTCTTTTAAGAGTGAATTGACAATCGATCAAGCTTAGCCAACGCTAAGGATAATCCTATTAAACTCAACTATCAACAGTAAAGAGAACTATTAATGCTCAAGAAAAACAAAAGGTTAAAACATTAAAGCGCAAGAACTCAAGAACTTTTGATTAAATAATACATTAAAACTATTAATTGCATGATTTTATTAAATAATTTAAGCCCTATTTATAGTCCAAGATTACGTAGGACCATTGGGAAACTTTAAAAAAAAAAAGGAAAAAAATCGGATTTAAAATTTAGCCGTTAGAGCTATTGCAGTTCTGTGTGTCAACACATAAGGGTTGTGTGTCGACACACGACAGCCTTTATGTGTCAACATACAACAGCTCTAGATGGCTATTGTATGATTGTGTGTCCACGATCCCTTCTGTGTGTCGACACATAGCCTGCCCGAGTGGATTTGAACAAACTTGACCTTTTAGCTTGATTAATTGATTGATTGAATTACCACATAGGCTTAATTTTTTATTTAATTTCTATGTTTCTAGCAAATAAATCACTCTATTAAAACTTGATCTCGTTAGAATTGAGCATGCTTTTCATAATACCAATCTTGAAAAATATTTTTATTGGCAAACTTGATTGGTTTAACTTGAGTATTTTTCAAGAGACATTTGAAATCAAATTCTAAAAATATTTCAAAAACATTTTTGTTAGTGTACCACATATCAAAATTGAGATATTGACTCAATTGAAAAATCATGATCCTAAGTCCTAGAAAATAAAGAATAAATGACTTAGAGCTCTTGGACTCAGACCTAGTTCACTTCATTTTGGATGAATCTTCTCTTCAACTTTGATCTCTCTTTGTCTTGATTCATCATTAGTATTGACATGATTAGCCTTGAAATTTTTCTAGCTTTCTTATGGGTCACTTACAAACAAGATTAGGTCAATTTAAACAGAATGATTCATTAAATGATTGTTATAATCAAAATTACAATGTAAATGGCCTTTAGGTCCAACAATCTGTCTCTTTTTGATGATGACAAATATTTAGTGTTTTCTCTTAAAATATGAATGCTGAATTATAGAATTCACCATAAATTTGTTGATCAATGAAAGCATACAATGACCTATTTGTAACAAGTCATTGAGTAATATATAGCATGTTAAAAGTTCAAACTCAAGTGTCTCCCCCTATGTTGATACATTTTAAGAATCACGGATTCAATTGCTTAAGATCAACATCATTTGTAGCATTTCTCAATCAAATAGACTTCATACTATGGTTGATGCATTCTAGAATTTAGATGTTCAATAACTTACACCAAGCATAACTTTTATAACATGAAACAACTAAATATGAATCAGCTATTAACTACACACCAATTTTTCTGCCCCTTTGTCATCAATAAAAACCTTAAGAAACGGGATAGAGAAAGTGGCAACTCCTCCAATTAACTTGCAATAAGAGCATACATAATCACAAAGAAATGATACACATTCTCAAATAGTCATAACATTTCTTTCACTTCAAGTAAAATAATGTATACTAAATGAAAAATGCAACTCCAAATTTTTGAAGATGAAAAATCAAAGGAGTTGGGGCTCTTTTTTCAGAATTTAAAGATATGTTCAAAATTGTTCCAAATAGTCATAACAAATTTAGAGATTTGTTCAAAATCGTTCAAGAAATTGAAATGTTTGGAAAATTAGACTTTTATTTTACTTAGAAAAGTAAGAAAAGTGAGGAAAACAAGCAAGTTTAAAAAAAAAACACTATGGTTCGTTGGTTCTTCTTTTTTTTTTTTTGGTTAGGTTTTGTGAGAAAGATGAACTTTTGATAAAAATATAAGGTATGTCAAAGCAAGATAAAAACTAGATTTTGAAAATATCGTTTTGTTTTTAAGCGCTGAATTTTTTGTGTGATTTTTTTTAATTGAAAATTCCATTTTATTTTGTTTTGTTTTATTTATTTATTTATTTATTTTTTGGAAAATAGACCAAGTTCGTATATCCATCAGTTGGATAAGAATAATTGTGTTAGCTTCCAATTCAAAGATTGGAAGTTAACCTTGTAAAAGAGAGGTTTAAGATGAGAAGAGAAGTGAAGGGGATGAGAAATAGAGAAATAGAGAGAGAATTTCCAAAAGGAAATCTAATTGTATTCATTGAATGATGAATTTACATGATTTGAGCTTATTTATACAAAATCTAGTACATTGAACCAAGACCCAAGCTCTAACCGACTTACAACTAAATCTGGCCCCAAAACATAGACTAGCAGCCACATTTGACTTGCCTTGACCCCTAACCAACTCTTGGCGCCAAATGGCCTACCAACTAACATTTGAACACTTTGCTAATACAACTCAAAAGCAACACACAAGATACAAGATCAAATTCTATCAAAAACTAAAGGAATCATAACAATACCTCCCCCTTGAGAAGCTCCTTGTCCTCAAGGAGAAAAGCTAGGGAATTGGCTCTTCAAGAAGGCAAGATTCTCCCATGTAACAAAGCTCTTGTCCAAGTTACGCCACTGCACCAACACTTCCTGCAAAGCTCCCTCCTCAATCTGCATTGTCCTTCGTCCCTTGACAGCAGCAAGTTGCAGCAGCAATGCTCCATTTGAGCCAACTTCTGGTGGTTCCCGTGAATGCTTAGCTCCATTCTTCACCTGCTTTTTAAGTAAAGATACATGGAACAGCGGGTGAATGTTTAAATGAGGAGGTAAATCAAGTTTGTATGCAACTTTGCCAATCTTCTCCAAAATCTTGTATGGGCCAAAGAAATGAGCACTTAGCTTGACATTCTTCCTGACAGCCAAAGAAGACTGTCTATAAGGTTCTAATTTGAGGTAGACCATGTCTCCAACTTCATAATTTTTGTCTACCCTCTTTTTTATCGGCATAGAATTTCATCCTTTCTTGAGCTTGGAGAATATTATCCTTGAGAATTTGCATCATTTGCTTCCTCTGCTAGAAATATTCAGTTGCTGCAGAATTAGATGGCATGGGCTGCTGCAACATAAATGGAGTAGGAGGAGCATATCTATATAGTGCTTGGAAAGGAGTAGTGCCATTAGATGCATGTTCATGAGTGTTGAACCAATATTCAGCTAGGGAAAGCCAACGGTTCCACTCCTTATGTTGTGAGAAAACCATGCTCCGAAGGTACTACTCAATACATTGGTTAACACGCTCGGTTTGCCCATCTGTTTGGGGATGATAAGATGAGCGAAATGCCAATGTAGTACCCAACAACTTGAACAACTCCTTCCAAAAATTGCTTGTGAAGATCAAGTCCCGATCAGAAATAATGGATTGTGGCAATCCATGTAACTTATATATGTTGTCAAGGAAGATCTTTGCTAACTTCTCTGCAGTAACAGGTCGTGTGAGAGCAATGAAGTGGCTATATTTGGTGAAACTATCCACCACAACCCATATGACTTATCTGCTTTCAGACCTTGGCAACCCCTCTATAAAATCCAAGCTAATATTGATCCATGCTCCATTCGGAATGGGAAGGGGCTGAAGAAGGCCTTTGTACCTATGATCCCCCAATTTGGTTTTTTGACAAACTTCACATGCCTTGACATACTCACTCACTGTCTTCTTCATGCTTGGCCAGCTGAAATAGGCTTTAATTCTTTGATAAGTGCCCTCTACACCAGCATGTCTTCCCCAAGCTGAATCATGTGAGGCCAGGACAATCTGATGCCTCAAATCTGTTGCTTGACCAATGTAAAGTCTGTTCTGCAACCTGATAATGCCTCTCTACATTGATATATCAGCAACATTGTCATCCTTTTCTGCATTTTTCACCAGGCTTGCTATCACACACTCTTGAGCAAATGGATCACCCTCATAAGACTTATAAACTTCATCCATCCATGAAGGTAAAACAATGGACATTGCACCAATCGAGCCTTGTTCTGTATCTTCAAATTTCCTGACAATGCATCTGCTGCAGCATTCTCTTTAGCTCTTCTGTACTCTATCGCATAATCAAGGCCAAGCATCTTCATTAATCCCTTCTTTTGAATTCTAGTCACAATCTTTTTCTCAAGGAGGTGCTTAAGGCTTTGGTGATCAATTCTAATAATGAATCTATGACCATCCAAGTAATGCCTCCATTTCTCGACTGCTAGAAGAATAGCCAAGTACTCCTTCTCATAAGTTGACATGGCTTGATGCTTGGGACTAAGTGCTTGAATCAAATAAGCAATAGGGCTTCCTTGTTGAGAAAGAACAGCACCAACACCAGACCCACTCGCATCTGTCTCCAATATGAAAGCTTCAGCAAAATTAGGCATTGCAAATACCGGTGCTGCACACATGGCTGATTTGAGAGACTCAAAAGCTGCTTGAGCCTTTTCTTACCACAATAAAGCATCCTTTTTTAAGAGCTCAGTTAAAGGCTTTTGTTAGCTTTCAATTCAAAGATTGAAAGTTAACCTTATAGAAGAAAGAGTTAAGATGAGAGAGAAGTGAAGGGGATGATAAATAAAGAAAGAGATGAGAAATAGAGAGAGAATTTCCAAAGGAAATATGATTTTTTGTATTGATTGAATGATGAGATTACATGACTTGAGCTTATTTATACTTGATCTAATACACTGAATCAAGACCCAAGCAACAACCGACTCCTAACCAAATCTGGCGCCAAAATACAAATCAGCCCCCACAATTGACTTTCCTTGACCCTTAACCGACTCATGGAGCCAAAAAAGCCTGCCAACTAATATTTGAACACTTTGCAAAACAACTCAAAAGCAACTCACAAGATACAAGATCAATGCCAACTAAAAACTTAAGGAATCATAACATTCCCTCCCCCTTAAGAAGCTCCTTGACCTCAAAGAGAGAAACTAGGAAATTGACTCTTGAAGAATGTGAGGTTCTCCCAAGTAGCAAAGCTCTTGTCCAAGTTACACCATTGCACCAATACTTCCTGCAAAGCCCCCTGTTCAGTTTGCATTTGTCTTCGACCCTTGACAGCAGCCGGTTGCAGTAGCAAAGCTCCATTTGTGCCAACTTCTGGTGGTTCCCGTGAGTGCTTAGCTCCACTCTTCACCTGCTTTTTAAGTAAAGATACATGGAACACTAGGTGAATGTATGAATGAGGGGGTAAATCGAGTTTGTATGCAACTTTGCCAATTTTCTCCAAAATCTTGTATGGGCCAAAGAAACGAGCACTTAGCTTGACATTCTTCCTGACAGCCAAAGAAGACTGTCTATAAGGTTGTAATTTGAGGTAGACCATATCTTCAACTTCATAATTTTTGTCTACTCTCTTTTTATCAGCATAGAATTTCATCCTTGCTTGAGCCTGGAGAAGATTATTTTTGAGAAGTTGCATCATTTGCTTCCTCTGCTGCAAGTATTCGGTGGCTGCAGAATCTGATGGCATGGGCTGCTGCAACATAAATGGAGTAGGAGGAGCATAACCATACAATGCTTGGAAAGGAGTAGTCCAATAGATGCATGTACATGAGTGTTAAACCAATATTCAGCTAGAGAGAGCCATCGGTTCCATTCTCTAGGCTAAGAGAAAACCATGCCTCGAAGGTACTGCTCAATACATTGGTTAACACGTTCGGTTTGTCCATCCGTTTGTGGATTATAAGATGAGCTAAGCGCTAATGTAGTGCCCAAGAACTTGAACAACTCCCTCCAAAGATTGCTTATAAAGATCTTATCCCGATTAGAAATAATGGATTGAGGCAACCCATGTAACTTATATATGTTGTCAAGGAAGATCTTTACTGATCTTTCTGCAGTAACAGGTCATGTGAGAGCAATGAAATGACTATATTTGGTGAAATGATCCACTACAACCCATATAACTTCCTTGCTATCAGACCTTGGTAACCCCTCAATGAAATCCATGCTAATATTGTTCCAAGTTCCATCCGGAATGGGAAGAGGCTGAAGAAGTACCTTGTACCTTTGATCCCCCAATTTGGTTTGTTGACACACTTCACATGCCTTTACATAATCACTCACTGCCTTCTTCAAGCTTGGCCAGCTGAAATAGGCCTTAACCCTTTGATAAGTGCCCTCTACACCAGCATGTCCTCCCCAAGATGAATCGTGCGAGGCTTGCACAATCTGGTTCCTCAAATCTGTTGTAGAACCAATGTATAACTTGTTCTGTATTCTGATCAACCATTTCTGCATAGATAGGCCTGCTTCACTGTCAAGTTTTTCTACATCTTTCATAAGGCTAGCGGCCGCACATTCTTGAGCAAATGGATCACCCTTATATGACTTATAAACTTCATCCATCCATGAAGGTAACACCACAGATACTGCACTGTACAACCCAAGTTCAACATCCTCAGACTACCTTGATAAAGCATCTGCAGCAGCATTCTCCTTGCCTCTTCTGTACTTAATGGCATAATCAAGGCCAAGCATCTTCATTAGGCCTTTATTTTGAATTCTTGTCACAATATTTTGCTCAAGAAGGTGCTTAAGGCTTTGATGATCCGTTCGAATAATGAACCTATGACCATCCAAGTAATGCCTCCATTTCTCAACGGCTAGAAGAATTGCTAAGTATTCTTTCTCATAAGTTGACATGGCTTGATGCTTGGGACTAAGTGCTTGGCTCAAATAAGCAGTAGGCCTTTCTTGTTGAGAGAGAACAGCCCCAACACCAGATCCACTTGCATCTGTCTCCAACACGAAGTTTTCTGCAAAATTTGGCATTGCCAATACCGGTGCTGCACACATGGCTGACTTGAGAGCCTCAAAAGCAACTTGAGCCCTCTCTGACCACAAGAAAGCATCTTTCTTTAAGAGTTCAGTTAAAGGTTTTGCAATAGATCCATAATCTCTAATGAACTTTTTAGATCCGGTCAAACCCAAGAATCCCCTCAATTGCTTCAAGGTTATTGGAATTGGCCAATCTTACATTGCTTGGACCTTAGTAGGATCAGTGGAAACTCCTTCTTGAGAGAATACATGGACCAATTACTCGAGCTTGGTCTGAGCAAACGAGCATTTAAACAACTTGGCAAAGAATTTGTGCTGCCGCATCACCACAAAAACTTCTCTAAGGTGGATGAGATGATCCTCATAAGAAGAGCTATAAATCAACATGTCATCGAAGAAGACTAGCACTGATGTCCTCAAGAAGGGCTTGAAAATGTCATTCATTGCCGCTTGAAAGGTGGCCGGAGCATTTGTTAAGCCAAATGGCATATCAACAAACTCTAAATGCCCGTGATGAGTCTGAAACAGTCTTGTATATATCTGGCTCAAGAACTCTGATTTGATGATATCCCTGTCTCAAATCAAGCTTAGAGAAGAAACATGCTCCATATAACTCATCAAGCAAATCATCTATAACGGGAATTGGAAACTTATCTTTCACTGTCAAAGAATTCAATTGGCAATAATCGATGCACATCCTAGCCATCCCATCCTTCTTCTTCACAAGGATCACAGGTGAGGCAAAGGGACTATGGCTTGGTCTAATGAAGCTCATGTGAAGCAATTCATCAACTTGTCTCTCAATTTCTGATTTTTGGGCATGAGCATATCGGTAAGGTCTGATTTTAACTGGATCAGCATTTGCTCGAAGTGGTATGGCATGGTCTACACTCCTTTGAGGAGGAAGGCTCTTTGGATGCTCAAAAACATCTTCAAACTCTTCAACCAATGCATGAACCTCAGGCTGAATGTCCTACTGAAGTTCCACAGGTGAGATTGCAAATAATTGTCCAAACCATTGAATTGCCTTCTTCTTGAATCGTCCTTTTAATCGTTTGCCATCAATCAACCGAAGCTAAGCTTCTTTAGAAATGCCTTGCAATGAGACCCTAGTGCCATGAACCTCAAATGCCACTGTCATTTTATCAAAATCAAACACCACCGGATTGAAAGTTCTCATCCAATCTACCCCTAGCACCATATCACAACCTCCCAAACGAAGAACTCTAAAATCAAAAGTGAATTGATGATCTTGCATAGACCATGGGAAAGCTTAGCACTTATTTTGGGTAGTTATGGAGTTTCAATCAGCCACCATAACTGCCAATGGATGAGTTTTAGTCACTTCATGCTTCACTTTATTAATCAATTTGGGATCAACAAAGCTATGTGTGCGCCCACTCTTAATAAGAATAATGATGGAAGTTTTACTAGCCTTTCCTTTGATACGAATGGTATTGTGAGCTCCACTCTCGGTCAAACCCTTCATGGAAATCTCAACCTCGTCCTCCAACAATTCATCTTGTGAAGAATGCTCATAACTGTCTTCCTCTGCTTCTGAATCTTCACTGTCAGAATCATCTCTTGCACGGGATCCTCTTGCAGACATTAAAGCTTGGGATTTGCATCTATGTTCAGGCTGATAAGGCTGGTTGCAACGGTAACATAGCCTCACTGAGCTCTTATCAACAGCAAGTTTGAATCTGGAACTTGGAGCATCTTTATGCTGTGACCTGAAGTTACTGCTTTTAATCTTATTCTTGCCACTTGAAGTTGCTAGAGTAGCTTCAATCAACTTAGCCTTGTTATAAGAATTAGACAATGTCTTAGGACCAATGGCCTTCACCATATTCTTGATCCTAGGCTCCAAGCCACTAACGAAACAAGAGACATAATATGCCTCTGAATCCTCCGGAGAAATGGATATCATTGACAACAGGTTAGCTCGTAGATTCTCAAATCTGATCATGTATTCCCTCACGGTGGAGGTTTGATACACCTTATTAAAACTATCCACTACATCACTTATCTCCTCTTCTCCATATCATTCACACAATTCTTCTACGAATTGGCCCCAGGAAAGGTTAGGTTTGCTCTTCAACAAACTATAATACCACACCTCATGATCTCCATGTAAGTGTACTGCAGCTAGCTCAACTTTTTGAGCTTCACTTATGTTGTAATATTGAAAGTACCGATCACACCTTCTCAACCATGACTCCGGCTATTTACAATTAAAAGGCTCGATTTCCACTCTTGGTTGCCTGTGAGAACTACTCCTGCCACCAGATGAAATATTATTACTCACTGATCTTTGCTGAAAATGCTGATCAGGAGGTCTATCTTGATGTTCGAAGCCTTCAATTGCATTTCTGTGATGAATAACAGAATTAGGAAGCCTTGAGTTCTGATCTGAATTCAGGCCATTTAATCTGCAATGAACCTGTTCTGTGGCTTGATCCTGATTTCCTGCAGCAATTTCAACCTCCGGAGGTCGATCAACCTTTGATGTAATGTGAATTGAAGGTCCGGCCTCTGGTTAAATCATTGGAGATTTATCGTGACTCCTTGCTGAGCCTTCAGTTCTGCTACTGTTCACCTGCGGTTGAGCTACTTTAGTAGGTGGAAGAATTTGGCTAGCCGGCTTAAGGATCGTATGAACCGATGATTCTCCTTGCTTATTAATCTGAACATGCAAATTCACCAGCTTAGCCTCAATTTGCTGCAAACGATCTTCTTTATTGGAGTCTCTTTCCAGAACTACTGCTGCATTTTTAAGAGTTGCTCAATCTACTGTTGAAGCTTAGGTAGATCATCAAGGCATTCTTGTATGTTTTGAAGATGATCAGTAGTAAGATACTGAGGTCCGGTTGTAGCATTTGCACCAGCTTCAGCAGCGTAAGGCACATTAGAACCAGCAACTACAGTTGCATAAGTTCCACCAGCTCCGGATCGGGTCCTTACACCATCAGCCATGTTTTGATTGTTTTCCTTTCATTTTTCCAGCTCCAATCAAGGAATTGATTGCTTGAACCAGCTCTGATACCAATTGTTAGCTTTCAATTCAAAGATTGAAAGTTAACCTTGTAGAAGAAAGAGTTAAGATGAGAGAGAAGTGAAGGGGATGAGAAATAGAGAAAGAGATGAGAAATAGAAAGAGAATTTCCAAAGGAAATCTGATTTTTTGTATTGATTGAATGATGAGATTACATAACTTGAGCTTATTTATACTTGATCTAATACATTGAATCAAGACCCAAGCAACAACCGACTCCTAACTAAATCTGGCGCCAAAATACAAATCAGCCGCCATAATTGACTTTCCTTGACCCCTAACTGACTCATGGCGCCAAAAAGGCCTGCCAACTAATATTTGAACACTTTACAAAACAACTGAAAAGCAACTCACAAGATACAAGATTAATGCAAATTAAAAACTTAAGGAATCATAATAGCTTTGCAATAGATCCATAACCTTTAATGAACTTCCTATAATATCCGATCAATCCCAAGAATCCCCTCAATTTCTTCAAGGTTATTGGAATTGGGAAATCTTGCAGTGCTTGGACCTTGGTAGGATCAGTGGAAACTCCTTCTTGAGAGATCACATGACCCAAATATTCGAGCTTGGTCTGAGCAAACAAGCATTTAGATAATTTGGCAAAGAACTTATGCTACCGCATCACCACAAAGACTTCTCTAAGGTGGATGAGATGATCCCCATAAGAAGAGCTATTTATCAATATGTCATCGAAGCAGGCTAGCACTGATCTCCTCAAGAAAGGCTTGAAGATGTCATTCATAGCCGCTTGAAAGGTGGCCGGAGCATTTGTTAAGCCAAATGGCATAACAACAAACTCGAAATGCCCATGGTGAGTCTGAAAAGCAGTCTTATATATATCCGGCTCAAGAACTCTGATTTGATGATATCCCTGCCTCAAATCAAGCTTAGAGAAGAAACGTGCTCCAAATAACTCATCAAGCAAATCATCTATAACAGGGATAGGAAACTTATCTTTCACTATCAAGGAATTCAATTGGCAATAATCAATGCACATCCTAGCTGTCCCATCCTTCTTCTTCACAAGGATCACAAGTGAGGCAAACGGACTATGGCTTGGTCTTATGAAACTCATGTGAAGCAACTCATCAACTTGCTTCTCAATTTCTGATTTTTTAGCATGAGCATAACGATAAGGTCTGATTTTTACTGGATCAGAGTCTGCTCGAAGTGGTATGGCATGTTCTACATTCCTTTGAGGAGGAAGGCTCTTCGGCTGCTCAAAAATATCTTCAAATTCATCAATCAGGGCGTGAACCTCAGGCTGAATTACTGGCTGAAGTTTAACAGGAGAGATAACAAACAATTGCCCAAGCCATTGGATTGCATTCTTCTTGAATCCACCTTGTAGACACTTGCCATTAATCAAACGAAGCTGTGCTTCATCAGAAATGCCTTGCAGTGAAACTTTGGTGCCATGAACTTCAAATGCTATTGTCATTTTATCAAAATCGAACACCACCGGATTGAATGATCTCATCCAATCTACCCCGAGCACCATATCACAACCTCCCAAAGGAAGAACTCTAAAATCAAAAGTGAATTGATGACCATATCACAACCATATCACTTATTTTGAATAGTTATGGAGTTGCCGTTAGCCACCATAACTGCCAAAGGATGGGTCTTAGTCACTTTGTGCTTCACTTTCTTTATCAATTTTGGATCAACAAAGCTATGCGTGCTCCCACTATCAATAAGACTAATAATGGAAGTTTTTCCAGCTTTTCCTTTGATGCGAATGGTATTGTGAGCTTCACTCCCAGTCAAGGCTTTCATAGAAATCTCGACTTCATCCTCCATCAACTCATCTTGTGAAGAATGCTCAGAACTGTCAATCTCAGCTACTGAATCCTCACTGCCGGAATCAATCTCTTCTCGTGATCCTCTTGCATACATCAGGGACTTGGAATTGCATCTATGTCCAGGCTGATAAGGCTGGTTGCATCGGTAACACAGTCTCACTGAACTCTTGTCAACAACACCCCTAAATCTGGAGCTTGATGCATCCTTGTGCTGAGATCTGAAGCTACTACCTTTAAGCTTCTTATCACTTGAAGTTGAAATATTAGCTTCAATCAACTTAGCCTTGTTATAAGCATTAGACAATGTCTTAGGACCAATTATAAGCATTAGACAATGTCTTAGGACCAATGGCCTTCACCATGTTTTTGATCCTAGGCTTCAAACCACTAATGAAACAAGAGACATATTATGCCTCTAAATCCTTTGGAGCGATGGATATCATGGAAAACAGGTTAGCTCGATGGTTCTCAAACCTGATCATATACTCTTTCACGGTAGAGGTTTGATACACCTTATTAAAATTGTCAACTACATCCCTTATCTCTTCTTCTCCATATCGTTCACACAATTCTTCTACGAATTGGCCCCAGAAAGATTAGGTTTGCTTTTCAACACACTCTAATACCACACCTCATGATCTCCATGTAAGTGAATTGCTGCTAGCTCAACGTTTTCAGCTTCACTTATGTTGTAGTATTGAAAGCACTGATCTGTTATGAATTGATAAATTTTAATTGTAATTTTCTGGTTGTAAGTGTTTCATTGTTGAGTTGTTAGTTTTTAAAAGTCAGTTGGGTAGGTTTTAGGCGCCAAAATCAGTTAATTGGGCTAACCGGGTCTATTTGAGGGTTTTACTATAGTTTTGGCGGGAAAAGTAGTTAGGTGGCTTAATTTGAATTTGTCTCAATGCAATGTGCCTAAATGTATATAAATAGAGTCTTAAGCATGTATTTCAAGTATTCAATGAATATAATCTGAATTTCCTTTGGAATTCTCTCTCTTTTCTCATCTCTTTCTCTATTACTCATCCCCTTTCACTTCTCTTCTCATCTTAACTCTTTCTTCTACAAGGTTAGACTTTTAATTCTTAATTGAAAGCTAACAATTGGTATCAGAGCTGGTTCAAGAAATCAATTGATTGATTGAGGCTGAAAAAATCAAAAAAAATCATGACTGATGGTGTTAGAACCAGATCCGGTGCTGGTGGAGTGAATGCAGTTGGTCAGGATGTCGATCAAGCTGCTGCAGTTGGTAGCAATGCAGTGATCGGACCTTAAGGTGCTACTAAAGAAGATCTTCATGAATTACAAAAAAAGTTTGATTAGCATAGCATCGAGATTAAACAACAGAATGACAGCATTCAGCAAATGTTGAGGTTGATTTTGGATAAAGATGCGAATAAGGAGGAACGATTGCAACAAATTGAAGAGAAAATTGTAAAGTTGCAAGATTAGGTTAATAAACAAGGAGAATCAAGTGTTGATGCAATCTTAAAGCCTGCAAGTCAGATCTTTCATCAGATGGAGACCGATCAGCAGCAAGACAATGTTGACAGGCTTGAAAGTCTGGTGAGGAACCGAGGCAAGTCTCCGATAATGCAGCCGGTTGTAGGACCTTCAATTAACATCAGATCAGCTGAAAATCCACCTTTGCAACCTGAAATTGATGTAGACAATCAGGATCGAGCTTCTGGATAGGCACATTACAGACCTGAAGCTTTTAATGCAGACCGCAATGCCAGGCCACAGAATTCAGTGTTTCAGCGTAGAGTTGAATTTGATGAGCTCGATCATCTTGACGGACCTCCTGATCGACAGTACCAGCATAGATCAGTGAGTAATGACACTATATCTGGTGGTAAGAGTGGTAATTACAGGCAGCCAAGAGTTGAAATTGATCCTTTTGATGGAAAGCAACCGAAATCGTGGCTGAGAAGGTGTGACCGGTACTTCCTGTATTATAACATACCCGATGACGAAAAGCTCCAGCTAGCTGCAGTGCATTTACATGGAGATTATGAGGTTTGGTATTATAGCTTGTTGAAGAGTAAACCGAATCTTTCTTGGGGCCAATTCATAGAAGAAATGTGTGAACGCTATGGAGATGGTGAATCAATGGATGTTGTGGATAACTTTAACAAATTGTCTAAAACTTTAACCGTGAGAGAGTATATGCTTAGATTTGAGAACTTAAGAGCCAACTTGCTATCAGTTTTGTTCATAGTTCCCGAGGATGCTGAATCTTATTACGTTTCATGCTTTGTAAGTGGATTGAAGGCTAGGATCAAGAATATGGTGAAAGCCATTGATCCTAAGACTTTGTCAAGTGCTTATAACAAGGCAAAATAGATTGAAGCTACTCAAGTCCAATCAAGTGACAAGTTCAAGCAGCATGGCAGCAAGTTCAGACCTCAGCAGCACAATTCCAGTTCTGGTGTTAAGCGATCTGTTGACAAGAGTTCGGTAAGGCTTTGCTTTCGTTGTAACCAACCTTACCAGCCTGGTCATAGGTGCAAATCTCAAGCATTAATGTATCCAAGAGGGTCCCGTGTTGCTGCTGATTCAGACAGTGACGCCTCAGATGCAGAGGAGGACAGTGTAGGTTGTCATTCACGGGAAGAATCAAGTGATGATGAAGTGGAGATATCAATGAAGGCTCTAACCAGTAGTGGAGCTCATAATACCAGCAAAATCAAAGGCAAGGCTGGAAAGCATTCCATCATTATCCTTATTGACAGTGGGAGCACTCATAGTTTCATTGATCCCAAGTTGATGAAGAAGGTCAAGCATGACATGACAAAAACTCATCCCTTGGCGGTAATGGTGGCTGATGGAAATTCTTTAACGACTCAAAACAAGTGCATAGCATTCCCATGGTCTATACAAAACCATCAATTCACTTTTGATTTTCGAGTTTTGCCCTTGGGAGGTTGCGATATGGTGCTCGGGGTGGATTGGATGAGAACCTTCAACCCGGTTGTGTTTGATTTTGACAAAATGACCGTGGCATTTGAGATTTATGGCACCAAAGTATCTTTGCAAGGCATATCCAAGGAAGCTCAGCTCAAGTTGGTTGATGTTAAGCATGTGCAAGGTGGAATTAAGAAGAAAGCGATCCAATGGATTGGTCATATGTTCATGATCAGTTCGGTAGAGCTGCAGCAGGATCCTCTACCAGATGTGCAGGCCTTGGTAGATGAATTTGGGGACATTTTTGAGGAGCCTAAGAGTCTTCCTCCACAAAGGAGTGTGGACCATGCTATTCCTTTGCGCTTGAACGCTGAGCCATTCAAAATAAGGCCATACCGATATGCACATGGCCAAAAGACGGAGATTGAGAGGCAAGTGGAGGAGCTTCTTCACTTGAGGTTCATTAGACAGAGCCGTAGTCCTTTTGCTTCACCTGTGATCCTCGTGAAAAAGAAGGACGGTTCGGCCAGAATGTGTATAGACTACCGAAGGTTGAATGCTTTAACCGTGAAAGACAAGTTCCCTATTCCGGTCATAGATGATTTGCTTGATGAGCTACATGGAGCGTGCTTCTTTTCAAAGCTTGATTTGAGGCAAGGGTATCATCAAATCAGGGTCCTCGAGCCAGATATCTACAAGACAGCTTTTCAAACTCATCATGGACATTTCGAGTTTGTTGTTATGCCTTTCGGTTTAATAAATGCTCCAGCCACTTTCCAAGCAGCCATGAATTTCAAGCCTTTTCTGAGGAAGTCAGTACTCATTTTCTTCGATGATATACTGATTTATAGCTCAACATATGAAGCTCATCTCACTCACCTCAGACAAGTGTTTGTTTTGATGCGACAACACAAGTTCTTTGCAAAGTTGTCCAAATGTTCGTTTGCTCAAAATAAGCTTGAGTATTTGGGTCATGTCATCTCACAAGAGGGAATATCTACTGATCCCAACAAGATCCGTGCAATGCAAGATTGGCCAATTCCGATCACCTTGAAGCAATTGAGGGGTTTTTTGGGATTGACCGGGTACTATAGAAAATTTATTAAGGGTTATGGTTCTATTGCCAAACCTTTAACGGAGCTCTTGAAGAAGGATGCTTTTGCATGGAATGTGAGATCTCAATCTACATTTGAAGCTCTTAAAGTCGCAATTTGTGCTGCACCAGTGTTGACAATGCCAAACTTCACCAAAAGCTTTATTTTGGAGACCGATGCAAGTGGTATTGGTATTGGGGCTGTTCTTTCTCAAGGTGGAAGGCCTATTGCTTACTTGAGTCAAGCTCTTAGTCCTAAGCATCAAGCCATGTCGACCTATGAGAAAGAGTACCTAGCAATTCTCTTAGCCGCGGACAAATGGAGGCATTACTTAGAGGGTCACAAGTTCAGCATTCGAACGGATCACCAAAGCCTCAAATATCTCCTTGAACAAAAGATCGTGACAAGAATTCAAAAGAAAGGTCTTATGAAGATGTTAGACCTTGATTATGACATCGAATATAGAAGTGGCAAAGAGAATGTGGCTGCGGATGTGCTGTCAAGGAAGTTTGAGGATGCAGATCAAGGGACTTGTAATGCTGTAACCATGGTTGTACCTTCATGGATGGAAGAGCTATGTAAGTCATATGTGGGTGATCCTTTTGCCCAAGAAAAAGCTGCTGCTGCTATCCTTAAACCTGATGTAGAAACTGCTGTTGCAGATCCAGAAATCTCCATGCAGAGGGGGCTGATTAAGATTGATGGAAGATTGTACGTTGGTTCTGCTACTGATTTGAGAACACAGGTCATACAAGCCTCACATGATGCTGCTTGGGGAGGTCATGCTGGTGTAGAAGGCTCATATCAAAGAGTTAAAGCATACTTTACATGGCCAAGCTTGAAAAAAGAAGTGAGTGATTATGTGAAGACTTGTGAAGTGTGCCAACAAACCAAGTTGGGTGATCATCGATACAAAGGACTCCATCAACCTCTTCCTATTCCAGATGGAGCTTGGATCCACATTAGCATGGATTTCATTGAGGGATTGCCGAGGTCCGAAGGCAAGGAAGTCATATGGGTAGTGGTGGATCGTTTCACCAAATATAGCCATTTATTGCTCTTGCTCGACCCGTTACAGCTGAAAAATTGGCAAGGATCTTCCTTGACAACATTTACAAATTACATGGATTGCCTCAATCCATTGTGTCAGATCAAGACAAGATTTTCACAAGCACATTTTGGAGGGAGTTGTTCAAGTTGATGGGTACCACATTGGCACTTAGTTCCTCTTATCATGCTCAAACGGATGGCCAAACCGAACGAGTCAACCAATGTGTGGAGCAATACCTTCGGAGTATGGTTTTCTTAAGGCCCAAGGAGTGGAATCATTGGATTTCTTTGGCTGAGTTTTGGTTCAACACTCACTTCCATACATCAATTGGCATTTCACCCTTCCAAGCTTTGAATGGTTATCCTCCTCCTTCACCTATGCTGCTGCAACAACTAGGAAATACTGATTCTGCAGCAACCGAATTAGTGCAGCAGAGGAGACAATTTACGCAAGTGCTTAAGGACAATCTCCAACAAGCTCGAGCTCGGATGAAGTATTATGCAGATAAGAAAAGGGTAGACAAAAGCTATGACGTTGGTGACATGGTCTACCTAAAATTACAACCGTATAGACAGTCTTCCTTAGCTGTCAGGCGTAATGTTAAGATAAGTGCCCGATTCTTTGGCCCGTACAAAATCTTGGAGAAAATTGGCAATGTTGCATATAAGCTTGACTTACCTTCGCATTCATACATTCACCCCGTGTTCCATGTGTCCTTACTTAAAAAGAAGGTCAAAAGAGGCGCTGAAATTGCTCTAAATCCATATGATGCAGAGGCAAATGGCTTGCTATTACTGCAACCAGCTGCTGTTAGGGGCCGTAGGGTGCTGCAGACAGATGGAGGTGATGTGCAAGAGGTATTGGTGACTTGGAGCAATTTGAACAAGAGCTTTATGACTTGGGAAAATTGCAAATTTTTGAAGAGCCAATTTCCGCATTTCACTTCTTGAGGACAAGAAGTTTCTCAAGAGGGAGGGAATGTTATGAATTGATGAATTTTAATTGTAATTTTCTGGTAAGTGTTTCATTGTTGAGTTGTTAGTTTTTAAAAGTCGGTTGGGTAGGTTTTAGGTGCCAAAATCAGTTAATTGGGCTAACCGGGTCTATTTGAGGGTTTTGCTGCAGTTTTGGCAGGAAAAGCAGTTAGGTGGCTTAATTTGAATTTGTCTTGGTGCAATGTGCCCAAATGTATATAAATAGAGTCTTAAGCATGTATTTCAAGTGTTCAATGAATATAATATGAATTTCCTTTGGAATTCTCTCTCTTTTCTCATCTCTTTCTCTATTACTCATCCCCTTTCACATCTCTTCTCATCTTAACTCTTTCTTCTACAAGGTTAGACTTTTAATTCTTAATTCAAAGCTAACACGATCAAACCTTCTCAACCATGACTCCGGCTGCTTGCCATCAAAAGGCTCGATTTGGACTCCTGGCTGCCTGTGAGGACTGCTCTTGCCACCAGGTGAAGCATCATTACTCACTGATCTTTGCTGAAAATGCTGATCAGGTGGCCTATCTCGATGTTCAAAGTCATCAATTGCATTTCTGTGGTGAATAACAGAATCAGGAGGCCTTGAATTCTGATATGAATTCAGGCCATTCAATCTAGAATGAGCTTGTTCTGTGGTTCGATCATGATTCTCTATTGCAATCTCAACCTCTGGAGGTCGATCATCCACTAATCTGATTTGAATTGAAGGTCCAGCATCTGGTTGAATCATTGGAGATTTATCCCGATTCCTTGCTAAACTCTCAACTCTGCTGTTGTTCACTTGCTGTTGAACCACTTCAGCTGGTGGAATAATCTGGCTAGCCGGCTTCAGGATCACATTAACCGATGATTCTCCTTGCTTATTAATCTGATCCAGCAAATTCACAAGCTTAGCCTTAATTTGCTGCAAATGATCTTCCTTTTTCGAGTCACCTTCCATCTGTAATTGCTGCATTCTTATGAGTTGTTCAAACTTTTGATCAAGCATGTCTAATTTGTTGAAGCGATCATGTATGTCCTGAAGATGATCCGTAGTAAGATACTGAGGTTCGATTGTAGCATTTGCACCAGCAACAGCAGCGTAAGACACTCAGGTTAAGCAATAGCAGCTGCATTGATTCCACCAGCTCCCGATCGAGTCCTCACTCCATCAGCCATGTTTTGATTGTTTTTCTTTTGTTTTGCCAGCTCCAATCAATCAATTGATTGCTTGAACCAGCTCTGATACCAATTGTTAGCTTCCAATTCAAATATTGGAAGTTAACCTTGTAGAAGAGAGGGTTAAGATGAGAGGAGAAGTGAAGGGAATGAGAAATAGAGAAATAGATGAGAAATAGAGAGAGAATTTCCAAAAGGAAATCTGATTGTATTCATTGAATGATGAATTTACATGATGTGAGCTTATTTATACTAAATCTAGTACATTGAACCAAGACCCAAACTCTAACCGACTTACAACTAAATCTGGCGCCAAAACATAGACTAGCCGCCACATTTGACTTGCCTTGACCCCTAACCGACTCTTGCTACCAAATGGCCTGCCAACTAACATTTGAATACTTTGCTAATACAACTCAAAAGCAACACACAAGATACAAGATCAAATTCTATCAAAAACTCAAGGAATCATAACAAATTGGTGCTTTGGAGCTCTTTCATGTTGAGTGTTAAACCTCAATGTTTGAATGCAAATGAAGGATGCAAGCAATTAAGGTCAATTAGACAAATTGCACATGCCAAATCTCAATCTATTATTATAGAATATTTCTTCACCTTAAGGTTTAGTGAAAATTTCTTCTAATTGATCGTTCGTGGGGACAAATTCACAATGACATCTCCTTTAAGCACATGATCACGAATGAAATGATGTCTAACCTCAATATGCCTTGTTCTATAATGTTGGGCTGGGTTCTTAGTTAAGCATATAGCACTAATGTTATCGCACATTATGAAAGCATGGTTAATATAAGTGCCATAGTCTTTTAATTGCTGAATTAATCACAATATTTGAGCATAACAACTTCCATATGAAACATATTCGGCCTCGGTGATGGATAAAGCAATGGAATTCATCTTTTTTCCGAACCATGATACCAAAGCGTAACTAAGAAATTTATGAGTACCACTAGTCGATTTTCAGTCTACTTTGTATCTGGCAAAGTCCGTATCATTATATCCAACTAAATCAAAGAAATTACATTTTGGATGGAATAAGCCTAAAGTAGGAGTACCAATTAGGAGTCAAAAGATTCTTTTTACGGCACACATATGAGATTCCTTAGGACATGCTTAAAATCTAGCACATAAGCATACACTAAACAGAATATTAGGCCTACTGGCAGTAAGGTGAAGAAGGGATCCGATCATACCTTTATATAGCGTTTGATCTAGCTTTTTACTCTTTTCATCAATGTCTATCTTGAGTGTTGAGCTCATTGGGGTTGCGATTGCCTTGGAATTTTTCATGCCAAATTTCTTAAGCATTTCCTTAATATACTTGGCTTGGTTGAAGAAATTTCCTTCCTTACCTTGCTTGATTTGCAATCCAAGGAAATAGTTGACTTCTCCCATCATACCCATTTCGAATTCACTACTCGTAAGATTTGCAAATTCTTTATAAAGAGATGGATTAGTAGCACCAAACACTATATCATCAACATAAATTGGCACAATGAGAATATCACTTTTTCGGTATTTGGTGAAGAGTGTGGTGTCAACCTTTCTCTTGAAATCCATTTTGCATTAGAAAAGAACTCAATCTCTCATACCAAGCTCTAAGAGCTTGTTTTAGTCGATAGACAACCTTTTTGAGTTTAAAAACATGGTTTAAAAATTTGTCATCCTCAAATCTGAGTGGTTGTTCAACATAAACTTATTCTTTAATAAAACCATATAAAAATGCACTTTTCACATCCATTTGAAAAAGTTCAAAATTTTTGAATAAAACAAAGAGTCTAATAGCTTCTAATCTTACCCGGGGTGGGGAGGGGGGGGGGGGGGGGGGGGGTGAAAAGTTATATTTATAGTCTATACTTCTTCTTGGTTATAGCTTTTAGCTGGTATTCTTTCCTTCTTGCTTTCCATATTGAGTGGGATCACCAATGATTTGACTTGTTGGGCGACCCTTCATGAATTTCTAATCACATGTAGCACGTCTTCTTCTTTTGATTCTACATTTTTGTCTTTCGGTTCATGTATTCAAGCTCTGAGTTTATCCTTTTCTTGCTCCTCGGATGAGGGTGTGATGTTCATTGGTTTGATTATTATAGCATAATCATTACAAGGAATTCTAGAGGACAAGACATTAGTTACATAGAAAACCACATGTATAGACTCTTCTATGACCTTTGTCGTTTTATTATAGACTCTATATGCTTTGCTAGTTTGAGAATATCCAATAAAAATACCTTCATCTATTCGTTGATAAAATTTACCAATGTTTGTTTTGCCATTGTATTGAGTGAAGCATTTACACCCTAAAGGTTTGATATGTGCAATATTTGGATTTCATTCTTTCAAAGTTCATAGGGTGTTTTCTTCAAAATAAGCCTCATTAAACATAATTTAAAATGTAGCAAGTGGTGTTAATGACTTTTGCCTAAAATGAATTTGGCAAATTGTTTTCATATGGATTATGGCGGAGTCGAAAAAATATGGTGGAGTCAAAATTAATCACAATATTTTTCAAAATTGTCTTTTTCATTTTTTGAAGGTTTTGAAATTAAGTTCATACCACATTCAAATCTTGTATGTTAAATCCAAGGATCATTTTCATTTCAGACACTTAAACATTTTAAAAAGTTCATACATTCAAGATTAATCATATAGACATTATCACATCCTAATCAATCAAATAGTACTTCATTCATTTAAGCTTGTACCACTACATATTTAGACGACTCAAGATTTCATACAAAAACCTCTATCATAAAGTTGACTAATGTTAAAAAAATTATGCATAAGACCATCAACAAGTAACGAATCATATATGCAAGAAGCAGAGTTAGGGGCAACATTATTGATACAAAGAAATTTTCTTTTCTTGTTGTCACCAAAAGTGAAATATACTTTCCCAGGTTTGATAAAAGTGGACATGGATTTATCTCAGATGTACGACTTGTGAAACCACTATCGAAGCATCACTTATGATAAATATTCTCAATCTTCAATCATACCTACAAAATTTAACGAACTTTTGGTACCCAAAATTTCTTGGGCCCTTTATTATTAGTCTTGACATTTGGAGGTCAAGATCCCTTTAGAACCCAAACCATATT
This sequence comes from Simmondsia chinensis, assembly GCA_018398585.1. NCBI lineage: Eukaryota > Viridiplantae > Streptophyta > Magnoliopsida > Caryophyllales > Simmondsiaceae > Simmondsia > Simmondsia chinensis. The sequence continues at coordinate 18,307,655 of JAGTTD010000016.1, read as the reverse complement.
TATATTTCTCAAATTCTTTTTAAATGGACATTGATGCACAATGTGCCCATAATCACCATAATATGACATTTTATAGAGTTTATCGATAGTGAAGAGGCTTTGACAAAATGTATATTCAATTTTTTCCTTTGAGCATTTCTATTATAGCCTATTCCCTCTTTATTATAAGTGGATCTTTGACAAGAGAGTATTTTTTTCAAGTGTTTCTTCCCCTTGAGAAACTTACTTGAAATTTTTTGGAGTTCTTCCGCTTGTTTTTTCAAAGAGTAATTCACTTTAACCAATAAGTTATCTTTCTTAGATTTTTCATCTTTACTTTCGCTTGAAAGGAACTTTTCCTCCAAGAACTGGTTTTCGTTAATCAATGTTTTAGTTTGATCATTTAATGACTTTATTTTTGTTTGCAAATTCATTTTCATACTAGTCAAGCTTTTCCTCTAAGTATTGTTTTTCGTTGGTTAGTTTTATAATTTCATCATTTAAAGATTCATTTTTTTGCTTTAAAGATTCTTTTTCAAGTTCAAACAATAAAACTTGTTTTTACTCTTTTTCCGGACCCTTTTTTAGACCCTTTATGAAAGCGTTGTGTCAATTTTTCAATTTTGTATATTTTTCATATAATTCATGAAATCCAACAAGAAGTTCATCAAATGATAGATTGGTTATCTCATCTTCTTCAATGCTCTCATCTTCAATGGCCATGAGACCCAAATTCACTTGCTTCTCTTCACTTGTATCCAGAGATTCTTCATCCAAATTTCTTTCAAATCTTGCTTAAAATTTGTCCCAAATCTCCCTTGCAGTCATGTAGCTTTAAACATGATGAAGCACTTTGGGAGTAATGGCACTTAATAACTGGAAATGAGCTTTAGCATTTTTTTCAAGGTTTATCTTATCATATTGGACAAGCTTATTTTCTAATTTGTCAACAATTACATTTATTTAATTCACTAAAGAAACAAAATCACCCTATTTTGGTGATTATCCAGAAGTCAAAATCAATAGAAGTAATAGAAAGTCTCATCCCATATTTTCAATAGGGGAAATTTTTCCCATAAAAAAGAAGAGGCTTGTTGGTCGATTGACCCTCAACAAGGAGCGGAGCGAATGTTGCCATTTGTATCACTCTAAGGTTGCTGGACAAAAAAAAAAAAAAAAAAAAAAAAAAAAAAAAGAAAGTACAAGATCTGATACCAAAAGAAGGCCCAAAGAGCAACCTAGGAGGGGGTGAATCAGGTTCTTTCGTGATAAGAAACTTTAAAATTTAAGAACCAAAGCCTAAATTAAACGCTAAAAATAAATATAAAATGCATAAATAAAGGCAAGAAGAAAAACAATGCTCTAAGTTTTTATAATGGTTTATTTCTAACCCGGAAGCTAGTCCACTCCTCAAGTGACAACTCTTCGTCACTTGAGCCTTTAACTAAGTTTGATGATCCTTTATAAGGCTAGACTCAGTATCCAATCTTTACAACTGATCTTTTTATACATAGGCTCAAGACCCAACCTTTACAACCAATCCTTTTGTAACTATAGGGTTAGGATCCAACCTTTACAATAAAATGAATCAAAACAATGGAAGAATTAAAGCACAGAAATTCTTCATTCTTTCAAAAGTGAATTGAAAATTGATCAAGCTTATCCAAAGTTAAGTGTATGCCAATTAAGCTCAAAGATCAACAATAAAGAGAACTAGTTATGATGAAAAAACACTACAAGAAAAACAAAAGATTAAACCATTAAAATGCAAGTAGAACTCAAGAACTTTGATGAGTAAAAGCTTGAAGAATTGGATGATTTTATCAAAGAATTTAAGCACTATTTATAGGCCAAGGTGTCATAGGAGCTGTTAGAAAACGCTTAAAAAAATTGCAAAGAAATCGGATTTAAAATGTAGCCGTTAGAGCTGTTACAGTTCTGTGTGCCTACACATAGAGGGTTGTGGGTCGACACAATAGTCTCTATGTGTCAACACACAGAAACTTTAGTTTGCTATTGTATGTTGGTATGTCGACACATCCCTCTTATGTGTCGACACTCAGCATGCCCAAGTGGATTTGAACAATATTGACCATTTAGCTTGATCCATTGATTGATTCAATTACCATATTAACTTAATTTTTGAATTAATTTCCATGTTTGCTCATTCGTTTTGTGTCTCAAGATGGGGGTCCACTGACACAGCCTCCCTTTGGGGTAACACTCCAAACGGGTAAGGTTGCGTACATCCCCCCCCTCCCCCAACCCGCGAGACCTTGCTTAGGCGAGAGTCCTCGAGGCACTGGGTTTGTTGTTGTTGTGTTTGCTCAATAATTTGAAAGACTGATAGATTCAATCAAGCGAATAAATCACCCTATTAAAATTTTATCTTGAAAGATTTGGGCATGCTTTTGATAATACAAGTCTTGAAAAATATTTTTATCAACAACTTGCTTGGTTTGACTTGAGTATCTTTCAAAATACAGTAAGAAATTTAATTTCAAAAATACCTCAAAAATATTTTTGGTAGAGCATCGCATATCAAAATTTGAGATATTGACTCGATTGATATTTTCCGATCCTAAGTCCTAGAAAACAAAAAATAAATGACTTAAAGCTCTTGGAGTTGGATCTCGTTCTCTTCATTTTGGATGAATCTTCTCTTCAACTTTGATCTCTCTTTCTCATGATTCATCATCTTGGAAGGTTTAGTATTAATATGATTGGCCTTGATTTTTTCTAGCTTTCTTATGAGTCACTTACAAACAAGATTAGAATAATTTAAACATATTGACTCATTAAATGATTGTTGGCATCAAAATTACAACATAAATGGCCAAAGCCAACAATCCAAGGATCGAATACTCTAACACCATTTGATATGAGCCTTATGGTTCTAACGCCCAAATTTAATCAACAAAATCAAATCAATCAAGAAATTGCACGAATAGCAGAAACCCCCATAGTATATTGTATAAATCGAATTACAATCCGTACAATAAAATCTATTAGAGCTTTACAAGTATAGTTGCTATGAAATGAGGAAGAGGAGGGCAACAGAGAAGAAGAAGAGAGTGGAAGGTGGGTGAGAGAGAGAGAAAAAGGGATGCCTATCAATCTTCCATCCCTTCCTCTACAATGGAGGGCCTTAGAAGGCTTCAATGAGCCCCTACTTGAGCGGCTCACCGACATTAATTTGGGGGAGGGGGGGATAGTTGGATTTTAATGATGTGGCGATGAAGTATTAGCCAAAATACTAAATACCCAAATTAACCCTCACTAAGTTATTATATTTCATTTGTATCACAACCAATCACCTATGTCTTAGATTAAATCTCGAGTAAGTTTAGGTAGGAAGGCGAGTGGCTTTATGTATGATGGTATATCCTGCAAGATGAATAAACAATTAGAGGGACTAGTGGTTTTAATGACTGGAGACCCCTGCAACACCTTGATTGAGTATTTATGCAATATTATAACACTTAATAAGTACATAGTTAAGGATACTTAGATAAAATATGTAGAAGTAGAGGTGGCAAGTGGGCTGGGCCGGCCCGCCTCGTTTGGGCTGGGCCCTGTCCGGCTCGTTACTGTAGCCGGCCAGGCTCGGGGCCTCTTGGGTAGCCCCCCCCCCCGGCAAACGGCTCAATGGGGGGGGGGGGGGGGGTTGGAGCAATGGCTTCCCCCTTCAATATTAAAAATAATAATAATAATAATTTTTTTTCCTATAAATACTCATCTAAATTTCTCATTTCACCACAATAATCTCTTCTCTCTTCCCTACTAATCTAAAGTTCTCTTGCTCTAAATTTCTGAAGTTCGAAGTTGCAACTTGTTCTGCTCATAGAATCTCGGACAAGTTCAAATTCTAGTTTTCGCTTTGGTAAAATTTAGTATCGAAATTTTATTTATTGGTCATTTTTATTTATTGAACTTACATTCTTAGTTGCATTTTTAAATTAATAATCAACAATACTACGATGGCACACAACTCTTCTTCATCTAAAACCGGTAAATCTAGTTCAAGCTCTTCACGACCGTCTAAAATTCCTAGGACAGGTAGAGTTGTCAAACTTAATGCCCAGGAACGAATATTTTTAGAACCCGGTCCGTCTCCTCCCTACACAGACACTTTAAATTAGGAAGAACAAGAACAGTACTACCACGACCAGGATTTACCTGAATCGGGGGGGTGCTCAAACTTCACAATTCTAAGAAGAGCCCACACCCACTAGCATCGAGACAGAAACCTACGACGACACTACTAGTAGTAGGCATAATACTAGCAGGGTGTGGAAGCACTGCACACTAGATCGGAAAGCGAATAAAGGCTATTGTAAATTATGTGACCCTTTTAAAACTTTTAGTCATTTACGTGGTGGTGGGACAGGCACCTTAAAAAGACACCTAGCGAGATGCCACCCCAAACTAAACCCAAATAGATCCCAACAACATTTAGGACATCAAATGACCTGTGCACTTGCTAGCTTTAGGGGTGTTCATAAAAAACCGAAACCGAAAAAACCAAACTGAAACCGAGAAAACCAAACCGAAAATTTTAGTTATTGTGTTAGAAAGTCCTGTTCGGTTACCGAACCGATAAAAAATTCGGTTAATTTGGGCGGTTTTGGTTCGCAGGTTTGACTTAAACGGTTATTGTAAAAAATCGAATTATATAGATTTAAACTGCTATAGGATCATATGTCCAAATTCAGCCTAGTAGTCAAGCGCCTGCGCCTGTACTTTGGCCCAAGAGGTCTGGGGTTCGAGCCTTCGCCTCTCATAAAGCTTCTATTATTTTTTTACTTTATTTTTATATTTTTGTTTTGTTCACAATTAACCCGCTTCAAGATTTTTCCTTTTTTGAACTGTTTATATTATTTACTGCACTTTGTCATTCAATGTTGAAAGTCTCATATACGAAATTCAATAAGTGAGTAAAAAAAGATGGGTATATCGATGAGCTTCTAAACAAGGAAATGATATTTCTAATTAGAAAAAAATTTGGGTTAAAATCAATGAAAAAAACTTAAATTTCTTTTCCAATAAGTGGTTACCGATTAATCGAACCAAATTAACCGAAACCGAAATTCCAGTTAACCGAATTTAAATGGGTGGTAATGGTTATTGAATTTACACTAATTTTTAAAATGTTTACGGAACCGATGAGCTAAACGGTATGGTTAACCGATAATGAGCACCCCTAGCTAGCTTTAGGTTTTCACAAGAAAACAATAGGCGAGAATTAGTAAAATATGTCATTGGGGCTGAAAAGCCTTTTAACACTAGCGAAGACCCTAGATTCGTCCACTACTGCCAAAACGCGTTAAACCCCGCCGTCGTAAAGGTTCCTCGGAACACTTTCAAGCGGGACGCATTTAAAGAATTTTTTAGAATGAAAAATGAGCTTGTAGACATTTTTTGGATGAACACGAGCATGTTCTCGTTGACATCAGACGCATGGAGGTCGAAACCCGGTGTGCCTTTCATGTGCATAACGGCACACTGGATTGATTCTTCCTTCATTATGCAAAAACGAATAATTCATTTTTGCCTCATTTTTGCCATCTGGATTATCCCCACACTGCTGAGATAATCACGGGTGCCATTATGTTGGCATGCCATGAGTGGGGTATAGATCGTATAATTTTTAGCATTATTTTTGACAACGCTACAAGCAACAACGCATCTGTAAAACAATTGATTAGGCACATGAGACCCATGTTAGATGGGAAATGTTTTCATTTATGTTGCATGTGCCATATTAACACTTAATGATAACAGATGGTTTGGATCTAATACGAGCTTCTCTTGAGTGTTCAAGTGAAGTTACTGTAGCGATCAAATCATCCGGAACTAGGAGGAAAAGATTTAAAAATCTTTGTGACACAAATGGTATACAATATAAAAAATTTAAATTAGATACATAAAATAGGTGGTCATCAATAGTAGATATATTAGAATGAATACTACCATATAAAGATATATTAATTGAATTTGTACATGATAGTAGTTCAGATCATAGGTCTTTTAATTTAAAAGTAGTAGATTGGAATGCAATTAGCGAAGTATGTAAATTTTTTAGTATGTTTAGAGACACTATTACTTTTTTTTTCCTGATTGTTATTATCCTTCCATGCCACAAGCAACATCTAGATTGGTAGATATTGCTGCTTGAATGGAAGATAACCAATCCAACCCCTTGTTGGAGGCCTTAGTGTGTCACAATGAAGGTACAATTTGTTAAATATTATTTTGAACTACCTCTTACTTATTTTTTTGCCACCATTTTTGATCCCCATTGTAAACTTACGGGTTTGCTATTGTTTTCTAAATTTTTTTTACGAAAAATTAAATCCATGTTTGATAACGCAGCTTTTATTGGGGAAGTCGATCGAGATTTACATGAATTATTTTCCTCTTATTCTCGAAGATTATCGGTTGATAATCCTCAAGTTTCTTTCATATTTTATGGTTCTCCCTCAAATAGTAGTAGTTTCGAAGAAAAGTGCTATGAGTGGGAGATGTTGGACCAATTTAAACCCAGAAAAAATCTCACATCATATGTCGAGTTAGATTATTAAATGCATTCACCGATGTTCCAGTTCTTCTCGACACCAGCGAGTCCGCACTTTGACATTTTCCAATGGTGGTGTTCCAAGCAAACCCAATATCTCGTGCTTTCCGCCATGGTACGGGATATACTAGCGTGTCCAGTGTCTTTGGTAGCATCGAAATGTGCTTTTGATGCAGGTGGTAGGTTGCTTAGAATGAAAAGAGCGAAGCTATCATCTTGAAGGACTGGCTGCACGCAGCGGATAAGGAGCAAGACAAGCTGAAGTTAGGTTCATCGAGCGATGAAGAAGACAACCATACTACGGATATGTCAACTCTTGGCGTACCAACCCCTGCTAGCTTAGACTAAGTAATTCTTTTTTTAATCAAAAAGCCACAAGGCGTATTGTAATCCTATTTCTCTATAGTATATATTTTATAAAATATATTTGTAATTTTAAAAGGTGTAGTTATATTTGTTAATAATTTACGGCACATTTTATTTTATTAGATATATTTACCGTTATTTATGATGTTGTTGTGTTGTATTTATGTATTATATTATTTATTAATGAATTATAATTATTTTTTCGACAAAAGGAATGTGTATTCTGTATTTTTTCAAGTTTTATTGGGGGGGGGGGGGGGGGGGGGGGGGGGACTACCAGGCCAGGCCGAGGGAAAACCTGGGCCCAGGCCCGGTCAAAAACCAGGTTGGGCGCAAATTGGCCCGTGGCCACCTCTATGTTCAAGAAAGGAGAAGGTGTAGAGAGAAAGAGAGAGAGTACTGAGTGACACAGGGTGACGGTTGCTTTGTTCATCTTCTTCATTCTTATCCCCTTTTCCTTTCGCCCTCTCTATATTTTATGGCTTCCTCTCTTTGTTTTCTTTTATTTGGTTTTATTTGGCTAAGGAGCTTGTATTTATAGGGAGTTAGGGGTCAAATTCGAGGATTGGTGATTGGATATGGTGGTTTTGGTGTCGGCATGGGCGGATGTGTTGGCCGAAATGGTGGATAGAGAGAGAGAGAGAGAGAGAGCTGGAAAAATGGGGTATTAGTCTCAGTGGTGGGGGATTACAACTGAGGTGTTGGCCATGGTAGATGGGGTCTCGGCCAGGGTTTCATCCATGGTGGATTTTGGTGCAGTCTTGCTCATCTTAGGTTTTAGTTTTGCAGGCATCGGGGATTCTAAGTTCCAGATGTTTCTCCCATAAGAGGTAGTCTCAATGGTGGTCCACTTGGCATAAATGTTTCTCAGTAGGCGGTTGTTGTGGTTGCTGGTGGTCGCCAGAGTTTTGCGGTGGTGCCTAAGGCCTTGGGGGGTCATGGTAGGTCATTATTTCTCCTAGCCTGCTTCAAGAGGTCCGGCGAGATGATATTAGCAGTTTTCGCTATTGTTTGGTCTTCTCTTCTGTTTTAGTATGTGTGTGGGGTCAAAATTAAACAAACATACAAAAAATGAGCTCAGCTTAACTAGGGAGCAAGTCTAAATTATGATCTGCACATATTTGACCTCAATCAATGACCTCTGAAAAGGGTTGATAATTTTGGTGAATCCATCTTCGGTTTGGAATAATTACGTAGATCCTACTCTTTCTCCAATTACACAAACTTTAATTATATATTTTATGGGGTTTTTTTGGATATAATAATCTGCAATAAATCAAAGGGATATGGACCTGGCCACATGGCTGTTAGGGTGACGCAGCGGAGCCTATGGAAACTTTACCTTGTACATTTAAGAAGTAGGAACCGGGGTCGATACAAGCTCAAGAGCTCAACAATCCACTCACAAGCCTGAGTTTAAATATTTTTAGATTGGCAACCCTTCACTTATGTTAACTCAAATGAGTTAGAACTTGACAAGATTAAGGTGGAGTGACCTGTATCCGGATCACTGAGTTAGGGCTAACACAATCAAGGACAAATCCTTAGCTGTCCAAGCCCTAAAAGTATGACTCAAACCAAAATGCACCAAACTTACTAAGTCACGAAAACAATTTAAGACCAACGCAACCAAGCTCAGCGGCTTGGCCATCAAGTTATGCTATTCTTATGAAAAAATAATTCATCTAATGAATTGTGTTTAGCAAAATAAATTTATTCCGCACATTAATAAATAATCCATCTCATGAATATTTTTCAACTGGTGTACTTGTAAAGGCTTGCGGAGGAACATCGAGGACAATTTAATTCTAGCTATAAATGAGGCAAATCTAATTATCAACACTTGATAATATTAATTATTATTTAATAATATTTGATTACCATGAACTAAATATAATAATTCAATAATTCCCAAATAACTTCTATAGTAACAATTAACCTATCTATTAGATATCCATGAGAAAAAAATTACTTTAAACTTCTATCTTGTATTTCTCATATCTTTTCCTTTAGTTCCTGACCTCCCCTTTTTTTAATAATTTATTAATACAAAAAACATATTTGTACTAATTTCAAATATCAAACACTAGGAACACTTTGGCTAATGTTTTTCCAAATTTATTTAAGTACTTGCGAATCAACGGATATCCCCCGTAAGAGACCATATATTCCATATTGAATGTTTTGTTTCTGCTACACTCAATGCTATCATCCAACATACAAAGGATGCTGGCCCACTAATGGAAACCTCTCCTTTTAGTACATTAAAGTGACACACACCACATGCACGAGTCCAAGGCAATCTGAGGATTTAGAGTTATTGTGTTACTAGAATGACTTAGTTATTTCCGGTAGCAAGTAAGAAATAAATAATCATGGTGGTCCAACTTAGTGTTCCAGTCTTATAGACAATAGCAATATAACTTTTTTAGATCCCTATCCCCCTGGCCAAGACAAGTCATCTAATGTGTCATAATGTAGTCTTATCAGACATGTTATCCAAACTTATCACCGATTACGAACATGCTTTAACAACATATCACAAATTTGATTTAGGTATATCTGTGGCTCAATCTCACTGGCCACTTAGAAAAAAGCCAACATGATATCCTTGACGGGAAGAATTTAAAAAATTTCCCATAATTCAATAGATTAATGTAGTGGAAGGGTTCAAAATTCCTAATTTTAAACCTACAAGTGGTTAAAAATTTCTAATTTAAATCTACTGATTTAAATTTCATAATCTTAAATCAGTAGACCTCCACTCTAATACATTCATATTAATATTAGGAATGTAAACCAGCATAATAAGAATATTATAAATAAATAGAAAAGCAAAAAATTTAAAAGAAAAGAAAAGAAGAATGCCTGAAAATGCTGCAAATAAAGAAAACTAGAATAATACCGAGACCCAAAAGCCTTCTACACAATCTCCTTGAAAACCCGAAGTGTGGGCTCCAAAAAATATTAAATTTAAAAGAAAAATTTTCAACAAAAATTTTCTATCTTATAGTTTTTCGGAAGTCAATACTTCCAACAAACTTTAATTTAAAATTCGATGCTAAACTGACTTCGGTACCCTATTTATAGTAGGCTACCAGAACAAAAAAATGACAAAATACCGATGTGGATTCAGGCAAAACAACTTTGTTTGGAGATTAGCACAAACCACGTTTAATTTCCCACTATGTGTCATGTGTTGACATGCGATTGGTCTGCACCTAATGGCACAGATTGCCATGTGCCATGCTCTGATTGGTCCGCGCCTTTAGACGTCGATCAACCCTTTGGGTAGCCAGCGCGCAATTGTCAAGGGCTGATTGGACGCTGGAATACGACGTGGATTAAGACCTGATTTTCTTTTTTTCTTTTTTTGTTTCCCACATGTAAAAATTCATCTTATGAATTTTAATTTTAAAAAATTATTTTATTTTATAATTTTCAACTTTTATTTATCTCATGTGTAATGTTTAGCAAAATTAAATTTACTCATCTCGGGATAAATATTTCATCTTTTGAATTCTTTAATATTTTTATATGGCATTAAAATAGAGGCTTGACATGAATCTCATGGATAATTTAAATCTAGCTTCAAATGAGTTAATTAATTACCATCTCGTGATAAAATTTGATTACCATTTAAAGAAACTTAATTCTACTAAATAAATTCCACTGCACTCTAGACTTAGATTATTTATTTCATAATTCCCAAATAGACTACATTGACAACAACAATCCCTCTATTAGATATCCGCGACAAAAAATAATTAGAACTATTACCATTATTTTTCTCATAGCTTTTCCATTAGTTACTGACTTGCCCTTTTTTGAATAATTCATTTATACTTTAACAAATTCGTAGTTTAAATTCAAACGTCAAATACTTGGAAAACTTTGGCCAATGTTTCTAAGTTAATTCAAACACTTTCCAATCAACTAAGGGGATATCTATATTTCATAAGAGACTATAGATTCCATATGGAATACTTGATCCCTGTCACACTTCATGCCGTTACCCAATGCACGTGGGACTTCGACTATTTATCAAGATGTTACTTATAGTACACAAGGAAATTAACATATGATGCACAGGTCCATAGTACTCCCAGGATTTAGAGTCGTCGTTCAAATAGTACATCATAAATCACTCATTTCCGATAGTAGTCTATAAACAAATACTCACATGATCCAACTTAGTGTATTAATCTTATTGAACACTGTAATATAATACATTTGGATCGCCATCCACATTGACCAAGATAGGTCATCTAAAATGTCATGTTATAGACTTAGCAAACAAGTAGTCCAAACTTATCACCTACTATGAGTTTTTCAAAGAACATTTTATTCCGTTTGCTCTATGCCTATCCACGGCTTAATCTCTAATCCACTTAGGACGAACAAGTAAAAAAGTAATTTGAGGACCATATCCATCTCATGGATGTCACTTAAAAGAAAATCACTTGCAGTATATATGCTGACTTATACAAATTTAATGACGAAATAACTAGAACATAAATTTCGTTCTTTTATAAAGTAACAATTACATGATAAATTTGAATTTTTGGGACTCTATTCCTAACAATCTCCTACTTGTCCAAAATCCAATCTATCTCCGTGATTGCTATCTCACCCTTCTCAACTTAGTCTCTAATTAGGTGGTATTTCCTTTCAATGTGTTTGGACGTCTTGTGCCTTCTAGGCTCTTTGGCATTTGCCATTGCACCCGAGATGTCACAAAGGGCTGCAACCGATGTTAGACCATCTGTATCAACCTGAAGATCTATTAGGAACTTTCTAAGCCAACATGCCTCCTTTGTAGCTTTTAAAGCTACAACATATTCAACTTCCATGTTTGAACCAGCAACACAAGACTACTTGACACTCCTCCAACTGATGGCTCCAACTCTAAGGGTAAAGACAAATCTATATGTCGAACATCTAGCATCTCTATCTAACTGAAAATTTGAATGAGTATAGCCAACTGGAACCAGCTTGTCACTGGGAAAGATTATTCTTAAGTACTTAAGAATATACTTCACTGCCACCTAGCACATCGGACCTGGGTTGGACTAATATCTACTAACCATGACTATAGCATAGCAAATATCTGGTCTTGTGCACAACATGGCATACATGAGGCTTCCCACGGTTGAAGCATATGGAACATTCCTCATTTGCTTTTCCTCTTGAGGTATCTTAGGATACTGCTCTAAAGAAAGAGGGACTCTATGCCTGAAAAGTAAAAGTCCTTTTTTAGAGTCCTCCATGTTATACCTTGACCATATAAGTGGCTTGAGAAAGACCCAACATCCTATTCTTATGACCTCGCGAAAGCTTGGTCCCAAGAATATAGCTGGCTTCTCCAAGGTCCTTCATAGAGAATTAACTTGACAACCAAATCTTTACAGTTGATAAGACACCTACATCATTCCCAATGAGTATTATGCCATCCTCATACCACACTAAGAAAGTCACTACTTTCTCTTGATGTCATTTGTACACGCATGGTTCATCAATCAATTGCTCAAATCCATAAGACTTAATCGCTTCATTGAATCGAATATTCCATGAGTGTGATGCTTGCTTCAGTCCATATATAGATTTCTACAGTTTGCATAGTATATGCTCCTGATTGTTGCCAATAAAACTGTCTGGTTGCATCATATAGATGTCTTCATCAAGATGACCATTCCAAAAGGCCATTTTGACATCTATTTGCCAAATCCCATAATCATAATGAGCTACAATGGAGTGAAGTATCGTTATGGACTTTACCAAAGCTACGAGTAAGAAGGTCTCATTATAATCGATTCCTTCCTTTTTGGTAAAACCCTTAGCAACCAGTCTTGCTTTGAAGGTCTCTACCTTTTCGTCCACTCTTCTTTTTCTCTTGCAGACCCATTTACATCCAATGGGTTTAATGCCTTCTGGTGCCTCTACAAGTTCCCATACCTAATAAGAATACATAGATCCTATTTCAGATTTCAATACCAAGACCCGCTGGTCAACATCCTTGTCTTTAATTGCCTCATTATAGCTGAAAGGATCAGATTCAATGTCAAGGTCAACCATGAAGGCTCCCGCCATGAACTTGTCACGTGCTTTGACAATCCTCCCACTACGCCTAGGCTCTTGTGTACTTAGAACATCCTCATCCCTATCCCTAGGTGCATCTAATACATCAACTATTGTGTCTAGCTGTTTAGAATTAGCGTCATTATCTCTTAATTTCTCTAACACTACTTTACTTTTGCTTTTGTAGTTTATTACAAAATCCTCCTCTAAATATTTTGCATTCGTACTTACAAACACCTTTTGTTCAGAAGGACTGTAGAATAGACCACCCCTTGTTCCTTTGGGATAACCATCAAACATACACACCTCCATCTTTGAATCCAACTTGTTAGGATTCTTTTTCAACACATGTGCTGGGCACCCCCAAATTCGAAGGTAGCCTAGACTAGGCTTTCGCCTAGTCCATAACTCCACAGGTGTTTTAGGAATTGACTTAGATGAAGCTAAGTTAAAGAGATATGCTACTGTTTCCAAACTGTAACCCCAAAAAAAGATTGGTAAAGTAGCATGACTCATCATGGACCTTACCATCTCGAACAATGTCTTATTCCTTCTTTCTGCAACACCATTCTGCTTCGGTGTACCCAGATCAAAAAGCTGAGATCTTATCCCATGTATAGTTACGAAATCTAGAAATTCACCAAAAAGGTATTCTCCACCTCGATCTAATCGAAGTGACTTGACTTGTTTACCTAATTGCTTTTCAACTTTAGCTTTATATTATTTGAGCTTTTCATAGATGGCAAATTCAAATTTAGAAGATGAGGGCTTAGGAGTACCTTAAGGGTTTCTTAAATCAACTATTAGCTTCACCTAAGATACCTCATCAACCTCCACATTCTCTTCTAGGCTATTTTGAGTTTCTTTGGCTATGGCTAAACATGGGGAGGGTGTAAGGTAGCCCTAACTCTAGCTTGCTCGGGCTGTTGGAATTAGTGTCCTGGAAAACAAATGTTAAACAAAATTATTTTATTTATTTAGTGTCTAATTATATTTTTAAGAGTCAAATATACATGTGATTGTTTTCTAAAATGCTCCATGAGATAGATATAATTCAAGAATGCTAGGAATAGTGTCCTGAAAATCCAAATTTATCCAATAATTTTTACTTTACTTAAAAAAAAAAATTTAAGTCCAGTCATTTCCTCATTAAATATGTGTAAGTGAGCATATATATTGTATATGATTTTTTTTTAAGTGACATCCATGAGATGGAGATAGCCCTAATATTACTTTTACATGTTTGTTCTAATTGGAATATGAAATTAAGGAACAAATAGACTTGGAGCAAATGGAATGAAATGTTATTTGAAAAACTCATAATCGGTTATAAGTTTGGACTACTTGTCCGCTTAGGTTATAACGTGAAACTTTAAATGACCTGTCTTGGTCATGTAGATGGTGATTCAAAAGTTTTATATTGGTGTGTTCTATAAGATTAATACACTGAGTTGGGCCATGTGAGTAACTTGTTTCTAGACTCCTATTGGAAATGAGTTATTCATGATGTACTATTTGAACTGCGACTCTAAATCCTGAGAGTATTTTGGAAATATGCATGGAATTTTAGTTGCCTCGGTGTACTATAAGGTTGGCCTTGATAAATGGCTGAAATCCCACGTGCATTGGATAACGGCATGAAGTGTGACAGGGATCAGGTATTCAATATGGAATCTATAGTCTCTTATGGTATATAGGTTTCCCCTTAGTTGATTCGCAAGTGTTGAATTAATTCGCAAACTTTGCCAAAGTGCTCCAAGTGCTTGTCAATCGGAATTTATATTGTGAATTTATTCAAGTAAAAATGAATTATTCAAAAAAGGGTGAGTCTGTAACTAATTGAAAAGCTATGAGAAAATAATGGAAGTAGTTCTAATTATTTTACATCATGGATATCTAACAGAGGGGTTGTTGTTATTGATATAGTCTATTTGGGAATTATCTAATAAGTAATTTAATTCTAGATTGCAATGGGATTTATTTAATGGAATTAAGTCTCATTAAATAGTAATTAATTTAACTTATTTAGAGCTAGATTTAAGTTGTTACTGAGGTCCGTGTGCAAGCCTCTATTTTAATGCCATCAAAAAAGAATTAAAGAATTCATGAGATGACTAAATTTAATTTTGCTAAACATTATATATAAAGCAACATTCCTAGTGCCTGAAGGGTTCCCACCTAAGTAGGGTCTCAATCCGCGTCGTACGCCAGTGTTTGTATAAAAGTCAATCCACGTTGTACGCCAGTGGCATATCAGCGTGCGACACGTGTTGCGAGCTGGGCTGCCCAAAATCAACTGATGACCACCGCGACACAATGAAGCCGATATTTGATGGGCCTTTGATTACAAACAGAAATGTTAAGCCTTTATACATCAAAGCCAAGTGTGATGGTATTTTGATGAACAGGGTTTTTAGTGGATAATAATGTGACCATCAATGTTTTGCCCTCATATGTGTTGGGGATCATAAAAAAAATCTAGAGAGTACTTAATCACTTCCAATGTGGCAATCTGTGGCTTCTCTAGAGCCACTACCAAGTCTAAAGGGGCCATCCTGATTAAGCTTATTGTTGGCTACTCCAGTAAACTGACAATCTTTTCCATGTTGTATACTAGGTCAAGTAATAACGCATTTCTTAAGAGAGATTGGCTTCACACCAACTATTGTGTTCCATCTTCTACATGAGTTGCTCTTTTGGAACCATGACAAATAATAAGCCATTCATGGCTTGTTCTAACATTTTGAGGAAGTGTTTTATGAAGACGGAGTGGGACCATTGATAGTATCCAAGCCAGTCCTCTTGTCGCCCAACTAGATGATGTCCTAGACATCCTTGAGGATCCACTCATTGAGGCAGAAGTTGACAAGGCTAAGGTGTAATCAAATGGCTCAGACTTCTAGGGATGCATGAGGGTCCTCTTAGAAGAGAGGGACCTCCATGGTGCGCATGGCATCTTATGGAGGAGGACTGAACCCTTCCACTAAAGGCCTAAAGGGCCGTATGCTCAGCCATTGTAAAGCTAGTTGCGTGGACTAAATAATTGTTCACCATATAGAATGGTTTCAAAGTTCAGGCAACACAAGAAAGGGAGTTCCCTTTAATCTTTCTAATAGAAGCACCAAATAAGATGGATGATGTTACGCTCGGGATTGAAACTCAAGCGTAAACTAAGTAAAATGAGGATAGGTTGAGAATATGAGATGAGAAAGAAGTGAAATTGAGATGAGAAAGTAGAGAATTTAGAGTTAAGATGAGATAAGAAGGGAAAGGAGATGAGAAGTAGAGAGAGTTAGATGAGAGAGAGAGTATTAATCTCAAAATGAGACTTGTGTTTGATTATTTCATTGAATGAAATTATCAGATTTACACTAGATCACACTTATTTATACACAATACAAGACATAGAATCTAGACCATCTAAGTAACTGACTTATTAAAAGAAATATCTAGAAATTTAGCTAACTAACAATTAAATCCTATTTAGGCGCCAAAGCACCACACCAAACAGAACCTAACAACCTGTTGCTGGATATTACAATGCAAAAATATACTAGCAGCTTATTACAATACAATGCATCAACTAATATAACTACTAAGCACATGCATCATTGACTAACTAATCAACAACTAACAGCAGCTCGCAGCAGCCCCTTGCAGCAGAACACACACCAGCAATAGCACATTAGAACTAACAGCAACATATCAGTAATAACATTACAGGACATAGCAGCACAATGCACCAGATTCAGAACAATATGCAGCAGCACACCATTAGAACAACTTAGCACACTGCCACCACTCATGCCTTGGGTTCCCGGGTCATAACATTCCCTTCCCCTTGAAAACATTCTTGTCCTCAAGAATGAAAGAGAATGAGACTTTGAAAAACATTCATTGGTGTGGGAATTGTAGTGGAAGGTGTTGAACTTCCAGTTGAATTTTTTACTGAAAGAACTTCTGAGATTGCAATAACCTTGCAGCTGGAACTATGTAATGGAGCTGATGAGAACTTGTTGCTGCAGTATAACTTGGTGAACAGCTCACAAATATCCTCCCAATAGCATAGCTTCATGATAGAGACCCTATTAATCAAAACTCCACTCAAAAATGGAAATAAATCATCCCGAACTTGCCGATCGTCATGCTGACAGTGCATTACAGCCACTATACATCCATAATCATTCACCCAACACAAGAGACCTTGCAAAGCATCCAAGATGATGTTGTTCTGGTCTTGAGTTAACACTCCAGCATGCCCATAAGTGAACTTAGGCATACCCTGATCTGTATTGGATGACACTGCAGCAACAATAATGGATTTCCCAACAGGAAGACATTGCTCAGCTGTGAAAGCACTTCGGTTTAGCCTTCCAGCTTGCCATGGAGTATCGCTTAGCTGATTTGGAGATGTATTCAATGATATTTCAGTAGTAACATCAAGTTCTTCAGCTGGAATCACAGATACGGCAACAACCAATCCTTGTATACCAGCATATACACCAGTAAGATCGTGATCTTGAGTTAGTTCTTGTTGATTATCTAGCATCATAACTTCTTCCAATGGCTCATCACGATGTCCCATGACTGAATTGGACTCAATTACCGCAACAACCGGTTGTCCAAGGTTTTGTTCTTGCAATTTCCAAAGCTCCTTAGGCTGACACATATCCTCACACTTCAATTTTGGCTTTGTCAACTTCTTCTTACCCAAAAAATCCTTCAATGCTTCACTTAAATGACTTCTCTTTGATTTACTTTTTGCCTTCTTAATCATTCTTTTGACATGTGAATCATACTCCCATTTCGAATGCATGTCATTCTGTGCCCAAACATCATCGAGATACTCTAACTCTAGCAAAGAGTCTTCATAATGATCATCGTGTTCAAACTCAAGTTCTTCCAGCTTGTGTTCATCAATTTTGGCATTGTCGTGGTCGAATTCATCTTCAACAACAACGGATTCCACTTCCTCTTTTTACTCGACATTGAACTTTTGTTGTCTAACGCTATCCACTAACTCTGGAAACTCATTTGTATCAAGAACACCAGCACAATCAGACTGATGAGTTGAACAATGCTGATTCACATTTTGTTGACGCATTCGGTTGAATGCCAGCTCAACTTCCAGCAACAACCTCTCACATTCCTCTCTGAATATTAGCTTTATTTTCTCCAACTAATCACTCGTCACTGATTGACAAGAGCTATCATCAACCATACTAGCCATATTTGTAATGAACAACAAAATTCTATCTGGACAGCTCGGCTCGCAGAAATGCAGGTTCAAAAATCGCAGAAGAATGAGACTTATTTCGCAACTCTTCCACAACTGATTGCTTAATGAAGTTCTACTCCTTCGTTCGCACTAACAATCCCCTGTTAATGGTTCCACAATCGACACTGATTATAATTCCTAACTTGCAAAGTTTGCGAACAAACCCTAACTTCGAACGGGCTTCTGACAGTGATGCTTTCTTGAATAATTAGGACTAAGAATCTGAAATTGGTTCGATTTTTGTCTGTAATGATGCTTTAAACACACGATACACAACAATCATCAAGAACAATAGCGGAATTCCACACCTTCGGTGCTAAGATCATTGTCAGAATTTCGCCTTCGTTGTCAGAATTTCACCTACTCAAATCTCGACTCAATAACATATAATTCTTAAGAATCAACACAAATTCTGATGAGTCCTCACCACTTCTATGCTCATCAACACAATTTCCTCACAATCCAACAACAAACAGGAATTCTCTTCGAATTGCACCTTGAAGTTCAGAAAACCAATACCTCAACCTGAGATATTGAATCGTAGAATCTGAATTAACCTCAATTTAGCTAGTTTCTGATCTTTTAATTATGATCAAGTGCAATGTGGATCAATTTGCATCACTTTAACTTCTTCTAAGTAGATTCAGGCGAATGATTGACTTAGCTCAGCACACTAGTTCAGCAACTGCTTTTTTTTTGCTTCTGCACTGACATTCAACAGCTAATGCTTGATCGAATCTTCTGAATTCAATATGAATCAGCTCTGGTGTTGAGTGTGCTCAACAAATACTGATCAATTAAACTTTGTTCTATGTAACTTACTCAATTATAATCCCAACCGAAGCAATTTTTCCAGGCCTTGCAGTCACAATTGCAGTAACTGCCAAACACTACTTCAAAATTCAGAATTGAATTCTGATCACAAAATCTGAACTAAATTTGTAACACAATTGTTTTTATTGATTAATTACAATACAATTAATTGTATTTTGTAAATTTTTAACTGGCTAGAGGGGCATTAGCTGGCTAGCAAAACTCTTTAACCAAATCTTGATGGGCAACAAGATGCCGGAAGAATGGCGGACGAGCACACTGGTCCCAATCTACAAGAACAAGGGCGATGTCCAAAGCTGCGCCAATTACCGGGGGATCAAATTGATGAGTCACACCCTCAAGTTGTGGGAGAGAGTCATAGAAAAGAGACTACGACAACAGACGGAATTGACCAAAAACTAGTTTGGGTTCATACCTGGGAGATTAACAATGGAAGCCATTCATCTCTTACGGCGGACGATAGAGCAATACAGGGAGAGACAAAAGGATCTCCACATGGCCTTCATCGATTTGGAGAGGGCATATGAGAGAGTGCCAAGAGAGGTACTGTGGAGAGTGTTGGGAAGGAGAGGCATCCCGATGCCTTATATTCGGGCCATTAGGGACATGTATGAAGAGGCACATACTAATGTGCGCACAGGGGAAGGGGAGACAGACACTTTCCCTATTACAGTAGGGGTACACTAGGGCTTTGCCTTGAGTCCCTTCCTGTTCATTCTAGTGATGGATGAGCTTACTAGACATATCCAAGGGGAGGTACCTTGGTGTATGCTTTTTGCAGATGACATAGTTCTGGTAGGGGAATCCCGAGCGGACATAAACGAGAAGCTGGAGTTATGGAGAGGTGCATTAGAAGCGAGGGGTCTAAGGATTAGTAGATCTAAGACCGAGTATGTGGAATTCAAATTCGACCATTCCATCACGACTAGCACCGAGGAGGTTAAGATCGAATCAGAAACCGTACCGAGTAAGGAGAGCTTCAAATGCCTGGGATCCATGATACACCAGAATGGTGAAGTGGATGAGGATGTCAGCAACAGGATTAAAGTAGGCTGGCAGAAGTGGAGGATGGCTTCCGGGGTGCTGTGTGATAGAAAGTTCCCGCTAAAGTTAAAGGGAAAATACTATAGGACGGTAGTAAGACCGACAGTGCTATATGGGGCAGAGTGCCGACCAATGAAACAAAATTGAACACAGAGGATGAAGATGGCAGAGATGAGGATGCTGCGCTGGATGTGTGGCCACACAAGGAAGAATAGGATTAGGAATGATGTGATACGAGGTAAGCTGGGGGTAGCCTCGGTCGAGGATAAATTGAGGGAGCACCGCCTAAGATGGTTTGGACATGTTAGCAGAAGACCGACTACAGCCCCAGTCAGGAGGTGTGAACAGCTTCACACGGTGATAAGCAGAAGAGGGAGGGGCAGACCAAAGAAGAGTTGGTTGGAGACGATTCGTCAAGTCCTACCCCACCTAAACCTAAGAGAGGAGATGGCCTTAGATAGGGCACGTTGGAGGGCTAGCATAAGGGTAGCGGAGGGGGCATAGTTGAGTAGTGCAGGGAGTGGCTGGTAGTTTAAGATCCTTAGGCAGGCATAACCTCAAGGGTAGCACTTATAGGCTAGCGTAGCCTCTGACCACGCTTCTTATTCTTCTTCTTCTTCTTCTTCTTCTTCTTCTTCTTCTCCTTCATCCTTTCTTCTCCTTTTTCCTCCAAATGCTTTGGTAATTGAAGGTGGTTTATCTACAGGCACCAAACTACTTCAGATTAGGGGTCCCCGGAAACAATCTCCTTTCCAACTGGAAGGGGTAAGGCTGCGTACATCCCCCCCCCCCCCCCCCCCGACCCTGCTTTCTGCGGGAGCCACGAGGTACTGGGACTATTGTTGTTGTAAATTTTTTTTTTTTCGGATATGAGCTTGATTCGGAAGCCAAACGAGGCTCTGATACCAATTGTTACGCTCGGGATTGAACCTCAAGCATAAACTAAGTAAATGAGGATAGGTTGAGAATATGAGATGAGAAAGAAGTGAAATTAAGATGAGAAAGTAGAGAATTTAGAGTTAAGATGAGATAAGAAGGGAAAGGAGATGGGAAGTAGAGAGAGTTAGATGAGAGAGAGAATATTAATCTCAAAATGAGACTTGTGTTTGATTATTTCATTGAATGAAATTATCAGATTTACACTAGATCACACTTATTTATACACAATACAAGACATTGAATCTAGACCATCTAAGTAACCGACTTATTAAAAAAAATATCTAGAAATATAGCTAACTAACAATTAAATCCTATTTAGGCGCCAAAGCACCACACCAAACAGAACCTAACAACCTGTTGCTGGATATTACAATGCAAAAATATACTAGCAGCTTATTACAATACAATGCATCAACTAATATAACTACTAAGCACATGCATCATTGACTAACTAATCAACAACTAATAGCAGCTCGCAGCTGCCCCCTGCAGCAGAACACACGCCAGCAATAGCACACCAGAACTAATAGCAACATATCAGTAATAACATTGTAGGACACAACAGTAAAATGCCCCAGATTCAGAACAATATGCAGTAGCACACCATCAGAACAACTTAGCACACCGCCACCACTCATGCCTTGGGTTCCCGGGTGAGTACTCGACTGTCTGAGAAACAACAGAATGAATATGTAAATCTGCTCCTTGAATACAGAATCATTTCACCTAGGAGCATCAGCAGATGCTTGGCTTGGAGAGAATGGGGGTGAAGCATAGACTACTAATTAAGCTAAGATTGAAACTCATATATAGGCTTAATGTAAGATGTCTTCAGAGATCATAGATTTTGTCAAAGAGAAGACTGAGAGGCTCTGGAACTCCAAATTCATTCGAATGGCAAGGTAAATTGAGTGGCTAGCTAACATAATCCCGGTGATTGAAAAGAATGTCAAAACAAGAGTTTGTATCGACTTCAGGGATTTAAATGCGGCCAAGTAATAGGATAAATATTGTTTGCCCATTACTGATGTTCTTTTTTTGTCCTTTATGGATTAATATTTGGGGTATTACCGAGTCATGATAGCTTCATGGGATGCCCATAAACCTTCAATGTCCTAGGTTAATGAGGATCTTTGAGTGGGTGGCCATGTTGTTTGGGTTAAATAATGCTGGTGCCACTTATGAAAGACTCATAAACATGGATTTTCATCACTTAGTTGGTAAGACCATAGAAGTCTATATAGATGATATTGTGGTCAAGTCAAAAACACAAGTTGAAAACTCAGAGGATTTTAAAAGTGTGCTCTTACGAATGAGGATCCATAATCCCAAAATGAACCCACTAAAATGTGCCTTTGGGGTTCAAGTTGGAAACTTTCTGGACTTCCTCATGCACCAGAGCTGGATTTAGATTGACGCAAATAAGGCAAAGGTTAT
Organism: Simmondsia chinensis; assembly: GCA_018398585.1. NCBI lineage: Eukaryota > Viridiplantae > Streptophyta > Magnoliopsida > Caryophyllales > Simmondsiaceae > Simmondsia > Simmondsia chinensis. Next base: position 18,285,123 of record JAGTTD010000016.1, on the reverse strand, counting down.
TTGGAATGCTAAACAGTCCTCCAACAAAAAGGAACTTCAATGTTTCTTGAGGCGGGTCAATTTCTTGAGACATTCCATCTCAAATGTGATAGGAAAAACTAAAGTATTTACACCATTACTGAGACTCAAGTTTGAATGGGACTTTAGATGGGAGGACCAACACCAAACAGCCTTTGAGGGCATTAAAGACTATTTGATTATTCCACTAGTGTTGCTTCCACCAAAGCACGGGAAATCATTAAAGATCTATGTTTCTAGCTCACTGAGTCTATAGGTTGTTTGTTAGCATTCTACTTGAGCCGTTGTTTGAACAAATGTTAAATAAAGTACACTTCCATTGAGAATTTGTCTATCTTTGTATTATGTGTCTGTAAAGTTGAGGTATTACTTTCTTACACCCACTATTTATGTAATTGCTTAGACAGATGCACTTAAATACATTTAGATAGACCACTGATGAGAGAAAGGTTGAACCAGTGGAGCATATCTTTACTTCAATATGAGTTAGTGTATGTGTCAAAAAAATAAGTAAAAGGCCAAGCCTTGGTAGACTTCTTGAGTGATCAAGCTAATGTAAAAACATAATTGACCCATGAAAAGGGGGTGGTTTTTCAATTGGAATAACCTAAGGAGACTTTATTTGATAGATTAAAGACTTGGTCTAGTACCCTAATGAATGTCATAATTCAATCACCCATAGGAGTCATTAATAGCTTGTTGTCACCCTCATGGATAGGTACTCCAACAATGGAGTTGAATATGGGGTGTTATCATTGGCCTCGAGACCCTCCTAGAAACAGGAATCCCTAGTGTGGAAATAAAAGGGGACTCACAGTGGGTAATGTACCAAGTGAAGAGAGAGTTCCTATGTTCGAGAGGCACCTCAAATAAATATATTTTCAATAGTACATGAACTAATGAAAAAGTTTGATCAGGTAAAGATTGAATACGTGCCTTGACATCACAACAAGACAGCCAGTAACTTGTGTTAATTAGCCTATAGCTATAAGTTGCCCAATACTTGGTGTGAGAGTCCACTATCATGAATACCAAGGTACTAGAACATGAACTCAAGATCATTAAGTCTATCATATATGACACCAAGATGGTATCAGGTATTCCCCTTGACTACCCCAAGGTACAATAGAACATTACTAAAAAAAATGAGAATTGGAGGACACCTTTGATGGAGTATTTCAGAAATCCCCATCCGTTAACCAATAATAAAAGAATGAAAATGAGAGCACACAGATATCACCTAGATGACCAGTCTATGGAATAATAATAAAACGATGATAGTTGAATCCTTCTTAAGTGCCTTGACTTTGGTGAAGCCATGTTAGTCATGGCAGGGGCACATGAAGGAATTTTTGAACATCATTTGGCTAGAATCAAGATGTATTGGTTGGGTAACTAATGATGAATGACTACATCAAATACATGGAGGAATGTAGAGCATGCTGGAGACATGAGCATGTCCAGAGAGTCCTTGCATGCATGCAATAGTTAAACCATGGCATTTTCAAGGATTCACATTGAATATTATTGGGGAAATTAATCCTCCCTCGAGTAAACGACACTCATGTATCCTTGTGGCCATGAATTACTTCATAAAGTGGGTTGAAGGCAGACCATATATGAATATTAATAAAAAAGATGTGATTAATTTCATTAAGGATTATATCTTGTGTAGGTTTTCCCTCAAACCATAACCATGGAACAAGCTAGAGTGCTTAGTGGATCTAAAGTTAAGTAGGTCACCAAAAGTTTTAATATTGAGATTTTGAACTCTACTCCCTATTCTGCATGAGCAAATGGCCAAGTATACTAAACCAATAAGATTATCAATGGCAAATACTGAAAAAATGATTAAAGATAATCCTAGAAGGTGGCACAAGTTTCTCCTTGTTTCTATGTGGGCCTATAGAACTAAAAGAGATACTACTTGGACAACTCCTTTCTATTTAACATATGGCCATGATGTTGTACTACCAAGGGAAGTGACAATTCAATCTTTAAGGCTACCTTATCAAGAGAAGTTTACTTAACTTGAATATAAGCGTTCCATGATGGGTGAAATGAATGTTTTGGATCATGACAAGCTTGATGGTCTTGATAAGCTTGAGAAGCCAAAAGAGAGGGCAGCTATCAAACCAAGATCCTTTAATTTGGGAGACTTGGTTTGGAAAGTGGTGATCCATTGGCCCAAAAGTCCATGTCTGGAGCAAATGGTCCCCAAATTAGGAAGTTTCATTTAAAGTTATTGGTGTTTTTTAAACGGAATGCCTACTAACTTCAAGACTTAGATAGAAGGACCTATTCGAGGGCCATTAATGGATGGTTCTTACAAAAAAACACGTGTCTTCAATATGGGATTCCAACAAAGAAAAACTCAAGTTTAGATTCTCAGAGTTATGGGCATATTTTCAATATTTTTGCCTTGAGGATCCAAGTGATGATCCTTAATATAAAAGAACTTAGTTTCTGAGAGATATGTTGCAAAAATTGACGTGTGATTTCATTCATAAGTAAAGGGTACACAAATTTTGTACAAATACAGCCTTAGATTTGTTTATAGAACAAGATTAAAAGAGGAGTGCTCTAATTTTGAAAAGAAATTCTTCAAATAGTTGCTAACTTGGTTACAGCTTGGGTTAATTGATTACCATTTAAGATGACTTCTTTTTGAAGGACTTGTTGCTCTTCTTGAGCATTTCATGAAGCTCACTCCAGCTCATAATTCGTTGATGCTTACTGAAATCTTGTTGCTTGGGGACTGTGAGTCTTCCCCAAGTTGGCTCTGTTGTTTATATAATAGCTAGATTTAGTCTTCAACAGCATCGGTCTCTTTGGTTTTTTGACTCTAGGTGTCTTTTGCCACCTGAAGCTCCTTGAGTAAGAGGGACGCACTGGGCCTATTGATTGACTAAGCTCCTTGATGGTTGATTAACACTGATGCCGGTATTGAAGGAGTGACAGAACCTTCCAAGAAACATTGATAAGAACTCCCTAAGGCATCTCAATCTCCTTTGCAATGGGCGGTGTGGCCTTGGATCACTCTTCAAGCCCCTGATAAGGGCTAGGGCTTCTTTGCTAGCTAAAGTTGAGGCAAGAGTTATAATTGGAAGTTGAACCAGGGTACTTGGCCCTTTAAAGCATTGAGATGACTATGTTGGAGGGCCAACCTCCCACTTACTCTAAGCCTTTTAAGTGGAGAGGTGATCCTTGGTGAAAAACAACGGTGTGGAGTTACATGTAACCAGGAACATAAAACATTAGAAAATAATAAAACCTAGCTTGGTGTCAAAGGCCAAGGCAAGAAGACTGAATCCTTACTTTTGGTTCCTTGAATGGAGTTGGAGTTGTGGCTGCTACTTGCTCTTCATGAATAGGGGTGCTTGCTTTAGGGAACATGCATGATAACAAAAGCAATGAATTACATACAACTCATGTTTCTAATAGAAAGAAGTCGGAAAAAAAATAAATGGAGATACTATTACTAGCATGGACCTCCCCAGTTACAGTAAAGGGCTCCTAAGGGAGTAGAATGCAGCATGAATGATGGCTTGCCTCTAAGGGGTCCAAAGAGGTGCCCTAACCAAAATGTCACCTACTACTGCCTTTAGGATAGAGAGGATAGAGCCCTTCTCTCATCTACAGCTAGGTCCATTGGCTCTGTTCCTTTTGGAGACTCTGGAATGTAGCTCTTAGAAGGAGAGTCTAGGACTTCAAAAATAACAGAAGCTATCTGAGGTGCTGGAACAACTTGAAGTCATAAAGAACATTTAAATAGCTTGAAAAAAAAAAAAAAAAAAGCAAGCAAGGAGGCAAGAGGAGGGTATGAGTGTTTCATTACATATAATGATGATTACTCTAGGTATAGTTATGTTTACTTGATAAGACAGAAGTAACTCTTTTGAAAAGTTCAAAGAGTTTAAGGCTGAAGTTGAGAATTAGATGGGTAAACGTATCAAATCAATTCAATGTGATCTAGGTGGTAAGTACCTTCTAGGAGATTTTCTAGATTTTAATTGCAACTAGGATTAGATCTCAGCTTTCTAAATTGGGTACATCTCAGTAGGATGGGGTTGCGGAAAGGAGAAATAGGACATTGTTGGAGATAGTAAGGTCCATGATGAGTTATGCTACTTTACCGATCTCTTTTTAGGGTTATGCCTTGGAAACAATAGCTTATGTTCTTAATTTGGTTCCTACAAAGTTAGTCCGAAAACACCAGTGGAGTTGTGGACAGAGCATAAGCCTAGTGTAGGATATCTTCGTATTTGGGGATGTCCAACACATTTGTTGAAAACGGGCCGAGACAAGTTGGAGTCTAGAAAAGAAGTGTTGGAATTGGTGTCCTAAAAAACCCAATTAGTTAGTTTTAAATATTAAATAAATAAAATTATTTTATTTATTTATTGTTTGATTATATTTTACGAGCCTAATGTACATGTGATTGTTTTGTAAAATGTTCAATGAGATGGATATAGTCCAAGATAACACGTCAGGTTTGGTTTGAGTGGTCAATAAAATTGAACCATAGACAGACTTAGATCAAACTAGTGATATATTATCAAAGTATGTTCATAGTTAGTGATTAGTTTAGACAACTTATCTGATAAAATTATAAAATGATACTTTAGATGACTTACCTTGGTCATATGGATAGGAATCCAAGAGTATTATGTTGGTTTTTTCAATAAGATTGGAATCCTGAGCAAGACCATCTAAATTATTTGTTTCTTAATTGCTCTCATAATTAATTAATTCTGTATGACAATAACTTTAAATCCAGAAAATAGTTTGAACTCGTGCATGGATTGTTCATTGTTTTGATGTGCTCAAAGGATTAGTTACAATGTGTTGACTAAAATCTTACGTGCGTCGGGTAATGGCATAGAGTATAGGAGGAACATGAGTTTTAAGTGGAATCTATTGTCTCTTACAAAATAAAGATGCCCCCTTAGTTAACTTGCAAGCATACGAAAAGATTCTAGAATATTTGGCCAAAGTAGTCCATATGTTTTACATTTGAAATTAATACAAAAATTATTTATGTATTATTGAATTTTTTGATAAGGGTGAATTGGGAATTACGGTGAAAGATATGAGAACAATAACTATAGTAGTTAAAGTTACTTTTGCTCACGGATATCTTATAGAGAGGTTGATTGTCACAATAAAAGTTACTTGAGAAATTTTTGAGTTAATATATTTAATTCTAGAGTGCAGTAAAACTTATATAGTAGAATTAAGTTTTACTAAATGTAATCAATTATTATCATGAGTTGATAATCAATTTAACCTATTTTGAGCTAGAGTTAGATTTTCCTTGAGGTCCCTTCACAAATCTCAACTTAAGTATTGTTTCAAAATAATTAAAAATAAATTCATGATATAAATTATTTTTTTATGAAATAAATAAACTTTATGCTAAACAAATTTTTATGAGATGAATACATAATACCATAAATTACATTATGTTTAAAAAAAATCACGTTTAACAGGGAGTAATTTGCTCCGGAAGCCCGCGGCCAATCATGGCGCAAGATGGCAGCTAAGCGAGTAATCCGCGCCATTAGAAGCGGATTTACAAGAGCTTGACACGTGCCATCAGTGTTGTGCTGTAACATAGTTTTGTGCGAACAATGAAGGTTCTGCACGCTGACATAACTCGCTTGTTTTGTCTATTTAAAAGCATAATTTATCATGAGAAATTCAAAATAAGGGTTTTGGAAATTGATTTTCCCGCCCGATGAAATCCCAAAAAATTGCATTTAGGGGTTCTATAAATTTATTGTTTAGTACAATTTTTCTAAAATATTATTTTCCGGAAAAATTGAAAAGGGAAAAAAATTTTGTTCCAAAATTTTTCTTGAAATAAATAATTTTGGGAGCCATTGCTTCCGGTGCTTGAAGAGTTATTGCGAAGAAGACCTTGAATAGTCAAGAAATCTTCTTCTAATTTTATGTCTTCAAGTCGAAGTTGAGATTTGCACTTCAGGTGTGTTTAATCAAATATTTGATTAATTTTTTTTTCATTTCGTTTATTCTACATACCATGTTTATACTTAATTTATTCGACGTTTATCGTTTGTCATATTATGAACCTATTAAAGTAAGATCTAGATTTAAAATTAAGAATTTTAAATATATTTTCTACTGCACTCGCCCTTGTTGTAGGAAATATTTTTGAAATATTCCCCATAAGAAGTGTGTGTGTCTCTATACGCTACCCTAGGGGTAAAAAAGGTGGTCTTTTCTATAATCTTTATGCCAAAAGGTGTTTATTAGCACAAATGCCAGACTTTTGGTGGCGGATTTTCGATGGACTACAAAAGTAAGAGTCAAATAGTGTTGGAGGAATTAAGTAAAAATTACTATACTTCTAGATGGTTTGATTTGTTTCAAGGCCGAGTAGGTGTATTGGATACACCTGTAGTTCGTTTTAAGATAGTTCCATGTACACATGAGGGTCGGCGTAGTGGGAGGATTGTTAGGCAATCTGACAAATACTTTTCTAGCACCCTGTGGTCGAGCGAGATGATGTTCTAATCCTCTTAGTTATGATGAGGCACTCATGTTAGAGCTAGTATCCTAGGAAACCTAATTTATAAAGTTGTTTGTTATTATCCATACATTTATGAGTTCATATGCATGTGATGTTTAATTTTCAAAGCACGTACCATGAGTTGAAGGACGTCCTTAAATAACAATCGATATACCTAATTTTAGTGGATAATGAGATTATACCACGGATAGACTAATAACAGATAAAATGTTGTTTAATATATAATTCTTAGTCAGTTATGAGTTTGGGCTACTTGTCTGCTAAGTCTATAATATAACGTTTAGATAACTTGTCTCGATTATATGGATGATGATCCAGAGCATTATGTTGGTATATTACAATATGATTGTTATACTGGATGGACCAGGTGACATGCTTATATCTGCGCTACCATCAGAAGTGAAAAATTCATATATATTTAATTTATACAATAACTCTAAATTCGGAAAATAGTCTTAGGCCTATATGTCTCAACACAAGGATGAGTCCGGTGGTGAAAGAACAAATCTTAGGGCATAAGATTGCTTGCCAGATTTGGGAGTTAATGTATGCTAAGATATCATTATAAAGGTCTAGTTTCCTAAACCATTCAAGACCAAGATTCCTATTCTTAAAAGGATTCATTGAGTCCCTCACGTCTCTCGAGGGGACATCAGAGCCTTAAGGCATTAGTCAAATGACTATCCTAGAGGAAGTTGAACCTTATAACAGGAAAATTGCCCACAAAAATAGGGAACCCCCTCTCCTAGGAGAACACAGTGGCCTCTGGAACACAGCTAAGGGAAATAGTTTTTAGATATGATGTCTCTGAGGCATCCATATACCTAGGCTGAAAACAATGGTCCCAAGGATAAAGGGCCATTACTAAAAGCTAGGTTGATGGCCGTGTTCTTTAGGAACTTTAGAATTAAGTTAGAAGGGTTTGTAAAACCAAAATAAGTAGAAGGATACCTCCTCCTCTCTAGAACCTTGCCCAAAGTTATGAGCTCCTGTTACAAACTCTTTAAAAAAAGACTTATAGCCTCTAGGAAAGTTTGTGATAGAGAAGGAGGAGGCAAAGGCTTCAGCTTCTAATGAAACAAAAGAATCAAGGGGCAACTCTTCTCCCCCAGATGAAAGACCTGCTAGGGTCTCTATGTCCTCTAGAGTGATTTCTAGAAAGCCCTGAGGGAGGACAAAAGCAATGTAGCAGGTGTTCCAGCAACAAGTTAGTGCTATTACAATTGGTAAATCACACCTGTGAGTGATGGTTGAGAGCCTGGTGGCCTTGTCGATGCAAAGACGCTTCCGTTTCTCACCATGGGTCACCATTAGATCATCCACCCATTCAGGTTATTGTTTGGTCAAAAAATTCCACCCTTCAAAAGGTATCGCTTCCTTGCAAATGTGTTGGCCTCCCTAAGAAAGGCCTAAAGACACTGCATGAAGAAGAGGAGACTCGTCAGTATCTAGAAACAATCCATCAAGACTTGGAACATCATGAGATGGAGCAAAGATTGGCGCTAGGGCGTAAGATGGCAAGTTCGAAGAGGGATCATTCTCTGATAGCCATGAAAGAGCCTCCTCAGTAATACTAAGATCAGTTGGGCTCTGAAGAACATCAGAGATGATTGAAAGGTCAGATTAAATAAATTTGTTCAATTGCTCAATAGGGCTATCTGCCTGAGGAGGGGGAGCAGAGATGGCGCGTGAGAGTTGTGCCATTGTCAAATTGAAAGGAAGCAGAAGGGTGGAGAGCATATTGGATCGAGGATTCAACAATTTAGAGACAAAGGCAAGAGGTTGCAAGTGCGCCTGATAATAGTAGAGAGAAAACAAGCAGAAAGTGAAAACTTCAAGCCCTAACTATCATACTTATAGACATGCAGGAAAGAAGAGCAAGCGATGCACATTCTCTCAAGTAGCCCCTGTAGCCGTAAAGGGTCACATCCATCAAATTTTAGCAGTTGTGAATTTGAATTTAATAGAGGCTTAGAGAGAGAGAGAGAGAGAGAGAGAGAGAGAGAGAGAGAGAGAGGGGGGGGGGGGGGGGGGGGGGGCGCACTTGTTTAGACCCTAATTTTGATAGGGCTGGGATGACACCGTTTTTTAGTAAAGTGCCATGTGTTCATCATGTGAGGTCCTCCTCAAGGGGAGTCGGACCTTTAGGTGCTATGACAACAATGTCTCGAGCCTAGTACTTGGGAAGCATTATTACCCTTAACAAGGGTATCAGCGCGAGATGGTTGAAGGGTGAAGTGAGCTCGAGCTCCAAGCACTGCCGGGAAAGCTGCAAGAACGGTAGTTTCCAAGCTTGAGGAATTTACTTAGAATGCAATTTCAGGTGTTTGGGCCTTAAGCTTAATTCAAGAGGACGTAGGGCTTCTAGAACGAACTTCTACTGAAAATCCAGTTGTGGGCATCAAGGATTCCGGTCCAAAAACTCAAGACACGTTGGTGAGGAGTAAGCGCATGCAAGAGAGGAGCTTAGTGGCTAGATGTGGGCGAAGTTGCCGTGAGATTAGGAGCAGTGTTATTTTCTTTTTCTATAAATAAGGGATTCTGCATTAGTCTAAAGCAGTACACATACAGTCAATACAAAACTAGTCTAAAGTAGTACACATACACTCAATACAAAACTTCTTCAAGTTTTTTATGATGACACACTTGTGCTCTTTCCTAGGAGTAGCGTAACTTAGCTAGTCGTAGCATATCGTAGATCTTTGCTGTACTTTCTTCCATAGTAATACAGTTCTCGAGCTTCTGCATGACTTTCCATTTTAACCCGTTCCCACAAATCTGTAAGTTGAGATTTGGCGCTTTGGTTTAAGGCTTTGTCCCTTGATTGCATTGGTCTTAACACTACTATCACTGCTTGATAAGTCTAGTGAACTTAGATTCGCGCCATTGATTAGGGCTTTGATGACCAAGGCTTGTCCATTTATTGCGTTGATCCTAAGTTATTGACCTGAATACGGTTTGCTCCACCTTAACCTTGTTAAATCTATACTCGTTCTATTTATTATAAGTCAAGAGTGCCAGGCTTAAAAGCCTGCTTGACTCAGGCTTGTGAGTTGACTGCTGAGCTCTTGAGGCTATCTCTACTCTACTTCCTGACTTTTAATTGTACGAGGAAAGGTGTCTGCAGGCTGTACTCTGTCACCGTAACTGCCACATGAGTTAGGTTCATATCCTTCATTTTCTTTCATAAAAACACATAAAAAATCAACAATAATATTTAACAAAGTCTTCTTAGTTGAAGCGTAAACAGAACTCACAGTATAACCAAAGTCAGATACTCCAACATTTTTTCTTTTTTATTGGTAGGCAAGCGTAATATTTATTGACAGGAAAAAAAGGTACAAGAGTATAGGTGCATACCCCAAACAAGTCCAAAGGCATACATGTCAGGCTGGACAAACCAAAGCAACCGTAAATGGCTAAAACAACCAAAATATAACAAAACAAAGCGAAAAGCCCAAAACAAAAGGGGAATGAAAAATCAAACTCCTACAAGAATAAAAAGACAAAAGAAAAAAATGGAAAAAAGAGGAAAGCGAGAAGGGGAAATTATCCACCAACAACAGCAGGAGTGGCGACAGCTTTAGAAGCAGCAAGAGTCATGCGACGCTCAGCACGGCATGACCGAGGAGAGGAAGTAACACTGGTCCAACCAGTAGCAATATCATCGGCAACAACAGAAGCAACCTAAACAGGAGCCTAAGAGCAAGTAGCTGAAGAAGAGGAAACTGTCATACTAGGTTGATCAAGGGACCCGATCTAATGGAACAGCACTTTGAATGCTAGCCTCGTAGTTCATAGTGTAACTTAAAGGCTAGATAGCCCCTGGGAGGTTGGGGTGGGGAGAGGGGAGGAGTTTGAGCAACAAAAGGAGAAGTATGGAGGACTTCAGAGATATGAAAGTCCGAAAGTCCCGAAGGGACTAAATAACCTCCAAACAAACCCATAGTAGAATTAAACAAATACGAAGGGACCTCCCCTCCCCCCCCCCCCCCCCCCCCCCCCCCCTGAGTAGGAGGAAAAGAGGTCTGGGCTGGAGGTCTCGCGCCTCTCAGTCCAGAAAGGGTCCCGAGTGGCAATGGGCCACCTGGGCCCAAGCAGGCAGCGGGCCACGTGCCTCCTATTAGCATAATGGTCTCGAAAGGCGCGTTTCCTCCCAAGCCCGAGGTGGCAGGGGGCTCAATGCGCCGGGGAGGCCCGTTGCACCTGATATGCTTTTCTACGTCTATCAAAATTTAATATTAAACCCTATCCACTAAACACATCTAAACTGAAGTGTAGCGCGAGAGGGTGTCAAACCGCATGGACTAAGAGTATGTGAATTTATTCTATGACATAAATTGATTTAAGGAAAATTATGGAATTTTGTTTTAATTAATCTAAAGAAACGGAAATCAAACTAAGTATTCTACTTCTAAAGAGGAAAAGGGTATTAAATTGGAACCTAAAAGTTTCAAATCCATCATTAGCCAATTATTCTTGTGTTAACTCCTAAATTGGGATTATTGATTGTCATATGGGTAGTGTTTTAGCGTTAACTCCTAAGGTGATGTTGTTAGTATTGCATATTAACCCTATCTAACTAAAGCATAGGAAAGATATGCTTTACCTAACGTATTGTTAATTATCACGTATTAACCCTATCTTACTAAAGTATTAGGAAGATAAGCTTTAATTAACAATTTGATAAATACTATTGCTTGATTAAATAATCCTAGTGCTACTAGCACAAAGAATTAATTTATAAATGTCAACATTAACAATCAAAACTTACAAACTCAAAAATCTTCTCAATTGAATGAACAATTAAAGCCAATACTTCATAGTACTTATCTCAACCAAGCAATTCATATAAACAATCAAATTAACCTTAATTAAAAGTAATACAAAAGTAAAGGCTAAGACTTCATCTAACTCTAGAGAGCAAGTTAGCTCTCCATCAAGGATGAACCGGTGAAGGAGGAGATGAATGAACCCATGTCTATCATCATGCTGAATTCGCTCCCGTTCCAATTTAAAGAAAAACAAAGAAAAAGATATTGAGAGAAGAGAGCGAATTGGGAGAGAGAGATGAGGCGGTCCCCCATAACATAATACAGAGAACCCCCTTAAATACTGAAGTGGTGGTCTGGTGTTGGGCCGAGCTGGAGGTGCGGGAGGTCAAGCTGATCTGAGCATGATGATGGGCTTCCTATTGGAGCTAGAGATGGGCCTACGCAGGTGTGAACTTGAGGTGCCTTGGGCCGGGGTTGCTGACGATAGGGGTGATTGGGCTGTGCATTTGGGCTACTGGTGTCGGTGAAGTTGGGCCTCAAGGTTGCTGCTGCATGTTGGGCTAGACCTGTGCTAGTCGCTGCTCATGGGCTTACGCTGTGGTCTTTACTTGGGCTAGGCAGGAGGACGATGGGTAGTGCCAGTGTGCGGGTACAAGACGAGCTTGACTCATACGATCTCCTTGTGATCTCTAATTGACTTGATTTAATTGCCTATGTACCCAATTTTGTCTTGTTTGCACCAAAATTTAACAATTTACAGAACTTTGACTTCGAACCAATAAAATATAAAAATTATCAAAGTGAGTTTATAATTAAACATGTGCAAAATAATTAAAAATGAAATTAAAAGATGCGTAAATATAAGGCGCATTAACACCCCCACCTAGCATTTGCTAGTCCTCGAGCAAAGCATAGGATAGACACAACAACTCAAGTGACCAACTACCTCAACCTTCACCAAGTTTTCTGAGATTAACACATACATTACAATTCAAGACAAGATTAAGTCATTTAGAGCATTCTCTAACTCCATGAATTTAGATGGTTAAACTTCAAAACCTGTCATGGAATTTCTTTTACCATGTATCAATTAATAGAAACTACTCTAGCAATTTAAGCACACAAGTGAATGTGAATGAGATCTCATGCCATGGAATCTCCTCAAATTGTCGCATCCAACAAAATATACCAGGGTTTTGTACACCGCACTATTGTATTACCTAAACACATGCCCATACATGGAGAATTTTAAGTGGTATATAAGTGGCCACTTTACAATATTTTGACCTTGATATAGGACAAGAGAAGAACAACTTTATTATGAATAAAAAAAGGAACATACCCAGTGCCTCAAGGGCTCCCACCAACGCAGGGTCTGGGGGGGCAGATATACGCAGCCTTCCTCCTTTAGGGTGTTAACCTGAAGAGAGGCTGTTTCCCAGGGCCCCCAACCTGAGGGTGAGGACTTCCCAGGAGGTCACCCATCCTGGTACCACTCTCGCCCAAGCATACTTAACTTCGGAGTTCTAATGGGATTCGATGACTGCGTGTTGGTGCCCTCTTTGGTAACTTTATTATGAATATACATCAATTTTAACTTTCTTCTTTTTCTTTTGCTTTTTTTTGAAGGAAACTTTTTTTTTTCTTTTCTCTTTTTTTTTGTTTCCTTTTCTTTTCCTGTCCAATTGTTTGGACTTTTGCATAAAAAAATATCTTAATATTACTATTGACATTGATCAACAAGTATTTTACATAACATCAAGAGGCAGGGATTATGATAAGTTAATAGGGTAAGCCTGCAAAAATCAAGACATACATGATTGTTAACTCAAATTTTTCCAATTTTCCACTACACGAAAGTCCTATGCATGGTGAATATGGGAGCGGCATGAGTAAAACCTATTAATATCAACAATGATCAACAATACTCACTAATAAGTATGAAGTAGAATCATTTAATTTCATGGAATCAAGAGAATGAAATAGACAATTGATCCCACCATCAACCTAACATACGTGTTGATTAAGAAAAAACTTGGCTAAACAGTTATGATGCACGCTCAAAATGTACAAAAAATGTTCAAAATTTTAAAAATTTGACCAAAAATTGAGCACATGCAAATGAGCCTCACCCCCACACCTAAATCATGCATTGTCCTCAATACGACAACTTAAAGCATTAAAGCACATAAAAGATGTGAGATAGAGCGATACAACCTGACAAGGCAATAATCATGAATGGGCATGAGTGAACATTTATATGACACTTCTAAAACAGGACAAGAACCTAAAAAGAGAGAAAACAAGGCTCCAAGCAACTAATTAGTTCAAAAACTAAACAAAAAACAAGAAATAACAAACCCTAGGCTGCCTCCTAGTAGTGCTAAGTTTAACACCTTTAGCCTGTTGTAATGGGTCTAGCGAAGATCAAGTAATGACATCAACCAAAGAAGCAAAATCAGAAGTGTCAAATATGATTTCAGTAGAGAGAGAGTGGTCGAATGGATGCCTAATGGGGGCGGAAACAAGCATAGACTGTAGCCTTTGAAAAGCTTCTAACCAAGACTCATCAAGCTCAACATATACGTTCTTAGATAGCAAACTAGTCAATGATCTGGCTAACTTCCCACGGTTCTTAAGGAATCTTCTATCAATACTCGCTTAACCTAGAAAGGCTCTAACTTGCTTCAAAATTAAGGGAGGGGGCGAGTTAGCATTCGAATCTATCTTAACCTTATCAATCTCAATGCCCCTCTTAGACATCCTACGACCTAGGACAATTCCTTCTTGAATTATAACATGATTCTCCCAACCCAAAACTTCTTTCATGTCCGGCTTCGATCTTTGTTGCATCTCTTTAGAAAGTTTTGCATTCTCATCCAAGGGGTCACTAACTAGAATAGAGAGGGGTGTTTGGTCCACCAAATCATCGACAATATCCACACAAAAACACTACAACTCATCCTTACTGGTGGATGACACAAAAGCCTTAAAAATGTTCAACCTAATAATCATGTTTGCAAAACTAACATCCATTACCCCAGATCTACAGTTAATGGCAGCATTGGCCATGGCTAAGAAAGGCCGACCTAGAATGATAGGGATATGATTTTTCGAATGACTCGAAGGTTCCATATCAAGCACAAGGAAATCAGCAGAAAATAGGGCTTTGTCTACCTTCACTAATACGTTTGTAAGCTCACTACGAGGGACTCTAGTTGATTTATCCGCTAACTGCAAGGTCACCGTGGTGGGTTGCAACTCTTCTAGGCCTAACCTCTCATAAACCGAGTAAAGAATAATATTGGAACTCACTCCTAAGTCCAGTAAAGCCTTATCAATTGGGTAGTCTCCAAGTGAACAAGATACGATGGGGACACCAGGGTCTTTGTACTCAATCAAAGTATCACACTTCAGAATGGAACTCACCTGCTTGGCTAAAAACACTTTCTTACGCAGATGTGCTCTAGATCCCCTCTTTTGGTTCAGTAAGTCCTTAATGAACTTCACATAGGCCGAGATTTTGTTTGTCGCATCAAAAAGGGGAATGTTTATCTTTACGTGCCCAAACGTCTCCAAAATATCTTTCCACTTCTTGTCCTTCCCATTTGGATATGGTGCAACTAAAGCCTGGGGGAAGGTACTTTAGGTTCATATGAGGAAGGAAGATCAGAGGTCTTAGAAATAGGAGAAGGGTGCGTGACCTTATCGATCTCCTTCTCTCTTTCCTCGCTCTTTTCTTCTCCCTCACCACTTATGGGTACTTCACTATTATCACTTACCCCATTGTCAGCCTCCTTCCCACTTCTCAATACTGCAATGAACTTTGTTTGTTCTTGATGGAGAGGATAGTTGTCTAGCCTTATAAAGTTCCCAAGGTTCTCTATAGCTTGGCTAGAGAGTCTTCCCTCATCTCTCCTACTCAAAGCCTTACTTAGGTGACCTATTTGGGTTTCTAGCATTGATATCAATTGTGTATGCGAGTGGAGGAGTTTGGAATTAGCTTCTAAACCTTTCAGCGCACTCGAGACCTTCTCTTCAAAATTCAAATTAGAGCTCAAATTAGAAACTTGAGAGTAGTTAGAAGCATACCCTTGCAGTTAAAAACCGAGAGGTCCAGACATACCAGATTGTTGAGGTCATGGATTCGGCTTTTGTGGAACAAATTGTTCTTCTCCTCCTTGCCTCTGGGAGAAGTTTGGATGGTTTCTCCAGCCTTGCCTCTATGAGAAGTTTGGATAGTTTCTCCAGCCCGGATTGTATCTCTTCGAGTACGGATCATTCCTTGAGAATACTTAGGCTGCATTAAACTGTTTCTATGAACACTCAACAAAGGGTGCAAAGGGGCAATCAAGTGTAAAATGAGAAACACTAAAACATGAAGAACAAGCACCAAGCATGTTTTGAACATTAGACACATTAGGTACAATAGGAGGAGTCAATGTCATCTTAAATAGGGAAGTCAGCTACTCCACAAAAGAGGCAAGAAAGTCTACTTTTGTTTATCTAAGATAGAGGTATAAGCAATTTCTTGTACTCCTCCTCTATTCAACCTACCGGTATATAAACGTGCATGTGCGGTATTCTATTGTGAATTCTCATTCAAATGCTCGAACAGTTCCCATGCCTCATCCTCATTCTTCCTAAGGAACTGACCACCACAAGAGGCATCAATAGTTTGTTGACCCTTTTCATTCAACCCATAATAAAAATTCTGGACTAGTTGCCATTGAGGGATAGCATGATAAAGACAAGCACGTAAAAGTTCCCTATACCTATTCTAACTCTCATTTTTTTTTAGATAATTATATCCTAACTCTCATGAAACTCTTTACTAGGAAGTTGGGTAAAGGTGTTAATGGCTCTCCTAGCAGTGTTGGTCTTACTAATGAGATATAATTTCTCAAGAAATTCTTGTTGCATTTGAGTACAAGTACTAATCGTTCCACTAGCTAAGGTGCCTAACCAATAATTAGCCTTATCCTTCAAAGAGAAAGGAAAAAGGCAAAGTAGGATGACGTCATCACTAACATTAGGAGTCTTGAAGGTTGAGCAAACCTCCATGAAACTGTCCAAGTGTGTATACGGGTTCTCATTGCCTAAGTCATAAAATGAAGGAAGCATGGCTTAAGCTCGAACTAATGAGCTAGAGGTGGAAATCTAATGCATGAAGGTGAGGTGTATGTAGTGGGAGTAAAATTCTCCATAAGTGGACGTGGTTGTTGATCATTAGCCATAGCGGTTTGTGCTCGGTGTTAGGCTCTAAGGTCTCTTAAGTCCTTTCAATCTCAGGGTCGAATATGGTAAGGTCAAGAGACAAAGAGCGATGATCGTGCATGAGTAAACAACCACAAGAAGCAAGTAAAACTAAAAATTAAAACTAGTAAAACAAAACAACACTTAAAAAGAAAAACAAATAATAAGCTATCATAAAATCTACCTATGCACAAAAATTGTAAGACATTTAATGCTTCAAAAAAAGAAAATAAAATAAAAAAGAACATAGCTTTTTTAAGAAAAGAAAAGAAAATATTCTCTATTTTTTTAATTCTTTTAAAGAAAAGAGACAAATTTTAAAAAATAACTAAAAATTCTAAGTTAAGAATCAAAGAAAATAAAAAAAAATAAAATCACGAACATAGCCCAGTCCTCGGCAGCGACACCAAAATCCTGATGGCTTTTTCTACATCTATCAAAATTTAATATTAAACCCTATCTAATAAACACATCTAAGTTGAAGTGTGGGGCGAGAGAGTGTCGAACCACAAAGATTAAAAGTACGTGAATTTATTCTATGACCTAAAGTGATTAAAGGAAAATTATGAGATTTTGTATTAATTAATCTAAAGAAACGGTAATCAAACTAAGTATTCTACTCTAAAAGGGAAAAGTGTATTAAATTGGAACCTAAGGTTTCAAATCCATCATTAGCCAATTATTCTTAAGTTAACTCCTAAATTAGGATTATTGAATGTCACATGTGCAGTGGTTTAGCCTACAAGCTTTAACCTACTAAGGTGATTTTTTTAGTATTGCGTATTGACCCTATCTAACTAAAGTATAAGGAAAATAAGCTTTACTTAATGTATTGTTAATTAACCCTATCTAACTAAATTATAGGAAAGATAAGCTTTAATTAACAATTTGGTGAACATTATTGCTTGATTAATTAATCCTAAGGCCACAAGCGCAAAGAAATAATTTATAAATATCAACATCAATGATCAAAGGTTACAAACTCAAGAATTATTTCAATTGAATAAACTATTAAAGCACAATACTTCAAAATATTTATCTCAACCAAGCAGTTCATATAAACAATTAAATTAACCCAAATTAGAAGTAATACAAAAGTATAGGCTAAGACTTCATCTAACCCTATAGAGCAAGTTAGCTCTCCTTCAATGATGAACCAGTGAAGGAGGAGATGGATAAACGTATGCCTATCTTCACGCTAAATTCGCTTTCATTCCAATTTAATGAAAAACAAAGAAAAAGATATTGAGAGAAGAGAGCGAATTGAGAGACAGAGATGAGGCGGTCCCCCAGAACTCAAAACAGAGAACCCCCTTAAATACTGAAGTGGTGGTCTGGTGTTGGGCCGAGCTAGAGGTGCGGGAGGTCAAGCTAATCTCAGCTTTATGACGGGCTTCCGATTGGAATTGGAGATGGCCCTGGGCTGGTGTGAACTTGAGGTGCGTTGGGCTGGGGTTGCAGATGACAGGGGTGATTAGTCTGTGCATTTGGGCTGCTGGTGTCGGTGAAGTTGGGCTTGAAAGTTGCTGTTGCATGTTGGGCTAGACCTGTGCTGGTCGCTACTCATGGGCTTGCATTGTGGTCTGTACTTGGGCTGGACAGGAGGAAGATGGGTAGTGCCGGTGTGCGGGTACGGGTCGAGCTTGATTCGTACATTCTTGTCCAGATCTTCAATTGACTTGATTAATTGCTTATACGCCCAATTTTGTCTTGTTTGCACCAAAATTTGACAATTTATGGAACTTTAATTTTGAACGTATGAAATATAAAAATTGCCAATTTGAGTTTAAAACTACACTTAAATAGGTGCGAAATAATTAAAATAGCAATTAAAAGATGCGTAAATATGAGATGCATCAGCACCAAAGGCCGACAATGCTAGGGGCCTTGTGCCCCCAGCCGTGAGCTGGGTAGGAGACTTAGTGATGCAGCTGCCATCTCACGATTGGCGGGTCAACAGAGGCTGGACGGTGTCACAATTGTAGGAGGTTTGCCAGGGCAGGCTATATGGGATGGTGCAGCCCCACATTCGAGATTAACGGGTTTAATGGCAGGGTGGTAGCCATGAGGAGTTGGTCTTGGCAGGACTAGTAGCTAGTGAGGAAGAGATAAATGAGCAACTTTGGCGGTTCATTCTCGGCGGCATCACCGGTTGGCGGGTATGGAGACACAGAGCTGCGGATTAAACACGTTAAAGATAGAGTTTGAGTTTTAGTATAATTAGCTTATATTTTCATATTTAAATCTTTAGTACTTTATTTATTTTTAGCCCTTTATATTTTATAATTTTATTTTAAGTCTAATAACTCCTCTATAAATACAAGAGGAATTAGATTGTTTGATTCATTCAATATTTTCCAGATTTTCATCATTATTTGAGTACTCTTTTCTTTGGTTGTGAGAATTGAGATTTATTTCCCTCTTTATTTATATTAGTGATTAATAAAATTAAAGGGAAGGCCCTTGAACCTTCTCGTTCCCCTAAATCTTCCACTTTGCGCTGCATCAGTTGGTATTAGAGCTCAGAGCTATTTCTGGATGGCCCATGGGATACAAAGGAATGCCATTGTTGAGGACGTTTACAAGCGAGACATCCAAAGGAAAGCCGTGAGGAAGATTGAGGGGTTGGAGGACAAATTCCGGCAAATCGTGCATTGCTTGATTAAACTAAGGGTAAATCCCGATCTTGCACCATGAAACCAGTCCCAATGCCCATTAACACTGGGTGCTGTAGAAAAGGAGACGGATGAGAGCTTCCAAAATCTAATGTCAAACAAGGAGCTACTGGATCCTAACCCCAGGCAACATCGGCCCAATACCGGTAACACCTAAAATTTTGACGATTGGAGGTGGGAATCTAGTCTCCTAATTGAAATACCAGAGTTTAGTGGAGGAGAAGCCTAGGGAATTTCTGTGACTGTTTGGTGGTAGTGGAGGACGTCCTTGAGTTTGAGGAAGTTCCGGAGAGGAAATAGGCACCATTAGTCGCAACCCTGCTTCGGCGCAGGGCAGCTGCCTGGTGGCGTTAGTTGAAGCATTCACGGCTTCGACAAGGAAAGGCGAGAGTTGAGACATGGGAGAAGATGAAGAAGCATCTGAGAGGTGCTTTCCCACCTCACAATCACACCAATATCATGTATCAACACCTTCAGAGCTTAGGTGAGGGTTCTCGAACCGTGGAGGAGTATGCAACAAAATTCTATTCCTTAGCAGCTAGGAATGACTCTGCGAAATCGAGGGATCCGTTGGTGGACTGGTACATTGGCTGGTTGAAGGAATCAACACAGAAGGTGTTGAATATGTTCGACATCTTCTTGGTCTCGGAAGTGAGTCCGAGTGCCGTGAACATTGAGAAGCAATAGGGACGACATCAAGTTGGCGGCATTGGGAACACCCAGGATAATGGGCATGATCGGGGGTGACAAATCAACTCAGAGATGCATGGGAAGTCAGCTACCACTAACCTTGTGAAGGACGTGGTGGGCAGCTCCAGAACAAGTTGCTTCAAATGTGGAAAGATGGAACACCGTGCTGCTGAGTGTCGTAAGGGTGACAGACCAGGCAAGGGTCTTTACATTGAGGGACTCTATGGAGAAGATGGCGGGGTTATTGAGGAAGAGGCTAGCGATGTGTTGGCGCAGCAAGGCGAGGAAGCAGTTGCAGGCGACGTGGGCCATTTACTTGAGGTGAGGCGAGTATGCCTCGTGCCAAAGGAAGAGGATGGGGACACTTAGCTGGGAGCTTCCAGACAACGTGCACTATTGGCGAGAGGATATGCCAGCTAGTCATTGATTCAGAAAGTTGTGAGAATCTCATCTCCAAGGAAGCCGTGCAAAAGCTTTGATTGAAGACAGAGGATCACCCGGACCCATATAAGCTGTCTTGGCTCAAGAAAAGAAACCAAGTAACCGTCTCTAAACGATGCTTAGTTCGCTTTTCCCTTAGGTCAAAATATCGATGAGGTGTGGTGTGACGTGGTAGCCATGGATGCTTGTCATCTGCTTTTGTTGCAACCATGGCAATTTGATAGAGGTGCCATCCATGACTGATGATGAAACACTTGTAGCTTCATGTTTGAGGGCACAAGGATAATCCGACTGCCTGAAAAGGATGAAGCGCCATGGCCAGAGGAAGACAAGGGTCCTAAGCCACCAGTTAGAACATTACAAGCCAATGATGTTGGTCGGAAAGAGGAAATAGCTAGGCCGACGGAGGAAATGTATCATGGCACGAAGGTTGAAGAGGCGAAAGAGGTATCGAGGGATGAGTTGGCGGTAAGGACAAGCCTGCGGTGGATGAGACAGATACTGGGAGGAGAGTTACCAAGCGGACTCCATCTCTAGGCAAGTTGTGAGACGCTTCCGGATTCCAGGCTTTAGGGATTCACGTTATAATTCAAGATCAAACTTGAATTATAACTTGAATTTAGAGTTTTGGATGAGAAAAGAAGGGAAAGAGATGAGAATTATGGAAGAAAATTGAGATGAGAGGATAAGAGTTTGTTTAATTTTCTTTGAATAATCCTCATTACACTCTAAGTGTTCTATTTATACTAATTAAAAGATAGCTAAAACAATCAAGAACCCATACTCTACTAAAGCCAAATTTCAAAAACATCAAGAATAACTAACAAACCCGCTAAAAGCCTTATTTAAACTTTAATAAGAAAATTACATCAAAATTTACTAAGATTGATATAAGAATCCTCCACGGTCATGACAATACCTTCCCCTCAAGATCATTCTTGCCCCAAGAATGATGAAGAAGGAAACTGGCTACACAAAAACTCCAAATCTTCCCAACTGACTTGTGTTCGCTCCAAATTAACCCATTGCACTAGAACTTCCTTCCTTCCCTTGTCTAGCTGTTGCATACTTCTTGCTTCTAGAATAGCTGCAAGGGCTTGAATGTGTGCGCCATCCGACATTGCTACAGGGGAATCAGTAGAGCAAGTTTGTCCTCAGCCTTGTGTTTCTTCAGCAAGGAAACATGGAATACAGGTTGAACCTGGGAGTCTGGAGGTAACTCCAGTCTGTAAGCCACATTGCCAATCTTCTCCAGTATCTTATAGGGTCAAAGAATCGAGCTCCCAACTTCACATTCTTGCGCACTACCACAGAAGACTGTTGGTATGGCTGAAGTTTGAGGTACACCATGTCTCCCACAGCAAAAGACCTGTCACTTCTCTTCCTGTCAGCATAAAATTTCATTCTTGCTTGAGCTAGTTGGAGGTTTTCATTCAACTGTAACATCAGCTGTCTTCTTTGAGAGATGAGATCATTGACTTCAAACACATGAGAAGTCACTCCTTATAGCACCAAAAGAGTAGGTGGATCATATCCACACACGGCCTTGAAAGGAGTTGTGCCTATAGCTGAATGGAAGTGAGTGTTGTACCGGTATTCTGCTAAAGCCAACCATCTGGACCAATGCTGAGGATAGGTGAAGGTCATGCTGCAAAGGTATTGCTCTACACATTGATTCACCCTCTCAGTTTGGCCATTGGATTGAGGGTGATAAGAAGAGTTGAGAGCCAAGGCAGAGCCCATTAACGAGAATAATTCCCACAAGAACTAACTAGTAAACATCTTATCTCGATCTGAAACAATGGATTGAGGCAACCCATATAACTTGTAGATGTTTTCAAGGAACAATTTAGCCAATTTCTTAGCAGAAATTGGATGGCTTGAGGCAACAAAATGGCTAAACTTGGTGAACTTGTCCACAATCACCCATATTACTTCTTTCCCCTCAGCCTCAGGCAACCCTTCCAACAAATCCATACTGATATGCTGCCAAGCTCGATCAGGCATAGGGAGAGATTGTAAGAGCCCCGGATATTGGACATGTTCTGTTTTGGTTCTTTGACATATATTGCAGCTTTGTACAAAGACCTCCACAGCCTTCTTAGCTCCTTCCCAGTTGAAGTACTACTTGAGCCTCTTATAGGTGCTGTCTATACCAGAATGGCCACCCCAAGCTGAAGAGTGAAAAGCCTGAATGATCTGCTTCCTCAGATTGGTAGTACTGCCCACATATATCTTCCCCTTGATTCTCACAGTTCCATTTAGTACTGAAATTTCTCCTTCTTGACTAAAAGGATTATGGATGGTATCGGCCGCAACTCAATCTGAAGCAAACTTGTCTCCTTCATAGAGTTTGTAGGTCTCATCCATCCATTCAGGCAAGACATAGGAGATAGTTGAATAAGATCCTTCTGCTTCTTCCCCCAATCTTCATGGGAGAGCATCTGCTACAATGTTTTCTTTCCCGTTGCGATATTCAATGGAATAGCTGAGTCCAAGCATCCTCATCAGCCCTTTTCTCTGAACTCTCATGGTGATCTTTTGTTCAAGTAGGTATTTGAGGCTTTGATGATCTGTCCTTATAATGAAATGACGCCCCTCGAGGCAATGCCTCCACTTCTGCATAGCCAATAGAATTGCCAAGTACTCCTTTTCATAAACGGAGAGTTGTTGGTTCCTGGGGCTATGGCCCTGACTAATGAAGGCTATTGGCCTTCCTTACCGAGAAAGGATTGATCCAATTCTCAAGCTACTAGCATCTGTTTCCAAAACAAAAGGTTGCTTAAAATCTGGCATGGTGAGTACAGGGGTTGAACACATAGCAACTATGAGTCTATCAAAAGCTTCCTAAGCAGTTTTTGACCATACTCAGCAGATTGGTGAGAGGTTTGGCTAATACCCCATATCCAGCAATAAACTTACGGTAGTAGCTTGTTAACCGAAGAAATCCCTTAATTGCTTGAGATTATGAGGAACGGGCCATTCTCTCATTGCCCGCACCTTGTTTGGATCAGTAGCAACTCCCTCCTTTGAGACAACGTGTCCCAAATACTCCACTTAAGCCTGCACAAAAGAACACTTAGCAAGCTTGGCAAATAACTAATTCTTGCACATGATCTGAAAGATTTGCCTCAGGTGACTAATATGAGCTTCCAATGATGGGCTGTAGACCAAAATATCATCGAAGAAAACTAGCACAAACCGCTTGAGATGAGCCTTGAACATAGAATTCATCACAGCTTGGAATGTAGCAGGGGCTTTGATCAAGCCAAAAGGCATGACCATAAATTTATAATGCCTGTGATGAGTTCTGAAGGCTGTCTTATGAATATCATCATCCCTCACCCTAATCTGATGATAGCCTTGCCTCAAATCAAGTTTTGAATAGTACTGAGACCCCTTCAATTCATCTAGCAGGTCATCAATGACAAGTATGGGAATATGTCCTTGACTGTGAGGGAATTCAAGTGCCTCTAGTCCGCACACAAACGAGCTAATCCATCCTTCTTCTTAACCAAGATTACCGGGGAAGCAAATGTGTTGTGGCTATGTCTGATAAAGCTTATCCTATACAATTCTTCAACCTTTCTCTCAATTTCACTCTTCCATGAATGAGGGTACTTGTAAGGCCTCAAGTTCACCAGATTGGAGTGAGCCTTGAGGGGAATAGCATGATCCAGGGACCTCCGAGGGGGCAAGGAACTGGGCTGAGCAAATATATCTTCAAACTCTAGCAGCAGCTGTTTAATACGAGGGTCTGTGACCTCTGCCTTGACTTCTGTATCAGTTGTGATGGAAAACAACTAGCCCATCCACTGGCATTCTCCCTTCTTCAGCATCTTTTCAAACTTGCTTCCATTCATTAACTGTAATTATCCATTTTCCATGATTCCTTGCAACACTATCGTTTGTTCTTCCCTCTCAAAAGAGACAGAGAGCTGTGTAAAATCAAAGACTAGAGGACTAATCGTCTTCATCCAATCCACTCCTAATACCATATCACGGCCTTCTAGTTTGAGAACACTGAAGTCATACTCAAATGGATGTCCCTGCATACTCCAATTGAACCCTTTACACTTCATTTGTGGGATCATTGAATTGCCATCTGCCACAGTGACAGCCAAGGGGCTAGTCTTGATCATCTCGTGTCCTACTTGCTTCACAATTTTTGGATCAACAAAGCTATGTGTACTGCCACTATCTATGAAGATTAGCATATGTTTGTATCCAACATCCCCTTTAATTCTAATGGTATTGTGAGACCCACTACCGGTAAGAGCCTTGACTAAAATTTTCGTCTCATCATACTCCAATTCACCAGAGTCATCATCCTACTGCTCCTCAACTTCGTCTTGATCATATTAAATCTCAATTCCCTCACCAAAATCAATACCATTGACAGCAATCAATAATTTGGGATTGCATTTATGTCCAAAGAAGTAATTCTGATTGCAGCTGAAGCACAACCTCTGATTCTTCTTCTCATCCACATTTGAGGACCTTGGGACACGACTAGAAGTACCCTGCTGCATAGAAGGAACAGGTACTGATCTAGTCCTTAGAGCATCTGATCCAGCTAAGACTGTGGCCTCCATCTACTTAGCCTTGGAGAAGGCTTGAGTTAGGGTACTAAGATTCAGAGCCTTAACAAAGTTTTTGATTCTTGACCTAAGGCCACTGATAAAACTCTTTATATAATAGGATTCACTTGCACCAGGACACACGGTTAACATTCTGGCAAGCAAGTTCTCAAAAAGAGTCATATAATCTCTTACAGTAGCAGTTTGAGCAAGTTTATTGAAGTGATCAGTCACCTCCCCAGGGTCCTCTTCACCATACATTTCACAAAGTTCATTAACAAAATCATCCCAAGATAACCCATGATTGCTACGAATTAGACTATAATACCAGACCTCATGATCACCTTGAAGGTAAACTATGGCTAATTCTACATTCTCCACCTCTTCTATGTGATAAAATCGGAAGTACCTTTCACAACGTCTGATCCATGACTGTGAATGCTTTCCATCAAAGGGCTTCATCTCCACCCGAGATTTCCTGGTTCCCTGAGTTCTCCCTCCAGCTGATCCCTGCTCACTAGATCCAGAAGAGTGAAGGGAAACAGGATCTGGTGGCCGATCATGTTGGCTAGCAGCCGATAGCAATCCACCTCCCACCGGTTGTTGTTGGAGATCCATTTGCTATTGTAAACCCTGAATTCGAGCTTCAATTAGCTGAGAATGATGATCCAACCTCTCAGCTAACCTCCGATCCTGAGTTTGTTGCATTCGCACAAACATTTCTTGCATCGGTAACCTCAATTGCTCAAATTGATTGATCTCACCACCATCACAAGGATTAGCTCCCACTGTAGCAGCATAACTAGGATGCGCCGCAGCAGCAGCACCAGCACGAGTGGTTACACTAGCCATTGGAACCGATTTCTTGCATCGAGCCAGATCAATCAAACAGTAGCCAACCTGGCTCTGATACCAAATGTTATAATTCAAGATCAAACTTGAATTTTAACTTGAATTTAGAGTTTCGGATGAGAAACAAAGGGAAAGAGATGAGAATTATAGAAGAAAATTGAGATGAGAGGACAATAGTTTGTTTAATTTTCTTTGAATGATCCTCATTACTAAGTGTTCTATTTATACTAATTTAAAGATAGCCAAAACAATCAAGAACCCATACTCTACTAAAGCTAAATTCCCGTCAAAAACATCAAGAATAACTAACAAACCCACTAAAAGCCTTATTTAAACTTTAATAAGAAAATTACATCAAAATTTACTAAGATCAATATAAGAATCCCCCACGGTCATGACAATTCACGGTACCGTTGCCACCACAGAGGGATGAGACATGGTAGGAGAACGTTGACGATAGGTCCGTCATTATGGGATTTAGGATCTCCAGCACATTGATAAGAATGGTTTAAGCGATTGGTGGCCAATTCGACGATGAATTCTTTCCAATTCGAGGTGACTGATGCTGTCCACACCTTGGCTGTCCATACCTTGGCAGAACAAATTACAACTCATATATTGGCAGAAGAGATCAACAAAATGAGCCGGGAGAAGCTTGGCAGATGGAAAACGAAAGCTCTACTTGGAAAGAGCAACCAAGAAGATGCCACAGCGAATTCCATGGAGAATTCTCTCCAACCCAGAGACGATGATGCAACCGCCATCTTACTATTGGTTGGTCAACACAGGCTAGATAGCGTCACCCTGGCAGGAGGCTTGGAGGGCTAGGCTATACGTGATGGTGCAGCCCGACGTTCGAGATTGGTGAGTTTCATGGCGGGGTGGTAGCCGTGAGGAGTTGGTCATAGCAGTACTAGTAGCGAGCTAGGAAGAGAGATACGGGCAACCTTGGCGGTTAAGTCTTGGTGGAATCATCGGTTGGCGGGTATGGAGACACGGAGCAGCATATTAAACGCGGTGAAGATAGAGTCTGAGTTTTAGTACAATTAGCTTATATATTCATATTTAATTCTTTAATGTTTTATTTGTCTTTAGGCCTTTATATTTATCTTTTAGAATTTATTTTAAGTTTAATAGCTCCTTTATAGATACAAGAGGAATTAAGATGTTTATTCATTCTATATTTTTAAGATTTTCATCATTATTTGAGTGCATTTTTCTCGAGTTGTGAGAATTGAGATTTATTTCCCTCTTTCTTTTAGTAGTGATTATTAAAATAAAAGGGAAGGACGTTGAACTTTCCCATTTCCCTAAATCTTCCACTTCGCACTGCATCACCCAGCACATGCATTGTGCTAGGCCGGAGAGCCAAGTTGATGCCCAAAAGCTTCATTGGGCCCCTTGCTTAGACCCATCAAGAGTAAGCTTGCCCATGTAAAGAGGATTTCCAACCCCACTAGCAACCGAGCTAAGGGCCTTATCCATCCATAAAGTGCATGAAGACCATGAATTCGAATCCAATTGGAAGAGTAGAAGGTTCGTCTCGAGAAGATATGTAACAATGGTCCCGTTAATGGTCTTGGGAGGAACATAGGAGAGAGTGCCAACTAAAGGGGCACTAATATGATCATACTAAGAGTCAACAGACTCTCTCGAGCTCTGATCCCAAAAATTAATAACTAACCATCCCGCAAACAACTCATCATCCCAGCAAGCTCTATCCAAGGTCATCAATGCGAGCACAAGAAACCAAAAATAGGCACATAAGAAAATATCTTCAACAACCTTGCAAACACTCCAACAACCCCTTGTAACAACCTAACAAAATCAACACCCACCACCAACACTTGCAAGAGCCACCTCCCTGACAACCACGTGCCACCACCAAGGCCCAAAATGTGCCACCACCAAAACAAAACATAGCCCCACGAAACAACTACAACTCAACCAAGATACACCAGCATATCACAACCTTTTCTCTAAAAATGATGAGTGGTTGAGGTCTAAAATATGTGGTTCATAATTAGGCTCACTTCCTAGTTGCGGTGAGTCTCTTTTGCACGTTTGTTTTGTTTCCACATTTACAGCGAACTCACATACATCACTTGAAACAAAATATAGCGAACAAGGTTTCTTTGCCTACATGAGAAAAAGTCCAAAATCTTTTGAAGAGTTGACCGTGTTTCAGTATAGAAGTCTTCAAAGTTTGAGTTCAAGGGCACTTGTTCTTCCAAGGATGCGAGTCAGTCACTTATACTCTTTCTCTTCTTAGGTCCTTGTTGAGATTCTTCTTCATCAAAATCTCCCTCCTCCTCCCCTCTCTCATCATGTATCTTTTCTATTCTCCTAATTCTTTTTCCCTTCTTTGCCTATCATTGTTTTTAAGAACAAAACCTATCTTCTTCAAAGATGTCTCAATAGAGTCATCATGGTACAAAATGGGGTTTAAAAGAGATGATTGATTGAAAATGCGTCTAAAAACAAGGGTAAAAAGCATGCCATAAGTGGGATTAGTCTTTGAAGAATGGATATGAAACACAAATTTTGAGACCAAATTCCCAAGATTAATTCTTTGGCCAGTTAGGAATGAAGATAAAAGAAATAAATGTAACTTTGAGACCGAGTCGAAGCCACTCTATACTGTAGTGATGTTCATACAAATCAATTTATGTAACAATTTAATCACCCCTCCTAAATCATTTGAGTTTGGCTTCCTAGGGGTTTTAAAGCGGTATTTCACCCCAATATTGTTGAAGTAAGGAGTGATGGTGAGATTCATGGAGAAGGAATTGGTGGAGTTCTTGGGGAAAACTAAAATCATCCTCTTCTTCAAATATGAAACCAAGTAATTCATTAAGATGTATCAAGTTTAATTACTTGGTCTAGTACTTTTAAGGATAACTCGAGATGTTCTAGAAATTTTGAGGTTGAAGTAAGAGTCGCATACTAAATCCGAGTATAACAGTTTCTTTATACTACAAATTTCATTCCAGCCTAAACAAAGAAACTAACTCCTCCAAGTTATTTCTCCTAACTCAAGGCTAATCAACTAATCTACCAAATAATACTTCCATTTTGAGGAAGGGATTAGAGGCATTTACCGAACTAGGATCCCGAGAAGAAGAAGCATCTTCATCATTTCCATACCTCTTCTTTGAAGGAGCTTTTGCTCTCTTTGTACAATCCATGACTTAAAACTTGAAGAAAATTGGAGTGAAGTTTGTGGTTAGGGTTAGGGTTTGTGAGAAAAAAGTGAAATATTGAGATTTGTCCAAAATTGTTAAGGAAAATGAAAGATTTGTAAAAATAGATTATTTTTGTCTTAGAAAAGTGAGAAAAGCAAACAAATTTGAAGAAAATATGGTGGTTTGATTTTTGAGTTAGGGTTTTTGAAGAAGATGAACTTTTGACAAAAATTCAAGGTTTTCATGTTAAAAGAAAGATGAAAACTTGATTAGAGTGAAAATTAGTAAGAGATTTGAGAAAAGTAAAAAGTTTTGGTGAGTTTTTGAAATTATTTGAGAAACAAAGAGCTTAGGGTTTGCGAGGAGAGAGGATGAAAGAGTAAAAGTGGTGAAAATGTAAAGGAAGTGGAGAAAAAAAAGCTAAGAGAGTCCTGCCTTACTGTATGCCCATGCTGGCATCTATGTGTTAACACGGCAAAACAATGCTACTCACTGTACAGTTTGTGTGTTGACAAATAGAACTTGTGTGGTGATATACAGAAAAAAAAAAAGCATGACTCAAATTTCTGTGTGCATGAGTCTTTTCTTTGTTTTTTTTTTAAATTGAAAATACCCCTTTTCGAAAAATATCCCAAGATCCTATATCCATGAGTTGGATAAGAATGTTCGGTCCATTGGAGCTCTTTCGCTTTGAGTATTGAAACTCCCTATTGAATGCAAATGACTCATGCAAACAATCGTAGTCAAGTAAATAAATTACACAAATTCTAGTTCTAATATCACAAAAGATTTCTTCACCTAGAGGTTTAGTAAAGATGTCATCTAATTGATCATTTATGGGGACAAATTTCAAAATGACATCTTCGTTAAGCACATGATCACGATGAATGAAATGATATCTAAACCTCAATATGCTTTGTTTTTGAATGTTGAGCCAGATTTTTAGTTAAGCATATAGCACTAGTGTTATCACACATTATGGGGGCATGATCAATATGAATGCCATAGTCATTTAATTGGTGCATTAACCACAACATTTGAGCAAAACAACTTCAACATGCAACATATTTGGCCTCAGTAGTGGACAAGGCAACAAAATTTTGCTTTTTTGCGTAATCACGAGGCCATAGCATGACTAAGAAATTGAAAAGTACTACTAGTCAATTTCAAGTCCACTTTGTATCTAGCAAACGGCCCATCACTAGATCCTACTAAATCAAAGAAATCACATTTAGGATGGAATTAGGTTCGTAGTACCAATTAGGAGTGGAAAAATTCCTTTTACGGCACATTAATGAGATTCCTTAGGACATACTTGAAAACAAGCAAATAAGCACACACTAAACAAAATATCAGGCCTACTAGCGATAAGGTAAAGATGGGATCCAATTGTTTGCACACCAAACTCGAGGGAGATGGGACAACGTTGTCTTGAAGTAAAGCGTCCTACGTTTGTCACATGAGGCCATCCTCGAGGGATGTAAGGCCATTAAATGTTAAGAAAATAATGTCTCGAGCCCAGTTGCCAGTAGAGTTAAAACCATTAAAGGGTATCGCCCACTCAAGGTAGTTGAAAGGGTAAAGGAGGCTCGAGTATGTCCTAAAAGAGTATGAGACTGGTTGTTCTAAAGCTCGAGACTATTACTTGAACGCAATTCCAAATACCTAACCTTCAAGCCTATCCAACAGAACTTAGGGAATCTAGAAGAATTCCAGCGAGTTATATAGATGTGGGGGTTCTAGAAAGACGCTCAAGAACACAAATTCAGGGCACATCCACTACCTAATCAGCACACCAAAGGAGCTTGCAGCCAGACTTGGTAAGGGAATGCTGGAGAATTAGGATGCCACAGTTTTTTCCAT
The DNA here is from genome assembly GCA_018398585.1 of Simmondsia chinensis. Classification (NCBI taxonomy): domain Eukaryota; kingdom Viridiplantae; phylum Streptophyta; class Magnoliopsida; order Caryophyllales; family Simmondsiaceae; genus Simmondsia; species Simmondsia chinensis. The sequence continues at coordinate 18,254,232 of JAGTTD010000016.1, read as the reverse complement.
TTTCTATAAATAAGAGACCCTATTATAGTTGTAAAGTTTTTAGCACCACCACACAAACTTCTTCAAGTTTCTTTACAGCACACTTGTGCTTTTTACCTAGCAGTAGCGTAACTTAGCCTAGCTTGGCTTAGTGCAGCGTAACATAGATCTTCGTTGTACTTGCTTCCTCCATAGTAATAACACTTCGAGTTTTAGGTATAAACACTCTGTTTTAATCTGTTTCCATAATAACGAGTCGAGAATTAAGGCATTGGTTTAAGGCTTTGATGGCTAAGGCTTGACCTTGGTTGTGGTTGTCTATACACTAAAGTTTGTTTAATAAGTGAGGTGAACTTAGGTTTGCAATATTATTTAAGGGCTATGAAGGTGAAGGCTTAACCTTAATTGCACTGGTCCTCATTCAATAGCCCAGATACAGTTTTCTCCATCTAAATTTTGTCGTTATTATAAATCAAGTGTTCTAGGGCTAAAAGTCTAACTGAATCGAGCTTATAAGTGGACTGCTGAGCTCTTGAGTTCGTCTCCACCTAGTTCCTAAATTTTAAGTGTACAAGGAAGCGTGATTGTGGGCTTTCCTCCATTACTATAACTGCCACTTGAGTTAGGTCCATATCCCTTGACTTTTCTATCAATCGTATATATAAAAAATCAAGAAAAAAAAAATATAAAAGTCTCCTTAATTAAAGCATAAGCAGAATCCACAAGTTAATTGCAAACCGAAGTTAGATTCCCCAAAAGCACCATTTCTTTTCCTCGAAAAGGTGAGTGGTTGAGGTGTTCATGAGAGGAAGATCCTAGCCCTTGGAGTAAGTAAGCATTTTATTCTAATACCTCTGTGACTTTGAATAGGCCCTCCCAGTTTGGGGACCATTTTCCAAAGACACGACCTTTTTGGCCAGTGGGTAGAACCATTTTCCAGATTGAGCCCCCCAAGTTAAAGGACCTAGGTTTGACCTTTTTTTGTTATAAGCTTTGGTTACCCTCATCTTCTTCCCCCCCCCCCCCCCCCCCCCCCCCCCCCAAAAAAAAAAAAAAAACAAAAAAAGACTTGTTAAGGCCGTCAAGCCTAACCTGGTCCAAGGTAGTTGGCTCAGCCATCACAGCTTGCTCATACTCAAGTTTAGAAAACCTCCCTTAATGATCCAGCATAATAGACCGATATTTGAGTTCCATTAGGAGTACAACATTATGGCCATATGTTAAATGGAAGGAGGTTGTCCCAGTTGCATCATGCTTGGACATTCTATAAGCCCAAAGGGCATGAAGTAGTAGTAGATGCCCCTTTCTGTGATTATCCACAATCACTTTCTCAGTAATGGTCTTTAAAATCTTGTTAGTAGACTGAGACAGACCATTAGCGTGACCATAGTAAGGGATTGAGTTCAAGAATTCTATGTTCATACTCTCGGTGAACTCCTTAACCTTAGCCCCATTGAACACCTTAGCTTGCTCCACAGTAATGGTTTCCGGGATTCCAAACCTACATAGAATGTATTTTTTGATAAAGCCAATCACATCTTGTTGATTGATAGTCCGATATGGATTAGCCTACATCAATTTTGTGAAGTAGTCTATGGCCCCAAGAATGCAAGAGTATAGGGCTTTGCTCTAGAGGATGCTTAGGTGGGGATGAAATTAAGGCTAAACCTTCTGGTTCATCATGCTCAAAAGCGCTAGACCTCATTGTTCTGATCATTTACGAATAATTTGAGATTATGTTCTAATAATCCATGATGGGTTGAAGACAATGAAGTCTTGCTTTAAGCCTCCCACCGTGGTCGTCAAAAAGTGTGCTTGCTATATTTGTTTGTTATTAAGTGCCATGTCGTCGTTGTAAATACAAATGTAAACAAACTTACAAAAGGGACTCACTGCGAATAAGGAGTGAGCCCAAATTTGGACCGCACGTCTTTAACCTCAACCACTCACCGTTTTCGTAAAAAATGTTGTGATATTTTGGTGTATCTAACGTCAATTGTTCCATGAAATCTACTTATGCTTCAATAAAAAAAGACTTTTTTTAAAATATTTTTTTGTGGGTCTTTTATTTATTTTATTTAGGCAAGGCCCATAGAAAACTTTCCTTGTACACTTAAAAGTCTAGAACTGGGATGGAGACAAACCCAAGAGCTTAGTAGTCCACTTATAAGCCCGATTCAATCAGGTTTTCAAGCTTGGCACCCTTAACTTACGATAACTCAAATGAGTTTAGGTCCGACAAAATTTAGAACAAACCATATTTGGGTCACTGGATTAGGACCAACGCAATCAAGTTCATGCCTTGGCCATCAAAGTGCTAAATAATGGCGCAAACCTAAGTTCACCTAACTTATCAACCAACAACAGTGGCTTTAAGACCAACGCAATCAAGGTCTAGCATTGGCCGTCAAAGCTTTAAACTAAAGCCTTAATTCTTAACTCATCAAATTTAGGAATAGATTAAAATACAGAGTTTATTCCTAAAGCCCGGAGCACTATATTACTTAAGAAGCAAGCACAGCAAGATCTACGCTCGCTATACTAAGATAAGTTACGGTACTCCTAGGTAAAAAGCACATGTGTGTTGTAAGAAAGAACTTAAAGAAGTTTTATACGAGCGTATGTACTGCTTTGGACTATAATAGGATCACTTATTTATGGAAAAAACTAACAGTATCCCCCTATTTTTGCTACACTTTCTGCCCACATGAAACCACTAAACTCCTTCAGCATGTGAATGATCAATGAATGTGCCCTTTATTTGGTACTTGAGCATATTTTATGGAGCCCACATCCACATATTCAGCTGAAGTCTCTTATATATGCTCTATGTTCTGTTAGATTAAGCTTGGTGCCCAAGCATTTGAAATTGCGCTCCAAGTAACTGTCTTGAGCTTGGAGACCACCTGACTTGCAGCTTTCTTGGCAGTCCCTTGAGCTCGAACTCCCTTTATCCTTCAACCATCTCTATCCTCGAGTGCCTGATACTCTTGTTAGGGTGATAAACTACTCAAGATGTTGGGCTCGAGATGCCGTTATCTTAGTACCTAAGTTTTGATTCCCCTCGAGGAAGAACTCACGTGATAAGCACGTGGAACTTTCTAGAAATAGTGTCGTCCCAGCTCCCTTAAAATTAGGGTGTAAACAATATTGAGATTAATAGGGTTTGTTGCCTATCTAAGACAATTGAAACATCTAATTGAACCAGATGTGTCAATTGCTCTATAGGGCTATTAGGCTAAGGGAAGGGAGCAGAAAGAGTATAAGAGATTTGAGCCATTTTTAGTGGTTTGAAAGATTCTAAGGGCTCAAAGAACAAAGATAGCAATGGGGAATAAAAAATTAGACGCTGAGAGCAAGTGTACAAAGCGCTTGAACACAGTGAGAGAGTACCAACAACAACAACAACATACCTAGTGCCTCAAGGGCTTCCGCATAAGTAGGGTCTGGAACGGATGAGATGTACGCAGCCTTACCCCATCAGAGTGATACCCTTACGAGTGGTTGTTTCCAAGGATCCCCAATCTAAGAAAGTGAGAAGAGAGCACAGATCAAAGAGAAATTTTTCAAAGTCCTAATTGTCATATTTATAGAAACACAAGAACAAAGAAAGATGAAATGTCAAATAGTGCTCTCTCGATCTCCCTGTAGTTGTTTGAGGTTAAACAAAACAGAATTGTTACCGCGGTTGGAAATCTGAAATTACTAATGGCTAAACAGGGAGCATTTGTTTATTCCCCAAACTTGAGAGAGTTGGGATGGCATCGTTTTAAAGTAAAGTGTCATGCGATTGTCATGTGAGGCCATCCTTGAGGGATGTTAGGCCTTTATATTTTAAGATAATGACATCTCGAGCCCAATTGCAAGTACAGTTGAAACCTATTAAAGGGCATCAGCCACTCAAGGTGGTTTAAGGGATACAGGAGGCTCAAGCTCAAGGGACTTCCTAGAAGGCTGTAAGACTAGCTGTTCTAAAGCTCGAGACTATTATGTAGAGCACAATTCTAGATACATAAGCCTTAAGCCTATCCAACACAAAGTGAGGCATCTAGAAGGAACTCCAACAAGTTATATGGATATGGGGCTTCCAGAAACACGCTCAAGCACGCAAATTTAGTGCATGTTTTTGCTGCCCATTCAGCGTGCTAAAGAAGCTTTGAGGTAGATGTGGGAACAAAATACCAAAGAATTAGGATGCAGTAGTTATTTTCATTTTCTAAAAATAAGAGACACTATTGTTGTTGTAAAGTGTCCAGCACCACCAAACAAACTTCTTCCAGTTTCTTTATAGTACATTTATGCTTTTTACCTAGGAGTACCATAACTTAGTCTAGCTTAGCTTAGCATAGCATAACATAGATCTTTGTCGTACTTGCTTTCTTCAGAGTGATGTAGTTCTTTGAGTTTCAGGTACGATCTCCTTGTTTTAATCGGTTCCCACAACCACTAAGTTGAGAAATAAGGCATTGGTTTAAGCTTTTTAAGGCCAAGGCTTGACCTTGATTAGGTTGGTTTTAACCCTTGTGTCACTGGTTAATAAATCAGGTGAACTTAGGTTTGCATTATTGTTTACGGGCTTTAGTGGCCAAGGTTTGACCTTGATTGCATTGGTCCTCATCCAATATCCTAGATACGATTTAATCCATCTAAATCTTGCCAAACTGTAGCTCATTTGAGTTATTATAAGTTAAGGGTGCTAGGCCTAAAAATCTAATCGACTTGGTCTTGTAACTGGGCTGTTGAGCTCTTGAGCTTGTCTACACCCCAACTCTTAACTTTAAAGTGTATAGGGAAAGGTGTTTGTGGGCTTTGCTCCATCACTGTAACTGCCACTTGAGTTATGTCTATATCCTTTTACTTCTGTGTCAAACTTATATGTAAAAAATAAAAAAAAATTCTCTTTAATTAGAGCATAAGCAGAATCCACAAGTTAATTGCAAACCGAAGTCAGATTCATCAAAAATTCTGTTGAGCTCTTGAGTTTATCTCCACCTCAACTCCTAACTTTTAAGAGTATATGGAAAGGTGTTAGTGGGCTTTGCTCCATCACTGTAACTGCCACTTGAGTTATGTCTATATCCTTTTACTTCCGTGTCAAACTTATATGTAAAAAAACTACCCAAAAAAAAAAAAAAATCTCCTTAATTAGAGCATATGCAGAATGTACAAGTTAATTGCAAACCGGAGTTGGATTCATCAAAAGCACCTTCCCTTTTCCTTGGAAAGGTGAGTGGTTGAGGTCAAACATGTGCGGTCCATAATTTAGGCTCACTCCTACGTTGTTGCGTGTCCCTTTTGCATTTGTATTTACAGTGACTGCATTCACACACTTAGCAAACAAAAAGGGCAAACACCAATCGTACCTCTATATAGCTTTTGATCCCCCCTTTTACCTTTTCATTCATGTCTAGCTTGAGTGTTGAGCTCATTGGGGCTACAATCGCCTTCAAAATTTCCATGCCAAACTTCTTAATCATTTCTTTGATGTATTTGGCTTGGTTAATTAAACTTCCTTCCTCACTTTTCTTGATTTGCTATCCAAGGTAGTAGTTGAGCGCTCCCATCATACTCATTTCGAATTCCCTATTTATAAGATTTGCAAATTCTTCACAAAGATATGGAGATGTAGCACTAAACACTATATCATTAACATAAATTTGCACAATGAGAATATCACTTCTAGAGTGTTTAATAAAAAGTGAAGTGTCAACCTTTCCTCTTAAAAATCCATGTTGCACTAGAAAAGAACTCAATATATTATATCAAGTTCTAGGAGCTTGTTTCAATCCATAAAAATTCTTTTTGAGTTTGAAAACATGAGTGGAAAATTTGTCATCCTCAAAACACTTTTTACATCCATTTGATAAAGTCTAGAATTTTGAAACGAGGCAAAGGCACATACGAGTATAAGAGTTTTCAAATCTAGCAATGTGCGCAAAGGCTTCTTCATATTTATACCTTCCTATTGGTTGTGGCCTTTAGTTACTTACCTTTGTTTCTTATCACATTACCTTCCTCATCTTTTCTATTGCAGTAGACCCACTTGCTATAGATGACTTTATGATCTTCGGGTCCATCCACAAGTTCCCACACTTCATATCTCTTGAATTGATTTAGCTATTCTTCCATTGCCATGATCTAATTGCATCACTGAGAGCTTCTTCTACGTTCTTAGGGTTTTCACGAGATTTGAATGCAGCTAGATGGAAATATTTGGTCAAGGCATACGATGTTCTTACACCTTGGAAGGGATAACTGATGATTTGACTTGTTGGATGATCCTTCAGGAATTTCCAATATCTTGATAAGTCTTCCTCTTTGGATTCTGCATTTTCGTCATTTTCTTTTGGTTTATCCATTGGAGCGTTGAGGTTAACCTTTTCTTTCTCCTTGGATGTGGGTGTAATGTTTGTTGGTTCAATCATTATATCATCATCATCACAAGGAATTTGAGGAGACAAGTCTTTAGTTTCATCAAATACCACATATATAGACTCTTGTACAACCTTTGCCTTTTTATTATAGACCCTGTATGCTTTGCTAGTAAGAGAATATCTAATAAAAACATCTTCGTCCACTCGTGGATCAAATTTACCAAGGTTTGTTAAATTATTGTTGTAAATGAAGCATTTACACCCAAAAGGTTTGAAGTATGCAATATTTCATTTACTTCCTTTATAAAGTTCGTAGAGTGTTTTCTTCAAAATAGGCTTTATTAAAGCTCGATTTAAAATGTAGCAAGTGATATTCAGCCCAAAATGATTTTGGCAAATTATTTTCACAAAGCATGGTTCTTGCCATTTATTCAAGAGTTCTATTTTTTTCTTTCAACCATTCTATTTTGTTGAGGAGTTTTAGGCAAAAATGGAGGTAAATTCCAAAGTGATCATAGTATTTTCTCACCGTTGGCCTTTAGAATCTCATTGGTAGACTCCGCTTGGCCATTTGCTTGGACATGATAAGGGGTTGAGTTCAAGATCTCAATATTGAAACTCTTGAGGTCGATAGTTATAGTCTTTGGGATTCCAAACCTATATAGGATGAATTCTTTAATAAAGTCAATTACATCCTATTGATTGATATTCTTATATGGTTTAGCCTCCATCCATTTTGTAAAATAGTATGTGGCCACAAGAATGTATGAATACTACTTGTAAGGAGGATTGAGCGCCCTTATAATGTACATTGCCTATCCTCAAAAAGGCCATAGTTTAACAATAGCATGCATCTTAGCTGTAGGAACCCTTGGTAAATGCCCATGCCTTTGGCATGCTCTGTGCCTGTTGGCATATTTGATACAGTCATCCATCATCGATGGCCAATAATAATCATAACGTTTGATGAGCCAGTACATCTTATTCCTAGCCAAATGGCATCCACAGATTCTTTGATTAGCTCCCACCATCATTAACATTTCTTTGTCTATGTCTAGGTACTTGAGAAGCACTCCAATAGCGTCTTTTTTTGTATAGCTCTCCAGATTCATCTTCAAATGGTATCTATGAGCTCTCATTCTCATTTTTCTGTCTTTGACATAGCCACGAGGGTTCTTGAAGTAATCCATCAAGGGCTTCCTCCAATCCTCACGCTGACTTATAACAAATTGTCACATTCCCTACTAATCCAAGTGTTCACTTGTAATTACCATGCTTTCAAAGCTAAATGACTCAATGATCTTGAGGTCATGGTGTAAGACCTTGTTTTCATGACCATAGTTTCTTCACACCATGTCTTAGGCAATTTATACCTAGAGGCTAATTGGGCCAGATCATTGGTTGCCTTATTCTATTCACGAGGTATATGTTCAAACTGAACATCGTCAAATAAACCTTGCACTAAGGTAACTTATTTGAGGTGTCACTTAAAAATTGAAATTCCCCTATTACTAGGCAAATCACTAATTGTGAATCCCCTTTCAGAATTATATTAGGAACTCCTATTTTTAGAAGTGTTTGCAAGCCAATAATCAATGCCTCACACTCAGCCATATTGTTAGAATACTTGCCTGCCACGGTAACATCAAGCTTAGTGATGATCCCAGTAGGGGATTCAAGCATAACTCCTACTTGGCACATAATTTGGTCCTTGAACCATCAAAATGTAGTTTCCAAGGGATCATTTCATTTAATTAAAGTTCACCTGGCTCATAGCCAGATTTGGTTTGAATATTTTGATGGTTAGCCAAGACGTTTGCTAGAGCTTGACCCATTATTGACTTTTGTTACATTTGGATTAATTCAAACTGAAGTAGAGCAATACTCTACTTATTTAATCTTCCTCTCATTAAGTGTCAATCCAACATATATTTGAGGACATCTGTCTGAGCAACCACAAATATGATAATTGTTAAGAAGTAATGTTTGAACTTCACAGATGCCTAGTACACATATAGACACAATTTCTCATTGGAAGAATATTTAATTCCATGCTCATTTAAACAACAATTTTGGTAGAACATAGCTTGTTCATACCCCTACTTATTGTCTTGTACAAGCAGATAAGCAATTAACTTAGCAAAAGTAGAGACATAGATCTTCAACAGTTTGCCCTACTTGGGTGGAATTGACACTGGTGGCCTGATCAAGTAATCCTTGATGGTCTCAAAAGCTGCTTAGTGTGGCTCCTCCCACTTAACTTTCTTTCCATACTTGAGCCTCACTAGTGGAGAGAAGACTTAGTCTTTCCTGCGACATTTGAACTAAACTGTCATATGAAATTAACTTGCCCAAAGAAGCGTTGAAGCTCCTTTTTGCTCGAAGACGGTTTTCCATCTTAAATGCCTTATCTCTGCTTCTATAAACCTCAATTCCCCTCTAGTGCACCAAGAACCCAAGGAAGTTCCTAAAAAGAACTCCAAAGGCACACTTTAGTGGGTTCATCTTGAGGTTATGATTCCTCATACTAAGGAGCGCGCCTCTCAAGTCTTCTAAATGTTCAACTAGAGACTTTCATTTGACCATGATGTCATCTATATAGACTTCCATAATCTTCCAATGAGGTCATGAAAGATTATGTTCATTGCTCTTTGGTAGGTGGCACTAGCATTAATTAATCCAAATTGCATGGCCACCCACTCAAAGGTCCCTATTGACCTTGGACACATAAATACAGTTTTGTGGGTACTTCCAAATCATTCATGATCTACTAATACCCACAATAGCCATCCATAAAAGACAACACCCGACACCTTGAGGCTAAACGTCAGCTATAGGCATAGGATATTCATCCTTTGGGTGGTTGCATTTAGATCTCTAAAATTAATGCAAACTCTAATATTGCCGTTCTTTTTAATGACAGGAATGATATTTGCCAACCACTCAATGTACTTAGTTGTTCTAATGAATTAGACCTATAAAAGCTCTCAATTTCCTCTTTGATCAAATCTATCACTTCTCAGGACATTGTTCTCCGGGCCCGAATTATGGACCTTGAGCCTGGCTTCATAGGTAGCCTTTGTTGAACCCTTTTTCTATCTAGGCCAGGCACCTCATGATGCTCCCCAAAGAAAGTTGTCCTTGAACTCAAGGAGCAAGGTCATGTACTACTTCCTCAGCTCTTTAGAAAGCAAGGCACTCACACAAGTGTGTCTTGGGTGCTTACAGCCCAAACTCGAGGGAGTTACGACGACGTCATTTTTAAGCAAAGCACCACGTTGTTATCAGTTGAGACCATCCCCAAGGGAGATCAGGCCTTTAGATGTTAAGATAACGATATCTTGAGCCCAGTTGGTTCAAGAGTTTAAAACCTTTTTAAGGGTATTAGCCACTCAAGGTGGTTGAGGGGGTAAGCGGAGCTCAAGCTTAAGGGACTTCCCAGAAGGCTGCAAGACAGGTTGTTCTCAAGCTCAAGGCGGTTACTTAGAGAATAATTATAAATACGTGGTCCTCAAGCCTATTTAACAGAAAGTGAGGCATATAGAAGGAACTCCAGCAGTAAATACGGTCATGGCTTCTGGAAAGATGCTTGAGCGCACTAATTCAGGGCACATTCACTGCTCACTTAGTGCACAAAAGGAGCTTTGAGGCAAACGTAGGAAGAAAATGCCACAAAATTAGAATGTAGCAATTATTTCAATTTTCTATAAATAAGAGACATTATTAAAGTTGTAAAGTATCCAGCACCACTCATACAAAATTCTTCAAGTTTCTTACAGCACACTTGTGCTTTTTACCTAGGGTGTGGCGAAACTTAGTATAGCTTAGCATTGTGCAGGTCTTTGCTGTACTTACTTTCATCATAATAATAAAACTCTTCGGGTTCTAGGCCTAAACTCCCTATGGTAATATGTTCCCATTACCAACGAGTTGAGAATTGAGGCATTAGTTTATGGTTTTGACAGCCAGGCTTAACCATAATTGCATCGGTTTTAATACTATCGTCACTACTTAATAACTCAGGTGAACTTAGGTCTGTGTTATTGTTTAAGGGCATTGGTCTTTATCTAGTAACCTAGATATAGTTTGATACATCTTAGTATTGTCAGACTCTAATTCATTTGAGTTATTACAAGTCAAGAGTGTCAGGCCTAAAAATTTAATTGACTCGGGCTTGTAAGTGGACTATTGATTTCTTTTGTTAGTCTCCACCCCAGTTCTTGACTTTTAAGTGTACAAGGAAAGGTTCCTAGAGGCCCTAATTTGTCATTGTAACTGTCACTTGAGTTAGGTCCATATTCTTTTACTTTTCTATCAAACTTACATACGAAACAAAAACAAAAAAAAAAAGTCTCCTTTATTGGAGCATAAACAGAATCCATGTATCAATTGCAAAATGAAGGTAGATTCACTATCCCTTTTCTTCAAAAAGGTGAGTAGTTGAGATCAAAGACATGCGGTTTGTAATTTAGGCTCGCTCACTAGTCATGGCGAGTCCCAATTTGCATATTTGTTTGATTTGTATCTACAATGACCACATTCACACACATAACCAACAAAAAGAGCAAACACACCTTTTGCTTACCACAGTGGGAAGCTTAACATAAGACTTAGCTGTCTTCAACCCCATCATGGATTATCAAAATATAAGTACAGACCATTCACAAATGTCAAAATGAGGAGTTCTAGTGCTCTTAAACCTGAGGAACCTGAGGGCTTTCCCGTAATTGGGTACTCACTAGATTGCCCTTTAAGTCATATATCATGAGGAGCTGAGACAAGTGACAACTACTATAATGAAAGCGAAGGTGATGAAGACATCCCAATAGAAGAGCACATTGGGTTAGATGGCTATTCTCGCAAGAGTTTTATGGCCATGCCCAAACATCGTACAAAACTCATTGATCAAAGGATTGAGCAAGCCATGAAAGAGGTTTATGAAAAATAACTTGCTGAAGCAAAAAATACTCTAGCTGCTTAGTGCGAAAACTCTGCAGCAGTAAGAGCTATGATTAATGATATTAGGACCTCAATGAATGCAAGGCTTCTTGAGAAAACTAACAGAGTCTTGGCTGAGATGAAATGATGCATATTATTTAGCAAGTATACTAATTTGATTCATGTAATAAAGACTAAATAGTGTATTATTCTCACGAGGATTACTTTATCGAATGATTACTGAAATTAGTAGTTCTAATGCTTGAATCATCGAATTTTAATGTTTTCAAAGTGAGACTAATGAAGTGGTAACAAACTGAAATCTTTACTGATATTTAAAGTAAGTCGGCTAATTTAAAATCCAAGGCATCCGATTTTACCTAGTTGCATCAATATGACTTTTTATTCTCAAAATTCTAGTTGTTTTATCCATGTTAATTGTCAAAAATCCAAATTTACTACATATTCCCTTCGAGCAATACTTTGCATACTCTTTTACCTATTAACTCATCAATCTTTTGCATGAATTTAAACAAGAAAATAGTTGTGAAGATTTATGGTTTTCACTTACAAGACCATATAAATCACATTAATTTATTTCTAGCATTCGCTCAACTTATGTTGTTTATTATTTTAGCAATCATCATAAATCACCTCTCGAACTCATTATGAATCATTACAAGTTCTGAATGGTGATCAAGTACTGAAAAGCCATGAACTAAAGAGAAAAAGGATAGAAAAGAACTTTGGAAATGAAGAACACCAAACTAAACTTTTTTTCCTTCCTTTTCTCTATTAAACCGTGTGGTTTTCTTTTCTTTTTATTTGTTTTAATTATGAATGAATTTGTTGAGTTTCTCTTTCTTTATTCTCTATTTATAGCATTTCAACTTGGTTGATTCTTGAATTAAATAAATCAATCCACTTGCTTCCTTCTTTTCCATTGCCGCCCATTCTAGCAAATGCCACTCCAAACTTGTATCAACTTGCTTGCTGACTTCATGCTTTCATCGTATTTTTGTTTCCTTTTCGCTTCATAACCATCCCAACTTGCATATTTTCAAATATTTTGATGGTAAATTGGTTATATTGCTTTGATTGGTTCATTCTGCCACCCTTGCTAAATTGTTGTATTATCTTGATTTTCTTGCTTCCTTTGTTCATTTGGCCATAAAATCTAGCAAGAATTAGTATGAAATGATTTTTTTCACAATGGAATGACAAAAAAGAGTGTAAAAGAGTGAAATCAATACAAATTACATGCAAGATAAAAATAAATTAAACCGAAATCCTATGACTGTATGCACACAAAATTGGACTTATCCATGAACTCAACCCTATCTTCTACTGCTACCCTTATAGCTAAGGAGGTGGCAAGCCCGATAGTAGTTGAAGTCGGGCCAATCTTAATCAGGCAAGCTAAGACTCATAATGGCTTAGTCCAAGCTGTTAGAGTCCATATTAGGCAGCTTATGCATGTTCCTTCCCCTTTAGTCCCAACTAGGTACCCTCGTGATGTTCCTTCGAGCTCACAAATACAAGTTACTCTTGTTGACATCATAATTCTTGAGAGAATGAGAAGCCTAGCTATGACTAACCCAGGTGTCACTTGGATTCTAACCATAGAGGTGATAATGCATCCTTTGGGGTTGAAGGGCCTTTAAACCAGGGATGCTCTATGGCTTCAAGGGATCTAAATGCCAATGTTCAAGTCACGTCTGTCATTGAGACAGGAGGGCATAACCGTTCATACCCTCCTTATGCTGGAGGTTGCCTCAAGCCCTAGTCAAAGCCTCGGAATAGGTGCACAGGAAGAAGTTCCAAATCCTAGGGACCAAGCCCTTCCTCCCAGACCTATTTTCACATACAAGGCTATGGGGCAAGTTAACTTCCCTTGTCCTTAAGATAAAACCTTGGGGATGGATCAAGCAAGAATGGTCCGAAGCCTGTCAATATAGGTGTGCCCTCAAGCATTCTACGCAATCAAGGACTCTTTGAAGCATATTGTTTGCAGTTAAGTATGATGTGGTCACTGTAAAATGATAAACAAAACAAACATGCAAAAAAGAATCTTAACTAGGGAGTGAGCTTAAACACGAACTGCATGTCTTTGACCTCAACCACTCACCGTTCTCGCGGAAAAGGTTGTGATATGTTGGTGTATCTGACTTTGGTTATACCATGAGTTCTGCTTATGCTTCTAAGAAGACTTGATTTAATATTTTTGGGGAATTTTTCTATGTATTTATTGATAGAAAAGTAAAGGATATGGATCTAAATCAAGTGGCAGTTATAGTGATGGAGCAGGGTCCATAAACACCTTTCCTTGTACACTTAAAAGTCAGGAACTGGGGAGGAGACAAACCTAAGAGCTCAGCAGTCCACTTACAAGCCCTAGTTAATAAGGTTTTTAAGCTTGGCACCCTTGACTTGTAATAGCTCAAATGAGTTGAGGTCTGACAAGATTAAGATGGAGCAAATTGCTTATAGGTCATTAGATTAAGACCAATGCAATCAAGGGAAAAGCCTTGGCCGACAAAGCACTAATCCATGGCGCGAACCTAAGTTTACCTAACTTATCAAGCAGTGATAGTAGTGTTAGGACCAATGCAATCAATGGTCAAGCCTTGGCCGTAAAGCCTTGAACAAACCTCAAATCTCAACTTGTCGATTTGTGGGAATAGGTTAAAACTAGAAAGTCGTACCTGAAACCCAAGAAACTGTATTACTATTAATGTAAGTACACCAGAAATCTACGTTACGCTACGCCAAGCTAGGTTACGCTACTCCTAGGGAAAAATCACAAGTGCGCTATAAAAGAAAACTTGAAAAATTTCTGTAATGAATGTGTGTAAATTTGGACTAACACAGAGTTCTTTATTTACAGAAAATAAAAATAATGGCTGCACCTATTTCTATGGCAACTTCTCCCACATCTGGCCAGTAAGCTGCTTCTTTTCTCTTCAATCTTCAATGAACATGTCCTGAATTCAGTGTTATAGGGAAATCCTGGGTGCCCATATCCGTAATCTTAGCGGAAGTCTCCTCTAGAAACCCCACGTCCTCTTGGATTAAGCTTAGTGCCCAAGTATCTGGGATTGTACTCCAAGTAACTGTCTCGAGCCTGGAAACCACCTGTCTTGCAGCCTTCCTGGCAGTCCCTCAAGCTCGAGCTTCCTTCACCCCTTAACCATATCGAGCCTCGAGCTTCCTGGCGACTATCACCTTCAGACGCTCTCGCCTCGATGCTCTCTGAAGGTTGATTTTCGTAAGGCTTTTGACATTGTGCACTGGGAGTTCATCCTCACTGCTATGCGCTGTATGGGTATACCTAAGGTCATGATTCGATGGGTGCGGGAGTGTCTTTTCACAGCCAGATTTTCAGTCGCCATTAACGGCGAGCTTCATGGTTTTTTCGGCACGAGCAGGGGCATTAGGCAGGGGGATCCTCTCTCGCCCTACCTCTTTGTTATTTCCATGGAGGGCTTATGGGGTGCTTCGCAATGCATCTTCTGATCCGAGGTTTCGCTTTCATCCTCATTGCCAGAGTACCAGCCTTACTCACTTATGCTTTGCTGATGACCTTATGATCTTTAGTGAGGCTGATAAGGGTAGTTTGTCAGTTCTTCATGAGACTTTAGATCATTTTGCTGAACTGTCGGGGCTATCCTGGAATGCAGCAAAGAGCACCATCTTCATTACTGGGGTTGACTTTGAGCTTCAGCGGACTCTCCTTGATATTTTGGGGTTCAGGTTGGGTCAGTGCCCGGTCAGGTATTCGGGGGTGCCGCTCATCATGACGAGGCTTCAGTTCATCGACTATAAGCCTCTTTTAGACCACATCCTTTCTCACATCTAGCTTTGGACATCTCGTGCTTTCTCCCATCTGAGCGATGAATCCATGGCCCGAGCTGGTTCAGTGGGCTGCTACCAAGCTCCGTGGTCGCGGGGTGGATCGAATCCTTGCCCGCCTTTTTTTCTCCGTGACGGTTTACATCCCCTGGTATGGGTGTAACCTGAGGATTCATTGCTCCCAGTCCAGGCCTTCTGCATTTGTCACTGAGGAGATCACAAGATTGGTTTGCAACCGTCTTATTGCTGCTCCGATGCTTCACGGTGCTCATCGCCACTCGCAGCTTCTGCAGGAGTGGGGGATTGAGCATTAGCTTTGATTGCTTTCATTTGCTTATTCTCTTTGTTTAGTCATGTTGACCGTTGATACTTCCTGCTTTGTTTCTTTCTTTGATTGATTCCTTGATGTAGGCCTTTGGCCTTGGCGTGGGGTATGCCCTCGTGGACTTGTACATATATTTTTGATCATATATGATATTTACCACTGATTTACCAAAAAAGAAGTAATAATTCTCTGAAGATGCTGCGCTCGAGATGCCATTATCTCAGCATCTAAAGGCTTAAATCTCCTCAATGGAAACCTCAGGTGTTAAACACGTGGCACGTTGTGCAAAATACCGTCTTCCCAGTCCTTTTTAGAATTAGGGTGTAACACATACTTCGTGGCCAATCAAACAAATGGATAGAATGATTTGTTACCCTGTGTATACAAAAACCGTTCCCGCACGCCATTGTAGTGGGAGCTTAGGGGTATCCTGCTGATCCCCCTCTAGATCCTTAGCCATTTGGGAGGCAATGGCAAGCGCATAACCACGTGCCAAACCTATCCCTCCAAGCGTGTAACCACTTGGGGTATCGAGCAGAAGTATGAGCTAGCCTTTAGAAGGGTTAACAGACCCTTGTACAGTAAACCATACCCTGACAATATTGAAAGGGATTACACTTTTATCTGGAGAAGGAAGTGTGTTTGCTCTCAAACATTGTGCAAGGTTTAACTGCCAGTGCAAGGAAGCGGCAGACAACCGAAATATGAAATATAGGTTGTTGCCTAGTTCTCTGATTGGGATTGCCTTCTAGTGGTACATTAGCTTACCACCTAATCCCATCTACAGTTGGGATGACATGTCCAGGCAATTCCTAGCCCAATTCCCAAGAATGGAACTAGGAAACTCTATGTCAGACTTGGCTCAAATGAGACAAAAACTGGATGAATCCATATAGAATTACATTAACTGGTTCAAAAGAGCCAGGTTAAAGTGCACAATAGCTCTCCCAGAGGTTGGATATGCCCAGCTAGCCTTGAATGGCTTGGATATTAAATTTAGGAAGAAATTTGAAGGCTCAAAGTTCACAACTCTCCTTCAGATAATAGAATGTGCTGCTAGGTACGTTGATGTTTTGAAGGAAGAAAGCCTCAAGAAAAATAGCATGTATGAAACTTACATACATGATTTGATTGATGATCCTCTATATGAAATTGACGTTGCTGAATAGGTCAAGCGACCTCCCATGGTTTATAATCCTTTGGTCAAGAAGGATACAGAAGCCAGGAAGTCTTACCAATCCCAAGACCTGAGGAAGTATTCATTTGATCATTAGAGAGCTGATATTATATTTAATTGGCTTGAGGCGAATAGTAAACTCGAGATTAGGGGCATACACAAAAAGCCTAAGCCAAATGCAATAAAGGAGAAGGTATACAGTAAATTGCATGATTCATTTACTCATTCATAGAAGAACTGCATAATCTTTAGAAATGTGGTTTAAGATGCCATTGAAGCAAGGGAGTTAATCTGCCATGAAGAAGGGCGGATGGGTGTTGACAAAGACCCCTTTTCTAACCCTCTTCAAGTTAATTTTATTGATACCCTTGCTAAGCATGGTCGAGGCGTTGTTCAAACTAATCACTTTTCTCCTTTCAGGAAGATGGTGGTTTTGAACGACACTCAGAAGGTAAGTGTTGGCAACAACCTGTTCCACAGGTTGGTGGTCGAAGAAATATTAAGGCTCCCGACACCTGAGAACGCGTTGGATGACGGAATTTTCCATTGGCAAACCACTGAACTTCATCCCACAAACAAAGGTTCAGTCTTCAAGAACTTATTGATTAAACTCCTAAGCATGTTAGCTATGTCACTATGAGTGGAAGAAGAATTTACAGTAGAAATCAGCAATGTTCCTGGGCACACCTCAAGCCTAACAAACTGAGAGAGGATATACCATCACCTGGAAAGGGTATCCTACAAAGTACGCCGCAATTATTATGGAAAATACAAGAAGTCATGAGGAAACTTAAGGTCCGTCCTCAATATATTTCCCCTCAAATCCACTCTTGGAGCTGAGAAGTCCTGCAAGTATGAGCCAACTAAGTACTCCACTTTAAAGGCTTAAATAAGCATGAGGATCATGCACCCAAAGAACAAGAATCAAAAATATTACCTGATCAATTTGGACACCTTGTTTGCTCCATTTTGTTTCAGGTCACTGGGTTAGGACCAGTGCAATCAAGGTACAAGCCTTGGCCATCAAAGTCCTAATCAATGGCGTGAACCTAAGTTCGCTTGACTTATCAAGCAGTGACAGTAGTATTAAGACCAACGCAATTAAGGGACAAACCTTTGCTGTCAAAGCCTTAAACTAAAGCATCCAATCTCAACTTATAGACTTGTGGGAACAAATTAAAACTAGAAAGTCATAACTGAAGCCCGAGAACTGCATTACTCTGAAGGTAAGCACAGCTAAGATCTACAATACACTATGCCTAGCTAAGTTATGCTATTCCGAAGGAAAAAGAACTAGTGTGCCACAAAGTAAAACTTAAAGACGTTTTATAATGAGTGTATGTACTACTTTGGACTGACGCAGAGTCCTTTATTTATAGAAAATAAAAAATAACGGTCGCTCCTTCTTTTCCCGACAGCTCCACCCACTTTTGGCCACTAAGCATTCTTCAACGCATGCAAATCTTAAATGAACATGCTCTGAGTTCAGTATTGGAGGGAAATCCTTGGTGCCCACGTCTGAATTCTTAGCAGAAGTCCCTTCCAAAAGCCCCACATTCTCTTAGATTAAGATTAACACCTAAGTAACTGAAACTGATCTCTAAGTGATTGCCACAAGCCTGGGAACCACCTGTCATACAGCCTTCTAGATATCCCCTTAAGCTTGAGTCACTTCACCCCTCAACCATCTCGACCCTCGAGTGGCTGATCCCCTTATCAAGGGTATCTACCTTCTCAAGATGCTGGACTCAAGATGCCGTTATCTTTGTACTTAAAGGACTGACTCCCCTCAAGAAGACCTTCACGTGCTGACCACGTGGCACTTTATCCAAAACGGCATTGTTCCAACTCCCTCCAAATTAGGGTGTAAACAAATGGCCCCTTTTAGATGTTAGTAAATTTAAATTTACAAGAGAAAAACTTGCCTGATTTGACCCTTAACGACTGCAGGGAGCTGAAAAGAACACTGTACATTGCTTGCTTTTCCTTCTTGCATGTCTAAAAATAGGACAGTTAGGGCTTGAAATTCCGACTTTCTTACTCTATTCTCTCTCTTTTGTTGTCCATGAAGCGCTTTTTTGTAAATTCTCACATCTATTCTTGAATCACTGAATTCTTAACTCAATCTATTTTTCCTCCTTCACTTCCTTCTAATTAATCAATGGCACAAGTCTCGTGTGCCATTTCTGCTCCCCCTCCTAAGGTAGACAGTCCCATTGAGCAATTCACATGCTTTCTCTATTCTAACCTTTTGATAATCTCCGATGTTCTTCAGTGCCAACTGATCTCAGTGTTATCAAAGAGGATCTGTCTTAGTTGCTGGAGGATGATTCTTCATCAAACCTACAATTTTGTGTCCTACGGCCAATCTTTGACCATCCTATGATGTTCCCTGTCTTAAGGGATTGTATCTAAATACTGACGAGTCTCCTATTCTTCGTGCAATCTCTTCAAGTCATTCTTGGGGAAAAAGGCGCATTTGGAAGGAAGCGGGGCCCTTCAAAGGATGGAAATTTCTAACCAAGCGATAATATGAATGGGTAGACGGACTGATGGTGACCTATGGTGAGAAATAGAAGCAACTGCGCATCTATGAAGCCATTCGGCTTTCTATCATCACCTTTAAGTATGGATTTCCCATTGTAACAGCATTAATTTGGTGCTGGAATACCTGTTATAATGCTTTTGTCCTCCCTAAGGGTTTCTAGGAATCACTCAAGAGGACACAGCAGCCCTAACGAATCTTTTCCTTGGGGAGAAGAGTTGCCCCTCGATTCCTTGTATCCTTGGAAGCTGAATCTTTTGCCTCCTCCTTCTTTGTCACGGACCTGCTTGGAGGCTATAACTCTTTTGTTAAAAGCTTGTAATAGAGGACCATGACTTTGTGCAAGGTTCCAAAGAGGAGGAGGTGTGCTTCTACTTGTTTTGGTTAAACAAGTTTTTCTTCGCAAACTCTTCCAACTCAGTCCTTAAGTTCTTTATGATCATGGCCATCAACCTAGCTTTTAGTAATGACCCTTTATCCTTGGGATCATTACTTTTGGCCCAGGTATATGGTTGCCTTGGAGACATCATAGCCAAACTTTATGTTATCCACGTAAGTAGTCCCTTATGGCTGGTCCAACTTTGGGTCGAAGCCTATTTCCTTGAGTTGTGCCCCAGAGGCCAAGTGAGGGGGTTTCTTATTTTGGCGAGCAGTTTATAAGTTGTGAGGTCCAACTCTCTTTAGGAATCTTGGTACTAAATGGTTTAGAAAACTGGGCCATCACGATGGTGTCTCAGTAGACGTCAACTCCCAAATCTAGCAAGCAATCTTACGCCCCCAAGATTTGTACTTTTATCACCAAACTCACCCTGGTGTGGAGACATATAGGCCTGGGTTGTTTGCCAGGCAATTTGATATGGTCCAAGATGTGTCTTTTCCAAGCCTAAGGATCAAGACCCTCTGGTGGGCCAAGAGAACTTCTCTTTAACCTGCCCAACTTCCAGAGCTTCATGCTCTAAACCAGGAAGTTAGATCCATTTATGAGTATCTTGTGGCTTGTAGGTACATTCCATGCGCCACACCATGTTTCTTAGCTTGGTGCCAAGCCTATTGGTCCTCCTTGGAGGCCGGAGGAGCCAAGCAATATTTCATGCCTTTGTTTGAGCTTGCAGGTCCCTACTCTGGGAGAAGCCAACCAGTCAGCATTAGGCTAACCCTACAGAAGGCACGACTAGGTAAGCATCCACTTCTTAAGCATTCCTTAGTCTTTTAATGGTTTTAATTAAAGATTGATATCTATTTGTGTCTTTTACAGCAATTTCCTAGGCAACCCCTAGGAGTGCTAGGACTAGGAGCTTTGCTCAAATGCTACTACAGCAGTCCCCTCCAAGCATCTCTTCACAAGCCCTCAAGGTTGGTGGCTCAAGAAAAAGGAAGAAGGATGTTGCTTCTCCAACTCTTTTTACTACCGCAGAAGAAGAAGAAGAAGAAGAAGAGATATTGTTTTCACAATTAGAAAGAAAAAGAAGAGCCAAACTCCATGTACAAGAGGAATTAGCCTTCCCCATTGGTGCTCTCATTTATCTCCATCAAGGCGGCTTCTTTCATGACCTTTTACAGCCACAAGAAGAGCCAGCTCCATATATTGTGGAGATACCAGACTCTCCATCTCGAGAGACTGCACTAGAGCCCCATTAGAACACTGAGTCATTAAGCTCAAGTACTAAAGAAGAAGGTGATATGGCTATCCGGTTATGGAGCCAATTGCAAGTCACCCCCTGAAGAGGTTTCCTTCCCAGCTATCATGAGCCAGGCTCTTGTGCAAGCTCCCTTTCTTCTCTTAGGAGGCCCAATCTTTACTAAAGAGACTGTTGAAGGTAAAGCCCTATTTGGTTTCCCAATTCTTAATGTTTCAAACCATGTTTGGTTCTAACACACCAGCCTTGTTTTTAAGAAGTCTCTTTTAAGGAAGGTATATCAATGGCTAAAGAGCCAGCACCAATCATAATATTTGAGAAACCTGTTGAAACTTCAAGGATAGATGTACAATTAGAAGCTCCCCTTGCAGCAATGCCAATAGAGGCTCCTTCTTTACCTCCAATTGAGGCCACCAAGGTAAAGGCTTTTCTTTTAACCTTGGTTGCTTGTTCCCTAAAGTCAAAATTTTCTTAACTCTTTTGTTGTTATCCTTTTGCAGGTTACTCTTCCCAGAACCATTCCTTCCTTAATGATAGGGGAAATGTCTTCTCCTCTAGAGAGGTTTGGAGCTAGTGGTAGATTGGCTTTCATACCACTGGACCAAGAATCTCCCAAACTCTAATTGCTAAGAGAAAGCACACATTTCCTTGTTTTAACCGTAGCTGAGGGGGCCACTTTTCAGGAGGTCATTTCCTTGGTATGATCCCTAAAAGAAGATCTAAAGATGCCTCCATCTATTGCCAGGGAACTCGAGGCCCTTGAAGAGGTATTCCTAAAGGTGAACGAAGATGTCCCAGCCCTTCTTAAGAGAAAATGGCATTGTCAAGATTTCATTAGAAACCTTGGGCGTTCATCTAGCCTAGGTGGGTTGCAGCTGTTATTTGAAGAGCTCCAATCAGCAAGAAGGATCCATAACCATCAAGCTCAAGGGATCAGAAGTTTGGAAGACGAGATCATCTAAAGGAGAGGCTGAGTCACCTTAAAGAAGAACTGCTCTCGTTGACACAGCAACATACCTCCCAAGGTTCAATCGTTAGAGGATATGAAGAGGCCACCATGGAGGCTCAAAGGAACAATCAAGCTCTTCAAGAAGAAGCCCTTTCACTTGATTGTGAACTGAATGACACAACCAACCAACAATTTTCAATAAGGAATCCTTAGTGTGGATTAGGGCTCAATTCTTTTGATATTTTTAGTCCTTGTAAAGAGATTTTGGCTGTACAAGTTACTTGTTAATTATTTTTTTTTATACGTAAGGCATGTACTCTTTTTACAACTAATGAAATATGCATGTTGTTTAACACCTCTCTCAAATTGGTAGTTCTTTTCTTTCGCTTTTGTTTATGCAATTACTTATATGATTTAAGTTTAAATCCTCACCATCTTACATCTAATTTTTATCATTTTTGCTCCTTTTAATTCCTATTGTTATTTTCTTATAATAATACTCATTTTATGCTAATTCTTGCTAGGTGTTTTTATTTTTATTTTTTTGATAAGTCAGTGATTGTATATATCAAAAAAACCGTACAAGATGTTCTTCATGATGCACGTGGGGCATACCCCAACAAGGCCAAAGCCAACAAGCAAATCCAAAAAGGAAAGCAAAAAGCAAAAGCAACAAAGATGAAATACAAAGGAACATCAAACAAAATTCCTAATTACAAATCTAAACAAAGAAACAAGAGAAAAACAAAGCGAACAAACGCCAAGCAATCCTCAACTTGATTCACGATTTCTTCTTGCCCTTCGACTTCTTGTTGTTTGCTTGAGCCTGCTTCTTCGAAGCCGCTCGAGTCACCCGACAATCAATCTAAGGCTGAACCGTATATCTCTCTTCAGGCCCAATAGAAGAAGATTCTTGCTGGGTTTGATTACCAATATCAACAAATGGAAGCAAAATACAACAAACAAAAGCAAAAATGGGCGCAAATACACCAAATCTCATGGCTAAGAAAGGAAAGAATAAGAATTTGAACAGCTTGCATCGATTGCCAATTTTGGGCAGCCAAAAGGAGCAAAGCGAAGGCAAAAATGAATAAAATACATCAAAATTCATACAATTGCAGGAAAAAGCAATTTTGGGCAGTGCAAAGTGGGGGAAAAAAAAAGAATTAAAAAGTAAGCAAGTTTGTGCTAATTGCAATTTTGGGTGGCACATTTAGCATATAAGATGAAAGCTTTGTAATTTTTTTATTTCTTGTACATACCACCTCAAACACTATAAATAGGGATGGGGATGGAAGTGCTAATTCATCAATCCAAAGTAGAAAACTCATATACAAACCATATAGAAGAGGAAGAAACAGAAACGGATGAGTTTGGTTGGTGATTTTTCATTTCCAAAGTTCTTTTCTCTTCTTTTCCTCTTTAAGTTCATATATTTTGCTTTATTTTTTCTCTATGTTATGTTAACCACGAGCTAATTTTATCTTTCTAAGGCTACAATATAGCCTAAGTTGTAGTATACGCTCTTTTCTGATTCAATGTAGTCAAAGCTTATTTATTCCATTCTTGAAGTGTTTATTTTTGTTCTTCAGGTTTTAAATGCTTGATTACCATTTCAAAACATGTAATGATTCATAATGAGTTTGAGAAGAGATTCATGATGATTGCTATCGTAATAAGCATCACAAATTGAGCAAATGCTAGAGATAAATTAACGCAATTTGTGTGGTCTTAAGGGAGAATCTTCAAAACTCTTTTCTTATTTAAATTCATGCAAGAGATTGATGAGTTAATATGTAAAGAGAATGCTAAGTATTGCTCCAGAGACAATATTTAGTAAATTAGGGTTTTCGACCATCAACAGGAATAACAACTTGAATACTGAGAATAGAAAGTCATATTGATGCGAGTAGGTGAAATCGGATGTCTTTGATCTTAAAAATTAGTAAATTTCTAAAAAATCAGTAACAACTTTAGTCCTTTTCATTTCATTTAAAATATTGAAAAATTCAAATTTCGGTCTTCCAAATAGCGCTAAAACTACTAATTTCAGTAATCATTCAATAATCAATCCATGTGGGAACGATACTCTATTTACTCTTTATTACTTGAAACAACTTAGTGCACTTGCTAAGTAATAACTACACATCAGATTTCCTTGTTAGATTCCCAGATTGATGGCATATATTTCTTTAAGAACCTACCATTGATAGCCCTTGGGTGAGTCCTTCCATCCAGGTCTTAGGGCAGGTAGGCATTACCTCCAAATGCCTCTATGACTACAAATGGGCCCTCTCAGTTTGGGAACCATTTCTCAAAGATTCAATCCTTTTGGCCAATGGGTAAAACCACTTTCCAGACGAGATCCCCTAAGTCAAAAGATCTGGGTTTGACCTGCTCGTTGCGAGCTTTGGCAACCCTCTTATTTTGAGTTTCCAACTTATGAAGGGCATAAAGCCTTACTTGGCCTAAATTAGTAAGCTCATCCACCATGGGCTGCTCATATGCAAGTTCACAAAATGTCCCTTTATGGGCAAGCCTAATAGACTGAACTATTACCTCCATTGGGAGCATTGCATCATTGCCATACGTCAAATGAAAAGGAGTTGTCCTGGCTGCATCTTATTTAGAGGTTCTGTACGCCAAAAGGGTGTTTAGTCAACTTGCGCACTTCCTAGGATTATCCTCTATCATCTTTTCAATGTTGGCCTTCAGATACTTGTTGGTTGACTCTGCCTGGCCATTAGCCTAAGTATAATTAGGTGTTGAGTTCAAGATCTCTATGTTGAAACCCTTGGTAAACTCTTTAACCTCAGCCCCGTTAAATACTCTAGCTTGGTCCACTGTAATTGTTTTCGGGACATAAAACCTATATAAGATGTTTTCTTTGATGAACTCAATCACGTCTTGCTTATTGATACTCCTGTACGGTTTGGCTTCCACTCACTTTGTAAAGTAGTCAGTTGCCACTGGAATATACGAGTGTTGTTTACTGAAAGGAGGGTTAATCTCCCCTATGATGTCCATTACCCAACCCCCCTAAACGGCCATGGTTTGACAATAGCATGCATCTCAGTAGCAGAGACTCTTGGAACATGTCCATGTCTTTAGCATGCTCTACATCCCTTGGCATACTTTATGTAATCATCCATCATTGATGGCCAGTAGTAGCCATAATGCCTAATGAGCTAATGCATTTTGTTACCAGAGAGATGGGATCCACAGATATCTTTATGGGCTCCTACCATTATTAGCATTGCATCATCCAAGCCAAGGCAGTTGAGAAGCACTCTACTAGCGTCCCTTTTACATAACTCGCCAGACTCACCATCCATATGGAACTTGTGAGTTCTCATTTTCATATTTTTGTCCTTAATGTAATCTTGAGGGTTCTTGAAGTAATCCACCAAAGGCTTCCTCCGGGCCTTTCGTTGACTTAGGACAATTTGATTAGCCTTATAGTACTCCAAGTGTCTACTTGGCGTGTCTTCACCTATGAGGATAGAGGACTCAGTGAACTCGATGTTATGATCCAAAACCTTAGTTTTGATGACTATGGGTTTCTTCACAACAAGTTTTAGGCAATGTATTAAGATGCCAACTAAGCCAAATCGTTGTTTGCCTTATTCTGTTCCCTGGGAATATGTTCAAACTGCACACCATCAAATTTACTCAATAGCTTTCGTACTATTGATAGGTATCGATTCAAGGTATCACACAAACATTGAAATTTCCTTTTTACTTGCCGAATTACCGACTATGAATCTCCTTTGATGACCACATTGAGGACTTGCATTTGAAATTTATCATGTTGTTGGAACATTTACCCACCAAGGTAATAGCCAATCTAGTGATGATCCCATTAGGGGATTCTATCATGATTCTAACTCCAGCACTTAAATTGGTTCTCGAACCATTTTCAAGGAACTAGTTCTACAACTAGAAGCAGTTTTGGCTTATCATTTAAGCCAGTATGGATGTTTGAGTGGTAGGCTAAAAAGTGTGCTAAAGCTTGTCTTTCACTAACTTTTTTGAGACATAAACAAACTCAAACTAAAGTAGAGCTAAGCCCCACTTATTCAATCTCCCTCTTAGAAATGGTCTATCTAGCACATACTTGAGGACAACGGTTTGGATGACCACAGATATAGTAAACACCAAGAAATAATGTCTTAATTTTGTTGATGCATAAAACAAGTACTAACACAATTTTTCAATTGGAGAATGCTTTATTTCACATGCATTCAGGCAATGGCTAAGGTAGAACATGGCCTGTTCGACCTTGCTTATTGTCTTATACAAGCAAACAACCAATAGATTTCTCAGAGGCAGAGACATAGATCTTCAAAGGCTCGCCCTGCTTTGGCTGAATAAGCACTAGCGACTGTATCAAGTATTCCCTGATATCCTCGAATGCTACTTGATGTGGCTTCTCCCACTTGAAGTCCTTTTTGTTGGGTCGTATTTCAAAAAGTTTTCCTAATTTGATAAAATTAATGCAGCGGAAGATTTTAAATTTTTTTTTTAATTTTAAACCTAAGGTTGATTTAAAATTCTTAATTTTAAATCTACATATTTAAATTCCTAATTTAAATCCACAAGCCTCTACTCTAATACAGTCATAATAATTACATAACTATAACTAGCATAATAAAAAAAAGGGTAAATAAATAAATAAGCAAAAAATTAAAAAGAGAAGGAAAGAAGAATACCTGAAATTGCTCTAAAATAACAAAACCAGAATAATAAATAACTCCAAAAAAGTTGAGAAAACCAGGACCTAGCTGCCTTATATGCAATGACCTCAAAACACCTGGAGAGTGGGGTTTGAAAAGTATTAAACTATAGAAAGAAAAATTTTAACGGAAATTTTTCTCTCTAATTAGATCTCCTAAAATCAACACTTTCAGAAATTTTCAATTGATACCAAACCCTAAAATTGGTTCCTCTACTTATAGTAGGATACAGGAGCGAAAAAAAAAGCGAAAAGTTCGATGTGGGATACGTGAAAAATAAATAAAAACTTGTCAAAATGACATTGTTTCGTTCAATACAAATACCGCGTTTTTAAAATCTCTGGCACGTGCCACGTGGCAGCATTGGGTTAGCCTACACGCGTTAGCGCGGATCACCAACGCAGGGCTTCTCATAGGGTGCCACATGGCATTCTATGATTGGTCCACCCCTAAAGGCGTGGATCATGGCCCTGTGCAGCCACGTGTCATGCACTGATTGGCTATTGTTTATTAACCCGGATTGCCGTGTATGTGTGTATATATATATATGTGTATGTGTGTGTGTGTGTGTGCGTGCTTTGTTTTCCATATGTAAAAATTTGCCTTATAAATTTTAATTTTTAAAAATTAATTTGTTTTATAATTTTCAACTTTTATTCACCTCATAGATAATGTTTGGCAAATTAAAATTACTCATCTTATGAATAAATAATTCATCTTATAAATTCTTTTAAAATTTTTCCGATGGTAATAAAAGTAGAAGCTTGAGCAGGGCCCTCATGGACAATTTAAATTAATTACGATCTCATGATAAAATTTAATTACCATTTAATGGGACTTTATTTCACTAAATAAATTCCAATGCACTCTAGACTTAAATCATTTATTTGATAATTCCGAAATAGACTGTATTGATGACAAAAACTCCTCCACTAGATGTCCATGACAAAACATAATTATAACTACGATCATTATTTTTCTCACGGCTTTTCATTAGTTTCCGACTCGCCCTTTTTCTAGTAATGTATTTATACTTGAACATATTCATAGTATAAATTCTAAATGTCAAACACCTGGAACACTTTGGGGAAAGATTCCGAACTATTCAAACATATGTAAATCAACTAAGGAGACATCTGTACCACATAAGAGATTGTAGATTCCATATTGAATGCCTGATCCTTATCACACTTCACGCCGCTACCCAGTGTACGTGGGAATTCAGTCATCTGTCTACACCTTACTTATAGTACACTAAACTAAATAATGTTCCATGCACAAATTCAGAATACTCTCAGGATTTATAGTCATCTTTCAAATAGTACAACATAAATCACTCATCCCCGATACTAGTCTAGAAATAAACAACTCACATGGTCCAACTCAGTGTGTCAATCTTATTAAACACACCAACCTAACACTTTTGGATTATCCTTGACATGAGACATCTAAATGCTATCTTGTAGGTATCCTATGAAGCGATCATAACCTGGTAGTACCCACAGTAGCCATCCATAAAGGGCAAGACCTCATACCTCGAGGCTAAGTCAATGAGCACATCAGCAATAGGCATTGGCTACTCGTCGTTTGGGGTGGCTGCATCCGATCTCTGAAATCAATACAGACCCTGATTTTGTCATTCTTTTTAATGACAAGGATGATATTTGCCAACCACTCGACATACCTAGCAGTTCTGATAAATTTG
Source organism: Simmondsia chinensis (assembly GCA_018398585.1). NCBI lineage: Eukaryota > Viridiplantae > Streptophyta > Magnoliopsida > Caryophyllales > Simmondsiaceae > Simmondsia > Simmondsia chinensis. The sequence goes on along the minus strand of JAGTTD010000016.1, from coordinate 18,226,015 downwards.
GCCTTTAGAAGTTTTTCGATCTCCCCTTTGACCAAATCGATGACTTCTTCGGACATCCTCCTCTGGGCATGGATAATGGGCCTCGATCCTAGCTTGATAGGAAGCCTATGCTCAACAACCTTTCTATTAAGGCTAGGCAATTCATGATGGTCCCAAATGAAGCAGTCCTTGAATTCACAAAGCAAACTTAGATATTGTTCTCTCTGCTCCTTCGAAAGCAGAGCACTTAGATAATTGGGTCTTGGGTCTTCTATCGAGCCCAAATTAGACTTAAGAAGGGTTCTTGTACTTCGGTTCTCAAATCCTCTAATTTGGTTGGGGCTACTCTTAAGTCAGAGAGTTCTAGCTCCTTCTATTGTGCTCTAACCATCGAACGATTGCACCGTTCAAAGCTGATCCTCAGCTGCTAGGCTATGAATCTTGCTATTGTTGAGGAAATGACCCCTTGGCCCATGACTGGGAGGTCTTGACACCTCTGCATTGAGGTTCTAGAGTGCTTGGAAGTCTCCTTCATCAAGAAGGGCTCTCATGCATCCCTAGAAATCAAAGTCCTCAGACTCTATGTCCACTTGGCCAACCTCAACCTCAATCAACGAGCTACCAAGGATGGCTGCTATGTCCTATTGTTAGGCAGATTGGGGAGTGGTCCTTTTGATGTCTAGAGATCCCACACCATCTTCGTAAAACTTGGCCTCAACGTAGTTGGAGCAAGCCATGAATGGCTCGTTATCTACCATAACAACCTCATAGTTGTCGTGATTCCAGAAGATTAAAAACTGATGATTTGAAGATGGAATACAGTTATTGGCATGTAGCCGATCTCTACCGAGCAAACCGTTATAGCTCGAGGTAGTTTCCACCTCAAAGAAAGCTAACAGCTTACTTAAGCCGCCAACACCCAGGTCAATTAGGTTGACTCCTTCAGATTTGGTAGCAGCTCCAGAAAAAGCCACAAATTGCAACATCTAAAGTAATTAAGTCATCTCAAAATTTATCAATGACCCCACCATATATGAAGGCAAGACATTGATGGTTGCGCCATTATCCACCAAGACTATATCGACAAAAATGCAATCAAATTTGGCCTTGATGTATAGGGGCTTGATGTGTTTATTGGCGGTATTAGGCCCATCAAACATCATCTTCATTATGTCGGGTGTGCCATCAGGCGATTTGGATGCTATAGCGTTGGTTTTGAAAGATAAAGGAATAAATTTACCTTTAGTGGCTGCCACTTTAACCACGAGCTCAACTTGAGGTTCCTCGTCTGATGCTATGACATCCTCCTTAAGAGCTTCTTGAGTATCAGCCGCCATGAACTCTAATGGAAGGAGCAAGGCAGTTTTGATGTCAAGCTTTTTACAAAGCATCTTGAATTGTATATGGATCCCTTGGTCTGATCCCTTTTCTGGGTTGTCAACCATTGATGTATCTTGATTTCTCTTTTGAGGTCTGCCATTGGTTAGCATGCCCTATTCTTGACGCTGGTCCTTGAGATTAATATCCAGAGTTTGAGATTTCTCTTCATGGAAGTCATTCTCTATATCAAACCATGTTGGATTAACACGGTCTAGAGGTTCCACCAGGTTAATGCTGAGATTGAAGTATTCCTTTTCATCCTCAGCTACTCTTTAAGCTAGGGGATTCTTGGCAAGCTAATCCAATAAGACTCTTGCTCTTTAGAAGATGAGAGACTGGCCCATCTCTTGAGCTTCTTATGTGTTTGCCCTTTACCATCAGTAGAAAAAGGCTTGGACTCAGTCATTAGATCTTCACAATCCATATGCTCAGTTTGCTAGCCCTTGCGAACCCTAGCATCCACTTGGGAAAGCCTAGTTAAGCAAGTATCGAACAGAGTTCTCTGCTGAGCTACCTTTTTTACAGCTGCCTCCTTTTCTGAGTTCTGGTAAGGCCAAAGGGACTAACCTCCTCTTGATCAAGGTGATTTCTTCTCCCAAAATTACCAAATCAAACCCCAGAAGGTTGGTGTCCTAACTATCGTGGTGCTTGACTGGTGTCCACGTTCATTAAGTAATATTTTGGACTCTTTTTGGGATATCTAGTCTTCATAATGATCTGGGTCTTTGATGCATAGCCCTAAGAAGGCCTTATTGATGATATCTTGTTTGAAGGAGCTAGATTTTTCTTTGGAAAAAAGTTCAGCGTTTTCATTTTAGATACCAGCTTATGCCCACAACCGTCGCAGAGGTCATGAGTAAGGCACGGGAGTTTTCTCAACGCCTGTTTTTTAGAAGCAAAGATCGTCTACCAATGGTCATTAGTGAGAATCCCCATGGCTATCTCTTCTTCCATAGGGTGGAGGATAATGCCTTGCTCTAATTGCTTCTTTAAGAACCTTCTAAACATACCAACCATGTTTAGAATGTTCAGTCGTGGTGTGCCATTTACAATGATCTTCTGGCAACCTTAACATGGTTCTAGGGAACCTCGGTGTTCCTGATTCCAGCAGTCTATCAAACAAAGTGTTGGCCACAACTAGAGGGTCTTTATCTATGTCCATCCTGCTTAAAAATCTTCCATTAGTTTGGCTGCTATAGGAATCATAAGGTTTTGTTACCTCGATTATATTAACCTATGTAAGACTAGGAAATGAGTCTTTATCAACACCCATCTATCCTTTCCCTAGGAAGATCAATTCCCTCGCTTGTATGGCATCTTAAACCACATGGATAAAGATCACGAAGTTCTTCAATGAATGGGTCAACGAATCATGCCTTACAGTACGCCTTCCCCTTATTAGAGTTGGGGTCGAGCTTCTTATGTTTTCCCTTGATCTTGAGTTTATTATTCGCCTTAAGCCAATAAAACTCTACATCAGATCTTGAGAGGTCAAACGAATACTGAAGGCCCAAAGAGCAACCTAAAAGGGGGAGAGACTTAGGTTCTTTCATGATAATTAAAAAATAAACTTTATGAACCAAAAATTAGATTGAAAGTTAGATAATGAATATGAAATGAAAAAGATAAAGGCAAGAATAAAAAGATGCACAAAGGTTTTTATAGTGGTTCACTTCCAAACTGGAAGCTAATCCACTTCTCAAATGATTACTCTTTGTCAGTTGAGCCCTTAACTAAACTTGATGATCCTTTTTACAAACAGGCTCAGGATTCAACATTTACAACTAGTCTTTTTATACATAGGCTCAAAACCCAATCTTTCGTTGTGATTCCTTAGTTTTGATTGTAATTGATTCATATGTTGCTGTTTTAGCTTAAGTGTTGCGTTGGTGTTAAGTTCAAATACTAGTTAGTTGGTCTTTTTGGTGCCAAGGTCGATTAATGGTCAAATTAAGTCAATTGTGGAGCTTAGTTCATTTGTTGGCCGTAATAGCTGTTTGAGTCGGTTGTAAGCTTTGGTATGGATTCAATGTATCAAGATCTATTATAAATAGATCTTAGTCATGTATCTTCATTCATTCAATAACATTCAGATTTCCTTTTGGAAATACTCTCTACTTCTCATCTCTTTCTCTACTCCTCATCTCTAATTCACTTCTTTCCTCATCTTTTCTCTCTTCTCTTAGTTTAGCTCTTAATTTGGATTTTGAAGCTAAAATTTGGTATCAAAGCCTTGATCAGGCATAATTTGAATCTAATTTGTGTAATCATCTATGGCTGGAAGGCCAAATACTCGATCTGGAGGTATAAATTCAGCAGCGACTGCTAATGTGGATCCAAATGAGACATTTGCTTCGATTGTAACAGGTACTGCTACTGCCAGGCCGGAGTTTATGACTCAAACTCAGTTGAGGGCACAAATGGATGAAATGTACAAGTTACGAATGGATATGATGATGAATAGAGTTCAGCAAGTGCAGGATGAACACGATCTAAAGAGTTCAGATCAAATACAACAACAAACTCTGAGACTTGAGGATAAGATTGGTTGTTTACAAGAACAAATTAACTGAAAATTAGAGCAAGATCAGAAGTTTGCTGAGCAAGTGCAGCTGCAATTCTTGCGTTTTGAGGAAAAATTGATTGAATTGCAAAATCACGTTAATAAACAAGGTGAATCTTCCATAAATGGAGTTCTGCGACCTACTAGTCAGTTAATTCCTCCACCAGAACTTAGACAGCCACGAGTTCATATTGACAGTGTTGAAGGTTTGGGCCAAAATCGAAGTGGATCTCCCTTAATTCAAGCTGAGGTTAGACCACCGAATCGCAATAAAATAGTTGATACTCAACTTCTAGAGGTTGCTGCTACTATAAGAACTCGAGATCAATCCATAGAGTGAGCACAAACTCGGTTATCTGGACAGAATGCAGGTCTGTATACCCGACCTCCAGAGGCTGTGTTGCACAACAGAAACTCATCCGATGACTTTGAACATCCGGACAGGCCACCGGATCAGCATTATCAGCCAAGAGTAGTAAGTAATGATGCTACTTAAGGTAATAGGAGCAACGCTTTCAGAAAACCTCGAGTTCAGATTGAACCTTTTGATGGTAAACAACCTCAATCTTGGTTGAGAAGGTGTGATCGATATTTTCACTTTTACGACATAAGTGAAGCAGAGAAAGTAGAACTTGCAGCTGTGCATCTTCATGGAGACCATGAAGTATGGTTTTACAGTGTATTAAAAAGTAATCCAAGTCTTTCTTGGGGTGAGTTTGTGGAAGAGTTAAGTGAACGATATGGTGAAGAGGACATTGGTGATGTTGTTGACAACTTTAACAAGGTCTATCAAACGACCACAGTAAGTGAGTATATGACAAGGTTTGAGAACTTACGAGCTAGCATGATAGCCACTTATCCACAAGCTACGGAGGCATACTATGTCTCTAGTTTCATTAGTGGATTGAGACCAAGAATCAAGCATATGGTGAAGGCAATTGGACCAAGGACTTTGTCCAAAGCTTATGCCAAGGCCAAGGCCACTATTGTTTCATCCAGTGACAAGAGTAAGCTCAGGGGAGGAAATCCCAGACCTCAATCCAGAGATTCTTTTGCTTCCAAGAAAAACCGTGCTGTTGATAAAAGATCTACAAGGCTTTGTTATAAATGCAGTCAACCTTATCAACCTGGTCACAAATGCAACTCTAGGCTCCTGATGTCTGCAAGAGGGGCTCATGTCGATTCTGACAGTGAAGAAATAGAGCCAGCTAAGGATAATTCTTAGCAAGAGTCACAGGAAGAAGTGTTGGATGACGAAATTGAGATTTCTATGAAAGCTTTGACAAGGAATGGGGCTCACAATACCATTCGAATTAAAGGAAAAGCTGGAAAGACTTCTATTACCATTCTTATTGATAGTGGAAGTACTCATAGCTTCGTTGATCCTAAATTAGTGAAGAAAGTGAGGCATAAAGTGCTTAAGACTCATCCTTTACCTGTTACCGTGGCTGATGGAAATTCCATCCTCACTCAGAACAAGTGCCAAGCATTTCAATGGAGTATGCAAGAACACCAGTTCAGTTTTGATTTTAGAGTTCTTCCTTTGAGTGGTTGTGACATGGTGCTTGGGGTTGATTGGATGAGATCTTTTAATATCCTGTGATGTTCGACTTTGAAAAACTCACTGTTTCCTTTGAAGTTCATGGAATTAAGGTCACATTGCAAGGCATGGCCGATCGTGCACAATTACAGTTAATCAAAGGCAAAACGTTACAAGGGGGTATTAGGAAGAGTGCCATTCAATGGATTGGACAATTGTTTGTTATCTCCCCTACTGAGTTGGGCTCTATTACCCAGCCTAAGGTTCGAACCTTGATTGAAGAATTTGATGACATTTTTGAGCAGCCAAAGACTTTACCTCCTTAAAGAAATGTTGATCACGCAATTCCTCTTAAGGCAAATTCCGATTCAGTCAAGATGAGGCCCTACCATTATGCTCATGCTCAGAAGACAGAGATTGAGAAACAAGTGGAGGAATTGTTCAAAATGTGCTTCATTAGACCTAGTCATAGTCCTTTTGCCTTTCCCGTTATTCTGGTAAAGAAGAAGGATGGAACGGCAAGGGTGTGCATCGATTACAGAAAGCTCAATTCGTTGACAATGAAAGATAAGTTTCCTATTTCTGGCATAGATGATTTATTTGATGAGTTATATGGAGCGCATTTCTTCAGTAAACTTGATCTGAGACAGGGTTATCATCAAATCAGGGTCCTCGAGCCGGATATATATAAGACAGCTTTTCAGACTCATCATGGCCACTTTGAGTTTGTGGTTATGCCATTCGGTCTAACCAATGCTCCGGCCACTTTTCAAACTACTATGAATGAAGTTTTCAAGCCTTACTTGAGGAGATCAGTGCTAGTCTTCTTCGATGACATTTTGATATACAGTTCTACTTTCGAGGATCATCTCAAGCATCTCAGAGAAGTGTTCACATTAATGCGCGATCATCAGTTCTTTGCCAAACTGACCAAGTGTTCCTTTGCTCAACTACAGTTAGAATATTTGGGCCATGTTATCTCACATAAAGGAGTCTCATCCGATCCTTCTAAAGTTCAAGCAATGCAAGAATGGCCCATTCCAGTTTCACTTAAGCAATTGAGGGGTTTTCTAGGATTGACCGGCTATTACAGGAAATTCATTGCAGGTTATGGAGCTATTGCCAAGCCTTTGACTGCATTGCTCAAAAAAGATGCCTTTAAGTGGTCGGATCAGGCTCAGTCAGCTTTTATAGCTCTCAAGGCAGCCATGTGCACAGCTCCGGTTCTAGCAATGCCTAATTTTGTAGAGGAGTTCATACTTGAGACAGATGCTAGTGGTTCAGGTGTCGGAGCAGTTCTGTCCCAACATGGAAGGCCTATTGCTTACTTGAGTCAAGCTCTGAGTCCAAAACACCAAGCAATGTCTACCCATGAAAAAGAATATTTGGCGATTCTTTTAGCTGTTGAGAAATGGCGACATTACTTGGATGGACATAGGTTCATTATTAGGACAGACCATCAGAGTCTCAAGCACCTTTTGGAGCAGAACATTGTGACAAGAATCCTAAAGAAGGGATTGTTGAAAATGTTGGGTCTTGATTATGCTATTGAGTATCGAAAAGGCAAGGAAAATGTGGCAGCTGATGCTCTCTCACGGAAGTTTGAAGATTGTGACCAAGGTTCCTATTATGCCATGTCCATTATTTTACCTTCATGGATGGAAGAAGTTTGTAAGTCTTATGAAGATGATTCTTATGCTCAAGAGATTATAGTTGCTGGCAGTATAAGGAATTCCAGTGCAGAAAATTACAATGCAGAACAATCAGTCAACAAAGGCATCAACCGACTTAACAACAAGCTTTATATTGGTTCTTCAACAGATTCGACGGATCAAATTATCAGTGCTTCACATGACTCATCTTGGTGATGTCACTCCGGAATTGAAGGAACATATCAAAGGATGAAAGCTCACTTCACTTGGCCTGGTATGAAGAAGGCAGTAACAGACTATGTGAGAACATGCGAAGTTTGTCAACAAAATAAATTGGGAGAACATCGTTATCAAGGTCTTTTACAGCCACTTCCTATCCCTGAGGGTGCTTGGATTAACATAAGCATGGATTTCATTGAAGGATTGCCAAATTCAGATGGCAAGGAGGTCATTTGGGTTGTTGTGGATCGTTTCACAAATATAGTCACTTCATTTCCTTAAACCAACCTGTCACTGCTATTAAGTTGGCCAAAAGCTTCCTTGACAACATATACAAATTACATGGATTGCCTCAATCCATTATTTCTGATCGGGATAAGATCTTCACAAGCACTTTTTGGAGGGAATTGTTCAAATTGTTGGGGACGACATTAGCTCTTAGCTCATCTTATCATCCCCAAACAGATGGACAAACCGAAAGAGTAAATCAATGTATTGAACAATATCTTCGGAGTATGGTTTTCTTGCATCCAAAAGCATGGAACCGATGGCTTTCTCTGGCTAAATATTGGTTCAATACTCATATTCATGCATCAATTGGCACTTCACCTTTCCAAGCTCTCTATCGATACTCTCCTCCCACTCCTTTCATGCTCCAGAAAGTGATTTCAGCAGCACCTGAGGCTACTGATTTGGTACAGCACAGAAAGCACATGATGCAAGTTCTCAAGGATAATCTCATCCAAGCACAAGCAAGGATGAAATTCTATGCTGACGAAAAGAGGGTAGACAAGAATTATAAAGTTGGTGACATGGTCTACCTCAAATTACAGCCTTATAGACAGTCCTCCTTGGCTGTTAGAAGAAATGTCAAGCTAAGTGCTCGTTTCTTTGGCCCATAAGAAGTATTGGAAAAGATTGGCAAAGTGGTGTACCGGCTTGATTTACCTCCTAAATCATACATTCACCCAGTGTTTCATGTGTCCTTACTCAAAAAAAGGTGAAAAGAGGAGCTAAAAGTACAAAGGAGCCACCTGAAGTTGGAGCTAATGGATCGTTGCTGCTGTAGCCAGTTGCTGTTAAGGCTAACCAGAAGATGATTGTTGCAGATCAAGCTATTAATGAAATATTGGTACAATGGCAAAACTTGGACAAGAACTTTGCTACTTGGGAAGAACTTGCATTTTTGAAGAGCCAATTTCCAAACTTTTCTCCTTGAGGTCAAGAAGCTTTTCAAGAGGAGGGGAATGTTGTGATTCCTTAGTTTTGATTGTAATTGATTCATATGTTGTTGTTTTAGCTTAAGTGTTGCGTTGGTGTTAAGTTCAAATACTACTTAGTTGGTCTTTTTGGCGCCAAGGTCGGTTAATGGTCAAATTAAGTCAATTGTGGAACTTAGTTCATTTGTTGGCGGTAATAGCTATTTGAGTCAGTGGTAAGCTTTGGTAGGAATTCAATGTATCAAGATCTATTATAAATAGATCATAGTCATGTATCTTCATTCATTTAATAACATTCAGATTTCCTTTTGGAAATACACTCCACTTCTCATCTATTTCTCTACTCCTCATCTCTAATTCACTTCTTTCCTCATCTTTTCTCTCTTCTCTTAGTTTAGCTCTTAATTTGGATTTGGAAGTCAACATCTTTAGAGCTGATCCTTTTGTAACCATAGGCTCAGGATCCAACCTTTTACAATGAAGTGAATTAAAGAATTGAATGAATTAAAGCACTCAAATTCTTCACTCTTACAAGAGTGAATTGACACTAGATCAAGCTTAGCCAAAGCTAAAAGTATGACAATTAAGCTCAATAATTAACAATAAAGAGAACTAGTGATGCTCAAGAAAACTTCAAGAAATATAGAAGATTAAACTTTAAAGTGTAAGTAGAACAAAAGAACTTTAATGAATAAAATCTTAAAGAATTGAATGATTTTATCAAAGAATTTAAGCCCTATAGGCCAAAAGGACATATGAGCCATTGGGAAACTTTTAAAAAAAAATTGGAAAGAAATTGGAGCTAAAATGTAGCCGTTAGAGCTGTCGCAAGGCTGTGTGTCGACACATAGGATCTGTATGTTGACACACAACTGCTTCAGTTGGCTACTGTATGTCTGTGTGTCGACGCATCTCTTCTGTGTGTTAACACTCAGCATGCCTGGGTGGATTTGCATGTTTTATATCAATTAGCTTGATTGATGAGATGATTTACCATATCAGCTAAATAAATTGATTGATTAATTAATTTCCATATTAGCTTAATTTTTGAATTAATTTCCTAATTTGCTTTGATCATGAATAGATGATTGATTAAATCAAGCAAAATTATCATCCATTTAAAATTTATTTTGTTTGATTTGATCATGTTTTTAAAATACCAATCCTGGAAAATATTTTCATTGACAAATTGGATTGGTTTAAATTTTGACTTGAACATTTTTTAAATAAAATTTGAAAATCAACTTTCAAAAATATTTTAAAAATATTTTTGTTAGAGCATCATATAGCAATATTAAGATTTGGACTCAATTGATATATCCCGATCCTAAGTCCTAGATAATAAAAATAAATAACATTAAGACGCTTGGACTCAGATCATGTTCTCTTTAAGTTGGATGAATCTTCTCTTCAACTTTTATATCTTTTGTTCTTGATTCATTGTCTTAGAAGGCTTGATATCAGCATGATTTGCCTTGATTTTACTTAGCTTTCGTATGAGTCACTTAGAAACAAGATTAGAATGATTTAAACACAATGACTCATTAAATGGTTGTTATCTTCAAAATTACAATATAAATGGCTTTAGGGCCAAAAAATACTTTCTCAAGTCTTGGGATTGATAAGACTTCCTCACTTAATGTCCTTGATCAAAGGATTAAAAACCATAGGAGATCCTTTGACGTATTCAGCGATGTCAATTTTGTATGAAGGATCTTCTCCTTCTTTAATTAAGTTGTGTACGTAAATTCCATACACGCTGTTTTTTTTAAGGCTATTCTCTTTTAAGAGAGCCTTATATGGTATAGCAAATTCTGCCAGCCAAAGAAGCGTCGTAAAGTTTGAGCCTTTGAATTTCTTCCTCAATTCAATATGTAAGCCCTTTAGAGCTAACTTAGCATACTCAACTTCAGGAAGAGCTACGGTGCATTTTAACTTAGCTTTCTTGAACTAGTTAATGTAATCTTCCACCGACTCACCTAGCTTTTATTTCATTCGAGTCAAGTCGGGCATGGAAGTTCCTAGTTTCATTCTTGGGGATTGGGCTGGGAATTGCCTAGCCATGTCATCCCAACAGCAAATGGAATTAGGAGGCAGGCTAATGCATTAATGCATGGTATTTACTTAGCACATATACTAAGTCGATTCAAGTAAAAAAGTGTGAGTAGAGTATCACTCCAACGAGGATTGATTATTGAATGAGTACCGAAATTACTAGTTGTAGCGCTATTTGAATGACCAAAATTTAAAGTTTTCAATATGTAACTAATAAAATGTAAAGAACTAAAGATCTTTTTGCTGATTTTAAAGTAAGTTTACGAATTTTAAAAATCCAAGGCATCCAATTTCACCTAGTTGCATTAATACGACTTTCTATTCTCGGTATTCAAGTTGTTTATTCCTTGTTGATGGTTAAAAACTCTAATTTACTAAATATTCTCTCTCGAGCAAAACTTAGCATACTCTTTTGCATATTAACTCATCAACCTCTTACATGAATTTAAATAAGAAAAAAGTTGTGAAGATTTATGGTTTTCACTTACAAGATCACACAAATCGCGTTAATCTATCTCTAGTATTAGCTCAATTTGTAGTGTTTATTACTTTAGCAATCATCATAAATCTCTTCTTGGACCCATTATGAATCATTAAAAGTTTTGAAATGATGATCAAGCACTCAAAACACATAAAGAACAATAATAAACACTTCAACAATGGAATAAACAAACTTCGAATACTTTGAATTAGAAAAGAGCGTATATTACAATTTAGGCTACATTGTAGCCCTAGAAAAACAAAATTAGCTTATGGCTAACACAACATAAAGCAAACTAGAATAAAATCCACGAGCTTAATAGAGGAAAAGTATAAAAAAGAACTTTGGAAATGAAAAGTTACCAACCAAACTCTTTATTTTCTCTTCCTTCATCTTCTAAACTGTGACTTATGAGATTTTTTTTTTAAAAAAAAAAATTGGATGCTTAAACTCCTCCCTTCCACCCCTGTTTATACTACTTGATGATGCAAGTACATAAGAATAAAAAAAAATACAAGAGCATGACTCTCATTTGATGAAAGTGCCGCCCAAAATCAACTTACTACACTGGCTTCCTTTTTTTAATTTTATTTTTTTCTCTTTTGACCGCCAAACTATGCAACTTGATACAAGTTGTACTTGTTCTTGAAGTGTCCAGTTAACCTTTGTTCTTGATTTGTTTATTTTGCCGCCCAAATTTGCAAATAGTTGTAAGTTGATTCAAGTTCTTCATTCTTCTTGCTTAGCTGTTGGGTTTTGTTGCCATTTTGCATATTCTTGCTTTTGTTTGTTGTGTCTTGCTTCCATTTGTTGATTTTGGTCATCAAACCTACCAAGAGTTAGCATAAAATGAGTGTTGTTGCAAAGAAATAACCATAGCAATGAAAAAGGGCAAGAATTAGCATAAAATTAGATGTAAGATGGTCAAAAATTAAACCTAAATCATATGAATAATCGCATACTAAATTGGACTTATCATGTACCACTGACAAGTGGTCCCAATTAGGGAGCTGGGGAATAGCCTATGCTTGAGATATTGATTGTCAACAGCTTCCCTACACTGGCAATTAAACCTTGCCAAGTGCTCGAGGGCAGACACAGTCCCTTCCCCTACAAACGAGGTAAACTCGGGGATTTTGTATCCCCAAGGAAAGGGGTATGTAGTCAGGGTAAGGTTTGCTATACAAAGCTCTGTTGACCCTTGCGAGACCTAGCCCATACATTTGCTCAATGAGGGTGGCCAATTGGTCATGGAGGGGTAGGTTAGGCACATGATTATGCGCCTTCCATTGGACCCCAAGTGGGTAAGGATCTCCAGGGGGATATGCTGGATACCCCTGAGCACCTATCACAATCAAGTGTGGGAATGGTTGTTGCCCCACAAGCCCTGGGTGATTCCCTTGATCATAATGGCCATGTGCTTGGTTGGCCATGAAGTATACTCCGGCAGGACCTAGGTTACATGGCATGCCTGGAAGCACACCAGTGTTAGCTAGCTGTTGGTTCATCCTGGCCTAATCAATTCCTAAGTCTTGATCTTGAGGAAGTGCATGGTTACTTTTCCCCTCTGCAGGGCAAGCATGAAGAGGTCTAGGATGAAAAGCTTGGTTCCTAGAAGTGGTGACTCATATTTCAAGGCCTTGAGTGGGCCTTGAGGCAACCTCTACTGCCCGAGGAGGGTATGAACCGCTATTGCCCCTGTCCCTAGAACCAGTAATTCTGGCACATTAGCGTTAAGATCCCTCAAGGCCAAAGAGAAACTCTAATTTGAAGGCTCAACAACCCCAAGGGGTACGTTGTCGTTTCTATGGCTGGACTCTAAGCTTGTAACACCTAGGTTAGCCACAGCTGGGTTTTTCGTTCACTAAGGGAAACTGTAGTCAGCCTGAGTAGCTAATAACCATAAGCTTGAGGGAATCTCGTGAGGATATTCAGTTGGCACTAATAGAAGAGGCATAAGCCTAAGCTACCTGATATCCTCCCTAATAGCTTGGCTCAAGCCATTATGAGTCTCAACCTGTCGAACCAAGATACGTTTAACCTCCACCACTGTCTATCTTACCACATCCTTAGCAATAGGGGGAGTAGTAGAGGACAAGGTTGAGTTCATTTTAACTAAGGCTCTATCAGTTTCTTTGTGAAGCCTTTCATTCAGAAAGGTTACAATGTCAATAATTACGGCTCTCATGGCGGCAAAGTTTTCACGCTAAGCCGCTAGATTGCGCTCTGTTTCAGCACGTTGCCTCTCGAAGGCCACTCTCATTGTTTATTGGACTCTTTGGTCCATAATTTCAAAATGGCATTTGAGTATAGACATAAAACTCTTGCGAGAATGGTCATCGAGCCTAATGCGTTCATTATCTGGGAAGTCATCATCGCCACCGCTTTCGCTGCCATGGCTATGACTTGGTCCATCCTTTCGACATATGGGACTTTGTTAAGAGGGTCACAAGCAGGGGCCTAATTAAGGCTAAGCCTTCTGGTTCCTCATGCTTAAGGGCACCAGACCTCCTGGTTCTGACTAGTGGCGAATGGCCAACAAATTAGGTCCTAGTAACCCAAGGGCTAAAACGATGTTTCAAGCCTCCCACTGTGGTCACCAAATGGCGTGTTTGCTTTTTTTTCAGTTAAGTGTGATGTGGTCGCTGTAAAATGATAAACAAAACAAACGTGCAAATGGGACAACCACGACTAGGGAGTGAGCCTAAATATAAATTGTACATCTTTAACCTCAACCACTCTCTGTTTTCGAAGAAAAGGCTATGATGCATTAGTGTATTTGACTTTTGTTATACAGGCGTTCTTCTTACAATTCAATTAAGAAGACTTGGTTAAATATTTTTGTGAATTTTTTTATGTAATTATGGATAGAAAGTAAACGATATGGACCTCACTCAAGTGTCAGTTACAGTGACAGAGCAGAGCCCACATACACCTTTTTCTCGTACACTTAAAAATTAGGAAATGGGGTGGAGACAAACCCAAGAGCTCAGCAGTCCACTTACAAGCCCAAGTCAATCAGGTTTTTAAGCCTGGCACCGTTAACTTATAATAACTAAAATGAGTCTAGGTTTGACAAGATTAAGGCTGAGCAAACCATATTCAGGTCCCTAGATTAGGACAAACGCAATCAAGGGCCAAGCCTTGGCCGTCAAAGCCCTAACTAATGGTGTGAAACTAAGTTCACCTAACTTATCAATTGGTGACAATAGTATTAAGGCCAACGCAATCAAGTGTCAAGCCTTGGTCATCAAATCCTTAAATTAAAGCCTCAAATCTCACAGATTAAAACTGGAAAGTTATACCTGAAGCACGAGAAATTGTATTACTATGAAGGTAAGTGCAACAGATATATACGTTACACCACCCCTAGCTAAGTTACGCTACTCCTAGGGGAAAAAGCACAAGGGTGCTTTAAAAGAAAACTTGAAGAAGTTTTGTAATGAGTGTGTGTACTACTTTGGACTGACGCAAAGTCCATTATTTATAGAAAACTGAAAATAATATTTGCTCCTATTTCTACAGAAACTTCACCCACGTCTTGCCACAAAGCTTCTTCTTTGCGCGCCAATCTTCAATGAACGTGTCCTGAATTCAGTTTTGTAGGAAAATCCTTGGTGCCCATGTACGCAATACTAGTAGAAGTCCCTTCCAAAAACCCCATGTCCTCTTGGATTAAGCTTAGCGCCCAAGTGTCTGAGATTGCACTCCAAGAAACTATTTCCAGCCTAGAAACCTCCTGTCTTGCAGCCTTTCTAGAAGTCCCTCCAGCTCATGCTCCCTTCACCCCTCAACCATCTCGAGCCTCGAGTGGTTAATACCCTTATGTAGGCTAATAATTCTCACAGGATGCTAGACTTGAGACGCCTTTCTCTTACTAAAGGCCTAATTCTCCTCAAGGGAAGCCTCACGTATTAAGCACGTCACACTTTGCTCAAAACTGCATTGTCCTAGCCCCTTTCGAAATTAGGGTGTAAACAGACATGCCATAATGGTATGTACTCTTCTTTTGGAGGTGGTGTTAACACCTCCGCTTACTAGTAGTCGTGCACTCGAAGGTGGTTTTGACTAGGTTCATCCTCTCGCGAGATGGAACTATGTTCTAAAGAATGCAAGATGGGTCATCTAATCAAGGCCAACCTTCCACGTTTCCTCAGCCTCAAGAGTGCTAGTGTTTTTGGCTTGGAACATTGGAGAATTCCCTTAAGCTCACTATGCCCAATAAACCATCTCAAGTGACGATCATATCAAGGCTTTAGTTAATGAAGTTGTTTGAATCTAGACGTTGTAGTTTCCATTCCTTGAGCATTTTGTGCCTAGAGCATGATCCCATTTGTCGAGCATGTGTCCTTTATCTCAAGATGATGTCGTTCCAACTCCCTTGAGTCTAGGTTGTAAATAACAGTGAATTAGGAGCAAGTCTAATTTCGAACTGCACATATTTGACCTAAATAAACCTCAAAGTGATGAAAGTTGATACGTTTGGTGAAGTAGACTTTGATTGGAAATTAATATGTGGATCTAGTAAATGCTTTAAATAACAAGACATGAATTATATTTTTTGGATTATGTTTTAATTAGTAGGATGCGAGAATTAAAAATATATGGACATGGCCCAAGCAATAGTAGTTGTGATAGAGCGGAGCCTACAAATATACCGCATACACTTAATAGCTGGGAATTGGATGGAGAAGAGCTCAGCAGCCTTTTTGAGCACAAGTCTATATATTCTTAGGCTTGGCATCCTTGACTTAAGATAACTCGTATAGGTTTAAACCTAACAAGGTTAAAGTGGAGCAAATTATATTCGGATCACTTGATTAGGACCAACACAATCAAGCGAAATGTCTTAGCCATCAAAGCCTTAAAACAGTGGCTAAAACCTAAATTCATCAGCAGCACGTAGTCGTGCCACCAATCTAAGACCAACACAATCAATCTCTACATTTGGCCATCTAAGCCCTAGACCAAGGATGCTGAACTTACTTCGTCTTAAGGGTTGGGGATAGAACTATGGCAAAAACGGATACCTTCTTGGACATCACAACTGAGATCCGGATTGTATTGCTGAAAAGAAAAATAAAGCTAAAAGTAGACCCACTCCTACAAAAAACGAAAATATAAAGTACGAGTGCTACATAAATGATGAAAACAAAAGAGTTTTATGTATTAATGCTAGAACCCTTGCATAATTATAGCAGCCCTTTATTTATATACTAAAATTCTTACTGTTACATCATTGTTTGGTGGCTCTCTCCCCCACGTCTTGCATGCATGCTTCCATAACTTTGAATTGGTTTTGAACATGCTTTGACACATGTACTCGAGGTCAAATGGTCTTTTCCATGTTCGTCCAAGTCCTCTTGAATGTTCTTAAGGCCTACATCTAAGGTATGTGCTTCAAACAATCATCTCGAGCTTAGGTAGTTACCTTTCCAACAACACTTTGGGCAATACCCTTGAGCTCGAATTTATAAAACCAATAAGCCACCTCGAATGGCTATAATTTTCGGACATTAGTTTTTGAGATAGCAATAATCTGAACACTATTGTTTCCACTGCTCAAGCCTTCTAGGTCTCGATCATGGTCCCACTGTTGAGAACGTGTCATACTATCCCTAGGCAATGTCAATCCAACTCCCTCGAGTCAGGGGAAACAATATGTGGTGTCTTTGCAACACTATCTATATATTTAAATGGACACCTAAAGCTTGGTTTTCTAGATTTTGCACCAGTCTCCTTTGAGTTGGTTTTGCTACTCTTAGTCTAACACTTCACTCATTGTCTACAACACAAGCAATGATACCCTACTCTTGGTTCTTTATGTTGATGACATCATTGTCACTAGTATCAATATTATTATTGTCGTCACACATCAATTCTCCTCTCTGTTCAATATGAAGATTTAAGGAACTGTCAATATGTTCTTAGGATTAAGGCCAGACAGAGGTCCACTACGGTGTTCTTGTATCAACATAAATATGTCACTGACCTCCTCACCAACTTTGATATTATCCCTGACCAAACCTGTCAAGGCCTCCTTCCCCGGATCAGATTATAATATTTTAATTGAACAATACAGGCTAACTTGACTACCTACATAAGCACCGTTTTGCTTGAAGGTGCTCGATTAGATATCCAATTTCATATGGATCTCATAAGTCTTTTTGTGCATTGTCCATGGGAGCCACACTGACATGTGGTCCAACAGATACTTTGCTATGTAAAGAGTATGGTTAATGCTTGCATTACAACATATGTTGATGCGGATTGAGGGAGGGTGTCTTCCTGACAATAGCTCAACTTCCAAATATGCGGTCTTTTTTGCTGAATTTAATTTCTTGGAAAAAATAAGAAGCATCCAACTGTCTCTAAGTACACAAAGAATCAAAGTGCATGGACACGGCGTACTCTGTAGTTTAGATATACCAAGTTTGTCGCTACTTTGCGACAATGACGTATTCCTTAACGATATGGTAGATCTTCCTTGTGACAAAATCTCAACCACATATCCTTCTACCAATCCGATCAATCATAATCATGCCAGGCAAGTGGATGTCAATTTCAACTATGTTTGGGAAAAGTTGGTACAATGAATATTTAGGTTTATTACATCCCCACAAAGGAGCAGCTGGCTAATATTATGACAATCAGTCTCTCCTTTTCTAGGTTCACCTATTCTAAAGACAATTTTTTAATGGTTTCCCCCATTTTAAATTAAAAGGGTCTGTTAGTAAATTCTAACTCTATTTAGGGTTGTCATTTTCCCTTTAATACTCTACATTACTAACTCCATGTTGTAAAAATATAGAAAATACTAAAATGAATCAAACACAATTAGAAACACTATTCATGTAAAGCACCCTAATTTATAATACAAGAAAGAACTTGAAAAGACCAAGGACACCAACCTTGCCACTAATGACAGGCAAGAAATTAAACATCACACTAATGACAATAAAGGCCCCAGTGGCCGATTATGCTAGGGTAAAGACTAAGAAAAATCTTTCCTAATTACTGCTGCTAATAACTCCAAAGCTAAATACATGGAAAAATAAACACAATAGAATACTAGGAAAAATACAAAGAAATACTAAAGTACAAGAGAATACTAAAATACAAGACAATACTAGTCCTATTATTTTCAACACTCTATAGTTGGAGCATGTAGATTTACGATGCCCAACTAGTGAAGAAATGACGAAAATAAAGGAAAACTGAGAGCCTTTGTCAAAACATCGGCCACTTGCCCCGTAGACCACATGAATGAAGTAGAAATTTCCCGAGTTAACAACTTATCTCGAGAAAAATGACAATCAACCTCTATATGTTTCGTCTTTCTTAAAGAATAGGATTTGAAGAAATATGAAGCGTTGCTTGACTATGATGCGTCTCGTATTTACGCATCTTTTAATTGTTATTTTTTATTATTTTTCACCTAATTAATTATAGGTCTACCCTCATTTTGGCAATTTTTATGTTTAGCATGTTTGAAATTAAAGTTCCGAAAATTGTCAAATGTTGGTGTAAATAAGACAAATTCGATGCGCAAACAATTAAATCAAGCCAATCGAGAATCGGGATATGAACATATAAGCTCGGAACTCAAGCCCGACCACTATCAGGCCCAACACCCACACCAGGACGTCCTCAGCCCAACCAAACAGCAACGCAGGGTCTGTTCACCAGCAGCCCCTCACCGCATCACCCTAGATGGACCACCAGTAGCGGCCCAATAGCCACTTAGACACCAGCTCAGGACCACCAGCAGCACCGGCCCAGCAGCAGCCCACGACAGCTCCAACACCAGCACGTCGTCATCAAATTCGGCCCACCACCAGCACCAACCCGCACCAGATTCCGGCCCAAATCCGGCAGGGCTTAGAGAGAGGAAGAAGAGTCGGTTTGGGGGGTTGATTTAAATTTGAGGTGGTCGCTGTTCTCGGGGGAGCTTGCTGGGGGGTTCACCGCCTCTGCTCTTTTTTCTCTCAGCTCTCTCTTTCTCTCTCATAATTATATTATATTTTATTTTAATTTTTCGTTAAGTTGGAACGAGAGTGAAAATAGCGTGGAGATCAACATGAGTTTGTTCAACTTCTTCTTCACCGGATCATCCTTGATGGAGAGATAACTTGCTCTCTGGGTTAGATTAAATCTTAACCTTTACTTTTAAATCAGGTTAATTTAATTGTTTACATGAATTGCTTGGTTGAGATAAATACTTTGAAGTATTATATTTTTATGGTTTATTCAATTGATATGATTATTGAGTTCATAACCTTTAATTGTTGATATTGATATTTATAAATTAATTCTTTGTGCCTGTAGCCTTAAGATTAATTAATCAAGAAAATAGTATTAACCGAATTGTTAATTAAAGCCTATCTTCCCTATGCTTTAGTTAGATAGGGTCAATACGTAATAATTAACAATATGTTAGGTAGAGCCTATTTTCCTTATGCTTTAGTTAGATAGGGTCAATACGTAATACTAACAAAATTATCTTAGTAGGTTGAAGCTTGTAGCCTAAACCACTACCTATGTGACAATTATTAAGCCCAAATTAAGAGTTAACACAAAAATAATTGGCTAATGATGGATTCAAAACCCTAGTCTCTAATTTAATACACGTTCCCGATTAGTAGTAGATTACTTTAGTTTAATTGTCGTTTTCTAGATTAATTAACACAAAAACACTTTTTTTTGAATCAATTTAGATCACAGATTAAATTCACGCACTCTTAGTCCTTGTTGTTCGACACCCTCTCGCTCTACACTTCAATTTTGGTGTGTTTAATAAATAGGGTTTTATATTAAATTTTGATAGATGTAGAAAAATACATCAAGATTTTGGCGCCGTTGCCAGGGACTAGGCATCATTCGTGATTTTATTTTTGTGATTTTCTTTAATTTTTAACTTTCTATTTCTTCTATAATTTTAAATTAATTTATTTTATTTTAAACCTCGGATTTGAAATATTAATTTGATTCTTAATTTAGGATTTTTTATTTTTAATTCTCTTTATTGTTGTTGTCTCTTTTCTAAAAACAAAAAAAAAATTTATTTTCTTTTATATACATTTTTTTTCTTGTGATTTTTGTGCATAAGTAGATTTTAGGGTATCTTGTTATCTGTCTTTTTTTTTTAGTATTTGCTCGTCTGCTTTATTTGTTTTGCTTATTTAATTTTTAATTTACTTGCTTCGTGTGGTTAATTGTTCATGCACGGTCATTGCTCTTTGTCTCTGGACCTTACTAGATTCGACCTTGAAATTGAAAGAACATTAAGAGACCTTAGAGCCTAACACCGAGCGCAAACCGTAATGGCTGACGAACAACAACCACGTACACTTGTGGACTACTTTTCTCCCACCACATACGCCTCACCGTCTTGCGTTAGATTGCCACCAGTAGCCCATCAGTTCGAGCTTAAGCCACATACTATACAGATGCTTCCTTCGTTTCATGGCTTAAGCAATGAGAACCCGTACGCACACTTGGACAGTTTCATGGAGGTTTGCTCAACCTTTAGGATTCCTAACGTCAGTGATGACGCCATCCTGCTTCGCCTCTTTCCTTTCTCTTTAAAGGAAAAGGCTAAATACTGGTTAGGCACCTTACCTAGTGGGACGATTAGTACTTGGACTCGAATGTATCAAAAATTTCTTAAGAAATTCTATCCCATTAGTAAGACTAACACCGCTAGGAGAGCCATTAACACCTTCGCCCAACTTCCTACTGAAGAGTTTCACGAGAGTTGGGATAGGTTTAGGGAACTCTTACGAGCTTGTCCACATCATGCTATCCCTAAATGGCAACTAGTCCAGAACTTTTATTATGGGTTAAATGAAAAGGGTCAACAAACTGTTGATGCCTCATGCGGTGGTCAGTTCCTTAAAAAGAATGAGGATGAGTCGTGGGAACTGTTCGAACTTTGAATGAGAATTCATAACAATCTGCCACACATGCACGTCTTAATGCTACGAGGTTGAATAGAGGAGCAAATGAGATTGCACACACCTCCCTCTTAGATAAGAAAGTAGACTCTCTTGCCTCTTCCGTAGAACAGTTAACTTCCCTATTTAATATGACATTGGCCCCCTCTACTGTACCTAATGTGTCTCATGTTTCAAATGTGCATAGTGCTTACTCTTCATGCTCTAGTGCCTCTCATTCTATACATGACTGCTCCTCTGCTCTACCTTAGGTGGAGTGGTCGAACGAACAAGTCAATGCAACCCAAGGATTCTCTCGAAATGACCCATACTCTAATACATACAATCCGGGCTGGAGAAACCATCCTAACATCTCCTAGAGGCAAGGAGGAGAAGGACAATTTGTGCCACAACAATCTCAACCACGACCTCACTCACCTGGTATGACACGACCCGTCGGTTTTCAACCGCAAGGGTATGCTTCCAACTACTCTCAACCTCCTAATTTGAGTTCTAATTCGAATTTTGAAGAAAAGGTTTTGAGTGCGCTGAAAGGTTTGGAAGCTAATTCCCAACTCCTCCACTCCCATACACAATTGATTGCAAAACTAGAAACCCAAATAGGTCAATTAGCTAACACTCTAAGTAGGAGAGATGAGGGAAGACTCCCTAGCCAAACCATAGAAAACCCTAGAAATTGTGTGAGGCAAGACAACTATCCTCCCCATCAAGAACAAGCAAAGTCCATTACAGTGTTAAGAAGTGGGACAGAGGTTAACAATGGAGTGAGTGTTGAGAGTGAAGTACCCATAAGTGGTGAGGGAGAAGAGAGGAGCAAGGAAAGAGAGAAGGCGACCGTCGAGGTCATGCACCCTTCTCCCACTCCTAAGACCTCTGATCTTCCATCCTCATATGTACCGAGAGTGCCCTTCCCCCAAGCTTTAGTTGCACCACATCCAAATGGGAAGGACAAGAAGTGGGAAGATATTTTGGAGACGTTTAGGAAAGTGAAGATAAGCATTCTCCTTCTTGATGCAATTAAACAGATCACGGCCTATACGAAGTTCATTAAGGATCTACTGAACCAAAAGAGGCGATCTAGAGCACATCTGCGTAAAATGTATTTTTAGCCGAGCAAGTGAGCTCTATTCTAAAGTGTGACACTCCAATTAAGTATAATGATCCTGGTGTCCCCACCATCTCTTGTTCACTTGGACACTACCCAATCGATAAAGCCTTACTGGACTTAGGAGCGAGTGTCAACATTATTCCTTACTCGGTTTTTGAGAAGTTAGGCTTGGGAGAGTTGCAACCAACCACGGTGACCTTGCAATTAGCAGATAGGTCAACTAGGATTCCCCGTGGTGAGCTGATTAATGCACTAATGAAGGTAGACAAAGCCATGTTTCCAGCTGATTTCCTTGTACTTGACATGGAACCTTCCAGTCATCCGAAAAACCATATCCCTGTCATCCTAGGTCGGCCTTTCTTAGCGACGGCCAATGCCACGATTAATTGTACACCGGGGGGTAATGGGTGTTAGCTTTGCGAACATGACTATCAAGTTAAATATTTTTAAGGCTTAAACGTCACCCACTAGTAAGGATGAGTCAAAGTGTTTTTGTGTAAATGTTGTTGATGATTTGGTGGACCAAACACTCTCCTCTACCCTAGTTAGTGACCTCCATGATGAGAATGCAAAACCTTCTAAAGAGATGCAACGAAGGTTAAACCCGGACATGAAAGAAGTCTTGGGTTGAGAGAAGAATCACGATGCTATGGTTCAGGAGGAAATTGTACTAGGCCATAGGTTGTCTACGGAGGGTATTGAGGTTGATAGAGCTACGATAGATTTGAATGTGAACTAGCCCCCTCCCTCAAATGTGAAGCAAGTTAAAGACTTTCTAGGTCAGGCGAGTTTCTATAACGGATTCCTTAAATACCGTGGGAAGTTAACTAGACCATTGACTAGTGTACTATGTAAGGACGCATCAGTTGAGCTCAATGAGCCTTGGTTAGACGCTTTTCATAAGCTTCGATCTACACTTATCGTTGCCCCCATTAGGCATCCACCCGACTACTCTCTCCCTTCTGAAATCACGTGTGACACTTCTGATTATGCTGTAGTTGTTGTCGTAGGTGAGCTCGATGAAGTTGTTTCTTTAGTTGATGCCATTACTTGATTTCGCCAGACCCATTGTGCTCGGCTGAAGGCGTAAAACTTAGCGCTCCTAGGAGGCAGCCTAGGTTTGTTATTTCTTGTTTTAATTTAGTTTTTGACCTAATCAGTTGCTTCGAGGTTTGTTTTCTCTATTTTCAGGTTCTTGTGCCAGGTTGAAGGAATCATATATACATGTCCACGCCGTCTCGCCAGGTTGTATTGCTCCATCTCACCTATCTCTTGTGCTTTAATGATTGATGTTGTTGCATTGAGGACAATGCATGATTTAGGTGCGGGGCTGAGGCTCATTTGCATATGCTCATTTTTGGTCGAATTTTTAAAATTTTGAACATCTTTTGTGCATTTTGAGCGTGCATTATAACCGCTTAGCTAAGTTTTCCTTGATCGACGCGTATGTTATGATGACAGTGGGATTAGTTGCTTATTTCGTTCTCTTGATTCCATGAAATTAAATGATTCTACTTCATACTTGTTAATGAGTGTTGTTGATTATTGCTGATATTAATGGTTCTACTCATGCCACTCACATATTCACTGAGCAAGGACTTTCATGTTGCGAAAAATCTGAAGAATTTGAGATATATCTTGAGTTTTGCAAGCCTGCCCTATTGGGTTATCTTAATTCTTGCCCTTGATGTTATGTAAAATACTGGTTGGTCAATGTCAATTGTAATAATGAAGTACGTGTTATAAAAATTTTTTTTAAAAAAAAGGTCCAAAAATGGACAGAAAAGAAAGAGGAAACAAAGAAAAGAAAAAAAGGGTTTCCTCCAAAAGAAAAATGTAAAAGAAAAAGAAAAAGTGAAAACTAGTGTACATTCATGACAAAGGTGTTCTTTTGTACTATACAGAGGTCAGAGTGTTGTAAAGTAGTCACTCATATGCCACTTAAAATTTCTCTATGTATAGGCATGTGCTTAGGTGATTCAATGGTGTGGGTGCACAAAACTTTTATATATTTGGTTGGAAGCGAGAATTTGAAGAGATTCTGTGACATGAAATCCTAATCACTTTCACTTGTGCGCTTAAATTGCTTAAGTAGTCCCTATTAGTTGATACAAGGTTAATGAAATTCTATGACGAGTTTTGAAGTTTAATCATCTGAATTCTTGGAATTGGAGAATGCTTTATATGTTTAGCATGTTTGAAATTAAAGTTTCGAAAATTGTCAAATGTTGGTGTAAATAAGACAAATTCGATGCGCAAACAATTAAATCAAGTCAATCGAGATTCGGGACATGAACGTATAAGCTCGGAACTCAAGCCCGACCACTATCAGGCCCAACACCCACAGCAGGACGTCCTCAGCCCAGCCCAACAACAACGCAGGGCCTGTTCACCAGCAGCCCATCACCACATCACTCTAGATAGACCACTAGTAGCGGCCCAACAGCCACTTCGACACCAGCTCAGGACCACCACCAGCGCCGGCCCAACAGCAGCCCACGACAACTCCAACACCAGCACGTCGTCATCAAATTTGGCCCACCACCAGCACCGACCCACACCAGATTCCGGCCCAAATCCGATAGGGCTTAGAGAGAGGAAGAAGAGTCGGTTTGGGGGGGGGGGGGGGTAATTTAAATCTGAGGTGGTCGTTGTTCTCAGGGGAGATCGCTAGGGGGTTCACCGCCTCTGCTTTTTTTTTTTTTTTCTCAGCTCTCTCTCTCTCTCTCAGAATTATATTATATTTTATTTTAATTTTTCATTAAGTTGGAACGAGAGCGAATTAGCGTGTAGATCAACATGAGTTTGTTCAACTTCTTCTTCACCGGATCATCCTTGATGAAGAGCTAACTTGCTCTCTAGGGTTAAATGAAATCTTAGCCTTTACTTTTGTTTACTTTTAAATCAAGTCAATTTGATTGTTTACATGAATTGTTTGGTTGAGATAAATACTTTGAAGTATTATATTTTTATTGTTTATTCAATTGATATGATTATTGAGTTTGCAACATTTAATTGTTGATATTGATATTTATAAATTAATTCTTTGTGCTTGTAGCCTTATTAATTAATCAAGAAAATAGTATTAACCGAATTGTTAATTAAAGCCTATCTTCCCTATGCTTTAGTTAGATAGAGTCAATACGTAATAATTAACAATACGTTAGGTAGAGCCTATTTTCCTTATGCTTTAGTTAGATAGGGTCAATACGTAATACTAACAACATTATCTTAGTAGGTTGAAGCTTATAACCTAAACTAGTACCTGTGTGACAATCATTAAGCCCAATTTAAGAGTTAACGCAAAAATAATTGGCTAATGATGGATTCGAAATACTAGTCTCCAATTTAATACACGTTCCCGATTAGTAGTAGATTACTTTAGTTTAATTGTCATTTTCTAGATTAATTAACACAAAAATATCACTTTTCCTTGAATCAATTTAGATCATAGATTAAATTCGCGCACTCTTAGTCCCTATTGTTCGACACCCTCTCGCCCTACACTTCAATTTCGGTGTGTTTAATAGATAGGGTTTTATATTAAATTTTGATAGACGTAGAAAAACACATCAGACTATAAAAAAAAAAAAAAAAAAAGGTCGCTTGCTCCATCTTGACTCAAAGATCACTTAACAAATGTCGTAGCCATACTAACTCGGTCGTTATCATCGCCATCCCATGGTACTCAGCTTCAGCAAATGAACGAGAAACCACATATTGTTTCTTAGAACATGAATAAACCAGGGAACCACCAAGAAATATATCAAAACCTGTAGTAAATTGTCTAGTAGTGGGACAACCTGCCCAGTCAGCATCATAATAGGCATGAATATTAGAATCATAATCACTATGATGAAAGATTCCTTGACCTTGTTCCCCCTTAATATATCGAAGTATACGATAGCCGGCTTCTAAATATGGTACACGTGGGTCATGCATAAACTGACTAAGAATCCGGACTGCATAACAAATATTTGGCCGAGTAATCATGAGTTAAAGTAAATGCCCCACTAACTAACGATATCTGCTCGGGTCATCAACAAGATGCCCTACCTAATCAACTAACAAATGATTTTGAGCAATGTGTGTGGAAACGGGCTTAGTGCCTAGAAGATTAGTGTCACTCAAACTATCAAGCGCATATTTTTGTTGGCTCAAAACCAATCCTTCTTTGGAATGAGCTACCTTAATTCCAAGAAAATATATAACAAGTCCTAGATTCTTAATCCCAAACTTACTATCAACCAAGGATTTAACATTTTCAATAAGTTCCACATTGTTTCTAGTCACAATAAGATCGTCAATATACACCAAATTCTGGTAAAACATGTATCATGCATATAAGTAAATAAGGAGTAGTCCGACTTAGACTATGTGAAACCCATGTTCGTTAAAAGTTTAATAAATTTATGATTCCAATTTTCGGAGGCTTGCTTAAGCACATATAGAGAATTACGTAACTGTCATACTTTATCCTCGTGCTTCTTTTTGAAACCTTATGGTAATTTTATGTACACTTCCTCGTCAAGATCACCATGTAGGAAAGCATTTTTTACATCTAGTTGATGTATGAACTAATTTCTAGTGGCCACGGACTTGTATACACTTTCTTGCATAAAACTCAAGTAATGGTCCAAAAAGAAACTCCGCACCATTATCACTCCTAACCTGCTTGACCTGTAAATTGTATTAAGTTTGTACTAACTAAAAAATATCCATAAGAACCTTATGAGACTGAGATTTTTCTTGCATCAAATACACCATAGTACACCTACTATAGTTGTCAACAATAGTAAGAAAGAAACGTGCACCAATCATGGATAAAGTACGGTAAGGACCCCAAATGTCACCATGAATTAGCTCAAAACAAGCATCAGTCTTGCTAACAGAAATAGGAAATGGAAACCGAGTTTCCTCAGCCCGAAAATAAGAATCACAAATAACATCCAAACTTGTTCCAAAACCCAAATGCGGAAAACTAGAGTTACTCAAAGAATGGGACATGCCCCAACCGACAATGCCATAGAATCACCTCCTTGGTAGAATTTCCAACTTAATCAGCTTTTGGAGCAGCACAACTCTCTAATAGGTATAGTCCATCTCGCTCTTTACCCACTTCAATCAGCATCCTCGGTGGTAGGTCCTGTATAACACAAAATTTAGAAAAGAAGGTTAATACATAATTTTTATCCTCGGTCAAATTGCTTACGGAAAGTAAATTACAATGAAACTTGGGAATTTGTGACACGTTCTCAAAAGAGAGATCATTAGAAACCCAACACGAGAAACTGGTAGGGATGAACCATTCGGAAGTCTAATAGGCTTGACCATAGTATTACCATACACATAATCTAAAACAAACTCCGAAGAAACCATATGATCGGAAGCACCCATATCAATAATCCACACATTACTACCAAACAATGCCTAGCCTATTAGATTCACATAAGAACTACTCTCTAGGCTAAGAAGGGTTAATAGTTACTGATAATGAGTTGCAGAGAGCCCCCCGATGGGACTATTGACTCGAGGCGGTGCTGCTGGACCACCAACAGCTGACAATAAAAGTGGCTTTTGGTGGTAGGCTAGCTGTGGTGGCAGCACAGCAGCCGTTACAACCTAGTTGCTGCCGTTTTGAGCCCGTTTTCTCCATCCCATGGGATATCCCACCAATTCATAACAACTCTCCCTTGTATGTTCCTATTTTTTTACCACGAGAGAAAAACAAATGGTTATTATGTTTGGAAGGTGGTCCATTTGGAACAGACGAACCACCTCCAACTTCCACATTTCCTTTAGCAACAAGGGCGGTGGCTTCAGGCGTAACTGTATTTCCAGAAGCAACACTATGTTGCTTCTCTTTTAACAAATTGTAGAATAGGCACTAGAAACAAAAGGGAGCGGCTTAGTATTCATAAGCTGAGAATGGATATTGGAGAAGGATGGGTCAAAACCCATCAACAAACCGAGAAGCCTTTCCATGTCTTAAATAGCCGAAAAGGCTTGAGTAGAACCACAAGTGTAATGTACGATAGCCATTAAAGTATAAAGCTCATCCCATAACAAGCTCAATTTAGTGAAATAGGGGGAAAAAAATTTTGGCAAGTTCTTTGGTTTCAAAGGTGAGATTTTGCATTTAATTTCACCAATACATGGAATATTTCCTTAAGAGAAACGTTCATTCAAATCTAACCAAATGTCGCATGAAGTTTTAAAATATGCAATACTTGCATTTATCTCCTTGGAAACTAAATTAGAAAGCCATGATGACACCATTGAATTATAGGCACTCCAACAACAATATGCCCAGTGCCACAAAGGCTCCCGCTTCCACGGGGTCTCTAGGGGTAAGATGTACGTAGCCTTACCTTATCAGAGTAAGACCCTGACAAGAGAGTGTTTCCAAGGACCCCCAGGCTGATAAATGAGAGGTTGTACAGGGCCTGTATAAAGAGCATGAAAATGGGGAAGTATGGAGCATTAGGGAAGCATAAAGGAGCAAGCAAGGAAGCAAAGAAGCATGTAGGGCCTAGATGCCATACGTGGCATGTATGATTACAGACAATTATAGGCACTCCAATTTTGGTAATCTGGCGAATTTTTGTCCCATTTTTCAATGGACCCATCCAGAAAACCATTTTTTTCCCCCCTTAAAAACTTTATCTATAGAATGTTTCCAAGCTGGAAAATTAAGATCGATTAAAACATCTTGCAAAAACACAAGCCTTGGATGATCCGTAGGGTGAAGATAATAGGGTGATCCAAGCTGAAACAATTACCGATGCAACTGTTTGACTAGAATTTTCTTCTGTCATTATAAAATGTGCAAAATCAAATAAGTAAAATCAAAGAACAAGAGGGAAAAGGGCTCAGCTTACATAGGGAGGCATGGGGACACATGAGAAGAGCAAGATTCATGGATCTAAACTCGCTCTAATACCATGGAAAAATATAGAAAAACTAAAATGAATCAAACATGATTAGAGACAGTTGAGAATTTTTGGAAGATTGGATATCTTTATTCTTGAAAAACACCCTAATTTAAAATACAAGAAAGAACTTGAAAAGGCCTAGGATACCAACCTTGCAACTAATGATAAAAAAGAAATTAAATATCACACTAATGACAATGAAGGCCCTAGTGGCCAGTTATGCTAGGGTGACGACCAAGAGAAAGTCTTCCCAATTACTACTCCTAATTAAGGGTGTTCAAAAAAATCTGTAACCGAGATACTGAACCGAACTTCCAAAATACTGACCCAAAAATGTGGTTAA
This sequence comes from Simmondsia chinensis, assembly GCA_018398585.1. Lineage (NCBI taxonomy): Eukaryota > Viridiplantae > Streptophyta > Magnoliopsida > Caryophyllales > Simmondsiaceae > Simmondsia > Simmondsia chinensis. The sequence goes on along the minus strand of JAGTTD010000016.1, from coordinate 18,196,584 downwards.
CCATACCAAATTTCTGGGTCAATTACCTGAACCGAAAAAATTTGAGGTATTTCGGGATGGTAACGGTTAGTGATTTTGTCCATTCCGGTTAACCAATTTACCAAAATAGTATATATGATGTATATATTTTTACATGTTCATAATATTATCTTGTTAATTAAGTATGTTTTTCTAGCATATAGGTATCTAAGAGGGTACCAACACGCAAGCACCGGATCCCATTAGAACTTTGAAGTTAAGCGTGCTCGGGCGAAAGTAGCACCAAGATAGGTGACCTCCTAAGAAGTCCTCGTGCACCCCTCGAATTGGGGGCTCTTGGAAACAGCCTCTCTTCAAGGTAGCAAGAAGGAGGAAGGCTGCGTACAGCCACCCCCTAGACCTTGCTTAGACGGGAGCCCTTGTGGCACTAGGAATGTTGCTTTTTTTTCTAGCATATAGGTGAATATTTACATAATGCATCAATTTTATCTTTTTCCCGAATTCATCTCCTAGTATCAAGTATCTCGTGCCTCATTGTTATATCCCAATATTAACTAAGCATACTTTATTACAATCCAATGTTATTCGTTTGCCCACATGTTAATTAAAATGAGATATTATATGTTTAATTTTTTTTAGAACTAGATTATAAGCGTATAATTTGTTGAATATTCTCATGTTTTTAGATATTTAAAAAACTTTAAAGAGATAAATCATATAATATGAAAGATGCATTATTTTATTTTTGGTTACCAGTTAACTAGTATAACCAAACCGAATTACCGAAAATTGGTTAACCAGCTTGTTTAGTTACGACAATGTTTAGAGATTTTTGAGTATTTTTGTTATGGTTAACCGAACCGAAATACTTCGGTATGGTTAACTGAACCATGAACACTCCTACTCCTAATATTTCCAAAGCTAAATACATGAAAAAATAAATACAATGGAATACAAGGAAAAATACAAGGAAATACTAAAGTACAAAAGAATACTAAAATACAAGATAAAACTAGTCCTATTATTTTCAAGAAGTGTTATGTGTGTTTACTGTTTATATTTATGATAGGCTCTGGTATTTAGGCTTACTCTCTAGCAGTTCTGATACCAAGTTTCGGATTACTTTTGAGGGACCTCATATGTCCTAATCGTGGAGTGCATTTCCGCCTCAAGAACCACATGAAGGGCCAGGTGTCCTCCTTAAAATGACTGCTCTTGGTTCAAGATTTTGTTCCTCAATGGGTGGTTATGGGACGTGCTTAGTCACTAGGTGTTGTTTCAAGTCTAAAAGACGATAGCATTGTCAAGTGTGGGTCTCACTGCTCAGTTATATCCTTTCTTTCCTTCTTGTGAAAAACCCTCTATCCCACGTAGAAAATCTAGAGGAGAAGAGTCTAATTTATATATCCCCCTCTCCTTGACTTGGCAAAGTCTTGAAGGGTCTAGAGTGGGTTTTGTGAACCATGCACTTGAGTGCATGCCCGCCTTGCCTTGTCGAGCCAGCCGGCATGTCGTGGTGTGGTGTGGACGTTTTCTAACCTAAACTTTTATTTTACTTAGTTTTACAACCCTTGTATTTGTTTAAGTTGTCATAAACGAACTAGTGGTGAATTCTTGTTTTTAGGTTGTGCTCGAGGCCTTTGGTTCGAGCTCGTGATGTCCTCCTTAATTGATCTCGAGGGTGCTATCCTAAGAAGCTCAAGCCTGAGTGCAAATTTTGACAGCATCCTTTTCCGCTCTTTCCTTAAGTTATGTTTCACATAACTGACCGAATTTTTTGGGCTCCCATATCTGCCACTTTCCTTATTTGAGACAGATTCTTTTACATGATCTTTTCCTTAACATGCAAGGAATTTTCTGTATAAATAATGGCCTTAAGGTTTTTTTTGACACACTAAAAAATGAAATCTTAGATATTTCTTGTTCCTCTTCACAACATTTTGTTTCTCCTCTCTCCTCTGTTACTGAGCAAGTTCAGACGTACTCCAACCCAACTCCTTGGAGACACTACTGAGGTGGGTGCCGTGTTAACCCTGGGGGTCAGAGTGTCATTCATCTCATTGTACTCCTCTGAGGGCATAAGCAATGGATTCTCCACGGCGCAGCAATTTCTTCGGCCAATTCTTTCCCTTAAGTTATCTTGCTCAGTGTCATTTTATGCATCTTATTCATGCCTTCATTTAGTTATATCAATTGTTCTCTTGCCTTGTAAAGCTTGAGATTTACACTTCTCAAGCCTAGGATCATTTTCATTCATCTTAACTCTAATTACTTTGAATATAAGTTTAAATATGTGAAAGCTTAAGGCTGAATACTATGGTGACAAAATTGATTCATATCAAGATTGTATCTTTTGAAAGGTCAGTATAAATTCCTGACGTAAACTCAATTTGAGTTCCCTTATTTATCCCGATATTGTATAATGATTGCTCATTATCCATGTATGTTTTCCAACAATCTAAGTCATTTATGTATAATGAGTAATCATATCAAAATTAATGTTGATTTTGTTAACCCTAATATGTTGAAATCTAGATCCATCAAAATAAAAGAAAAAAATAAAATATTGTAATATATGATTGGACTGGATTATATCCTTCTCAAGGAAATTTGACGTCTATTTTGCGCTTCTAAATAATAAAGGATTTGAAGGGTCGAACAATGTTTTTAAATAAGGATATTGAAATAGGCATTCATTATATCAACTTATGGTAAGTTGAACAAAATAGGTTGAACTTCTTGTAACATTAACAAATGGTTAGACTCATGGCTTGCGAGGCTTAATATGAGAACTTGACCTTAATTGAAAAAACTAATAGCCTCTTGAATGACCTTTAAGAGCACCATGAGTATAGGTGGTAAAAGGGTATTATATCTCGCTTCTAATATGACCCATCAAGATTCGCAAAAGTACACCATTTGAAGATCCAAAAAGTTGAGGCTATTGAGAAATTCCTTAAATATAAAACAAAAACTAAAAATTAAATACCTTAAATCAAGGGGATTAGGTCAAGTGGACGTGGTGAATGTGATATCACCTTCCTCGAGGGAGATCGCTGAGGAAAATAAATGCTTGAGGACATGATATCTTTTAGCTCGAGCAAACCCTAGAGGTTGTAGATAAGCTCTATTGTGAATGCTACTCATTTAAAGGGCTCCTTGTAAAGGCTAGATGAAAACATATATGAATTGTGTAGGGAACATGATGCTAAATCTCTACGGTATTTAAATGTGGGAGTGTCAAGCCAAAGTAAGTTTTCCTAGTTATTTCTTGGCTTTTAATTGAACACTTTGTTTTTGGGTGTTGGTATTGCTAGTGCTTGCATGATAGAGGAAAATCGGAAAACCTTGATGAGGTTATGAAAACATAAATGCACACATTCTGAAAAAGTTCATTAATATGAGTACATGCTAGCAAACTTCGCTAAGGGTTGATACAAAATCAATATATATATACATATATATATATATATTGACTTAACGTATTAAGGGAAAAACTTTATGGAACAACCCAAGGGGTTCTAAGGTTCCAAATGTGAACATAAATTTAAAATGCTTGAAACTCCCTGTGTGATCTTTATCAAACCCTAAAATAGTGGCATCTAATTGGATTGTCCTTAATTACGTATGAATCTGTTTACGATGATGTTTGAATGTGTGGATAATCATGTTGATGAGATGCTCAATTTTTAGCACAAGTGTGAATGCTGTAGATGCTATAAAGTCCTTATGTTTATGCTTGATATGAAAGACGTGTGAAGGCACTGTGATATTTGGTGTGAAAATCACTAGAATACCTGAGGGGTTTAACTCTTGACTATGTGGAAAAGTCCTTAAAGAGTTTGGTCACCTTGATGATATTCAATATGACCCAAGTGTCCACTCAAAAAATAAGGACAAGTGATATTGTCGCAAGTTGAATATTCTAAGATGTTAAATAGCGTTATGTTTTAATGAACAACACTCGTCCTGATAAGTCATATGTCGTTGGCCGATCTAATTTTTATACCTTGATTCAAATGATGAGTATTGAAATGCTCTAAACAAAGTTAAGGTACTAATGAAGTACTATGGTTGCCAGTGAGCCGGATCAACCCGCAACCCAGCCCAGTTCACCCCCATTGGGGTGTAGATAACCCCCAATGGATATAATGACAGCCGTTGCCCCTCATATAATAAAAAAAATTCTAATATTTTTTTTATAAATACTAACATCATTTTCTCATTTCACCACACAACAATCTCTTCAATTCTCTCTTCTCTACTTACTTTACTTACAACTTGCTCTAAATTTCTCAAGTTCGAAATTGCAATTGCGTTCTGCTCATAGAATCTTATAGAAGTTCAACTTTAAGTTTTCGCTTCGGTAAATTTAGAATCGAAATTTTATTTATTTGTCATTTTTGTTTACCTAATTTGCATTCTAACTTATATTTTATAATTATAAATTAACAATATCATAACCCATAATTCATCTTCATCTGGAGCTGGTCGATCTAGTTCTGGCTCTTACCAACCGCCTAAAGCTGCTAGAATAGTTGAGTTTAATACCCAGGAACGGAAAAATTTACAACTCGGTATGTCACCTCCCTACATAGACTCCTTAAGTTGGGAACAAGAACAGCACTACGAGCAGGATTATCATGAATCGGGTGGTTCGATATGTTCTCAAAATGAACTCACACCCACCACCGATGAAATTGAAACCTGCACCACTACTAGTGGTAGGTGTAGTACTAGCGACGAATGAAAGCACTTCACACTAGATCACGTGCAAAATAAAGCATATTGTAAATTATATGATCCCCTGGAAAGTTTTAGTCATGCATGTGGTGGTGGGACAGGCACATTAAAAAGACACCAAATAAAAAAACCACCCTAAATTATACACTGATAAAACCCAACAAACTCTAGTATAGGCAACTGGTGCACTTGCTAGCTTTAGGTTTTCATAGGAAAATAATAGATGAAAATTTGTAAGATACGTAATTGGGGTTAAAAAGCCATTTAAGACCGGCAAAGACACTAGATTCATCCGGTACTGCCAAAACGCATTAAACCCGCTATTGTAATGGTTCCTTAGAACACTTTCAAGCGGGACGTATTTAAAAAATTTAATAATATGAAAAATGAATTACAAGATATTTCAAGGATGAATATGAGTATGTTGTCGTTGACGTCCGCCATGTGGAAGTTGAAACCCGGTATACCTTTCTTGTGCATAACGGCACATTGGATCGATTCTTCCTTTATCATGCAAAAACGAATAATTGCTTTTACAAAATTTGAAGAACCCCACACTGGACAAACAATCATAAGTGCTATTATGGAGCCATGCCATTAGTGGGGGATACATCGCAAAATTTTTAGCATTACTTTTTATAATGCATCAAACAACGACGCTTCTGTAAAACAATTAATTAGGCATATTACACCCATGCTAGATGGAAAATATTTCCATTTACGTTGCATATGTCATTTTTTGCATTTAACGGTAATGGATGGTTTGGAACTTATAGATGATTCTCTTGAGTCTTTAAGAGAAGTAATCATAGCAATTAAATCATCTGAAACTAGGGGAAAAAAAAAATTTTAACTCTTTGTAAGATGCGCGATATTCATTTTACACAATTTAAGTTAGATACACAAACTAGGTGGTCATCCACGGTTGAAATGTTAGAAAGAATATTAATGTATAAACATATTTTAATTGAATTTTTGTAGGATAGTCATTCAGATCTAAGGAGTTTTAATTTGATTAACGCAGATTGGGACATAGTTAATGAAATCTGTAAATTTTTTGTAATTTTCAAAGAAGCTACAACCTTTTTTCTAGGTGTTATTATCCTACAATTCCACAAGCAATATCTAAACTTGTAGATATTGCTGCTTGGATGGCAGAGAATGAATCCAACCCCGTGTTGACGAATTCTATTGCCACCATGAAACTAAAATTTTATAAACATTATCCTGAATTACCACTAATATATTGTTTTGCCACCATTTTTTATCCCCGCTGTAAACTTATGGGTTTACAATTATTTGCATAATTTTTTTTACGACAAACTAAATCCAACTATTAATGGAGCACCTTTTATTTCGTGAGTTGATACAGATTTACGTAAATTTTTTTTTGGTATTCTCGAAGATTATCATCTGATAATCCATATGCTTCTTCTACATCATCCTTTACATCCTCTGGTAATGGAAAATCATATGCATGGAATTTGTTGGACCAATTGAAGCCCAAACAAAATCCCACGTCATATGATGAACTTGATTTTTACTTGCGTTCATATATGTTCGAGTTTTACCCGACGCAGGTGATTTCGCATTTTGATATTTTGAAATGGTGGTGTTCCAATCAAACCCAATGTACTTTCCACCATGGCACGTGATATACTAACGTGTCCGGTGTCTTTAGTAGCATCGGAGTCTGCTTTTAGTACAGGTGGCAGGTTGATTGGATCTAAAAGAGTGAAGCTAACATCGTCCAGCTCGAAAAGTTGGTGTGCTTGAAGGACTGGTTGCATGCAGCGGATAGAGAGCAAGACTGACTAAAGTTTGGTTCATCGAGCGATGAAGAAGACGACCATACCACCGATACTACAAGTCCCGCACCAATCGCTGCCAGTTTAGACTAAGTTAACTTATTTATATTATTGTAATTCTATTTCTTTATAATATATTTTCTTTTAAAGAATATATTTGTAATTTTAAATAGTGGGATCATATTGGTATAGCTGTATTCGTTAATAATTTATGATACATTTTATTTTATTAACTTATCAAAAAAAACATTTTATTTTATTAAATATATTAATAATTATGATTGTGTTGTATTGTATTGTATTTGTATGTTAGATTATTCATCAATAAATTATAATTATTTTTTGTCAAAACGAATGTATATTTTTAAAATTTTAGAAGGCACTGTTATAATTATATTGTATGTTATATTATATGATGTAATACGTAATATATATAATACATATATAAAATTAAAGAGGGGGGGGGGGGGGGGGGAAGCTGGGCCGGGTCCGCCCGAGCATGGGTCAAACCCAGGCCTGGCCCTGCCCCGTCCGGTCCTGGACTAGGCATGTGGGCCCGAGCTCGAACTCGACTCAGCCTTGCCCGTGGCCACCTCTATGAAGTACTATGGATTAGGCTCTATGTTGAGTAAACTCTATATTGTGTTAAAGGGATATTTTGATACCAATTGGGTATCTAATATTGGTGAGAATCATTCTACTAATGGCTATGTGTTTAAGGTTCTTAGTGGTGCCGTATTATGGGATTCCCCTCTTAAACCTATATTGTTGAATTGACCTTAGAGTTTGAGTTAGTAGGTAGAAAATTTAAATGGCTAAGGAATGTAGTGTGAAACATTCCATTGTGGGGGGGTTTTGTTGAGCACCCGAGAGCCTATATGTATTGAATGACCATAACCTCTTGTGATTATTATGGGTGATGTTTGTCTAAAGTCATTGTGGATAGTCTGATGACACTAGCACTCGGCTCGAGAACCCTGATGCATGGGTTGCCTTAATTTGAATAAAAAGGGTGCTTTTTGGTTTATGGTCTTTTGTAAACTAACTAGTGGTGTCCAGTAGTGAAGCTAAGATGCTTATGTTTCACTCTTGTGGTGATATGTGAGCTAATGTTCTGCGAACTGTGTGTATATTATGTGTGTACTTGAGGTGAAGATGTGATTTATTGATATGATATGTATTCCACTATTGTTATATGCTCACTGTTGTTGAAGTTGGCAGTTGACGGCTGTTCAATAGCTCATTGCAGATGCCTCAATGTGAGGGTGAGAGCAACCTGTGATTGATGTTGGTAGTGACCAACTTAAGTACCGCTTCATTTATTATCAGTGTCGTAATGCCATTTCTAAGGGTTGAGCTTTATGCTAACCTACCAATAGTCTATGAAGGATGTTGTGGAAACTCACACTTGATGGGTTTGACAAGCTAAGGGTGTGTTGCCCTAGCCGTAGTGTCAAAAGACATGTGATCTTGATCCAGCCTGCTAAGGAGTGAGACTATCTGACAAATCCTCTAATTGAAAGACCTTTTGAGAAGGCAAGAGCACGCGCCTGTTAGAATAGGAACATGTCTAAGGGCCTTTTAAGAAGACAAGATGTGAAACAACAAAGGAAATGGGACGAAAAGCCCCTATGTGTGTCTTAATCTGGGCGGACACCCGTCTCGGCAGTTACTCTCAATGTTCAATGGGTCAAACGATATCAAAATCGAGAAATTTGTGAAAGCCACTCAAAGCCTTCCCATGTTTGTTGTATGAGTGGCTTTAGGATCTATCAAATCTGCCATGACAAAGTTTGAGCTTAATGCACTTAATGTCGTCCATAGCCCTTTGTGGTGGCGTGGGGCAGCACACCTGATGACGCACTACTCCTGCCATGATGTGAGGATGAGCCTATGGCTCTTAGTGACATTCATAGCCTTTTATGGTGGTGTGAGGCAGCGCACCTGATGGACTCACATACGGGACTATGGGGGTAGAAAGTCCTCTTGTCGAGAATATGGGCTTACTCTCTAGAGCAATTCTGATACCAGGTTTCGGATAAATGTTGAGGGACCTCATACATCCTGATCACGGAGTGCATTTTAGCCTTGAGAACCACATGAAAGGGTTAGGTATGCTCCTCATAATGATTGCTTAAGGTTCAAGAGCTTGTTCACCAATGGGTGGTTGTGGGACATGCTTAGTCACTAGATGATGATTCAAGACCAAAAGACAATAGCATTATCAAGTATGGGTCTTACTGCTCAGTAACATTCTTTCTTTCCATCCTTTCTCAAAATTGAACCATGTGGGAGATTGTTGGAATTTGGGGTAGTGAGCTTCAATTTTAGAGTCTTATGAAAATCCCTCTATCCCACATAGAAACTCTAGAGGAGGAGAAAATCTAATTTATATACCCCTCTCTCCTTGTACTTGGCAAAGTCTTGAGGGGTCCTGAGTGGGTTTTGTGAACCACATGCGTGTGCGCCCGCCTCGCCTCGCCTCGCCAAGCAAGCCGGCGCATTGTGTTGTGGTGTGGACTTTTTCTAATCCGTACTTTTATTTTTACAATCCTTGTATTTGTTTAACTTGTCGTAAAAGAACTCATGGTGAGTTCTTGTTGCTGGGTTGTGCTCAAGGCCTTCGGCTCGAGCTCGAGGTGTCCTCCTTAATTGACCTCGAGGCTACCTTAAGGAGTTGTCCATAGTCCAGTCTCGAGGGTTGATGCTATAAGCTCGAGCTCGAGTATGCATTTTGACCATGTCCTTTCCAGCTCTTTCCTTAATGATTTTTCCCATAATTGGCCAATTTTTTAGGCTTCCATATTCGCCGCTTTCATTATTTGAGGCAAATTCTTTGCTATGATCTTTTCCTTAACATGCAAGGAATTTTTTCTACTAATATCGTGCCTTTGGGTTTTGTTTTATACACTGAAATACGAAATCTCATATATTTCTTCTTTCGCTTCACTACTTTCAGTTTCTCCTCTCTTCTCCATTACTGAGCAAGTTGGGGCATACTCTAACCCATCTCCCTAGAGTACACTGCTGAGATGGGTGCCATGTTAACCCTTAGAGTCGGAATGTCGTTCATTCCATTGTACCTCTGTGGGGACATAACTGACTTAGGGCAATGGATTCTCCACAGCGCGACAATTTTTTCGGTCAATTCTTTCCCTTCTGTTACCTTGCTCAATGCTGCTTTATTCATCTTATTCACGCCTTCATTTGGCTATATCAATTGTTCTCTTGCCCACTAAAGCTTGAGATTTATGCTTCTCAAGTCAAGGATCGTTTTCATTCATCTTAAGTCTAATTACTTTGAATATAACTTTAAATATCTGAAAGCTTAAGGCGGAATACTATGGTGACAAGTATCAAGATTGGATCTTTTGAAAGTTCAGTATAAACTCACTTAAACTTAATTAAAGTTCCCTTATTTATCCTAATATTGTGTAATGATTGTTTGCTTATGTTTTCAACAAATAATAACAAAAGAGGTATCGTTGATATATAAGAACTTGAACTTAAATCAAATAAGTGTTGGCACAAGCTAATACATAACTTGATGTTGCTTCATGATAAAATAAATGTCTATTTTAGTATATTATAAACAAATAAATAATATAAAATTATTATATGAATTACAAGTTTACCATAATGTTTTGGTTGGGTTGGAAAAAAGTTATCCGTATTGTATGATAACAAATCATACATATCGTACATATTTTTAAAATGAAATATTAGTTCACTAATCAACCATAAACACGTTTAAAAATAATATTCACAACAATAATAATAAACAAATACATATCATCTCTTGTGTTTTCAGCACAATTATTTCGTCTATCTGAGATATGAGATCGAGTCACTTTAATTCTACAAAAATAATAATATAATTATAATTTTTTATAGAGCGAATATTGTTCTTTGGTGAGAAAAAATATTGAATACGGAAGCATTCTCTTATTCTTGTGTGATATACCATTTCTAGAACATATGCTTCTTTGGTAGTCTCAATAAGAGGTCGTAAATTTTCGCTATTATGATCCTAAAAACCATGTACATAATGCAAAATAATAGTATAATGGTTAGAATTATAATAAAACCTTATTGTACACTGAAATGTTTTTACCGAATCTTCTATTGCTCTTCGATTTACACTTTCAGAGGCTTCAATCCTTGATTGTACCAATAGAAATTTATCAGAATAAAAGTTAATACTAATTTTATGATAAGATTTTATTAAAATAGTATATAAAATACTGCATTACCTTCTTTATTGTGTAGTGCTCATTTTTCTTGGTCACTTGTTATCAATTCCAAAATTCATTCTCTTGGCTCCTTTAGTTTTTGCTACTTCAGGATCAAGAGTCAAGTGTCATTATAATAAATGTTCTCTCTATTAACATTCAATCAAATTTCTTAAGATTCTTTAATGAGCCATTGATACTTCTGCATTGCTCCAAATCTTGTTTCATAGCACATGATGCAATCTTATAACTTTCTATACAAATTGAACCCTCCTTACTTATCAAACTAGCTTGTTGAGACAAATTGTCATAGTGCTTCTGCTTGGACTCAAAATTTTTTTGATTTCAGACTCCTCTGTTGTATCTCTTCTCCACCGCTTCAATATGCAATGAGGTGGTGCTTCGAACACACCAACCAAATGTAGTACATATAAAAAGTGCTAACAAACAAACCCATTATACTCAAGTGTGCGACACAAACAAGAGATTTCATTCTTTCTGACATCCCATGCTACAAAGTAATCTTCATTTTTCTCAAAATCATCGACTTTGTAGGTTACGATTGCTTCATCTTTCTCTTTTGTAGCATAAAATCAAGATTCCACTTGAAACTTTGAAAAATTTTATGCGTATATATCTTTGACATTTGCTTTTCAAATGGAGATGGAGATTTCAAAATTGTTCTCGATGCCAAGTTTTAAACCTCGCATGTCTCTTAGATTCTTTTCTATCTTCCAAGGCTAATTATACCTCTGAACAAACTCCTTCAACATTATTTTCTTGTTCACATATTCGTCAAAAAAACACATTAATACTTTCTAGTCTTTGAGTAGTTGACATACCTTAAAAAATAATTTCTCTCTTATATTTGTAAGCACAAATTCTTGGTTTATATATATTAAAAAAGGAAACATTAAATATATTTTAGTCTCGCTCATTTAATATACCTATAAAAAAAAAACTTATCTTTCATGTAAGTAGGCATCCAATGCTCACGGTCTTTAAATAATGATTACACCTACGGATTCTCAACTAGCTTAAGATTTTCAACCATGGCTAGCCACCTATCTTCATACTGATCGCTTGTCCAAGACTTATAAATACATCTTTTGAATATTCTCATAACATCCTCATACTTGTTAATAACAAATGAGAGTTTTTCATGATGCTTTCTCATTATATACCCTATGCTTCACATTTTGGAAAAACCGTTGCAATAGCGACATTCATTACTTTATCTTGATTAGTTAAAATAGCATCCGGGGCTCTTCCACCCATAGCTCTTAACCAAACATAAAACAAAAATAAAAAAAGAAAGAAAAGCTATCTATAGACTCATATGCAAGTAAGGCATATCCTAATAAAATTGATTGAAAATGATTATTTACCCCAATAAAAGGAGCAAAAGGCATTTTGTACTTGTTTGTGATATATGTTGTGTCAAAAGACATTACATCTCCATAAATTTTGTAATCGCTCTTTCCCTTTCCAGCAACCCAAAATACATTTCTAAGATTATGAGATTCGCTAAGATATATTGTGAAAAAGAAATTGGGATCTTCTTCTTGCATGCATGTAAGATGGTTAACCATTGCAATTCAATCACCTGATTCATTTTATAAACGTCATTCCTTATCAACAAAATTTCTAATGTCCTTCTCTAAATAACCAACAATTCAAAACCCACCATTTTTCTTTGCCATTGTTGTATAAATTTTGTTAACCCTCACCCTAACAGCATGCAAAGTCATGATTTCATCCTTTTGAGTTGGCATGATAGCAAGGACAATAATGTGCAAAGGTTGGACTGAGGTCATGATTATGATCCTTAACAAAATCATGAGCAATCCGCTTCTCGTCTTGTTTCCTTTTTATTTCCAACATTGCCTTACAATCAATTTTTAAGCGTGATTGAGGATTAGTCACATTTGATTCTTGTTTTGCTCCACATCTTATGCAAGCATACTTAATATCAATAAATTCTTTTGACAATTTTGAACGACGAGTGGATTTTGTTGCCGCTCCAAAGCCTACTATCTTAGCATACCTTTTATAGTATGCATATGCTTCATCACATGAATTGAATTCCATGTCATTGTATGGTTGCGTATCTTCACCATGCTCACTGGCATTAGTTTGCTATTCTGAGAAATTTGTTTTACTTCCTCAACATTAATTTCATCATTCTCGTTCTAGTAATTTTTATTTAGATTGATTTCTCCATTTTGATTTAAATCAATCTACATAATCATATACCCATCTAGCACAAAAAATTTATCGGAAAACATCAGTAATCAATCAATTCACATCTAGAATATGTTAAGAATACAATTTCATCATTCTCGTTCTAGTAATTTTTATTTAGATTGATTTCTCCATTTTTATTTAAATCAACCTCCATAATCATATACCTATCTAGCACAAACAATTTATCGGAAAACATCAGTAATCAATCAATTCACAACTAGAATATGTTAGTTAAGAAAACAAATCAAAAAATAAAAGAAAATACCTTTGTTATTTGTAAATTTCAAGTTCACATAAAAACTTTAATTAATAAATTCATTTTAATACCTTGAATATTTACAGCATTTTTTTAGCTAAATCTAATTATAGGAAGATGTATAAAAATATTAAATTTAATTATTATGAAAATTTACATATATAGAACTTATCAATTGTACTATTTTATTATGAGAATATTTTAAATTGGGATATGTACATTTTTATTATGGAAACCAGGGAGTGATTTTACTTTGAATTAATACTTATTTTGATGCAGGACAAGATACTTGTTTTGAGATGTAGATGCATGCGCGAGTGAATGGACAGTCACCAAAAATTATTGCCTTACGAAAAATTAATAACTCAGTATTATGTTTTATGGTCTAACACCCCACTTGAACAGCAATGTGGGATGCTCTTGTCAAGCATTCCTAAGACCATTTTTGTTCAAGGAATTTGAACTAGGAACCCAAATTGTTAAGCTCCATAAAGATGGCAAAACTATGGAAATCTACCTCTCCGAACTTAAATCCATAGCCGATGACTTAGCAGTCATAGACTCACCCATTTCGAATAGAAAACTAGTTCATTACGCCCTTTTCTAGCATCCCAATTGAGTACACTGCCTTCGAGACTCTTACCTGAAACACCTCTCCTACCCCCGACTTTGAAGTACTAAAATAGCACTTCTAAATAAAGAGGGGCCACTGAACAAACTCTTGCTTTAGTTGCTACACGTACAAGTTCTCAAAGATCCCATCAAGGCCTACGTGGTCATGATTGAGGTAATAAGGGCCGAACTATTAGCCGCCATGGCAATCGAGGGGCCAAAGTAATCACATTGGGCCACCACAGCACACCCCACACCCGAATCTCAATCGGGTACTAGGATCTTTGTCATTTCATAGGCCTAGGATTCTGAGCCTTGATCCTCAATTTTGCCAAATCGATATTCAACGGGTCACAATGTCGTCTCTTGTCCCTATCGACTTGATCACACTGTCTTCTCGGATCCTTCCCACTCTCTTGCTGCCATGACTCTTAGTGAACCCCAGGACCAGAGATGGTACCCTGACTTCGGCACCTCCAACCACATGACCCCAACTTAGGTATCATCAGTAACCCTCTTTCTTACAATGGTAAGAAAAGTATTTTAGCTGGAGATAGTGCTTTACTTCCTGTATCACATGTATGTTCCTCAACTATTGAAACTAAAATGGAGCATTACATTTTAAAAATGTTCTGGTTGTCCCTAAACTAACCCACAACATGTTGTCAATTAAAAGTCTCTATCATGACAGTATTGCTATCTTGAGTTTGACTCCAATTTCTTTCCGTAAAGGACAAAGCTATGGGATCCCACAACTTCAAGTTCACAATAATGGTCCACTCTATAGATTCTCGCCACACTTAACTCGGTCTCGCCACCCTACCATGGACATTTTATGTACTCGTAAACTCATTCCCAGCATTCGTTTTTCTGGAATTTGTCAGACGTGTTGCTTGAGCAAGTCCCATCGATTACCATTTCAACATGTTTTGCGTTCTTTTACTACTAAATTGCATTTAATTCACTATGATGTATAGCAATCACCGATATCATCAACTTCTTGTAGTAAATATTATGTAGCTTTTGTGGATGCCACTTTACGCGATTTAGTTGGTTATATCTAATGCAACATAAATCCAACGTCTTTCAAATTTTGGAAAGAGTTAAGTCATTCGTTGAAAACCAATTTTCTACGAAAAACAAAATTTACAAAGTGAAGGAGGATGTGAATTTGACCACAAACACATGAACAGCCTATGTCGACAACATGGCATCCGTTTCCACCTTTCATGTCCTAATACCTCCACAACAAAATGGGGTGGTGGAATAAAAACATCGGGATATTATTGAAATGGCTGTACACTTCTAATACAATCCAAACTTCCTTATTATTTCTACGATCATAAATCGGTTGCCTACCTTAGTTTTAGCTAATAACTCGCCTTTTGAAGAACTTTTTCAAAAGATCCCAGACTATTCAAGTTTTTGTGTTTTTGGGTGTGCATGTTACCCTAACCTCACACCCCATGCCCCTCATACCCTAAGTCCATACCATGCATTTTCTTAGGTTATGCTGCATGTTATAAAGGCTATCCATGTTTAGATCCCAAAATAAGAAGAGTTTACATTAATCGACATGTCCAATTTGACGAAACTAAGTTCCCCTATCATGATCTTGTAAGACCCTATGTGGTTCTTTCTCCCGGGACTAGGGTAACTATAGTGGATCTCCCGATTCCCCTCCTGCTTCGGATGGTTGCACTACCCCCACCCCCCCCCCCCCCCCCCCCCCCGGACCACCAGTTTCCCTCAGTCACCGAAAACCATGTCCTACCTCCTAGCACGTGTTACTCTTAGGTCACTCCACCACCGGCCACTTCTAGTGGCCCTATGACCACCTACATCACCTCCCTTCACTTGTGATCTGCCCACTACTGATCGAGAGTCGCCTCCTATCCAACTACGACTAGATACCGTCTCCGACGGCCACCCTAGTTCGACATCCTCCTATCCCTCAATGCCACTGGTAGCATCACCTCTGACGATCGTGTCAAGTGTTGACTGATACTACACTAGTACCACACCTCCCCTCCCATAGTTCCAACCCCCAACACTGGGTCTTCCATGTCCTGCCCACAACACTCATCATACACAAGCATGTCTTAAAAGTTGAACTCAAAAAGTTAAACATCCCCTTTCCCTTTCCTTTATAACTGTATTTCAGGAGCCAACTTGTTATATTCAGGCTGTAAAGAACCCCAAGTGGCAAGAAGCCATGGCAAATGATTTTATTGCACTCCTTCAAAACAACACCTAAGATGTTGTTCCTTATGACCCATCCATGAACCTTGTAGGAAGTACCTGAAAATACAGGGAAAAGTGTAAAGCGATTGGATCGTTTTAAGGCTCATATTATAGGCCAAGGGTTCCATCAACGTGAAACTTTCAGCCCTGTTGACAAACCCTCCACCATCTAATTTTATCCTCTTTCTTGCCATTACCAATGTCTGGTCAATCAGAAAATTGGATGTCAAAAATGCCTCCTACATGGTCATCTTAAAGAAGACGTGTATACGCAACAACCTAAGGGTTTATTCACCCCTAATTTTCAAATCATGTATTTCGATTGCAAAAGGCCTTACATGGCCTCAAACGGGCCTCAAGGGCCTGGTTCCAATGTTTCAGTAACTTCCTCTATAGTATTGGGTTCATTTGTTGTCGAGCAGACCCTTCCCTTTTCTTATTTTGTAACAACACTAACATAATATGCCTGTTACTCTATGTTGGTGACCTGATTCTTACCAGATCAAATCCTCGCTCCCTCACATAATTTAAATTCATAAACACTCCGCTCAATTTGTAGTGAAGGATCTTAGGCCGTTACATTATTTCCTAAATATTGAAGCCACAAGAGCCAAATGGACTTTTTCTCTCTTAACATAAATACACCGTCAACCTTCTCACCAAACACCAATTGCACAATGCCAAACTAATTAAAACTCCCCTTCCAGCATGCACTCACCTCTTCTTACCTGACGGAGACCTTCTCTGACCCCATTGAATTCTGTAGTATTGTAGGTGCCCTTCAATACCTCACCATGACTTGACCCGATATATAATCTTGCCTCCCAGTTTATGCATGCTCCTAGGACTAATCAGGTTGTGAAGTAGATCCTAAGGTATCTTGAAGGTATCCCCGTCCACGGATTGACCATTCTTCCGCGCTCCTGTACCTCAATAGTGGTGTATACTGATGCTGACTGGGGAGTCTATCCTGATAATCGATGCTCGACCACAAGTTGTGGTCTATTTCTCAATCCCAATCTCATCTCATAGCGTGCAAAGAAACAAGCAACGGTGTCTAAGTCCTCCACCGAGTTTGAATGCCATGCAGTGGCCCAAGCTGCTACAAAAAGTGATTGCTTATGCTACATCATGAGTGATCTTAGCCTTTGCCACTCCGAGCTAGTCAACATATAATGTGACAATGTCTCTGTCTCTACTTCATTGTAAACCTCGTTTCAAATGATTGCAGTAAACAAGTTGATGTTGATTAACATTATGTTCGGGAAATGTTCTCAGAGGAGATCTCCATGTCCACTATACTCCGACTACTAGGCAAATTACTGAAATTTTCACTAAGGGACTTGCTACAGAGCCCTTTTACTTCCACAAGAACAATCTTCATGTCACAACTCCCCGTTCAAATTAAGGGGATCTATTGAAGGATAGTATTACGAAAATCTTGCTAGGGTATTATTATTGTCTTTGCTACCATTACTCTTTTAGTGTTATCTAGGAGTATTTTAGTCTTTTGTATTCATCCCCATGCTCTATAAATAGAGCCTAGCCTTGTACTCTTTCATCATTCAGTAGCATCACTTTTATTCTTATTCTTTCATAAATTAAATAACTACATGTGCAAATATAGATAGTTATCAGATACACAAATTGTGGTGGATACAAGGTAGGTAGTGGATACCCGTTTGATGCCCCGCAGGTAGTGGAGCGGATATGGCTATCCACTTTATACTATTGGCGGATAATGGGGCAGATGTGGATATTAGATTTTGGTGGCGGGTATGGCTACGAAAGAGAGTGGAGGAAAAGTTGAAAAACAAGGTGTTGGCTATAAAAGCCATTTACATTGTAATTTTAAGTGATAATCATCATTTAGTGAGTCGTTATAGTTAATTGTTCTAATCTTGTTTGAAAATAACTCATAAGAAAATTAGAAAAAAAATAAGATTAATCATGTTGATATTAAGCTTTCCAAGATGATGGAGAGATAAAATGAATCAAAGTTGAAGAGAAGATTCATCCCAAATCAAGAGAATGGGGTCCAAGTCTAGGCCCTTGAAGTTGTTTGTTTTTATTTTTAGGATCAAGATATATCAATTGAGTCAAAATCTCAATTTTGATATATGAGGCTCCAACAAAAATGTTTTTGACATATTTTTGAAATTTGATTTCCAAATGTTATTTAAAAAACACTCAATTCAAATCCGCTCTAACAAAAATGTTTTTGAAATATGATTTCCAACTAGGAACATGCCCAGTGCCTCAGGGCTCTCGTCTACGTAGGGTCTGGGGGGGCGGATGTACACAGCCTTCCCCCTTCAGGGTATTAACCTGAAGAGAGGTTGTTTCCCAGTGCCCCCAACCTGAGGGTGAGGACTTCCCAGGAGGTCACTCATCCTGGTACTACTCTCACCTAAACACGCTTAACTTCGAAGTTCTAATGGGATCAGGTGACGGCGTGTTGGTGCCCTCTTTGGAGTTCTAATGATTTCCAAATGTTATTTGAAAAACACTCAATTCAAATCCAAGCCAATTAAAATTTTCAATAAGGATATTTTACAAATTAGCATTGTGAAATCATGCCCAAAATAACTAGATCAAGAAAATTTTATTAGGGCGGATACTTTAGCTTGATTAGAAAATTATTTATTTAAAAAAAAGCCAAATAAGGTAACCAAATCAAGCTAATGGTCAAAATGATGAAAAAACCACCTGGGCATGCTGAGTGTCGACACACAACATACAAAAGCCAAAGTAGGCTGTTGTGTGTCGACACATAAATTAACACATAGCCTTGCAACGGCTCTAATGGCTACATTTTAACTTCGATTTCTTTCCCATTTTTTTTAAAAGTTTCCCAATGGCTTATGGTTTTCTTGGCCTATAAATAGGGCTTAAATTCCGTGATAAAATCATCCAATTCTTCAAGCTTTCATTGATTAAAAAGTTCTTGTGTTTTACTTGTGCTTTAAAGTTTTAATCTCCTTTTTTTTTTTTTTTTTTTGAACATCAGTAGTTCTCTTTGATTGAGTTTATTGAGCTTTATCGACATATCCTTAGCTTTTGCTAAACTTGATTAATTGTCAAAGCACTCTTTCAAGAGTGAGAATTTCATTGTTTAAATTTATTCTCTCGTAAAGGTTGGTCCTGAACCTATATACAAAAGGATCAGTTGTGAAAAGGTTGGATCCTGAGCCTACCGTTATAGAATAATCGGTTGTAAAAGTTCGGTCTTGAGCTTACGTACAAAAAGGTAGGCTGTAAGGGTTGGATCCTGAGCCTAAATTTTTAAAAGGATCATCAACCTTAGTGAAAGGCTTAAGTGACAAAGAGTAGTCACTTGGGGAGTGCACTAACTTCTAGGTTCGAAGTGAACCACTATAAAAAAAAATGTTGTGCGTCTTTTTCTTCTTGCCTTTACTTTTTATCTTTCATATTTATTGTTTATCTTTCAATCTAATTTTTAGTTTTTAAAGTTTAAGTTTTCACTTTATTGCAAAAGAACCTAATTCACCCCCTCTTAGATTGTTGTTGGGGTCTTCAATTGATATAAGAGCTAGTACTCTTATTTTATTTCGTTTAACAACCTCAAAGGAATCCTTATGGACACTTTTGCACCTATTTTAATTGCTTTCCCCAAATTTGTGAAACAAAGAGGAAACTGGAAAACTATTTTCTAAGTTCTCCAATTATAGAACTAGACTATTAAACACGTTTTACAATTTTCCTTAAAAACTAAAAAAATTTCTCTATTGTCAAATAGCCTCTTAACATCTCCTTTTAAGAAACAAAATAATCCTAAAAAGTTGAGTTGTGGTAGAGTAATTGATTAGGTAGGAGGTTAAGTGTTTGATATTATTTGTAAGAATAAATTTCTATTTCTAAAATAAAAGACAAAAAGTTTTTGCAATTTACCTTACCATTAAATTAGAGGTGAACATGGACAATTTAGTCAACCAAGTCAAATATTGAAAGATTTAGTTACCCAACCCCTATTAAAAGTCACTTTTAATCATCCAATTAGTTTAAAATGCCAAATTTTAGGAAGATTTAATTGCCCAACTTTTAATAAAAGTCTCATTTTTAGTCAAAACAGATAAAATTGTCACCCAAATAATAATATGTAAAATTCGTCACCTAACTTCAAATAAAAACTTATTTTGGTCACTAAAGTGATTTTTAAAATATAAAATTCATCATCCAAATAAAAAATAACAAATTTAATTATGTTTTTGACTTATTTATTTCATTGGTCCTTTCTGTCAAAGTCTTTCATGTTTTATCTATATCAAATTGGTCCTCTTGTGGTTATTGTCAAATTTTGGAAAACTTAGTCCCCTAACTTCTAATAAAAGTCTTATTTAGTTTCCCGACTTATTTAAAATGAACAAGTTGTTGGTCACCCAAGGAACAAAATGGAAAAGTTTATCACCGAACTTCTAATAGAACTCATTTTGATTGCTAAAATAATTTTAAAATAATGAAATTCATCATTCGAATAAAAATTAACAAATTTAATTATGTTTTTGACTTATTTATTTTATTGGTCCTTTTTTTTTCAAAGTCTTCCATGTTTTATCTATAACAAATTGGTCCTCTTCTAGTTATTGTCAAAATTTGAAAATTTAGTCATCTAACTCCTAATAAAATTCTTATTTAGTGTCCCAACTTGTTTAAAATGGACAAGTTGGTTACCCAAGTAATAATATGGAAAAGTTTATCACCCAACTTCAAATAAAAAACTCATTTTTGATCGTTAAAGTAATTTAAAAATAATAAAATTAATCATCCAAATAAAAATTAACAAATTTAATTATGTTTTTGACTTATTTATTTCATGGGTCCTCTTTTTTTTTTCCCCCCCCAAAGTCTTTCATGTTTTCTTTACAACAAATAGGTCTTCATCTGATTGCCATCAAATTTGGAAGGCTTAGTGACCCAAATCCTAATAAAAGTCTCATTTAGTCACCTAACTACTTTAAAATGGACCAGTTGGTCATCAAAGTAATACTTTCAAAAATTTTATAAGCTAGTTTCAAATAAAAACTCATTTTATTCCCTAAAGTGATTTAAAAATGATAAATTCATCATCCAAATAAAAATAACAAATTTAATTATGTTTTTGACTTATTTATTTCATTATTTCTCTTTTCTTTTCAAAGTCTTTCATGTTTTATTTGTAACAAATTGGTCCTTATCCGGTTATTGATATTGGGTAAAAATTAAAAGATTGTAAACCAATTTTGACATTATATAAAACTTAATAAAATATTCTAAAACATGAGAATTCAAGGAATATTTTAAAGAACGAGAATCAATAAATATCAGGTGTTCTAAAATTGATGGAAATCAATTTGGTTATAAAATAAAGTCCTTATTTTAAAAAAAATTTCTTATATATAAGGACTTGGTATTCCTTGCTTCTCATTTTTTATAATATTGGCTCTTTTTTTAGGGAAATTATTAGTTAAATACTTTGAGGTTTAATGATTTATCACTTAGATATCCTGATGTTTTAACATATATAGTAAAGTATATTGTGGTTTAAAATATTTTATCAATGAGGAACCCTGAAGTTTTAAAATGTTATAAGTCAGGCACTTTTTTTGTCAAAATTGAATAGGTCTTCATTGGAAAGTGCTAAAATATAACATGATTCCGATAATATGGTACATTTATTATTATGGTGATTTTTATCCAAAAAATACTAACATCACACTTGGTTTTTGCAAGACTTAGGTAGTTTACATCAAAATTTGATGAATTTTTATAGTAATTTGCCGAAGTTTTACTGAAAATATTGACATCACTTTTATATATTATCACTATTATGTATTACATTATTAACTTTTGTAAAATCAAACATTTTCTTATAAAATTAATCAAAATCTGATGTACTATACTTAAGTGATAAAATATTCAAACCATATGTCACCTCATTGTACATATTGAAATGACATGGTATATAATAATAAATGCTTAAATTTTAAGGTAGGTGAGTGATAATTTCTCTTTTATTTAATACTAAAATTGGGTTCCCATCCTTTAATTTTTACTTGATGTCAATAACCAAATGAGTACCAATTTGGTTACAAATAAATCACGAATGACTACTTTGGAAGGGGAAAAAAAAAAAGAACAATGAAATGATAAGGCAAAAATATAATTAAATTTGCTATTTTAATACTTGGCTGATTAAATTTTCTAAACTTTTACTTGGGTGATGGTTTATTTGAAGTCACCTCAGTGACTAAATAAAATTTTTATTAAGAGTTAAATAACTAAGTCTTACAAAATTTGTCTAACATGACAACTTGTTCATTGTACAACAACAACAACCCAGTGCCTGAAGGGCTCCCGCATAGGCGAGGGTCGGGGGCGGGGGGGGGGGGGGGGGGGGGGGGGGGGGGGGGGGGGATATAGATGTATGCAGCCTTCCCCCCTTCTAGGTGCTGCCCAGAAGAGAGGCTATTTTTGAGGACCCCTAACCTGAAAAGCGCATTAGCAGCAAAGAAGCCCGGTATCCTGGTAGCACAAGAGCAAAATAAGCATGTAAGTAGGGAAAAGTTAGGCAAATGAAAGCATAGACATAGCAAATTGCAAATAAGCCAACGCACAGCTAATGAACAGCTAATGGATAGCATGGGGGCTCAGATCACACTTAAGCGCGGAATCTGGACTGCCCTACCGGCCTAGGACACTAGAGAATGCACAAAGAACTGGATTACCCTGCTCTACTCTGCTACATCTGTTACTCCTATGCTAGCCCTCCATTTGGCTCTATCTAAGGCCATCTCCTCCCGAAGGTTTATGTGGATGAGGTCTTGTCTGATCGTCTCCAGCCATCGCTTCTTTGGCTTACCTTTCCCTCTCCTACCCAGCATAGTATGCGGCTACTCGCATCTCCTGACCAGGGCGGTGTTCGGTCTCCTCCTAACATGTCCGAACCACCTCAAACGTTGCTCCCTTAATTTATCCTCAATGGAGAATCACTTCTTATGGCATCGTTCCTGATCCTATCTTTCCTTATGTGTCCACACATCCACCGCAGCATCCTCATCTCCGCCACCTTCATCTTTTGTGTATGATGTTGCTTCATCGCCCTATACTCCACCCCATAGGACATGGCCAGCCTCACTACCGTCCTATAGTATCTTCCCTTTAACTTTGAAGTAAACTTTCTATCGCAAAGTACCACTGTGGCCATTCTCCATTTTTGCCATCCTACTTTAATTCGATTGTTGACATCCTCATCAACTTTATCGTTGCACTGTATCATGGACCCCAGGTATCTAAAACTCTCTGTTCTCGGTATAGTGTCCGATCCAATCTTGACATCTTCACTGTTGGGCGTGGTGGTGGGATCGAACTTGAGATCCATGTATTCTGTCTTGGATTTACTGAGTCGTAGGCCCTTCTATTCCAATGCCCTTCTCCATAGTTCTAGCCTTTCATTAACCTCCTCCCGAGATTCCCCCCACCAGCACTATGTCATCTGCGAAAAGCAAGCACCAAGGTACATCTTTGGATGTTCCTAGTGAGCTCATCCATTACCAGAATGAACAAATAGGGGCTCAAGGCAGATCCTTGGTGTACCCCGATTCATACAGAGAATGCGTCTGACTCTCCTTCCACTGTTCGTACCCTAGTTTGTACATCCTCATACATGTCTCTAATGGCCTGGCTGTATGGTGCAGGGATGCCTTTCTTATCCAAAACCCTTCATAACACCTCTCTAGGCACTCTATCATATGCCTTCTTCAGATCGATGAAAACCATGTGTATGTCCTTTTGTCTCTCCCTGTAGTGCTCTATCATTCTCCTTAGGATATGGATAGCTTACAGCTTGTTCATTGTAAACCACTTAAATAACTAAAATTTACTTTTATTAAAAGTTGAATGACTAAAAATTTTCTAAAATTTGACTTATGTGACCAAATTGTCCAATTCTTTATCATCATAGTGGCCAAAAGGGACTATTAACATTTCTTTTCTACGGAAGGAAGAGGGAAAAGCGAAATAGAAGCAAAGTTGCCGTGTCTTGAGCTAAAAAACCCTAGAATAGATTGGAAGAGAGAATCACAAAGGGCAATGATGAACAAGAAGAACGAACCTAACACCGCTCCCCAGCCTGATCGATGGTATACCCTAACCCTAGGCCCTTCTTTCAACGATCACCAGCCATCTTCCAAGTTTTGCACTCTAAGATGTAAGATTTCCTTCTATTCATCTTCTAATTTCTATCAAATTTCTTCGCTTTTAGACTTATTATTTCTTAATTGCTTTTAGCTGTGTTTCTCAAAATTGCGGCTTGATTTTCTTCGTTTTTACCCTAATTTCTCAATCTCTCTAGTTTCTTTGTAAGAAATCTTTCTAATTTCAGTTTCATTGTCTAATTTCTCAATTTCTTATATCAAATTTCACCTTTTCCCCCTAATTTCTTTATTGAGTTTCTTCTATTTTAGCCTAATTTCTTTTTCTCCGGATCGAATTTCTTCGCTTTTAGCTGTGTTTCTCAATTTGCGCATTGATTTTATTCGTGTTCGGCTTAATTTCTCAATTTCTGGATTCAATATCTTCGATTTTCACCTTATTATACAATTTTATATGCAGATGAATTCAAGCCAGCATCGATAGACAAGAGCCAGCCTGGTGCATTGCACAAGAACAAGGAGAATAGAGTAAGTGTGGAGTTCTACAACAATCAGCCTGGGAAGCCCAAAGTGACCTTCGAAGGAAGCAGCGAGGATTACAAGGAAAATGATGCCGTTTTGTTTTTCGATGGTGAGACCTTCCGGTTGGAGCGGCTTCACCGGGCAGTTAAGCGGCTCAGGCATGTCCGCCAGCCTGGAGAGTCCGCTGTCACTGCTGCCACCACTACCGCCACTGCATTGACTGCAGCGGCACCCCCATTGGCCGGACCAGGTGGGGCAGCACTGACAGGTGGTGCAAGTTCGCAGTTGGTTGGAAAAGGACCAAAGGTGCCGAACTTGAACAGGAGCTCCTTTCCTCCCGTGCCTGTGAGTGACTTTTTTTTCCATTGTTTGTGCTATATTATCTTGTACTTTATCAAATGTTGTTTGTTTAACTCATATACTTCTAGTTATGTCAGTTCAGTCTATATTTTATTGTAAATATTTGAATGTTATCGAGAGGATATATTGTTGCCTATGAATTAGGAGAGTCAAGGCTTTATTTGGCATCTATAATAGGAATTTGATTGTGAAATTGCTGCCCCAATTTCAATTCTAACGGAATTACATGATGGAATTGAAACTTTGTTGTTTAACAGAGGTTAGAATTGTAATTCTGCAACAATTCAATTTATCATGGGTTTTGGGTCAATCGGATTGAAGCATTTTGAGTTTTGGTTAGTCCGAATCACTTTGAGTTATCTCGAGTTTCGGGCTATTTTGAATAGTCAGGTTGGATCATTTCCTAGTCGAGTCATCTTGGATTTTTGGTAAATTGGGTTGGATCATTATCATGATTTAGGGTAGCATGTGTTGGGTTTCAGTTGATTCAGCTCATTGAGCTTAAGTCTTCTTGGTTTGGGTTAAATGGATTACATCATCTTAGGGTCCCCAGATCCTGCTTATGCGGGAGCCCCTTGGAGGCACTGGGTTTGTTGTAGTTGTTGTATTATATCTATTATAAATATATAAAATTTTCTTACTTCTATTATGAAAAATATAAATTTTTTCTAATTTTGCCTAATAATATAAAATTTTCTTCTAAAAATATAATTAAACATTTAACCCCCTCACTTTTGAGGGGCAAAATGGTCAAAAAAAGTTTCATGGGGCTGATTGATAAATTTTTAAAAAGGGATTTTGTAAGTATTTTTATTTGTGAAGGTGATTTTCTGTTTTTGAAGCCAAAGACCCAGGGGGAAGGGGTTTTTGTAATTTACCCTACTTTTTACTGCAAACCAAAAAAAAGGCCTTCTTTTTTTAGGTTAATGAACTTGAAGGAAAATTAGATACAAATCTTTTAATGCCGTAATTCGTAAAAATTTATTTTATGAAAGTTATTTTACAAGTATTTTTTGTTATTAATGGGAAAGCAATGACATGAACAAATAAAGCATAATTGTCTAGAATTCCAGAACCAATTCTAGTTCAGCTTCAACCCGGGCTCTAATTCTATGCACCAAACAACACAAGGGTTTTCTCCCTTGCATTGCAAGTGACGTCCTTCTTCTTTCTAATGCAGATCGGTCTAAAGATCCGACCGGCAGTCTCGAACCTTGACTACACGTGGTGCGAAGGATAGAATTCCTCTAACTCGTTGATCATACCCAACGATGCCAGATTAAGAGGAATCAGCTAAAACTCGTTGATTCTGCGAATACCTGAGCAATAGCCTAAAGAGGAGCTATATAATTTTGTTGAACTCATTCAAAATAAAATTACAAAAATCAACTCAAAACAAAAGCTCATCAAAGTAATTTCCATAATCAAAAGCTTTCTAAAATAAACAACTAATGGCCTATTTATAGGCATAGAGAAGCCTACTCTTAATAATAATCCAACTTTAAGAGCTAATCTTACTTTAAATCAAACTCTGCTACTCCTAATGGTAATGTAACTCTAAGACCCTAAACCTAATTACATAATTCAATGAAATTAACTTTAATAAACAAAATCCTAATTAAGCCATTATTAAAACTCATTTTGGTCATCTCGATCAGGTTACTTTGATCCTTATTTGCATCATTCTCGCCTGCTTGAACATAATTCGTTCTTGAATTCTGCCCATTAGTATTATTGGAGGATGAAGATGGCGATAAGGAAAATCAGTAAGATCCAATCAGGGACGTAAGGAAGTTTCTCGATATGGAAGTGTGCTAGTTGGTGCACGTGATGGAGTCGTGGACGGTGTTGGGGTGCGGCTATGGTGGACGTTGGGATGATTTTGATGGCGACTTAGTGGTGGTGGAACGTGGAGAAACATGGTGACACTTGGGGCCAAAAACAAGTTGTGGTGGTGGCGAAGGCAATTGGGGTAAGTTGGTGGCAAAGCGAAGACTCACTTGATTTAATAACGATGGCGGTGCAGGTTGAAGACATTGATTGGACGTGGAAGGGGGCTCTACGGTGGAGGAGCTAGCCGGACCTATCTGCTATCAAGGCTTCTATCTTTCGGAGCTCTCTTCACTTCTCTTCAACTTCTCATCCCACATGAGAATTTGCACCGTGTTCCGCCTTCTCGAACTCAAGAACATGCCTTTGCTTTGGTACCAACTGATGCATATCGGTCTAAGGATCCGACCTTTAGCCTCGAACTCAGTGTTGTGTGGTGGGAAGGATAAAGTTCCTCTTACTCGTTGATCGTACAAAACGATGCCGGATTAAGAAGAATCGGCTAAAACTCGTTGATTCTGCAAATATGCGAGCAATAGCCTAAAGAGGAGCTAGATAATTTTATTGAACTCGTTCAAAATAAAATTATAAAGATAAACTTTGAACAAAAACTCATCAAAGTAATTTCCATAATCACAAGCTTTCTAAAATAAACGACTAATGGTTTATTTATAGGTGTAGAAAACCCTATTCTTAATAATAATCTAACTCTAAGAGCTAATCCTACTTTAAATCAAACTATGCTACTCCTAATGATAATCTAACTCTAAAACCCTAAACATAATTACATAATTCAGTAAAATAAAACATTAATACACAAAATCCTAGCTAGACCATAATTAGAACTCCCATTGTCATCTCGATCGGGTTACTTTGGTCCCTATTTGCATCACATTCATTGACCAAAAAGCATCTATGATGCACTGTGAAGAGTCTGGGATGAAATTGATGGTACTCGTTAAACAACATTAAATCACTAATGTAAAGAAAGAACAAAGAGAAAACATTAAATCACTTGAACAATATGAGGACTAAAATTAAAATAAATAAAGATGTACATACTAAATTGATACACATGGTTTAGCACAAGGTAATATGATGCATGATGTAATAACACTTTTTTCTAGTTTAGTTGATTTGTCTATTCTTCTAAATGCAAAATGGTAAGGATGACTGACAATGGGAAGCTAAGTGCTCTACATGACCTGTTAGTAGCAATCTGTTAGGATACAATTTGCTTGGTGTCCCCCCCCCCCCGCCCCCCGCAGAGTATAAGCTGTGAGTTAGATACCATGTCTACAAAATATTCCCACGGAATTGGTTCAATAATAAGACTACCAAGGTTGAGGTTCTAAAGCAAGAGGTGTAAGTTTACATATTCCTTCTCCCAAGGCCCATTTACGTATCGTAAAAGGCATTTATGGATAGTTTCATTATCCTTCTTATATATGGTTTTGTGAAAAATGAGGTGAAATTTTTGTGGATGGATATGGGATTGAGGTTGAGAATATTTTCTTATTCTATGGTATTTTTAAGTGCGTGCATAATGTTGTGTCAATGGGTTTTAATCATTGCATAGTCGTTGCTTTCCTTAAAATGTAACAAAATAGAGTAAACATGTCATTAGTTAAATTTCTTAAAAGTGATAAAAGTAGTTGTCTTTGTGTCGAAATTGAAATTACAGCTCCTGTTCTGGTTCTCTAACTTGATTTTCATTTATTTGCAGACTCTGGAAATCTTATGTATAAATTTTGGATGTGGTTGCAGGTTGAAGTTGAACGAATTGATATTGGTGACTCTGGAAAATTGGGTATATTTCTCTTTGTCTTTGTGAAATTCGGAATTCGGATGTTCTATTATCCTGCTTACTGAAAATGCTTTGCAGACAAAGAAGAAAAGCTTATTCAATAGTCCCTTAAATTGTAATTTGTAATGAAATTATGTAAAGGTTTTAGCTAATGTATTTTGAGCTAGCTATTATGGCATTGACATACAGAATGGTATTTGTGTAATGATCGTTATGTTGCATGCCTTGTATTTTATGTATTAGAAATTATCGTAGGTGCACTTACATGTTAGAGACTATTTAGAATATAACCAGCAAAATATGGGTATAAATGAGCCAGGGCAATTGACTGCAAAACCTAGCTCGTCAGGAGATTGAGTGTGATTGAGCCAATTGTGCTAGAACCTGACTCAGCAAGCTCTTAGCTAAAATAATCTCGATTAGGCTCATTTATGCTGATTTTGGGCTTGAGGTTGTTTATTTAGTATTCAAAATGGTTCATTTGGCCTTGAACTTGCTCGATTGGACTTATCTGAGTTCATAAGTTAGCTCAAGATTGTTTGTTATGGATTGGAAGCCTCCAAGCTTGAGTTACTAGGTCTGGGCTTAATCTCAGCTCAAAACAAACAGAGCCCTTCAACCTTTACAGCAAGCCCTTGTGACCTTGGCAGACTTGTTCACGGCTCCTATTCGAAAGCACTTATGTTCCCCACATAAACCCAACATGAACTCCTCATCCCATTACATAACGTCTGTGAAACCCAATTCCTTCGACTATTGCAAGGCTGTAAACCTTGAGTTGGTTCCATATTTTTCCATTTTTACACATTCTTGATGATTGTTATTATCTTTGATTTCGATGTAACAGGTACAAAATCAAAAGCTGAGAAGGTTGACTACATCGACATTCCTCCGGCACATCAAAATCCATCTCCTGCATCACCGCCTGATCCTCAAACTGAAGATTTCGATGAACACTTGGACATAATGAATGACGATGATGATGACATGTTTGGGACAACTGGAAAAACCAAGCCCCCGCAGAAGCCATTCCAGACCGGCATTGACATAAACTTACCACATCAAGATGACGTGGAAGACGAGATTGCTGACGTGGATGTCAATGACGATGAGACGGACATGGGACGAAATGCTGCAGAGGCACTGAGGGCGCAAGTGAATGCAGAGGAGGGAAAGGAGGAAAGCTCGAGCTCGAGTGGAAGCAGTGGGAGTGAGAGTAGTGGAAGCAGCAGTAGGAGTGGGAGTGCGAGTGGGAGTGGAAGCGGGAGCGGTAGCAGCAGCAGCAGTGACAGTGAAAGCAGTGATGGGGATTCAGTTAACTCGATATGACTTAACTGGGTGAGCAGGGACATGATCCTGGAGCTCAACTGAAGTGTTTGTTTATTAGGAAGTAACACAGGAATTTGGAGTTCATTGGAAATAAGAATTTGCCCTCTTATTTGGTTACTAGGAAATTGGCAGAACGTGAGAAGTGGAAATTTTTGGGAAGTTCCAATTTCTTTGTTGCATAAAAATTAACTTGAGGGGCTATGCAAGTTCTAATTCTTGGGAAATTCCATTTCCCATTATGGCAACCAAACACAAATACTATTTTCTTAGGAACTTGCAACTTCCCATAGGAATTTATTCATGTGTTAACCGAACAAGGCCTAAGTTCCCAATCTTTCAAGAAAAATTTCCTAGTTCTCTAATTTCTCAGAACGTGTACAAATCTGTAAGAAACAAGGTTTTCAAGTGTTATTTTCCCTTCGAGGTTAAACTAGATAACTGGTTTGAGTTCTGCAGGTGACTCCGAAATTGACCCCCAAGGCTAACCAAGTTTCCGAGTACAGTTTGGTTGAAGAGCAAAAGCATATGACGGTCCTCTTTTTATTTGACTATCTGATGGAAAAGGAAATAAGGAACTGGAGTCGATAAAGGAGCTAACGAACTGAGGGTAAATGTACTTGCATACTTTTTAGAGGAAACACCTAAAATATGTGCATTATGTATGAATTCAATTCAGCTTTTCGGTTAGATTATTGTTTTAAAAGGATTACTGCTCTGGAGATAAAGAGGGTTCATTTGCTAGGCACTAATGCACTGGATCTTATTAGAACTTCGAAGTTAAGCGTGCTTGGACGAGAGTAGTACCAGGAGGGGTGACTTCCCGAGAAGTTCTCGTATTGCCAACTCTATAAGGTTGAGGGTCTTTGGAAACAGCCTCTCGACAGGGTGTCACCCTGAAAGGGTAAGGTTACGTACATCCACCCCTTCCCCCAAAACAAGAACCCACTTAGGCGAGAGCCCTTGAGACACTGGGTCTATTATTGTTGTTGTATTGCTCTGGAAATGAAGAATCCTTTTTGTAGGTTGGTTCATTTTCCTAGTCATTTGGTGAGCAAAAGTGTAGAATTCTTACATTATTAATAAGTATTAACTTAGTTTACAAATGTACCTCTAATTGTAAAATCAATGAAATTTTGTTAAGTTTTGTGTATATGCTTGAAGTAGTTTTATATGAACGCTTTTTTTGATACTCCTATTGTTAAAAATTGCTATGATTTGCCCACTTCTCCGCTCTTGCTTCCCCTCCTGTTTTGTGGAACTATAATGGCATGTAAATTTGCTTATTAGGAAAGACTAGCTCAGGCTAGGTTTTGATTTATGATTAAAGATTGTTATAAGAGATTACAGCAGCAACTAGGATATTATGCTTATTGGTGCGTCTTCTCCACTTCTTTATTTGCTACTTCCATTGTTTCTTTACGTAGTCCAAGATGTGTAAAAGAACAACTCAGGATGGGGTAGCAGTTTCAATAATTGTTTTAAGAAAGTTAGTGCAACATCCAACTGGGTTGGGAAATTGGGTTCTCATATAATGATCCATTAGTTTCAGAAAGAAAATTCTTTTAACCCTCCCGGATGTGGAAATCCTCTGTAAACCTTCTGATCTGCATCATATTGTATAGTAAATTCTAAAAGTAAAATTTTTTGAATAACTATATCTTTTTAATACTTTGTAAAACTCTTTTTAACATCATTGGAAATTCAAATCCATTGTTCAGGTGCTATGCTCTGAAGAATGATACGGTTTATCAATTCCTATTCAATATCTTCAATGTGTGATGACTCGTGATTGACCATATAAGATAACCTGTGATATTCTTCTAAAAGATTGGCATTTGCTATGCTACACAACAAGATTTGTTTTATCTTTATGATCTTCGACTGAAACTTTGATTTGCTCTTCAAATATTAATGAAGGGAGCACCTTTTGTACTTTCTCAAATACACATCTTTTCTTAATGTCCGAAATTGAGAGATGTCATGTTTCTCTTTGAGGGTATTTGCAAGCTGCAAAGATGATGTTATTTGTTAATAGGAATATTCTTGACCTCAAGTCAGTTGTTTGACAAAATAGAGTCGTGACAATAGCAATAACCAATTTAGTCATGCCACTTTTGAAATTGGTTATACGATATACTAATTGTATCTTCCAAACTCCATTAAAATGAATATTAATAGAATCTCAGACCAGACGGTTAAATTTGGTTTGGTCTTCGGTCCTCAAAAGAGGCTAGTTTCAGTCTTTAATCCGGTCTGGTCTAGTCTTGTCTGGTCCGGGTTTAGCCCAACGAACACCCCTAATAGCAATTGTCTTGCTTCAATATATAGCATAATGTTTTTGAATATGCTTTGGAAAATTTACTAATGCTTACAAGGCATTTTGTCCAATGGAGGTATGCTCTTGGTCGTCTTCCTTTAGAGACTAAGTAGACTGTTTTTACGTTGTTTTGTGGTTTTAGGTAGTTAGTAGAGTTATTGGGCATTTTGTCCTCAAAAGAAGCTAGTTTTAGTCTTTAATCCGCTCTGGTCTAGTCCTGTCTGGTTCGGGTTTAGCCCAACGAACACCCCTAATAGCAATTGTCTTGCTTCAATATATAGCATAATGTTTTTGAATATGCTTTGGAAAATTTACTAATGCTTACAAGGCATTTTGTCCAATGGAGGTATGCTCTTGGTCGTCTTCCTTTAGAGACTAAGTAGACCGTTTTTAGGTTGTTTTGTGGTTTTGGATAGTTAGTAGAGTTACTGGCAAACTGCTAGGATAAGGCCACCATTTATGCAAAAAAAGTAGGCTGGGTTGCTTTTGAGTTTGAGTTACTGGTAATAAGAGGAGTAAGCATGGTTGGCATCCTTTGAGCATTTTCTTTAGCCTTTTATAGCTTCATATCGACCCATTCTTCTTGGGACATCTTACTCTGCTTAGAAAATTTGCAGAACATTGTTAGTTCTTTTTAAATGTTCAACTTCAAATGAATACTTAGAAATAATCTCCTTGCACCTGTTATGGACTTTTTATTTATTGAAAAATCTTTAATTGTTTCATTATTAGTTCTTAAGAAAAAATTTGTGTTGCAAAGTAGATCTAAAATCACTTTATTGGGTTTTGTATGGCAAGTTCTTTTTCGAAAATAATGCACTTGATTTCATTTGGTTTGAATTTTTTTGAAGTTGTATCTGCAAATATTTTCTTGTTCTTGTAGCTTTTCTAGGGAGTGATTTTTTCCTTGGTACAATTCTTCCTATCTCTATGTTAATTTTATTTTCTTGTTCATTATTAGCTGGTATAGCTTTTAAGGCACACCCCCAATAATTTTTTGAGGCATCAATTTCTAAGATTAATTTATCTCCTAATTGAAGAAAATAAACATTTGGCATTTTAGTGATTTTTCTTTTTAATTTTTTGAGAAGATTGTTATCTTCTTCCATCCATTTGAATTCAATTTCTAGGATTTTCCATTAAATGGGTTTTAATAAGAGATATTTTCTTTATAAAGCTTCTTCCATAATTGAAAATTCCTGGGAAAATTTTAAGTTATTTTTCGTCTATGATTTCTTCTGAAAACTCCCTAACTTTGCTAATAACATGTCCTCGAAGTTGAATTCTTGTTTTGGTAAGTTTTATTCCTAAAAAGTTAATTTATTCCTTTTCTACCTGGATTTCTTTTGGTGATAAAAATAATTCCATGTTTAAGTTTTTGACCTGCTATTTGTTAGTGTTTTTGATGTTCATTTTTTGTTTTTGAGAAGACTAATATATCATCTATGTATATACTACGTATAAATCTTTAATTTCTTGAAATATGTTATCCAACCATGTTTGAAAAATTCGAAGTGCAGTATTTAAACAAAATGGCATCACCTTCCAATGATAATGTCTTTACAGAGTGCTAAAAGCGGTTTATGGTTTTATTCTTCTATAAGTTTTAACTAACAATATCCAGATTTTACAATCAAATTTGAAACTATAGTAACTCCTTTTGTTAGGTTTATGAGAACATCTTTTCTTTGGATTTTGAGGTTTGTTTTACTTCAACATTGATTATTTTTTCTAGTGCAAAATTAGAAGTACATTTATACTGAAGTCAGTTTAGTAATGGTACTTTAACCATTTATCGGTAGAGAGTGAAACTGATATTGTGACGGTTTAATGATATAAAGATGCATTTCCAAATGAAATTTATTCCTAATAGAAAGTTTCCTAACATAAAAGGAAAAAAAAAGGATTTTAGATCTAATGAATTTTTTCGCATTTAACCATATAGCTATGTCTTTAGATTTCATATGGATTGTGGTCTCATTTCTATCAATTCCTCCAACTAGTATTGAATTTTTCATTTCCACCCATTTTTTTGTTGGTAACGCATTTTATTTGCATAATAAAGTAGTTAATCCAGTATCAGTTAGCACTTTTAAAGAATATGACTTATATTCCTTCAACTGAAAATATATATCTTTTCTTTCCTATTTTTGGGGCAAAAAAGATCTCATCATATTCTTCCTTGAATACTTGTAAAACTTATTTGTTCTTACTTATGGGATGTTCTTGGTAGGACAAATATTTCTAATTTTTGTAGTTATTGGGGTTTACTGAATTTGATAATGATATGCTTCTTGATTTGTATTGGATAATCATATGTATTGCATAATAGATAATAATATTTCACTATACCTACCCCTGGTCAGTAAGGGCAGTTTTTGGTCCATTATTTGGGTATTATGAGATCTCTCTAATCTATTAATCTTGGTTTTATAATTTTTTTTTTTTTTTTTTGTTAATTCAAAGATTTCAACAATGTTTTTATTAAAAATTTTTGCCAAATTTTTAATAACATTTGTTAATTCATGGATTGTTATCCATCTTACTAATCAATCTTCCACTTTATTATGCAAGCCAAGATTTTGGACATGAATTCTTACTTTTACTGAATCTTGGATTAATGAATCGGTAATTGAAATAAAAGAAATTTGATTTGATTTTGAACCAAACAGTTCCATTAACTAAATTCAATTTAACTCCTCTATAACATCTTTCATGGGGTCATAAAATCTCTTATCAAACGCTATAGCTATTAGTGGAGCATCAATTCTTACATGAAATAGAATAGTTATTTCGATTTAGATTAACCCTAAATGCAGGGGCGGATTTACAATTATAGGCCCCCAGTGCCCTAACAGCCCAATACTTACATTTAATATACAAAAGTCCAATTGTAATACTTGGCTTCCTACCCCAAGGCCCCAAAAGACACATAAATGGTATGCATTTCAATGTAAAAATTATGTTCTAGGGCCAAGGTATTAGGTTTTGATATAAAAATTAGGGATTTTATCATTTAGGTATTAGTAGGTATAAATATTAGGCACTTTGAATTTTAAACATTTTGTATTCTAACTTTCAAAATTTTATCACTTAAGTTTTAAAAATTAATCAAACCCTAACATAGGGTACTAAGTAATAAAATATTTAAACCTCAATATTCTCCATTGTATATATTTGTTATAATATGTGGCCCCAATAAGTATTTTTTTGGATCTGCACTGCTTGCATGTATATATTTTATCTTGGGATATTTAATTTTCCAGTGATCTATTTTTCTTTGTTAATTAGAGAAATTTCTGTCGTTCTTTTAGAATTAAGCCTTTCTTGGGTGTTGCTGGAATATTGCTTGAATATTTTTTCTAACCGGAAATTAAAAATTGATTCTTCGTGCATTGCTTTGAGTTTTAAATTTTGCTGTTTTTCAAAGTTCTCTACTTTCCTTTAAGAAAGTTATTTATTTTTTTCTTTTGAATTTTTCTTGAAGTTATATTCTTATTCGCAATTGAAGGTGACTCTTTTAACTTGTAATCATCTAGTATTAAAAAATATTTCTTTTAATAATCCATCTTTACTATTTCTTCTTTAGATAATTTTGAGGCTAAGATTCTACTTCATAATACATTATCTATATTGGAGATATCTTCTTCATGCATTATTTCTAGATTATTTTGTTCTGACATTTTGATTATTTTCTTATTTCCTTTTGTTTTATGGGGACATGAAGGTGCCAAATGACTTTCTTCATTACAAATTGTTCGATATTTTATTAAAAATATATTTTTAAGTTTTATTTCGATGATACCTTTTATGTCTTTTAAATTGTTGGCAAATTTTTATTCAATGCCAACACTTATATCTTATATATTTCTAACTTCTTTAATTTACTTAAAAATTAAATTTAGTAAAATATGAATATATTTTTCTTAAATGCATATAATGCTTTGACCAGGAGTAAAGTGGTAGACTACAAAACATGATCTAATTAGCTCTTAATGTTAACAGTAACATATGGCCATGATAACGGCTTAAAATGTCCTTATAAATGCTTGAATTTCTGACACGTATGTGCGGCTATCAATAAGAAGAAATGAGCTTTGCTCGTTTGTTTAAATAAAAAAAATCCACGTATTTAGTTTTTTTTGTTTTTTTTTGTTTTAAGGTTTCCTTTAATTGGTTAAGGTGTTTGGAAAACTTTTGACTTTCAAAGTTATGCAAACCTAGAAAGTGTCAGATTTTTAGTTGGACGGTTGTATCCTGGAAGTAGCGCCCGTGTACTTGCTGCATCGGTTTTAATCAATAGGGGCATGGAATTGTCTTAAAGAGAGCGTGATCCACGCATTACTCAACTATAACATTATTAGTATTTTTGTCAATTCCACTCATCCAGGTAACATTTTTCTATTTCATATATTTTATATAATAGTTTCCGCATTTGGTTCCAATAATTTGAACATGGTTTAGGCTTCCAAAATTAAATTTAGTCTATAATAGCGAGGATAATCTTTAGAATAAAAAAATTAAGGTCCGATGTCCAACTTAAGCCTTTAGGCAAAATCATGTGGAGAAAATAATGGGTCACAAGAGTTTGTTAATCATGACCAAGGACCTAGAACTACTGATGATGAGTTTATCAAGAGTCCTTGTTATAAATACTATAAAATGGGTAAAAAAGGAATATAAAGGAACATACCCAGTTTCTTAAGGGCTCCTACCTACGCAAGGTCGGGGGGGGGGGGGGGGGGGGGGGGGGGGATGTACGCAGCCTTCCCCCTTCAGGGTGTTAACCTAAAGAGAGGTTGTTTCCCAGTGCCCCCAACCTTAGGGTGAGGACTTCCCAGGAAGTCACCCATCCTGGTACTACTCTCGCCCAAGCACGCTTAACTTCGGAGTTCTAATGGGATCCGGTGACGGCATGTTAGTGCCCTCCTTGGTATAAAAAGAAAAATGGATGCAAGCCTCAAGCTAAATATCCGATGCCTCTAGGCATGTACTCTACAATAAAGATTGGTTTAAGATTTTATGACATTAGCTGAGAGTAACCATGATGTCATGGACATTAGTACCATCGAAATTAAGCTTATGCCCAACAAAGTTTCACCCCTTAGATATGACCTTTATACTCCATCAATTGTTTTTTTTTTTTTTTTTGTTTTTGTTTTTTTTTTTGGGGGGGGGGGGGGGGGGGGGTGGGTGTGTGCCGGGGGAGAACTTGTTTCTGGTTATCTCCTAAATAAGGTTGATTCAAGTAGATGATTGAGTTGATCAGAACATTACCTAAAATGGTGTTTGTATTAAAAAAAGATATGCTTGTTATGCAATGTTATAATTCTATGGTGAGGCTACGTTTATGTTCTATTTATATTGTTGTATTACGCCAATCTTGGCATATTGGATTTGGACACATGATAAAGATAAACATTGAAGCAATACACTTTTTTTTTTTTGAAAAAAGATAAACATTATAAGTTGACTAAAATTACTATGATTGAGATGCATTCAAAATAAAATTTAGGTACCAAGTTTACAGAAATATTTTTTCCTATTGTCATTAGGTTTGTTGTATTGAGGAAAATTTTAGATTTAATAGAAATTAATTTTGAGTATAATCCTAAAATTTAATAGGATTTTGATGATAATATTTATTCAATTGTTAATGCTCCTTTTCCGTTGCAAAGCCTAGAAGTAAATGGAATGGAGCTTCTAAATGCCATTTTGATTTTGGCAAGAAAACAACAGAAATTTGATGATAAATGGTGTGTGGTTGGTTACATATTAATAGGTCCCATTTCTTTCACAACATATATAAGATATGGTATATCCATTGATAATTTTAGTAGATACTGAGCCAAAGCGTCCTTGATATGAAAGAAATGAGTGAAACAAATTTCGTACTTGGGATGAAAATCATTAAAATCAACGATAAAAATTTTCTTGATCATTCCCTCTATATTGAAAAAATATTGAGAAAATTAATATGTTTGATTGGTTGCTTTTAGTAGTCCATTGATTTACATGTCTTTCTCTACCCAAAATAACAATGATGTCAATATTACTAATCAGAACGAATGTACTAGCATTGGCAGTCTAAGATATGCAGTTTATATGCTTAAATAGTTCTCTTTTTACAAATGGTCACTCCCATTTACCTGCATGGACCAAAACTGGATGACCATAGGGGGCTAGTGATGGTAATCATAAAAAAGAAAACATAATAATATTATGCGTATGTGTGCATTAAGGCAAATTTTGATAGATCAAGATGCAGGGATTCTCCTGCTGGTGGTTTCATTCTCCGTGACCACAATGGGAAGATGCTCTTAGCTCGGTCGAGAGAGCTAGGTAATGCTTCTATTATAGTAGCCGAGGCAGTTGCAGCCAGAGATGCCCTGTTCCTTGCTCAGCGTTTGGGTGCTCAACGAGTTTTACTTAAGGGAGACAGTGAGGTGGTTATTAAAGCAGTCATTGGCCCTTATTCGATTCCTGGAGATATCATCACTATTATCGAAGACATCCGTTTATTGAGCCATCATTATGACCATGTTCCTTCAATCATTATTGTAGGGAAGCTAATAGGCCGGCGAACTGATTGGCGAGTCTGGGGCATGAGGTGTCTGGTATTGCTGTATGGGATTACGTTTCGCATGGAGCCTTCCTCTCCCTTATCTGGGCTGTTGTCTTAGGATTTCCTCTCAAACGAGGGCAATCCTTAGGAGCCCTATCATTACTGTTTAAAAAAAATAAAATATGTACATGTACCATTCACTAAAAAATACCCATTTTTATTTTCCCAATAGTTGGGGTTAGCAAGATTAGAGCTTTTAGAGGATCCTAGTGCACCATCTTAAGAAATAAAAATTGAAGAAATGAAGAATTTCATCTTAGCATTCTTCCTTTTTATATTGGTTCAATTGGCTTTGCCTTGTTTAAATGGACCATAATGTAAAAACGAAATGTTGGAAAATGATGGACTAAGAAAATAAAGGATCAACTGCTCTAAGCTCCAAAAATGAGCCAATGTCAATGCCTTTGGTAGAATATTTTGTTTAGAGTGTATCGTATAAAAGAAGTCAACATATGAAACAACATTATGATTGGTTTTAGCCAGTTGACAAATGGTGCTAATTAAAGAACATTGTCAAACAAGTCATTATTTATTAGTGGTTACTCTCTTTAATATAACAAGTGTTTTACGTATAACATAGTATATTGATATTATAAAGCTTATCACAAAGATTGATAGCACTAACTATATTGCCTTGAATGTGTGTTTCTTCATCTGTTCATATTCTTGTCTTTAGGTTTGTGGTTGGAGCAAATACTTTATGTATTATATGATTGGCACTAGGGTCATGAATGAGGAGGCCATCATGGGACAGTGGCATCATGAAATTAATTTGTTGTCTGAGGTGCATGTTGCCACAATGTGGCGTGTGAATTTGTTGTTGGAAAAGCATCAAAAAGGCCATATAGTGCCAATGATGTAAGGAAGCGGCAACAAACCCATGTTGTTTGGAAATGTGATGAGAAGGATGTGTTCCAATGTATTCTCATGTACTTATCGGAAAAAAAAAAAAAAACATTGATTTCTCATGCACATCATTATAATCGAAAAGTCAATGATAAATATTTTAAGAATGGTAGGCCCATATCTATTATTAAAGGCGACGACGATGATATCATATGATTCGAGGGAATAAAAGTTCTTGTGTGGTATTATGGTCCCATGAAATTTGCATATTCACTATGTGATGTAACTTAGATTCGTAAGTTCATCAGAAGCAATAGACTAAAGCATCATAACTAAAATAAAGATGAAATTGTCTGAGAATTTCTTTTTGGAAAATTAGGATGTTGTTTTCCAGTTTTAGCCACTTGCCTGGTTTAGGCTCATAGAGGCAAACCTGGACGATTATATTCTAATTTGGAAAATAGAAATTATGGACGATTTTGTTGATTTCGTAATCGCTTTTAATATGGGAATTTCCTAAATATTGTTAATAAAGATTATGAAAAATATCTTATATTATTTTGGATGATAAAATAATATCAGGTTTGTTATAATACCCATTGGGTGTCAACCATGCCTGTTGCTAACCCGGTTTCCCGTGCCTGTGCCAGCTGTTCATGTGTCCCTGGATCGTGTTGTGCGTCCCAGTGCCCACTGTTGGATCAATTGTACTTGTTGCTTTATAAACCCTTTTATTTTAGGGTTTACATAAGACAGTAAGCAAAAAAATAAAAACCCATTTTAGAATCTCTGGAAAAGCACATTGTAAACGGAGAGAGAATGAAGGTGAAGAGAGAGAAAGAATGATAGAGAGAGAGTGTAGAGAGAGGGAAAGAAGGCTAATGAAGAAGAAGAAGAAGACTAATGAAGAAGAAGAAGACGGTGTGAATCTCTGGAGCTTGGTGTGCTCGGTTCGAAGGTAGAGACTCAGTGATGTAGTCCATAATGATGGTCTTCTTCAAGACTCCAGTTGTGGTTTGGATCTCTAGATTGTTCTTCGCTCTCTTAGTTCGGTTATGGCTGTTCTCCTATTTTTTTTCTTGGTTTTTTGCTTTTTTTAGATAAATAGCGCCGATGCGCAATACGAGCTAGGCGCACTCGCAATCACGATGCCTGAACTAGCCATTATAGGCCAGTAATACATCAAAGTACAAAATACAAAAAGCAACATGTAGAACAAGATGTAGGGCAAAATGTAGAGTAACACCCTTAAGCCCCTACCATACAATTCTCAAAACTAAGACCCCTAAATCAATATGAAACCTAGGCAGCATTGAACCGGGCCTCGCAGCAGCAGCCGCAGTGCATGTCAGGGCCAGGACATTCAACTTCCAGACCAGGATCGGATGCACTCGATATTCCTCGTGATTTCTTCAGGAGAGTATGGGAATTCTTGGCACCATGCTTTGACCCAATATCCAAGCCTCATTCTAATACTCCAGAAAACCTCACTTTCAATGCAACCCCCACTCTCAAAGACGGCTTTATTCCTAGTGTTCCACATGACCCAGATAACGACGAAGAATAACGTAATCCAAACCTTTTTTTGGAACTTTCCCCATACATGGCACGTAAGCCATTGTTCGTAGAGGTCCTTTATCGTTTCTGGGACTACCCACTTTAAACCCTACCACTCAAAACACATACCCCAGATGGACCAACAACAGTAGCAACCCAAGAATAGATGACACTCTCCACCTCCACTTTGCAAAGTAGACATCACTTATCTTCTTCCCCTACAATACCCAACTTCCATAATCTTTCCCTAGTGTTCATTTTTCCTAAAAGAACCATTCAGACTAGCAACTCTGCCTTAGATGGAGCCAAGCCCTTCCAAACCCTAGAAATTAGGTGGTCAATGGTCGTACCTTAAAGTGCTCGATTTTTTGCTTTAAATCTTTGTAGTGTTGCTTTTGTTTTTAGCCTTAATGCTCATCCTTGATTGTAATCCTAAATTTTTGATAGTGGATTGACTCTTTTGAAAATGGAGGCCAGTGGACAAGGACCTCATTTTGAGGTGCCGAACCACGTATATCGTGTGTTATTCTTCGTTTTTCTTGTTTTCTGGTTTAATTTTCGTATTGTTTTGATTGTGGATTTTTGGTTGCTCGATGCTTGGACAAGATCCATTTTCGAGTTGGATTTGAATCGGATTTTAGGTCCCAAATTCACAACATCTAGCTTGAGTCAAGCTTTAGATGGCATCGAGAGAGATGAGACTTTAGCCCAAATAAGATATCGTTCACCTATAAGGATACTAATGAATCATAGAGTGATCGCAAGGTTAACAAGCATTTGATTTTAGTTAATTCCTGTGGTGCGGCATACTAACTTGTGGTGATGTTGAGGTTAAGCAAGTTATGCTCTTAATGAGGTAGCCCCTATGTTGGGGTGGGGTGTAAAGTCACAAATACATTCTTGATAGATCCACTACACTCCTGATAGACCCACCTATGAGTGTAGAAGTAAGACTATTTCTTATAAGAGTTTGGGTGAACTCTTTAGAGCGCTCATGAATCCAGAATGTAATATAGCGCCATGATATGTGTGCTTTAGAGAGTTTATGGGCACCTTGGATATCATGTGTGTACAACAACAAATCCAGTGCCTGAAGGGCTCCTGCTCGCGCAGGGTCTAGGAGGGGAAGGATGTACGCAGTCTTACCCCATCATGGTGAGACCCTGATGAGAGACTGTTTTCGAGGTCCCCCAACCTTTAATTTGATCCAATTAAGGATGGATGCGTGTACGCCTTGCAAGTAAGTAATCAATACATCACCAATAAATTAATCATATATGAGTTCCCAAATGAATTAATGGAATAAGCACGCAAGCATCTAAGTATGTTTGCGCGTGAGAGCATACAAGCATGAAGAGGGGGTATACATGTGACAAAGTGCAATCATAGTGGGGGTTAGAGCGTATAGAGAGTAGAGAGAGAGAGAGAAGAGAAAGAGAGAGAGAGAGACAAGGGAGGGTAGAGTGAAAGAGGGAGAGATAGAGAGAGAGAGTGGGAGGGTGAAGGAAGTAGCGTAATAAAGTAGAGTAAAGTGTAGAGAGTAGCAATATACCCCACGTTACTAGATCCTAGGAGTACTATGCGACTAAACCAACACGTGTCCTACGTGTACACAAACGATCCTGCCACAGTTTACTGATATCATGTGTGTGAAACACTCAATATATTGTCAGGCAACCAAGGTTTAAAGTTTGAGTCCATGGTTTTAGTGCAAGTTGTTGAAACACTAATGGTTTATTGATATTGCCACTCTCATGATGCATAGAGTCTGCACTTAACCAATTTTTTTATTAAAAAAAAAAACCTCTTTGTTAGTTAAAATAAGCGGGAGAGTGTTAGATATTTAAATAAAAATTTAATTTTGATTGTTATTTCGGTGATGCTTTTATGTCTTTTAAATGTTGGTAAATTTTTATTCAATGCCAACAATTATATCTTATATATTTATAACTTCTTTAATTTATGTAAAAATTAAATTTAGTTAAATATTAATATATTTAATTGTTTATAATGCTTTGACTAACAGCAATGTCGTAAAATATGATGAATTACCTCTTAATGCTAAAGGTAGCATGTGGCCATGATAATTGCATAAAATATCCTCATAAATGCTTGAATTTCTGAAGCATGTGTGTGCGGCCATCAATAAAAAGAAATGAGCTCTGATGTGCTTTTGTTTAAATAAAATATCTGACTATTTTACTTTTTCTTTTTTTAAGGTTTCTCCTTCAATTACTAAGTAAGGTGTTGGGAAGGTTTTGACTTTTAAGGTTGTGCAAACTTAGAAAGTGTCAACTTTTTAGTTGGGCGTTGTATTATATTGGTGGCTGGCTGGTACCTGCTGCACCAGTTTTGATTTGATAGGAGCGTGAAACTATATTAAATAGAGTGTGATCTGTACCTCGCTCAGCTATTACATTATTAGTATTTTTGTCAATTCCACACGTCCATATAATATCTTTCTACTTTAAATGTTATATATAATATTTTCTACATATGGTTCCAACACGAACAGAGATATTTTTCTTTTATAATTACGTTTCCTTACGTATATCTTTTTCCATTGAAATTTTCCTTTTATTTATGGTTTTCATTTAAAATGTCCTTTTATTTTCTTTGA
This sequence comes from Simmondsia chinensis, assembly GCA_018398585.1. Classification (NCBI taxonomy): domain Eukaryota; kingdom Viridiplantae; phylum Streptophyta; class Magnoliopsida; order Caryophyllales; family Simmondsiaceae; genus Simmondsia; species Simmondsia chinensis. The sequence continues at coordinate 18,152,500 of JAGTTD010000016.1, read as the reverse complement.
TGATCATTTATAGGTTTTGCATCATATTTTTTATTTTTCTCGAACTATGTTGTTACAACATTTATCTCCATACATGGAATATGTAATTTGATTTTTTTACTTATTTCTTAGCTTTTATTTCAACACATTTTTGTGCTATTAATCGAATGACAAATTGAATTCTATATCCCAACAGTTCTATAAGGTTTTTCTCTTTCAAAAAATTAGGATAATTTCCTAGTGCAATTTCATCTCATGGACATGGGACATTATGGAAGAATTGATCATAATTATATTTTGTATTTGTTGGATCAAGCATATAAAAGTGTAGTGTTCCAAAAAAAAAAAAAAAAAAAAAAAAAGCCACATGAAAGTGTTTTATAAAGGTTTTTATATATTTTTTTCATTTTCACAAATATTGCAAAGTTCTTGTTTTGTTAGAATATATCTGACATCTTCCTATGTAGGTTTTTCCCCATAATATCCACAAAGTTGTTTTCTTATTATATTAGTGAAATCACCTAATATTTGATCTTGAGAGTTAGTATTTGTCACTGAGGAGATCACAGGATTGGTTCGCAGCCGTTTCATTGCAGCTCACACGCTTCGCGGTGCCCATCATCACTCACAGCTGTTGCAGGAGTGGGGGATTGAACATTAGCTTTGTTTTGTATTTTGTGCTTTGCTTTCTTGTTGTTTGGCCGTGTTGGCCTTTGATGCCGATGTTTGATTCTTTCTTTGGATTGATTCTTTGATGTAGGGCTTAGGCCTTGGCTTGGGGTATGCCCCTCGTAGACTTGTACATATATTCTTTCATATATATGATACTCTCACACTGATTTACCAAAAAAAAAAAAAATTATTTTTTTGGTTTTTCCTATATCTGATTTTGCCATTGCTTCAACCATTGTAAGCAGTTTCCTTATAAACTAGCTGCTAGATACTCTGACTAAGTAAATTTATTACCTTTCCATTTTAGCTTGTTACTTATTGGGGTAAGGGCCATTGATTGTGCCCAATCATATATTGTTTGGATTTGATTTTTTAAAGAAAGCTTTATCTAAAATTAGGAGTAGTTTTTGTTTTGTTTTTTTTTTTTTTTTTGAGCACTAAGTTAGAAGTATTTCTTGTAATGTTATTCCTTATTTATTCAAGTCATCTTTTCTCCATCATACACTTAGGCTTCATTTGTTTTAAAGGAAAACAAATTCTAAAAATAATTTCCCCCTTTCCGTTGTTTGGCATTTCTTTTTTGACTGAAAACGGGAGAGGGGGAAATGACTTCCCTTTCAAAAGGAGGGAAGACAATATTCCAAGCAATTCAAAAAATTTTGAAGCTATACATCGATCCAGATATGAATCAGATCAAAATGAACTTAACGGGATCTTAGATCGCTAGAAGTAATAATGTCAGACAAGAATTAGACGAAGAATGATCAATCAGCTCCAAATCCTAGGGTGAATTATATAGTTCCATTTGATTTTCGTTCATGACTAATATTTTAATTATAGTTCAAATATCTTTATTAATTCATGCTATGGTGATTATTATAACTAGGAAATAATGTTTACATCAAAATAAGCCAAAAAACTATTTATAGATTATATTTTTGTTTGGAAAATATTTTCTTTTGATATATGTTTTTAGGAAAAGTATCACTTAGGTGACCTGAGATTTGACCATTTATCACCTAGGTACTCTAAGTACCTTGAGGTTTAAAAACCAACCATACACTGTGTATGATTGATCATACACCACTAATTACTTAAAAAACTTCTACACAAGTTGGTTTTACACCATTATAACCAATCATACACGGTGTATGATTAATCGTACACCACTAATTACTTAAAAAGCATCTACACAAGTTGGTTTTACATTATTAAAACAAATCATGCACAATGTATGATTAATCGTGCACCACTAATTACAAAAAAAACAACTGCACAAGTTAGTTTTACACAATTAAAACCCATAATACACCGTGTATGATTGATCATATACCAATAATTACATAAAAAATATTTACACAAGTTGGTTTTACCCTCGTAAAACCGATCATACACCGTGTATGATTGACCATACACCACTAATTACTTAAAAAATATCTACACAAAATAATTTTACACCATTAAAACCAATCATACACTGTGTATGATAGATCATACACCACTAATTACTTAAAAAAACATCTACACAAGTTGATTTTATACCATTAAAGACAAATCATACACCGTTTATGATTGATCAACCACAAAACACCAACTGATTACTTAAAAAACATCTACACAAGCTGGTTTTACACTATTAAAATCAATTATACGCGGTGTATGATTAATCATACACCTCTAATAACTTAAAAAACATGTACACAAGTTGGTTTTACACCACTAAAAACATTCAAACACGATGTATGATTAAGCATGCACTAATAATTACTTAAAAAATATCTACACAAGTTGGTTTTATACCATTAAAACTAATCATACACCGTGTCTGATTGATTATATATCGCTAATTACTTAAAAAAGGTCAACGCAAGTTGGTTTTACGCCATTAAAACCAGTGACACACCGTGTATGATTGATCGTACACCACTAATTATTTAAAAAACATCTACACAAGTTGGTTTTACACCAATAAAACCAATCATACACGGTGTATGAATGATCGTACACCACTAATTGCTTAAAAAACATCTTCCGTGTATGATTGATCATACACCACTAATTACATTTAAAAAAAAAATACACAAATTGATTCACACCCTTAAAACCAATCATAAACTGCTGATGATTGATCATACCCTCCTAATTGCTTAAAAAATAACTGCACAAGTTGGTTTTACCCCATTAAAACCAATCATATACGATGAATGATTAATCATACATCACTAATTGCTTAAAAAACATCTACAAAGTCGGTTTTACACCACTAAAACTAATCATACACCGTGTATGATTCTTCATACACCACTAATTACTTAAAAGACATCTGCACAAGTTAAGTTTACTCCCTTAAAACCGATCATACACCGTGTATGATTGATTATACACCACTAACTACTTAAAAAACATCGACCACGTATGATTCGTCATACATCACGAATTACTTAAAAAATATCTACAGAAGTTGAATTTACACCATTGAAACCAATCATAAATTGCCTATGATTGATCACACCCCCCTAATTACTTAAAAAATAACTACACAAGTTGGTTTTACCCCATTAAAACCAATCATATACGATGAATGATTAATCATACATCACTAATTACTTAAAAAATATCTACAAAGTCGGTTAATCGTACACCGTGTATGATTGATTATACACCACTAATTATGTAAAAAAATATGTACACAACACCATTAAAACCAATCACACACAGTGTATGATTGATCATACACCACTAATTACCTAAAAAACATCTACACAAGTTGGTTACACACCATTAAAACCAATCATACATGGTGTATGACTAATCATACAACACCAATTACTTATAAAACATCAACACAAGTTGGTTTTACAGCATTAAAACCTATCATACGCGGTATACAATTAATCATACACCGCTAATAACTTAAAAAACATCTACACAAGTTGAATTTAAATAATTAAAAACAATCATACGTAGTGTATAATTGATCATACACAAATAGTTACATAAAAAATATCTACACAAGTTGGTTTTACACCTTTAAAACCAATCATACAGCGTGTATGATTGATCATACACCACTAATTACTTAAAAAATATCTGCACAAATTGATTTTACCCTAGTAAAACCAATCATACAACACTAATTACTTAAAAAAGATCTACACAAGTTGGTTTTACACCATTAAAACCAATCATACACCGTGTATGATTAATCATGCACCACTAATTACTTAAAAAACATCTACATAAGTTGGTTTTACACAATTAAAACCAATCATACACCATGTATGATTAATCATACTCCATTAATTACTAAAAAAAATCTACACAAGTGGGATTTACACAATTAAAACCAATCATGCACCATGTATGATTGGTAATACACTGATAATTACATAAAAAATATCTGTACAAGTTGGTGTTACACCATTACAACAAATAATACACCTTGTATGATTGATCATACACCACTAATTACTTAAGAAACATCAACACAGGTTGGATTTACACCGTTAAAACCAATCATACACGTTGTATGATTAATCATACACCACTAATTACTTAAAAAATATCTACACAAATTGGTTTTACACAATTAAAACCAATCATACACCGCGTATGATTGATCATACACCGAGTATGATTGATCATACACTACTAATTGCATAAAAAACATCTATACAAGTTGGTGTTACACCATTAAAACCAATAATACACCGTGTATGATTTATCATACACCACTAATTACTTAAAATACACCTAACCAAGTTGGTTTTACACCACTAAAGTCAATCATACACGGTGTACGATTATTAATATACCCCTAATTGCTTAAAAAATATCTACACAAGTTGGTTTTACACCATTAAAACAAATCATACACCACTAATTACTTAAAAACATATACACAAGTTGGTTTTACACATTTGAAACCAATCATACACCGTGTGTGATTGATCATATAGCAATAATTACATAAAAAATATCTACACAAGTTGGTTTTACACTCTTAAACCAATCATACACCATGTATGATTGGTCATACACCACAAATTACTTAAAAAACATCTACACAAATTGATTTTACACCATTAAAACCCATCATACAGTGTCTGATAGAACATAGACCACTAATTACTTAAAAAACATCTACGCAAGATGATTTTACACCATTAAAACCAACCATACACTGTTTATGATTGATCATACACCCCTAATTACTTAAAAAAAATCTACACGAGTTGATTTTAAACCATTACAACCAAATCATACACCGTGTACGATTCATCAACAACAACAACAACTAATTACTTAAAAAACATCTACACAAGTTGGTTTTACACCATTAAAACCAATCATACACGGTGTATGATTAATCATACACCACTAATTACTTAAAAACATCAACACAAGTTGGGTTTACGCCATTAAAACCAATCATACACGGTGTGTGATTAATCATACACTACTAATTACTTAAAAAACATTTACACAAGTTGGTTTTACACCACTAAAACCAATCATACACGGTGTATGATTGTTCATATACCACTAATTACTTAAAAATATCTACACAAGTTTGTTTTAGACTATTAAAACAATCATACACCACTAATTACTTAAAAAACAACTACACAAGTTGGTTTTACACCATTAATACCAATCATACACCGTGTACGATTAATCATACACCACTAATTACTTAAAAACATCTGCACAAGTTGGTTTTACACAATTTAAACCAATCATACACCATGTATGATAGATCATACACTACTAATTACATGAAAAACATCTATACAAGTTAGATTTACACCATTAAAACCAATCAAGCACGTGTATGACTGATCATACACAACTAATTTCAAAAAAAAAATCTATACAAGTTGGTTTTACACCATTAAAACCAGTCATACACTGTGTATGATTGATCATACACCACTAATTACTTAAAAAACATCTACACAAGTTGGTTTTACACCATTAAAACCAATCATACACGGTGTATGATTAATCGTACACCACTAATTACTTAAAAAACATATACACAAGTTGGTTTTACATTATTAAAACAAATAATACACAGTATATGATTAATTGTACACCACTAATTACATAAAAAATATCAACACAAGTTGGTTTTGCACAATTAAAACCAATAATACTTCGTGTATGATTGATCATACACCAATAATTACATAAAAAACATCTATACAAGTTGGTTTTACGCTCTTAAAACAAATCATACACTGTGTATGATAGACCATACACCACTAATTACTTAAAAAACAGCTACACAAATTGATTTTACACCATTAAAACCCATCATACACTGTGTATGATAGATCATACACCACTAATTACGTAAAAAAACATCTACACAAGTTGATTTTACACCATTTAAACCAAATCATACCCCGTGTATGATTGATCAACCACAAAAACAACAACTACGTACTTAAAAAAATCTACACAAGCCGGTTTTACACTATTAAAACCAATCATACGCGGTGTATGATTAATCATACACCACTAAGAACTTAAAAAACATGTACACAAGTTGGTTTAACACCACTAAAACCATTCATACACTGTGTATGATTAAGCATACTCCAATAATTACTTAAAAAATATCTACAAAAGTTGGTTTTACACCATTAAAACTAATCATACACCGTGTATAATTGATCATACACCGCTAATTACTTAAAAAACATCAATGCAAGTTGGTTTTACACCATTAAAACCAATGACACACCGTGTATGATTGAGCGTACACCGCTAATTATTTAAAAAACATCTACACAAGTTGGTTTTACACCATTAAAACCAATCATACACAGTGTATGAATGATCGTACACCACTACTTGCTTAAAAAACAACTTCCGTATATGATTGATCATATACCACTATTTACTAAAAAAAAATACACAACTTGATTTTACACCCTCAAAACCAATCATAAACTGCCTATGATTGATCATACCCCCCTAATTACTTAAAAAATGACTATACAAGTTGGTTTTACCCCATTAAAACCAATCATATACGATGAATGATTAATCATACATCACTAATTACTTAAAAAACATCTACAAAGTCGGTTTTACACCATTAAAACTAATCATACATCGTGTATGATTCATCATACACCCCTAATTACTTAAAAAATATCTACACAAGTTAAGTTTACTCCTTTAGAACCGATCATGCACCGTGTATGATTGATTATACACCACTAACTGCTTAAAAAACATCGACCGCATATGATTCATCATACATCACGAATGACTTAAAAAATATCTACACAAGTTGAATTTACACCATTAAAACCAATCATAAACTGCCTATGTTTGATCACACCCCCCTAATTACTTAGAAAACAACTACACAAGTTGGTTTTACCCCATTAAAACCAATCATATACGATGAATGATTAATCATACATCACTAATTACTTAAAAAACATCAACAAAGTCGGTTTTACACCATTAAAACTAATCATACACCGTGTATGATTGATGATACACCACTAATTAAGTAAAAAATATCTACACAACACCATTAAAACCAATCACACACGGTGTATGATTGATCATACAACACTAATTACCTAAAAAACATCTACACAAGTTGGTTACACACCATTAAAACCAATCATACATGGTGTATGACTAATCATACAACACCAATTACTTATAAAACGTCAACACAAGTTGGTTTTACACCATTAAAACCAATCATACACGGTGTGTGAATGATCGTACACCACTAATTGCTTAAAAAACATCTTCCGTGTATGATTGATCATGCACCACCAATTACTTATAAAAAAAAAATACACAAATTGATTTTACACCCTTAAAACCAATCATAAACTGCCGATGATTGATCATACCCCACTAATTGCTTAAAAATAAACTGCACAAGTTGGTTTTACCCCATTAAAACCAATCATATACGATAAATGATTAACCATACATCACTAATTGCTTAAAAAACATCTACAATGTCGGTTTTACACCATTAAAACTAATCATACACCGTGTATGATTCATCATACACCCCTAATTACTTAAAAAACCTCTACACAAGTTAAGTTTACTCCTTTAGAATCGATCATGCACCGTGTATGATTGATTATATACCACTAACTACTTAAAAAACATCGACCGCGTATGATTCGTTGTACATCCCGAATTCCTTAAAAAATATCTACACAAGTTGAATTTACACCATGAAAACCAATCATATACCGCCTATGATTGCTCACACCCCCCTAATTACTTAAAAAACAACTACACAAGTTGGTTTTACCCCATTAAAACCAATCATATACGATGAATGATTAATCATACATCACTAATTACTTAAAAAACATCTACAAAGTCTGTTTTACACCATTAAAACTAATCATACACCGTGTATGATTGATTATACACCACTAATTACGTAAAAAATATCTACACAACACCATTAAAACCAATCACACACGGTGAATGATTGATCATACACCACTAATTACCTAAAAAACATCTACACAAGTTGGTTACACGCCATTAAAACCAATCATACTTGGTGTATGACTAATCATACAACACCATTTACTTATAAAACATCAACACAAGTTGGTTTTACACCATTAAAACCAATTATACGCGGTATACAATTAATCATACACCGCTAATAACTTAAAAAATATCTACACAGGTTGAATTTAAACAATTAAAAACAATCATACGTAGTGTATAATTGATCATACACCAATAGTTACATAAAAAACATCTACACAAGTTGGTATTACACCTTTAAAACCAATCATACAGCGTGTATGACTGATCATACACCACTAATTACTTAAAAAACAACTACACAAATTGATTTTACGCTAGTAAAACCAATCATACACCACTAATTACTTAAAAAAGATCTACACAAGTTGGTTTTACACCATTAAAACCAATCATACACCGTGTATGATTAATCATACACCACTAATTACTTAAAAAACATCTACACAAGTTGGTTTTACACCATTAAAACCAATCATACAACATGTATGATTAATCATACTCCATTAATTACTAAAAAAATATCTACACAAGTGGGATTTACGCAATTAAAACCAATCATACACCATGTATGATTGATAATACATTGCTAATTACATAAAAAATATCAGTACAAGTTGGTCTTACACCATTACAACAAATAATACACCTTGTATGATAGATCATACACCACTAATTACTTAAAAAACATCAACACAGGTTGGATTTACACCATTAAAAAGAATCATACACGTTGTATGATTAATCATACACCACTAATTACTTAAAAAACATCTTCCGTGTATGATTGGTCATATACCACTTTTTACTTAAAAAAAAAATGCACAAATTGATTTTATACCCTTAAAACCAATCATAAACTGCCTATGATTGATCATTCCCCCCTAATTATTTAAAAAATAACTACACAAGTAGGTTTTACCTCATTAAAACCAATCATATACGATGAATGATTAATCATACATCACTAATTACTTAAAAAACATCTACAAAGTCGGTTTTACACCATTAAAACTAATCATACACCGTGTATGATTCATCATACACCCCTAATTAATTAAAAAACATCTACACAAGTTAAGTTTACTCCTTTAGAACCGATCATGCACTGTGTATGATTGATTATACACCACTAACTACTTAAAAAAATCGACCGCGTATGATTCGTCATACACCAAGAATTACTTGAAAAATATCTACACAAGTTGATTTTACAATATTAAAAAAATTTTATACACCGTGTATGATTGATCATACGCAACAAAATTACTTAAAAAACATCTACACAAGTTAGTTTTACACCATTGAAACCAATCATACACAGTGTATGATTGATCTCAGACCAATAATTACTTAAAAAACATCAACACAAGCTGGTTTTACACCATTAAAACCAATCATACACTGTGTATAATTGATCATACACCACTAATTACGTAAAAAAATATCTACACAACACCATTAAAACCAATCACACAAGGTGTATGACTGATCATACACCACTAATTACTTAAGAAACATCAACACAAGTTGGATTTACACCGTTAAAACCAATCATACACGTTGTATGAATCATACACAACTAGTTACTTTAAAAAAATATACCCAAGCTGGTTTTACACAATTAAAACTGATCATACACCGTTATGATTAATCATACACCACTAATTACTTAAAAAACATCTGCACAAGTTGGTTTTACACAATTAAAACTGATCATACACCGTTATGATAAATCATACACTGCTAATTATATAAAAAACATCTATAAAAGTTAGATTTTCACCATTAAAACCAATCAAGCACCGTGTATGACACATCATACACTAGTAATTACATAAAAAACATCTATAGAAGTTGGTTTTACACCATTAAAACCCATCATACGCTGTGTATGATTGGTCATACACCACTAATTACTTAAAAAACATCTACACAAGTTAGTTTTACACCATTAAAGGCAATCATGCACGGTGTATGATTAATCGTACACCACTAATTACTCAAAAGACATCTACGCAAGTTGGTTTTACATTATTAAAACAAATCATACGCATTGTATGATAAATCGTACACCGCTAATTACATAAAAAACATCTACACAAGTTGGTTTTCCACAATTAAAACCAATAATACTTCGTGTATGATTGATCATACACCAATAATGACATAAAAAACATCAACACAAGCCAGTTTTACAATCTTAAAACAAATCATACACCGTGTATGATTGACCATATACCACTAATTACTTAAAAAACATCTACACAAATTGATTTTACGCCATTAAAACCAATCATACACTGTGTATGATGGATCGTACACCACTAATTACTTAAAAAATATCTGCACAAGTTGATTTTACACCATTAAAACCAAATCATACACCGTGTATGATTGATCAACCACAACAACAACAACTAATTACTTAAAAAACATCGACACAAGCCGGTTTTAAACTATTAAAACCAATCATACGCGGTGTATGATTAATCATACACCACTAATAACTTAAAAAACATGTGCACAAGTTGGTTTTACACCATTAAAACTAATCATACACCGTGTATGATTGATCATTCACCGATAATTGCTTAAAAAACATCAATGCAAGTTGGTTTTACACCATTAAAACCAATGACACACCGTGTATGACTGATCGTACACCACTAATTATATAGAAAACATCTACACAAGTTGGTTTTACACCATTAAAACCAATCATGCACGGTGTATGAATGATCGTACACCACTAATTGCTTAAAAAACATCTTCCGTGTATGATTGATCATATACCACTAATTACCTAAAAAAAATACACAAATTGATTTTACACCCTTAAAACCAACCATAAACTGCCTATGATCGATCATACCCCCCTAATTAATTAAAAAATAACTACACAAGTTGGTTTTTCCCCATTAAAACCAATCATATACGATGAATGATTAATCATACATCACTAATTACTTAAAAAAACATCTACAAAGTCGGTTTTACACCATTAAAACTAATCATACACTGTTTATGATTCATTATACACCCCTAATTACTTAAAAAATATTTGCACAAGTTAAGTTTACCCCTTTAAAACCGATCATACACCGTGTATGATTGATTACACAACCCTAACTACTTAAAAAACATCGACCGCGTATGATTCGCCATATACCACGAATTACTTAAAAAATATCCACACAAGTTTGTTTTACACCATTAAAAAAAATTTATAGACCGTGTATGATTGATCATACGCCACTAATTACTTAAAAGACATCTACGCAAGTTAGTTTTACACCATTGAAACCAATCATACACGGTGTATGATTGATCTTACACCAATAATTACTTAAAAAACATCTACAAAAGTTGGTTTTATACCATTAAAACTACTCATACACCGTGTACGATTGATCATACACCACTAATTACGGAAAAAATATCTACACAACACCATTAAAACCAATCACACAAGGTGTATGATTGATCATACACCACAAATTACTTAAAAAACATCAACAGAAGTTGGATTTACACCGTTAAAACCAATCATACACATTGTATGATTAATCATACACCACTAATTACTTAAAAAATATCTACACAAGTTGGTTTTACACAATTAAAACCAATCATACACCGTGTATGATTGATCATACAGTACTAATTGCATAAAAAACATCTATACAAGTTGGTGTTACACTATTAAAACCAATAATACACCGTGTATGATTGATCATACATCACTAATACTTAAAAAATGTCTGCACAAGTTGGTTTTACACCATTAAAACCAATCATACATGGTGTATGATTAATCATACACCACTAATTACTTAAAAAATATTAAACCAAGTTGGTTTTACACCACCAAAACTAATCATACACGGTGTATGATTAAAACCAATCATACACGGTGTATGATTAATCATACACCACAAATTACATAAAAAACATCTATACAAGTTGGTTTTACCCCCTTAAAACCAATCATACAGCGTGTATGATTGATCATACACCACTAATTACTTAAAAAATATCTGCACAAATTGATTTTACACTAGTAAAACCAATCATACCCCACTAATTACTTAAAAAATATCTACACAACTTGTTTTACACCATTAAAACCTAATCATACACCGTGTATAATTGATCAATAGCAACAACTACAATCAATTACTTAAAAAACGTCTACACAAGCTTATTTTACAACATTAAAACCAATCACACACTGCTAATTACTTTAAACAACATATACACAAGTTAGTTTTACGCCATTATAACTAATCATACACCGTGTATGATTGATCGTACACCACTAATTATTTAAAAAACATCTGCACAAGTTTGTTTTATACCATTAAATCCAATCATACACCATTAATTACTTAAAAAATATCTACACAAGTTGGTTTTTCACCATTAAAACCGATCATACACCGTGTATGATTAATCATACACCCCTAATTATTAAAGAAACATCCACACAAGTTGGTTTTACACCATTATAACAAATCATACACCACTAATTACTTATAAAACATCTAGACAAGTTAGTTTTACGCAATTAAAACAAAATATACACTGTGTACAATTGATCATACACTACTAATTACATAAAAAACATCTACACAAGTTGGTTTTACACCATTAAAACCAAACATACACCGTGTATGATTGATCATACACCACTAATTTCTTAAAAAATATCAACACAAATTGATTTTATGCCATTAAAACAAATCATACACCATGTATGATTGATCATACACCGCTAATTACTTAAAAAAACATATACACAAGTTGATTTTAAACCATTAAAACCAAATCATACCCCGTGTATGATTGATCAACAACAACCACAACTAATTACTTAAAAAACATCTACACAAGTCGGTTTTACTCCATTAAAACCAATCATACACGGTGTATGATTAATCATACACCACAAATTACTGAAAAAACATTTACACAAGTTGGTTTTACACCACTAAAACCAATCATGCACGGTGTATGATTATTCATACACCACTAATTACTTAAAAAAGATCTACAGAAGTTGGTTTTACACCATTAAAACCAATCATACACCGTGTATGATTTATCATACACCACTGATTACTTAAAAAACATCTACACAAGTTGGTTTTATACCATTAAAACGAATCATACACCATGTATGATTAATCATACTCTACTAATTACAAAAAAAAACAACTACAAAAGTGGGATTTACAGAATTAAAACCAATCATACACCATGTATGATTGATAATACACTACTAATAGCATAAAAAACATATGTACAAGTTGGTGTTACCCCATTAAAACAAATAATACAACTTGTATGATTGATCATACACTACTAATTACATAAAAAGCATCAACACAAGTTGGATTTACACCATTACAACCAATCCTACACCACTAATTACTTAAAAATATCTACACAAGCTGGTTTTACACAATTAAAACCAATCATACACTACTAGTTGCATAAAAACATCTACACAAGTTGGTGTTACACCATTAAAACCAATAATACACCGTGTATGATTGATCATACATCATTAATTACTTAAAAAACATCTACACAAGTTGGTTTTATACCATTAAAACCAATCATACAAGGTGTATGATTAATCATGCACGGTGTATGATTAATCATGCACCACTAATTACTTAAAAAACATTTAACCAAGTTGGTTTCACACCACTAAAACCAATTATACACGGTGTACGATTATTCATATACAACAAATTACTTAAAAAACATCTACACAAGTTGGTTTTACACTATTAAAACTAATCATACCCCACTGATTACTTAAAAACATCTACACAAGTTGGTTTTACACAATTAAAACCAATCATACACCCTGTATGATTGATTATACAGCAATAATTACATAAAAAACATCTACACAAGTTGGTTTTACACTCTTGAAACCAATCATACACCGTGTATGATTGATCATACCCCACTAATTACTTAAAAAACATCTACGCAAATTGATTTTGCCCCATTAAAATCAATCATACACTGTGTATGATAGATCATACACCACTACAACAACAACAACAACAACAGTCCCAGTGCCTTGCGGCTCCCGCATAACGCAGGGTCTGGGGTGGGTGATGTATGCAGCCTTACCCCTTTCGGCAGGAAAGGAGACTGTTTCTGGGGACCCCCAACCTGAAGTGGTTGAGTTCCTGCAGATAAACCATCAATCAATAACCATGCATTAAAAAAAAAAAAGAAAGGTGCTAAGCTAGCCTAAAAGTGCTATACTACAGGTTATGCTCGCCTACGGAACTTAGGCTACCTGCCACTCCCCGTCCTACTCTACTCTGCCATCTCCGCTACTCTAATACAAGCCCTCCAACATGTCCTACCTAAGGCCATCTCCTCTCTTAGGTTTAGGTGGGTTAGGTCTTGACGAATCGTCTCCGGCCAGCTCTTCTTTGGTCTGCCCCTCCCTCTTCTGCTTATCGCTGTGTTGAGTTGTTCACACCTCCTGACTGGGGCTGAAGTCGGTCTTCTGCTGACATGTCCAAACCATCTTAGGCGTTGCTCCCTCAATTTATCCTCTATCGAGGCTCCACCCAGCTTACCTCGTATCACATCATTCCTAATCCTATCCTTTCTTGTGTGTCCACACATCCAACGTAGCATCCTCATCTCTGCCTCCTTCATCCTCTGTGTTTGATTTTGTTTCATTAGTCGACACTCTGCTCCATACAATATAGCCGGTCTTACTACCGTCTTATAGTATTTTCCCTTTAACTTTAGCTGGAACTTTCTATCACACAGCACCCCGGATGCCATCCTCCACTTCTGCCAGCCTACTTTAATCCTATTGATGACATCCTCATCCACTTCACCATTTTGGTGTATCATAGATCCCAGATATTTGAAGTTCTCCTTGCTTGATATGGCTTTTGCTCCAATCTTAACCTCCTCGGTGCTGTTCTGCTAATCCTCAAACCCCTCGATTCTAATGCACCTCTCCATAGCTCCAGCTTCTCGTTTATGTCCATCCGGGATTCCCCTACCAGAACTATGTCATCTGCAAAAAGCATGCACCAAGGTACCTCCCCTTGGATATGTCTAGTGAGCTCATCCATCACTAGAATGAACAGGAAGGGACTCAAGGCAGAACCCTGGTGGACCCCTACAGTAATAGGGAAACTGTCTGTCTCTCCTTCCCCTGTACGCACATTAGTATGTGCCTCCTCATACATGTCCCTAATGACCCGAATGTAAGGCATCGGGATGCCTCTCCTTCCCAACACTTTCCACAGTACCTCTTTTGGCACTCTATCATATGCCTTCTGCAGATCGATGAAGACCATGTGGAGGTTCTTTTGTCTCTCCCTGTATTTCTCTATCGTCCGCCGTAAGAGATGAATGGCTTCTATTGTTGATCTCCCAGGCATGAACCCAAACTGGTTTTCGGTCACTTCCGTCTGTTGTCGTATTGTCTTTTCTATGACTCTCTCCCACAACACCACTTATTACTTAAAAAACATCTACACAAGATGATTTTACACCATTAAAACCAACCATACACCATTTACGATTGATCATACACCCCTCATTACATAAAAAAACATTTACACAAGTTGATTTAAACCATTAAAACCAAATCATACATCGTGTACGATTAATCAACAACAACAACTAATTACTTAAAAAATATCTACACAAGTTGGTTTCACACCATTAAAACCAGTCATAAACAGTGTATGATTAATCATACACCACTAATTACTTAAAAACATCAACACAAGTTGGGTTTACACCATTAAAACTAATCATACACCACTAATTACTTAAAAAACATTTACACAAGTTGGTTTTACACCACTAAAACCAATCATACACGGTGTATGATTAATCATACACCACTAATTACGTTAAAACATCTACACAAGTTGGGTTTACATCATTAAAACTAATCATACACGGTGTATGATTAATCATACACCACTAATTACTTAAAAATCATTTACACAAGTCGGTTTTACACAACTAAAACCAATCATACACGGTGTATTATTATTCATACACCACTAATTACTTAAAAATATCTACACAAGTTTGTTTTACACCATTAAATCAATCATACACCGTGTATGATTAATCATACACCACTAATTACTTAAAAAATAACTACACAAGTTGGTTTTACACCATTAAAACCAATCATACAATGTGTATGATTAATCATACACCACTAATTACCTTAAAACATCTACACAAGTTGGGTTTACACCATTAAAACCAATCATACACAGCGTATGATTAATCATACACCACTAATTACTTAAAAAACATTTACACAAGTCGGTTTTACACAACTAAAACCAATGATACACAGTGTATTATTACTCATACACCACTAATTACTTAAAAATATCTACACAAGTTTGTTTTACTCCATTAAAACAATCATACACCGTGTATGATTAATCATACACCACTAATTACTTGAAAAACAACTACACAAGTTGGTTTTACACCATTAAAACCAATCATACAATGTGTAGGATTAATCATACACCACTAATTACCTTAAAACATCTACACAAGTTGGGTTTACACCATTAAAACCAATCATATACGGTGTATGATTAATCATACACCACTAATTACTTGAAAAACATTTACACAAGTCGGTTTTACACAACTAAAACCAATCATACACGGTGTATTATTATTCATACACCACTAATTACTTAAAAATATCTACACAAGTTGGTTTTACACCATTAAAACAATCATACACCATGTATGATTAATCATACACCACTAATTACTTAAAAAACAACAACACAAGTTGGTTTTACACCACTAAAACCAATCATACACGGTGTATGATTATTCATACACCACTAATTACTTAAAAACATCTACACAAGTTGGTTTTACACAATTAAAACCAATCATACACCGTGCACGATTGATCATACGCCAATAATTACATAAAAAACATCTACACAAGTTGGTTTTACACTCTTAAAACCAATCATACACCGTATATGATTGATCATACACCACTAATTACTTAAAAAACCATCTGCACAAATTGATTTTACACCATTAAGACCAATCATACACCGTGTATGATAGATCATACACCACTAATTACTTAAAAAATATCTACACAAGTTGATTTTACACCATTAAAACAAAATCACACACCGTGTATGATTGATCAACAACAATAACCACAACTAATTACTCAAAAAAAATATGCACAAGTTGGTTTTACACTATTAAAACCAATCATACACGTTGTATGATTAATCATACACCACTAATAACTTAAAAAACGTGTACACAAGTTGGTTTTACACCACTAAAATCAATCATACACGGTGTATGATTAATCACACAGCAATAATTACTTAAAAAATATTTACACAAGTTGGTTTTACACCATTAAAACAAATCATACACTATGTATGATTGATCATACACGGCTAATTACTTAAAAAACATCTACGCAAGTTGGTTTTACACCATTAAAACGAATCATACACCGTGTATGATTGATCGTGCACCAATAATTTTTTAAAAAACATCTGCACAAGCTGGTTTAACACCATTAAAATCAATCATACGCAGTGTATGATTGATCATACACCACTAATTGCTTAAAAAACATCTTCCGTGTATGATTGATCATACACCACTTGTTACTTAAAAAATATCTGCACAAATTGATTTTACACCATTAAAACCAATCATACACTGCCTGTGATTGATCATACACCACTAATTACTTAAAATACAACTACACAAGTTTGTTTTTCCCCATTAAAACAAATCACACATGATAAATGATTAATCATACACGACTAATTACCTAAAAAACATCTACAAAGTCGGTTTTACCCAATTAAAACTAATCACACACAGTGTATGATTCACCATACAACACTAATTACTTATAAAACATCTACACAAGCTGACTTTACTCCATTAAAAACAATCATACACCATGTGTGATTGATCATACACCACTAATTCCTTAAAAAACATCTACCGCATATGATTCATCATACACCACTAATTACTTAAAAAATATCTACAAAAGTTGATTTTACACCATAAAAACCAAATTATACACCGTGTATGATTGATCTACGCCACTAATTACATGAAAAACATCCACACAAGTTAGTTTTACACCATTAAAAACAATTATACACGGTGTATGATTAATCGTACAACACTAATTATATAAAAAACATTTGCACAAGTTAGTTTTACACCCTCGAAACCTAGCACAGACGGTGTATGATTGATCATACACAAATAATTGCTTAAAAAATATCTACACAAGTTGGTTTTACACCATTAAATCTAATCATACACCGTGTATGATTTATAATACACCACTAATTACGTGAAAAAATATCCACACAAGTTAGTTTTACACCATTAAAACCAATCACACACGGTGTACGATTGATCATACACCACTAATTACTTAAAAAATATCTACACAAGTCGGTTACACACCATTAAAATGAATCGTACACGGTGTAAGATTAATCATACAACACTAATTACACAAAAAACCTCGACACAAGCTAGTTTTACACCATTAAAACCAATCATATACTGTGTATGATAGATCATACACCACTAATTACTTAAAAAAACATCTACACAAGTCGATTTTACACCCTTAAAACCAAATCATGCACCGTGTATGATTGATCAACAACAACTAATTACTTAAAAAACATCTACACAAGCTGGTTTTACACTATTAAAACCAATCATACGCGGTGTATGATTAATCATGCACCACTAATAACATAAAAAACATGTACACAAGTTGGTTTTACACTACTAAAACCATTCATAAACATTGCATGATTAAGCATACACCAATAATTACTTGAAAAATATCTTCACAAGTTGGTTTTATACCATTAAAACCAATCATACACCGTGTAAGATTGATCATACACTGCTAATTACTTAAAAAATATCAACGCAAGTTGGTTTTACACCATTAAAACCAATGACACGCCGTGTATGATTGATCGTACACTACTAATTATTTAAAAAAATCTACACAAGTTGGTTTTACACCATTAAAACCAATCATACGCAGTGTATGATTGATCGTATACCACTAATTGCTTAAAAAACATCTTCCATGTATGATTGATCATACACCACTAATTACTTAAAAAATATCTACACAAGTTGGTTTTACACCATTAAAACCAATCATACACCACTAATTACTTAAAAAATATCTACACAAGTTGGTTTTACGCAATTAAAACAAATTATACACCGTGTACAATTGATCATACACTACTAATTACATAAAAAACATCTACACAAGTTGGTTTTACACCATTAAAACCAATCATACACCACTAATTACTTAAAAAACAATATACACAAGTTGATTTATAACCATTAAAACCAAATCATACACCGTGTATGATTGATCAACAACAACAACAACTAATTATTTAAAAAACATCTACACAAGTGGGATTTACACAATTAAATCCAATCAAACACCTTGTATGATTGATAATACACTACTAATTACATAAAAAAGATCTGCATAAGTTGGTGTTGCACCATTAAAACAATTAATACACCTTGTATGATTGATCATACACCACTAATTACTTAAAAAATATCAACACAAGTTGGATTTACACCATTAAAACCAATCGTACACGTTGTAGAATGAATCATACACCACTAATTACTTAACAAATATCTACACAAGTTGGTTTTACATAATTAAAACCAATCATACACCTTATATAATTGATCATACACCAATAATTGCATAAAAAACTTCTACACAAGTTGGTTTTATATCCTTAAAACCAAGCATACAGCGTGTATGATTGATCATACACCACTAATTACTTAAAAAACATGTACACAAATTGATTTTACACCAATAAAACCAATCATACACCGCGTATGATAGATCATACACCACTAATTACATAAAAAATAACAACATAAGTTGGTTTTACACCCTTAAAACCAAATCATACACCGTGTACGGTTGATCAACAACAACTAATTACTTAAACAACATCTACACAAGTTGGTTTTACACCATTAAAACTAATCATACACGGTGTATGATTGATCGCGCACCACTAATTGTTTAAAAAACATCTTCCGTGTATGATTGATCATATACCACTAATTACTGGAAAAAAAAATACCCAAATTGATTTTGCGCCCTTAAAACCAATCATAAACAGCCTATGATTGATCATACCCCCCAAATCACTTAAAAAATAACTACACAAGTTGGTTTTACCCCATTAAAACCAATCATATACGATGAATGATTAATCATACGTCACTAATAACTTAAAAAACATCTACAAAGTCGGTTTCACACCATAAAAACTAATCATACAATGTGTATGATTCATCATACACCACTAATTACTTAAAAACATCTACACAAGTTAAGTTTACTCCTTTAAAACCGATCGTGCACCGTGTATGATTGATTATACACCACTAACTACTTAAAAAACATCGACTGCGTATGATTCGTCATAAACCACGAATTACTTAAAAAATATCTACACAAGTTGATTTTACACCATTATAAAAAATTTATACACCGTGTATGATTGATCATACGCCACTAATTACTTAAAAAACATCTACACAACACCATTAAAAGCAATCACACGCGGTGTATGATTAATCATACACCACTTATTACCTAAAAATCATCCACACAAGTTGGTTACACACCATTAAAACCAATCATACACGGTGTATGGTTAATCATACAACACTAATTACTTAAAAAACAACAGCAAAAGTTGGTTTTACACCATTAAAACCAATCATACGCGGTATACAATTAATCACACACCGCTACTTACTTAAAAAACATCCACACAAGTTGAATTTAAACAATTAAAAACAATCATACACAGGGTATAATTGATCATACACCAATAGTTACATAAAAAATATCTACACAAATTGGTTTTACACCCTTAAAACCAATCATACAGCGTGTATGATTGATCATACACCACTAATTACTTAAAAAATATCTACACAAATTGAATTTACACTAGTAAAACCAATCATACACCACCAATTACTTAAATAAAATCTACACAAGTTGGTTTTACACCATTAAAACGAATCATACACCGTGTATGATCAATCATACACCACTAATTACTTAAAAAAACATCTACACAAGTTGGTTTTACACCATTAAAACCAATCATACACCATGTATGATTAATCATACTTTACTAATTACTAAAGAAACATCTACACAAGTGGGATTTACACAATTAAAACCAATGATACACTGTGTATGATTGATAATACACTACTAATTACACAAAAAAATATCTGTACAAGTTGGTGTTACACCATTAAAACAAATAATACACCTTATATGATTGATCATACACCACTAATTACTTAAAAAACATCAACACAAGTTGGATTTACACAGTTAAAACCAATCATACACGTTGTATGATTAATCATACACCACTAATTACTTAAAAAATATCTGCACAAGTTGGTTTTACACAATTAAAACCAATCAGACACCGTGTATGATTGATCATACACTACTAATTGTATAAAAAACATCTATACAAGTTGGTGTTACACCATTAAAACCAATAATACACCGTGTATGATTGATCATACATCACTAATTACATAAAAAACATCTACACAAGTTGGTTTTACACCATTAAAACCAATCATACACGGTGTATGATTAATCATACACCACTTATTACTTAAAAACATTTAACCAAGTTGGTTTTACACCACAAATACCAATCATGCACGGTGTATGATTATTCATATACCACTAATTGCTTAACAAACATCTACACAAGTTAGTCTTACACCACTAAAGCCGATCATACACCATATATGATTAATCATACACCACTAATTCCTTAAAAACATCTAAAACCAATCATACACGTGTGTGCTTGATCATACAGCAATAATTACATAAAAAACATCTACACAAGTTAGTTTTACACTCTTAAAACCAATCATACACCATGTATGATTGATTATACCCAACTAATTACTTAAAAAACATCTACACAAATTGGATTTACACCATTAAAACCAATCATACACTGTGTATGATAGATCATACACCACTAATTACTTAAAAAATATCAACGCAAGATGATTTTACACCATTAAAACCAACCATACACCGTTTATGATTGATCATACACCCCTAATTACTTAAAAAAACTTCTACACAAGTTGATTTTAAACTATTAAAACCAAATCATACACCGTGTACGATTGATCAACAACAACAACTAATTACTTAAAAAACATCCACACAAGTTGGTTTTACGCCATTAAAACTAATCATACGCGGTGTATGATTAATGATACACCATTAATTACTTAAAAACATCAACACAAGTTGGGTTTTCACCATTGAAACCAATCACGCACGGTATATGATTAATCATACACCACTAACTACTTAAAAAACATTTACACAAGTTGGTTTTACACCACTAAAACCAATCATACACGGTGTATGATTATTCTTACACATCTAATTACTTAAAAATATCTACACAAGTTTGTTTTACACCATTAAAACAATCATACGCCGTGTATGATTAATCATACACCACTAATTACTTAAAAAACAACTACACAAGTTGGTTTTACACCATTAAAACCCATCATACACTGTGTACGATTAATCATACACCACTAATTACTTTAAAAATATCTGCACAAGTTGGTTTTGCACAATTAAAACCAATCATACACCATGTGCGATTGATCATACATTACTGATTACATAAAAAACACCAACACAAGTTGGTGTTACACCATTAAAACCAATAATACACCGTGTATGATGGATTATATACCACTAATTACTTCAAAAATCTCTATACAAGTTGGTTTTACACCATTAAAACCAATCATACACGGTGTATGATTAATCATACACAACTAATTACTTAAAAAACATCTACACAAGTTGGTTTTACACAATTAAAACCAATCATACATCGTGTATGATAGGTCATACACTACAAATTCCATAAAAAACATCTATACAAGTTGGATTTACACCATTAAAACCAATCATGCACCGTGTATGATTGATCATACACTACTAATTACATAAAAAACCGTCTATACAAGTTGGATTTACACCATTAAAACAAATCATGCACCGTGTATGATTGATCATACACTACTAATTACATAAAAACATCTATACAAGTTGGTTTTACATCATTAAAACCAATCATACACTGTGTATGATTGATCATACACCACTAATTACTTAAAAAATATCTACACAAGTTGGTTTTACACCATTAAAACCAATCATACATCACTAATTATTTAAAAAACATCTACACAAGTTGGTTTTACGCAATTAAAACAAATTATACACCGTGTACAATTGATCATACACTACTAATTACATAAAAAACATCTACACAAGTTGGTTTTACACCATTAAAACCAATCATACACCGTGTATGATTGACCATACACCACTAATTACTTGAAAAATAATATACACAAGTTGATTTATAACCATTAAAACCAAATCATACACCGTGTATGATTGATCAACAACAACAACAACTAATTATTTAAAAAACATCTAGACAAGTGGGATTTACACAATTAAATCCAATCAAACACCTTGTATGATTGATAATACACTACTAATTACATAAAAAAGATCTGCATAAGTTGGTGTTGCACCATTAAAACAATTAATACACCTTGTATGATTGATCATACGCCACAAATTACTTAAAAAACATCAACACAAGTTGGATTTACACCATTAAAACCAATTGTACGCGTTGTATAATGAATCATACACCACTAATTACT
This sequence comes from Simmondsia chinensis, assembly GCA_018398585.1. Classification (NCBI taxonomy): domain Eukaryota; kingdom Viridiplantae; phylum Streptophyta; class Magnoliopsida; order Caryophyllales; family Simmondsiaceae; genus Simmondsia; species Simmondsia chinensis. The sequence continues at coordinate 18,128,344 of JAGTTD010000016.1, read as the reverse complement.
TAACAAATATCTACACAAGTTGGTTTTACATAATTAAAACCAATCATACACCTTATATAATTGATCATACACCAATAATTTGATAAAAAACTTCTACACAAGTTGGTTTTATATCCTTAAAACCAAGCATACAGCGTGTATGATTGATCATACACCACTAATTACTTAAAAAACATGTGCACAAATTGATTTTACACCAGTAAAACCAATAATACACCGTGTATGATAGATCATACACCACTAATTACATAAAAAATAACTACATAAGTTGGTTTTACACCCTTAAAACCAAATCATACACCTTGTACGGTTGATCAACAACAACTAATTACTTAAACAACATCTACACATGTTGGTTTTACACCATTAAAACCAATCATACACGGTGTATGATTGATCGCGCACCACTAAGTGTTTAAAAAATATCTTCCGTGTATGATTGATCATATACCACTAATTACTGAAAAAAAATACCCAAATTGATTTTGCGCCCTTAAAACCAATCATAAACAGCCTATGATTGATCATACCCCCCAAATTACTTAAAAAATAAGTACACAAGTTGGTTTTACCCCATTAAAACCAATCATATACGATGAATGATTAATCATACGTCACTAATAACTTAAAAAACATCTACAAAGTCGGTTTCACACCATAAAAACTAATCATACAACGTGTATGATTCATCATACACCACTAATTACTTAAAAACATCTACACAAGTTAAGTTTACTCCTTTAAAACCGATCGTACACCGTGTATGATTGATTATACACCACTAACTACTTAAAAAACATCGACTGCGTATGATTCGTCATAAACCACGAATTACTTAAAAAATATCTACACCAGTTGATTTTACACCATTATAAAAAATTTATACACCGTGCATGATTGATCATACGCCACTAATTACTTAAAAAATATCTACACAACACCATTAAAACCAATCACACACGGTGTATGATTAATCATACACCACTTATTACATAAAAAACATCTACACAAGTTGGTCACACACCATTAAAACCAATCATACACGGTGTATGATTAATCATACAACACTAATTACTTAAACAACAACAGCAAAAGTTGGTTTTACACCATTAAAACCAATCATACGCGGTATACAATTAATCATACACCGCTACTTACTTAAAAAACATCCACACAAGTTGAATTTAAACAACTAAAAACAATCATACACAGTGTATAATTGATCATACACCAATAGTTACATAAAAAATATCTACACAAATTGGTTTTACACCCTTAAAACCAATCATACAGCGTGTATGATTGATCATACACCACTAATTACTTAAAAAATATCCACACAAATTGAATTTACACTAGTAAAACAAATCATACACCACCAATTACTTAAATAAAATCTACACAAGTTGGTTTTACACCATTAAAACGAATCATACACCGTGTATGATCAATCATACACCACTAATTACTTAAAAAACATCTACACAAGTTGGTTTTACACCATTAAAACCAATCATACACCATGTATGATTAATCATACTTTACTAATTACTAAAGAAACATCTACACAAGTGGGATTTACACAATAAAACCAATGATACACTGTGTATGATTGATAATACACTACTAATTACACAAAAAAATATCTGTACAAGTTGGTGTTACACCATTAAAACAAATAATACACCTCATATGATTGACCGTACACTACTAATTACTTAAAAAGCATCAACACAAGTTGGATTTACACAGTTAAAACCAATCATACACGTTGTATGATTAATCATACACCACTAATTACTTAAAAAATATCTACACAAGTTGGTTTTACACAATTAAAACCAATCAGACACCGTGTATGATTGATCATACACTACTAATTGCATAAAAAACATCTATACAAGTTGGTGTTACACCATTAAAACCAATAATACACCGTGTATGATTGATCATACATCACTAATTACAAAAAAAACATCTACACAAGTTGGTTTTACACCATTAAAACCAATCATACACGGTGTATGATTAATCATACACCACTTATTACTTAAAAACATTTAACCAAGTTGGTTTTACACCACTAATACCAATCATGCACGGTGTATGATTATTCATATACCACTGATTGCTTAACAAACATCTACCCAAGTTAGTTTTACACCATTAAAGCCGATCATACATCATATATGATTAATCATACACCACTAATTCCTTAAAAACATCTAAAACCACTCATACACGTGTGTGCTTGATCATACAGCAATAATTACATAAAAAACATCTACACAAGTTGGTTTTACACTCTTAAAACCAATCATACACCATGTATGATTGATTATACACAACTAATTACTTAAAAAACATCTACACAAATTGGATTTACACCATTAAAACTAATCATACACTGTGTATGATAGATCATACACCACTAATTACTTAAAAAACATCAACGCAAGATGATTTTACACCATTAAAACCAACCATACACCATTTATGATTGATCATACACCCCTAATTACTTAAAAAAACTTCTACACAAGTTGATTTTAAACCATTAAAACCAAATCATACACCGTGTACGATTGATCAACAACAACAACTAATTAATTAAAAAACATCCACACAAGTTGGTTTTACACCATTAAAACTAATCATACGCGGTGTATGTTTAATGATACACCACTAATTACTTAAAAACATCAACACAAGTTGGGTTTACACCATTGAAACCAATCACACACGGTATATGATTAATCATACACCACTAACTACTTAAAAAACATTTACACAAGTTGGTTTTACACCACTAAAACCAAACATACACGGTGTATGATTATTCATACACCACTAATTACTTAAAAATATCTACACAAGTTTGTTTTACACCATTAAAACAATCATACGCCATGTATGATTAATCATACACCACTAATTACTTAAAAAACAACTACACAAGTTGGTTTTACACCATTAAAACCCATCATACACTGCGTACGATTAATCATACACCACTAATTACTTTAAAAATATCTACACAAGTTGGTTTTACACAATTAAAACCAATCATACACCATGTATGATTGTTCATACATTACTGATTACATAAAAAACATCAACACAAGTTGGTGTTACACCATTAAAACCAATAATACACCGTGTATGCTGGATTATATACCACTAATTACTTAAAAAATCTCTATACAAGTTGGTTTTACACCATTAAAACCAGTCATACACGGTGTATGATTAATCATACACAACTAATTACTTAAAAAACATCTACACAAGTTGATTTTACACAATTGAAACCAATCATACATCGTGTATGATAGGTCATACACTACAACTTCCATAAAAAACATCTACACAAGTTGGATTTACACCATTAAAACCAATCATGCACCGTGTATGATTGATAATACACTACTAATTACATAAAAAACCCTCTATACAAGTTGGATTTACACCATTAAAACAAATCATGCACCGTGTATGATTGATCATACACTACTAATTACATAAAAAAACATCTATACAAGTTGGTTTTACATCATTAAAACCAATCATACACTGTGTATGATTGATCATACACCACTAATAACTTAAAAAACATCTACACAAGTTGGTTTTACAGCATTAAAACCAATCATGCACGGCGTATGATTAATCGTACACCACTAATTGCTTAACAAACATCCACACAAGTTGGGTTTACATTATTAAAACAAATCATACACAGTGTATGATTAATCGTACACCACTAATTACATAAAAAACATCTACACAAGTTGGTTTTACACAATTAAAACCAATAATACACTGTGTATGATTGATCATACACCAATAATTACATAAAAAACATCTACACAAGTTGGTTTGACACTCTTAAAACCAATCATACACCGTGTATGATTGACCATACACCACTACTTACTTAAAAAACATCTACACAAATTGATTTTACCATAAAAACCAATCATACACTGTGTATGATAGATCATACACCACTAATTACTTAAAAAAACATCTACACAAGTCGATTTTACACCCTTAAAACCAAATCAAGCACCGTGTATGATTGATCAACAACAACAACAACAACTAATTACTTAAAAAACATCTACACAAGCTGGTTGTACACTATTAAAACCAATCATACGCGGTGTATGATTAATCATACACCACAAATAACATAAAAAACATGTACACAAGTTGGTTTTACACTACTAAAACCATTCATAAACATTGCATGATTAAGCATACACCAATAATTACTTAAAAAATATATACACAAGTTGGTTTTACACCATTAAAACTAATCATACGCCGTGTAAGATTGATCATACACCGCTAATTACTTAAAAAACATCAACGCAAGTTCGTTTTACACCATTAAAACCAATCATACACGGTGTATGATTAATCGTATACCACTAATTACTTAAAAAACATCTACACAAGTTGGTTTTACACCCTTAAAACCAAATCAAGCACCGTGTATGATTGATCAACAACAACAACAACAACTAATTACTTAAAAAACATCTACACAAGCTGGATTTACACCATTAAAACCAATCGTACACGTTGTATAATGAATCATACACCACTAATTACTTAACAAATATCTACACAAGTTGGTTTTACAAAATTAAAACCAATCATACACCTTATATAATTGATCATACACCAATAATTGCATTAAAAACTTTTACACAAGTTGGTTTTATATCCTTAAAACCAAGCATACAGCGTGTATGATTGATCATACACCACTAATTACTTAAAAAACATGTACACAAATTGATTTTACACCAGTAAAACCAATCATACACCGTGTATGATAGATCATACACCACTAATTACATAAAAAACATCTACACAAGTTGGTTTTACACCATTAAAACCAATGATACACGGTGTATGATTAATCATGCACCGCTTATTACTTAAAAACATTTAACCAAGTTGGTTTTACACCACTAAAACCAATCGTACACGGTGTATGATTATTCATATACCACTAATTGCTTAAAAAACATCTACACAAGTTAGTTTTACACCATTAAAGCCGATCATACACCATATATGATTAATCACACACCACTAATTCCTTAAAAACATCTAAAACCAATCATACACATGTGTGCTTGATCATACAGCAATAATTACATAAAAAACATCTACACAAGTTGGTTTTACACTCTTAAAACCAATCATACACCATGTATGATTGATCATGCACAACTAATTACTTAAAAAATATCTACACAAATTGGATTTACACCATTAAAATCAATCATACACTGTGTATGATAGATCGTACACCACTAATTACTTAAAAAACATCAACGCAAGATGATTTTACACCATTAAAACCAACCATACACCGTTTATGATTGATCATACACCCCTAATTACTTAAAAAAACTTCTACACAAGTTGATTATAAACCATTAAAACCAAATCATACACCGTGTACGATTGATCAGCAACAACAACTAATTACTTAAAAAACATCTACACAAGTTGGTTTTGCACCATTAAAACTAATCATACGCGGTGTATGATTAATTATCCACCACTAATTACTTAAAAACATCCACACAAGTTGGGTTTACACCAATGAAACCAATCACACACGGTATATGATTAATCATACACCACTAATTACTTAAAAAACATTTACACAAGTTGGTTTTACACCACTAAAACCAATCATACACGGTGTATGATTGTTCATACACCACTAATTACTTAAAAATATCTACACAAGTTTGTTTTACACCATTAAAACAATCATACGCCGTATATGATTAATCATACACCACTAATTACTTAAAAAACAACTACACAAGTTGGTTTTACACCATTAAAACCAATCATACACTGTGTACGATTAATCATATACCACTAAATACTTAAAAAATATCTACACAAGTTGGTTTTTTAAAATTAAAACCAATCATACACCATGTATGATTGATCATACATTACTGATTACATAAAAAACATCTACACAAGTTGGTTTTACACCATTAAAACCAATAATACACCGTGTATGATGGATTATATACCACTAATTACTTAAAAAATCTCTATACAAGTTGCTTTTACACCATTAAAACCAATCATACACGGTGTAAGATTAATCATACACAACTAAATACTTAAAAAACATCTACACAAGTAGGTTTTACACAATTAAAACCAATCATACATCGTGTATGATAGGTCATACACTACTAATTCCATAAAAAAACATCTATACAAGTTGGATTTACACCATTAAAACCAATCATGCACCGTGTATGATTGATCATACACTACTAATTACATAAAAAACCATCTATACAAGTTGGATTTACACGATTAAAACAAATCATGCACCATGTATGATTGATCATACACTACTAATTACATAAAAAAACATCTATACAAGTTGGTTTTACATCATTAAAACCAATCATACACTGTGTATGATTGATCATACACCACTAATTGCTTAAAAAATATCTACACAAGTTGGTTTTACAGCATTAAAACCAATCACGCACGGTGTGTGATTAATCGTACACCACTAATTACTTAGCAAACATCTACACTAGTTGGTTTTACATTATTAAAACAAATCATACACAGTGTATGATTCATCGTACACCACTAATTACATAAAAACATCTACACAAGTTGGTTTTAAACAATTAAAACCAATAATACACTGTGTATGATTGATCATACACCAATAATTACATAAAAAACATCCACACAAGTTGGTTTTACACTCTTAAAACCAATCATACACCGTGTATGATTGACCATACACCACTAGTTACTTAAAAAACATCTACACAAATTGATTTTACCATTAAAACCAATCATACACTGTGTATGATAGATCATACACCACTAATTACTTAAAAAAACATCTACACAAGTCGATTTTACACCCTTAAAACCAAATCATGCACCGTGTATAATTGATCAACAACAACAACAACAACTAATTACTTAAAATATATCTACACAAGCTGGTTTTACACTATTAAAACCAATCACACGCGGTGTATGATTAATCATACACCACTAATAACATAAAAAAAATGTACACAAGTTGGTTTTACATTGCTTAAACAATTCATAAACATTGCATGATTAAGCATGCACCAATAATTACTTAAAAAATATCTACACAAGTTGGTTTTACACCATTAAAACTTATCACACACCGTGTAAGATTGATTATACACCGCTAATTACTTAAAAAACATCAACGCAGGTTGGTTTTACACCATTAAAACCAATGACACACCGTGTATGATTGATCGTGCACTACTAATTATTTAAAAAAATCTACACAAGTTGGTTATACACCATTAAAACCAATCATACACGGTGTATGATTGATCGTATACTACTAATTGCTTAAAAAACATCTTCCATGTACGATTGATCATACACCACTAATTACTTAAAAAATATCTACACAAGTTGGTTTTACACCATTAAAACCAATCATACACCACTAATTACTTAAAAAACATCTACACAAGTTGGTTTTACACAATTAAAACAAATTATACACCGTGTACAATTGATCATACACTTCTAATTACATAAAAAACATCTCCACAAGTTGGTTTTACACCATTAAAACCGATCATACACCATGTAGGATTGATCGTACACCACTAATTACTTCAAAAACAATATACACAGGTTGATTTATAACCATTAAAACCAAATCATACACGGTGTATGATTGATCAACAACAACAACAACTAATTACTTAAAAAACATCTACACAAGTGGGATTTACTCAATTAAATCCAATCATACACCTTGTATGATTGATAATACACTACTAATTACATAAAAAATCACTGTATAAGTTGGTGTTGAACCATTAAAACAAATAATACACCATGCATGATTGATCATACACCACTAATTACTTAAAAAACATCAACACAAGTTGGATTTACACCATTAAAACGAATCATACACGTTGTATAATTAATCATACACCACTAATTACTTAAAAAATATCTACACAAGTTGGTTTTACATAATTAAAACCAATAATACACCGTGTATGATTGATCATACACTACTAATTGCATAAAAAACATTTATACAAGTTGGTGTTACACCATTAAAACCAATAATACACTGTGTATGATTGATCATACATCACTAATTACTTAAAAAATGTCTACACAAGTTGGTTTTACACCATTAAAACCAATCATACAGGGTGTATGTTTAATCATACACCACTAATTACTTAAAAAACATTTCACCAAGTTGGTTTTACACCACTAAAACCAATCATACAAGGTGTACGATTATTCATATACCACAAATTACTTAAAAAACATCTACACAAATTGGTTTTACACCATTAAAACCAATCATACACCACTAATTACTTAAAAACATCTACACAAGTTGGTTTTACACAATTAAAACCAATCATACACCCTGTGTGATTGATCATACAACAATAATTACATAAAAAACATCTAGACAAGTTGGTTTTACACTCTTAAATCCAATAATACACCGTGTATGATTGATCATACACCACTAGTTACTTAAAAAATATCTACACAAATTGATTTTATACCATTAAAAGCAATCATACACTGTGTATGATAGATCATACACCACTAATTACTTAAAAAACATCTACATAAGATGATTTTACACCATTAAAACCAATCATACGCCGTTTATGATTGATCATACACACCACATTACTTAAAAAAACATCTACACGAGTTGATTTTGAACCATTTAAACCAAATCATACATCGTGTAATATTGATCAACAACAACAACAACTAATTACTTAAAAAAAAACAACACAAGTTGGTTTTACACCATTAAAACCAATCATACACGGTGTATGATTAATCATACACCACTAATTACTTAAAAACATCAACACAAGTTGGGTTTATACCATTAAAACCAGTCATACACCGTGTATGATTAATCATACACCACTAATTACTTGAAAAACATTTTCACAAGTTGGTTTTAATCCATTAAAACCGATCATACACCGAGTATGATTAATCAAACACCACTAATTACTTAAAAAACATCTACAAAAGTTGGATTTACACCATTAAAACCAATCATACACGGTGTATGATTATTCATACACCACTAATTACTTAAAAATATCTACACAAGTATGTTTTACTCCATAAAAACAATCATAAACCGGGTATGATTAATCATACACCACTAATTACTTAAAAAACAACTGCACAAGTTGGTTTTACACCATTTAAACCAATCATACACGGTGTATGATTAATCATGCACTACTAATTACCTTAAAACATCTATACAAGTTGGGTTTACACCATTAAAACCAACCATACATGGTGTATGATTAACCAAACACCACTAATTACTTAAAAAATATTTACATAAGTTGGTTTTACACCACTAAAACCAATCATATACGGTGTATGATTATTCATACACCACTAATTACTTAAAAATATCTACACAAGTTTGTTTTACACCATTAAAACAATCATACACCACTAATTACTTGTAAAACAATTACGCAAGTTGGTTTTACACCCCTAAAACCAATCACACACGGTGTATGATTATTCATACACCACTAATTACTTAAAAATATCTACACAAGTTTGTTTCACAACATTAAAACAATCATACACTGTGTATGATTAATCATACACTGTGTATGATTAATCATACACCAGTAATTACTTAAAAAAATATCTTCAAAAGTTGGTTTTACAGCATTAAAACCGACCGTACACAGTGTATGATTAATCATACACCACTAATTACTTAAAAAATATCTGCACAAGCAGGTTTTACACAATTAAAACCAATCACACACCGTGTACGATTGAACATACACCAATAATTACTTAAAAAACATCTACACAAATTGATTTTACACCATTAAATCCAATCAGACACGGTGTATGACATATTATACACCACTAATTAATTAAAAAAACATCTACACAAGTTGATTTTACACCGTTAAAACCAAATCAAACACCGTGTATGATTGATCGACCACAACAACAACAACTACGCACTTAAAAAACATCTACACAAGCCGGTTCTACACTATTAAAACCAATCATACGCGTTGTATGATTAATCATACACCGCTAATAACTTAAAAAACGTGCACACAAGTTGGTTTTACACCACTAAAACCAATCATATACGGTGTATGATTAATCATACACTAATAATTTACTTAAAAAAAATCAACACAAGTTGGTTGTACACCATTAAAACTAATCATACAACCTGTATGATTGATCATACACTGCTAATTACTTAAAAAACATCTACGCAAGTTGGTTTTACACCATTAAAATGAATCATACACCGTGTATGATTGATCATTCTCCACTAATTATTTAAAAAATATCTACACAAGCTGGTTTTGCACCATTAAAACCAATCATACACCGTGTACGACTGATCATACCCCAATAATTACATAAAGCACATCTACCCAAGTTGGTTTTACACTCTTAAAACCAATCATACACCATGTATGATTGATCATACACCACTAATTACTTAAAAAAGATCTACACAAATTGATTTTACACCATTAAAACCAATCATACACTGTGTATGATAGATCATACGCCACTAATTACTTACCAAACATCTACACAAGTTGATTTTACACCATCAAAACAAAATCATACACCGTGTATGATTGATCAACAACAACAACCACAACTAATTACTCAAAAAACATCTACACAAGTTGGTTTTACACGATTAAAACCAATCACACACGTTGTAAGATTAATCATACACCACTAATAACTTAAAAAACGAGTACACAAGTTGGTTTTACACCACTAAAACCAATCATGCACGGTGTATGATTAATCACACACCAATAATTACTTAAAAAATATCTACACAAGTTGGTTTTACATCATTAAAACAAATCATACGCCGTGTATGATTGATCATACACGGCTAATTACTTAAAAAACATCAACACAAGTTGGTTTTAGACCATTAAAACGAATCATACACCGTGTATGATTGATCGTGCACCACTAATTATTTAAAAAACATCTACTCAAGCTGGTTTTACACTATTAAAACCAATCATACACCATGTATGATTGATCATACACCACTAATTACTTAAAAAACATCAACACAAATTGATTTTACACCATACAAACCAATCATACACTGTGTATGATAGATCATACACCACTGATTACTTAAAAAACACCTACACAAGTTGACTTTAAACCCTTAAAACCAAATCATACACCGTGTACGATTGATCAACAACAACAACAGCTAATTACTTAAAAAACATCTACGCAAGATGATTTTACACCATTAAAACCAACCATACACTGTTTATGATTGATCATACACCCCTAATTACTTAAAAAACATCTACACAAGTTGACTTTAAACACTTAAAACCAAATCATACACCGTGTACGATTGATCAACAACAACAGCAGCTAATTACTTAAAAAACATCTACACAAGTTGGTTTTACACCATTAAAACCAATCATACACGGTGTATGATTAATCATACACCACTAATTAATTAAAAAACATGTACACAAGTTGGTTTTACACCACTAAAACCAATCATACAACGTGTATGATTGTTCATACACCACTAATTGCTTAAAAATATCTACGCAAGTTTGTTTTAGACCATTAAAACATCATACACCGTGTATGATTAATCATACACCACTAATTACTTAAAAAACAACTACACAAGTTGGTTTCACACCATTAAAACCAATCATACACCTTGTAAGATAAATCATACGCCACTAATTACTTAAAAAACATCTACACAAGTTGGTTTTACACAATTAAAACCAATCATACACCATGTATGATTGATTATATACCAATAATTACTTAAAAAATCTCTTCACAAGTTGGTTTTATACCATTAAAACCAATCATACACGGTGTATGATTAATCATACACCACTAATTACTTAAAAAACAATTAACCAAGTTGGTTTTACACCACCAAAACTAATCATACACGGTGTATGATTAAAACCAATCATACACCATGTATAATTAATCATACACCACAAATTACATAAAAAACATCAACACAAGTTGGTGTTACAGTATTAAAACCAATAATACACCGTGTATGATTGATTATATACCAATAATTACTTAAAAAATCTCTTAACAAGTTGGTTTTACACCATTAAAATCAATCATACACGGTGTATGATTAATCATACACCACTAATTACTTAAAAAACATCTGCACAAGTTGGTTTTACACAATTAAAACCAATCATACACCGTTATGATAGATCATACACTGCTAATTATATAAAAAACATCTATACAAGTTAGATTTTCACCATTAAAACCAATCAAGCACCGTGTATGATTCATCATACACTAGTAATTACATAAAAAACATCTATAGAAGTTGGTTTTACACCATTAAAACCAATCATACACTGTGTATGATTGGTCATACACCACTAATTACTTAAAAAATATCTACACAAGTTGGTTTTACACCATTAAAGGCAATCATGCACGGTGTATGATTAATCGTACACCACTAATTACTCAAAAGACATCTACGCAAGTTGGTTTTACATTATTAAAACAAATCATACGCAGTGCATGATAAATCGTACACCGCTAATTACATAAAAAACATCTACACAAGTTGGTTTTACACAATTAAAACCAATAATACTTCGTGTATGATTGATTATACACCAATAATTACATAAAAAACATCAACACAAGCCGGTTTTACAATCTTAAAACAAATCATACACTGTGTATGATTGACCATATACCACTAATTACTTAAAAAGCATCTACACAAATTGATTTTACACCATTAAAGCCAATCATACACTGTGTATGATGGATCGTACACCACTAATTACTTAAAAAATATCTACACAAGTTGATTTTACACCATTAAAACCAAATCATACACCGTGTATGATTGATCAACCACAACAACAACAACTAATTACTTAAAAAACATCTACACAAGCCGGTTTTAAACTATTAAAACCAATCATACGCGGTGTATGATTAATCATACACCACTAATAACTTAAAAAACATGTGCACAAGTTGGTTTTACACCATTAAAACTAATCATACACCGTGTATGATTGATCATACACCGATAATTACTTAAAAAACATCAATGCAAGTTGTTTTTACACCATTAAAACCAATGACGCACCGTGTATGACTGATCGTACACCACTAATTATATAGAAAACATCTACACAAGTTGGTTTTACACCATTAAAACCAATCATGCACGGTGTATGAATGATCGTACACCACTAATTGCTTAAAAAACATTTTCCGTGTATGATTGATCATATACCACTAATTACCTAAAAAAAATACACAAATTGATTTTACACCCTTAAAACCAACCATAAACTGCCTATGATTGATCATACCCCCCTAATTACTTAAAAAATAACAACACAAGTTGATTTATAACCATTAAAACCAAATCATACACCGTGTATGATTGATCAACAACAACAACAACTAATTATTTAAAAAACATCTACACAAGTGGGATTTACACAATTAAATCCAATCAAACACCTTGTATGATTGATAATACACTACTAATTACATAAAAAAGATCTGCATAAGTTGGTGTTGCACCATTAAAACAATTAATACACCTTGTATGATTGATCATACACCACTAATTACTTAAAAAACATCAACACAAGTTGGATTTACACCATTAAAACCAATTGTACGCGTTGTATAATGAATCATACACCACTAATTACGTAACAAATATCTACACAAGTTGGTTTTACATAATTAAAACCAATCATACACCTTATATAATTGATCATACACCAATAATTGCACAAAAAACTTCTACACAAGTTGGTTTTATATCCTTAAAACCAAGCATACAGCGTGTATGATTGATCATAAGCCACCAATTACTTAAAAAACATGTACACAAATTGATTTTACACCAGTAAAACCAATCATACACCGTGTATGATAGATCATACACCACTAATTACATAAAAAATAACTACATAAGTTGGTTTTACACCCTTAGAACCAAATCATGCACCTTGTACGGTTGATCAACAACAACTAATTACTTAAACAACATCTACACAAGTTGGTTTTACACCATTAAAACCAATCATACACGGTGTATGATTGATCGCGCACCACTAATTGTTTAAAAAACATCTTCCGTGTATGATTGATCATATACCACTAATTACTGAAAAAAAAAATACCCAAATTGATTTTGCGCCCTTAAAACCAATCATAAACAGCCTATGATTGATCATACCCCCCAAATTACTTAAAAAATAAGTACACAAGTTGGTTTTACCCCATTAAAACCAATCATATACGATGAATGATTAATCATACGTCACTAATAACTTAAAAAACATCTACAAAGTCGGCTTCACACCATAAAAACTAATCATACAACGTGTATGATTCATCACACACCACTAATTACTTAAAAACATCTACACAAGTTAAGTTTACTCCTTTAAAACCGATCGTACACCGTGTATGATTGATTATACACCACTAACTACTTAAAAAACATCGACTGCGTATGATTCGTCATAAACCACGAATTACTTAAAAAATATCTACACAAGTTGATTTTACACCATTATTAAAAATTTATACACCGTGTATGATTGATCATACGCCACTAATTGCTTAAAAAACATCTACACAACACCATTAAAACCAATCACACGCGGTGTATGATTAATCATACACCACTTATTACCTAAAAAACATCTACACAAGTTGGTTACACACCATTAAAACCAATCATACACGGTGTATGATTAATCATACAACACTAATTACTTAAAAAACAACAGCAAAAGTTGGTTTTACACCATTAAAACCAATCATACACTGTGTATGATAGATCATACACCACTAATTACTTAAAAAACATCAACGCAAGATGATTTTACACCATTAAAACCAACCATACACCGTTTATGATTGATCATACACCCCTAATTACTTAAAAAAACTTCTACACAAGTTGATTTTAAACTATTAAAACCAAATCATACACCGTGTACGATTGATCAACAACAACAACTAATTACTTAAAAAACATCCACACAAGTTGGTTTTACACCATTAAAACTAATCATACGCGGTGTATGATTAATGATACACCACTGATTGCTTAAAAACATCAACACCAGTTGGGTTTACACCGTTGAAACCAATCACACACGGTATATGATTAATCATACACCACTAACTACTTAAAAAACATTTACACAAGTTGGTTTTACACCACTAAAACCAATCATACACGGTGTATGATTATTCATACACCACTAATTACTTAAAAATATCTACACAAGTTTGTTTTACACCATTAAAACAATCAAACGCCGTGTATGATTAATCATACACTACTAATTACTTAAAAAACAACTACACAAGTTGGTTTTACACCATTAAAACCCATCATACACTGTGTACGATTAATCATACACCACTAATTACTTTAAAAATATCTAGACAAGTTGGTTTTACACAATTAAAACCAATCATACACCATGTATGATTGATCATACATTACTGATTACATAAAAAACATCAACACAAGTTGGTGCTACACCATTAAAACCAATAATACACCGTGTATGATGGATTATATACCACTAATTACTTAAAAAATCTCTATACAAGTTGGTTTTACACCATTAAAACCAATCATACACGGTGTATGATTAATCATACACAACTAATTAATTAAAAAACATCTACACAAGTTGGTTTTACACAATTAAAACCAATCATACATCGTGTATGATAGGTCATACACTACAAATTCTATAAAAAACATCTATACAAGTTGGATTTACACCATTAAAACCAATCATGCACCGTGTATGATTGATCATACACTACTAATTACATAAAAAACCGTCTATACAAGTTGGATTTACACCATTAAAACAAATCATGCACCGTGTATGATTGATCATACACTACTAATTACATAAAAAAACATCTATACAAGTTGGTTTTACATCATTAAAACCAAACATACACTGTGTATGATTGATCATACACCACTAATTACTTAAAAAATATCTACACAAGTTGGTTTTACACCATTAAAACCAATCATACATCACTAATTACTTAAAAAACATCTACACAAGTTGGTTTTACGCAATTAAAACAAATTATACACCGTATACAATTGATCATACACTACTAATTACATAAAAAACATCTACACAAGTTGGTTTTACAACATTAAAACCAATCATACACCATGTATGATTGACCATACACCACTAATTACTTAAAAAATAATATACACAAGTTGATATATAACCATTAAAACCAAATCATACACCGTGTATGATTGATCAACAACAACAACAACTAATTATTTAAAAAACATCTACACAAGTGGGATTTACACAATTAAATCCAATCAAACACCTTGTATGATTGATAATACACTACTAATTACATAAAAAAGATCTGCATAAGTTGGTGTTGCACCATTAAAACAATTATTACACCTTGTATGATTGATCATACACCACTAATTACTTAAAAAACATCAACACAAGTTGGATTTACAACATTAAAACCAATTGTACGCGTTGTATAATGAATCATACACCACTAATTACTTAACAAATATCTACACAAGTTGGTTTTACATAATTAAAACCAATCATACACCTTATATAATTGATCATACACCAATAATTGCATAAAAAACTTCTACACAAGTTGGTTTTATATCCTTAAAACCAAGCATACAGCGTGTATGATTGATCATACACCACCAATTACTTAAAAAATATGTACACAAATTGATTTTACACCAGTAAAACCAATCATACACCGTGTATGATAGATCATACACCACTAATTACATAAAAAATAACTACATAAGTTGGTTTTACACCCTTAAAACCAAATCATACACCTTGTACGGTTGATCAACAACAACTAATTACTTAAACAACATCTACACAAGTTGGTTTTACACCATTAAAACCAATCATACACGGTGTATGATTGATCGCGCACCACTAATTGTTTAAAAAATATCTTCCGTGTATGATTGATCATATACCACTAATTACTGAAAAAAAAATACCCAAATTGATTTTGCGCCCTTAAAACCAATCATAAACAGCCTATGATTGATCATACCCCCCAAATTACTTAAAAAATAAGTACACAAGTTGGTTTTACCCCATTAAAACCAATCATATACGATGAATGATTAATCATACGTCACTAATAACTTAAAAAACATCTACAAAGTCGGTTTCACACCATAAAAACTAATCATACAACGTGTATGATTCATCATACACTACTAATTACTTAAAAACATCTACACAAGTTAAGTTTACTCCTTTAAAACCGATCGTACACCGTGTATGATTGATTATACACCACTAACTACTTAAAAAACATCGACTGCCTATGATTCGTCGTAAACCACGAATTACTTAAAAAATATCTACACCAGTTGATTTTACACCATTATAAAAAATTTATACACCATGCATGATTGATCATACGCCACTAATTACTTAAAAAATATCTACACAACACCATTAAAACCAATCACACGCGGTGTATGATTAATCATACACCACTTATTACATAAAAAACATCTATACAAGTTGGTCACACACCATTAAAACCAATCATACACGGTGTATGATTAATCATACAACACTAATTACTTAAAAAACAACAGCAAAAGTTGGTTTTACACCATTAAAACCAATCATACGCGGTATACAATTAATCATACACCGCTACTTACTTAAAAAACATCTACACAAGTTGAATTTAAACAATTAAAAACAATCATACACAGTGTATAATTGATCATACACCAATAGTTACATAAAAAATATCTACACAAATTGGTTTTACACCCTCAAAACCAATCATACAGCGTGTATGATTGATCATACACCACTAATTACTTAAAAAATATCTACACAAATTGAATTTACACTAGTAAAACCAATCATACACCACCAATTACTTAAATAAAATCTACACAAGTTGGTTTTACACCATTAAAACGAATCATACACCACTAATTACTTAAAAAACATCTACACAAGTTGGTTTTACACCATTAAAACCAATCATACACCATGTATGATTAATCATACTTTACTAATTACTAAAGAAACATCTACACAAGTGGGATTTACACAATTAAAACCAATGATACACTGTGTATGATTGATAATACACTACTAATTACACAAAAAAATATCTGTACAAGTTGGTGTTACACCATTAAAACAAATAATACACCTTATATGATTGGCCATACACCACTAATTACTTAAAAAGCATCAACACAAGTTGGATTTACACAGTTAAAACCAATCATTCACGTTGTATGATTAATCATACACCACTAATTACTTACAAAATATCTACACAAGTTGGTTTTACACAATTGAAACCAATCAGACACCGTGTATGATTGATCATACACTACTAATTGCATAAAAAACATCTATACAAGTTGGTGTTACACCATTAAAACCAATAATACACCGTGTATGATTGATCTTACATCACTAATTACAAAAAAAACATCTACACAAGTTGGTTTTACACCATTAAAACCAATCATACACGGTGTATGATTAATCATACACCACTTATTACTTAAAAACATTTAACCAAGTTGGTTTTACACCTCTAATACCAATCATGCACGGTGTATGATTATTCATATACCACTAATTGCTTAACAAACATCTACACAAGTTAGTCTTACACCATTAAAGCCGATCATACACCATATATGATTAATCATACACCACTAATTCCTTGAAAACATCTAAAACCAATCATACACGTGTGTGCTTGATCATACACCATAAATTACATAAAAAACATCTATACAAGTTGGTTTTACACTCTTAAAACCAATCATACACCATGTATGATTGATTATACACAACTAATTACTTAAAAAACATCTACACAAATTGGATTTACACCATTAAAACCAATCATACACTGTGTATGATAGATCATACACCACTAATTGCTTTAAAAATATCAACGCAAGATGATTTTACACCATTAAAACCAACCATACACCGTTTATGATTGATCATACACCCCTAATTACTTAAAAAAACTTCTACACAAGTTGATTTTAAACCATTAAAACCAAATCATACACCGTGTACGATTGATCAACAACAACAACTAATTACTTAAAAAACATCCACACAAGTTGGTTTTACACCTTTAAAACTAATCATACGCGGTGTATGATTAATGATACACCACTAATTACTTAAAAACATCAACACAAGTTGGGTTTACACCATTGAAACCAATCACACACGGTATATGATTAATCATACACCACTAACTACTTAAAAAACATTTACACAAGTTGGTTTTACACCACTAAAACCAATCATACACGGTGTATGATTATTCATACGCCACTAATTACTTAAAAATATCAACACAAGTTTGTTTTACACCATTAAAACAATCATACGCCGTGTATGACTAATCATACACCACTAATTACTTAAAAAACAACTACACAAGTTGGTTTTACACCATTAAAACCCATCATACACTGCGTACGATTAATCATACACCACTAATTACTTTAAAAATATCTACACAAGTTGGTTTTACACAATTAAAACCAATCATACACCATGTATGATTGATCATACATTACTGATTACATAAAAAACATCAACACAAGTTGGTGTTACACCCTTAAAACCAATAATACACTGTGTATGCTGGATTATATACCACTAATTACTTAAAAAATCTCTATACAAGTTGGTTTTACACCATTAAAACCAATCATACACGGTGTATGATTAATCATACACAACTAATTACTTAAAAAACATCTACACAAGTTGGTTTTACACAATTAAAACCAATCATACATCGTGTATGATAGGTCATACACTACAACTTCCATAAAAAACATCTACACAAGTTGGATTTACACCATTAAAACCAATCATGCACAGTGTATGATTGATCATACACTACTAATTACATAAAAAACCATCTATACAAGTTGGACTTATACCATTAAAACAAATCATGCACCATGTATGATTGATCATACACTACTAATTACATAAAAAAACATCTATACAAGTTGGTTTTACATCATTAAAACCAATCATACACTGTGTATGATTGATCATACACCACTAATTACTTAAAAAACATCTACACAAGTTGGTTTTACAGCATTAAAACCAATCATGCACGGCGTATGATTAATCGTACACCACTAATTACTTAACAAACATCCACAAAAGTTGGTTTTACATTATTAAAACAAATCATACACAGTGTATGATTAATCGTACACCACTAATTACATAAAAACATCTACACAAGTTGGTTTTACACAATTAAAACCAATAATACACTGTGTATGATTGATCATACACCAATAATTACATAAAAAACATCCACACAAGTTGGTTTTACACTCTTAAAACCAATCATACACCGTGTATGATTGACCATACACCGCTAGTTACTTAAAAAACATCGACACAAATTGATTTTACCATTAAAACCAATCATACACTGTGTATGATAGATCATACACCACTAATTACTGAAAAAAACATCTACACAAGTCGATTTTACACCCTTAAAACCAAATCATGCACCGTGTATAATTGATCAACAACAACAACAACAACTAATTACTTAAAATATATCTACACAAGCTGGTTTTACACTATTAAAACCAATCACACGCGGTGTATGATTAATCATACACCACTAATAACATAAAAAACTTGTACACAAGTTGGTTTTACACTGCTTAAACAATTCATAAACATTGCATGATTAAGCATGCACCAATAATTACTTAAAAAATATCTCCACAAGTTGGTTTTACACCATTAAAACTAATCATACACCGTGTAAGATTGATTATGCACCGCTAATTACTTAAAAAACATCAACGCAGGTTGGTTTTACACCATTAAAACCAATGACACACCGTGTATGATTGATCGTACACTACTAATTATTTAAAAAAATCTACACAAGTTGGTTTTACACCATTAAAACCAATCATACACGGTGTATAATTGATCGTATACTACTAATTGCTTAAAAACATCTTCCATGTACGATTGATCATACACCACTAATTACTTAAAAAATATCTGCACAAGTTGGTTTTACACCATTAAAACCAATCATACACCACTAATTACTTAAAAAACATCTACACAAGTTGGTTTTACACAATTAAAACAAATTATACACCGTGTACAATTGATCATACACTTCTAATTACATAAAAAACATCTACACAAGTTGGTTTTACACCATTAAAACCGATCATACACCACTAATTACTTAAAAAACAATATACACAAGTTTATTTATAACCATTAAAACCAAATCATACACCGTGTATGATTGATCAACAACAACAACAACTAATTACTTAAGAAACATCTACACAAGTGGGATTTACACAATTAAATCCAATCATACACCTTGTATGATTGATAATACACTACTAATTACATAAAAAACCATTGTATAAGTTGGTGTTGAACCATTAAAACAAATAATACACCATGTATGATTGATCATACACCACTAATTACTTAAAAAACATCAACACAAGTTGGATTTACACCATTAAAACGAATCATACACGTTGTATAATTAATCATACACCACTAATTACCTAAAAAATATCTACACAAGTTGATTTTACATAATTAAAACCAATAATACACCGTGTATGATTGATCATACACTACTAATTGCATAAAAAACATTTATACAAGTTGGTGTTACACCATTAAAACCAATAATACACTGTGTATGATTGATCATACATCACTAATTACTTAAAAAATGTCTACACGAGTTGGTTTTACACCATTAAAACCAATCATACACGGTGTATGATTAATCATACACCACTAATTACTTAAAAAACATTTCACCAAGTTGGTTTTACACCACTAAAACCAATCATACAAGGTGTACGATTATTCATATACAACAAATTACTTAAAAAACATCTACACATTGGTTTTACACCATTAAAACCAATCATACACCACTAATTACTTAAAAACATCTACACAAGTTGGTTTTACACAATTAAAACTAATCATACACCCTGTGTGATTGATCATACAGCAATAATTACATAAAAAACATCTAGACAAGTTGGTTTTACACTCTTAAATCCAATCATACACCGTGTATGATTGATCATACACCGTGTATGATTGATCATACACCACTAGTTACTTAAAAAATATCTACACAAATTGATTTTATACCATTAAAAGCAATCATACACTGTGTATGATAGATCATACACCACTAATTACTTAAAAAACATCTACACAAGATGATTTTACACCATTAAAACCAACCATACGCCGTTTATAATTGATCATACACACCACATTACTTAAAAAAACATCTACATAAGTTGATTTTGAACCATTAAAACCAAATCATACATCGTGTACTATTGATCAACAACAACAACAACTAATTACTTAAAAAAAAACAACACAAGTTGGTTTTACACCATTAAAACCAATCATACACGGTGTATGATTAATCATACACCACTAATTACTTAAAAACATCAACACAAGTTGGGTTTACACCATTAAAACCAGTCATACACCGTGTATGATTAATCATACACCACTAATTACTTGAAAAACATTTTCACAAGTTGGTTTTACACCACTAAAACCAATCATACACGGTGTATGATTATTCATACACCACTAATTACTTAAAAATATCTACACAAGTATGTTTTACTCCATTAAAACAATCATAAACCGGGTATGATTAATCATACACCACTTATTACTTAAAAAACAACTGCACAAGTTGGTTTTACACCATTAAAACCAATCATACACGGTGTATGATTAATCATGCACTACTAATTACCTTAAAACATCTACACAAGTTGGGTTTACACCATTAAAACCAACCATACATGGTGTATGATTAACCAAACACCACTAATTACTTAAAAAACATTTACATAAGTTGGTTTTACACCACTAAAACCAATCATATACGGTGTATGATTATTCATACACCACTAATTACTTAAAAATATCTACACAAGTTTGTTTTACACCATTAAAACAATCATACACCACTAATTACTTATAAAACAATTACACAAGTTGGTTTTACACCCCTAAAACCAATCACACACGGTGTATGATTATTCATACACCACTAATTACTTAAAAATATCTACACAAGTTTGTTTCACAACATTAAAACCATCATACACTGTGTATGATTAATCATACATTAGTAATTACTTAAAAAATATCTTCAAAAGTTTGGTTTTACAGCATTAAAACCGATCGTACACAGTGTATGATTAATCATACACCACTAATTAGTTAAAAAACATCTGCACAAGCTGGTTTTGCACAATTAAAACCAATCACACACCGTGTACGATTGAACATACACCAATAATTACATAAAAAACATCTACACAAGTTGGTTCTACACTCTTAAAACCAATTATACACCGTGTATGATTGACCATACACCAATAATTACTTAAAAAACATCTACACAAATTGATTTTACACCATTAAATCCAATCAGACACGGTGTATGACATATTATACACCACTAATTAATTAAAAAAACATCTACACAAGTTGATTTTACACCGTTAAAACCAAATCAAACACCGTGTATGATTGATCGACCACAACAACAACAACTAAGCACTTAAAAAACATCTACACAAGCCGGTTCTACACTATTAAAACCAACCATACGCGGTGTATGATTAATCATACACCGCTAATAACTTAAAAAACGTGCACACAAGTTGGTTTTACACCACTAAAACCAATCATATACGGTGTATGATTAATCATACACCAATAATTTACTTAAAAAAAATCAACACAAGTTGGTTGTACACCATTAAAACTAATCATACACCCTGTATGATTGATCATACACTGCTAATTACTTAAAAAACATCTACGCAAGTTGGTTTTACACCATTAAAATGAATCATACACCGTGTATGATTGATCATTCTCCACTAATTATTTAAAAAATATCTACACAAGCTGGTTTTACACCATTAAAACCAATCATACACCGTGTACGACTGATCATACCCCAATAATTACATAAAACACATCTACACAAGTTGGTTTTACACTCTTAAAACCAATCATACACCATGTATGATTGATCATACACCACTAATTACTTAAAAAAGATCTACACAAATTGATTTTACACCATTAAAACCAATCATACACTGCGTATGATAGATCATACCCCACTAATTACTTACAAAACATCTACACAAGTTGATTTTACACCATCAAAACAAAATCATACACCGTGTATGATTGATCAACAACAACAACCACAACTAATTACTCAAAAAAAATCTACACAAGTTGGTTTTACACGATTAAAACCAATCACACACGTTGTATGATTAATCATACACCACTAATAACTTAAAAAACGAGTACACAAGTTGGTTTTACACCACTAAAACCAATCATACACGGTGTATGATTAATCACACACCAATAATTACTTAAAAAATATCTACACAAGTTGGTTTTACATCATTAAAACAAATCATACGCCGTGTATGATTGATCATACACGGCTAATTACTTAAAAAACATCAACACAAGTTGGTTTTAGACCATTAAAACGAATCATACACCGTGTATGATTGATCGTGCACCACTAATTATTTAAAAAATATCTACACAAGCTGGTTTTACACCATTAAAACCAATCATACGCGGTGTATGATTGATCATACACCACTTATTACTTAAAAAATATCTACACAAGTTGGTTTTACAGAATTAAAACTAATAATACACCGTGTATGATTGATCATACACTGCTAATTGCATAAAAAACATTTATACAAGTTGGTGTTACACCATTAAAACCAGTAATACACCGTGTATGATTGATCATACATCACTAATTACTTAAAAAACATCTACACAAGTTGGTTTTACACCATTAAAACCAATCATACACGGTGTATGATTCATCATACACCACTAATTACTTAAAAAACATTTAACCAAGTTGGTTTTACACCACTCAAACCAATCGTACAAGGTGTACGATTATTCATAAACCACAAATTACTTAAAAAACATCTACACAAATTGGTTTTACACCATTAAAACCCATCATACACCACTAATTACTTAAAAACATCTACACAAGTTGGTTTTACCCAATTAAAACCTATCATACACCCTGTGTGATTGATCATACAGCAATAATTACATAAAAAACATCTACACAAGTTGGTTTTACACTCTTAAAACCAATCATACACCGTGTATGATTGATCATATACCACTAATTATTTAAAAAATTATCCACACAAATTGATTTTACACCATTAAAACCAATCATACACTGTGTATGATAGATCATACACCACTAATTACTTAAAAAACATCTACACAAGATTATTTTACACCATTAAAACCAACCATACACCATTTATGATTGATCATACGCACCACATTACTTAAAAAAACATCTACACAAGTTGATTTTGAACCATTAAAACACAATCATACATCGTGTACAATTGATCAACAACAACAATAACTAATTACTTAAAAAACAACTACACAAGTTGGTTTTACACCATTAAAACCAATCATACACGGTGTATGATTAATCACACGCCACTAATTTCTTAAAAACATCAACACAAGTTGGGTTTACACCATCAAAACCAATCATACACGGTGTATGATAAATCATACACCACTAATTTCTTAAAAAATATTTACACAAGTTGGTTTTACACCACTAAAACCAATCATACCCGGTGTATGATTATCCATACACCACTACTTACTTAAAAATATCTAGACAAGTTTGTTTTACTCCATTAAAACAATCATACACCGGGTATGATTAGTCATACACCACTAATTACTTAAAAAACAACTACACTAGTTGGTTTTACACCATTAAAACCAATCATACACGGTGTATGATTAATCATACACCACTCATTACCTTAAAACATCTACACAAGTTGGGTTTACACCATTAAAACCAACCATGCACGGTGTATGATTAATCATACACCACTAATTATTTGGAAACATTTACATAAGTTGGTTTTAACCCACTAAAACCAATCATACACGGTGTATGGTTATTCATACGCCACTAATTACTTAAAAATATCTACAGAAGTTTGTTTTACACCATTAAAACAATCATACACCGTGTGTGATTAATCATACACCACTAATTACTTAAAAAATAATTACACAAGTTGGTTTTACACCACTAAAACCAATCACACACGGTGTATGATTATTTATACACCACTACTTACTTAAGAATATCTACACAAGTTTGTTTTACAACATTAAAACAATCATACACCGTGTATGATTAATCATACACCAGTAATTACTAAAAAAATATCTACAAAAGATGGTTTTACAGCATTAAAACCAATCGTACACAGTGTATGATTAATCGTACACCACTAATTACTTAAAAAACATCTGCACAAGCTGGTTTTACACAATTAAAACCAATCATACACTGTGTACGATTGATCATACACCAATAATTACATAAAAAACATTTACACAAGTTGGTTTTACACTCTTAAAACCAATCATACACCGTGTATGCTTGATCATGCACCACTAATTACTTAAAAAACATCTGCACAAATTGATTTTATATCATTAAAACCAATCATACACTGTGGGTGATAGATCATACACCACTAATTACTTAAAAAACATCTACACAAGTTAATTTTACACCATTAAAACAAAATCATACACCGTGTATGATTGATCAACAACAACTACTACAACTAATTACTCCAAAAAAAATCGGCACAAGTTGGTTTTACACTATTAATACCAATCATATACTTTGTATGATTAATCATACACCGTTAATAACTTAAAAAACGTGCACACAAGTTGGTTTTACACCAATAAAACCAATCATATACGGTGTATGATTAATCATACACCAATAATTTACTAAAAAATATCAACACAAGTTGATTTTACACCATTAAAACTAATCATACACCCTGTATGATTAATCATACACTACTAATTACTTAAAAATCATCTACGCAAGTTGGTTTTACACCATTAAAACGAATCATACACCGTGTATGATTGATCGTTCTCCACTAATTATTTAAAAAACATCTACACAAGCTGGTTTTACACCATTAAAACCAATCATACACCGTGTACGACTGATCATACCCCAATAATTACATAAAACACATCTACACAAGTTGGTTTTACACTCTTAAAACCAATCATACACCGTGTATGATTGATCATACACCACTAATTACTTAAAAAAGATCTACACAAATTGATTTTACACCAATAAAACTAGTCATACATTGTGTATGATAGATCATACACCACTAGTTACTTAAAAAACATCTACACAAGTTGATTTTACACTATTAAAACAAAATCATACACCGTGTATGATTGATCAACAACAACAACCACAACTAATTACTCAAAAAAAATCAACACAAGTTGGTTTTGCACTATTAAAACCAATCGCACACGCTGTATGATTAATCATACACCACTAATAACTTAAAAACGAGTACACAAGTTCGTTTTACACCCCTAAAATCAATCATACACGGTGTATGATTCATCACACACCAATAATTACTTAAAAAATATCTACACAAGTTGGTTTTAGACCATTAAAACGAATCATACACCGTGTATGATTAATCCTGCACCACTAATTATTTAAAAAACATCTACTCAAGCTGGTTTTACACCATTAAAACCAATCATACACAGTGTATGATTGATCATGCACCACTAATTGCTTAAAAAACATCTACTCAAGCTGGTTTTACACCATTAAAACCAATCATACACAGTGTATGATTGATCATACACCACTAATTGCTTAAAAAACATCTTCCGTGTATGATTGATCGTACACAACTTGTTACTTAAAAAACATCCGCACAAATTGATTTTACACCATTAAAACCAATCATACCCTGCCTATGATTGATCATACACTGCTAATTACTTAAAATACAACTTCACAAGTTGGTTTTTCCCCATTAAAGCCAATCACGCGCGATGAATTATTAATCATACACGACTAATTACTTAAAAAACATCTACCAAGTCGGTTTTACACAATTGAAACCTATCACACACCGTGTATGATTCACAATACAGCCCCAATTACTTGAAAACCATCGACACAAGTTGACATTACTCTATTAAAACCAATCATACACCATGTATGATTGATCACATACCACTAATTCCTTAAAAAACATCTACCGTGTATGATTATTCGTATACCACTAATTACATAAAAAATATCTACACAAGTTGATTTTACACCATTAAAACCAAATTATACACAGTGTATGATTGATATACACCACTAATTACTTAAAAAATATCTACACAAGTTGGTTTTTCACCATTAAAACCGATCATACACCGTGTATTATTAATCATACACCACTAATTATTAAAAAAACATCGACATAGGTTGGTTTTACACCATCAAAACCAATCATATACCACTAATTACATAAAAAACATCCACACAAGTTGGTTTTACACAATTAAAACAAATTATACACTGTGTGCAATTGATCATACACTACTAATTACATAAAAAACATCTACACAAGTTGGTTTTACACCATTAAAATCAATCATACACCGTGTATGATTGATCATACACCACTAATTTCTTAAAAAACATCGACACAAATTCATTTTACGCCATTAAAACAAATCATACCCCGTGTATGATTGATCATACACCATTAATTACTTAAAAAACCATATACACAAGTTGATTTTAAACCATTGAAACCAAATCATACACCGTGTATGATTCATCAACAACAACAACAACAACAACTAATTACTTAAAAAACATCTACACAAGTGGGATTTACACAATTAAATCCAATCATACACTATGTATGATTGATAATACACTACTAATTACATAAAAAACATCTGTATAATGCGGTGTTACACCATTAAAACAAATAATACACCTTGTAAGATTGATTATGCACCACTAATTACTTAAAAAACATCAACACATGTTGGATTTACACCATTAAAACCAATCATACGCGTTGTATGATTGGTCATACACCACTAATTACTTCAAAAATATCTGCACGAGTTGGTTTTTCCCCATTAAAGCCAATCACGCGCGATGAATGATTAATCATACACGACTAATTACTTAAAAAACATCTACCAAGTCGGTTTTACACAATTGAAACTTATCACACACCGTGTATGATTCACAATACAACCCCAATTACTTGAAAACCATCGACACAAGTTGACATTACTCTATTAAAACCAATCGTACACCATGTATGATTGATCACATAACACTAATTCCTTAAAAAATATCTACCGTGTATGATTATTCTTACACCACTAATTACTTAAAAAATATCTACACAAGTTGATTTTACACCATTAAAACCAAATTATACACCGTGTATGATTGATATACACCACTAATTACTTAAAAAATATCTACACAAGTTGGTTTTTCACCATTAAAACCGATCATACACCGTGTATTACTAATCATACACCACTAATTATTAAAAAAACATCGACACAAGTTGGTTTTACACCATCAAAACCAATCATACACCACTAATTACATAAAAAACATCCACACAAGTTGGTTTTACACAATTAAAACAAATTATACACCGTGTACAATTGATCATACACTACTAATTACATATAAAACATCTACACAAGTTGGTTTTACACCATTAAAACCAATCATACACCGTGTATGATTGATCACACACCACTAATTTCTTAAAAAACATCAAACCAAATTTATTTTACGGCATTGAAACAAATCATACACCGTGTATGATTTATCATACACCATTGATTACTTAAAAAACCATATACACAAGTTGATTTCAAACCATTGAAACCAAATCATACACCGTGTATGATTCATCAACAACAACAACAACTAATTACTTAAATAACATCTACACAAGTGGGTTTTACACAATTAAATCCAATCATACACCGTGTATGATTGATAATACACTACTAATTACATAAAAAACATCTGTATAATGCGGTGTTACACCATTAAAACAAATAATACACCTTGTAAGATTGATTATGCACCACTAATTACTGAAAAAACATCAACACTAGTTAGATTTACACCATTAAAACCAATCATACGCGTTGTATCATTGATCATACACCACTAATTACTTCAAAAATATCTGCACAAGTTGGTTTTACACTATGAAAACCAATAATACACCGTGTATGATTGATCAAACACTACTAATTGCATAAAAAACTTTTATACAAGTTGGTGTTACACCATTAAAACCAATAATACACCGTGTATGACTGATCATACATCACTAATTACTTAAAAAATATCTACACAAGTTGGTTTTACACCAGTAAAACCGATCATACACGATGTATGATTAATCATACACCACTAATTACTTAAAAAGTATTTAACCAAGTTGGTTTTACCCCACTAAAACCAATCATACAAGGTGTACGATTATTCATATACCACAAATTACTTTGAAAACATCTACACAAATTGGTTTTACACCATTAAAACCAATCATACACTACTAATTACTTGAAAACATCTACACAAGTTGGTTTTACACAATTAAAACCAATCATACACCCTGTGTGATTGATCACACAACAATAATTACGTAAAAAACATCTACACAAGCTGGTTTTACACTCTCAAAACCAATCATACACCGTGTATGATTGATCATACACCACTAATTACTTAAAAAATATCTACACAAATGGATTTTACACCATTAAAACCAATCATACACTGCGTATGATAGATCATACACCACTAATTACTTAAAAAACATCTACACAAGATGATTTTACACCATTAAAACCAACCATACACTGTTTATGATTGATCATGCACCCCACATTACATAAAAAAATATCTACACAAGTTGGTTTTAAACCATTAAAACCAAATCATACATCGTGTACAATTGATCAACAACAACAACAATTAATTACTTAAAAAACATCTACACAAGTTGGTTTTACACCATTAAAACCCATCATACACCACTAATTACTTAAAAACATCAACACAAGTTGGGTTTACACCATTGAAACCAATCACACACGCTGTATGATTAATCATACACCACTAATTACTTAAAAAACATTTACACAAGTTGGTTTTACACCACTAAAACCAATCATACACGGTGTATGATTATTCATACACCACTAATTACTTAAAAATATCTACACAAGTTTGTTTTACTCCATTAAAACAATCATACACCGGGTATGATTAATCATACACCACTAATTACTGAAAAAATAACTACACAAGTAGGTTTTACACTATTAAAACTAATCATACACCCCTAATTATCTTAAAACATCTACACAAGTTGGGTTTACACCTTTAACACCAATCATACACGGTGTATGATTAATCATACACCACAAATTACTTAAAAAACATTTACATAAGTTGGCTTTACAGCACTAAAACCAATCATGCACGGTGTATGATTATTCATACACCACTAATTACTTAAAAATATGTACACGAGTTTGTTTTACAACATTAAAACAATCATGCACCGTGTATGATTAATCAGACATCACTAATTACTTAAAAAACAGCTACACAAGTTTGTTTTACACCACTAAAAACCAATCACACACGGTGTATGATTATTCTTACACCACTAATTACTTAAAAATATCCACAAAAGTTTGTTTTACAACATTAAAACAATCATACACCACTAATTACTTAAAAAATATCTACACAAGTTGGTTTTACACCATTAAAACCAATCATACGCGTTGTATGATTGACCATACACCACTAATTACTTAAAAAATATCTGCACAAGCTGGTTTTACACAATTTAAACCAATCGTACACTGTGTACGATTGATCATACACCGTGTACGATTGATCATGCACCAATAATTACATTAAAAACATCTAGACAAGTTGGTTTTACACTCTTTAAACCAATCATACACCGTGTATGATTGATCATATACCACTAATTACTTAAAAAATATCTACACAAATTGATTTTGCACTATTAAAACCAATCATACACTGTGTATGATAGATCATACACTACTAATTACTTAAAAAAATATCTATACAAGTTGATTTTACACCATTAAAACAAAATCATACACCGTGTATGATTGATCAACGACAACTACTACAACTAATTACACCAAAAAAATCTACACAAGTTGGATTTACACTATTAAAACCAATCATACACGTTCTATGATTAATCATACACCACTAATAACTTAAAAAACGTGCACACAAGTTGGATTTACCCCACTAAAACTAATCATACACTGTGTATGATTAATCATACACCAGTAATTACTTAAAAAATATCAACACAAGTTGGTTTTGCACCATTAAAACTAATCATACACCGTGTATGATTGATCATACACGGCTAATTTCTTAAAAAACATCTACGCAAGTTAGTTTTACACAATTAAAACGAATCATACACTGTGTATGATTGATCGTGCGCCACTAATTGTTTAAAAAACATCAACACAAGCTGGTTTTACACCATGAAAACCAATCACACACGTTGCATGATTAATCATACACCACTAATAACTTAAAAAACGAGTACACAAGTTTGTTTTACACCACTAAAACCAATCATACACGGTGTATGATTAATCACACACCAATAATTACTTAAAAAATATCTACACAAGTTGGTTTTACACCATTAAAACAAATCATACACCGTGTAGGATTGATCATACACTGCTAAATTACTTAAAAAATGTCTACGCAAGTTGGTTTTAGACCATTAAAACGAATCATGCACCGTGTATGATTGATCGTGCTCCACTAATTATTTAAAAAAACATCTACACTTGCTGGTTTAACACCATTAAAACCAATCATACATGGCGTATGATTGATCACGCACCACTAATTGCTTAAGAAACATCTTCCGTGTATGATTGATCATACACCACTTGTTACTTAAAAAATATCTGCACAAATTGATTTTACACCATTAAAACCAATCATACACTGCCTATGATTGATCATACATTATTAATTACTTAAAATACTACTACCCAAGTTGGTTTTTTCCCATTTAAAACCAATCACACACGATGAATGATTAATCATACATGACTAATTACTTAAAAAACATCTACAAAGTCGGTTTTACACAATTAAAACTAATCACACACCGTGTATGATTCACCATACAACACTAATTACTTAAAAAACATCTACACAAGTTGACTTTACTCCAATAAAATCAATCATACACCATGTATGATTGATCACACACCACCAATTCCTTAAAAAACATCTACCGCGTATGATTCATCATACACCACAAATTACTTAAAAAATATCTATACAAGTTGATTTTACACCAATAAAACCAAATTATACACCATGTATGATTGATATACGCCACTAATTACATAAAACACATCCACACAAGTTAGTTTTACACCATTAAAAACAATCATACACGGTGTATGATTAATCATACACCACTAATTATATAAAAAACATTTACACAAGTTAGTTTTACACCATTGAAACCGGGCATACACGGTGTATGGTAGATCATACACCAATAATTACTTAAAAAACATCTACACAAGTTGGTTTTACACCATTAAATCCAATCATACACCGTGTATGATTGATAATACACCCCTAATTACGTAAAAAATATCTACACAAGTTGGTTTTACACCATTACAACCAATCACACACGGTGTATGATTGATCATACACCACTAATTACTTAAAAAACATCTTCACAAGTTGGTTACACACCATTAAAACCAATCATACACGGTGTAAGATTAATCATACAACACTAATTACTTAAAAACATCTACACAAGTTGGTTTTACACCATTAAAAAGAATCATACGCGGTATATGATTAATTATACCCCCACTAATTATTTAAAAAACTTCTACACAAGTTGGTTTTACACAATTAAAACCAATCATACACCGCATATAATTGATCATACACCAATAATTACATAAAAAACTTCTACACAAGTTGGTTTTATACCCTTAAAACCAACCATACCGCGTGTATGATTGATCATATTCCACTAATTACTTAAAAAACATCGATACAAATTGATTTTACACCTGTAAAACCAATCATACACCGTGTATGATAGATCATATACCACTAATTGCATACAAAATAACTACACAAGTTGGTTTTACACCCTTAAAACCAAATCATACACAGTGTACGGTTGATCAACAACAACAACAACAACTAATTACTTAAACAACATCTACACAAGTTGGTTTTACACCAACAAAACCAATCATACACCGTGTATGATTAATCATACACCGTGTGTGATTGGATTTAGTTGTGGGAAACAAACTTGTGTTCATGTTTTTTAAGTTATTAGTGGGGCATGATTAATCAAACACGAATGATTACTTAAAAAATATCTACACAAGTTGGTTTTACACCATCAAAACCGATCATACACCATGTATGATTGATCGTACACCACTAATTACTTAAAAAATATCTACACAAGTTGGTTTTACACCGTTAAAACCAATTATACACCGTGTAAGATTGATCATGAACCACTAATTATTTACAAAACATCGACACAAGTTGGTTTTACACAATCAAAACCAATCATACACCGCATATAATTGATCACACACCAATAATTACATAAAAAACTTCTACACAGGTTGGTTTTATACACTTAAAACCAACCATACCGCGTGTATGATTGATCATATACCACTAATTACTAAAAAAACATCTACACAAATTGATTTTACACCAGTAAAACCAATCATACACCACAAATTACATAAAAAATAACCACTCAAGTTGGTTTTACACCCTTAAAAAAAAATCATACACAGTGTACGGTTGATCAACAACAACAACAACAACTAATTACTTAAACAACATCTACACAAGTTGGTTTTACACCAATAAAACCAATCATACACGGTGTATGATTAATCATACACCGTGTGTGATTGGATTTAGCTGTGTGCAACAAACTTGTGTGCATGTTTTTTAAGTTATTAGTGGTGTGTGATTAATCAAACACGAATGATTACTTAAAAAATATCTACACAAGTTGGTTTTACACCATCAAAACCAATCATACACCGTGTATGATTGATCATACACCACTAATTACTTAAAAAACATCTACACAAATTGATTTTACACCATTAAAACCGATCATACACTGTGTACGATAGATCATACATTGTGTATGATAGATCATACACCACTAATTACTTATTAAAACATCTACAGAAGTTGATTTTACACCATTAAAACAAAATCATAAACCGTGTATGATTGGTCAACAACAACAACTACAACTAATTACTAAAAAAAAATCTATACAAGTTGGTTTTACACTATTAAAACCAATCATACACGTTGCATGATTAATCATACACCACTTATAACTTAAAAAATGTGTACACAAGTTGGTTTTACACCATTAAAACCAATCATACACGGTGTATGATTAATCATACACCAATAATTACTTAAAAAATATCTACACAAGTTGATTTTACACCATTAAAACTTATCATACACCGTGTATGATTAATCATACACTGCTAATTACTTAAAAAAATATCTACGCAAGTTGGTTTTACACCATTCAAACAAATCATACAT
Source organism: Simmondsia chinensis (assembly GCA_018398585.1). Taxonomy (NCBI): domain Eukaryota; kingdom Viridiplantae; phylum Streptophyta; class Magnoliopsida; order Caryophyllales; family Simmondsiaceae; genus Simmondsia; species Simmondsia chinensis. The sequence goes on along the minus strand of JAGTTD010000016.1, from coordinate 18,092,299 downwards.
CGTGTATTATTGATCGTGCACCACTAATTATTTAAAAAACATCAACACAAGCTGGTTTTACACCATGAAAACCAATCATACACGGTGTATGATTGATCATACACCACTAATTGCTTAAAAAATATATTCCGTGCATGAGATATCATACACCACTTGTTACTTAAAAAACATCTGCACAAATTGATTTTACACCATTAAAACCAATCATACACTGCCTATGATTGATCATACACCACTAATTACTTAAAATACAACTACACAAGTTGGTTTTTCCCCATTAAAACCAATCACACACGATGAATGATTAATCATACACCACTAATTGCATAAAAAACATCTACAAAGTTGGTTTTACACAATTAAAACTAATCACACACCGTGTATTATTCACCATACAACACTAATTACTTAAAAAACATCTACACAAGTTGACTTCACTCCATTAAAACCAATCATACACCATATATGATTGATCATGCACCACTAATTCCTCAAAAAACATCTACCGCGTATGATTCATCATACACCACTAATTACTTAAAAAATATCAACACAAGTTGATTTTACACCATTAAAACCAAATTATACACCGTGTACGATTGATCTACGCCACTAATTACCTAAAAACCATCCACACAAGTTAGTTTTACACCATTAAAAACAATCATACACGGTGTATGATTAATCATACACCACTACTTATATAAAAACATTTACACAAGTCAGTTTTACACCATTTAAACCAAGCATACACGGTGTATGATTAATCATACACCAATAATTACTTAAAAAACATCTACACAAGTTGGTTTTACACCATTAAATCCAATCATCTACCGTGTATGATTGATAATACACCACTAATTACGTAAAAAATATCTACACAAGTTGGTTTTACACCATTAAAACCAATCACACACGGTGTATGATTGATCATACACCACTAATTACTTAAAAAACATCTACACAAGTTCGTTGCACACCATAAAAACCAATCATACACGGTGTAAGATTAATCATACAACACTAATTACTTAAAAACATCAACACAAGTTGGTTTTACACCATTAAAACAAATCATACACGGTATATGATTAATTATACCCCACCAATTATTTAAAAAACATCTACACAAGCAGGTTTCACACAATTAAAACCAATCATACACCGTATACAATTGATCATATACCAATAATTACATAAAAAACTTCTATACAAGTTGGTTTTATACCCTTAAAACCAACCATACAGCGTGTATGATTGATCATACACCACTAATTACTTAAAAAACATCGACACAAATTGATTTTACAACAGTAAACCAATCATACACCGTGTATGAGAGATCATACACCACTAATTACGTAAAAAATAACTGCATAAGTTGGTTTTACACTCCTAAAACCAAATCATACACCGTGTGCGGTTGATTAATCATACACCGTGTGCGATTGGATTTAGTTGTGTGAAACTGACTTGTGTGCATGTTTTTCAAGTTATTAGTGGTGTATGATAAATCATACACTACGAATTACTTAAAATACATCAACACAAGTTGGTTTTACAAATTTAAAACCAATTATACACCGTGTATGATTGATCATACACTACTAATTACATAAAAAAAATCTACACAAGTTGCTTTTACACCATTAAAACCTATCATACACCGTGTATGATTGATCATACACCACTAATTTCTTATAAAACATCAACAAATTGAATTTACGCCATTAAAACCAATCATACACCGTGTATGACCAATCATACACCACTAATTATTTAAAAAAATATCTACGCATGTTGATTTTAAACCATTAAAGCCAAATCATACACCGTGTATGATTGATCAACAACAACAACAACTAATTACTTAAAAAACACCTACACAAGTTGGTTTTACACCATTAGAACCAATCATACACGGTGTATGATTAATCATACACCACTAATTACTTATAAAATATTTACACAAGTTTGTTTTACACCACTAAAACCAATCATACACGGTGTACGATTATTCTTACACCACTAATTACTTAAAAAATATCTATACAAGTTGGTTTTACACCATTAAAACCAATCATACACCGTGTATGATTGATTATACACCATAATTACTTAAAAAACATCTACACAAGTTGGTTTTACACCATTAAAACCAATCATACACCGTGTATGATTAATCATACACCACTAATTACTTAAAAAATATCTACACAAGTGGGTTTTACACAATTAAAACCAATCACACACGGTGTATGATTAATCATACACCACTAATTACTTAAAAAATATTTACACAAGCTGGTTTTACACCACTAAAACCAGTCATACACCACTATGATTATTCATACACCACTAATTACTTTTAAATATTTACACAAGTTGGTTTTACACCGTTAAAACCAATCACACACTGTGTTTGATTAATCATACACCACTAATTACTTAAAAAACATCTACACAAGCTGGTTTTACACTATTAAAACCACTCATACACCGTGAATGATTGATCATACGTTACTAATTACATAAAAAATATCTATACAAGTTGTTTTTACGCCATTAAAACCAATCATGCACTGTGTATGATTGATCGTACACCACTAAATACTTCAAAAATATCTATACAAGTTGGTTTTACACCCTTAAAACCAATTGTACACGGTGTAAGATTAATCGTACACCACTAATTACACAAAAAATATCTATACAAGTTGGTTTTACACCCTTAAAACCAATCATACACTGTGTATGATTGATCGTACACCACTAATTACTTAAAAAATATCTACACAAATTGGTAATACACCCTTAAAACCAATCATACACTGTGTATGATTAATCGTACACCACTAATTACCTTAAAAACATCTACACAAGTTAGTTTTACACCTTTAAAACCAATCATGCACAGTGTATGATTAATCATACACCACTAATTAGTTAAAAGACAGCTAGACAAGTTGGTTTTACACAATTAAAACCAATAATACACCGTGTATGATTGATCATACACCAATAATTAAATAAAAAACATCTACACAAGCTAGTTTTACACCATTAAAACCAATCATACACCGTGTAAGATTGATCGTACGCCACTAATTAGTTAAACAACATCTACAAAAGTTGGTTTTACACCATTAAAACCAATCATACACTATGTATGATTAATCATACACCACCAATTACTTAAAAAATATCTACACAAGTGGGTTTTACACAATTAAAACCAATCACACACGGTGTATGATTAATCATACACCACTAATTACTTAAAAAATATTTACACAAGCTGGTTTTACACCACTAAAACCAGTCATACACCACTATGATTATTCATACACCACTAATTACTTTCAAATATCTACACAAGTTGGTTTTACACCATTAAAACCAATCACACACCGTGTTTGATTAATCATACACCACTAATTACTTAAAAAACATCAACACAAGCTGGTTTTACACTATTAAAACCACTCATACACCGTGTATGATTGTTCATACGTTACTAATTACATAAAAAATATCTATTCAAGTTGTTTTTACGCCATTAAAACCAATCATGCACTGTGTATGATTGATCGTACTCCACTAAATACTTCAAAAATATCTATACAAGTTGGTTTTACACCCTTAAAACCAATTGTACACGGTGTAAGATTAATCGTACACCACTAATTACACAAAAAATATCTATACAAGTTGGTTTTACACCCTTAAAACCAATCATACACTGTGTATGATTGATCGTACACCACTAATTACTTAAAAAATATCTACACAAATTGGTATTACACCCTTAAAACCAATCATACCCGGTGTATGATTAATCGTACATCACTAATTACCTTAAAAACATCTACACAAGTTAGTTTTACACCTTTAAAACCAATCATGCATAGTGTATGATTAATCATACACAATGTATGATTAATCATACACCACCAATTAGTTAAAAGACATCTAGACAAGTTGGTTTTACACAATTAAAACCAATAATACACCGTATATGATTGATCATACACCAATAATTAAATAAGAAACATCTACACAAGCTAGTTTTACACCATTAAAACCAATCATACACCGTATAAGATTGATCGTACGCCACTAATTAGTTAAACAACATCTACAAAAGTTGGTTTTACGCCATTAAAACTAATCATACATGGTGTATGATTGATTATACACCACTAATTACTTAAAAAACATCTACACAAATTGATTTAACACCATTAAAACCAATCATACACTGTGTATGATAGATCATACATTGCGCATGATAGATCATACACCAATAATTACTTAAAAAAATATCTACAGAAGTTGATTTTACACCATTAAAACAAAATCATACACCGTGTATGATTGATCTACAGCAACAACTACAACTAATTACTCAAAAAAAATCGGCACAAGTTGGTTTTACACTATTAAAACCAATCATACACGTTGTATGATTAATCATACACCACTTATAACTTAAAAAACGTGTACACAAGTTGGTTTTACACCACTAAAACCAATCATACACGGTGTATGATTAATCATACACCAATAATTACTTAAAAAATATCTACACAAGTTGATTTTACACCATTAAAACTAATCATACACCGTGTATGATGAATCATAAATGGCTAATTACTTGAAAAGCATCTACGCAAGTTGGTTTTACACCATTAAAACGAATCATACACCGTGTATGATTGTTCGTGCACCACTAATTATTTAAAAATCATCTACACAAGCTGGTTTTACACCATTAAAACCAATCATACACGGTGTATGATTGATCATACACCACTTGTTACTTTAAAAACATCTACACAAATTGAATTTACACCACTAAAACCAATCATACCCTGCCTATGATTGATCATACGCCACTAATTACATAAAATACATATACACAAGTTGGTTTTTCCCCATTAAAACCAATCACACACGGTGAATGATCAATCATACACGACTATTTACATAAAAAACATCTACAAAGTCGGTTTTACACAATTAAAACTAATCACACACCGTGTATTTTTCATCATACAACACTAATTACTTAAAAAACATCTACACAAGTTGACTTTACTCCATTAAAACCAATCATACACCATGTATGATTGATCATACACCACTAACTCCTTAAAAAACATCTACCGCAGATGATTCATCATATACCACTAATTACTTAAAAAATATCTACAAAAGTTGATTTTACACCATAAAAACCAAATTATACACCGTGTATGATTGATCTATGCCACTAATTACATAAAAAACATCCACACAAGTTAGTTTTACACCATTAAAAACAATTATACACGGTGTATGATTAATCATACACCACTAATTCTATAAAAAACATTTGCACAAGTTAGTTTTACACCATTGAAACCAAGCACAGACGGTGTATGATTGATCATACACCAATAATTACTTAAAAAATATCTACACAAGTTGGTTTTACACCATTAAATCTAAGCATACACCGTGTATGATTTATAATACACCACTAATTACGTGAAAAAATATCCACACAAATTGGTTTTACACCATTAAAAATAATCATACACGGTGTATGATTAATCATACACCACTAATTATATAAAAAACATTTACACAAGTTAGTTTTATGCCATTGAAACCAAGCATACATGGTGTATGATTGATCATACACCAATAATTACTTAAAAAACATCTACGCATGTTGGTTTTACACTATTCAATCCAATCATCCACCGTATATGATTGGTAATACACCACTAATTACGTAAAAAATATCTACACAAGTTGGTTTTACACCATTAAAACCAATCACACACGGTGTATGGTTGATCATACACCACTAATTACTTAAAAACATCTACACAAGTTCGTTACACACCATAAAAACCAATCATACACGGTGTAAGATTAATCATACAACACTAGTTACTTAAAAACATCAACACAAGTTGGTTTTACACCATTAAAACCAATCATACGCGGTACATGATTAATTATACCCCACTAATTATTTAAAAAATATCTACACAAGTTGGTTTTACACAACTAAAACCAATCATACACGCTATATAATTGATCATACACCAATAATTACACAAAAAACTTCTACACAAGTTGGTTTTATACCCTTAAAACCGACCATACAGCGTGTATGATTGATCATACACCACTAATTACTTAAAAAACATCAACACAAATTTATTTTACACCAGTAAAACCAATCATACACCGTGTATGAGAGATCATACACCACTAATTACGTAAAAAATAACTACACAAGTTGGTTTTACACCCTTAAAACCAAATCAAACACCGTGTATGATTGATCATACACCACTAATTTCTTATAAAACATCAACACAAATTTATTTTACACTATTAAAAGCAATCATACACCGTGTATGACCAATCATACACCACTAATTATTTAAAAAAATATCTACGCAAGTTGATTTTAACACCATTAAAACCAATCATACACCGTGTATGATTGATCATACGCCGCTAATTACTCAAAAAACACCTACACAGGTTGATTTCACACCATTAATACCAAATCATACACCGTGTATGATTGATCAACAACAACTAGTTACTTAAAAAACATCAACACAAGTTGGTTTTACACTATTAAAACCAATCATACACGGTATATGATTAATCATACACTAATAATTACTTAAAAATATCTACACATGTTGGTTTTACACCATTAAAACTAATCATACACTATGTATGATTGATCGTACACCGCTAATTACATAAAAAACATCTACGCCAGTTGGTTTTACACCATTAAAACCAATCATACACCGCGTATTATTGATCGTACCCCACTAATTATTTAAAAAACATCCACACTAGTTGGTTTTACACTATTAAAACCAATCACACATGGTGTATGAATAATCATACACCCCTAATTTCTTAAAAAACAGCTACACAAAGTGGTTTTACAGCATTAAAGCCAATCATACATGTTGTATTAATACTCATACACCACTAATTATCTAAAATACATCTACACAAGTTGGTTTTAAACCATTAAAACCAATCATACACCGTGTATGATTGATCATACACCACTAATTACATAAAAAAACATAGACACAAGTTGGTTTTACACGATTAAAACCAATCATAAACCGTGTATTATTGATCGTACTTCACTAATTCCTTAAAAAAATCTGCACAAGTTGGTTTAACACCATTAGAACCAATCATATACGGTGTATGATTAATTATACACCGCTATTTACTTAAAAAATATCTACAGAAGTTGGTTTTACACCATTAGAACCAATCATACGCGGTGTATGATTAATCATACACCAATAATTACGTAAAAAACATCTACACAAGTTGGTTTTGCACCATAAAACCAATCATATGTGGTGTATGATTAATCAACAACAACTAATTACTTAAAAAACATCAACACAAGTTGGTTTTACACTATTAAAACCAATAATACACGGTGTATGATTAATCATACACCAATAATTACTTAAAAAATATCTACACATGTTGGTTTTACACCATTAAAACTAATCATACACTATGTATGATTGATCGTACACCGTTAATTACTTAAAAAATGACTATGCCCGTTGGTTTTACACCATTAAAACCGATCATACACCACGTATTATTGATCGTAGACCACTAATTATTTAAAAAACATCCACACAAGTTGGTTTTACACCATTAAAACCAGTCATACACAGTGTATGAATGATCATACACCACTAATTACTTAAAAAATATCTACACAAGTTGGTATTAATCCATTAAAACCGATCATACACCGTGTATGATTAATCAAACACCACTAATTACTTAAAAAACGTCTACAAAAGTTGGATTCGCACCATTAAAACCAATCATACACCGTGTATGATTAACCTTACACTACTAATTACTTAAAAAAACATCTACACAAGTTGGTTTTACAAAATTAAAACCAATCATACACCGTGAATTATTGATCATACACTGCTAATTACATAAAAAACATCTACATAAGTTTATTTTACACCATTTAAACCAATCATACACCGTGTATGATTGATCATACATCACTAATTACTTAAAAAATATCAGCACAAGTTGAATTTACACCATTAAAACCAAATCATACACCGGGTATGATTGATCATACACCACTAATTGTTAAAAAACGTCAACACAAGTTGGGTTTACACCATTAAAACCAATCACACACGGGGTATGAATAATCATACACCACTAATTTCTTAAAAAACATCTACACAAAGAGGTTTTACAGCATTAAAACCAATCATACACGTTGTAATAATACTCATACACCACTAATTATTTAAAATACATATGCACAAGTTGGTTTTAAACCATTAAAACCAATCATACACCGCGCATGATTGATCATACACCACTAATTACTTAAAAAACATCTACAAAAGTTGGTTTTACACGATTAAAACCAATCATAAACCGTGTATGATTGATCGTACATCACCAATTACTTAAAAAACATCTGCATAAGTTGGTTTTACACTACTAGAACCAATAATACACGGTGTATGATTAATTATACACCACAAAGTACTTAAAAAACAACTACACAAGTTGGTTTTACACCATTAGAACCAATCATACACGGTGTATGATTAATTATACACCACAAAGTACTTAAAAAACATCTACACAAGTTGGTTTTACACTATTAAAACCAATCATACACCGTGTATGATTGATCGTGCATGACTAATTACTTAAAAAACATCTACACAAGTTGGTTTTACAACATTAAAACAATTCATACAAGGGGTATGATTAATCATACACCCCTACTTACCTTAAAAACATCTACACAAGTTGATTTTATACTATTAAAACCAGTCATACATGATGTAGGATTATTCATACACCACCAATTACTTTAAAAATATCTGCACATGTTAGTGTTACACCATTAAAACCAATCATACACCGTGTATGATGGATCGCGCACCACTAATTACTTAAAAAACATCTACACAAGTTGGTTTTACACCATTAAAACCAATGATATACCGTGTACGATTGGTCATACACCACTAATTACTTGAAAAGCATCTACACACGTTGGTTTTGCACCATTAAAACCAACCATAAACCGTGTGTTATTGATCGTACACCACTAATTGTTTAAAAAATATCTACACAAGTTGGTTTTACACAGTTAAAACCAATCATACAGGGTGTATGATTGATCATACACCACTAATTACTTAAAAAAAATCTACACAAGTTGGTTTTAATCCATTAAAACCGATCATACACCGTATATTATTGATTATACACTACTAATTACACAAAAAAACAACAACATAAGTTGGTTTTATACCATTTAAACCTATCATACACCGTGTATGATTGATCATACATGACTAATTGCTCAAAAAATATCTGCACAAGTTGATTTTACACCATTAAATCCAAATCATACACTAGGTATGATTGATCATACACCACTAGTTGCATAAAAAACATGTACACAAGTTGGGTTTACACCATTAAAACCAATCACACACGGGGTATGAATAATCATACACCACTAACTTCTTAAAAAACATCTACACAAAGAGGTTTTACAGCATTAAAACCAATCATATACGGTATATTAATACTCATACACCACTAATTATTTAAAATACATAAACACAAGTTGGTTTTAAACCATTAAAACCGATCGTACAACGTGTATGATTGATCGTACACCACTAATTACTTAAAAAACATCTACAAAAGTTTGTTTTACACGATTAAAACCAATCATAAATCGTGTATGATTGCTCGTACATCACCAATTACTTAAAAAACATCTACCCAAGTTGGTTTTACACCATTAGAACCAATCATACACGGTGTATGATTAATGATACACCACGAAGTACTTAAAAAACATCAACACAAGTTGGTTTTACCCTGTTAAAACCAATCATACACCGTGCATGATTGATCATGCATGACTAATTTCTTAAAAGACATCTACACAAGTTCGTTTTACACGATCAAAACCAATCATACACCGCATATGATTGATCATACACCACAAATTACTTAAAAAAACCTCTACACAAGTTGGTTTTATACCATTAAAACCAGTCATACACTGTGTATGATTGATCATACACCACTAATTACTTAAAAACTATCTACACAAGTTGGTTTTACACCATTAAAACCAATCATACACGGTGTATGATTAATCTTACACCACTAATTACTTAAAAAACTTCTACACAAGTTCATTTTACACCATTAAAACAATTCATACAAGGTGTATGAATAATTATACACCACAAATCACTTTAAAAATATCTACACAAGTTGATTTTACACCATTAAAACCAATCATACACGGTGTATGATTATTCATACACCACTAATTACTTAAAAAATATCTACACATGTTAGTTTTACACCATTAAAACCAATCATACACCATGTACGATGGATCGCCCCCCACTAATTACTTAAAAAACATCACCACAAGTTAGTTTTACACCATTAAAACCAATGATACACCGTGTATGATTGATCATACACCACTAGATACTTAAAAAGCATCTACGCACGTTGGTTTACACCATTAAAACCAATCATACAGGGTGTATGATTAATCATACACCATTAATTACTTAAAAAAATATATACACAAGTTGGTTTTACACCATTAAAACCAATCATACACCGTGTATGATTGATCATACACCACTAATTACATAAAAAACATCTACACAAATGTATTTTACACCATTAAAATCAATCATACACCGTGCAAGATTTATCATGCACCACTAATTACTTAAAAAACATCTACACAAGTTGGTTTTACACCATTAAAACCATACACTGTGTATGATTAATCATACACCACTAATTACTTAAAAAACATCACAAAAGTCAGTTTTACACAATTAAAACCAATCATACACCGTGTATGATTGATCATAGACTACTAATTACATAAAAAACATCTATACAAGTTTGTTTTACACCATTAAAACCAAGCATACTCCATGTATGATTGATCACATACCACTAATTACTTAAAAAACATCTACACAAGTTGGTTTTACACCTCAAAACCAATCATACACGGTGTATGATTAATCATACACCACTAATTACTTAAAAAATATCTACACAAGCTGGTTTCACACCATTAAAACCATTCATGCACAATGTATGATTAATGATACACCACTAATTGCTTAAAAAACATCTACACAAGTTGGTTTTAGACAATTAAAACCAATCAAACACCGTGTATGATTGATCATACACTACTAATTACATAAAAAACATCTGCATAAGTTGGTTTTACACCATTTAACCCAATCACACACCGTGAATGATCGATCATACACCGCTAATTACTTAAAAAAATATCTACACAAGTTTGTTTTACACCATTAAAATAAATCATACACCGTGTGTGATTGATTATACGACGCTAATTACTTAAAAAACACCTACACAAGTTGATTTTATACCATTAAAACCAATCATACACTGTGTATGATCGATCATACACTGTGTATGATCTATCGTACACCAGTATATACTTAAAAAACACCCACACAAGTTGATTTTACACCATTAATACCAAATCGTACACCGTGTATGATTGATCAACAACAACGACAACAACTAATTACTTAAAAAACAACAACACAAGTTGGTTTTACACTATTAAAACCAATAGTACACGGTGTATGATTAATCGTACACCAATAATTACGTAAAAAATATCTACACATGTTCGTTTTACACCATTAAAACTAAACATACATTGTGTATGATTGATCGTACACCGGTAATTACTTAAAAAACATCTACGCAAGTTGGTTTCACACCATTAAAACCAATCATACATCGTGTATGATTGATCGTACACCACTAATTATTTAAAAAATATCTACACAAGTTGGTTTTAATCCATTAAAATTGATCATATACCGTGTATGATTAATCAAACACCACTAATTACATAAAAAAATCTACAGAAGTTGGATTTACCCATTAAAACCAATCATACACCGCGTATGATTAGCCATACACCACTAATTACTTAAAAAAACATCAACGCAAGTTGGTTTTACACAATTAAAACCAATCATACACCGTGTATGATTCATCATACACTACTAATTACATAAAAAACACCTACTTAATTTGGTTTTATGCCATTCAAACCATTCATACACCGTGTACGATTGATCATACATCACTGATTACTTAAAAAACATCAACACAAGTTGATTTTACACCTTCAAAACCAAATCATACACCGGGCATGATTGATCATGCACCACTAATAACTTAAAAAACATCGACACAAGTTGGTTTTACACCATTAAAACCAATCACACACGGTGTATGAATAATCATACACCACTAATTTCTTAAAAAACAGCTACACAAAGTGGTTTTACAGCACTAAAACCAATCATACACGGTGCATTAATCCTCATGCACCACTAATTAATTAAAATACATCTACACAAGTTGGTTTTACACGATTAAAACCAATCATAAACTGTGTATGATTGATCGTACATCACTAATTACTTAAAAAAAAAAAGCACAAGTTGGTTTTACACCATTAGAACCCATCATATACGGTGTATGATTAATTATACACCACTAATTACTTAAAAAATATCTATACAAGTTGGTTTTACACTATTAAAACCAATCATACACCGTGTATGACAGATCAAGCACGACTAATTACTTAAAAAATATCTACACAAGTTGGTTTTACACGATTAAAACCAATCATACACCGCGTAAGATTGATCATACACCACAAATTACTTAAAAAACCTCTACACAAGTTCGTTTTCTACCATTAAAACCAGTCACACACTGTGTATGATTGATCATACACCACTAATTATGTAAAAAACATCTACACAAGTTGATTTTACACCATTAAAACCAATCATACGTGGTGTGTGATTAATCTAACACCACTAATTACTTAAAAAACTTCTACATAAGTTGGTTTTACACCATTAAAACCAATCATACACGGCGTATGATTATTCATACACCACTAATTACTTAAAAAATATCTACACATGTTAATTTTACACCATCAAAACCAATCATACACCGTGTATGATGGATCGCACACCACTAATTACTTAAAAAATATCTACACAAGTTGGTTTTACACCATTAAAACCAATGATCCGAACCGTGTATGATTGATCATACACCACCAATTACTTAAAAAACATCTACACAAGTTGGTTTTACACGATTAAAACCAATCATAAACTGTGTATGATTGATCGTACATCACTAATTACTTTAAAAAAATCTGCACAAGTTGGTTTTACACCATTAAAATAAATCATACACCGTGTGTGATTGATTATACGACACTAATTACTTAAAAAACACCTACACAAGTTGATTTTATACCATTAAAACCAATCATACACTGTGTATGATCGATCATACACTGTGTATGATCTATCATACACCAGTATATACTTAAAAAACACCTACACAAGTTGATTTTACACCATTAATACCAAATCGTACACCGTGTATGATTGATCAACAACAACGACAACAACTAATTACGTAAAAAACAACAACACAAGTTGGTTTTACACTATTAAAACCAATAGTACACGGTGTATGATTAATCGTACACCAATAATTACGTAAAAAATATCTACACATGTTCGTTTTACACCATTAAAACTAAACATACATTGTGTATGATTAATCGTACACCGCTAATTACTTAAAAAACATCTACGCAAGTTGGTTTTACACCATTAAAACCAATCATACATCGTGTATGATTGATCGTACACCACTAATTATTTAAAAACTATCTACACAAGTTGGTTTTAATCCATTAAAACTGATCATATACCGTGTATGATTAATCAAACACCACTATTTACATACAAAAATCTACAGAAGTTGGATTTACCCCATTAAAACCAATCATACACCGCGTATGATTAGCCATACACCACTAATTACTTAAAAAAACATCAACGCAAGTTGGTTTTACACAATTAAAACCAATCATACACCGTGTATGATTCATCATACACTACTAATTACAGAAAAAACACCTACATAATTTGGTTTTACGCCATTCAAACCATTCATACACCGTGTACGATTGATCATACATCACTGATTACTTAAAAAACATCAACACAAGTTGATTTTACACCTTTAAAACCAAATCATACACCGGGCATGATTGATCATGCACCACTAATAACTTAAAAAACATCTACACAAGTTGGTTTTACACCATTAAAACCAATCACACACGGTGTATGAATAATCATACACCACTAATTTCTTATAAAACAGCTACACAAAGTGGTTTTACAGCACTAAAACCAATCATACACGGTGCATTAATCCTCATGCACCACTAATTAATTAAAATACATCTACACAAGTTGGTTTTACACGATTAAAACCAATCATAAACCGCGTATGATTGATCGTACATCACTAATTACTTAAAAAAAAAAAAGCACAAGTTGGTTTTACACCATTAGAACCCATCATATACGGTGTATGATTAATTATACACCACTAATTACTTAAAAAATATCTATACAAGTTGGTTTTACACTATTAAAACCAATCATACACCGTGTATGACTGATCAAGCACGACTAATTACTTAAAAAATATCTACACAAGTTGGTTTTACACGATTAAAACCAATCATACACCGCGTAAGATTGATCATACACCACAAATTACTTAAAAAACCTCTACACAAGTTCGTTTTCTACCATTAAAACCAGTCCCACACTGTGTATGATTGATCATACACCACTAATTACGGTAAAAATATCTACACAAGTTGATTTTACACCATTAAAACCAATCATACGTGGTGTATGATTAATCTAACACCACTAATTACTTAAAAAACTTCTACACAAGTTGGTTTTACACCATTAAAACCAATCATACACGGCGTATGATTATTCATACACCACTAATTACTTAAAAAATATCTACACATGTCAATTTTACAGCATTAAAACCAATCATACACCGTGTATGATGGATCGCACACCACTAATTACTTAAAAATTATCTACACAAGTTGGTTTTACACCATTAAAACCAATGATCCGCACCGTGTATGATTGATTATACACCACCAATTACTTAAAAAACATCTACACAAGTTGGTTTTACACGATTAAAACCAATCATAAACTGTGTATGATTGATCGTACATCACTAATTACTTTAAAAAAATCTGCACAAGTTGGTTTTACACCATTAAAATAAATCATACACCGTGTGTGATTGATTATACGACACTAATTACTTAAAAAACACCTACACAAGTTGATTTTATACCATTAAAATCAATCATACACTGTGTATGATCGATCATACACTGTGTATGATCTATCATACACCAGTATATACTTAAAAAACACCTACACAAGTTGATTTTACACCATTAATACCAAATCGTACACCGTGTATGATTGATCAACAACAACGACAACAACTAATTACGTAAAAAACAACAACACAAGTTGGTTTTACACTATTAAAACCAATAGTACACGGTGTATGATTAATCGTACACCAATAATTACGTAAAAAATATCTACACATGTTCGTTTTACACCATAAAAACTAAACATACATTGTGTATGATTGATCGTACACCGGTAATTACTTAAAAAACATCTACGCAAGTTGGTTTTACACCATTAAAACCAATCATACATCGTGTATGATTGATCGTACACCACTAATTATTTAAAAAATATCTACACAAGTTGGTTTTAATCCATTAAAACTGATCATATACCGTGTATGATTAATCAAACACCACTAATTACATAAAAAAATCTACAGAAGTTGGATTTACCCCATTAAAACCAATCATACACCGCGTATGATTAGCCATACACCACTAATTACTTAAAAAAACATCAACGCAAGTTGGTTTTACATAATTAAAACCAATCATACACCGTGTATGATTCATCATACACTACTAATTACATAAAAAACACCTACATAATTTGGTTTTACGCCATTCAAACCATTCATACACCGTGTACGATTGATCATACATCACTGATTACTTAAAAAACATCAGCACAAGTTGATTTTACACCTTTAAAACCAAATCATACACCGGACATGATTGATCATGCACCACTAATAACTTAAAAAACATCTACACAAGTTGGTTTTACACCATTAAAACCAATCACACACGGTGTATGAATAATCATACACCACTAATTTCTTATAAAACAGCTACACAAAGTGGTTTTACAGCACTAAAACCAATCATACACGGTGCATTAATCCTCATGCACCACTAATTAATTAAAATACATCTACACAAGTTGGTTTTACACGATTAAAACCAATCATAAACCGTGTATGATTGATCGTACATCACTAATTACTTAAAAAAAAAAAAAGCACAAGTTGGTTTTACACCATTAGAACCCATCATATACGGTGTATGATTAATTATACACCACTAATTACTTAAAAAATATCTATACAAGTTGGTTTTACACTATTAAAACCAATCATACACCGTGTATGACTGGTCAAGCACGACTAATTACTTAAAAAATATCTACACAAGTTGGTTTTACACGATTAAAACCAATCATACACTGCGTAAGATTGATCATACACCACAAATTACTTAAAAAACCTCTACACAAGTTCGTTTTCTACCATTAAAACCAGTCACACACTGTGTATGATTGATCATACACCACTAATTACGTAAAAAACATCTACACAAGTTGATTTTACACCATTAAAACCAATCATACGTGGTGTATGATTAATCTAACACCACTAATTACTTAAAAAACTTCTACACAAGTTGGTTTTACACCATTAAAACCAATCATACACGGCGTATGATTATTCATACACCACTAATTACTTAAAAAATATCTACACATGTTAATTTTACACCATTAAAACCAATCATACACCGTGTATGATGGATCGCACACCACTAATTACTTAAAAACTATCTACACAAGTTGGTTTTACACCATTAAAACCAATGATCCGCACCGTGTATGATTGATCATACACCACCAATTACTTAAAAAACATCTACACAAGTTGGTTTTACACGATTAAAACCAATCATAAACTGTGTATGATTGATCGTACATCACTAATTACTTTAAAAAAATCTGCACAAGTTGGTTTTACACCATTAAAATAAATCATACACCGTGTGTGATTGATTATACGACACTAATTACTTAAAAAACACCTACACAAGTTGATTTTATACCATTAAAACCAATCATACACTGTGTATGATCGATCATACACTGTGTATGATCTATCATACACCAGTATATACTTAAAAAACACCTACACAAGTTGATTTTACACCATTAATACCAAATCGTACACCGTGTATGATTGATCAACAACAACGACAACAACTAATTACGTAAAAAACAACAACACAAGTAGGTTTTACACTATTAAAACCAATAGTACACGGTGTATGATTAATCGTACACCAATAATTACGTAAAAAATATCTACACATGTTCGTTTTACACCATTAAAACTAAACATACATTGTGTATGATTGATCGTACACCGCTAATTACTTAAAAAACATCTACGCAAGTTGGTTTTACACCATTAAAACCAATCATACATCGTGTATGATTGATCGTACACCACTAATTATTTAAAAAATATCTACACAAGTTGGTTTTAATCCATTAAAACTGATCATATACCGTGTATGATTAATCAAACACCACTAATTACATAAAAAAATCTACAGAAGTTGGATTTACCCCATTAAAACCAATCATACACCGCGTATGATTAGCCATACACCACTAATTACTTAAAAAAACATCAACGCAAGTTGGTTTTACACAATTAAAACCAATCATACACCGTGTATGATTCATCATACACTACTAATTACATAAAAAACACCTACATAATTTTGTTTTACGCCATTCAAACCATTCATACACCGTGTACGATTGATCATACATCACTGATTACTTAAAAAACATCAACACAAGTTGATTTTACACCTTTAAAACCAAATCATACACCGGACATGATTGATCATGCACCACTAATAACTTAAAAAACATCTACACAAGTTGGTTTTACACCATTAAAACCAATCACACACGGTGTATGAATAATCATACACCACTAATTTCTTATAAAACAGCTACACAAAGTGGTTTTACAGCACTAAAACCAATCATACACGGTGCATTAATCCTCATGCACCACTAATTAATTAAAATACATCTACACAAGTTGGTTTTACACGATTAAAACCAATCATAAACCGTGTATGATTGATCGTACATCACTAATTACTTAAAAAAAAAAAAAGCACAAGTTGGTTTTACACCATTAGAACCCATCATATACGGTGTATGATTAATTATACACCACTAATTACTTAAAAAATATCTATACAAGTTGGTTTTACACTATTAAAACCAATCATACACCGTGTATGACTGGTCAAGCACGACTAATTACTTAAAAAATATCTACACAAGTTGGTTTTACACGATTAAAACCAATCATACACTGCGTAAGATTGATCATACACCACAAATTACTTAAAAAACCTCTACACAAGTTCGTTTTCTACCATTAAAACCAGTCACACACTGTGTATGATTGATCATACACCACTAATTACGTAAAAAACATCTACACAAGTTGATTTTACACCATTAAAACCAATCATACGTGGTGTATGATTAATCTAACACCACTAATTACTTAAAAAACTTCTACACAAGTTGGTTTTACACCATTAAAACCAATCATACACGGCGTATGATTATTCATACACCACTAATTACTTAAAAAATATCTACACATGTTAATTTTACACCATTAAAACCAATCATACACCGTGTATGATGGATCGCACACCACTAATTACTTAAAAACTATCTACACAAGTTGGTTTTACACCATTAAAACCAATGATCCGCACCGTGTATGATTGATCATACACCACCAATTACTTAAAAAACATCTACACAAGTTGGTTTTACACGATTAAAACCAATCATAAACTGTGTATGATTGATCGTACATCACTAATTACTTTAAAAAAATCTGCACAAGTTGGTTTTACACCATTAAAATAAATCATACACCGTGTGTGATTGATTATACGACACTAATTACTTAAAAAACACCTACACAAGTTGATTTTATACCATTAAAACCAATCATACACTGTGTATGATCGATCATACACTGTGTATGATCTATCATACACCAGTATATACTTAAAAAACACCTACACAAGTTGATTTTACACCATTAATACCAAATCGTACACCGTGTATGATTGATCAACAACAACGACAACAACTAATTACGTAAAAAACAACAACACAAGTAGGTTTTACACTATTAAAACCAATAGTACACGGTGTATGATTAATCGTACACCAATAATTACGTAAAAAATATCTACACATGTTCGTTTTACACCATTAAAACTAAACATACATTGTGTATGATTGATCGTACACCGCTAATTACTTAAAAAACATCTACGCAAGTTGGTTTTACACCATTAAAACCAATCATACATCGTGTATGATTGATCGTACACCACTAATTATTTAAAAAATATCTACACAAGTTGGTTTTAATCCATTAAAACTGATCATATACCGTGTATGATTAATCAAACACCACTAATTACATAAAAAAATCTACAGAAGTTGGATTTACCCCATTAAAACCAATCATACACCGCGTATGATTAGCCATACACCACTAATTACTTAAAAAAACATCAACGCAAGTTGGTTTTACACGATTAAAACCGATCATACACCGTGTATGATTCATCATACACTACTAATTACATAAAAAACACCTACATAATTTGGTTTTACGCCATTCAAACCATTCATACGCCGTGTACGATTGATCATACATCACTGATTACTTAAAAAACATCAACACAAGTTGATTTTACACCTTTAAAACCAAATCATACACCGGGCATGATTGATCATGCACCACTATTAACTTAAAAAACATCTACACAAGTTGGTTTTACACCATTAAAACCAATCATACACCACTAATTTCTTAAAAAACAGCTACACAAAGTGGTTTTACAGCACTAAAACCAATCATACACGGTGCATTAATCCTCATGCACCACTAATTAATTAAAATACATCTACACAAGTTGGTTTTACACGATTAAAACCAATCACAAACCGTGTATGATTGATCGTACTTCACTAATTACTTAAAAAAAAAAAAAGCACAAGTTGGTTTTACACCATTAGAACCCATCATATACGGTGTATGATTAATTATACACCACTAATTACTTAAAAAATATCTATACAAGTTGGTTTTACACTATTAAAACCAATCATACACCATGTATGACTGATCAAGCACGACTAATTACTTAAAAAATATCTACACAAGTTGGTTTTACACGATTAAAACCAATCATACACCGCGTAAGATTGATCATACACCACAAATTACTTAAAAAACCTCTACACAAGTTCGTTTTCTACCATTAAAACCAGTCACACACTGTGTATGATTGATCATACACCACTAATTACGTAAAAAACATCTACACAAGTTGATTTTACACCATTAAAACCAATCATACGTGGTGTATGATTAATCTAACACCACTAATTACTTAAAAAACTTCTACATAAGTTGGTTTTACACCATTAAAGCCAATCATACACGGCGTATGATTATTCATACACCACTAATTACTTAAAAAACATCTACACAAGTTGGTTTTACACGATTAAAACCAATCATAAACTGTGTATGATTGATCGTACATCACTAATTACTTTAAAAAAATCTGCACAAGTTGGTTTTACACCATTAAAATAAATCATACACCGTGTGTGATTGATTATACGACACTAATTACTTAAAAAATACCTACACAAGTTGATTTTATACCATAAAACCAATCATACACTGTGTATGATCGATCATACACTGTGTATGATCTATCATACACCAGTATATACTTAAAAAACACCTACACAAGTTGATTTTATACCATTAATACCAAATCGTACACCGTGTATGATTGATCAACAACAACGACAACAACTAATTACGTAAAAAACAACAACACAAGTTGGTTTTACACTATTAAAACCAATAGTACACAGTGTATGATTAATCGTACACCAATAATTACGTAAAAAATATCTACACATGTTCGTTTTACACCATAAAAACTAAACATACATTGTGTATGATTGATCGTACACCGGTAATTACTTAAAAAACATCTACGCAAGTTGGTTTTACACCATTAAAACCAATCATACATCGTGTATGATTGATCGTACACCACTAATTATTTAAAAAATATCTACACAAGTTGGTTTTAATCCATTAAAACTGATCATATACCGTGTATAATTAATCAAACACCACTAATTACATAAAAAAATCTACAGAAGTTGGATTTACCCCATTAAAACCAATCATACACCGCGTATGATTAGCCATACACCACTAATTACTTAAAAAAACATCAACGCAAGTTGGTTTTACACAATTAAAACCAATCATACACCGTGTATGATTCATCATACACTACTAATTACATAAAAAACACCTACATAATTTGGTTTTACGCCATTCAAACCATTCATACACCGTGTACGATTGATCATACATCACTGATTACTTAAAAAACATCAACACAAGTTGATTTTACACCTTTAAAACCAAATCATACACCGGGCATGATTGATCATGCACCACTAATAACTTAAAAAACATCTACACAAGTTGGTTTTACACCATTAAAACCAATCACACACGGTGTATGAATAATCATACACCACTAATTTCTTATAAAACAGCTACACAAAGTGGTTTTACAGCACTAAAACCAATCATACACGGTGCATTAATCCTCATGCACCACTAATTAATTAAAATACATCTACACAAGTTGGTTTTACACGATTAAAACCAATCATAAACCGTGTATGATTGATCGTACATCACTAATTACTTAAAAAAAAAAAAAGCACAAGTTGGTTTTACACCATTAGAACCCATCATATACGGTGTATGATTAATTATACACCACTAATTACTTAAAAAATATCTATACAAGTTGGTTTTACACTATTAAAACCAATCATACACCGTGTATGACTGGTCAAGCACGACTAATTACTTAAAAAATATCTACACAAGTTGGTTTTACACGATTAAAACCAATCATACACTGCGTAAGATTGATCATACACCACAAATTACTTAAAAAACCTCTACACAAGTTCGTTTTCTACCATTAAAACCAGTCACACACTGTGTATGATTGATCATACACCACTAATTACGTAAAAAACATCTACACAAGTTGATTTTACACCATTAAAACCAATCATACGTGGTGTATGATTAATCTAACACCACTAATTACTTAAAAAACTTCTACACAAGTTGGTTTTACACCATTAAAACCAATCATACACGGCGTATGATTATTCATACACCACTAATTACTTAAAAAATATCTACACATGTTAATTTTACACCATTAAAACCAATCATACACCGTGTATGATGGATCGCACACCACTAATTACTTAAAAAATATCTACACAAGTTGGTTTTACACCATTAAAACCAATGATCCGCACCATGTATGATTGATCATACACCACCAATTACTTAAAAAACATCTACACAAGTTGGTTTTACACGATTAAAACCAATCATAAACTGTGTATGATTGATCGTACATCACTAATTACTTTAAAAAAATCTGCACAAGTTGGTTTTACACCATTAAAATAAATCATACACCGTGTGTGATTGATTATACGACACTAATTACTTAAAAAACACCTACACAAGTTGATTTTATACCATTAAAACCAATCATACACTGTATATGATCGATCATACACTGTGTATGATCTATCATACACCAGTATATACTTAAAAAACACCTACACAAGTTGATTTTACACCATTAATACCAAATCGTACACCGTGTATGATTGATCAACAACAACGACAACAACTAATTACGTAAAAAACAACAACACAAGTAGGTTTTACACTATTAAAACCAATAGTACACGGTGTATGATTAATCGTACACCAATAATTACGTAAAAAATATCTACACATGTTCGTTTTACACCATTAAAACTAAACATACATTGTGTATGATTGATCGTACACCGCTAATTACTTAAAAAACATCTACGCAAGTTGGTTTTACACCATTAAAACCAATCATACATCGTGTATGATTGATCGTACACCACTAATTATTTAAAAAATATCTACACAAGTTGGTTTTAATCCATTAAAACTGATCATATACCGTGTATGATTAATCAAACACCACTAATTACATAAAAAAATCTACAGAAGTTGGATTTACTCCATTAAAACCAATCATACACCGCGTATGATTAGCCATACACCACTAATTACTTAAAAAAACATCAACGCAAGTTGGTTTTACACGATTAAAACCGATCATACACCGTGTATGATTCATCATACACTACTAATTACATAAAAAACACCTACATAATTTGGTTTTACGCCATTCAAACCATTCATACGCCGTGTACGATTGATCATACATCACTGATTACTTAAAAAACATCAACACAAGTTGATTTTACACCTTTAAAACCAAATCATACACCGGGCATGATTGATCATGCACCACTATTAACTTAAAAAACATCTACACAAGTTGGTTTTACACCATTAAAACCAATCATACACCACTAATTTCTTAAAAAACAGCTACATAAAGTGGTTTTACAGCACTAAAACCAATCATACACGGTGCATTAATCCTCATGCACCACTAATTAATTAAAATACATCTACACAAGTTGGTTTTACACGATTAAAACCAATCATAAACCGTGTATGATTGATCGTACTTCACTAATTACTTAAAAAAAAAAAAGCACAAGTTGGTTTTACACCCTTAGAACCCATCATATACGGTGTATGATTAATTATACACCACTAATTACTTAAAAAATATCTATACAAGTTGGTTTTACACTATTAAAACCAATCATACACCGTGTATGACTGATCAAGCACGACTAATTACTTAAAAAATATCTACACAAGTTGGTTTTACACGATTAAAACCAATCATACACCGCGTAAGATTGATCATACACCACAAATTACTTAAAAAACCTCTACACAAGTTCGTTTTCTACCATTAAAACCAATCACACACTGTGTATGATTGATCATACACCACTAATTACGTAAAAAACATCTACACAAGTTGATTTTACACCATTAAAACCAATCATACGTGGTGTATGATTAATCTAACACCACTAATTACTTAAAAAACTTCTACACAAGTTGGTTTTACACCATTAAAACCAATCATACACCGTGTATGATGGATCGCACACCACTAATTACTTAAAGAATATCTACACAAGTTGGTTTTACACCATTAAAACAAATGATCCGCACCGTGTATGATTGATCATACACCACCAATTACTTAAAAAACATCTACACAAGTTGGTTTTACACGATTAAAACCAATCATAAACTGTGTATGATTGATCGTACATCACTAATTACTTTAAACAAATCTGCACAAGTTGGTTTTACACCATTAGAACCAATCATATACGGTGTATGATTAATCATACACCACTAATTACTTAAAAAACATCTACACAAGTTGGTTTTACACAATTAAAACTAATCATACACCGTGTATGACTGATCAAGCACAACTAATTACTTAAAAAACATCTACACAAGTTGGTTTTACATGATTAAAACTAATAATACACCGCGTAAGATTGATCATACACCACAAATTACTTGAAAAAACCTCTACACAAGTTGGTTTTACACCCTTAAAACCAATCATACGTGGTGTATGATTAATCTTACACCACAAATTACTTAAAAAACTTCTACACCGGTTGGTTTTACTCCATTAAAACCAATCATACACGGTGTATGATTATTCATACACCACTTACTTAAGAAATATCTACACGTGTTAGTTTTACACCATTAAAACTAATCATACACCGTGTATGATTGATCAAACACCACTAATTACTTAAAAAATATCTGCAAAAGTTTGATTTACACCATTTAAACCAATTATACACCGTGTATGATTAACCATACACCACCAACTACTTAAAAGAACATATACACAAGTTGGTTTTACCCAATTAAAACCAATCATACACCGTGTATGATTGATCATACACTACTAATTACACAAAAAAACATCAACATAAGTCGGTTTTATACCATTTAAACCTATCATACACCGTGTATGATTGATCATACATGACTAATTACTCAAAAAACATATACATTAGTTGGGTTTGCACCATTAAAACCAATCACACACGGGGTATGAATAATCATACACCACTAATTTCTTAGAAAACATCTACACAAGGAGTTTTTACAGCATTAAAACCAATCACACACGGTGTATTAATACTCATACACCACTAATTATTTAAAATACATCAACACAAGTTGGTTTTAAACCATTAAAACCGATCGTACACCGTGTATGATTGATCATACACCACTAATTACTTAAAAAACATCTACACAAGTTGGTTTTGCACGATTAAAACCAATCATAAATCGTGTATGATTGATCGTACATCACCAATTACTCAAAAAACATCTACCCAAGTTGGTTTTACACCACTAAAACCAATCATACATGGTGTATGATCAATTATACACCACTAAGTACTAAAAAAACATCTACACAAGTTGGCTTTACGGCATTAGAACTAATCATACGCGGTGTATGATTAATGGTACCCCACTAAGTACTTAAAAAACATCCACACAAGTTGGGTTTACACTATTAAAACCAATCATATACCGTGTATGATTGATCATGCTTGGCTAATTTCTTAAAGGACATCTACACAAGTTCGTTTTACCCGATTAAAACCAATCATACACTGCGTATGATTGATCATACACCACAAATTACTTAAAAAAACCTCTACACAAGTTGGTTTTATACGATTAAAACCCGCCAAACACTGTGTATGATTGATCATACACCACTAATTACTTAAAAAATATCTACACAAGCTGGTTTTACACCATTAAAACCAATCATACACAGTGTATGATTATTCATACACCACTGATTACTTAAAAAATATCCACACATGTTAGTTTTACACCATTAAAACTAATCATACACCGTTTATGATTGATCAAACACCACTAATTACTTAAAAAACATCTACAAAAGTTGGATTTACACCATTAAAACAAATCATACACCGTCTATGATTAACCATACACCACCAACTACTTAAAAGAACATCTACACATGTTGGTTTTACACAATTAAAACCAATCATATACCGTGTATGATTGATCATACACTACTAATTACATAAAAAACATCTACATAAGTTGGTTTTACACTATTTAAACCAATCATACATCGCGTATGATTGATCATGCACCATAAATTACATAAAAAAACATCTAAACAAGTTGGTTTTGCACTCTTAAAACTAATCATACACCGTATATGATTGATCATACACCACAAATTAGTTTAAAAACATCTACAAAAATTGATTTTAGACCTTTAAAACCAATCATACACTGTGTATGATAGATCGTACACCACTAATTACATAAAAAACACCTACACAAGTTGATTCTACACCATTAATACCAAATCATACACCGTGTATGATTGATCAACAACAACAACAACAACTAATTACTTAAAAAACATCAACACAAGTTGAATCTACACTATTAAAACCAATCATACACGGTGTATGATTAATCATACACCAATAATTACTCAAAAAACGTCAACACGAGTTAGTTTTACACAATTAAAACCAATCATACACCGCGTAAGATTGATCATATACCACAAATTACTTAAAAAACCTCAACACAAGTTGGTTTAATACCGTTAAAACCAATCATACACCGCGTAAGATTGATCATACACCACAAATTACTTGAAATAACTCTACACAAGTTGGTTTTATACCATCAAAACCAGTCATACACTGTGTATGATGGATCATACACCATCGATTACTTAAAAAACATCTACACAAGTTGGTTTTACACCATTATAACCAATCATACATTGTGTATGATTAATCTTACACCACCAATCACTTAAAAAACTTCTACACAAGTTGGTTTTACACCATTAAAACGATTCATACAAGGTGTATGATTAATCATACAAGGTGTATACACGAGTTGATTTTACACCATTAAAACCAATCATGCATGGTGTATGATTATTCATACACCACTAATTACTTAAAAAATATCTACACATGTTAGTTTTACACCATTAAAACCAATCATACACCGTGTATGATGGATCGCACACCACTAATTATTTAAAAAACATCTACACAAGTTGGTTTTACCCATTAAAACCAATGATACACCGTGTATGATTGATCATACACCACTAATTACTTAAAATGCATCTACACACGTTGGTTTTACACCATTAAAACCAATCATACTTGGTGTATGATTAATCATACACCACTAATTAGTAAAAAAAAAAAAAAAATCTACACAAGTTGGTTTTACACCACTAAAACCAATCATACACCGTGTATGATTGATCATACACCACTAATTACTTAAAAAACATCTACACAAATGTATTTTAAACCATTAAAACCAATCATACACCGTGTATGATTTATCATACACCATAAATTACTCTAAAAACATCTACACAAGTTGGTTTAACACCATCAAAACAATACACCGTGTATGATTAATGATACACCGCTAATAACTTAAAAAAATTCTCCAAAGTTGGTTTTAGACAATTAAAACCAATCACACACAGTGTATGATTGATCATACACTACTAATTACATAAAAAGCATTCATACAAGTTTGTTTTACACCATTAAAACCAATCGGACACCGTGTATCATTGATCATACACCACTAATTACTTAAAAAACATCCACACAAGTTGGTTTTACACCTTAAAACCAATTATACACGGTGTATGATAAATCATACACCACTAGTCACTTAAAAAATATCTACACAAGTTGATTTTACACCATTAAAACCATTCATGCACAATGTACGATTAATCATACACCACTAATTACTTAAAAAATATCTACACAATTTGGTTTTACACAATTAAAACCAATCATACACCGTGTATGATTAATCATGCACCATAAATTACATAAAAAACATCTACACAAGTTGGTTTTACACTCTTGAAACATAATACACCGTGTATGATTGATCATACACCAGTAATTACATTAAAAACATCTACAGAAATTGATTTTACACCATTAAAACCAATCATACACTATGTATGATAGATCATTCACCACAAATAGCATAAAAAACACCTACACAAGTTGATTTTACACCATTGATACCAAATCATACACCGTGTATGATTGATCAACAACAACAACAACAACTAATTACTTAAAAAATATCGACACAAGTTGGTTTTATTCTATTAAAACCAATCATATACGGTGAATGATTGATCATACACTACTAATTACATAAAAAACTTCTATACAAGTTTGTTTTACACCATTAAAGCCAATCACACACCGTGTATGATTGATCGTACACGGCTAATTACATTAATAACATCTATACAAGTCAGTTTTGCACAATTAAAACCAATCATACACCGTATATGATTGATCATGCACCATAAATTACATAAAAACATCTACACAAGTTGGTTTTACACTCTTAAAACCAATCACACACCGTGTATGATTGATCATATACCACTAATTACTTTAATAACATCTAAAAAAATTAATTTTAAACTATTAAAACAAATCATACATTGTGTATGATAGATCAAACACCACTAATTACTCAAAAAATACCTACACAAGTTGATTTTGTACCATTAATACCAAATTATAAACCGTGTATGATTGATCAACAACAACAACAACAACTAATTACTTAAAAAACATCAACACAAGTTGGTTTTACACTATTAAAACCAATCGTACACGGTTTATGATTCATCATACACCACTAATTACTTAAAAAACATCAACACAAGTTGGTTTTACACTATTAAAACTAATAGTACACATTGTATGATTAATCGTACACCAATAATTACTTAAAAAATATCAACACATGTTGGTTTTACACCATTAAAACTAATCATACATTGTGTATGATTGATCGTACATCGCTAATTATTTAAAAAACATCTATGCAAGTTGGTTTTACACCATTAAAACCAATCATACATCGTGTATGATTGATCGTACACCACTAATTATTTAAAAAATATCTACACAAGTTGGTTTTACACGCTTAAAACCAATCATACACGTTATATGATTGATCATACACTGCTAATCACTTAAAAAATATCTACACAAGTTGGTTTTAATCCATTAAAACCGATCATACACCATGTATAATTTATCAAACACCACTGATTACATAAAAAAATGTACAAAAGTTGGATTTACCCCATTAAAACCAATGATACACTGTGTATGATTAGCCATACACCACCAATTACTTAAAAAAACATCAACGCATGTTGGTTTTACACAATTAAAACCAATCATACACCATGTATGATTGATCATACACTACTAATTGCATAAAAAACACCTACATAAGTTGGTTTTACGCCATTTAAACCATTCATACACCGTGTACGATTGATCATATATCACTGATTACTTAAAAAATATCTACACAAGTTGATTTTACACCGTTAAAACCAAATCATACACCGGGCATGATTGATCACATACCACTAATTACTCGAAAAACATCTACACGAGTTGGTTTTACACCATTAAAACCAATCACACACGGTATATGAATAATCATACACCACTAATTTCTTAAAAAACAGCTACACAAAGAGGTTTTACAGCATTAAAACCAATCATACACGGTGCATTAATACTCATACACCACTAATTAATTAAAATACATCTACACAAGTTGGTTTTACACGATTAAAACCAATCATAAACCGTGTATGATTGATCGTACATCACTAATTACTTAAAAAAAAAAAATTGCACAAGTTGGTTTTACACCATTAGAACCCATCAAATACGGTGTATGATTAATTATACACCACCAATTACATAAAAAGTATCTATACAAGTTGGTTTTACACTATTAAAACCAATCATACACCGTGTATGACTGATCAAGCACGACTAATTACTTAAAAAATATCTTCACAACTTGGTTTAACACGATTAAAACCCATCATACACCGGGTAAGATTGATCATACACCACAAATTACTTAAAAAACCTCTACACAAGTTGGTTTTCTACCATTAAAACCAGTCACACACTGTGTATGATTGATCATACACCACTAATTACTCAAAAAATATCTACACATGTTGGTTTTATACCATTAAAACTAATCATACACTGTGTATGATTGATCATACACCGCTAATTACCGAGAAAACATCTACGAAAGTTGGTTTTACACCATTAAAACCAATCATACACGGTGTATGATTATTCATACACCACTAATTACTTAAAAAATATCTACACATGTTAGTTTTACACCATTAAAACCATCATACACCGTGTATGATGGATCGCACACCACTAATTACTTCAAAAATATCTACACAAGTTGGTTTTACACCATTAAAACCAATGATCCACACTGTGTATGATTGATCATACACCACTAATTACTTAAAAAACATCTACACAAGTTGGTTTTACACGATTGAAACCAATCATAAACTGTGTATGATTGGTCGTACATTACTAATTACTTAAAAAAAATCTGCACAAGTTGGTTTTACACCATTAGAACCAATCATATACGGTGTATGATTAATTATACACCACTAATTACTTAAAAAACATCTACACAAGTTGGTTTTACACTATTAAAACTAATCATACACCGTGTATGACTGATCAAGCATGACTAATTACTTGAAAAACATCTACACAAGTTGGTTTTTCACGATTAAAACCAATAATACACCGCGTAAGATTGATCATACACCACAAATTACTTGAAAAAACCTCTACACAAGTTGGTTTTACACCCTTAAAACCAATCATACGTGGTGTGTGATTAATCTTACACCACAAATTACTTAAAAAACTTCCACACAAGTTGGTTTTACTCCATTAAAACCAATCATATACGGTGTATGATTATTCATACACCACTAATTACTTAAAAAATATCTACACAAATTAGTTTTACACCATTAAAACTAATCATACACTGTGTATGATTGATCAAACACAACCAATTACTTAAAAAACATCTACAAAAGTTGGATTTACACCATTAAAACCAATCATACACCGTGTATGATTAAACATACACCACCAACTACTTAAAAGAACATCTACACAAGTTGGTTTTACCCAATTAAAACCAATCATACACCGTGTAAGATTGATCATACACTACTAATTACACAAAAAACATCAACATAAGTTGGTTTTATACCATTTAAACCTATCATACACTGTGTATGACTGATCATACATGACTAATCACGCAAAAAATATCTACACAAGTTGATTTTATACCATTAAATCCAAATCGTGCATTGGGTATGATTGATCATACACCACTAATGGTATAAAAAACATCTACGCTAGTTGGGTTTACACCATTAAAACCAATCACACACAGGTTATGAATAATCATACACCACTAATTTCTAAAAAAACATCTACACAAAGAGGTTTTACAGCATTAAAACCAATCATACACGGTGTATTAATACTCATACACCACTAATTATTTAAAATACATCAACACAAGTTGGTTTTAAAACATTAAAACCGATCATACACCGTGTATGATTGATCATACACCACTAATTACTTAAAAAACATCTACACAAGTTGGTTTTACACGATTAAAACCATTCATAAATCGTGTATGATTGATCGTACATCACCAATTACTTAAAAAACATCTACCCAAGTTGGTTTTACACCGTTAGAACCAATCATACGTGGTGTATGATTAAATATACACTACTAAATACTTAAAAAACATCTATGCAAGTTGGTTTTACACCATTAGAACTAATCATACGCAGTGTATGATTAATGATACACCACTAAGTACTTAAAAAACATCTACACAGGTTGGTTTTACACTATTAAAACCAATCATACACTGTGTATGATTGATCATGCATGACTAATTTCTTAAAAGACATCTACACAAGTTCGTTTTACACGATTAAAACCAATCATACACCGCGTATGATTGATCATACACCACAAATTACTTAAAAAAACCTCTACACAAGTTGGTTTTACACCATTAAAACCCGCCAAACACTGTGTATGATTGATCATACACCACTAATTACTTAAAAAATATCTACACGAGTTGGTTTTACACCATTAAAACCGATCATACACCGTGTATGATTGATCAAACACCACTAAATACTTAAAAAAAATCTACAAAAGTTGGATTTACACCATTAAAACCAACCATACACCGTGTATGATTAACCATACACCACCAACTACTTAAAAGAACATCTACACAAGTTGGTTTTACACAATTAAAACCAATCATATACCGTGTATGATTGATCATACACTACTAATTACATAAAAAACATCTACATAAGTTTGTTTTACACTATTTAAACCAATCATACATCGCGTATGATTGATCATGCGCCATAAATTACATAAAAAAACATCTAAACAAGTTGGTTTTGCACTCTTAAAACTAATCATACACCGTATATGATTGATCATACACCACTAATTAGTTTAAAAACATCTACAAAAATTGATTTTAGACCTTTAAAACCAATCATACACTGTGTATGATAGATCATACACCACTAATTACTTAAAAAACACCTACACAAGTTGATTTTACACCATTAATACCAAATCATACACCGTGTATGATTGATCAACAATAACCACAGCAACTAATTACTTAAAAAACATCAACACAAGTTGAATCTACACTATTAAAACCAATCGTACACGGTGTATGATTAATCATATGCCAATAATTACTTAAAAAACATCTACACGAGTTAGTTTTACCCAATTAAAACCAATCATACAGCTCGTAAGATTGATCATATACAACAAATTACTAAAAAAATCTCAACACAAGTTGGTTTTATACCGTTAAAACCAATCATACACCGCGTATGATTGATCATACAACACAAATTACTTAAAATACCTCTACACAAGTTGGTTTTACACCATTAAAACCAATCATACATTGTGTATGATTAATCTTACACCACTAATCACTTAAAAAACTTCTACACAAGTTGGTTTTACACCATTAAAACAATTCATACAAGGTGTATGATTAATCATACACCATCAATTGCTTTAAAAACATCTACACGAGTTGATTTTACACCACTAAAACCAATCATACATGGTGTATGATTATTCATACACCACTAATTACTTAAAAAATATCTACACATGTTAGTTTCACACCATTAAAACCAATCATACACCGTGTATGATGGATCGTACACCACTAATTATTTAAAAAACATCTACACAAGTTGCTTTTACACCATTAAAACCAATGATACACTGTGTATGATTGATCATACACCACTAATTACTTAAAATGCATCCACACACGTTGGTTTTACACCATTAAAACCAATCATACACCGTGTATGATTGATCATACACCACTAATTACTTAAAAAACATCTACACAAATGTATTTTACACCATTAAAACCAATCATACACCGTGTATGATTTATCATACACCACAAATTACTCTAAAAACATCTACACAAGTTGGTTTAACACCATTAAAACAATACACCGTGTATGATTAATGATACACCGCTAATAACTTAAAAAACTTCTCCAAAGTTGGTTTTACACAATTAAAACCAATCACACACAGTGTATGATTGATCATACACTACTAATTACATAAAAAACATCTATACAAGTTTGTTTTACACCATTAAAACCAATCGTACACCGTGTATCATTGATCATGCACCACTAATTACTTAAAAAACATCCACATAAGTTGGTTTTACACCTTAAAACCAATTATACACGGTGTATGATTAATCATACACCACTAATCACTTAAAAAATATGTACACAAGTTGGTTTTACATCATTAAAACCATTCATGCACGACGTATGATTAATCATACACCACTAATTACTTAAAAAACATCTACACAATTTGGTTTTACACAATTAAAACTAATCATACACCGTGTATGAATAATAATGCACCATAAATTACATAAAAAACATCTACACAAGTTGGTTTCACACTCTTGAAACCAAATACACCGTGTATGATTGATCATACAACACTAATTACATTAAAAACATCTACAGAAATTGATTTTACACCATTAAAACCAATCATACACTGTGTACGATAGATCATTCACCACAAATAACATAAAAAACACCTACACAAGTTGATTTTACACCATGATTACCAAATCATACACCGTGTATGATTGATCAACAAAAACAACAACAACTAATTACTTCAAAAATATCGACACAAGTTGGTTTTACACAATTAAAACCAATCATATACGGTGAATGATTGATCATACACTACTAATTACATAAAAACATCTATACAAGTTTGTTTTACACCATTAAAACCAATAATAAACCGTGTATGATTGATCGTACACTGCTAATTACCTTAATAACATCTATACAAGTTGGTTTTACACAATTAAAACCAATCATACACCGTATATGATTGATCATGCACCATAAATTATATAAAAAACATCTACACAAGTTGGGTTTACACTCTTAAAACCAGTCACACACCGTGTATGATTGATCATACACCACTAATTACTTTAAAAACATCTACAAAAATCAATTTTACACTATTAAAACCAATCATACACAGTGTATGATAGATCACACACCACTAATTACTTAAAAAATACCTACACAAGTTGATTTTATACCATTAATACCAAATCATAAACCGTGTATGATTGATCAACAACAACAACAACAACTAATTACTTAAAGAACATCAACACAAGTTGGTTTTACACTATTAAAACCAATCGTACACGGTTTATGATTAATCATACACCAATAATTACTTGAAATATACCTACACATGTTGGTTTCATACCCTTAAAACTAATCATACACTGTGTATGATCGATCATACACTGCTAATTACCGCAAAAATATCTACGCAAGTTGGTTTTACACCATTAAAATGAATCATACACCGTGTATGATTGATCGTACACCACTAATTATTTAAAAAACATCTACACGAGTTGGTTTTACACCATTAAAACCAATCATACACGGTGTATG
The DNA here is from genome assembly GCA_018398585.1 of Simmondsia chinensis. Lineage (NCBI taxonomy): Eukaryota > Viridiplantae > Streptophyta > Magnoliopsida > Caryophyllales > Simmondsiaceae > Simmondsia > Simmondsia chinensis. The sequence goes on along the minus strand of JAGTTD010000016.1, from coordinate 18,056,742 downwards.
ATTGATCATATACCACTTATTACTTAAAAACTATCAACACATGTTACATTTAATCCATTAAAACCGATCATACACCGTGTATGATTAATCAAACACCGCTAAATACTAAAAAACATCTAAAAAAGTTGGATTTACACCATTAAAACCAATCATACACCATGTATGACTAATCATGCACAATAAATTACATAAAAAAACCTCTAAACAAGTTGGTTTTGCACTCTTAAAACCAATCATGCACCGTGTATGATTGATCATACACCACTAATTACGTTAAAAACATCGACAAAAATTGATTTTAGACCTTTAAAACCAATCATACCCTGTGTATGATAGATCATACACCACTAAATACTAAAAAAAACACCTACACGTATTGATTTTACACCATTAATACCAAATCATACACCGTGTATTATTGATCAACAACAACAACAACAACTAATTACTTAAAAAACATCAACACAAGTTGGTTCTACACTATTAAAACTAATCATACACGGTGTATGATTAATCATACACTAATAATTACTTAAAAAACATCTACACAAGTTAGTTTTACACGATTAAAACCAATCATACACCGCGTAAGAGTGATCATGCACCACAAATTACTTAAAAAACCTCAACACAAGTTGGTTTTATACCATTGAAACCAATCATACACCCCGTATGATTGATCATGCACCACAAATTACTTAAAATAGCTCTACACAAGTTAGTTTTATACCATCCAAACCAGTCATACACTGTGTATGATTAATCATACACCACCGATTACTTAAAAAACATCGACACAAGTTGGTTTTACACCATTAAAATCAATCATACATGGTGTATGATTAATCTTACACCACTAATTACTTAAAAAACTTCTACACAAGTTGGTTTTACACCATTAAAATAATTCATACGAGGTGTATGATTAATCATACACCACGAATTACTTTTAAAACATCTACACGAGTTGATTTTACACCATTAAAACGAATCATACATGGTGTATGAATATTCATACACCACTAATTGCTTAAAAAATATCTACACATGTTAGTTTTACACCATTAAAACCAATCATGCACCGTGTATGATGGATCGCACACCACTAATAATTTAAAAAACATCTACCCAAGTTGGTTTTACACCATTAAAACCAATGATACACCATGTATGATTGATCATACACCACTAATTACTTAAAAAGAATCTACACACGTTGGTTTAACGCCATTAAAACCAATCATACTTGGTGTATGATTAATCATACACCACTAATTACTAAAAAAAAAAATCCACACAAGTTGGTTTTACCCCATTAAAACCAATCATACACCACTAATTACTTGAAAAACATCTACAAAAATATATTTTACACCATTAAAACCAATCATACACCGTGTATGATTTATCATACACCACAAATTACTTTAAAAACATCTACACAAGTTGGTTTTACACCATGAAAACAATACACCATGTATGATTAATCATACACCGCTAATTACTTAAAAAATTTCTCCAAAGTTGGTTTTACACAATTAAAACCAATCACACACCGTGTATGATTGATCATACACTACTAATTACATAAAAAACATGTATACAAGTTTGTTTTACACCATTAAAACCAATCATACACCGTATATCATTGATCATACACCACTAATTACTTAAAAAACATCCACACAAGTTGGTTTTACACCTTAAAACCAATCATACATGGTGTATGATTAATCATACACCACTAATTACTTAAAAAATATCTACACAAGTTGGTTTTACACCATTAAAACCATTCATGCCCAATTTATGTTTAATCATACACCACTAATTACTTAAAAAACATCTACACAATTTGTTTTTACACAATTAAAACCAATCATACACCGTGTATGATTAATCATGCACCATAAATTACATAAAAAACATCTACACAAGTCGGTTATACACTCTTGAAACCATATACACCGTGTATGATTGATCACATACCACTAATTACATTAAAAACATCTACAGAAATTGATTTTACACCATTAAAACCAATCATACACTATGTATGATCGATCATACACGACAAATAACATAAAAAACACCTACACAAGTTGATTTTACACCATTAATACCAAATCATACACCGTGCATGATTGATCAACAACAACAACAACAACTAATTACTTAAAAAACATCAACACAAGTTGGTTTTACACCATTAAAACCAATCATATACGGCGTATGATTAATCATACACCAATAATTACTTAAAAAATATCTACACAAGTATGTTTTGGACAATTAAAACCAATCATACACCGTGTATGAATGATCGTACACCACTAATTACTTTAAAAACATCTATACAAGTTGGATTCACACAATTAAAACCAATCATACACCATATATGATTGATCATGCACCATAAATTATATAAAAAATATCTACACAAGTTGGTTTTACACTCTTAAAACCAATCACACACCGTGTATGATTGATCATACACCACTAATTACTTTAAAAACATCTACAAAAATTGATTTTACACAATTAAAACCAATCATACACTGTGTATAATAGATCATACACCACTAATTACTTAAAAAACACCTACACAAGTTGATTTTACACCATTAGTACCAAATCATAAACCGTGTGTGATTGATCAACAACAACAACAACAACTAATTACTTAAAAAACATCAACACAAGTTGGTTTTACACTATTAAAACCAATCATACACGGTTTATGATTAATCATACACCAATAATTACTTAAAAAATATCTACACATGTTCGTTTTATACCATTAAAACTAATCATACACTGTGTATGATTGATCATACACCGCTAATTACCGAAAAAACATCTACGAAAGTTGGTTTTACACCATTAAAATCAATCATACACAGTGTATGATTGATCGTACACCACTAATTATTTAAAAAATATCTACACAAGTTGGTTTTACACTATTAAAACCAATCATACACGGTGTATGATAAACCATACACAGATAATTACTTAAAAAAACATCTACACAAGGTTGTTTTATACAATTAAAACCAATCATACACAACTAATTACATAAAAAACATCTGCATAAGTTGGTTTTACACCATTTAAACCAATCGTACACCGGGTATGATTGATCATACACCACTAATTGGTTAATGGTTTTAATGGTGTAAAATCAACTTGTTTAGAGGTTTTTTAAGTAATTTGTGGTGTATGATCAATCTTACGCGGTGTATGATTGGTATTAATCGTGTAAAACCAACTTGTGCAGATGTTTTTTGAGTAATTAGTCGTGCATGATTAGTCATACACGGTGTATGATTGGCTTTAAAAGTGTAAAACCAACTTGTGTAGATGTTTTTAATTAATTAGTGGTGCATAATTAATCATACACCGTATACGATTGGTTCTAATGGTGTAAAACCAACTTGTGTAGATGTTTTTTGAAGTAATTAGTGATGTAAGATCAATCATACAAAGTTTATGATTGGTTTTAATCGTGCAAAACCAACTTGTGTAGATATTTTTTAAGTAATTAGTGATATATGATCAATCATATACGGTGTATGATTAGTTTTAATAGTTTAAAACTAACTTGTGTAGATGTATTTTAAATTATTAGTGGTGTATGAGTATTAATATATCGTGTATGATTGGTTTTGATGCTGTAAAACCTCATTGTGTAGATTTTTTTTAAGAAATCACTTGTGTATGATTATTTATACACCGTGTGTGATTGATTTTAATGGTGTAAAACCAACTTGTGTGGATGTTTTTTAAGTAATTAGTAGTGTATGATCAATCATACCCGGTGTATGATTTGGTTTTAATGGTGTAAAATCAACTTGTGCAAATATTTTTTAAGCAATTAGGGATGTATGATCAATCTTATACGGTGCATGATTGGTTTAAATGGTGTAAAACAAACTTATGTAGATGTTTTTTATGTAATAAGTAGTATATGATCAATCATACACGGTGCATGATTGGTTTTAAATGTGTAAAACCAACTTGTGTAGATGTTTTTTTAAGTAATTAGTGGCCTATGGTTAACCATATACGGTGTATGATTGGTTTTAATGGTGTAAATCCAACTTTTGTAGATATTTTTTAAGTAATTAGTAGTGTTTGATTAATCATGCGCGGTGTATGATCGGTTTTAATGGATTAAAACCAACTTATGTAGATATTTTTTAAGTAATTAGTGGTGTATGATCAATCATACACCGTGTATTATTGGTTTTAGTGGTGTAAATCCAACCTTTGTAGATGTTTTTTAAATAATTAGTGGTGTACGATCAATCATACACGGTGTATGATTGGTTTTAATGGTGTAAAACCAACTTGCGTAGATGTTTTTTAAGTAATTAGCGGTGTATGATCAATCATACACAGTGTATGATTAGTTTTAATGGTGTAAAACCAACATGTGTAGATATTTTTTAAGTTATTATTGTTGTATGATTAATCATACACAGTGTGTGATTGGTTCTAATAGTGTAAAACCGACTTATGTTGATGTTTTTTAAGTAATTAGTTGTTGATGTTGTTGTTGATCAATCATACACGGTGTATGATTTGGTATTAATGGTGTAAAATCAACTTGTGTAGGTGTTTTTTAAGTAATTAGTGGTGTATGATCTATCATACACAGTGTATGATTGGTTTTAATGGTGTAAATGCAATTTCTATAGATGTTTTTAAAGTAATTAGTGGTGTATGACCAATCATAAACGGTGTATGATTGGTTTTAAGAATGCAACACCAACTTGTGTAGATGTTTTTTCTGTAATTTATGGTGCATGATCAATCATACATGGTGTATGATTGGTCTTAATTGTGTAAAACCAGCTTGTGTAGATGTTTTTTAAGTAATTAGTGGTGTATCATTAATCGTACATTGTGTATGGATGGTTTTAATGATGTAAAACCTACTTGTGTCGATATTTTGTAAGCAATTAGTGGTGTATGATTAATCATACATCGTGTATGATTGGTTTTAAGGTGTAAAACCAACTTGTGTAGATATTTTTTAAGTAATTAGTGGTGTATGACCAATCATACACAGTGTATGATTGGTTTTAATGGTGTAAAACAAACTTGTATAGATATTTTTTATGTAATTAGTAGTGTATGATCAATCATTCGCGGTGTTTGATTGGTTTTAATCATGTAAAACCAACTTTGGAGATGTTTTTTAAGTAATTAGTGGTGTATGATTAATCATACACGGTGTATGGTTTTAATGGTGTAAAACCAACTTGTGTAGATATTTTTTAAGTAATTTGTGGTGTATGATAAATCATACACGGTGTATGATTGGTTTTAATGGTGTAAAATATATTTTTGAAGATGTTTTTGAAGTAATTAGTGGTGTATGATCTATCATACACGGTGTATGATTGGTTTTAATGGTGTAAACCCAACTTGTGTAGATGTTTTTTTAAGTAATGAGTGATGTAAGATCAATCATACACGGTTTATGATTGGTTTTAATCGGGCAAAACCAACTTGTTTAGGTATATTTTAAGGAATTAGTGGTGTATGATCAATCATACACGGTCTATGATTGGTTTTAATGGTTTATAACCAACTTGTGTAGATGTATTTTAAATAATTAGTGGTGTGCGATCCATCATACACGGTGTATGATTGGTTTTAATGGTGTAAAACTAACATGTGTTGATATTTTTTAAGTAATTAGTAGTGTATGAATAATCATACACCGCGTACAATTGGTTTTAATGGTGTAAAATCAACTTGTGTAGATGTTTTTAAAGTAATTAGTGGTGTATGATTAATCATACACCTTGTATGAATTGTTTTAATGGTGTAAAACCAACTTGTGTAGAAGTTTTTTAAGTAATTAGTGGTGTAAGATTAATCATACACCGTGTATGATTGGTTTTAATGGTGTAAAACCAACTTGTGTAGATGTTTTTAAGTAATTGTGGTGTATGATCAATCATATACAGTGTATGACTGGTTTTAATGGTATAAAACCAACTTGTGTAGAGGTTTTTTAGGTAATTTGTGGTGTATGATCAATCATACGCGGTGTATGATCGGTTTTAATCGTATAAAACCAACTTGTGTAAATGTTTTTTAAGTAATAAGTCATGCATGATCAATCATACACGGTGTATGATTGGTTTTAATAGTGTAAAACCAACTTGTGTATATGTTTTTTTTAAGTACTTAGTGGTGTATAATTAATCATACACCGTGTATGATTGGTTCTAATGGTGTGAAACCAACTTGTGTAGATGTTTTTAAGTACTTAGTGGTGTATAATTAATCATACACCGTGTATGATTGCTTCTAATGGTGTAAAACCAACTTGTGTAGAAGTTTATTAAGTAATTGGTGATGTACGATCAATCATGCACGGTTTATGATTTGTTTTAATCGTGTAAAACCAACTTGTGTAGATATTTTTTAGGTAATTAGTGGTATATGATCAATCATACACGGTGTATGATTGGTTTTAATAGTTTAAAACCTACTTTTGTAGATGTATTTTAAATAATTAGTGGTGTATGAGTATTAATACACCGTGTATGATTGGTTTTAATGTTGTAAAACCTCTTTGTGCAGATGTTTTTTAAGAAATTAGTGGTGTATGATTATTCATACCCCGTGTGATTGGTTTTAATGGTGTAAACCCAACTTGTGTAGATGTTTTTTAAGCAATTGGTAGTGCATGATCAATAATACCCGGGGTATGATTTAGTTTTAATGGTGTAAAATCAACTTGTGCAGATCTCTTTTGAGTAATTAGTGATGTAGGATCAATCATACACGGTGTATGATTGGTTTAAATGGTGTAAAACCAACTTATGAAGATATTTTTTATGTAATTAGTGGTGTATGATTAGTCATACACGGTATATGATTGGTTTTAATTGTGTAAAATCAACTTGTGTAGATGTTTTTTTAAGTAATTAGTGATGTATGATCAATCATACACGGTTTATGATTGGTTTTAATCGTGCAAAACCAACTTGTGTAGGTGTTTTTTAAATAATTAGTGGTGTATGATCAATCATACACGGTGTATGATTGGTTTTAATTGTCTAAAACCAACTTGTGCAGATGTATTATAAATAATAGTGGTGTATGAGTATTAATACATCGTGTATGATTGGTTTTACTGCTGTAAAACCTCTTTGTGCAGATGTTTTTTAAGAAATTAGTGGTGTATGATTATTCATACACCGTTTGTGATTGGTTTTAATGGTGCAAAGCCAACTCGTGTAGATGTTTTTTAAGTAATTAGTGGTGTATGATTAATCATACATTGTGTATGAATGGTTTTAATGGTGTAAAACCAACTTGTGCAGATGTTTTTTATGTAATTAGTAGTGTATGATCAATCATACACGGTGTATGATTTGTTTTAATTGCGTAAAACCAACTTGTGTAGATTTTTTTTAAGTAATTAGTGGTGTATGGTTAATCATACACGGTATATGATTGGTTTTAATGGTGTAAATCCAACTTTTGTAGATGTTTTTTAAGTAATTAGTGGTGTTTGATTAATCATACACGGTATATGATCGGTTTTAATAGATTAAAACCAACTTCTGTAGATATTTTTTAAGTAATTAGTGGTGTATGATCAATCATACAGCGTGTATGATTGGTTTTAATGGTGTAAAACCAACTTGTGTAAATATTTTTTAAATAATTAGTGGTGCATGATCAATCATATACGATGTATGATTGGTTTTAATGGGGTAAAGCCAACTTGCGTAGAGTTTTTGAAGTAATTAGCGGTGTATGATCAATCATACACAGTGTATGATCAATCATACACTGTGTATGATTAGTTTTAATGGTGTAAAACCAACATGTGTAGATACATTTGAAGTAATTATTTGTGTATGATTAATCATACAGGATGTATAATTGGTTTTAATAGTGTAAAACCGACTTGTGTTGATATTTTTTAAGTAATTAGTTGTTGTTGTTGTTGTTGATCAATCATACACGGTGTATGATTTGGTATTATTGGTGTAAAATCAACTTGTGTAGGTGTTTTTTAATTTTTTTTTTGGTGTATGATCTATCATACACAGTGTATGATTGGTTTTAGTGGTGTAAAATCAATTTCTGTAGACGTTTTTAAAGTAATTAGTAGTACATGATCAATCATACACGGTGTATGATAGGTTTCAAGAGTGCAAAACCAACTTCTGTAGATGTTTTTTAAGTAATTAGTGGTGTATCATTAATCATACATTGTGTATGAAGGGTTTTAATGGTGTAAAACCAACTTGTGTAGATATTTTTTAAGTAATTAGTGGTGTATGATTAATCATACACCGTGTATGATTGGTTTTAAAGTGTAAAACCAACTTGTGTAGATATTTTTTAAGTAATTAGTGGTATATGATCAATCAGACACGGTGTATGATTGGTTTTAATGGTGTAAAACAAACTTGTATAGATGTTTTTTAGGTAATTAGTAGTGTATGATCAATCATACACGGTGTATGATTGGTTTTAATTGTGTAAAACTAACTTTGGAAATATTTTTTAAGTAATTAGTGGTGTATGATTAATCATGCACGTTGTATGGTTTTAATAGTGTAAAACCAACTTGTGTAGAAGTTTTTTAAGTAATTAGTGATGTAAGATTAATCATACACCATGTATGATTGGTTTTAATAGAGTAAAACCAACTTGTGCAGATGTTTTTTACGTAATTAGTGGTGTATGATCGATCATACACAGTGTGTGACTGGTTTTAATGGTGTAAAACCAACTTGTGTAGAGGTTTTTTAAGTAATTTGTGGTGTAAGATCAATCTTACGCGGTGTATAATTGGTGTTAATCGTGTAAAACCAACTTGTGCAGATGTTTTTTAAGTAATTAGTTGTGCATGATCGGCCATACACGGTGTATGATTGGTTTTAATAGTGTAAAACCAACTTGTGTAGATATTTTTTAATTAATTAGTGGTGTACGATCAATCATACACGGTTTATGATTGGTTTTAATCGTGCAAAACCAACTTGTGTATATGTTTTTTAAGTAATTAGTGGTGTATGATCAATCATACACGGTGTATGATTGGTTTTAATGGTTTAAAACCTACTTGTGTAGATGTATTTTAAATAATTAGTGGTGTATGAGTATTAATACACCGTGTATGATTGGTTTTAATGTTGTAAAACCTCTTTGTGCAGACGTTTTTTAAGAAATTAGTGGTGTATGATTATTCATACACCGTGTGTGATTGGTTTTAATGGTGTAAAACCAACTTGTGTAAATATTTTTAAAGTAATTAGCGGTGTATGATCAATCATACCCGGTGTATGATTTGGTTTTAATGGGGTAAAATCAACTTGTGTAGATATTTTTTAAGTAATTAGTGATGTATGATCAATCTTAAACGGTGTATGATTGGTTTAAATGGTGTAAAACAAACTTATGTAGATGGTTTTTTATGCAATTAGTAGTGTATGATCAATCATACACGGTTATGATTGGTTTTAATTGTGTAAAACCAACTTGGATAGATATTTTTTTATGTAATTAGTGGCGTATGGTTTATCATACACGGTGTATGTTTGGTTTTAATGGTGTAAATCCAACTTTGTAGATGTTTTTTAAGTAATTAGTGGTGTTTGATTAATCATACACGTTGTATGATCGGTTTTAATGGATTAAAACCAACTTGTGTGGATATTTTTTAAGTAATTAGTGGTGTATGATCAATCATACACCGTGTATGATTGGTTTTAAAAGTGTAAAACCAACTTGTGTAGATGTTTTTTAAATAATTAGTGGTGTGCGATCAATCATACACGGTGTATGATTGGTTTTAATGGTGTAAAACCAACTTGCGTAGATATTTTTTAAGTAATTATTGTTGTATGATTAATCATACACCGTGTATGATTGGTTTTAAAAGTGTAAAACCGACTTGTGCTGATGTTTTTTAAATAATTAGTTGTTGTTGTTGTTGTTGTTGATCAATCGTACACGGTGTATAATTAATCATACACCACTAATTACTTTAAAAATGTCTACACAAGTTGATTTGACACCATTAAAACCCATCATACTCGTGTATGATTTTTCATACACCACTAATTACTTAAAAAATATCAACACATGTTAGTTTTACACCATTAAAACCAATCATACACCGTGTATGACAGATCGCACACCACTAATTATTTAAAAAATATCTACACAAGTTGGTTTTAATCCATTAAAACCGATCGTACACCGTGTATGATTAATCAAACACCACTAATTACTTAAAAAAACATCTACAAAAGTTGGATTTACACCATTAAAACCAATCATACACAGTGTATGATTAACCATACATCACTAATTACATAAAAAAACATCTACACAAGTTGGTCTTACACAATTAAAACCAATCATACACTGTGTATGATTAATCATATACTACTAATTACATAAAAAACATCTACGTAAGTTGGTTTTACACTATTTAAACTATTCATACACTATGTATGATTGATCATACATCACAAATTACTTAAAAAACATCTACATAAATATATTTTACACCATTTAAACCAATCATAAACTGTGTATGATTGATCTTATATCACTAATTACTTAAAAAATATTTGCACAAGTTGATTTTACACCATTAAAACAAAATCATGCACCGGGCATGATTAATCATACACCACTAATTTCTTAAAAAACATCTACAAAAGTTGGGTTTACACCATTGGAACCCATCGCACACGATGTATGTGTAATCATACACCACTAATTTCTCAAAAAACATCTACACAAAGAGCTTTTACATGATTATAACCAATCATAAACCGTGTATGATTGATCGTACATCACAAATTACTTAAACAACATCTAAACAAGTTGGTTTTACACCATTAGAACTAATCATACATGGTATATGATTGAATATACACCACTAAGTACTTAAAAAACATCACACAAGTTTGTTTTACACTATTAAAATCAATCATACACCGTATATGATTGATCATGCATGACTAATTACTAAAAAAACATCTACACAAGATAGTTTTACACGATTAAAAACAATCATACACCGCGTATGATTGATCATACACCACAAATTACTTAAAAAAACCTCTACACAAGTTGGTTTTACACCATTAAAACCAGTCATACACTGTGTATGATTGATCATACACCACTAATTGCTTTAAAAACATCTACACAAGTTGGTTTTACACCATTAAAACCAATCATACATGGTGTATGATTAATCTTAAACCACTAATTACTTAAAAAACTTCTACATAAGTCGGTTTTACACCATTAAAACAATTCATACAAGGTGTATGATTAATCATACACCACTAATTACTTTAAAAACATCTACACAAGTAGATTTTACATCATTAAAACCAATCATACACGGTGTGTGATTATTCATACACCACTAATCACTTAAAAAATATCTACACATGTTAGTTTTACACCATAAAAACCAATCATACACCGTGTATGATGGATCACACACCAGTAATTACTTAAAAAACATCTACACAAGTTGGGTTTACACCATTAAAAGCAATAATACACCGTGTATGATTGATCATACACCACTAATTACTTAAAAAGCATCTACACGTTGGTTTTACACCATTAAAACCAATCCTACTTGGTGTATAATTAATCATACACCACTAATTACTAAAAAAAAATCTACACAAGTTGGTTTTACACCATTAAAACCAATCACATACCGTATATGATCGATCATACACCACTAAATACTTAAAAAACATCTACACAAATGTATTTTACACCATTAAAACCAATCATACACTATGTATGATTTACATCATTAAAACCAATCATACACCATGTATGATTTATCATACACCACTAATTACTTTAAAAACATCTACACAACTTGGTTTTACACCATTAAAACAATACACCGTGTATGATTAATCATACACCGCTAGTTACTTAAAAAACTTCTCCAAAGTAGGTTTTACACAATTAAAACCAATCACACACCGTGTATTATTGATCATACACTACTAATTACATAAAAAACGTCAATACAAGTCTGTTTTACACCATCAAAACCAATCATACACCGTGTATCACTGATCATACACCACTAATTACTTAAAAAACATCCACACAAGTTTGTTTTACACCTTAAAACCAATCATACACGATGTATGATTAATCATACACCACTAATTACTTAAAAAATATCTACACAAGTTGGTTTTACACCATTAAAACCATTCATACACAATGTATGATTAATCATACACCACTAATTACTTAAAAAATATCTACACAATTTGGTTTTACACAATTAAAACCAATCATACACCGTGTATGATTAATCATACACCACTAATTACTTAAAAAATATCTACACAAGTTGGTTTTACACCATTAAAACCATTCATGCACAATGTATGATTAATCAAACATCACCAATTACTTAAATAATATCTACACAAGTTGGCTTTGCACCATTAAAACCATTCACGCACGAAGTATGATTAATCCTACACCACTAATTACTTAAAAAACATCTACACAATTTGGTATTGCACAATTAAAACCAATCATATTGCACAATTAAAACCAATCATACACCGTGTATGATTGATCATACACCACAAATTACATTAAAAACCTGTACAGAAATTGATTTTACACCATTAAAACCAATCATACACTACAAATAACTTAAAAAAGACCTACACAAGTTGATTTTACACCATTAATACCAAATCATACTGATTTGGTATTAATGGTGTAAAATCAACTTGTGTAGGTCTTTTTACAACAACAACAACAACTAATTACTTAAAAAACATCAACACAAGTTGGTTTTACACTATTAAAACCAATCATATACGGTGTATGATTAATTATACACCAATAATTACTTAAAAAATATCTACACAAGTTGGTTTTAGACAATTAAAACCAATCATACACCGTGTATGATTGATCATACACTACTAATTACATTAAAAACACCTATACAAGTTTGTTTTACACTATAAAAACCATTCATACACCGTGTATGATTGATCGTACACCGCTAATTACTTTAAAAACATCTATACAAGTTGATTTTACACAATTAAAACCAATCATACACCGTATATGATTGATCATGCACCATAAATTACATAAAAAATATCTACACAAGTTGGTTTTACACTCTTAAAATCAATCACACACCGTGCATGATTGATCATAGACCACTAATTACTTAAAAAATATCAACAAAAATTGATTTTACTCCATTAAAACTAATCATACACCACTAATTACTTAAAAAACACCTACACAAGTTGATTTTACACCATTAATACCAAATCATAAACCGTGTATGATGGATCAACAACAACAAGAACAACTAATTACTTAAAAAACATCAACACAAGTTGGTTTTACACTATTAAAACCAATCATACGCGGTATATGACCAATCATACACCAATAATTACTTAAAAAATATCTACACATGTTGGTTTTATACCATTAAAACCAATCATACACTGTGCATGATTGATTATACACCGCTAATTACCTAAAAAATATCTACGCAAGTTGGTTTTATACCATTAAAATCAATCATACACCGCGTATGATTGATCGTACACCACTAATTTTGTAAAAAACATCTACACAAGTCGGTTTTACACCATTAAAACCAATCATACACCACTAATTACTTAAAAAATATCTACACAAGTTGGATTTAATCCATTAAAACCGAGCATACACCGTGTATGATTAATCAAACACCGCTAATTACTTAAAAAACATCTACCAAAGTTGGATTTACACCATTAAAACCAATCGTACACCGTGTATGATTGATCATGCACCATAAATTACATAAAAAAACATCTAAACAAGTTGGTTTTGCACACTTAAAACCAATCATACACCGAGTATGATTGATCATATACCACTAATTGCTTTAAAAACATCTACAAAAATTGATTTTAGACCTTTAAAACCAATCATACACTGTGTATGATAGATCATACACCACTAATTACTTAAAAAACACCTACACAAGTTGATTTTACACCATTAATACCAAATCATACACCGTGTATGATTCATTAACAACAACAACAACTAATTACTTAAAAAACATCAACACAAGTTGGTTCTACACTATTAAAACTAATCATACACGGTGTACGATTAATCATACACCAATAATTACTTAAAAAAATATACACAAGTTGGTTTTACACGATTAAAACTAATCATACACCGTGTAAGATTGATCATACACCACAAATTACTTAAAAAACCTCAACACAAGTAGGTTTTATACCATTACAACCAATCATACACCGCGTATGATTGATCGTACACCACAAATTACTTAAAATACCTCAACATAAGTCGGTTTTATATCATCAAAACCAGTCATACACGGTGTATGATTGATCATAAACCACCGATTACTTAAAAAATATCTACACAATTAAAACCAATCATACATGGTATATGATTATTCTCACACCACTGATTACTTAAAAAACTTCTACACAAGATGGTTTTACACCATTAAAACAATTCTTACAAGGTGTATGATTAGTCGTACACCACGAATTACTTTAAAAACATCTACACGAGTTGATTTTACACTATTAAAACCAATTACACACCGTGTATGATTTATCATACACCACAAATTACTTTAAAAACATCTACACAAGTTGGTTTTACACCATTAAAATAATACACTGTGTATGATTAATCATACACCACTAGGTGCTTTAAAAACTTCTCCAAAGTTGGTTTTACACAATTAAAACCAATCACACACCGTGTATGATTGATCATACACTACTAATTACATAAAAAATGTCAATACAAATTTGTTTTACACAATTAAAACCAATCATACTCCGTGTATCATTGATTATACACCATTAATTACTTAAAAAACATCCACACAAGTTGGTTTTACACCTTAAAACCAATCATACACGGTGTATGATTAATCATACACCACTAATTACTTAAAAAATATCTACATAAGTTGGTTTTACACCATTAAAACCATTGATGCATAATGTATGATTAATCATACACCACTAATTACATAAAAAACATCTACACAATTTGGTTTTACACAATTAAAACCAATCATACACCGTGTATGATTAATCATGCACCATGAATTAGATAAAAAACATCTACACAAGTTGGTTTTGCACACTTGAACCAAATACACTGTGTATGATTGATCATACACCACAAATTACATTAAAAACATCTAAAGAAATTGATTTTACACCATTAAAACCAATCATACACTACAAATAACTAAAAAAACACCTACCCAAGTTGATTTTAGACCACTAATGCCAAATCATACTCCGTGTATGATTGATCAACAACAACAACAACAACTAATTACTTAAAAAACATCAACACAAGTTGGTTTTACACTATTAAAACCAATCATATACGGTGTATGATTAATCATACACCAATAATTACTTAAAAAATATCTACACATGTTGGTTTTAGACAATTAAAACCAATCATACACCATCTATGATTGATCATACACTACTAATTACATAAAAAACATCTATACAAGTTTGTTTTACACTATTAAAACCTATCATACACCGTGCATGATTGATCGTACACCGCTAATTACTTTAAAAACATCTATACAAGTTGATTTTACACAATTAAAACTAATCATACATCGTATATGATTGATCATGCACCGTAAATTACATAAAAAACATCTACACAAGTTGGTTTTACACTCTTAAAACTAATCACACACTGTGTATGATTGATCATACACCACCAATTACTTAAAAAAGAACTACACAAGTTGATTTTACACCATTAATACCCAATCATAAACCGTGTATGATTGATCAACAACAAAAACAACAACTAATTACTTAAAAAACATCAACACAAGTTGGTCTTACACTATTAAAACCAATCATACACGGTATATGATTAATCATACACCAATAATTACTTAAAAAATATCAACGCATGTTGGTTTTATACCATTAAAACCAATCATACACGGTGTATGATTGATCGTACACCACTAATTACTTAAAAAATATCTACACAAGTTGGATTTAATCCATTAAAACCGATCATACACCGGGTATGGTCAATCAAACACCGCAAATTACTTAAAAAACATCTACAAAAGTTGAATTTACACCATTAAAACCAATCATACACCGTGTATGATTGATCATGCACCATAAATTACATAAAAAAACATCTAAACAAGTTGGTTTTGCACTCTTAAAACCAATCACACACCGTGTATGATTTATCATACACCAATAATTACTTTAAAAATATCAACAAAAATTGATTTTAGTCTATTAAAACTAATCATACACCACTAATTACTTAAAAAAGAACTACACAAGTTGATTTTACACCATTAATACCAAATCATAAGCCGTGTATGATTGATCAGCAGCAACAACAACAACTAATTACTTAAAAAACATCGACACAAGTTGGTTTTACACTATTAAAACCAATCATACACGGTATATGATTAATCATACACTAATAATTACTTAAAAAATACCTACACATGTTGGTTTTATACCATTAAAATTAATCATACACTGTGTATGATTGATCATACACCGCTAATTACAGAAAAAATATCTACGCAAGTTGGTTTTACACCATTAAAATCAATCATACACCGCGTATGATTGATCGTACACCACTAATTCTTTAAAAAACATCTACACAAGTCGGTTTTACACCATTAAAACCAATCACACACGCTGTATGATTGATCATACACCACTAATTACTTTAAAAATATCTACACAAGTTGGTTTTAATCTATTAAAACCGATCATACACCGTGTATGATTAATCAAACACCACTAATTACTTGAAAAACATCTACAAAAGTTGGATTTACACCATTAAAACCAATCATACACCATGTATGATTGGTCATACACCACTAATTACTCAAATAAAATCTACACAATTAAAACCAATCATACATGGTGTATGATTATTCTCACACCACTGATTACTTAAAAAACTTCTACACAAGTTAGTTTTACACCATTAGAACAATTCTTACAAGGTGTATGATTAGTCATACACCACGAATTACTTTAAAAACATCTACACGAGTTGATTTTACACCCTTAAAACCAATCATACATGGTGTATGAATATTCATACACCACTAATTACTTAAAAAATATCTACACATGTTTGTTTTACACCATTAAAACCAATCATACACCGTGTATGATGGATCGCACAACACTAATTATTTAAAAAACACCTACACACGTTGGTTTTACACCATTAAAACCAATCATACACGGTGTATAATTGATCATACACCACTAATTACTTAAAAAACATCTACACAAATGTATTTTACACCATTAAAACCAATCATACACCGTGTATGATTTATCATACACCACAAATTACTTTAAAAACATCTACACAAGTTGGTTTTACACCATTAAAACAATACACTGTGTATGATTAATCATACACCACTAGTTGCTTTACAAACTTCTCCAAAGTTGGTTTTACACAATTAAAACCAATCACACACCGTGTATGATTGATCATACACTACTAATTACATAAAAAATGTCAATACAAGTTTGTTTTACACCATTAAAACCAATCATACACCGTGTGTCATTGATCATACACAAATAATTACTTAAAAAAATATCTACAAAGGTTGGTTTTAGACAATTAAAACCAATCATACACCGTGTATGATTGATCATACACTACTAATTACATAAAAAACATCTATACAAGTTTGTTTTACACTATTAAACCCTATCATACACCGTGCATGATTGATCGTACACCTCTAATTACTTTAAAAACATCTACACAAGTTGATTTTACACAATTAAAACTAATCATACACCGTATATGATTGATCATGCACCATAAATTACATAAAAAACATCTACACAAGTTGGTTTTACACTCTTAAAACCAATCACACACTGTGTATGATTGATCATACACCACTAATTACTTTAAAAATATCAACAAAAATTGATTTTAGTCTGTTAAAACTAATCATACACCGTGTATGATAAATCATACACCACTAATTACTTAAAAAAGAACTACACAAGTTGATTTTACACCATTAATACCCAATCATAAACCGTGTATGATTGATCAACAACAACAACAACAACTAATTACTTAAAAAACATCAACACAAGTTGGTCTTACACTATTAAAACCAATGATACACGGTATATGATTAATCCTACACCAATAATTACTTAAAAAATATCAACGCATGTTGGTTTTATACCATTAAAACTAATCATACACTGTGTATGATTGATCATACACCGCTAATTACCGAAAAAATATCTACACAAGTTTATTTTACACCATTAAAATCAATCATACACCGCGTATGATTGATCGTACACCACTAATTCTTTAAAAAACATCTACACAAGCCGGTTTTACACCATTAAAACCAATCATACACAGTGTATGATTGATCATACACCACTAATTACTTAAAAAATATCTACGCAAGTTGGATTTAATCCATTAAAACCGATCATACACCGGGTATGATTAATCAAACACCGCAAATTACTTAAAAAACATCTACAAAAGTTGAATTTACACCATTAAAACCAATCATACACCGTGTATGATTGATCATGCACCATAAATTACATAAAAAAACATCTAAACAAGTTGGTTTTGCACTCTTAAAACCAATCACACACCGTGTATGATTTATCATACACCACTAATTACTTTAAAAATATAAACAAAAATTGATTTTACTCTATTAAAACTAATCATGCACCGTGTATGATAAATCATACACCACTAATTACTTAAAAAAGAACTACACAAGTTGATTTTACACCATTAATACCAAATCATAAGCCGTGTATGATTGATCAGCAGCAACAACAACTAATTACTTAAAAAACATCGACACAAGTTGGTTTTACACTATTAAAACCAATCATACACGGTATATGATTAATCATACACCAGTAATTACTAAAAAAATACCTACACATGTTGGTTTTATACCATTAAAACTAATCATACACTGTGTATGATTGATCATACACCGCTAATTACCAAAAAAATATCTACGCAAGTTGGTTTTACACCATTAAAATCAATCATACACCGCGTATGATTGATCGTACACCACTAATTCTTTAAAAAACATCTACACAAGTCGGTTTTACACCATTAAAACCAATCACACACGCTGTATGATTGATTATACACTACTAATTACTTAAAAAATATCTACACAAGTTGGTTTTAATCTATTAAAACCGATCATACACCGTGTATGATTAATCAAACACTACTAATTACTTAAAAAACATCTACAAAAGTTGGATTTACACCATTAAAACCAATCATACACCATGTATGATTAACCATACACCACTAATTACTCAAATAAAATCTACACAATTAAAACCAATCATACATGGTGTATGATTATTCTCACACCACTGATTACTCAAAAAACTTCTACACAAGTTAGTTTTACACCATTAGAACAATTCTTACAAGGTGTATGATTAGTCATACACCACGAATTACTTTAAAAACATCTACACGAGTTGATTTTACACCATTAAAACCAATCATACATGGTGTATGAATATTCATACACCACTAATTACTTAAAAAATATCTACACATGTTTGTTTTACACCATTAAAACCAATCATATACCGTGTATGATGGATCGCACACCACTAATTATTTAAAAAACACCTACACATGTTGGTTTTACACTATTGAAACCAATGACACACCGTGTATGATTGATCATACACCACTAATTACTTAAAAAGCATCTACACACGTTGGTTTTACACCATTAAAACCAATCATACTTGGTGTATGATTAATCATACACAACTAATTACTAAAAAAAAATCTCCACACGTTGGTTTTACACCATTTAAACCAATCATACACGGTGTATGATTGATCATACACCACTAATTACTTAAAAAACATCTACACAAATGTATTTTACACCATTAAAACCAATCATACACCGTGTATGATTTATCATACACCATAAATTACTTTAAAAACATCTACACAAGTTGGTTTTACACCATTAAAACAATACACTGTGTATGATTAATCATACACCACTAGTTGCTTTACAAACTTCTCCAAAGTTGGTTTTACACAATTAAAACCAATCACACACCGTGTATGATTGATCATACACTACTAATTACATAAAAAATGTCAATACAAGTTTGTTTTACACCATTAAAACCAATCATACACCGTGTATCATTGATCATACACCAATAATTACTTAAAAAAATATCTACACAGGTTGGTTTTAGACAATTAAAACCAATTATAGACCGTGTATGATTGATCATACACTACTAATTACATAAAAAACATCTATACAAGTTTGTTTTACAGTATTAAAACCTATCATACACGGTATATGATTAATCATACACCAATAATTACTTAAAAAATATCTGCACATGTTGGTTTTATACCATTAAAACTAATCATACACTGTGTATGATTGATCATACACCGTGTATGATTGATCATGCACCATAAATTACATAAAAAAACATCTAAACAAGTTGGTTTTGCACTCTTAAAACCAATCACACACCGTGTATGATTGATCGTACACTACTAATTACTTTAAAAATATCAACAAAAATTTATTTTACTCTATTAAAACTAATCATACACCGTGTATGATAAGTCATACACCACTAATTACTTAAAAAACAACTACACGAGTTGATTTTCCATTTATACCAAATCATAAACCGTGTATGATTGATCAACAGCGACAACAACAACTAATTACTTAAAAAACATCAACACAAGTTGGTTTTACACTATTAAAACCAATCATACACGGAATATGATTAATCATACACCAATAATTACTTAAAAAATATCTACACATGTTGGTTTTATACCATTAAAACTAATCATACACTGTGTATGATTGATCATACACCGCTAATTACCGGAAAAATATCTACGTAAGTTGGTTTTACACCATTAAAATCAATCATACACCTCGTATGATTGATCGTACACCACTAATTCTTTAAAAAACATCTACACCAGTCGGTTTTATACCATTGAAACCAATCATACACGCCGTATGATTGATCATACACCACTAATTACTTAAAAAATATCTGCACAAGTTGGTTTTAATCTATTAAAACCGATCAAACACCGTGTATGATTAATCAAATACCACTAATTACTTAAAAAACATCTACAAAAGTTGGATATACACCACTAAAACCAATCATACACCGTGTATGATTAACCATACCCCACTAATTACTTAAAAAAAACTACACAAGTTGGTTTTACGCAATTAAAACGAATCATACACCGTGTGTGATTGATCATACACTACTAATTACATAAAAAACATATGCACAAGTATGTTTTACACCATTAAAACCATTCATACACAATGTATGATTAATCATACACCACTAATTACTTAAAAAACATCTACACGAGTTCGCTTTACACCATTAAAACCAATCACAAACAGTGTATGAATAATCATACACCACTAATTTCTTAAAAAACATCTACACAAAGAGGTTTCACAGCAGTAAAACAAATCATACACGATGTATTAATACTCATACACCACTATTATTTATAATACATCTGCACAAGTTGGTTTAGACCATTAAAACCAATCATACACCGTGAATGATTGATCATACACCACTAATTATTAAAAAAAATCAACACAAGTTGGTTTTGCACGATTAAAACCAATCATAAACCGTGTATGATTGATCGTACATCATTAATTACTTAAAAAAACATCTACACAAGTTGGTTTTACACAATTAAAACCAATCATACACCGTGTATGACTGATCATACACCACTAATTACATAAAAAATATCTTCATAAGTTGGTTTTACACCATTTAAACCAATCATACACCATGTATGATTGATTCTACATCACTAATTACTCAAAAGAGATCTGCACAAGTTGATTTTACCCCATTAAAACAAAATCATACAGATCGGGTATTATTGATCATACACTACCAATTGCTTAAAAAACATCTACCCGAGTTGGGTTTACACCATTAAAACCAATCACACACGAGGTATGAATAATCATACACCACTAATTTCTTAAAAAACATCTGCACAAATAGGTTTTACAACATTAAAAGCAATCATAGACGGTGTATTAATACTCATACACCACTAATTATTTAAAATACATCTACACAAGTAGGTTTTAAACCATTAAAACCAATCATACACTGTGTATGATTGATCATACACTACTAATTACTTAAAAAACATCTACACAAGTTGGTTTTACACGATTAAAACCAATCATAAACCGTGCATGATTGATCCTACATCACCAATTACTTAATAAACTTCTACATAAGTTGGTTTTACACCATTAGAACCAATCATACACGGTGTATGATAAATTATACACCACTAACTACTTAAAAACATCTACACAAGTTGGTTTTACACCATTAGAACCAATCATACACGGTGTATGATTAATTATACACCACTAAGTACTTAAAGAAAACATATACACAAGTTGGTTTTACACTATTAAAACCCATCATACACCGTGTATGATTGATAATGCATGACTTATTACTTAAAAAACATTTACACAAGTTGGTTTTACACGATTAAAACCAATGATACACCACGTATGATTGATCATACACCACAAATTACCTAAAAAACCTTTACACAATTTGGTTTTATACCATTAAAACCAGTCATACACTGTGTATGATTGATCATACACCACTAATTACTTAAAAAACATCTACACAAGTTGGTTTTACACCGTTAAAACGAATCATACATGGTGTATGATTAATCTTACACCACTTAATTACTAAAAAAAACTTCTACACAAGTTGGTTTTACACCATTAAAACAATTCATACAAGGTGTATGATTAATCATACACCACTAATTACATTAAAAACATCTACACAAGTTGATTTTATACCATTAAAACCAATCATACACGGTGTATGATTATTCATACACTACTAATTACTTAAAAAATATCAACACATGTTAGTTTTGCACCATTAAAACCAATCATACACCGTGTATGATGGATCGCACACCACTAATTATTTAAAATACATCTACACAAGTTGGTTTTAAACCATTAAAACCAATCATAGACCGTGTATGATTGATCATACACCACTAATTCCTTAAAAAACATCTAAACAAGTTGGTTGTGCCCGATTAAAACCAATCATAAACCGTGTATGAATAATCGTACATCACTCATTACTTAAAAAAACATCTACACAAGTTGGTTTTACACCATTAAAACCAATCATACACCATGTATGGTTGATTATACACCACTAATTACTTCAAAAACATCTACAAAAATGTATTTTACACCATTAAAACCAATCATACACCGTGTATGATTTATCATACACCACAAATTACTTAAAAAACATCTACACAAGTTGGTTTTACACCATTTAAACCATACACCGTGTATGATTAATCATACACCACTAATTACTTAAAAAACATCTCCAAAGTTGGTTTTACACGATTAAAACCAATCAAACACCGCGAATGATTGATCATACACTACTAATTACATAAAAAACATCTATACAAGTTTGTTTTACACCATTAAAACCAATCATAACCCGTGTATGATTGGTCATACACCACTAATTACTTCAAAAAACATCTACACAAGTTGGTTTTACACCATTAGAACCAATCGTACACGGTGTATGATTAATTATGCACCACTAATTAATTAAAAACATCTACACAAGTTGGTTTAACACTTTTAAAGCCAATCATACACCGTATATGATTGATCATACATCACTAATTACTTAAAAAATATCTACACAAGTTGGTTTTGCACGATTAAAACCAATCATAAACCGTGTATGATTGATCTTACATCACTAATTACTTCAAAAACATCTACACAAGTTGGTTTTACACCATTAGAACCAATCGTACATGGTGTATGATTAATTATGCACCACTAATTAATTAAAAACATCTACACAAGTTGGTTTAACACTTTTAAAGCCAATCATACACCGTGTATGACTAATCATGCACGACTAATTACTTAAAAAATATCTGCACAAGTTGGTTTTACACGATTAATACCAATCATACACCGCGTAAGATTGATCATACACCACAAATTACTTAAAAAACCTCTACACAAGTTGATTTTACACCATTAAAACCATTAACCAATTAGTGGTGTATGATCAATCATACCCGGTGTACGATTGGTTTAAATGGTGTAAAACCAATTTATGTAGATGTTTTTTATGTAATTAGTTGTGTATGATCAATCATACACGGTGTATGAATTGTTTTAATTGCATAAAACCAACTTGTGTAGATGTTTATTTAAGTAATTATTGGTGTATGGTTTATCATACACGGTGTATGATTGGTTTTAATCGTGTAAATCCAACTTTTGTAGATGTTTTTTAAGTAATTAGCGGTGTTTGATTAATCATACACGGTGTATGATCGGTTTTAATAGATTAAATGCAACTTGTGTAGATATTTTTTAAGTAATTTGTGGTGTATGATCAATCTTACGCGGTGTATGATTGGTATTAATCGTGTGAAACCAACTTGTGCAGATGTTTTTTAAGTAATTAGTCGTGCATGATTAGTCATACACGGTGTATGATTGGCTTTAAAAGTGTAAAACCAACTTGTGTAGATGTTTTTAATTAATTAGTGGTGCATAATTAATCATACATCGTGTACGATTGGTTCTAATGGTGTAAAACCAACTTGTGTAGATGTTTTTTGAAGTAATTAGTGATGTAAGATCAATCATACACGGTTTATGATTGGTTTTAATCGTGCAAAACCAACTTGTGTAGATATTTTTTAAGTAGTTAGTGATGTATGATCTATCATATACGGTGTATGGTTGGTTTTATTAGTTTAAAACTGACTTGTGTAGATTTATTTTAAATTATTAGTGGTGTATGAGTATTAATACATCGTGCATGATTGGTTTTGATGCTGTAAAACCTCATTGTGTAGATGTTTTTTAAGAAATCAGTTGTGTATGATTATTCATACGCCGTATGTGATTGATTTTAATGGTGTAAAATCAACTTGTGTGGATGTTTTTTAAGTAATTAGTAGTGTATGATCAATCATACCCGGTGTATGATTTGGTTTTAATGGTGTAAAATCAACTTGTGCAAATGTTTTTTAAGTAATTAGGGATGTATGATCAATCTTATATGGTGTATGATTGGTTTAAATGGTGTAAAACAAACTTATGTAGATGTTTTTTATGTAATAAGTAGTGTATGATCAATCATAAACGGTGCATGATTGGTTTTAATTGGGTAAAACCTACTTGTGTTGATGTTTTTTTAAGTAATTAGTGGCGTATGGTTAACCATACACGGTGTATGATTGGTTTTAATGGTGTAAATCTAACTTTTGTAGATGTTTTTTAAGTAATTTGTAGTGTTTGATTAATCATACACGGTGTATGATCGGTTTTAATGGATTAAAACCAACTTATGTAGATATTTTCTAAGTAATTAGTGGTGTATGATCAATCATACACCGTGTATTATTGGTTTTAGTGGTGTAAATCCGACTTTTGTAGATGGTTTTAAAATAATTAGTGGTGTACGATCAATCATACACGGTGTATGATTGGTTTTAATGGTGTAAAACCAACTTGCGTAGATGTTTTTTAAGTAATTAGCGGTGTATGATCAATCATACACAGTGTATGATTAGTTTTAATGGTGTAAAACCAACATGTGTAGATATTTTTTAAGTTATTATTGTTGTATGATTAATCATACACTATGTGTGATTGGTTCTAATTGTGTAAAACCGACTTATGTTGATGTTTTTTAAGTAATTAGTTGTTGTTGTTGTTGTTGATCAATCATACACGGTGTATGATTTGGTATTAATGGTGTATAATCAACTTGTGTAGGTTTTTTTTAAGTTATTAGTGGTGTATGATCTATCATACATAGTGTATGATTGGTTTTAATGGTGTAAATGCAATTTCTATAGATGTTTTTAAAGTAATTAGTGGTGTATGACCAATCATAAACGGTGTATGATTGGTTTTAAGAGTGCAAAACCAACTTGTGTAGAAGTTTTTATGTAATTTATGGTGCATGATCAATCATACACGGTGTATGATTGGTTTTAATTGTGTAATACCAACTTGTGTAGATGTTTTTAAAGTATTAGTGGTGTATCATTAATCGTACATTGTGTATGAATGGTTTTAATGGTGTAAAACCTACTTGTGTCGATATTTTTTAAGCAATTAGTGGTGTATGATTAATCATACACCGTGTATGATTGGTTTTAAGGTGTAAAACCAACTTGTGTAGATATTTTTTAGGTAATTAGTGGTGTATGACCAATCATACACGGTG
Organism: Simmondsia chinensis; assembly: GCA_018398585.1. Classification (NCBI taxonomy): domain Eukaryota; kingdom Viridiplantae; phylum Streptophyta; class Magnoliopsida; order Caryophyllales; family Simmondsiaceae; genus Simmondsia; species Simmondsia chinensis. Next base: position 18,030,166 of record JAGTTD010000016.1, on the reverse strand, counting down.
TATGATTGGTTTTAATGGTGTAAAACAAACTTGTATAAATGTTTTTTATATAATTAGTAGTGTATGATCAATCATTCGCGGTGTTTGATTGGTTTTAATCGTGTAAAACCAACTTTGGAGATGTTTTTTAAGTAATTAGTGGTGTATGATTAATCATACACGGTGTATGGTTTTAATGGTGTAAAACCAACTTGTGTAGATGTTTTTTAAGTAATTTGTGGTGTATGATAAATCATACACGGTGTATGATTAGTTTTAATGGTGTAAAATACATTTTTGTAGATGTTTTTGAAGAAATTAGTGGTGTATGATCAATCATACACGGTGTATGATTGGTTTTAATGGTGTAAAACCAACTTGTGTAGATGTTTTTTTAAGTAATGAGTGATGTACGATCAATCATACACAGTTTATGATTGGTTTTAATCGGGCAAAACCAACTTGTTTAGATGTTTTTTAAGGAATTAGTGGTGTATGATCAATCACACACGGTCTATGATGGGTTTTAATGGTTTAAAACCAACTTGTGTAGATGTATTTTAAATAATTAGTGGTGTGCGATCCATCATACATGGTGTATGATTGGTTTTAATGCTGTAAAACTAACACGTGTTTATATTTTTCAAGTAATTAGTAGTGTATGAATAATCATATAACGTGTATGATTGGTTTTAATGGTGTAAAATCAACTTGTGTAGATGTTTTTAAAGTAATTAGTGGTGTATGATTAATCATACACCTTGTATGAATTGTTTTAATGGTGTAAAACCAACTGGTGTAGAAGTTTTTTAAGTAATTAGTGGTGTAAGATTAATCATACACCATGTATGATTGGTTTTAATGGTGTAAAACCAACTTGTGTAGAAATTTTTTAAGTAATTAGTGGTGTATGATCAATCATACATAGTGTATGACTGGTTTTAATGGTATAAAACCAACTTTTGCAGAGGTTTTTTAGGTAATTTGTGGTGTATGATCAATCATACGTGGTGTATGATTGGTTTTAATCGTGTAAAACCAACATGTGTAAATGTTTTTTAAGTAATAAGTAATGCATGATCAATCATACACGGTGTATGATTGGTTTTAATAGTGTAAAACCAACTTGTGTATATGTTTTTTTTAAGTACTTAGTGGCGTATAATTAATCATACACCGTGTATGATTGGTTCTAATGGTGTAAAACCAACTTGTGTAGATGTTTTTAAGTAGTTAGTGGTGTATAATTAATCATACAACGTGTATGATTGGTTCTAATGGTGTAAAACCAACTTGTGTAGAAGTTTATTAAGTAATTGGTGATGTACGATCAATCATGCACAGTTTATGATTGGTTTTAGTCGTGTAAAACCAACTTGTGTAGATGTTTTTTAAGTAATTAGGGGTGTATGATCAATCATACACGGTGTATGATTGGTTTTAATGGTTTAAAACCTACTTGTGTAGATGTATTTTAAATAATTAGTGGTGTATGAGTATTAATACACCGTGTATGATTGGTTTTAATGTTGTAAAACCTCTTTGTGCAGATGTTTTTTAAGAAATTAGTGGTGTATGATTATTCATACACCGTGTGTGATTGGTTTTAATGGTGTAAAACCAACTTGTGTAAATGTCTTTTAAGTAATTAGTGGGGTATGATCAATCATACCCGGTGTATGATTTGGTTTTAATGGGGTAAAATCAACTTGTGCAGATGTTTTTTAAGTAATTAGTGATGTATGATCAATCTTACACGGTGTATGATTGGTTTAAATAGTGTAAAACAAACTTATGTAGATGTTTTTTTTATGCAATTAGTAGTGTATGATCAATCATACACGGTGTATGATTGGTTTTAATTGTGTAAAACCAACTTGTGTAGATGTTTTTTTATGTAATTAGTGGCGTATGGTTTATCATACACGGTGTATGTTTGGTTTTAATGGTGTAAATCCAACTTTGTAGATGTTTTTTAAGTAATTAGTGGTGTTTGATTAATCATACACGGTGTATGATCGGTTTTAATGGATTAAAAACAACTTGTGTAGATATTTTTTAAGTAATTAGTGGTGTATGATCAATCATACACCGTGTATGATTGGTTTTAATGGTGTAAAACAAACTTGTGCAGATGTTTTTTAAATAATTAGTGGTGTACGATCAATCATACACGGTGTATGATTGGTTTTAATGGTGTAAAACCAACTTGCGTAGATATTTTTTAAGTAATTATTGTTGTATGATTAATCATACACAATGTATGATTGGTTTTAAAAGTGTAAAACCGCCTTGTGCCGATGTTTTTTAAATAATTAGTTGTTGTTGTTGTTGTTGATCAATCGTACACGGTGTATGATTAATCATACACAACTAATTACTTTAAAAATGTCTACACAAGTTGATTTTACACCATTAAAACCAATCATACTCGTGTATGATTATTCATACACCACTAATTACTAAAAAAATATCAACACATGTTAGTTTTACACCATTGAAACCAATCACACACTGTGTATGACAGATCACACACCACTAATTATTTAAAAAATATATACACAAGTTGGTTTTATTCCATTAAAACCGATCATACACCGTGTATGATTAATCAAACACCACTAATTACTTAAAAAAACATCTACAAAAGTTGGATTTATACCATTAAAAACAATCATACACTGTGTATGATTAACCATACATCACTAATTACATAAAAAAAACATCTACACAAGTTGGTCTTACACAATTAAAACCAATCATACACTGTATATGATTAATCATACACTACTAACTACATAAAAAACATCTACGCAAGTTGGTTTTACACCATTTAAACCATTCATACACCGTGTATGATTGATCATACATCACAAATTACTTACAAAACATCTATACAAATATATTTTACACGATTTAAACCAATCATAAAATGTGCATGATTGATCATATATCACTAATTACTTAAAAAACATCTGCACAAGTTGATTTTACATCATTAAAACCAAATCATACACCGGGTATGATTAATCATACACCACTAATTGCTTAAAAAACATCTACAAAATTTGGGTTTACACCATTAGAACCAATCACACACGATGTATGTGTAATCATACACCACTAATTTCTCAAAAAACATCTACACAAAGAGGTTTTACAGGATTATAACCAATCATAAACCGTGTATGATTGATCGTACATCACAAATTACTTAAACAACATCTAAATAAGTTGGTTTTACACCATTAGAACTAATCATACATGGTGTATGATTAAATATACACCACTAATTATTTAAAATACATCCATTAAAACCAATCATAGACCGTGTATGATTGATAATACACCACTAATTCCTTAAAAAACATCTAAACAAGTTGGTTTTGCCCGATTAAAACCAATCATAAACCGTGTATGAATGATCGTACATCACTCATTACTTAAAAAAACATCTACACAAGTTGGTTTTACACCATTAAAACCAATCATACACCATGTATGATGGATTATACACCACTAATTACTTCAAAAACATCTACAAAAATGTATTTTATACCATTAAAACCAATCATACACCGTGTATGATTTATCATTCACCACAAATTACTTAAAAAACATCTACACAAGTTAATTTTACACCATTAAAACCATACACCGTGTATGATTAATCATACACCACTAATTACTTCAAAAACATCTCCAAAGTTGGTTTTACACGATTAAAACCAATCAAACACCGCGAATGATTGATCATACACTACTAATTATATAAAAAACATCTATACAAGTTTGTTTTACACCATTAAAACCAATCATAACCCGTGTATGATTGGTCATACACCACTAATTACTTAAAAAATATCTACACAAGTTGGTTTTACACCTTAAAACCAATCATACACGGTGTATGATTAATCATACACCACTAATTGCTTAAAAAATATCGACAAAAGTAGGTTTTACACCATTAAAACCATTCATACACAATGTACGATTAATGATACACCACTAATTACTTAAAAAACATCTACACAAGTTGGTTTTACACAATTAAAACCAATCATACACCGTGTATGATTGATCATGCACCATAAATTACATAAAAAACATCAACACAAGTTGGTTTTGCACTCTTGAAACCAATCATACACCGTTTATGATTGGTCATACACCACTAATTACTTTAAAAACATCTATAGAAATTGCATTTACACCATTAAAACCATTCATACACTGTGTATGATATATCATACACCACTAATTACTTAAAAAACACCTACACAAGTTGATTTTACACCATTAATACCAAATCATACACCGTGTCTGATTGATCAACAACAACAACAACAACTAATTACTTAAAAAACATCATCATAAGTCGGTTTTACACTATTAGAACCAATCACACACAGTGTATGATTAATCATACAACAATTATAACTTAAAAAATATCTACACATGTTGGTTTGACACCATTAAAACTAATCATACACTGTGTATGATTGATCATACACCACTAATTACTTAAAAAACATCTACGCAAGTTGGTTTTACACCATTAAAACCAATCATACACCGTGTATGATTGATCGTGCACCACTAATTATTTAAAAAACATCTACAAAAGTTGGATTTACACCACTAAAACCAATAATACACGGTGTATGATTGATCATACACCACTAATTACTTAAAAAATATCTACATAAGTTGGTTTTAATCCATTAAAACCGATCATACACCGTGTATGATTAATCAAACTCTACTAATTACTTAAAAAACATTTGCACAAGTTGATTTTACACCATTAAAACCAAATCATACACCGGGTATGATTGATCATACACTACTAATTACTTAAAAAACATCCACACAAGTTGATTTTACACCATTAAAATCAATCACATACTGTGTATGAATAATCATACACCACTGATTTCTTAAAAAACATCTACACAATGAGGTTTTACAGCATCAAAACCAATCATACACGATGTATTAATACTCATACACCACTAATAATTTAAAATAAATCTACACAAGTCAGTTTTAAACTATTAAAACCAATCATACACCGTATATGATAGATCATACATCACTAATTACTTAAAAAATATCTACACAAGTTGGTTTTGCACGATTAAAACCAATCATAAACCGTGTATGATTGATCTTACATCACTAATTACTTCAAAAAACATCTACACAAGTTGGTTCTACACCATTAGAACCAATCGTACACGGTGTATGATTAATTATGCACCACTAATTAATTAAAAACATCTACACAAGTTGGTTTTACACTTTTAAAGCCAATCATACACCGTGTATGACTAATCATGCACGACTAATTACTTAAAAAATATCTGCACAAGTTGGTTTTACACGATTAATACCAATCATACACCGCGTAAGATTGATCATACACCACAAATTACTTAAAAAATATCTACACAAGTTGCATTTAATCTATTAAAACCGATCATACACCGTGTATGATTAATCAAACACCGCTAATTACTTAAAAAACATCTACAAAAGTTGGATTTACGCGATTAAAACCAATCATACACCGTGTATGATAAACCATACACCAATAATTACTTAAAAGAACATCTACACAAGTTGGTTTTATGCAATTAAAACCAATCATACACCGTGTATAATTGATCATACACAACTAATTACATAAAAAACATCTACATAACTTGGTTTTACACCATTTAAACCAATCGTACACCGGGTATGATTGATCATACACCACTAATTGGTTAATGGTTTTAATGGTGTAAAATCAACTTGTGTAGAGGTTTTTTAAGTAATTTGCGGTGTATGATCAATCTTACGCGGTGTATGATTGGTATTAATCGTGTAAAACCAACTTGTGCAGATGTTTTTTAAGTAATTAGTCGTGCATGATTAGTCATACACGGTGTATGATTGGCTTTAAAAGTGTTAAACCAACTTGTGTAGATGTTTTTAATTAATTAGTGGTGCATAATTAATCATACACCGTGTACGATTGGTTCTAATGGTGTAAAACCAACTGGTGTAGATGTTTTTTGAAGTAATTAGTGATGTAAGATCAATCATACACGTTTTATGATTGGTTTTAATCGTGCAAAACTAACTTGTGTAGATATTTTTTAAGTAATTAGTGATGTATGATCAATCATATACGGTGTATGATTGGTTTTAATAGTTTAAAACTGACTTGTGTAGATGTATTTTAAATTATTAGTGGTGTATGAGTATTAATACATCGTGTATGATTGGTTTTGATGCTGTAAAACCTTATAGCGTAGATGTTTTTTAAGTAATTAGTGGTGTAAGATTAATCATACACCATGTATGATTGGTTTTAATGGTGTAAAACCAACTTGTGTAGATATTTTTTAAGTAACTAGTGGTGTATGATCAATCATACATAGTGTATGACTGGTTTTAATGGTATAAAACCAACTTCTGTAGAGGTTTTTTAGGTAATTTGTGGTGTATGATCAATCATACGCGGTGTATGATTGGTTTTAATCGTGTAAAACCAACATGTGTAAATGTTTTTTAAGTAATAAGTCATGCATGATCAATCATACACGGTGTATGATTGGTTTTAATAGTGTAAAACCAACTTGTGTATATGTTTTTTTTAAGTACTTAGTGGTGTATAATTAATCATACACCGTGTATGATTGGTTCTAATGGTGTAAAACCAACTTGTGTAGATGTTTTTAAGTAGTTAGTGGTGTATAATTAATCATACACCGTGTATGATTGGTTCTAATGGTGTAAAACCAACTTGTGTAGAAGTTTATTAAGTAATTGGTGATGTACGATCAATCATGCACAGTTTATGATTGGTTTTAGTCGTGTAAAACCAACTTATGTAGATGTTTTTTAAGTAATTAGTGGTGTATGATCAATCATACACGGTGTATGATTGGTTTTAATGGTTTAAAACCTACTTGTGTAGATGTATTTTAAATAATTAGTGGTGTATGAGTATTAATACACCGTGTATGATTGGTTTTAATGTTGTAAAACCTCTTTGTGCAGATGTTTTTTAAGAAATTAGTGGTGTATGATTATTCATACACCGTGTGTGATTGGTTTTAATGGTGTAAAACCAACTTGTGTAAATGTCTTTTAAGTAATTAGTGGGGTATGATCAATCATACCCGGTGTATGATTTGGTTTTAATGGGGTAAAATCAACTTGTGCAGATGTTTTTTAAGTAATTAGTGATGTATGATCAATCTTGCACGTTGTATGATTGGTTTAAATGGTGTAAACAAACTTATGTAGATGTTTTTTTATGCAATTAGTAGTGTATGATCAATCATACACGGTGTATGATTAGTTTTAATTGTGTAAAACCAACTTGTGTAGATGTTTTTTTATGTAATTAGTGGCGTATGGTTTATCATACACGGTGTATGTTTGGTTTTAATGGTGTAAATCCAACTTTGTAGATGTTTTTTAAGTAATTAGTGGTGTTTGATTAATCATACACGGTGTATGATCGGTTTTAATGGATTAAAAACAACTTGTGTAGATATTTTTTAAGTAATTAGTGGTGTATGATCAATCATACACCGTGTATGATTGGTTTTAATGGTGTAAAACCAACTTGTGCAGATGTTTTTTAAGTAATTTGTGGTGTACGATCAATCATACACGGTGTATGATTGGTTTTAATGGTGTAAAACCAACTTGCGTGGATATTTTTTAAGTAATTATTGTTGTATGATTAATCATACACAATGTATGATTGGTTTTAAAAGTGTAAAACCGACTTGTGCCGATGTTTTTTAAATAATTAGTTGTTGTTGTTGTTGTTGATCAATCGTACACGGTGTATGATTAATCATACACAACTAATTACTTTAAAAATGTCTACTCAAGTTGATTTTACACCATTAAAACCAATCATACTCGTGTATGATTATTCATACAGCACTAATTACTAAAAAAATATCAACACATGTTAGTTTTACACCATTGAAACCAATCACACACTGTGTATGACAGATCACACACCACTAATTATTTAAAAAATATATACACAAGTTGGTTTTATTCCATTAAAACCGATCATACACCGTGTATGATTAATCAAACACCACTAATTACTTAAAAAAACATCTACAAAAGTTGGATTTATACCATTAAAAACAATCATACACTGTGTATGATTAACCATACATCACTAATTACATAAAAAAAACATCTACACAAGTTGGTCTTACACAATTAAAACCAATCATACACTGTATATGATTAATCATACACTACTAACTACATAAAAAACATCTACGCAAGTTGGTTTTACACCATTTAAACCATTCATACACCGTGTATGATTGATCATACATCACAAATTACTTACAAAACATCTATACAAATATATTTTACACGATTTAAACCAATCATAAAATGTGCATGATTGATCATATATCACTAATTACTTAAAAAACATCTGCACAAGTTGATTTTACATCATTAAAACCAAATCATACACCGGGTATGATTAATCATACACCACTAATTGCTTAAAAAACATCTACAAAATTTGGGTTTACACCATTAGAACCAATCACACACGATGTATGTGTAATCATACACCACTAATTTCTCAAAAAACATCTACACAAAGAGGTTTTACAGGATTATAACCAATCATAAACCGTATATGATTGATCGTACATCACAAATTACTTAAACAACATCTAAATAAGTTGGTTTTACACCATTAGAACTAATCATACATGGTGTATGATTAAATATACACCACTAATTATTTAAAATACATCCATTAAAACCAATCATAGACCGTGTATGATTGATAATACACCACTAATTCCTTAAAAAACATCTAAACAAGTTGGTTTTGCCCGATTAAAACCAATCATAAACCGTGTATGAATGATCGTACATCACTCATTACTTAAAAAAATATCTACACAAGTTGGTTTTACACCATTAAAACCAATCATACACCATGTATGATTGATTATACACCACTAATTACTTCAAAAACATCTACAAAAATGTATTTTATACCATTAAAACCAATCATACACCGTGTATGATTTATCATTCACCACAAATTACTTAAAAAACATCTACACAAGTTGATTTTACACCATTAAAACCATACACCGTGTATGATTAATCATACACCACTAATTACTTAAAAAACATCTCCAAAGTTGGTTTTACACGATTAAAACCAATCAAACACCGCGAATGATTGATCATACACTACTAATTACATAAAAAACATCTATACAAGTTTGTTTTACACCATTAAAACCAATCATAACCCGTGTATGATTGGTCATACACCACTAATTACTTAAAAAATATCTACACAAGTTGGTTTTACACCTTAAAACCAATCATACACGGTGTATGATTAATCATACACCACTAATTGCTTAAAAAATATCGACAAAAGTAGGTTTTACACCATTAAAACCATTCATACACAATGTACGATTAATGATACACCACTAATTACTTAAAAAACATCTACACAAGTTGGTTTTACACAATTAAAACCAATCATACACCGTGTGTGATTGATCATGCACCATAAATTACATAAAAAACATCAACACAAGTTGGTTTTGCACTCTTGAAACCAATCATACACCGTTTATAATTGGTCATACACCACTAATTACTTTAAAAACATCTATAGAAATTGCATTTACACCATTAAAACCAATCATACACTGTGTATGATATATCATACACCACTAATTACTTAAAAAACACCTACACAAGTTGATTTTACACCATTAATACCAAATCATACACTGTGTCTGATTGATCAACAACAACAACAACAACTAATTACTTAAAAAACATCATCATAAGTCGGTTTTACACTATTAGAACCAATCACACACAGTGTATGATTAATCATACAACAATTATAACTTAAAACATATCTACACGTGTTGGTTTGACACCATTAAAACTAATCATACACTGTGTATGATTGATCATACACCACTAATTACTTAAAAAACATCTACGCAAGTTGGTTTTACACCATTAAAACCAATCATACACCGTGTATGATTGATCGTGCACCACTAATTATTTAAAAAACATCTACAAAAGTTGGATTTACACCACTAAAACCAATAATACACGGTGTATGATTGATCATACACCACTAATTACTTAAAAAATATCTACATAAGTTGGTTTTAATCCATTAAAACCGATCATACACCGTGTATGATTAATCAAACTCTACTAATTACTTAAAAAACATTTGCACAAGTTGATTTTACACCATTAAAACCAAATCATACACCGGGTATGATTGATCATACACTACTAATTACTTAAAAAACATTCACACAAGTTGATTTTACACCATTAAAATCAATCACATACTGTGTATGAATAATCATACACAACTGATTTCTTAAAAAACATCTACACAATGCGGTTTTACAGCATCAAAACCAATCATACACGATGTATTAATACTCATACACCACTAATAATTTAAAATAAATCTACACAAGTCAGTTTTAAACTATTAAAACCAATCATACACCGTATATGATAGATCATACATCACTAATTACTTAAAAAATATCTACACAAGTTGGTTTTGCACGATTAAAACCAATCATAAACCGTGTATGATTGATCTTACATCACTAATTACTTCAAAAAACATCTACACAAGTTGGTTCTACACCATTAGAACCAATCGTACACGGTGTATGATTAATTATGCACCACTAATTAATTAAAAACATGTACACAAGTTGGTTTTACACTTTTAAAGCCAATCATACACCGTGTATGACTAATCATGCACGACTAATTACTTAAAAAATATCTGCACAAGTCGGTTTTACACGATTAATACCAATCATACACCGCGTAAGATTGATCATACACCACAAATTACTTAAAAAATATCTACACAAGTTGCATTTAATCTATTAAAACCGATCATACACCGTGTATGATTAATCAAACACCGCTAATTACTTAAAAAACATCTACAAAAGTTGGATTTACACGATTAAAACCAATCATACACCGTGTATGATAAACCATACACCAATAATTACTTAAAAGAACATCTACACAAGTTGGTTTTATGCAATTAAAACCAATCATACACCGTGTATGATTGATCATACACAGCTAATTACATAAAAAACATCTACATAACTTGGTTTTACACCATTTAAACCAATCGTACACCGGGTATGATTGATCATACACCACTAATTGGTTAATGGTTTTAATGGTGTAAAATCAACTTGTGTAGAGGTTTTTTAAGTAATTTGTGGTGTATGATCAATCTTACGCGGTGTATGATTGGTATTAATCGTGTAAAACCAACTTGTGCAGATGTTTTTTAAGTAATTAGTCGTGCATGATTAGTCATACACGGTGTATGATTGGCTTTAAAAGTGTTAAACCAACTTGTGTAGATGTTTTTAATTAATTAGTGGTGCATAATTAATCATACACCGTGTACGATTGGTTCAAATGGTGTAAAACCAACTTGTGTAGATGTTTTTTGAAGTAATTAGTGATGTAAGATCAATCATACATGGTTTATGATTGGTTTTAATCGTGCAAAACAAACTTGTGTAGATATTTTTTAAGTAATTAGTGATGTATGATCTATCATATACGGTGTATGATTGGTTTTAATAGTTTAAAACTGACTTGTGTAGATTTATTTTAAATTATTAGTGGTGTATGGGTATTAATACATCGTGTATGATTGGTTTTGATGCTGTAAAACCTCATTGTGTAGATGTTTTTTAAGAAATTAGTTGTGTATGATTATTCATACACCGTATGTGGTTGATTTTAATGGTGTAAAATCAACTTGTGTGGATGTTTTTTAAGTAATTAGTAGTGTATGATCAATCATACCCGGTGTATGATTTGGTTTTAATGGTGTAAAATAAACTTGTGCAAATGTTTTTTAAGTAATTAGGGATGTATGGTCGATCTTATATGGTGTATGATTGGTTTAAATGGTGTAAAACAAACTTATGTAGATGTTTTTTAGGTAATAAGTAGTGTATGATCAATCATACACGGTGCATGATTGGTTTTAATTGGGTAAAACCAACTTGTGTAGATGTTTTTTTAAGTAATTAGTGGCGTATGGTTAACCATACACGGTGTATGATTGGTTTTAATGGTGTAAATCTAACTTTTGTAGATGTTTTTTGAGTAATTAGTAGTGTTTGATTAATCATACACGGTGTATGATCGGTTTTAATGGATTAAAACCAACTTATGTAGATATTTTTTAAGTAATTAGTTGTGTATGATCAATCATACACCATGTATTATTGGTTTTAGTGGTGTAAATCCGACTTTTGTAGATGTTTTTAAAATAATTAGTGGTGTACGATCAATCATACACGGTGTATGATTGGTTTTAATGGTGTAAAACCAACTTGCGTAGATGTTTTTTAAGTAATTAGCGGTGTATGATCAATCATACACAGTGTATGATTAGTTTTAATGGTGTAAAACCAACATGTGTAGATATTTTTTAAGTTATTATTGTTGTATGATTAATCATACACTGCGTGTGATTGGTTCTAATTGTGTAAAACCGACTTATGTTGATGTTTTTTAAGTAATTAGTTGTTGTTGTTGTTGTTGATCAATCATACACGGTGTATGATTTGGTATTAATGGTGTAAAATCAACTTGTGTAGGTGTTTTTTAAGTAATTAGTGGTGTATGATCTATCATACACAGTGTATGATTGGTTTTAATGGTGTAAATGCAATTTCTATAGATGTTTTTAAAGTAATTAGTGGTGTATGACCAATCATAAACGGTGTATGATTGGTTTTAAGAGTGCAAAACCAACTTGTGTAGATGTTTTTTATGTAATTTATGGTGCATGATCAATCATACAGGGTGTATGATTGGTTTTAATTGTGTAAAACCAACTTGTGTAGATGTTTTTTAAGTAATTAGTGGTGTATCATTAATCGTACATTGTGTATGAATGGTTTTAATGGTGTAAAACCTACTTGTGTCGATATTTTTTAAGCAATTAGTGGTGTATGATTAATCATACACCGTGTATGATTAATCATACACCGTGTATGATTGGTTTTAAGGTGTAAAACCAACTTGTGTAGATATTTTTTAAGTAATTAGTGGTGTATGACCAATCATACACGGTGTATGACCAATCATACACGGTGTATGATTGGTTTTAATGGTGTAAAACAAACTTGTATACATGTTTTTTATGTAATTAGTAGTGTATGATCAATCATTCGCGGTGTTTGATTGGTTTTAATCGTGTAAAACCAACTTTGGAGATATTTTTTAAGTAATTAGTGGTGTATGATTAATCATACACGGTGTATGGTTTTAATGGTGTAAAACCAACTTGTGTGGATGTTTTTTAAGTAATGGTGTATGATAAATCATACACGGTGTATGATTGGTTTTAATGGTGTAAAATACATTTTTGTAGATGTTTTTGAAGTAATTAGTGGTGTATGATCAATCATACACGGTGTATGATTGGTTTTAATGGTGTAAAACCAACTTGTGCAGATGGTTTTTTAAGTAATGAGTGATGTACGATCAATCATACACAGTTTATGATTGGTTTTAATCGGGCAAAACCAACTTGTTTAGATGTTTTTTAAGGAATTAGTGGTGTATGATCAATCATACACGGTCTATGATGGGTTTTAATGGTTTAAAACCAACTTGTGTAGATGTAAATAATTAGTGGTGTGCGATCCATCATACATGGTGTATGATTGGTTTTAATGGTGTAAAACTAACACGTGTTTATATTTTTTAAGTAATTAGTAGTGTATGAATAATCATATACCGTATATGATTTGTTTTAATGGTATAAAATCAACTTGTGTAGATGTTTTTAAAGTAATTAGTGGTGTATGATTAATCATACATCTTGTATGAATTGTTTTAATGGTGTAAAACCAACTTGTGTAGAAGTTTTTTAAGTAATTAGTGGTGTAAGATTAATTATACACCATGTATGATTGGTTTTAATGGAGTAAAACCAACTTGTGTAGATATTTTTTAAGTAATTAGTGGTGTTTGATCAATCATACACAGTGTATGACTGGTTTTAATGGTATAAAACCAACTTCTGTAGAGGTTTTTTAGGTAATTTGTGGTGTATGATCAATCATACGCGGTGTATGATTGGTTTTAATCGTGTAAAACCAACTTGAGTAAATGTTTTTTAAGTAATAAGTCATGCATGATCAATCATACACTGTGTATGATTGGTTTTAATAGTGTAAAACCAACTTGTGTATATGTTTTTTTTAAGCACTTAGTGGTGTATAATTAATCATACACCGTATATGATTGGTTCTAATGGTGTAAAATCAACTTGTGTAGATGTTTTTAAGTAGTTAGTGGTGTATAATTAATCATACACCGTGTATGATTGGTTCTAATGGTGTAAAACCAACTTGTGTAGAAGTTGATTAAGTAATTGGTGATGTACGATCAATCATGCACGGTTTATGATTGGTTTTAATCGTGTAAAACCAACTTGTGTAGATGTTTTTTACGTAATTAGTGGTGTATGATCAATCATACGCGGTGTATGATTGGTTTTAATGGTTTAAAACCTACTTGTGTAGATGTATTTTAAATAATTGGTAGTGTATGAGTATTAATACACCGTGTATGATTGGTTTTAATGTTGTAAAACCTCTTTGTGCAGATGTTTTTCAAGAAATTAGTGGTGTATGATTATTCATACACTGTGTGTGATTGGTTTTAATGGTGTAAAACCAACTTGTGTAAATGTTTTTTAAGTAATTAGTGGGGTATGATCAATTATACCCGGTGTATGATTTGGTTTTAATGGGGTAAAATCAACTTGTGCAGATGTTTTTTAAGTAATTAGTGATGTATGATCAATCTTACACGGTGTATGATTGGTTTAAATGGTGTAAAACAAACTTATGTAGATGTTTTTTTTATGCAATTAGTAGTGTATGATCAATCATACACGGTGTATGATTGGTTTTAATTGTGTAAAACCAACTTGTGTAGATGTTTTTTTATGTAATTAGTGGCGTATGGTTTATCATACACGGTGTATGTTTGGTTTTAATGGTGTAAATCCAACTTTGTAGATGTTTTTTAAGTAATTAGTGGTGTTTGATTAATCATACACGGTGTATAATCGGTTTTAATGGATTAAAAACAACTTGTGAAGATATTTTTTAAGTAATTAGTGGTGTGTGATCAATCATACACCGTGTATGATTGGTTTTAATGGTGTAAAACCAACTTGTGTAGATGTTTTTTAAATAATTAGTGGTGTACGATCAATCATACACGGAGTATGATTGGTTTTAATGGTGTAAAACCAACTTGCGTAGATATTTTTTAAGTAATTATTGTTGTATGATTAATCATACACCGTGTATGATTGGTTTTAAAAGTGTAAAACCGACTTGTGCAGATGTTTTTTAAATAATTAGTTGTTGTTGTTGTTGTTCATCAATCGTACACAATGTATGATTAGTCATACACCACGAATTACTTTAAAAACATCTACACGAGTTGATTTTACACCATTAAAACCAATCATACATGGTGTATGAATATTCATACACCACTAATTACTTAAAAAATATCTACACATGTTAGTTTTACGCCATTAAAACCTATCATACACCGTGTATGATGGATCGCACACCACAAATTATTTAAAAAACATCTACACAAGATGGTTTTACACATTAAAACCAATGATACACCGTGTATGATTGATCATACACTACTAATTACTTAAAAAAACATCTACAAAAGTTGGATTTACACCATTAAAACCAATCATTCACAGTGTATGATTAACCATAAATCACTAATTACATAAAAAAAAATATCTACACAAGTTGGTCTTACACAATTAAAACCAATCATACACTGTGTATTATTAATCATACACTACTAATTACATAAAAAACATCTACGTAAGTTGGTTTTACACCATTTAAACCATTCATACACCGTGTATGATTGATCATACATCACAAATTACTTAAAAAACATCTATACAAATATATTTTACACCATTTAAACCAATCATAAAATGTGTATGATTGATCATATATCACTAATTACTTAAAAAACATCTGCACAAGTTGATTTTACATCATTAAAACCAAATTATACACCGGGAACGATTAATCATACACCACTAATTGCTTAAAAAACATCTACAAAAGTTGGGTTTACACCATTAGAACCAATCACACACGATGTACGTGTAATCATACACCACTAATTTCTCAAAAAACATCTACACAAAGAGGTTTTACAGGATTATAACCAATCATAAACCGTGTATGATTGATCGTACATCAAAAATTACATAAACAACATCTAAACAAGTTGGTTTTACACCATTAGAACTAATCATACATGGTGTATGATTAAATATACACCACTAAGTACTTAAAAAACATCTACACAAGTTTGTTTTACACTATTAAAACCAATCATACACCGTGTATGATTGATCATGAATAACTAATTACTAAAAAAACATCTACACAAGATAGTTTTACACGATCAAAACCAATCATACACCGCGTATGATTGATCATACACCAAAAATTACTTAAAAAAACCTCTACACAAGTTGGTTTTATACCATTAAAACCAGTCATACACTGTGTATGATTGATCATACACCACTAATTACTTTAAAAACATCTACACAAGTTGGTTTTACACCATTAAAACCAATCATACATGGTGTATGATTAATCTTAAACCCCTAATTACTTAAAAAACTTCTACATAAGTGGGTTTTACACCATTAAAACAATTCATACAAGGTGTACGATTAATCATACACCACTAATTACTTTAAAAACATCTACACAAGTTGATTTTACATCATTGAAACCAATCATACACAGTGTGTGATAATTCATACACCACTAATTACTTAAAAAATATCTACACATGTTAGTTTTACACCCTTAAAACCAATCATACACCGTGTATGATAGATCGCACACCACTAATTACTTAAAAAACATCTACACAAGTTGGGCTTACACCATTAAAACCAATGATACACCGTGTATGATTGATCATACACCACTAATTACTTAAAAAGCATCTACACACGTTGGTTTTACACCATTAAAACCAATCCTACTTGGTGTATGATTAATCATACACCACTAATTACTAAAAAAAAAATCGACACAAGTTGGTTTTACCCTATTAAAACCAATCATATACCGTGTATGATCGATCATACACCACTAATTACTTAAAAAACATCTACGCAAATGTATTTTACACCATTAAAACCAATCATACACCATGTATGATTTACACCATTAAAACCAATCATACACTGTGTATGATTTACCATACACCACAAATTATTTTAAAAGCATCTACACAAGTTGGTTTTACACCATTAAAACAATACACCGTGTATGATTAATCATACACCGCTAGTTACTTAAAAAACTTCTCCAAAGTCGGTTTTACACAATTAAAACCAATCACACACCGTGTATGATTGATCATGCACTACTAATTACATAAAAAACGTCAATACAAGTTTGTTTTACACCATTAAAACCAATCATACACCGTGTATCATTGATCATACACCACTAATTACTTAAAAAACATCCACACAAGTTGGTTTTACACCTTAAAACCAATCATACACGATGTATGATTAATCATACACCACTAATTACTTAAAAAATATCTACACAAGTTGGTTTTACACCATTAAAACCATTCATGCACATTGTATGATTAATCATGCACCACTAATTACTTAAAAAACATCTACACAATTTGGTTTTACACAATTAAAACCAATCATACACCGTGTATGATTAATCATACACCACTAATTACTTAAAAAATATCTACACAAGTTGGTTTTACACCATTAAAACCACTCATGCACAATGTATGATTAATCATACACCGCCAATTATTTATAAAATATCTACACAAGTTGGTTTTACACCATTAAAACCCTTCATGCATGACGTATGATTAATCATACACTACTAAGTACTTAAAAAACATCTACACAATTTGGTTTTACACAATTATAACCAATCATACACCACAAATTACATAAAAAACATCTACAGAAATTGATTTTACACCATTAAAACCAATTATACACCACAAATAACTTAAAAAAGACCTACACAAGTTGATTTTACACCATTAATACCAAATCATACACCGTGTATGATTGATCAACAACAACAACAACAACTAATTACTTAAAAAACGTCAACACAAGTTGGTTTTACACTATTAAAACCAATCATATACGGTGTATGATTAATCATACGCCAATAATTACTTAAAAAATATCTACACAAGTTGGTTTAAGACAATTAAAACCAATCATACACCGTGTATGATTGATCATACACTACTAATTGCATAAAAAACATCTATACAAGTTTGTTTTACACTATTAATACCAATCATACACCGTGTATGATTGATCGTACACCGCTAATTACTTTACAAACATCTATACAAGTTGATTTTACACAATTAAAACCAGTCATACACCGTATATGATTGATCATGCGCCATAAATTACATAAAAAATATCTACACAAGTTGGTTTTACACTCTTACAACCAATCACACATCGTGCATGATTGATCATACACCACTAATTACTTTAAAAATATCAACAAAAATTGATTTTACACTATTAAAAATCATACACCACTAATTACCTAAAAAACACCTACACAAGTTGATTTTACACCATTAATACCAAATCATAAACCGTGTATGATTGATCAACAACAACAACAACAACTAATTACTTAAAAAACATCAACACAAGTTGGTTTTACACTATTAAAACCAATCATACGCGGTATATGATCAATCATACACCAATAATTACTTAAACAATATCTACACATGTTTGTTTTATACCATTAAAACTAATCATACACTGTGTATGATTGATCATACACCGCTAATTACCTAAAAAATATCTACGCAAGTTGGTTTTATACCAGTAAAATCAATCATACACTGCGTATGATTGATCGTACACCACTAATTTTGTAAAAAACATCTACACAAGTCGGTTTTACACCATTAAAACCAATCATACACGGTGTATGATTGATCATACACCACTAATTACTCTAAAAATATCTACACAAGTTGGATTTAATCCATTAAAACCGAGCATACACCGTGTATTATTAATCAAACACCGCTAATTACTTAAAAAATATTTACAAAAGTTGGATTTACACCATTAAAACCAATCGTACACCGTGTATGATTGATCGTGCACCATAAATTACATTAAAAAAATCTAAACAAGTTGGTTTTGCACTCTTAAAACCAATCATACACCACTAATTACTTTAAAAACATCTACAAAAATTGATTTTAGACTTTAAAAACTAATCATACACTGTGTACGATAGATCATACACCACTAATTACTTAAAAAACACCTACACAAGTTGATTTTACACCATTAATACCAAATTATATACCGTGTATGATTGATTAACAACAACAACAAATAATTACTTAAAAAACTTCAACACAAGTTGGTTCTACACTATTAAAACCAATCATACACGGTGTATGATTAATCATACACCAATAATTACTTAAAAAAAATCTACACAAGTTGGTTTTACACGATTAAAACCAATCATACACCGCATAAGATTGATCATACACCACAAATTACTTAACAAACCTCAACACAAATTGGTTTTATACCATTACAACCAATCATACACCGCGTATGATTGATCATACACCACAAATTACTTAAAATACCTCAACACAAGTCGGTTTTATACCATCAAAACCAGTCATACACGGTGTATGATTGATCATACACCACCGATTACTTAAAAAACATCTACACAAGTTGGTTTTACACCATTAAAACCAATCATACATGGTGTATGATTATTCTCACACCACTGATTACTTAAAAAACTTCTACACAAGTTGGTTTTACAACATTAAAACAATTCTTACAAGGTGTATGATTAGTCATACACCACGAATTACTTTAAAAACATCTACACGAGTTGATTTTACACCATTAAAACCAATCATACATGGTGTATGAATATTCATACACCACTAATTACTTAAAAAATATCTACACATGTTAGTTTTACACCATTAAAACCAATCATACACCGTGTATGATGGATCGCACACCACTAATTATTTAAAAAACACCTACACATGTTGGTTTTACCCTATTGAAACCATTGACACACCGTGTATGATTGATCATATACCACTAATTACTTAAAAAGCATCCACACACGTTGGTTTTACACCATTAAAACCAATCATACTTGGTGTATGATTAATCATACACCACTAATTACTAAAAAAAAAAATCTCCACACGTTGGTTTTACACCATTAAAACCAATCATACACGGTGTATGATTGATCATACACCACTAATTACTTAAAAAACATCTACACAAATGTATTTTACACCATTAAAACCAATCATACACCGTGTATAATTTATCATATACCACAAATTACTTTAAAAACATCTACACAAGTTGGTTTTACACCATAAAAATAATACACTGTGTATGATTAATCATACACCACTAGTTGCTTTAAAAACTTCTCCAAAGTTGGTTTTACAGAATTAAAACCAATCACACACCGTGTATGATTGATCATACAGTACTAATTACATAAAAAATGTCTATACAAGTTTGTTTGGCACCATTAAAACCAATCATACACCGTGTATCATTGATCATACCCCACTAATTACTTAAAAACCATCCACACAAGTTGGTTTTACACCTTAAAACCAATCATACACGGTGTATGATTAATCATACACCACTAATTACTTAAAAAATATCTACACATGTTGGTTTTACACCATTAAAACTAATCATACATTGTGTATGATTGATCATACATCGCTAATTACTTAAAAAACATCAACACAATTTGGTTTTACATAATTAAAACCAATCAGACACCGTGTATGATTAATCATGCAACATAAATTACGTAAAAAATATCTACACAAGTTGGTTTCACACTCTTGAAACCAAATACACCGTGTATGATTCATCATACACCACTAATTACATTAAAAACATCGACAGAAATTGATTTTACATCATTAAAACCAATCATACAGTATGTATGATAGATCATACACCACAAATAACTAAAAAAACACCTACACAAGTTGATTTTACACCATTAATACCAAATCATACACCGTGTATGATTGATCAACAACAACAACAACAAAAAATTACTTAAAAAATATCAACACAAGTTGGTTTTACACTATTAAAACCAAATATATACGGTGTATGATTAATCATACACCAATAATTACTTAAAAAATATCTACACAAGTTGGTTTTACACTCTTAAAACCAATCACACACCGTGTATGATTGATCATACACCACTAATTACTTTAAAAATATCAACAAAAATTGATTTTACTCTATTAAAATTAATCATACATCGTGTATGATAAATCATACACTACTAATTACTTAAAAAACAACTACACAAGTTGATTTTACACCATTAATACCAAATCATAAACCGTGTATGATTGATCAACAACAACAACAACAACTAATTGCTAAAAAAACATCAACACAAGTTGGTTTTACACTATTAAAACCAATCATACACGGTATATGATTAATCATACACCAATAATTACTTAAATAATATCTACACATGTTGGTTTTATACCATTAAAACTAATCATACACTGTGTATGATTGATCATACACCGCTAATTACCGAAAAAATATCTACGCGAGTTGGTTTTGCACCATTAAAATCAATCATACACCGCATATGATTGATCGCACACCACTAATTCTTTAAAAAACATCTACACAAGTCGGTTTTACACCATTAACACCAATCATACACAACTAATTACTTAAAAAATATCTACACAAGTTGGATTTAACCCATTAAAACCGATCATACACCGTGTATGATTAATCAAACACCGCTAATTACTTAAAAAACATCTACAAAAGTTGGATTTACACCATTAAAACCAATCATACACCGTGTATGATTGATCATGCACCATAAATTACATTAAAAAACATCTAAACAAGTTGGTTTTGCATTCTTAAAACCAATCATACACCGTGTATGATTGATCATACACCACTAATTACTTTAAAAACATCAACAAAAATTGATTTTAGACCTTTAAAACTAATCATACACTGCGTATGATAGATCATACACTACTAATTGCTTAAAAAACACCTACACAAGTTGATTTTACACCATTAATACCAAATTATACACCGTGTATGATTGATTAACAACAACAACAACTAATTACTTAAAAAACATCAACACAAGTTGGTTCTACACTATTAAAACCAATCATAAACGGTGTATGATTAATCATACACCCACAATTACTTAAAAAAAATCTACACAAGTTGGTTTTACACAATTAAAACCAATCATACACCGCGTAAGATTGATAATACACCACAAATTACTTAAAAAACCACCACACAAGTTGGTTTTATACCATTACAACCAATCATACACCGCGTATGATTGATCAGACACCACAAATTACTCAAAATACCTCTACACAAGTCGGTTTTATACCATCACAACCAGTCAAGCACAGTGTATGATTCATCATACACCACCGATTACTTAAAAAACATCTACACAAGTTGGTTTTACACCATCAAAACCAATCATACATGGTGTATGATTATTCTCACACCACTGATTACTTAAAAAACTTCTACACAAGTTGGTTTTACACCATTAAAACAATTCTTATAAGGTGTATGATTAGTCATACACCACGAATTACTTTAAAAACATCTACACGAGTTGATTTTACGCCATTTAAACCAATCATACATGGTGTATGAATATTCATACACCACTAATTACTTAAAAAATATCTACACATGTTAGTTTTACACCATTAAAACCAATCATACACCGTGTATGTTGGATGGCACACCACTAATTATTTAAAAAACATCTACACAAGTTAGTTTTACACCATTAAAACAATACACCGTGTATGATTAATCATACACAGCTAGTTACTTAAAAAACTTCTCCAAAGTTGGTTTTACACCATAAAAATAATACACTGTGTATGATTAATCATACACCACTAGTTGCTTTAAAAACTTCTCCATAGTTGGTTTTACAGAATTAAAACCAATCACACACCGTGTATGATTGATCATACAGTACTAATTACATAAAAAATGTCTATACAAGTTCGTTTTGCACCATTAAAACCAATCATACACCGTGTATCATTGATCATACCCCACTAATTACTTAAAAACCATCCACACAAGTTGGTTTTACACCTTAAAACCAATCATACACGGTGTATGATTAATCATATACCACTAATTACTTAAAAAATATCTACACACGTTGGTTTTACACCATTAAAAGTAATCATACGTTGTGTATGATTGATCATACATCGCTAATTACTTAAAAAACATCAACACAATTTGGTTTTACATAATTAAAACCAATCAGACACCGTGTATGATTAATCATGCAACATAAATTACGTAAAAAATATCTACACAAGTTGGTTTCACACTCTTGAAACCAAATACACCGTGTATGATTCATCATACACCACTAATTACATTAAAAACATCTACAGAAATTGATTTTACATCATTAAAACCAATCATACAGTATGTATGATAGATCATACACCACAAATAACTAAAAAAACACCTACACAAGTTGATTTTACACCATTAATACCAAATCATACACCGTGTATGATTGATCAACAACAACAACAACAACAAATTACTTAAAAAATATCAACACAAGTTGGTTTTACACTATTAAAACCAAATATATACGGTGTATGATTAATCATACACCAATAATTACTTAAAAAATATCTACACAAGTTGGTTTTACACTCTTAAAACCAATCACACACCGTGTATGATTGATCATACACCACTAATTACTTTAAAAATATCAACAAAAATTGATTTTACTCTATTAAAATTAATCATACATCGTGTATGATAAATCATACACTACTAATTACTTAAAAAACAACTACACAAGTTGATTTTATACCATTAATACCAAATCATAAACCGTGTATGATTGATCAACAACAACAACAACAACTAATTGCTTAAAAAACATCAACACGAGTTGGTTTTACACTATTAAAACTAATCATGCACGGTATATGATTAATCATACACCAATAATTACTTAAATAATATCTACACATGTTGGTTTTATACCATTAAAACTAATCATACACTGTGTATGATTGATCATACACCGCTAATTACCGAAAAAATATCTACGCAAGTTGGTTTTGCACCATTAAAATCAATCATACACCGCATATGATTGATCGCACACCACTAATTCTTTAAAAAACATCTACACAAGTCGGTTTTACACCATTAACACCAATCATACACAACTAATTACTTAAAAAATATCTACACAAGTTGGATTTAACCCATTAAAACCGATCATACACCGTGTATGATTAATCAAACACCGCTAATTACTTAAAAAACATCTACAAAAGTTGGATTTACACCATTAAAACCAATCATACACCGTGTATGATTGATCATGCACCATAAATTACATTAAAAAACATCTAAACAAGTTGGTTTTGCATTCTTAAAACCAATCATACACCGTGTATGATTGATCATACACCACTAATTACTTTAAAAACATCAACAAAAATTGATTTTAGACCTTTAAAACCAATCATACACTGCGTATGATAGATCATACACTACTAATTGCTTAAAAAACACCTACACAAGTTGATTTTACACCATTAATACCAAATTATACACCGTGTATGATTGATTAACAACAACAACAACTAATTACTTAAAAAACATCAACACAAGTTGGTTCTACACTATTAAAACCAATCATACACGGTGTATGATTAATCATACACCCACAATTACTTAAAAAAAATCTACACAAGTTGGTTTTACACGATTAAAACCAATCATACACCGCGTAAGATTGATAATACACCACAAATTACTTAAAAAACCACCACACAACTTGGTTTTATACCATTACAACCAATCATACACCGCGTATGATTGATCAGACACCACAAATTACTCAAAATACCTCTACACAAGTCGGTTTTATACCATCACAACCAGTCAAGCACAGTGTATGATTCATCATACACCACCGATTACTTAAAAAACATCTACACAAGTTGGTTTTACACCATCAAAACCAATCATACATGGTGTATGATTATTCTCACACCACTGATTACTTAAAAAACTTCTACACAAGTTGGTTTTACACCATTAAAACAATTCTTATAAGGTGTATGATTAGTCATACACCACGAATTACTTTAAAAACATCTACACGAGTTGATTTTACGCCATTTAAACCAATCATACATGGTGTATGAATATTCATACACCACTAATTACTTAAAAAATATCTACACATGTTAGTTTTACACCATTAAAACCAATCATACACCGTGTATGTTGGATGGCACACCACTAATTATTTAAAAAACATCTACACAAGTTGGTTTTACACCATTAAAACAATACACCGTGTATGATTAATCATACACAGCTAGTTACTTAAAAAACTTCTCCAAAGTTGGTTTTACACAATTAAAACCAATCACACACCGTGTATGATTGATCATACACTAATAATTACATAAAAAACGTCAATATAAGTTTGTTTTACACCATTAAAACCAATCATACACCGTGTATCATTGATCATACACCACTAATTACTTAAAAAACATCCACAAAAGTTGGTTTTACACCTTAAAACCAATCATACAGGGTGTATGATTAATCATACAGCACTAATTACTTAAAAAATATCTACGCAAGTTGGTTTTACACCATTAAAACCATTCATGCACAATGTATGATTAATCATACAACATTAATTACTTAAAAACCATCTACAAAAGTTGGATTTACACCATTAAAACCAACCATAAACCGTGTATGATTTATCGTACACCACAAATTACTTTGAAAACATCTACACAAGTTGGTTTTACACCATTAAAACAATACACCGTGTATGATTAATCATACACAGCTAGTTACTTAAAAAACTTCTCAAAAGTTGGTTTTACACAATTAAAACCAATCACACACCGTGTATGATTGATCATACACTACTAATTACATAAAAAACGTCAATACGAGTTTGTTTTACACCATCAAAACCAATCATACACCGTGTATCATTGATCATACACCACTAATTACTTAAAAAACATCCACAAAAGTTGGTTTTACACCTTAAAACCAATCATACACGGTGTATGATTAATCATACAGCACTAATTACTTAAAAAATATCGACGCAAGTTGGTTTTACACCATTAAAACCATTCATGCACAATGTATGATTAATCATACAACATTAATTACTTAAAAACCATCTACAAAAGTTGGATTTACACCATTAAAACCAATCATAAACCGTGTATGATTTATCATGCACCATAAATTACATAAAAAAAACATCAAAACAAGTAGGTTTTGCACGCTTAAATCCAATCATACACCGTGTATGATTGATCGTACACCACTAATTACTGTAAAAACATCTACAAAAATTGATTTTAGACCTTTAAAACCAATCATACATTGTGTAAGATAGATCATACACCACTAATTACTTAAAAAACACCCACACAAGTTGATTTTACACCATTAATACCAAATCATACACCGTGTATGATTGATCAACAACAACAACAACAACAACAACTAATTACTTAAAAAACATCAACCCAAGTTGGTTCTACACTATTAAAACCAATCATACAGGGTGTATGATTAATCATACAGCAATAATTACTTAAAAAAAATCTACACAAGTTGGTTTACACTATTAAAACCAATCATACACCGCGTAAGATTGATCATACACCACAAATTACTTAAAAAACCTCTACACAAGTCAGTTTTATACCATCAAAACCAGTCATACACTGTGTATGATTGATCATACACGACCGATTACTTAAAAAATATCTACACAAGTTGGTTCTACACCATTAAAACCAATCATACATGGTGTATGATTATTCTTACACCACTAATTACTTAAAAAACTTCTACACAAGTTGGTTTTACACCATTAAAACAATTCATAAAAGGTGTATGATTAGTCATACACCGCGAATTACGTTAAAAACATCTAAACGAGTTGATTTTACACCATTAAAACCAATCATACATGGTGTATGAATATTCATACACCACTAATTACATAAAAAATATCTACACATGTTAGTTTTTAACCATTAAAACCAATCATACACCGTGTATGATGGATCGTACACCACTAATTATTTAAAAAACATCTACACAAGTTGGTTTTACACCATTGAAACCAATGACACACCGCGTATGATTGATCATACACCACTAATTACTTAAAAAGCATCTACACACGTTGGTTTTAAACCATTGAAACCAATCATACTTGGTGTATGATTAATCATACACCACTAATTACTCAAAAAAAATTCTCCACAAGTTTGTTTTCCACCCTTAAAACCAATCATACACGGTGTATGATTGATCATACACCACTAATTACTTAAAAAACATCTATACAAATGTATTTTACACCATTAAAACCAATCATACACCGTGTATGATTTATCATACACCACAAATTACGTTAAAAACATCTACACAAGTTGGTTTTACACCATTAAAACAATACACCGTGTATGATTAATCATACACCGCTAGTTAATTAAAAAACTTCTCCAAAGTAGGTTTTACACAATTAAAACCGATCACACACCGTGTATGATTGATCATACACTACTAATTACATAAAAAACGTCAATATAAGTTTGTTTTACACCATTAAAACCAATCATACACCGTGTATCATTGATCATACACCACTAATTACTTAAAAAACATCCACACAAGTTGGTTTTACACCTTAAAACCAATCATACACGGTGTATGATTAATCATACACCGCTAATTACTTAAAAAATATCTACACAAGTTGGTTTTACACCATTAAAACCATTCATGCACAATGTATGATTAATCATACACCACTAATTACTTGAAAAACATCTACACAATTTGGTTTTACACAATTAAAATCAATCATACACCGTGTTTGATTAATCATGCACCATAAATTACAAAAAAAATATCTACACAAGTTGGTTTCACACTCTTGAAACCAAATACACCGTGTATGATTCATCATACACCACTAATTACATTAAAAACATCTACAGAAATTGATTTTACATCATTAAAACCAATCATACAGTATGTATGATAGATCATACAACACAAATAACTTAAAAAACACCTACACAAGTTGATTTTACACCATTAATACCAAATCATATACCGTGTATGATTGATCAACAACAACAACAACAACTAATTACCTAAAAAACATCAACACAAGTTGGTTTTACACTATTAAAACCAATCATATACGGTGTATGATTAATCATACACCAAGAATTACTTAAAAAATATCAACACAAGTTGGTTTTAGACAATTAAAACCAATCATACACCGTGTATGATTGATTATACACTACTAATTACATGAAAAACATCTATACAAGTTTGTTTTACACTATTAAAACCAATCATACACCTTGTATGATTGATCGTACACCGCTAATTACCTTAAAAACATCTGTACAAGTTGATTTTACACAATTAAAACCAATCATATACCGTATATGATTGATCATGCACCATAAATTACATAAAAAACATCTGCACAAGTTGGTTTTACACTCTTAAAACCAATCACACACCGTGTATGATTGATCACACACCACTAATTACTTTAAAAATATCAACAAAAATTGATTTTACACTATTAAAACTAATCATACACTGTGTATGAAAAATCGTACACCACTAATTACTTAAAAAATACCTACACAAGTTAATTTAACACCATTAATACCAAATCATAAACCGTGTACCATTGATCAACAACAACAACAACAACTAATTACTTGAAAAACATCAACACAAGTTGGTTTTACACTACAAAAACCAATCATACACGGTATATGATTAATCATACACCAATAATTACTTAAAAAATATCTACACATGTTGGTTTTATACCATTAAAACTAATCATACACCGCGTATGATTGATAGTACACCACTAATTCTGTAAAAAACATCTACACAAGTCGGTTTTACCCCATTAAAACCAATCATACACGGTGTATGATTGATCATACACCACTAATTACTTAAAAAATATCTACACAAGTTGGATTTAATCCATTAAAACCGAGCATACACCGTGTGTGATTAATCAAACACCGCTAATTACTTAAAAAACATCTGCAAAGTTGGATTTACACCATAAAAACCAATCATACACCGTGTATGATTGATCATGCACCATAAATTACATAAAAAAACATCTAAACAAGTTGGTTTTGCACTCTTAAAACCATCATACACCGTGTATGATTGATCATACACCACTAATTACTTTAAAAACATCTACAAAAATTGATTTTAGACCTTTAAAACCAATCATACACTGTGTATGATAGATCATGCACCACTAATTACTTAAAAAACACCTACACAAGTTGATTTTACACCATTAATACCAAATCGTACACCGTGTATGATTGATTAACAACAACAACAACTAATTACTTAAAAAACATCAACACAAGTTGGTTCTACACTATTAAAACCAATCATACACGGTGTATGATTAATCATACACCAATAATTACTTAAAAAAAATCTACACAAGTTGGTTTTACACGATTAAAACAAATCATACAACGCGTAAGATGATCATACACCCCAAATTACTTAAAATACCTCAACACAAGTCGGTTTTACACCATCAAAACCAGTCATACACTGCGTATGATTGATCATACACCACCGATTACTTAAAAAATATCTACACAAGTTGGTTTTACACCATTAAAACCAATCATACATGGTGTATGATTATTCTCACACCACTGATTACTTAAAAAACTTCTACACAAGCTGGTTTTACACCGTTAAAACAATTCTTAGAAGTTGTATGATTAGTCATACACCACGAATTACTTTAAAAACTTCTACACGGGTTGATTTTACACCATTAAAACCAATCATACACCGTGTATGATGGATCGCACGCCACTAATTATCTAAAAAACATCTACACAAGTTGGTTTTACACCATTAAAACCAATGATACAGCGTGTATGATTGATCATACACCACTAATTACCTAAAAAGCATCTACACACGTTGGTTTTACACCATTAAAACCAATGATACACCGTGTATGATTGATCATACACCACTAACTACTTAAAAAGCATCTACACACGTTTGTTTTACACCCTTAAAACCTATCATACTTGGTGTATGATTAATCATAAACCACTAATTACTAAAAAAAAAATTCTCCACAAGCATGTTTTACACCATTTAAACCAATCATACACCGGGTATGATTGATCATACCCCACTAATTACTCAAAAAACATCTACACAAATGTATTTTACACCATTAAAACCAATCATACACCGTGTATGATTTATCATACACCACAAATTACTTTAAAAACATCTACACAAGCTGGTTTTACACCATTAAAACAATACACCGTGCATGATTTATCATACACCGCTAGTTAGTTAAAAAACTTCTCCAAAGTTGGTTTTACACAATTAAAACCAATCACACACCGTGTATGATTGATCATACACTACTAATTACATAAAAAATGTCAATACAAGTTTGTTTTACACCATTAAAACCTATCATACACCGTGTATCATTGATCATACACCACTAATTACTTAAAAAACATCCACACAAGTTGGTTTTAGACAATTAAAACCAATCATACACCGTATATGATTGATCATACACTACTAATTACATAAAAAACATCTATACAAGTTTGTTTTACACTATTAAAACCAATCATACACCGTGTATGATTGATCGTACACCGCTAATTGCTTTAAAAACATCTGTACAAATTGATTTTACACAATTAAAACCAATCATACACCGTATATGATTGATCATGCACCATAAATTACATAAAAAACATCTACACAAGTTGTTTTTACACTCTTAAAACCAGTCACACACCGTGTATGATTGATCACACACCACTACTTACTTTAAAAATATCAACAAAAATTGATTTTACACTATTAAAACTAATCATACACTGTGTATGATAAATCGTACACCACTAATTGCTTAAAAAATACCTACACAAGTTAATTTAACACCATTAATACCAAATCATAAACCGTGTACCATTGATCAACAACAACAACAACTAATTACTTGAAAAACATCAACACAAGTTGGTTTTACACTACAAAAACCAATCATACACGGTATATGATTAATCATACACCAATAATTACTTAAATAATATCTACACATGTTGGTTTTATACCATTATAACTAATTATACACGGTGTATGATTGATCATACACCGCTAATTACCGAAAAAATATCTACGCCAGTTGGTTTTAAACCATTAAAATCAATCATACACCGCGTATGATTGATCTTACACCACTAATTCTGTAAAAAAACATCTACACAAGTCGGTTTTACCCCATTAAAACCAATCATACACGGTGTATGATTGATCATACACCACTAATTACTTAAAAAATATCTACACAAGTTGGATTTAATCCATTAAAACAGAGCATACACTGTGTGTGATTAATCAAACACCGCTAATTACTTAAAAAACATCTGCAAAGTTGGATTTACACCATTAAAACCAATCATACACCGTATATGATTGATCATGCACCATAAATTACATACAAAAACATCTAAACAAGTTGGTTTTGCACTCTTAAAACCAATCATACACCGTGTATGATTGATCGTACACCACTAATTACTTTAAAAACATCTACAAAAATTGATTTTAGAACTTTAAAACCAATCATACACTGTGTATGATAGATCATACACCACTAATTACTTAAAAAACACCTACACAAGTTGATTTTACACCATTAATACCAAATCGTACACCGTGTATGATTGATTAACAACAACAACAACTAATTACTTAAAAAACATCAACACAAGTTGGTTCTACACTATTAAAACCAATCATACACGGTGTATGATTAATCATACACCAATAATTACTTTACAAAAATCTACACAAGTTGGTTTTACACGATTAAAACAAATCATACGCCGCGTAAGATTGATCATACACCACAAATTACTTAAAATACCTCAACACAAGTCGGTTTTATACCATCAAAACCAGTCATACCCTGGGTATGATTGATCATACACCACCGATTACTTAAAAAATATCTACACAAGTTGGTTTTACACCATTAAAACTAATCATACATGGTGTATGATTATTCTCACACCACTGATTACTTAAAAAACTTCTACACAAGCAGGTTTTAGACCATTGAAACAATTCTTAGAAGGTGTATGATTAGTCATACACCACGAATTACTTTAAAAACTTCTACACGAGTTGATTTTACACCATTAAAACCAATCATACACCGTGTATGATGGATCGCACGCCACTAATTATCTAAAAAACATCTACACAAGTTGGTTTTACAGCATTAAAACCAATGATACAGCGTGTATGATTGATCATACACCACTAATTACTTAAAAAGCATCTACACACGTTGGTTTTACACCATTAAAACCAATGATACACCGTGCATGATTGATCATACACCACTAACTACTTAAAAAGCATCTACACACGTTGGTTTTACACCATTAAAACCTATCATACATGGTGTATGATTAATCATAAACCACTAATTACTAAAAAAAAAAAATCTCCACAAGTATGTTTTACACCATTTAAACCAATCATACACCGGGTATGATTGATCATACCCCACTAATTATATAAAAAACATCTACACAAATGTATTTTACACCATTAAAACCAATCATACACCGTGTATGATTTATCATACACCACAAATTACTTTAAAAACATCTACACAAGCTGGTTTTACACCATTAAAACAATACACCGTGCATGATTAATCATACACTGCTAGTTACTTAAAAAACTTCTCCAAAGTTGGTTTTACAAAATTAAAACCAATCACACACCGTGTATGATTGATCATACACTACTAATTACATAAAAAACATCTATACAAGTTTGTTTTACACTATTAAAACCAATCATACACCGTGTATGATTGATCGTACACCGCTAATTACTTTAAAAACATCTGTACAAGTTGATTTTACACAATTAAAACCAATCATACACCGTATATGATTGATCATGCACCATAAATTACATAAAAAACATCTACACAAGGTTGTTTTACACTCTTAAAACCAATCACACACCGTGTATGATTGATCACACACCACTAATTACTTTAAAAATATCAACAAAAATTGATTTTACACTATTAAAACTAATCATACACTGTGTATGATAAATCGTACACCACTAATTACTTAAAAAATACCTACACAAGTTAATTTAGCACCATTAATACCAAATCATAAACCGTGTACCATTGATCAACAACAACAACAACTAATTACTTGAAAAACATCAACACAAGTTGGTTTTACACTACAAAAACCAATCATACATGGTATATGATTAATCATACACCAATAATTACTTAAAAAATATCTACACATGTTGGTTTTATACCATTAAAACTAATCATACACTGTGTATGATTGATCATACGCCGCTAATTACCGAAAAAATATCTACGCCAGTTGGTTTTACACCATTAAAATCAATCATACACCGCGTATGGTTGATCGTACACCACTAATTCTGTAAAAAACATCTACACAAGTCGGTTTACCCCATTAAAGCCAATCATACACGGTGTATGATTGATCATACACCACTAATTACTTAAAAAATATCTACACAAGTTGGATTTAATCCATTAAAACTGAGCATACACCGTGTGTGATTAATCAAACACCGCTAATTTCTTAAAAAACATCTGCAAAGTTGGATTTACACCATTAAAACCAATCATACACCGTGTATGATTGGTCATGCACCATAAATTACATACAAAAACATCTAAACAAGTTGGTTTTGCACTCTTAAAACCAATCATACACCGTGTATGATTGATCATACACCACTAATCACTTTAAAAACATCTACAAAAATTGATTTTAGACCTTTAAAACCAATCATACACTGTGCATGATAGATCATACACCACTAATTACTTAAAAAACACCTACACAAGTTGATTTTACACCATTAATACCAAATCGTACGCCGTGTATGATTGATTAACAACAACAACAACTAATTACTTAAAAAACATCAACACAAGTTGGTTCTACACTATTAAAACCAATCATACACGGTGTATGATCAATCATACACCAATAATTACTTAAAAAAAATCTACACAAGTTGGTTTTACACGATTAAAACAAATCTTACACCGCGTAAGATTGATCATACACCACAAATTACTTAAAATACCTCAACACAAGTCGGTTTTATACCATCAAAACTAGTCATACACTGCGTATGATTGATCATACACCACCGATTACTTAAAAAATATCTACACAAGTTGGTTTTACACCATTAAAACCAATCATACATGGTGTATGATTATTCTCACACCACTGAGTACTTAAAAAACTTCTACACAAGCTGGTTTTACACCATTAAAACAATTCTTAGAAGGTGTATGATTAGTCATACACCACGAATTACTTTAAAAACTTCTACACGAGTTGATTTTACACCATTAAAACCAATCATACACCGTGTATGATGGATCGCACGCCACTAATTATCTAAAAAAACATCTACACAAGTTGGTTTTACAGCATTAAAACCAATGATACAGCGTGTATGATTGATCATACACCACTAATTACTTAAAAAGCATCCACACACGTTGGTTTTACACCATTAAAACCAATGATACACCGTGTATGATTGATCATACACCACTAACTACTTAAAAAGCATCTACACACGTTGGTTTTACACCATTAAAACCTATCATACTTGGTGTATGATTAATCATAAACCACTAATTACTAAAAAAAAAAATCTCCACAAGTATGTTTTACACCATTTAAACCAATCATACACCGGGTATGATTGATCATACCCCGCTAATTACTTAAAAAACATCTACACAAATGTATTTTACACCATTAAAACCAACCATACACCGTGTATGATTTATCATACACCACAAATTACTTTAAAAACATCTACACAAGCTGGTTTTACACCATTAAAACAATACACCGTGCATGATTAATCATACACCGCTAGTTACTTAAAAAACATCTCCAAAGTTGGTTTTACACGATTAAAACCAATCACACACCGTGTATGATTGATCATACACTACTAATTACATAAAAAATGTCAATACAAGTTTGTTTTACACCATTAAAACCTATCATACACCGTGTATCATTGATCATACACCACTAATTACTTAAAAAACATCCACACAAGTTGGTTTTAGACAATTAAAACCAATCATACACCGTGTATGATTGATCATACACTACTAATTACATAAAAAACATCTATACAAGTTTGTTTTACACTATTAAAACCAATCATACACCGTGTATGATTGATCGTACACCGCTAATCACTTTAAAAACATCTGTACGAGTTGATTTCACACAATTAAAACAAATCATACACCGTATATGATTTATCATGCACCATAAATTACATAAAAAACATCTACACAAGTTGTTTTTACACTCTTAAAACCAGTCACACACCGTGTATGATTGATCACACACCACTAATTACTTTAAAAATATCAACAAAAATTGATTTTACACTATTAAAACTAATCATACACTGTGTATGATAAATCGTACACCACTAATTACTTAAAAAATACCTACACAAGTTAATTTAACACCATTACTACCAAATCATAAACCGTGTACCATTGATCAACAACAACAACAACTAATTACTTGAAAAACATCAACACAAGTTGGTTTTACACTACAAAAACCAATCATACACGGTATATGATTAATCATACACCAATAATTACTTAAAAAATATCTACACATGTTGGTTTTATACCATTAAAACTAATCATACACTGTGTATGATTGATCATACACCGCTAATTACCGAAAAAATATCTACGCCAGTTGGTTTTACACCATTAAAATCAATCATACACCGCGTATGATTGATCGTACACCACTAATTCTGTAAAAAACATCAACACAAGTCGGTTTTACCCCATTAAAACCAATCATACACGGTGTATGATTGATCATACACCACCAATTACTTAAAAAATATCTACACAAGTTGGATTTAATCCATTAAAACCGAGCATACACCGTGTGTGATTAATCAAACACCGCTAATTACTTAAAAAACATCTGCAAAGTTGGATTTACACCATTAAAAGCAATCATACACCGTATATGATTGATCATGCACCATAAATTACATACAAAAACATCTAAACAAGTTGGTTTTGCACTCTTAATACCAATCATACACCGTGTATGATTGATCGTACACCACTAATTACTTTAAAAACATCTACAAAAATTGATTTTAGGACTTTAAAACCAATCATACACTATGTATGATAGATCATACACCACTAATTACTTAAAAAACACCTACACAAGTTGATTTTACACCATTAATACCAAATCGTACACCGTGTATGATTGATTAACAACAACAACAACTAATTACTTAAAAAACATCAACACAAGTTGGTTCTACACTATTAAAACCAATCATACACGGTGTATGATTAATCATACACCAATAATTACTTAAAAAAAATCTACACAAGTTGGTTTTACACGATTAAAACAAATCATACACCGCGTAAGATTGATCATACACCACAAATTACTTAAAATACCTCAACACAAGTCAGTTTTATACCAT
The DNA here is from genome assembly GCA_018398585.1 of Simmondsia chinensis. NCBI lineage: Eukaryota > Viridiplantae > Streptophyta > Magnoliopsida > Caryophyllales > Simmondsiaceae > Simmondsia > Simmondsia chinensis. The sequence continues at coordinate 17,993,037 of JAGTTD010000016.1, read as the reverse complement.
CAAAACCAGTCATACACTGCGTATGATTGATCATACACCACCGATTACTTAAAAAATATCTACACAAGTTGGTTTTACACCATTAAAACTAATCATACATGGTGTATGATTATTCTCACACCACTGATTACTTAAAAAACTTCTACACAAGCTGTTTTTACACCATTAAAACAATTCTTAGAAGGTGTATGATTAGTCATACACCACGAATTACTTTAAAAACTTCTACACGAGTTGATTTTACACCATTAAAACCAATCACACACCGTGTATGATGGATCGCACGCCACTAATTATCTAAAAAACATCTACACAAGTTGGTTTTACACCATTAAAACCAATGATACAGCGTGTACGATTGATCATACACCACTAATTACTTAAAAAGCATATACACACGTTGGTTTTACACCATTAACACCAATGATACACCGTGTATGATTGATCATACACCACTAACTACTTAAAAAGCATCTACACACGTTGGTTTTACACCATTAAAACCTATCATACTTGGTGTACGATTAATCATAAACCACTAATTACTAAAAAAAAAAATCTCCACAAGTATGTTTTACACCATTTAAACCAATCATACACCGGGTATGATTGATCATACCCCACTAATTATATAAAAAACATCTACACAAATGTATTTTACACCATTAAAACCAATCATACACCGTGTATGATTTATCATACACCACAAATTACTTTAAAAACATCTACACAAGCTGGTTTTACACCATTAAAACAATACACCGTGCAAGATTAATCATACACCGCTAGTTACTTAAAAAACTTCTCCAAAGTTGGTTTTACAAAATTAAAACCAATCACACACCGTGTATGATTGATCATACACTACTAACTACATAAAAAATGTCAATACAAGTTTGTTTTACACCATTAAAACCAATCATACACCGTGTATCATTGATCATACACCACTAATTACTTAAAAAACATCCACACAAGTTGGTTTTAGACAATTAAAACCAATCATACACGGTGTATGATTGATCATACACTACTAATTACATAAAAACATCTATACAAGTTTGTTTTACACTATTAAAACCAATCATATACCTTATATGATTGATCATGCACTATAAATTACATAAAAAATATCTACATAAGTTGGTTTTACACTCTTAAAACCAATCACACACCGTGTATGATTGATCACACACCACTAATTACTTTAAAAATAACAACAAAAATTGATTTTACACTATTAAAACTAATCATACACTGTGTATGATAAATCGTACACCACTAATTACTTAAAAAATACCTACACAAGTTAATTTAACACCATTAATACCAAATCATAAACCGTGTACCATTGATCAACAACAACAACAACTAATTACTTGAAAAACATCAACACAAGTTGGTTTTACACTACAAAAACCAATCATACACGGTATATGATTAATCATACACCAATAATTACTTAAAAAATATCTACACATGTTGGTTTTATACCATTAAAACTAATGATACACTGTGTATGATTGATCATACACCGCCAATTACCGAAAAAATATCTACGCCAGTTGGTTTTACACCATTAAAATCAATCATACACCGCGTATGATTGATCGTACACCACTAATTCTGTAGAAAACATCTAAACAAGTCGGTTTTACCCCATTAAAACCAATCATACACGGTGTATGATTGATCATACACCACTAATTACTTAAAAAATATCAACACAAGTTGGATTTAATCCATTAAAACCGAGCATACACCGTGTGTGATTAATCAAACACCGCTAATTACTTAAAAAACATCTGCAAAGTTGGATTTACACCATTAAAACCAATCATACACCGTGTATGATTGATCATGCACCATAAATTACATACAAAAACATCTAAACAAGTTGGTTTTGCACTCTTAAAACCAATCATACACCGTGTATGATTGATCGTACACCACTAATTACTTTAAAAACATCTACAAAAATTGATTTTAGACCTTTAAAACCAATCATACACTGTGTATGATAGATCATACACCACTAATTACTTAAAAAACACCTACACAAGTTGATTTTACACCATTAATACCAAATCGTACACCGTGTATGATTGATTAACAACAACAACAACTAATTACTTAAAAAACATCAACACAAGTTGGTTCTACACTATTAAAACCAATCATACACGGTGTATGATTAATCATACATAATCATACACCAATAATTACTTAAAAAAAATCTACACAAGTTGGTTTTACACGATTAAAACAAATCATACACCGCGTAAGATTGATCATACACCACAAATTACTTAAAATACCTCAACACAAGTCGGTTTTATACCATCAAAACCAGTCATACACTGCGTATGATTGATCATACACCACCGATTACCTAAAAAATATCTACACAAGTTGGTTTTACACCATTAAAACCAATCATACATGGTGTATGATTATTCTCACACCACTGATTACTTAAAAAACTTCTACACAAGTTGGTTTTACACCATTAAAACAATTCTTAGAAGGTGTATGATTAGTCATACACCACGAATTACTTTAAAAACTTCTAGACGAGTTGATTGTACACCATTAAAACAAATCATACACCGTGTATGATGGATCGCACGCCACTAATTATCTAAAAAACATCTACACAAGTTGGTTTTACACCATTGAAACCAATGATACAGCGTGTATGATTGATCATACACCACTAATTACTTAAAAAGCATCTACACACGTTGGTTTTACACCATTAAAACCAATGATACACCGTGTATGATTGATCATACACCACTAACTACTTAAAAAGCATCTACACACGTTGGTTTTACACCATTAAAACCTATCATACTTGGTGTATGATTAATCATAAACCACTAATTACTAAAAAAAAAAATCTCCACAAGTATGTTTTACACCATTTAAACCAATCATACACCGGGTATGATTGATCATACCCCACTAATTACTTAAAAAACATCTACACAAATGTATTTTACACCATTAAAACCAATCATACACCGTGTATGATTTATCATACACCACAAATTACTTTAAAAACATCTACACAAGCTGGTTTTACACCATTAAAACAATGCACCGTGCATGATTAATCATACACCACTAGTTACTTAAAAAACTTCTCCAAAGTTGGTTTTACGCAATTAAAACCAATCACACACCGTGTATGATTGATCATACACTACTAATTACATAAAAAATGTCAATACAAGTTTGTTTTACACCATTAAAACCTATCATACACCGTGTATCATTGATCATACACCACTAATTACTTAAAAAACATCCACACAAGTCGGTTTTAGACAATTAAAACCAATCATACACCGTGTATGATTGATCATACACTACTAATTACATAAAAAACATCTATACAAGTTTGTTTTACACTATTAAAACCAATCATACACCGTGTATGATTGATCGTACACTGCTAATTACTTTAAAAATATCTGTACAAGTTGATTTTACACAATTAAAACCAATCATACACCGTATATGATTGATCATGCACCATAAATTACATAAAAAACATCTACACAAGTTGGTTTTACACTCTTAAAACCATTCACACACCGTGTATGATTGATCACACACCACTAATTACTTTAAAAATATCAACAAAAATTGATTTTATACTATTGAAACTAATCATACACTGTGTATGATAAATCGTACACCACTAATTACTTAAAAAATACCTAGACAAGTCAATTTTACACCATTAATACCAAATCATAAACCGTGTACCATTGATCAACAACAACAACAACAACAAATTACTTGAAAAACATCAACACAAGTTGGTTTTACAGTACAAAAACCAATCATACACGGTATATGATTAATCATACACCAATAATTACTTAAAAAATATCTACACATGTTGGTTTTATACCATTAAAACTAATCATACACTGTGTATGATTGATCATACACTGCTAATTACCGAAAAATTATCTACGCATGTTGGTTTTACACCATTAAAATCAATCATACACCTCGTATGATTGATCGTACACCACTAATTCTGTAAAAAACATCTACACAAGTCGGTTTTACCCCATTAAAACCAATCATACACGGTGTATGATTGATCATACCCCACTAATTACTTAAAAAATATCCACACAAGTTGGATTTAATCCACTAAAGCCGAGCATACACCGTGTGTGATTAATCAAACACCGCTAATTACTTAAAAAACATCTACAAAGTTGACTTTTACACCATTAAAACCAATCATACACCGTGTATGATTGATCATGCACCATAAATTACATAAAAAAACATCTAAACAAGTTGGTTTTGCACTCTTAAAACCAATCATACACCGTGTATGATTGATCATACACCACTAATTACTTTAAAAACATCTCCAAAAATTGATTTTAGACCTTTAAAACCAATCATACACTGTGTATGATAGATCATACACCACTAATTACTTAAAAAAAATTTACACAAGTTGGTTTTACATGATTAAAACCAATCATACACCGCGTAAGATTGATCATACACCACAAATTACTTATAAAACCTCAACACAAGTTGGTTTTATGCCATTATAACCAATCATACACCACATAGGATTGATCAAACACCACAAATTAATTAAAACACCTCAACACAAGTCGGTTTTATACCATCAAAACCAGTCATACACTGTGTATGATTGATCATACACCACTGATTACTTAAAAAACTTCTGCACAAGTGGGTTTTACACCATTAAAACAATTCTTACAAGGTGTATGATTAGTCATACACCACGAATTACTTTAAAAACATCTACACGAGTGTATTTTGCACCATTAAAACCAATCATACACCGTGTATGATGGATCGCATACCACTAATTATTTAAAAAACATCTACACAAGTTGGTTTTACACCATTAAAACCAATGATACACCGTGTATGATTGATCATACACCACTAATTACTTAAAAAACATCTACACACGTTGGTTTTACACCATTAAAACCAATGATACACCGTGTATGATTGATCATACACCACTAATTACTTAAAAAGCATTTACACACGTTGGTTTTACACCATTAAAACCAATCATACTTGGTGTATGATTAATCATAAACCACTAATTACTATAAAAAAAAATCTCCACAAGTATGTTTTACACCATTAAAACCAATCATACACCGTGTATGGTTGATCATACACCAATAATTACTTAAAAAACATCGACACAAGTTGGTTCTACACTATTAAAACCAATCATACATGGTGTATGATTAATCATACACCAATAATTACTTTAAAAAAATCTACACAAGTTTGTTTTACACGATTAAAACCATTCATATACCGCGTAAGATTGATCATGCACCACAAATTACTTAAAAAACCTCAATACAAGTCGGTTTTATACCATTAAAACCAATCATACACCGCGTAATATTGATCATACACCACAAATTACTTAAAAAACACCTATACAAGTTGATTTTACACCAGTAATACCAAATCATAAACCGTGTACCATTGATCAGCAACAACAACAACAACGAATTACTTAAAAAACATCAACACAAGTTGGCTTTACACTATAAAAACCAATCATACACAGTATATGATTAATCATACACCAATAATTACTTTAAAAAAATCTACACAAGTTGGTTTTACACGATTAAAACCAATCATACACCGCGTAAGATTGATCATACACCACAAATTACTTAAAAAACCTCAATACAAGTTGGTTTCATACCATTAAAACCAATCATACACCGCGTAAGATTGATCATACACCACAAATTACTTAAAATACCTCTACACAAGTCGGTTTTATACCATCAAAACCAGTCATACACTGTGTGTGATTGATCATACACCACAAATTACTTTAAAAATATCAACAAAAATTGATTTTACACTATTAAAACTAATCATACACTGTGTATAATAAATCGTACACCACTAATTACTTAAAAAACACCTACACAAGTTGATTTTACACCATTAACACCAAATCATAAACCATGTACCATTGATTAACAACAACAACAACAACGAATTACTTAAAAAATATCAACACAAGTTGGTTTTACACTATAAAAACCAATCATACACGGTATATGATTAATCATACACCAATAATTACTTTAAAAAAATCTACAGAAGTTGGTTTTACACGATTAAAACCAATCATACACCGCGTAAGATTGATCATACCCCACAAATTACTTAAAAAACTTCAACCCAAGTTGGTTTTACACCATTAAAATCAATCATACACCGCGTATGATTGATCGTACACCACTAATTATTTGAAAAACATCTACACAAGTCGGTTTTACACCATTAAAACCAATCATACACGGTGTATGATTGATCATACACCACTAATTACTTAAAAAATATCTACACAAGTTGGATTTAATCCATTAAAACCGATAATACACCGTGTATGATTAATCAAACACCGCTAATTACATAAAAAACATCTACCAAAGTTGGATTTACACCATTAAAACCAATCATACACCGTGTATGAATGATCATGCACCATAAATTACATAAAAAAACATCTACACAAGTTGGTTTTACACTCTTTAAAACAATCACACACCGTGTATGATTGATCATACACCACTATTTACTTTAAAAATATTAACAAAAATTGATTTTACACTATTAAAACTAATCATACACTGTGTATGATAAATCGTACACCACTAATTACTTAAAAAACACCTACACGAGTTGATTTTACACCATTAATACCAAATCATAAACCGTGTACCATTGATCAACAACAACAACAACAACGAATTACTTAAAAAACATCAACACAAGTTGGTTTTACACTATAAAAACCAATCATACACGGTCTATGATTAATCATACACCAATAATTACTTAAAAAAAATCTACACAAGTTGGTTTTACATGATTAAAACCAATCATACACCGCGTAAGATTGATCATACACCACAAATTACTTAAGAAACTTCAACACAAGTTGGTTTTACACCCTTAAAATCAATCACACACCGCGTATGATTGATCGTACACCACTAATTATTTGAAAAACATCTACACAAGTCGGTTATACACCATTAAAACCAATCATACATGGTGTATGATTGATCATACACCACTAATTACTTAAAAAATATCTACACAAGTTGGATTTAATCCATTAAAACCGATCATACACCGTGTATGATTAATCAAACACCGCTAATTACTTAAAAAATATCTACAAAAGTTGGATTTACACCCTTAAAACCAATCATACACCGTGTATGATTGATCATGCACCATAAATTACATAAAAAAACATCTAAACAAGTTGGTTTTGCACTCTTAAAACCAATCATACACCGTGTATGATTGATCATACACCACTAATTACTTTAAAAACATCCACAAAAATTGATTTTAGACCTTTAAAACCAATCATACACTGTGAATGATAGATCATACCCCACTAATTACTTAAAAAACACCTACATAATTTGATTTTATACCATTAATACCAAATCATGCGCCGTGTATGATTGATTAACAACAACAACAACAACTAATTACTTAAAAAATATCAACACAAGTTGGTTCTACCCTATTAAAACCAATCATACACGGTGTATGATTAATCATACGCCAATAATTACTTTAAAAAAATCTACAAAAGTTGGTTTTAACCGTTTAAAACCAATTATACACCGCGTAAGATACATCATACACCACAAATTACTTAAAAAACCTCAATACAAGTTGGTTTTATACCATTAAAACAAATCATACACCACAAATTACTTAAAATACCTCTACACAAGTCGGTTTTATACCATCAAAACCAGTCATACACTGTGTATGATTGATCATACACCACCGATTACTTAAGAAATATCTACACAAGTTGGTTTTACACCATTAAAACCAATCATACATGGTGTATGATTAGTCTCACACCACTGATTACTTAATAAACTTCTACACAAGTTGGTTTTGCACCCTTAAAACAATACTTACATGGTGTATGATTAGTCATACACCACGAATTACTTTAAAAACATCTACACGAGTTGATTTTACACCATTAAAACCAATCATACACCGTGTATGATGGATCGCACACCACTAATTATCTAAAAAACATCTACAAAAGTTGGATTTACACCATTAAAACCAATGATAGAGCGTGTATGATTGATCATACACCACTAATTACTTAAAAAGCATCTACACACATTGGTTTTACACCATTAAAACCAATGATACACCGTGTATGATTGATCATTCACCACTAATTACTTAAAAAACACCTACCCAAGTTGATTTTACACCATTAATACCAAATCATACACCGTGTATGATTGATCAACAACAACAACAACTAATTACTTAAAAAACATTAACACAAGTTAGTTCCACACTATTAAAACCAATCATACACGGTGTGTGATTAATCATACACCAATAATTACTTAAAAAAAATCTACACAAGTTGGTTTTACTCGATTAAAACCAATCGTACACAGCGTAAGATTGATCATACACCAAAAATTACTTAAAAAACCTCAACACAAGTTGGTTTTATACCATTAAAACCAATCATGCACCGCTTATGATTGATCATACACCGCAAATTACTTAAAATACCTCTACACAAGTCGGTTTTATACCATCAATACCAGTCATACACTGTGTATGGTTGATCATACACCATCGATTACTTAAAAAACATCTACACAAGTTGGTTTTACACCATTAAAACCAATCATACATGGTGTATGATTATTCTCACACCACTGATTACTTAAAAAACTTCTACACAAGTTGGTTTTACACCATTAAAACAATTCTTACAAGGTGTATGATTAGTCATACACCACGAATTACTTTAAAAACATCTACACGAGTTGATTTTACACCATTAAAACCAATCATACATGGTGTATGAATATTCATACACCACTAATTACTTAAAAAATATCTACACATGTTAGTTTTACACCATTAAAACCAATCATACACCATGTATGATGGATCGCACACCACTAATTATTTAAAAAACATCTACACAAGTTGGTTTTACACCATTAAAACCAATGATACACCGTGTATGATTGATCATACACCACTAATAACTTAAAAAGCATCTACGCACGTTGGTTTTACACGATTAAAACCAATCATACACCACTAATTACTAAAAAAAAAATCGCCACAAGTATGTTTTACACCATTAAAACCAATCATACGCCGTGTATGATTGATCATACACCACTAATTACTTTAAAAACTTCTACACAAATGTATTTTACACCATTAAAACCAATCATATGCCGTGTATGATTTATCATACACCACAAATTACTTTAAAAACATCTACACAAGTTGGTTTTACACCATTCAAGCAATACACCGTGTATGATTAATCATACACCGCTAGTCACTTAAAAAACTTCTCCAAAGTTGGTTTTACACAATTAAAACCGATCACATACCGTGTATGATTGATCATACACCACTAATTACGTAAAAAACGTCAATACAAGTTTGTTTTACACCATTAAAACCAATCATACAGTGTGTATCATTGATCATACACCACTAATTACTAAAAAAACATCCACACAAGTTGGTTTTACACCTTAAAACCAATCATACAGGTGTATGATTAATCATACACCACTAATTACTTAAAAAATATCTACACAATTTGGTTTTACACCATTATAACCATACATTCACAATGTATGATTAATCATACACCACTAATTACTTAAAAAACATCTACACAATTTGGTTTCACACAATTAAAACCAATCATGCACCGTGTATGATTAATCATGCACCATAAATTACATAAAAAACAACTACACAAGTTGGTTTTACCCTCTTGAAACGGAATACACCGTGTATGAATCATCATACACCACTAATTACATTAAAAACATCTACAGAAATTGATTTTACGCCATTAAAACCAATCATACACTATGTATGATCGATCATACACCACAAATAACTTAAAAAACACCTACACAAGTTGATTTTACACCCTTAATACCAAATCTTACACCGTGTATAATTGATCAACAACAACAACAACAACTAACTACTTAAAAAACATCAACACAAGTTGGTTTTACACTATTAAAACCAATCATACACGGTATATGATTAATCATACACCAATAATTACTTAAAAAATATCCACGCATGTTGGTTTTATACCATTAAAACTAATCATACACGGTGTATGATTGACCATACACGGTGTATGATTGATCATACACCGCTAATTACCAAAAAAAACATCTACGCAAGTTGGTTTTACACCATTAAAATCAATCATACACCGCGTATGATTGATCGTACACCACTAATTATTTTAAAAAATCTACACAAGTTGGTTTTACACCATTAAAACCAATCATACACGGCGTATGATTGATCATACACCACTAGTTACGTAAAAAATATCAACACAAGTTGGATTTAATCCATTAAAACTGATCATACACCGTGTATGTTTAATCAAACACCGCTAATTACTTAAAAAATATCTACAAAAGTTGGATTTACACCAGTAAAACCAATCATACACCGTGTATGATTGATCATGCACCATAAATTACATAAAAAAACATCTAAACAAGTTGGTTTTGCACTCATAAAACCAATCATACATCGTGTATGATTGACCATACACTACTAATTACTTTAAAAACATCTACAAAAATTGATTTTGGACCTTTAAAACCAATCATACACTGTGTATGATAGATCATACACCACTAATTACTTAAAAAACACCTACACAAGTTGATTTTACACCATTAATACCAAATCATACACCGTGTATGATTGATCAACAACAGCAACAACTAATTACTTAAAAAACATCAACACAAGTTGGTTCTACACTATTAAAACCAATCATACACGGTGTATGATTAATCATACACCAATAATTACTTTAAAAAAATCTACACAAGTTAGTTTTACACGATTAAAACCAATCATACACCGCGTAAGATTGATTATACAGCACAAATTACTTAAAAAACCACAACACAAGTTGGTTTTATACCATTAAAACCAATCATACACCGCGTATGATTGATCACACACCACAAATTACTTAAAATACCTCTACAAAAGTCAGTTTTGTACCACCAAAACCAGTCATACACTGTGTATGATTGATCATACACCACCGATTACTTAAAAAACATCAACACAAGTTGGTTTTACACCATTAAAACGAATCATACATGGTGTATGATTATTCTTACACCACTAATTACTTAAAAAACTTCTACACAAGTTTGTTTTACACCATTAAAACAATTCATACAAGGGGTATGATTTGTCATACACCACGAATTACTTTAAAAACATCTACACGAGTTGATTTTACACCATTAAAACCAATCGTACATGGTGTATGAATATTCATACACCACTAATTACTTAAAAAATATCTACACATGTTAGTTTTACACCATTAAAACCAACCATACACCATATATGATGGATCGCACACCACTAATTATTTAAAAAACATCTACAAAAGTTGGTTTATCACCATTGAAACCAATGACACATCGCGTATGATTGATCATACACCACTAATTACTTAAAAAGCATGTACACACGTTGGTATTACACCATTAAAACCAATCATACTTGGTGTATGATTAATCGTACACCACTAATTACTAAAAAAAAATCTCCACAAGTTGGTTTTACACCATTAAAGCCAATCATACATGGTGTATGATTGATCATACACCACTAATTACTTGAAAAATATCTACACAAATGTGTTTTACACCATCAAAACCAATCATACCCCGTGTATGATTTATCATATACTACAAATTACTTTAAAAACATCTACACAAGTTGGTTTTACACCCTTAAAACAATACACCGTGTATGATTAATCATACACCACTAGTTGCTTAAAATCCTTCTCCAAAGTTGGTTTTACACAATTAAAACCAATCGCACACCGTTTATGATTGATCATACACTACTAATTACAGCCTAGAAACCAATCACACACCGTTTATCATTGATCATACACCACTAATTACTTAAAAAACATCCACACAAGTTGGTTTTACACCTTAAACCAATCATACACGGTGTATGATTAATCATACACCACTAATTACTTAAAAAATATCTACACAAGTTGGCTTTACACCATTAAAACCATTCATGCACAATTTATGATTAATCATACCCCACTAATTACTTAAAAAACATCTACACAATTTGGTTTTACACAATTAAAACCAATCATACACCGTGTATGATTAATCATGCACCATAAATTACATAAAAAAGATCTACACAAGTTGGTTTTACACTCTTGAAACCAAATACACCGTGTATGATTGACCATACACCACTAAGTACAGTAAAAACATATACAGAAATTGATTTTAAACCATTAAAACCAATCGTACACTATGTATGATAGATCATACACCACAAATAACTTAAGAAACACCTACACAAGTTGATTTTACACCATTAATACAAAATCATACACCGTGTATGATTGATCAACAACAACAACAACTAATTACTTAAAAAACATCAACACAAGTTGGTTTTACACTATTAAAACCAATCATATACGGTGTATGATTTATCGTACACCAATAATTACTTAAAAAATATCTACACAAGTTGGTTTTAGACAATTAAAACCAATCATACACCGTGTATGATTGATCATACACTACTAATTACATAAAAAACATCTATACAAGTTTGTTTTACACTATTAAAACCAATCATACACCGTGTATGATTGATCGTACACCGTTAATTACTTTAAAAACATCTATACAAGTTGATCTTACACAATTAAAACCAATCATACACCGTATATGATTGATCATGCACCATAAATTACATAAAAAACATCTACATAAGTTGGTTTTACACTCTTAAAACCAATCACACACCGTGTGTGA